>CM040118.1:96671933-97915033 GCA_022559845.1 Amorphophallus konjac | reverse complement strand
CAAGTGAATGCGGATATGTATGCATGTATGATCAGCATGGATGAGCAAAGCATGTGAATGCTAATATGTATGCCTGGTCACAAAAAGATTTCTCCCCCGTTGACTCCCCCTTTGACACTCACAATCACAAAGGATATATATGCATGGAGTAAGCATGGATAATCGGACAATCACCATGGACAATCATGGAGTATGCATGAACAATCGGACAATCACCATGGACAATCGGACAATCACAAAGGATATACCCCCATAGACAACACACAAAGGGAACTCACAAAATTCTCCCCCTTTGACAACAGCAAAAAGGAGGGATAAAAGAGAGATCGGAGCTGAATAGGAGTTTAGAGCAAGCCATTATATGCAAACCCGAAACATGCCGTGAGCAATATACATGGTTCAAAGCTAATGAAATCCGAGATCATCAACAGAGTTCGAAAAGTAGCTACATCCGTGTTTTAATAGAAATGAACCAGAAATGCATATCATGGCAGTGTGTAATCGTCCTTTGTCTTATACATCCATATTCAATAACTTCATCGAAAATAGCACAAACTAGTATTGAGGTTAAACAAGCATGACTAAAATATGGAATTTTATGATTTCAACATTGTTTGGCATGATCTTTTGTAGTTTTATGCACATGACTCATATTTTACGAGCAATCGAGTCTAGTACATACCTCATATCCGTAAGAATACACGTTGTTTAGACGCTAGTATTCCTAGGTATTTGGTAAGACTGACTATTATGCTTCAGAATGAACAGAGATAGCAAAGTCACGTCATGACATATCCGATCTCATTTCTTTGATGAGAAGACATATTTCTCAGCAATTATGCCAGTGCTCTGCCTAGAGTCCAAATTAATTAAGATAGAGATAACAGGGGCACATCATGACATATCATTCATCACTTATTTTGATGACGTGACATATTTCTCCATACAACAATATCATTGCTCTGTCAAATTGATTTTTAGGAATTCCAGCTCATCAAGGTGTTTAACAACAATACTAAGCTTTAGCATCTTCAACCAATGTTGCAATGACGTTTGAATTTTTAGATTTCAAGATAGTCATTCAAGGCACAACATGCACTCTCTAGTTAAAGTCTATTAACACTACGGAACATAGATGATTTCAAAAAAAATATCAGAACTTTAAGGAAATCATTAAATCTGAACCATTTCCATTAGATAGACAATCATCAGTTCATATAATAGAAAGCTCTTACACCATAGTTCTGTCTATCTCATGATCACATTCTCAGACTGCAAGGGAGTAAGAAAAGCAGCAAGACTCCCCCTAAGGATATGCAGTGAATGCACTCAAGGAGTTATGTTTGAAAGCAAGTGGAATGACAAATGAGATTGACCTAGTCACTCATGAAGTTGGTAGAAATGAAATGCATGACTTGCCTAATGGTTGTACACTTATTAATGGTAACTGAATGAAGATGAAACATATGCATGAATACTTCAAAGAGACAACTCCCCCTTACTATATGGCCTATATGCGACAGTGATGCATGATACTTGGTGGAGGTGAAACCTCACGCATGTTGAGTGCTTCTAGACAAGCATAGCCTTCCTTTCCATACATCAACATTTAATATACCATGACCATGCAAGAATGATACTACATAAACCATGCAATGCATCGTGAACATGAATTCAACTTTGTTATGCAACTACATGCAATGCTACACCACATGCAGACTGACATATTTACAGATGAACAATGCTTGGAAACCAATCTGCACAAACACACAACCAAATTGAAGAAGATCATCATTTCAATTTTTATTAGCCTGAGGTCTGCAAAGACCAAGCTCCCTTCTGAGTATTGTAAACCTGTCATTACACAAGGACTTGGTGAAGATGTCAGCAATCTGATTTAGTGTATCAACAAAATGCAGTTCAAAGTTTTTGTTAAATACCTCATCTCTAATAAAGTGATGCCTAATCTCAATATGCTTGGTCCTAGAGTGCTGGACTGGATATTTTGCAAGGTTGATAGCACTGGTGTTATCACACAGAATCGGGACACAACCAAGATTCACTAAGTAGTCTTGGAGTTGATGTTTAATCCACAACACTTGGGTGCCACAGCTCCCCGCAGCAACATATTCTGCCTCTGCAGTTGAGAGGGCAACCGAGTGTTGTTTCTTGGAGGCCCAAGAAATTAAACACCCGCCTAAAAACTGTCAATAGCCACTAGTACTCTTGCGATCCAGCTTGCATCCAGCATAGTCTGCATCAGAATAAGATATAAGAGATAAATCACATGATGACAGATACCACAATCCTAAATCTTGAGTTCCGGTAAGATATATAAGGATACGTTTGACGGTAGTCAAGTGGGATTCTCTAGGACTAGCTTGAAATTTAGCACAAAGGCATACTCTAAACTGGATATCTGGTCGGGATGTAGTCAAGTAAAGCAAAGAGCCGATCATACCTCTATAGATTTTTGCATCCATCAATTTACCATTTTCATCCGAATCTAGTGATGTTGTGGTGCTCATAGGAGTTGCAATTATTTTGCAGCTTGTCGTGTCAAATCTTTTCAACAGCTCCTTAATGTATTTAGCTTGACTTATGAAGCACCCATCTTCTCCTTGGTTGACCTGCAAACCAAAAAAAAAATGGAGTTCTCCCATTAGGATCATCTCGAATTCGCTAGTCATGAGGTTAGCAAATTCCTCACACATTTCAGATTTAGTAGAACCAAACATAATATCATTAATATAAATTTGAACAATCAAGATGTTCTTACCTTACTTCTTGGTGAAAAGTGTTTGATCTACCTTACCTCATGTGTACCCTTTCTCAATGAGGAACAAGCTTAGTCTCTCATACCAAGCTCTTGGTGCTTACTTCAAGCCATAAAGTGCTATGTCTAGCTTGTATACAAAATCTGCATGGTTAGAGTTCTCAAAGCCAGGGGGCTGCTCCACATAGATTTCTTCTTTGATCAAACCATTCAAGAAAGTACTTTTTACATCTATTTGGTACAACTTTATTCTAAGGGAGCATACAAATGTTGTAGATGTTGACTCCCCCTGAAAGCATGCATGGTTGGCAATGAACTATGCAACCTAAGACTTATGTGAATGCACAATGCAATGAAGATGGTGCATGATGATTGCACATTTTTTGTGTTTACCTAAACATGATTTGCATTAGAGTATATGAGATCACAAGATGATGCAAACACAAATCATTCACAATTGATTTTGAACTGAATGCAACATGATGATGCCAATTGCTAGACTCCCCCTTTGAACAATGCTAACATGAATAACGAGTTGAAAATACAGCCATGATGCGCATCATCAAAATCAAAATCCAAGAATTTCATGTGGTTGATATCAGGTACCAAACAACTCATCATCACATCAACTTCATCAGCATAACAAGTTTCTCATGAATTAAACAGCTGAAATAATTGATCTCTGGTACACGGCGGAGGTTTTGATCTTAGATCCTTCTCACGCATAGTAAGAGTTCTGGGCAAGCATGACTTGCCTTTCAACTCTAGACCATTTGAAATACCAGAGGTCAAGCAGGGTGTGAGCAATTAATCTAGCTTATGTGTTCATCTTCACACCATGGGGAATAAATCATCATTTCAAACAAGCAATTCATTTTGCAGAATTTTATTGAACAAAATGGGCAAACTTATGATGCACTATCTACATGTCAAAACTAAACATGCAAAATGACAGGAAATAAAAAAATTATTTACATACCTGTGCCTTGAGCTTTTATTTACCTGACCATTCATTTCTCAACTCCAAGGCATCCTGCACCCAAAATTCTCATTTGAAATTTTTAGGTACCCAAGCTTGCTTGGGTCCTTGTGGGTTAGCAACATGTTTAGCATCTTGGCTCATCTTTTTCAGGGTAATCACATCATCCTCCCTCATTGTGTGGCAATCATATATCTCATGTCCATTTTTTCCACAATAGAAACAACACACAAAAGATTGATTATTCTTTTTATGTTCATGTGCGTGTGCATGTGGATTATGCTTTTGTGGGCGAGCATGATTTTTTATCTTTCATGGTATGAGGGTGGTGTCTTTCTTTTAGATGCCAGCATTCCTGGTCAGTGTGACCAGTCTTACCACAATGTAAGCAGTGAAGAGAAGCATTTTTGTTGAAGGCCATGGGGAGTGTCGACCTGTCTGGATAGGAATGTCGACACTTCTGATTCTCCATGCGATTCTGTGCAGAGTTCTGTTGAGAAGTCCCTCTGCCAGTGTTGACTTATTTCTTTCCTTGCCCTTTCACTTGCTGTCCTGCTCTAAGCTCATCATTTCTCAGGATGAAACAATTATGCACAGTGTGACCATGTCTACCATAATAATAACAATTGACATTCATTTTGTGGAAAGCATGGTATTTAGCATTGGACATGTTGTGGTGCATGTTTGGATGAGCATGCTGAATTTTGCTTTTCTTTCGAGCAGTATGCCTTTTTTGGTGACGACAGGAAGTGGTGGCTTCTGATGAGCCAAAATCTTGGTCTTGGGCAAACATTGACAGGAAATTATTCAAACCTTGAATTTTATTTTCAAGTGAGAAAATATGCTGTTTAGATTCATCAAGACCCTCTTCGCATGCTGCTAATTGCTCATTAAGCATGGCATTTATCGCTTTAAGATTTTGATTTTCTTGTTCTAAAGCATGCAATGTTTCAGAGCAATCATCAATGACAGTCTTGCCTTTTCCATGTGCAACCAGTTTTTCATTCTGTTCTTCTTCATCTTGTTCAAGTTCAATTTTCTTTTTCAACAATTCTCTATTCTCTTCTTTCAGAGAATCAATCAGATTTTGTTGCCATTCAAGATCATCATGGAGACCCATATTTATCCTTTTCAAGAACAAGCATTCTTCGCATGCAAAATTAGCAGAGCATGAAACTTCAGTTTCTTTTAGGACCTTTTCACTTTGAGTTTCAGAATTTTTACTTTCTTCAATCAATCTCTCATCATGAATTAGCCCATCGGCCATAGTTTGATCATTAGAGATTGACTTAGGTTGGTTTTGAAGTTTTATTACAATTTCTTCCAACCTAGTGATTTCATCATAAAGATTTTCATTTTCATCCCTTAGACATGCAATGCTTTGTTTATGCGTATCTAGATCAGAAGAAAGAGTGTCGTTAAGCTCTTCAAAAGTAGAACAATTTTTACAAAAAGAGCTTTCATTTTGGTTACTTTTCTTGAGATCCTTTTACAAATTTTTATTTTTTGATTTTACCATTGTGTATTGTGTAATCAACTCATCATAGGCTTCCATAAGCTCTTCAAAAGTGAATTTCTGGGAGTCAGAGTTTACCTGTGATGAGGATGTATTACTGGACTGTTTTGCACGGTCGGCCATGAAGCATTCTTATTCTTGTTCCTTCCCTTCATGGATTTTCACCAACTTGTCCAGTACTTGCTTGGCTGTGCTGTAGGAGAACACAAGATGAGTTAGTCTGAGATCAACTGCAGCTATAATTAAGTTATATGCAGCAAGATTATCATTGTGTTTGGTCTCATGTTCGGCTGACCAATCAATTGAATTTGATGGCAGCTCATGAGGACCATTGTATATAAGAGTCCACAATTGTGAATCTATGGAGCTAACGTAGATGAACATTCTCCCTACCCATGTGGAAAAATATGAACCATCATAAATGGACGGAGAAATCATCGAAGCATGTGTAGCATATGAAGCCATTTAAATAAAACACACCGGGATCTTTCCCTGCAGATCGTAGGATCTGGGAATGGCAGAGCTAGGCTCTGATACCACTTGTTGAGTAGTGGATGGCGGATCTAGAGGGAAGGGGTGAATAGATCTGTCCCTCTTTTCACAGAACACCCCTCTTAAAAGCTAGATAAAGAGAATCACATCAGAATATAACTAGCTTAACGAAGGACACAACGATTTACTTAACAAGATGAACAAGCAATATAGAAATTAAACCTAAGCATGCATCTAACACAAAGCAATCGCACAATCAAACCACAACACACAAGATTTTAAGGTGGTTCGGACTGAATCCCCAGTCCTACGTCCACCCCTCACCAAACCCGGTGAGGATTCACTAGTGCAGTGCACCAAACCGCATATCGGAACAACCTCTGATTGCCTTCCTACTAACCACCAGTAGGGACGTCAACACCGTAGATCGAAGAACTTTCGATTGCCTTCCTACTAACCACCGGTAGGGACGAATCTCAGTTTCAATAGTTTGAACAAAATGAAAAGAGAACAAGATGAAAGTGTTCAGACAAGAGATGAAATATGCTCAGAGAGAAAAGATCTTGTCTGAGATTGCTGGATCTTGAATCTAATTCTTCAATAGATGTAGATCACCAACAGAGGCTTCTTTCTTCTTCACAAAGCTCTCCTCTTGATTCAACAATAATGGCTTCTTCTTTCTTGTGGAATGGGCTTCCTTGGATCCCCTTGAGTTGATGAAGAAGACTATGGATGGAGCTTGGATCTCCCTTGAGAATCTTGTGAAATCAGCTTCCTTAGATCACCTTGATAGCGTTGCTTGCTTCTACACTTCCTTGGAGATTACTTGCTTTGATATGAGCTTGAAACACCTTGGAATGGATAAAGAACTTCTTCACGAAGTACTGTTCATGGCTACAATATCTCTTCTTCCTAGCCTCTCTTGATCTCCCTTGATCCCTCTTGAAGTATTAGGATTTCTAACCCCTCATGTGTTTGTTTTATACCATTTGAATGGTCCTTGGACATCTTCCAGACCAGATCCACAATCCATGGGAGATTGGGTGACTTTAGGATTAAAGAAATACAAGGAAAGGGGCTGGCCTCAAGGTGGAAAATGAAGTCAACATTTGTTGGCTCGGGGCTGGCGGTCGACCGGCGGTAGGTGGCGGTCGACCGCTACTTAGAAAACCTGTAGCCGGATGGTCCTTGGCAAAATCGGTTGATCGCCAGGATGGGGGAGGTCGACCGCTGCTGGCGGTCGATCGGTCTTGGGCCGGCAGTCGACCGCTGGCTGGGAAATCTGGGTTTCCCTGGTTCAATCCGTTAACCCCTTTAGCTCAGTCCTTTAACTCCTTTAACAGCCCGTTCATGTCTGTGGCATCAACCTTGACAGTCTTGAAGGTGTCAACTGAGTCTTTGACCTTGGGTTCTCTTAGTTATGCTTCTTTGTGCATCGACCTTGGCTATGTGAAGTGCCGACTCATTTTGTGCTAAGTGTTGACTCTTCTTGAAGCTAGCTTGATTTTCTGTTAGCTGTCCAGCCTATTGCTTCTTGAAAGGAGTTTCATTCTTAGAGTTTCATTCGTGCTTGGGCACGATCATTGATCTTTCACTTTTGCCATCTCCACTCAATTCCTTGTCCATTCATTGGCTTATCTGTTATGAACAAAACATCGCGTATGTCAGTCATATGAGAGTGGAAAACAACAATGACTTATAGTGTTTAGCCATTATCAAAATCATAAGATGCAAATGACCACATGGGAGCAAATGACCACAGGGGCACAACATGCCGAAATAAGCATACTTAAGAGAATCTGGCAAAGGTTTCAATTCAAGAGCAGGCGGATGATCCAGAGATGGAAGAACAGGTTCAGCTTGCAATAGAGGGAGTATCTCTATCCTAGAGTAGGGTACAGAAGAGAATAGAGAATCCTGTAGCATGCTACCCTCTTCTAAGGTATCCTTCACTTCATCCGGGTTTTCATCGATCAAATCCTCAAAAATATCAATAGCATTACAGTCCTCATCTTGTTCCGGATATTGGGATGCCCTAAAAATATTTAAGGACACCTTCTCACCTCCAAATGATATGTCCATCATTCCCGTGGCACAGTTTTTGATGGCCTTCGCCGTAACTAGAAACGGTCGTCCCAAAATAATTGGAGTGTACTTTAATTCCTGGGACGAGGCCATATCCAGAATGAAAAAATCCACCGGGAAATAACACTCATTTACTTTTACAATCACATCCTCGAACAGACCCCTTAGAGTTTTCACTGACCGATCAGCCAGTTGAAGGATTATAGATGTAGGCTTCAACTCTCCCAAATCAAATTGCTCATATATAAAGGTGGGCAACAAATTTACACTGGCTCCAAGGTCCAGCAATGCTTTATCAAATGTAACTTCACCTATATCACATGAAATTAGAGGAGCTCCGGGGTCCATCAACTTCTTAGGTAAATGGTTGATCACGACAGCACTGACATCTTCAGATAGGCGGATCTTTTGAGTTATCGCCTTCGGCTCCCTTTTTGGAGTGCACAGCTCTTTCAGAAACTTTGCATATGCCGACACATGTTTGATCACGTCCAAAAGTGGAATATTGATATTCACCTATTTAAATAATTCCACTAATTCTTCCTGTTGAACCGGTGTTCTCTTGTGAGCCTTCGACTTTAGAGCTTCGGGAAAAGGGGCCTTTGGCACATATTCTTGGGGTCCTTCATCAACATTTGCCTTTCCTTTATCCAGCTTCTTCTCCCCATCCTCCGGCTTCTTCTTCTCTTGCACAATCACTGGCTCCTCGTCCTCAATATCACTTTCCACAGGGGCTTCTTGGCCCAAACTACTCCCAACATCCTTAGCCTGATATGGGTCATCTAGAATCTTCCCACTCCTAAGGGTAGATATAGCCTTGGCGTTCTCAAATTGAGGTCCCATAGGAGGAGGAGGCTGAGGTTGGGTTGGTTGAGGAAGAAGAGGGGCTCTTTGGTGAAAGCCCGGAGGTTGGTTCATAAGATTAGCCACAGGTTGGCTAAGAAGCTGACCTACATCTCTCCTCATATTGCTAGCAGCCAATTACCTTATTTGTCCCTCTAACTTAGCAATGGATTGATGTTGAGAAAGAATGAGTTGCTGAAGTTGGTCAAATTTATCTTCAAAATTGGGCTGAAGGGGTTGAGGAGGAGGAGGTTGATAAGGAGCTAGAGGTTGAAAACGGTTTGGAGGATACTGATGATAGTGGCCCTGAAATGACTGAGCTTGATGATACGGGGCCTGAGAATGTGGATAAGGAGGTTGAGATTGTTGATGTTGAACTTGTTGAAAAGGAGATTGATAATGAAATTTTTGGTGAGGCTGAACGGGAGCTTGGAAGGATTGCCTTTGAATGGATTGATTTGAGGGATTTGATTGCGTTGGTGGTCCTTGTTGAGTTTTCCAAGAAAAATTCGGGTGATTTCTCCAGCCTGGATTGTAGGTATTGGAATAAGGATCATAAGGAGGCTTAGAGACACCCTGAGAAGCAAAAATTTGTTCTTGGATGAATGGAGGAAGTTGGGCCGCCGTGGGACAATCAGTAACAGCATGACTTGGGCATGAACAAAGAGCACAAAGTTCTTGATGGTTAGAATCTGAGAAAGGTTGAGATTGCTGAGCAGGAGAAAAAGAAGGTTCTTGTCTATTCATGGATAACAATTGATCTAACTTTTGAGCCACTAAGTCAACCTTCTCCATCTTTTGCACCAACAAGTCCACTTTATTTAACTTTTGTGCTAGCGCATTAATGTCCATCATATTCTCATATTCTCCTTGATTCTTAACTTCATATAGCCCACCCCTCTTAGATGATCCAATCATTCTCTCATAAGATGAAAGCGAGGCATGACTAATGGAATTTTCACTTAGCATTTCAAATAATTCATAAGCTTCATCCTCGCTCTTACTCATAAAAGCTCCTCCACATGAAGCATCCACTATTTGGAGATAATTTTTAATTAATCCCTCACAAAAAACTTGGACAATTTGCCATCTTAATAATCCATGATGGGGGCATTTTCTAAGCAAGTCTTTCAATCTATCTCAAACTTCATGGATTTGTTCCCCATGGTTTTGTGCGAATCCAATTATCGCTCTCCTCATGGTATTGGTTCGCCCTATAGGATAGAATTTCTTCAAAAATTCATTTTGCATTTCAGCCCATGTGTCAATGGAGGCATCTTAATAATCATTGATGGGGGCATTTTCCAAGCAAGTCTTTCAATCTATCCCAAGCTTCATGGATTTGTTCCCCAGGGTTTTGTGTGAATCCAGTGATCGCTCTCCTCATGATATTTGTTTGCCCTATAGGATAGAATTTCTTCAAAAATTCCTTTTGCATTTCAGCCCATGTGTCAATGGATCTACCCAAGGCACCTAACCAGTATTTGGCTTTGTCTTTGAGAGAGAATGGGAAAAGAGTCAGCCTGAGAGCACAATTAGAAAAGTTTTGAATTTTAATAGTTGAGCAAATCTGGAGGATCTCATCAAGATGTTTGTAAGGATCCTCATTGGTATTGCCATAGAAGGATGGTAACATTTGAATAGTGCTTGATTTGATTTCATATTGAGCTGCTTGATTTT
Source organism: Amorphophallus konjac (assembly GCA_022559845.1). NCBI lineage: Eukaryota > Viridiplantae > Streptophyta > Magnoliopsida > Alismatales > Araceae > Amorphophallus > Amorphophallus konjac. Next base: position 97,904,662 of record CM040118.1, on the reverse strand, counting down.
GAGGTGCTTGGACATAGAATGAAGGTTGGTATTGATTTGGTAAAAAAATATTCTTTCATTTGCTTGGGAGCTATTTGCTGTACTTGTTGGTGATTTTGGTTCTACATGAGGTTAGGTTGATTATTATTTCTAAAATCCACTAACTTCTCAATCTCTCCTATGGGTCCTAGCAAAGGTGGGTGTAGGGATCTCCTACGTTACATGCAATGTAAAAAGGGCCCAAAGGGAATGTTATTTTTGTATTTTTGGTATTTTTGATTTTGTTATTTTTTTCTTTTCAAAATAATACAAATGCAACAACAACTATATGAGTTATGTATGGAAAAATGATGGGTTTTTTTTCAAAATGATGCAAATGCAATGAATTAATCACTATATGAATGTAAAATGATGATTTTTTTTTTCAAAAGAAGAATTGACACTCATTACCAAATTGGTGCACCGGCCAAGTAAGAGGTGAGGTTGTGGGAGGCTCCCCCTACTTTCGTAGTGACTTAATTAAATAACCATAAATTCGCTTGGGCGTTTGCCACTTAACCTCTAGCTTAGACACCGATTTTTTAAAATAGTAATAAATTTCAAGACTCCTCTCTTTGTTTTGTGTATCCTTCCAAGGGCAATCTAACTCCGGGGTACTTCGTGGTATAACTTGCCCAGCGTCCGTGAGGGAATCCACGGGTGCGGGGACTTATGGAGGTCTTAGAAAAGAAAATTCTAATCTAAAGAGACGGAATACTCAATGGAGGGTCTTTCTAATTCCAAGAATGGTGTAAGAAATCCAACTTGCCCTTGAGAGGGGAGATATAATAGAAGAGAGAGATTTTTTTTTTCAAATGATGATGCAAGTAAATAAGAAAACAATAAAAATGCATAATGCATGAAACTGATGCAACTACAATGACCACATGATGGCTTGAAAATATTTTTTTCTATTTTTTAATTTTTTTTGATTTTTAGAGAATTCTTTTAATTTTTTCTTTTTCAAAAAGAGAGGTAGATAAAAGACAAATAACAAAAAAAATACTAACTAACGTGCAAACTAATGAAGAATAAAGTCTAAAATCATGATTTCTGTAGTTTTCTGGTTTTCTGATTTTTTTATTTTTTTCAGGAATTTTTTTGATTTTTTAAAGATTTTTCAGAACTTGGAAAAATAGAACATGTACCTACGTTTACTTACTTTCAGCGACGCTTGATTTTTCAGGATTTTTTAGATTTCCAGAATTCCTGCTTCCTGTAGTGACAGAAATAGGCTTTTAGTGACGCTTTCTGACTTTCTACAACAGTTGATTTTCTGTGAATTACAGGTCAGAATTTCCCTTTTTCTTTGATTTTCTGATTTTTTTTCTTTTTCCTACAAAATAAAAATAGAAAAATCAATATATAAATATACACACCAAACACAAGAATATCCAAATATAAAAAAATTATTTTCATCTCCGACAATGGCGCCAAAAATTGATATGCACTAATACTCGTCGTCAAAAGTCGTGTCACAATTTCAAAATAAACCGCACTCACTCACTAAAGAGGTATAAATTTCAAGTAAAGTGGTAAGAACGGGTCGATCCCACGGAGAAGAAAATTTCTTTTTGAAATATGTTAGAAAATCCTTATGTTTTGAAATCCAAATATTGAGTGAGTTTAAACTAATGGAAAGTAAAAGTGTATGAAAGTGAACATATCTAAAGAATATGAGAGGGTTGAGAATAAAATTTGGAAGGAGATAGAAAGAGAACTAGAAAATCACAATTGCATAAGATGAACTTTTATTACTATGAAAGTAGCAATTACAACTCTATGAAAATAAAAATTACAACTTCGAAATAAAAGAACAAGGGAAGAAATAAGAGCTAAAATGATGAATAGCGCCGCCGTCTCCTTGCCGAGCCTTGGAGAAAGATCACCCCGCCTTAGAAGTAGACGCCGCCTTTAGACCACCGAAGGAAGAAGATTCACCTTGAGATGTGTGAAGAAAGATAGAGGAAGAAATAGATAGAAGATGAGGAAGAAAAAGACTCCAAACTTAGTGTAAAGACGTGTGTGCGTGGGTGTGTTTTGAAAAGGGAATAGAGAAAGGGATGAAGAGAGAGAGAGTACGGTGGGGAGAAGTGAAAAACATAGTAAAATAAAGTGAAAATAAAGGGTGAGAAGAATTAAAATAACTTTAAATCTAGAAGGAATTTGTATAAGTGGAAGATAAGAACGTTGTAGATCTGAGAACAGAGGTGGGTCTGCGCGGATGAACAGTGAAAAACTGAGGACAAAACCTTGAAAAACTGAGAATAACTTAAAAATGGGAAAGAATTAGAGGAAGAGGAAGAAAAAGAAAATCAAGATCTAGGAAAGACGAAGAACTTTAATGAAGCGATTATGATGAAAAGAAGAGTAGAAGAGGAATACAATGGAAGAAGAACAAGTTGTGTAAAATTGGGTGAACAGTAAAAATGTAGAACTGAACTTTGAAAAATTAAGAATAACTTGAAAACGAGAGAGAATTAGAAGAGGAGGAAGAAGAAGAAATTGCAGAGAACTTAAAAATGAAGAACTTTGTAGAAGAAAGCAGCTTAAAAAGATGAATAGATGAGTATGTAAAATAGGCTAAGAAAAAAGGCTAACTTCTCCCACGGTGGCCTTTTATAGTGCACAATAGCTTCCCATGATCAAGACTCTGCAGATTAGCTCAAATCCAACTTTTCAGCAACACAGATTGATCGAAATAGGTATGTTGCCATGGATAGAGTCCTCTTTGAATAAAACATGGAAGGATAACGACGATGATAGCAAGATTGCTTCAAAGAGACCTGCCCGTTTCCTTTTCCATTTCCAAAAGAAATGGCGACTGGGGCGGCGGGCGCTCATTCCTATGTGCGGCTGGTCAAGCGGTCACTATTTCTTTATTTCCTCATTTTGACATTTTCTTTTTTCATAAATCAAGGAAATAGCTACTGTGCAAATAGTCGCTCATTCTTTTTCCATTTTTCATGAGTTTTCTTCTGATTTTTCGTACAAATGAATGAGCGCCTGCTTGGTTGGTCGCTCATTCTTTCCCAAAGAAACTGCACCTGCGTGAACTGTCGCCCATTCCTCTTTATTTTTCAGCTTTTGTCACGCCCCAACGCGGAATATCGGGACGTACAGTTAGAAACTAGCTAGATATAATATTAATATGCTAAACTAAACAATCGTACAGGTGCTATGGAAAGAAGTACTTCTATTGATCAAGAAAGATTCCAAGTTTTATTACAATAACCATCAATGCTTAAACACGATCAACCATAACTTCCAAACTGATTCTAATACAATAACTGACTCCCAAAAGGTAAATAAAGTGCTATCACAACACTAAGGAGTAACTAATGTAAACAACTACGCCAACTCGACATATACTAACAGGTACACTCAAGGGTATCACTCATGTCCCTCCCCTTCAGTATGTGCATCGTCACCTGAATAGCCTGGAAAGGGGGAAAACAACTATATGAGCTAACGCTCAGTAGATAATAACAGGCAAGTTTACATGATTAACCAATTAGTTACATTTTCAATTGCAGTGACAAGAAAAGAAATAACTGACGAGACGATAAGACAGCGTAATATAAGATCTTGCAAGGTCAAGAAATATATGATGACAAGAATTAACAAGAATATCAAGTACAAGAATGTTCAATAGGAAATTGAAATATAGAATTGGCCAACAAGCAAGTATTTTAAACATCAAGTCAAGCACGATAAAGTAACAAGAGATTTTCTGTCATAGACGTCACGCTGATCATACACTCGGTGCAATACCTCACCATGTCATTACAAACTCCCATGGGCACAAGCACTTTTCGGGCGCTCTCCCCAGGACCAGACCGGGCCCTTATGATGCGTTGGCATTGACTTGTTGGATCCAAGATCCCAAGTTTTGTCTAGACATTTAATCAAGTTTAATGACCAATTAATCAGAGGAATTTCTATCAAAAGTACGAGATTTAAGGACTAACATGTCCTTGGATTCATTATCTTAAAAACTCGGTATACGGTCACTTCTGGGCCGTTTGATAGGACATACGGCTACTACTGGCCGCATTACAAGAGCTGGACCAAACTTAGTCCACGAGGTCAAGAATGAACGATTGATAGTGTGCCGTTCAGGTAAGTAAGCAATACGTGACCTTAAGACACAATTACGACACTTATACGGACTACACTAGACCGTTCATGGAGATAAGCAGTCAACTATGGGCTGCTCATGTGCTTATTAGCCCAAGTTGATCCGTGACTTATAACCCAGCGATTTGGTCACAATTTCCAGGTCGTAGCCGGGTCATACGGGTCTCAATATGGCGGATTCTAACTCGGCGGATAGAGTGTCCGGGTAGAATCGTACTAAGGGACAACAATTTAGGCTTAATGGCCGTAATGCCATATAGATTGTTAGTGTGCTATTAGTCTATTCTACCGGGGTATAAGGGCTTTTAATTGATTTCCTAACAGCCATTTCAAAATACCTTGATTCGTGAATTATTATAAATCTCAATTTCAAGAGATAAGTTAATTACAAGATGGTAACTCAAGATACTAGAACAAGCCAATAATGACAATAGACAGTAATACAAGACAACAATTTACTTTTAAAATTACCATTTTATTATATGGGTTTGTAATTAACCATTTGTGTGCGTTGAAGTGGAGATAGTAATCGGAATGGTTTATACACTTTGATTGAGTGCATGGACCATTGTTCTTCAATTTTGGATTGAGGAACACCGGGTTTAATTTGAGATCATAGGGTTGCATGTATGGGTCATTGGTTCCTCAAAATATGGTTTTAAATTGGACTATGCTTGAATGGGTCGATCCCCTCACTGTCCGGATCGATCTTCGAGCCGAAAACATGTCTACCGGGGCTGACAACATATGGGTCGACCCATTGGGTCGACCCCTGGAAAACCAGGGGTCTGCCTGCATGTGGGTCGACCCATGGGGTCGACCCCTGCATAGACAGACTGTTGTCTGCTGTCTGGGTCGACCCAATGGGTCGACCCTCGCATAGACAGACTCTTGTCTGTGTATGGGTCGACCCCCGCGTTCGCAGATGCGAACGTGACTTCCGGAAACCTATGAATCTCACCCAATTGGGGTCTAATTGAACTGAGATCTTAACCCCATGCCCCTAGGTTTTTGATGGACATATTGGGGTCATATTACAAGGGTTTAGAACACTAAATTCACCGGAAAGCCAATCAAAATCATAACCTATCTAGGTAGAACACTTAAAAACTTAGTCTTAGCATGCTTCTAATAAAACACGAAATTCTCTAAGCATGGTCTATAAAAACTGGGGCTTTCTACGCCAAATGATAGATAACATGATGATGATTACAACCATATACATTAATTAGAGTTGGGTCTGTTATCATCTACCTGAATCGAAGAGAGATTTAGAAGTTAGAACGAAGAATGCCCGTTTGACAGCCCTTCACTATTTCCAAGAGATCTCCCTCCACACCTAATAGAATTTGAAGCTTTTACTACCAATGGAAAGCTAACAGAGAGAGGAACAAAATGGTATATTTACTTGCATGTTTTGGCCAAGATTACCTTCCTCAATCGAAGGAAGGAAGAGGGCCTAAGAAAAACCCGTGAACTCGGACACTCCTCCAATAAACGCGAGAGATCTCACTAGATCGGAATCCTCTGCGACCATCACTACTCCCAAATGAAAATAGACACATAGGGCTTTCTTTTAATAGGTCATACTCATTCTGGATCCTTCCAGGAAGGGAGAAATCGACCCATCAAGTGGCGTGTTCAAAACACCGTCGAAATTGTTGACCTAGCCCATGCGCGACCAAATGCTTCCCATAAGTTAAAAATTTTGTGGCATTGTGAGAGGGGAAATGATCCTCTCTTTAATACCTTTCATTTTCCCCTGGTTTGGGCTCATTTGGTTAAGGAATGAGCTCGGATTGAGGATTTTAATGTGGGGTTAACATTGAGCACGAATTTGGCTAGGTAGGTGTGAAAATTTGACTAATCCCACTAATTCGGCCTGGTTAATGATTTTATTAGGGTTGGCTATAGAAGAAAAAATTGTTAAACGTAATTGATTCTACAAGAATATGATTTTTATGGATTTTTATAAAATAGTCAAAAAGTGACTTATTCTATGAATTAATTCCCATTAATTCAAATAAATTCAAATAATTTCTAAATAAATTTCTAAAAGAATTTGGGGTATTACACCCTCCCCCACTAAAAGAATTTCGTCCTCCAAATTCACTGCACTTTAATATAGAGATAGGGAAAGACTAGCTCACCTAGAATAAGTTAGGATACCGCTTCCACATAGTATCTTCAGACTCCCAAGTAGATTCCTCAGCTCCACGCTGACTCCATTGAATTTTGACCATAGGTACGGAACGATTCCGGAGTTGCTGTTGCTTCCGATCCAGAATCTTGATAGGTCTTTCTTCATAGGTCAAATCTTCCTTCAATTTGAAATCCACATGCTGAATGATATGAGTGGGGTCGTACACATATTTCCGTAACATAGACACGTGGAAAATATTGTGTACGCCTGACAATTGAGGCGGTAATGCCAATCTGTAAGCAACCTCTCCCACTCTATCCAGAATCTCGAACGGACCAATATATCTCAGACTCAGCTTGCCATGAATGCCAAATCTTTGAATCCCCCTTGTAGGAGAGACTTTCAGAAATACATGCTCGCCAACTTGAAATTTCAATGCCCTTCTTCTATTGTCGGCATAACTCTTCTATCTTAATTGAGCCACTTGTAACCGGTCTCGGATAATACGGATGTTCTGTGATGATTCTGAAATAAGATCTGGTCCAAGCCATTGCTTTTCACCTACCTCGTCCCAACACAATGGGGAACGACAACTTCTTCCATACAATGCTTCAAAAGGAGCCATTTGAATGCTGGATTGATAACTGTTGTTGTAGGCGAATTCAATCAAAGCCAAATGGTCACTCTAACTGCCTCCAAAATCGATCATGCAGGCTCTAAGCATATCTTCCACTATCTGGTTGGTTCTTTCAGTCTGTCCATCTGTCTGTGGATAAAAGGCAGTACTGAAATTCAGACGAGTACCCAAAGACGCTTGTAGTCCCTTCCAGAAATGTGAAGTAAATCTGGGATCTCTATCAGACACAATGCTGACTGGTATACCATGGAGCCTTACCACTTCCTTCAAATACAAAGCAGCCAATACATCAACTGTCCATTTGGACTTAATGGGTAAGAAATGAGCTGACTTTGTCAATCGATCGACAATCACCCACATTGCATCCAATCCACCACAAGTCCTAGGTAGACCCATAATGAAGTCCATGCCAATGCTTTCCCACTTCCATTGGGGTATGTCGAGTGGTTTTAACTTTCCTACCGGTCTGAAATGTTCAGCCTTGACTTACTGATAAACCAAGCATCTACTCACGAAGTCTGCAACTTCCCTTTTCATATTCGGCCACCAAAAGGATCTCTTCAAATCCTTGAACATTTTAGTGCCTCCAGGATGAATGGTGTATTTGGATCTATGAGCTTCCTCCAGAATCTTGTTCTTTATTCCAGCTTCATCAGGTACACAAGTTCTACCCTAGAATAACAATCTTCCATCGTCAGCCATCGTGAAGTCAGGTCTGCTGCTCAAACTTCCCTTGATCTCTACTAGCTCGGGATCATTATCTTGCAAAGATTTGATTTCCATCAACAATTCGGGCTGAAGTTGAATCTGTGCAATCATAACTCGATCATTATCAATATTCAGATCCAGACTAGCTAATTGTTCCAGTAGCTTCCACTCTTGTAACATGAGACTTGACAATCTATCTACAGGCTTCCGGCTTAATGCATCTGCCACAACATTGCCTTTTCCAGGATGATACTCAATCGAGAAGTCGAAGTCCTTCAAGTACTCCAACCATCTTCTCTGCCTCATATTGAGTTCCTTCTGAGAAAATAAATATTTCAGACTCTTATGATCTGAAAACACTGTGAATGTTTCTCCATACAAGTAGTGCCTCCATATCTTCAATGCGAACACCACTGCTGCTAGTTCCAAATCATGAACATGATAATTCTCTTCATACTTCCTCAACTACCTAGAAAAATAGGCAATCACTTTCCCATGCTGCATGAGTACACAGCCTAACCCAATACCTGAAGCATCAGTGTATACGACAAAACCTCCTTCACCAGAAGGTAAAGCCAATACATGTGCAGTAGTTAAACATTCCTTCAAAGTCTGAAAGCTTCGCTGGCAATCTTCTGACCAATCAAATTTATTCTCCTTGCGGGTTAATCTTGTCATAGGTACCGCAATCTTAGAGAAATCTTGGATAAATCTCCGGTAGTAGCCTGCCAGGCCTAGGAAACTTCTAACTTCAGTCACACTGGTAGGCTGATCCCAATTCTTCACTGCCTCTACCTTAGAAGGATCAACAGAAATTCCTTCCTTTGTGATGATATGTCCGAGAAAGGACACCTCTTGCAGCCAGAACTCACACTTACTGAACTTGGCATATAGCTGATGATCTCTCAATAGTTGTAATGCCATCCTCAGATGTTCAACATGCTCCTCTTCATTCTTGGAATAAATCAGGATGTCATCAATAAATACCACGACCCATTGATCAAGATAGGGTCGAAATACATTGTTCATCAACTGCATGAAAGCTGCTGGTGCATTCGTTAGACCAAAAGGCATAACGACAAATTCAAAATGACCATACCTGCTGCGGAAAGCTGTTTTATAGATATCCTCTTCCTTAATCCGCAACTGATGATATCCAGATCGAAGATCGATCTTAGAAAAATACTGAGCTCCCGCTATCTGGTCAATTAATTCGTCAATCCTCGACAATGGATATTTGTTCTTGACAGTCTGCTGGTTCAATTGCCGATAATCGATGCACAATCTCATCGAACCATCTTTCTTTCGGACGAATAATACAGGGGCTCCCCAAGGGGAAGTACTTGGATGAATGAAACCCTTCTCGAGCAATTCCATCAACTGTTGCTTTAATTCTCTCAGTTCCGCAGGAGACATACGATAAGGTGCCTTGGAAATAGGAGATGTGCCAGGAATGAGATCAATAGAGAAGACAACTTCCCGCTCAGGCGGAAGTCCTGGTAGTTCCTCTAGAAAGACATCAGGAAAATCTCGGACAACAGAAATGTCCTTAATCTCAATCTGCTGCTCAGGGGTTGCACAGACAAAGGCTAGAAAAGCCTCGCATCCTCGTCTCATCAGTTTATCAGCTCGAAGAGCCGAGATAAGTGATACGGAGTTATTGTGCTTAACTCCCACAAAAGAAAGTCTCGGGTGCGTAGTAAAAGATACAGAGCTAGAACTGCAGTGAACACCTACCTCATATCTAGCTAACCAATCTGCTCTTAGGATTACATCATAATCCTTCATGTCCATGCAAACTAAATCAGCTGGTAAATTCTGTTCATCAATCATAACCTTACTAGAAGGATAGAAATACTGAATTGTCGATTTAGAACCAATAGGTGTTGAAATTTCTAACGGAGAATTCATCAAAACAGGTTCCACAGCTAAAGACTTAGCAAATCTCCGAGAAATAAATGAATGTGTGGCACCAGTATCAAAAAGAACAAATACTGGCTTGTCGAGTATAATAAAAGTACCTTCGACGAGTCCACCATCCTCGGCGGTTCCTGCTTCATCTGCGTGCAAAGCTTGGAGCTTGCCTTGCGGCCTTTTGATGCCTTGTGATTTTGCCAGGGTAGCTTGCTCCGATAAAAGAGGACAGTTAGGGATACGGTGCTCCTTACTTCCACATCGCAAACAGGCGCCCAACTTGCGCCAGCACTCCTCCATCTTGTGACCAGGACGATCACAAAACTTGCACACGCCCTTGAATGGAACAATAGGGCCAGGCTTCTTATCTTCATGCTTCGGCATCTTGCCCTTCCACGATCCAGAACCACTCCACGAACCATGCCCACTAATAGGCCTCTTCTTGCCATACCCGGGTTTGATATTCCCGGAACCCGTAGGTTGTTCCTTCTTTGTGCCTTTTCCACGGATTCTCTCCGTCATTTCTAGAGTATCTTCTAGGACTTGAGCTTTCCTCACCATCTCAGAATAGGTTGAGATCTCCATCGGTGCCAATTGATTGATATAATGCAGCCTCAGTCCATTAAGAAAGCGCTTAGCCTTCATTTTCTCGGTGGATATTAAGTGAGTAGCATAACGAGAAAGCCGAGAAAATTAAGCTTTATATTCTGCCACGGATAGACTTCACTGCTTCAAAGCCGCGAACTCCGCTGCCTTCTTCTCTTGCACTCTATCAGAAAAATATTTGCCATTGAAGAACTCCTCGAACTCCTCCCATGTGACTTGCTGATCACCGAGAGTCGCCTTTACTGATTCCCACCATGTTCTTGCATCTCGTTCAAGTTGAAAAGTTGATAGAAGGACACGTTCTTGATTGCTGCACTGCATTACTTCGAATATCCTTCCCATCTCATCCAGCCAGTGCTCAGCTTCATCAGGATCAGTCGAGCCACCAAATCTCGGCGGATTCATTCCCCGAAAGTTTCGATATAAATCACCAGTGCCATGGTGTGCAGCTCCTGCTTGGGCCGCTTGTTGCAAGGCCTGAGTAAGGCCTTGAACCGTACGCTACAAGTTCCTCCATTCCGCACGATCAGCTGCCATTGCAAAGGCCTACACGTGGAATAGATTACTTAGGTTCATTAAAAATAGATAATAACACGATTAAGATATGAACTTAACCCAAGTTTCTACCCAATCTCACTAGGTCAGGTCCTTAGACTTTAACAATGTTAGGGGTTCTATGATAACACTTAGAACCCTAGAACTTGGAAAACCTGAACTTTTAGGGAAACCTAGGAATATTTAACCTAGGGCTCTGATACCAACTAAACTGTCACGCCCCAACGCGGAATATCGGGACGTACAATTAGAAACTAGCTAGAGATAATATTAATATGCTAAACTAAACAATCGTACAGGTGCTATGGAAAGAAGTACTTCTATTGATCAAGAAAGACTCCAAGTTTTATTACAATAACCATCAATGCTTAAACATGATCAACCATAACTTCCAAATTGATTCTAATACAATAACTGACTCCCAAAAGGTAAATAAAATGCTATCACAACACTAAGGAGTAACTAATGTAAACAACTATGCCAACTCGGCATCTACTAACAGGTACACTCAAGGGTATCACTCCTGTCCCTCCCCTTCAGTATGTGCATCGTCACCTGAATAGCCTAGAAAGGGGGAAAACAACTATATGAGCTAACGCTCAATAGATAATAACAAGTAAGTTTACATGATTAACCAATTAGTTACATTTTCAAATACAGTGACAAGAAAAGAAATAACTGACGAGACGATAAGACAGCGTAATATAAGATCTTGCAAGGTCAAGAAATATATGATGACAAGAATTAACAAGAATATCAAGTACAAGAATGTTCAATAGGAAATTGAAATATAGAATTGGCCAACAAGCAAGTATTTTAAACATCAAGTCAAGCATGATAAAGTAACAAGAGATTTTCTGTCGTAGACGTCACGCTGATCATGCACTCGGTGCAATACCTCAGCATGTCATTACAAACTCCCATGGGCACAAGTATTTTTCGGGCGCTCTCCCCAGGACCAGACCGGACCCTTATGATGCGTTGGCATTGATTTGTTGGATCCAAGATCCCAAGTTTTGTCTAGACATTTAATCAAGTTTAATGGCCAATTAATCAGAGGAATTTCTGTCAAAAGTACGAGATTTAAGGACTAACATGTCCTTGGATTCATTATCTTAAAAACTCGATATACGGTCACTTCTGGGCCGTTTGACAGGACATACGGCTACTACTGGCCGCATTACAAGAGCTGGACCAAACTTAGTCCACGAGGTCAAGAATGAACGGTTGACAGTGTGCCGTTCAGGTAAGTAAGCAATACGTTACCTTAAGACACAATTACGATACTTATACGGACTACACTAGACCGTTCATGGAGACAAGCAGTCAACTATGGGCTGCTCATGTGCTGATTAGCCCAAGTTGATCCGTGACTTATAACCCAGCGATTTGGTCACAATTTCCGGGTCGTAGCCGGGTCATACGGGTCTCAATATGGGGGATTCTAACTCGGCGGATAGAGTGTCCGGGTAGAATCGTACTAAGGGACAACAATTTAGGTTTAATGACCGTAATGCCATATAGATTGTTAGTGTGCTATTAGTCTATTCTACCGGGGTATAAGGGCTTTTAATTGATTTCCTAACAGCCATTTCAAAATACCTTGATTCGTGAATTATTATAAATCTCGATTTCAAGAGATAAGTTAATTACAAGATGGTAACTCAAGATACTAGAACAAGCCAATAATGACAATAGACAACAATACAAGACAGTACTTTACTTTTAAAATTATCATTTTATTATATGGGTTTCTAATTAACCATTTGTGTGCGTTGAAGTGGAGATAGTAATCGGAATGGTTTATACACTTTGATTGAGTGCAGGGACTATTGTTCTTCAATTTTGGATTGAGGAACACCGGGCTTAATTTGAGATCATAGGGTTGCATGTATGGGTCATTGGTTCCTCAAAATATGGTTTCAATTGGACTAGGCTTGAATGGGTCGATCCCCTCACGGTTCGGATCGATCCTCGGGCCGAAAACATGTCTACCGGGGTTGACAGCATATAGGTCGACCCTTGGAAAACCAGGGGTCTGCCTGCGTGTGGGTCGACCCATGGGGTCGACCCCTGCACAGACAGACTGGTGTCTGCTGTCTGGGTCGACCCAATGGGTCGACCCTCGCACAGACAGACCCTTGTCTGTGTATGGGTCGACCCAATGGGTCGACCCCCGCGTTCGCAGATGCGAACGTGACTTCCGGAAACCCATGAATCTCACCCAATTGGGGTCTAATTGGACTGAGATCTTAACCCCATGCCCCTAGATTCTTGATGGACATATTAGGGTCATATTACAAGGGTTTGGAACACTAAATTCACCGGAAAACCAATCGAAATCACAACCTATCTAGGAAGAACACTTAAAAATCTAGTCTTAGCATGCTTCTAATCAAACACTAAATTCTCTAAGCATGGTCTATAAAAATTAAGGCTTTCTACGCCAAATGATAGATAACATGCTGATGATTACAACCATATACATTAATTAGAGTTGGGTCTATTATCATCTACCTGAATCGAAGAGAGATTTATAAGTTAGAACGAAGAATGCCCGTTTGACAGCCCTTCACTATTTCCACGAGATCTCCCTCCACACCTAATAGAACTTGGGGCTTTTACTACCAATGGAAAGCTAACAGAGAGAGGAACAAAATGGTATATTTACTTGCATGTTTTGGCGAAGATTACCTATCTCAATCGAAGGAAGGAAGAGGGCCTAAGAAAAACCTGCGAACTCGGACACTCCTCCAATAAACGCGAGAGATCTCACTAGATCGGAATCCTCTGCGACCATCACTACTCCCAAATGAAAATAGACACATAGGGCTTTCTTTTAATAGGTCATACTCGTTCTGGATCCTTCCAGGAAGGGAGAAATCGACCCATCAAGTGGCGTGTTCAAAACGCCGTCGAAATTGTTGACCTAGCCCATGCGCGACCAAATGCTTCCCATAAGTTAAAAATTTCGTGGCATTGTGAGAGGGGAAATGATCCTCTCTTTAATACCTTTCATTTTCCCCTGGTTTGGGCTCATTTGGTGAAGGAACGAGCTTGGATTGGGGATTTTAATGTGGGGTTAACATTGAGCACGAATTTGGCTAGGTAGGTGTGAAAATTTGACTAATCCCACTAATTCGGCCTAGTTAATGATTTTATTAGGGTTGACCATAGAAGAAAAAATTGTTAAACGTAATTGATTCTACAAGAATATGATTTTTATGGATTTTTATAAAATAGTCGAAAAGTGACTTATTCTATGAATTAATTCCCATTAATTCAAATAAATTCAAATAATTTCTAATTAAATTTCTAAAAGAATTTGGGGTATTGCAGCTTTTCTTTTTTTCTATTTTCATCAAATGAAATAGCGCCCGTATACGTAGTCGCTCATTCTTTTCTTTTTTTTTCAACTTTTCCTTTACAAAATAAATGGGTGCCCATTTGATCCGTCGTTCATTAAATGGCGCCTGGTCCTCCGGTCGTAATTTCCTGGAAATTCAAAAAATTTAAAATACTCAATATTCTTTATCAGAAAATAATTTATAATAATTATGAATTTTTCTAAATATTTCTCACATTGCTATTTTGACTCAAAATTGATGATAAAATCATGCAAACTCACATTAATGGTGAGAATGAGATTTGGATGATATTAATGCACAACTATACTCATTAAATGCTCGAAAGTGATGAATGTGATGTAAATTATGATATAAAATATAGCACTTATCAGCTCCCTCCTGTGGCGAGTGCCGTTCGGTCGACCGGACCTAACCGGTCGGTCAACCGAAAACGGTAGAAAGCCCGTCGAACCCAACCTAGGGGTTCGATTCCATGCCCCAATCAGCCCCAGGTGATGGGGAAAACATCGGGGACCATTCCCCGGGTCCCAAACCATAAAAAGGAAAGGAAATAAACGGCAAAACACCGATCGATCTGACGAAACCGTCACACGCCCTAAAAACATGATTTTTACCCCCGGCGTGAAATAAACCCGCTCACGGCTCACCTTGGCCTACCAAATCTATGGGAAAGGAAGTACAAGGGCATGGGATCCATCCCCCTACCTCCACCAAAGATTTTCCACACCGAGGACTCCGTTTCTTCGCGAAACACCTCACGAAACCCATGCCAGCAACCCGAACTCGCGAATGTGTGCCGTGCCTCCACCGCCTCATTCTACGCTCCATCCTCGCCGCTCCACGCCCCACGAGCCTCGTCGCCTTGCCCCCACCTTCCTCCGTCGGCCACCGGAGAAGAGAGGGAGAGAAAGAGAGAACGTGAGAGAGGGGAGGGAGAGAAATGAGAGATGGCGAGAGAGAGGGGGTGAGGGTTTTATTTATAGGAAATCAATTTGGGATTTTATAAATCCAGAAAATACAAAATTAAGGAAAAATCATTCCCATGATCCTTGGAAAACGCACAACGCGCATGCAGCGTCCCGGAGCCCAAAATCACGACGGTTCACCCTACACAGGGTTCTGCAGGCTCGATATCCAAAAACCCAAGTAAATCATAAAACACAACCCAGGACTCACAAAGGCGCTCCGAACTCACGGATTCTGATCGAAAAAAAAAATCTGGGGTGTTACAGACCTCCCCCCTTATAGAAATTTTGCCCTCGAAATTTGAGGCAACTACTAAGGCACATGGGAAGAACAACACACCCAGCTAGCAACGCTCCCAGAGCTCTAGCAAAAACCTCGACTCTCGCGAAAGCACTTCTCCTGAGAGACACAGCCAGACCATTACCACAACAGAGACATCTCACTCCATAACCCCATGCACACTGATTCTCAGAGCGAGCATAGCACACAAAAGAATATTAGTCTGGCCCTACCTCAGCCATAACGGAATTCCAACCATGCCATCGCTGCTAACACCTCGCTCACCGAGGGGATGCAATCCTCGTCACGAGAAATAGCCACCGATAAAATCCCATGCTCGGCAGACCAATCAAACATCAGCTTCTCTACCTGCTGACTGATCTCACGTCTTGCACAAGGGACAACTAACACTGAGCTTCCACCAGCTCACACAGTCATCTCAACTGACTGCAACAAATCCGCCAACTATGTGCTAGGAACCATCTTACACCTGGCAAGCCGAGCGCCAATAGCAACACGGGACCAACTCCGGTCTAAACACAAACCTTCAACAAATCCCAGATCCAATTCCGGGATAAGAGGTATATCTCATAATCGGCCACCAAATGCCTCGCTTGCACACGGCTCTCTCCATTCTCGACTCGCTACAACCGGCATCTTTTGTCTGTGAAAGACCCATTCGGTAGTTACCAATTACTCGTCAACGGGAAACCCTCACTTGCTCAACTTCCCTTGGCCTGATAAGCACATTCCAAATCTCAATAGGTCATCCATTGACTCTTCCACAGACCATTACTACCACTCGAGCCGATCCTCACTCGGACACCACATCCGATCTCGATCCTCATAGTAGCTCTACCCTATCAGGGGAGCACAAGGAAACCAAATGGCAAGATTCCACAATCCTCGGTCCACAACAGCACTCGACTTAGGCTTACAGGGAAATCCTCCCACTCTGGTCACAAGACCAATGCTCTCATCCAACGACATCCCTCCAAGGACCTCCATACACAGGCATCATCCATGACACAGTCCCATCACAGACTACATCTCCATTACTCCAAATGGACGCCTGCCAATCCTCGGCTCCGCTCTCACCACAGAGCCATAGGACACAACCTCAACAGATCATGACACATATCTCTAGGATAATAAAGTGCCATCTGCTACCACAGCAACCTGGTCGACGACATCGTGACCAATGCACACGGATCTTTAACCATCACACATCCTTACCACCGCTGGGTCATTCCTCAGACATTGCCACATCTAACCACTCGGCTAGCCTCACCAGCCACTCGCAGCTACCAACTGGGACCCATAATCATCTCTTAGAGATCACATCTCGGGAACCATGATTCCATCCGAGGGCACAACTTCCAACAAAGGAACATGGTACTCATGCGACAAATTCGCCATTATATTTTCCCAACTCTCCATCCCGCCAGTGCCACAAACCACAATGCCTCAAGCAATGGCACGACAATCAACATGGCTCACATAGCTAGAGACCAACTCACATCGAGGAACCAATCCTCCGATGCTCTACACAATTCCTCGGGAATCCTCCCGTAGCAACCAATGCCATGATTCTGGACCTGTGGGTTATGGGCCCACTAGGCTTTCGCTGCGCACTCTGATCCCACGCGCACAATCATTACAATGACTCAAGATCCACCATCTCGACAATCCTTAACTTGGCTGGCTAACTCTAGAAGACAGGATGAGGACAACTCAATTACCTCGAACCCAGAGCACAGATACTCTCTCCTGATCTGGCAATCCTCTACAACTCCGCAGACTCCGATTCACAACACATCAGGAATCATGACACCAGCCATGAGTCTTCGCAAGCACAGCCCAACTGGCACTCATCCTTTCGGAATGATGCCAACGCACCCTTACACATCAGGGGATTGGGCATCGCTTCTCACAGGCAACCATACTGCCAAAACACAGAACACCTCTCGCACGGACCTCATGGCACACAAAAGGAGGCCAACCAATCCGAACGCACGATGCGAGACAATGAAACTTAGCAAAACATGATCTCTCCGACCAAGGAGAAAACAACATACCTCCTACACAGCGGGATATCTCCACGCTTGACCTGACCTTGAACCTCGTGCATGTTGGGAACCGCACCTTCCAGCACCAGAAAACCATCACTTCTGTCAGATCAGCTTCCACCGACAACACTCCTCAAGTGTCCCATCGGACCCCACTCGCAGCATCTCCCGATGCACCATCATTGCAATTCCCCAAACTGCAACTCACCATGCCTCGAGCACTAGCTCTGCTGATCGCCAACCACATACTGCCATAGCTGTTCAGCTAGCCGCTGCCACGCGCTCTCTACCTATGCCTGCCTCTGATCTCGAAACCATTAACACGCCAAAATGCTTACCGAGGAGCGAAGAAACCACAAAAGACACCAGGCTCGAAGGCCGCTACACCTCTAGCCACTGGACATTATTCCCTCAAATCTGTCCTTGCTAACACCAAGCCATCTCGATTCTCGGGTCCCCAAAATATCCATCTCTTGAGCTGCCACCTCACGGACCACCATGCCAAGGGCCACAACATGAACCATGATTGGCACCTACCAACGCTCATCCTCAAATCCCAAATCTGCCGCGAAACCTTCACATCTCATCTGCCACCTCGCACGGCGCATCCAAGGCGGTACATAATGGCCCCAAATCCATAATTTGGGTCACAAACCAAGCCACCGCCGCACAATCTCGAACAAAATCTAGGACTAACACATCCCATTTTTGTGTAGAAACGTAGAACTTAGAACTCACTGGGACAACTCTACCCAATCCTATCTCGAAATCCACAAAAATAATCGGGAGTGGAATGTCATCTCCGACGCCACAGAGCATGATGAGAAAATCAGGCCTGACAATCAGCAACTCATCAGGAAAATCCTCCTCTCATCCGAGCACATCTCTCGACCAGAGCACCCGCTCTGCCACCTCAAACCACGATCTTGACACCTCAGGGGCTGGATAAACCTCAAATTGGGGTGGCCAAAACGATAATAACTCCCTCAGAGCACACTCTTGGCCACCTAACCATGAGCAATCCTTGCCAGCCACCTGACCTCGCTGCTGATTCCTCGAACGTAGCACCACAGCCTCGCACCTATCGATAAACTCTGCCCAATGCAGCGCAACTTGGGTGACCACCAAAGGGGAAAAAGCTCTCTATCTTACTCTTCAGGCCCCACCCTGGCACTTTGACGATAACAACAACCGCCTTCATAGCGCCAACACAGTGCACTCTAACTCTCACGCGAGAAACCAAGCGGTAAATAAATGTAAAACCCTATGCCAGTTGCAAACTGTACTGGACCTTATGGACTCTGATCACTGCAATATCTCAAATTCTTATGTATACTCCACCACCACAAGCTCTGATACCATCTGTAATGACCCAAGATCCAGATACCAGGAATAACCCGATACGATTCGAATCCCTTCCCGCCACCCACGAGCCGGAGGGCTCGGAAGGGTTAGAAAGGAGTGTGGAGGTACATTGAAATATGAAATAAAGTAGGAACAACTATATAATTAATAATTAAACAATCTAACTACAGAGTCTAGTCCAAATAAAAGTATAATCTACAGGAAAGGAAACGTACTCTAATGTCGAGTGACCACTCGGCCCGACGAGCTGACAACCACGAACCTCCGCGTTTCACCTCCGAATCTCGAGGAGGAACCGATACACCTGAAAAGCAGGGGGTGAGCCTCATCTCATTGGCTCAGTAGAGGTCCCGTGGAACCCTACCACAACAACGGCAGTAAAAGAAACAACACTAGAAGGAACAATTACAAAAGCAAGAGTAGCAACAATAACAATAACGACGGAAGGAACGGCCATAAAAGAACAGGAAACCCGGTAGCCACTGGAACTATGGCTCTAAGCTACTCCTAAGGGTACGGAAAGCACGCCCCGATCTCACAGTCGGGGGGACTACCTAATGACGGAAAAATCCTGGCTAAGTCGCCAGAAGAAATGCCACGACAGCTCTGTCGTGAGGGCCCGCCCTCACAGGCGACGACCAACCCAAGACCACACGGTCCGGGGGAAATAGTCACAACCTCGTAGTCATGAACCCTACACGGTCTACGGGTGAAACCTCGGTAACCCTACCGGAAACTCTAGACCTCGGTGTCGGGAAGACACTCAGAAACCACCCAAAGAAAGACGAAGAAACGCGTCTTGTATGATAGGAATACTTCCCACTAGAAGTAAGGCCGGATGCGTCCACTAATGACTTAATCTACTCCCTAGGTGTCTCCCTCACCCAAGGCGGAATTGAGACAACGTACTAGTAACCACAGGACAAGGGTCTAGTCGGGGTCATGCTCATCAGGACGCGTCCGAAGTCCCCGACCATGTGTGCACACACTGACTGACTGAACTATGTCAAGCCCTCTAGCTGGTTCTCCTCCCGGCCTGGACTCGAGCCGCTACAGTCGGAGGCCCTACAGCAAACCAGCCTAAAAATCATCACTCTCGGGTCTAGCTCTCCACCACCCCTGGGTGGGTAGGCACAGGCGTGCCTAGGCAAGCTACGACTAGTGAGAATGGTCACTCGAGAGAAAGACTCTCGAAAGGAACCAATAGAATACTGACAGGCTACCCACGAGCCCACCATACGTAGCTCGGAACACGGGTGGCACGATGCCACCGGACTCTGGATAGTCCACTAGACCTACTAACCCAACAGTCGTTGAGTCACACGACTTTGGTCAAGACCGCTGTATAAGAATGGCTCCATGCCTTCAATATGCCGTACCCCTAGGGTTAGAAACCATGGTCCGATATAGTTCTTAAGGTGACACACGCCCACCGAGTTCGATCCCTTTTCAAGGGAAACCTAAGAAAACCCCCAACCCCAGGCTGGGTTACAAAACTCATAGTTCATAGGCCATACGCATGGCCCACACAGAAACCGCTTTCCGAGAAAGCTAACGACGTGCGGGAATAGCCCTCCGCACTCATACCGATCCACGGTGACTCGATTTATCAAATACACAGAAGCACCGAACACATGGGGTCACCCGAACCCTCAAAACTCACGGGCATGCTAATCGAGGTAACATGGTACCACTGGACACCCAAAAACACCATCACGATACCCACGGGGTGTCCGAGACATCCATGGGGCCATAGGTCGATGAATAGGTCACAATCGGGTTGACCGGGGACCAAAAAGGGCCAAGACAGGGGATTTTGGTCGACCAATGCCTCTGGGGTCGGTCGACCAACAGGTCGGCCGATCGGACCCAGATGGGCGGTCGACCGGACAACCCCTGGGAGCCTGGCCCAGGTCAGTCGACCGAACTGGGCCGATCGATCGACCGAACTGTCCTGGGCTCCCTCTCGTGGCGGGTGCCGTTCGGTCGACCGGACCTAATCGGTCGGTCGACCGAAAATGGCAGAAAGCCCGCCGAACCCAACCTAGGGGTTCGATTCCATGCCCCCATCACCCGCGGGTGATGGGGAAAACATTAGGGACCATTCCCCGGGTCCCAAACCACAAAAAGGAAAGGAAATAAACGGCAAAATGCCGATCGATCCGATGAAACTGTCACACGCCCTAAAGACATGATTTTAACCCCCGACGTGAAATAAACCCATTCACGGCTCACCTCGGCCTACCAAATCTACGGGAGAGGAAGTACAAGGGCCATGGATCCATCCCCCTACCTCCACCGAAGATTTCCCACGCCGAGGATGCCGTTTCCTCGCGAAACACCTCACTAAACCCACACCGGTGACCCGAACTCACAAACGATTGCCGAGCCTCCATCGCCTTGTTCCACGCTCCATCCTTAGCTCCACGCCCCACGAGCCTCGTCGCCTCACCCCCGCCTTCCTCTGTCGACCGTCGGAGAAGAGAGGGAGAGAAAGAGAGAACGTGAGAGAGGGGAGGGAGAGAAATGAGAGATGGGGAGAGAGAGAGAGGGGTGAGGATTTTATTTATAGGAAATAAAGTTGGGATTTTATAAATTCAAAAAATATAAAATTAGGGGAAAATTATTCCCACGATCCTCAAAAAACACACAAAGCGCCTATAATGTCTCGGAGCCCGAAATCACGACGGTTCACCCAACACAGGGTTCGCGGGCTTGACCGCCAAAAACCTGAGTAAATCATAAAACACGACCCGGGACTCACAAAGGCACTCCGAACTCATGGATTTTGATAGAAAAAAAAATCTGGGGTGTTACAGCTACTATCATCCCTCTTATAGAAATCTGAATAAAGGAAAGTCTAACAGAACATTCTATCAGGGTCGACAAGAATACACAAAACCTGTAAATAGAAATAAACCTCACAAAACACACTGGAACAAGTGGGGTAGTCAGACAAGCTTTTATAATCCTGTCAACAAGATTCAAAACAGAAACAAAAAATTTCAAAACACAAACCAAACTCCATGGGCTGGTCGAGAAAATAAGAATTTCCAAGGCTTACAAATGAAGAAAAATTCAATGTGATACTTGTGGAAAAATGGGACATGGAAATTCTAGATGTTGGTTTAATAAGAAATCCAATTTTATCAAACAAGTTTGGATACCAAAGTACCTGCTACATGGTTTGAATGAGCAGACTAGACCCAAATTCATTTGGGTTCAAAAACTTGCTGTGTAAATTGTTTTGCAGGATTGCCTAGCTGCCGTGCACAACTGCTGGTACATTGATAGCTGCTGCTCAACGTACATGATGGGGGACATAACCAAGTTCAGCCAGCTGGAGCTGAAAGAAGGAGTTTTGGTCAAATTTGGAGGGAAGAATAGAGGTAAAATCATTGGTTCAGGAACTGTTGGCAAGGACCCCTCCAATGTCATTGAAAAGGTTCTTTTAGTAGATGGTTTAGAGCACAATTTGCTTAGTATAAGTTAGCTTTGTGACAAGGGTCACAAGGTCATGTTTGACAACAATGCATGCAAAATTCATGAAGTTGATTCTGATTCAATAAAATTCATAGGTCATAGAATCAATAATGTCTACATGGTAGATCTAGATGATAATCTTTTAAGGAATATATGCCTATCTGCGAATGTAGGTGATAATGCATTCATTTGGCATCGTAGATTAGGTCATGTTAGGTACAATGTTCTGAACAAACTTGTCAAGAATAATCTAGTGAAAGGTTTACCTAAAATCTCTTTTAAATCAGACCCTAAGGTCTGTAATGCATGTGTCTTGGGAAAACAGACCAGAAAAACATTTAAAACCAGGCATGAACCTTTGTCCACTATGCCTTTGGAATTTCTCCATATGGATCTGTTCGGTCCTACCAGAACTCAAAATCTTAGTGGCAAAAAGTTTGGATGTGTGATTGTGGATGACTTCACTAGATTTGCTTGGATTTTATTTTTAGCACATAAGAGTGATGCCTTCATAGAATTCCAGAATTTCTTCAGAAGAATAAAATAGGAAGGTAAGCATAAAATTTGCACAATCTTATCTGATCATGGGGGGAATTTAAAAATTCATTATTTACTGATTTTTGTGAAAAGGAAGGACTAACTCATAAATTTTCTTCACCCATGACTCCAGAACAGAACGTGATAGTGGAAAGAAGAAACATGACCATTGTGGAAATGGCCAGATTAATGTTGGTTGAAAGCCTACTTCCATGAAAATTTTGGGCAGAGGTAGCCAACACTGCCTGTTACATTATAAATAGAGCCATGGTATAAGACCCGTTCACAAGAAAACCTCCTATGAGATGTTCAAGGGTAAGAAGCCCAACTTAGCCTATTTTAAATTTTTTAGTTCAAAATGTTTCATTCATAATAATGATATAAAGGATTTAAATAAATTTGAGGCCAAAAGCAGTCTAGGCATATTTCTGGGTTATTCTGAATAATCTAGAGCTTATAGGGTTTTTAACATGAATGATAAAATAGTAGAGGAGTCTCCTCATATAATTTTTGATGAGTTCAATGATCACACTAACAAATCTGATGTTGACAGGAGGAAGAATGACAATAAGGAATTTTTGGAAGCCAAGAGGATGCAAAAATGCCTGAACAACCAGAAGAGCTGGAACCAGAGCAAGGTAGGTCGACCGACCCAGCACCCAGGACGACTGAACAAGGTGAGTCATCAAATAACCTTAGATTCTTAAAGGACCATCCTGTTTAAAACGTCATTGGTAATCTGCATGATCCACCTAGGACCAGATCCTTTTACAAGGAAATAAATAATCAGGACTTAGGTGCATTGGTATCACAAATTGAACCCTAAACTATAGATGAAGCTTTAAAGGATGAATCATGGATAAATGCAATGCATGAAGAACTGGGTCAATTTGAAAGAAACAAAGTCTGGACCTTGGTCCCTAGACCTAATAACTGTTCTGGCATAGGAACAAGGTGGATTTTTAGAAATAAAATGAATGCAGATGGAATAATTTCCAGAAATAAAGCTAGATTAGTAGCTAAGAGCTATAATCAGGAACTAGGGGTAGATTTTGATGAATCCTATGCACCAGTTGCTAGGATGGAAGCTATCAGAATTCTGTTATCTTTTGCTTGCTCTTTTGGCATTAAACTTCAACAAATGGATGTGAAAAGTGCATTTTTAAATAGAATCATAAAAGAAGAAGTTTATGTTGAGCAGCCCCCTAGTTTTGAATCTTCTGAGCTACCTAACCATGTTTCTAAACTGAATAAGGTAGTGTATGGACTGAAACAAGCTCCACGAGCTTGGTATGACAGGTTAACTACCTTCCTACTCAGCAAGGGCTACAATAGAGGTAAGGTCGATCAAACTCTTTTCACCAAAACTTCCAATGACCAAATCATCATAGTTCAGGTTTATGTTGATGATATTATCTTTGGTTCAACCAATTCTGAACTATGTGAGGAATTTGCAACATTAATATCTAAAGAGTTTGAAATAATTTTAGTTGGTGAACTGTAATTTTTCCTTGGATTGCAGATCAAACAATCAAAAGAAGGATGCTTCATCAACCAAACAAAATACACATTGGAAATATTGAAGAAATTTGGCATGGAAAAATTGAAGCACATCACCACACCAATGGGTGCAAATGCATCCCTAGAAGCGGATGAGAGAGGTAAATCAGTGGATCCAAGAATCTATCGAGTTATGATCAGATCTTTACTTTACCTAATTACTTCTAGGCCAGATATACAATTTAGTGTATGTTTATGTGCTAGGTTTCAAGCCAGTCCTAAAGAAATCTCACTTATTTACCGTGAAAAGAATTTTTAGATACCTTGCTGGTACACACAACTTTGGACTGTGGTATCCTACATCATGTCAACTAGATTTAATTTCATATACAGATGTAGATTATGCTGGATGTAAATTGGATAGGAAGAGTGCTAGTGGATATTGTCAATTTTTGGGTGGGTGCCTCGTTTCTTGGGCTTCCAAGAAACAACATTTTGTTGTGCTCTCCACTGCAGAAGTTGAATATGTTGCTGTAGGGAGCTGTGGAACTCAAATTTTATGGATAAAGCACCAACTCCAAGACTATAATCTGTTGGCTTCGATGCAGTATTCAGAGGGGGGGTGAATGAATATAGCCATTTTAAATAAAACTTTCACCCAATTAAAATATGATGCTCACTAGAATTACTAGTTCGCAAACTAAACAAGCTTAAAAGCTAATAATCAGTTGCAGAGCAAAACAAGCACACAGTGAGATCACTACAATGCTAACTAGACTGATTTAGACAAAGAATTGCTCAACTAGAATTTCGCTCTCTTGACAAATTAAAACATTCTAAGAAGACTAATTAACTCTTCTTCTCAACTAAAAGCCAAACACATGGAGCGCCCCTATGCATTCATCTAGCGGAAGCACAATAGAACAAAACAAACCACAATGCACGAGGGTTTTTAGGTGGTTCGGTCCAGCAGACCTGTAAGACCCCAAATTCTTTAGAAATTTATTTAGAAAGTTATTTGTAATTATTTGGAATTTATTTGAAGTTATTCGAATTAATGAGAATTATCCAAATTAATTAGATTAATTAATTAATTAATAGAATAAGTCATTTTTCAACTATTTTCTAAAAATCCCCAAAACTCACATCTTGTAGAATTAATTTTGTTTAGCAACTTTGTCTTCTACATTTAAGCCTAAGAAAATCATTTATTATGCCGAATTAGTGAACTTAGTTTTCCGAACTTAACATTTAACTATTTACGGAATAGTATAAGTAATAATCCGACTACCTTAGAAAAATCTATAAAAATAGTAAATAGATTTAGGTCGATGTAGATAACAACTTTTCCTTCTGGCATTAGGCCATTATAAATCCGTGGTAAGATCTATTTAGAGTTTAAACCCAAAAGTGCACACTTTTGACCCATACCTAACCCTTAGATTAAAACACGAAATTCGACCTCAATTCCCAACCAAATGATCTGAAATTAGTGGCAAATGGAAGGCCACAATGTAAGGAACATTTACCCTCAATCAATTTGAGGTAAACTTAGCCCCAAAACGTGCTGCCGACATAGTTTGGTCAAGTCAAAGATTTCGGCGCCGTTTCTAAACACGTAGCTTGCAGCAGCGAATACTCCCAACTCAGAAGGCTCCAGAAGCTCTATGAGCTATCAAAATGAAGCCCTACGAGTCTTCTTTCATTTGGCTGCTGTGGGGTTCGCTGAAGTTTCAGATCTGGAGAGATCTAGTTCGAATTGTGGAGGTGGGTTAGCAGGCCGTTGGCTTCTCTTCATCCTTCTTTGATCCATCGATTGAGGTAGGATTTCTCAACCAAATTTTGATCATGAGTATAGCAAGTTGTTCCTCTCATTGAGCTCTATCCATTGGTGGCAAAAGCCCCAATTTTCATTGGGTATCCGTGGAGAAATCGAGCTTTTTGTGAGGTGCTGTCCAAGTGTTCTTCATCCTAGGGTTTGAGTTTTCTCTCTCCGATTTGAGGTAGGATCTAACAACCAAACTCTAATTAACTTACATGAAGTAATCAGCATGTTATTATCTTTCATTTAACGTAGAAAGCCCCAAATTTCATTGAGCATGCATCGTGAATTTTGATTTTTGTAAAAACATGTCTAGAACATGATTCATATAGTGTTCCTTAAGTCAGAGCTTGATTACGGGCTTATTTTGAGTCATGTAACTTGATCTTCATGTATCGTATCATATATGTTTGGATTCATGATCGTGTTAGCTTTCTTTTGACACCAAAATCCCCAAATTTGGTTTTGTATATCGAGGGAATTCGACGATTTAGTGGAAGTATGTCCTGAACTAGGTCTCCTTGTGTTCTTCATAGAATAGGTTGTGATTCTTGTGAATTCTGATGAAATTCGTGTTTCCAAATTGTAGTTTTATGACCCTAATATGTCTAGCAAGATTCCTATGGCATGTGGTTTTGATTTCAACTCATTTGGACCCCATTTGGGCGAGTTCATGCGTTTTCCGGAAGCCCCGGCCGGTTCTGGGCTTGCAGGGGTCGACCCCAGGGGTCGACCCATCACCTGGCAGCCCAGGCCAGCCCGAGGGTCGACCCCAGGGGTCGACCCATGCGGCCCAGCCCGAGGGTCGACCCCAGGGGTCGACCCATTCAGCTTCCAGACCCCAGTTTTTCAGGGGTCGACCCCAAGGGTCGACCCGTACACCAGAAACCCGATTTTCTTCGTTTTTCGACCCGAAGATGAATCTGAATCAGTGGGGAATCAACCCATTTAACTTAGACCCATTGAAATTATATTTTTGAAGGACTTTTGACCTATTCATGTACCCCCCTTGATTTCTATTTGCATTGGTCCTTTCTCGCAAACATAGTACAAAACACGATGTTTACTATCTCCATTACAGCACTTACATTAGTTAAATAGAAACTCACTTAATTAATGATTAATGGTGTAATTAAAGCCCCTAATAATGCATTCTATTTCACCGCTGTGAGAGCTTGTTCTTTACCTTGACAACTTGTTCCAGCTTGTTGGCTCTTTGACTAATACAAATGATAATGGTTAATCATGATATCTTAACTTGGTGATTAGGATTAATATGTTGATTAGCTTGTTTGATTGCTACTATTTTACAGCAGCGCAGCACGATTTACTCTTGTTGTGACTTGGTTTCGATCTCCTTGATGATTATACTTACCTTGAAATTCTGGAAATGAATCTCTTTCCTACTTGAAGTTGTTATTGCTACTTAGTTTAAACCTTAGAATTCTGGCCATAAACTGTGGAAGTCTAGATTCGTGGGATCTTTGATCCAAAGAAATCAATGCCTGGCAAACAATTAAAGACTCGGTCTAGTCCTGGGAAGAGCGCCCGAACACTACGTGTACCCCCGGGGAGGTGAATGACTAGGTGTGGCATTTGGCACCAGTACTTGACATGTGTTAAATCTAGGACTGTCCACTACTCTCTACACTACTCTCTACATTACCTTCTACTACCTTCACTTTCCACTCTTCACTGTTCTATACTCTACTTGTTGATTACTTGGACGTGGAAATGAAATTACATACGTGCTTGACATGACTTGAATTATCTTGATATGGCCAACTACTTTTTATCGTTATCTCTTGTAGTAAATTCTTGTCTTACCATTCTATTCATTATATTTCTTGACCTTGCAAGATCTTTGAATTTTATTTTCGTGATATCATCGTTATCTTTTTATTGTTTTATCATTTGTAGCATGACATTTTAAAATGTAATTAAACTGTTAATCACTTATACCTGTCTGTTATTTCCTACTGAGCGTCAGCTCATAGTTGTGTTTTACCCCTTTTCCTGGCTGTTCAGGTGACGCACTTACCGATGGGGAAGGGCAGGAGTGATGTCTTGAGTGTATCAGTTCTAGTGTGTTAGTAGTGTGATATCTTACTTTTAGTTGTGTTTTGGAGAGCTTTTAGTCTCAGCCATGTTATTGAGTTTTAGTGGTTGTTATTCCAGTTGTAGTAAGTTGAACTTGAGGTTATTGTATCAGTGGTGGTTTGTTAATGATCATTTAGTATTTCCATCTTGTAGTACTTGTGTATTATTTAATTTTTCCTCTCTCTCTTGCCAGCGTGTCCCTAACTGCACGTCCCGATATTTTCGCCTTGTTCGGGATGTGACAAGACCTACATCCACCCCACACTCAACCCGAGTGTGGATTACTGCTGCGCAACACAGCTTGCGTTCGCTGGGCAATACAGCTTAGCCTACAACCGCTGGGCCTCACAGCTTGTCGTCCAGTGGAATCTACCACTGCAACCGCTGGGGATTACAGCTTACCCGTCCAGCGGAAACCTCCACTGCCCGCTGAGCAACACAGCTTGCTGTCCAGAGGAGTCCTCCTCTGCAAACCGCTAACTAACAGCTTGAAAGAAAATGTAAAATAGAAAACAAAAGACAAGATAACAGCATCGGAAAGCTGTAAACGTAAAGCATAATGTGGCTCTTAAAGAGCTAGATGGCCTGGATTTGATCCACGGTCCATCAAGAACAGATCTCCCTCGATCTCACTCTCTTTCTTCACTCTCTCTCTTTCTCTTTCTTCTCTGCTGCACTTCTCTTCTTCTCTCGATCTCTGTTCTCCTTTTCTCTCTTTCTCTTTTTCTTTTCTTCTGCTGGATCGTGGAAGCTCTCTCTTCTTTTTCCCTTTCTTCTCTCAGCTTCTGCTCTCTGGCTTCGATCACGATCAACCTCCATCTGAAGACGAAGGCTTTATTATATACCAGCAGCAGCAGCAGCAGTCAGGGCGCGTGTGGCTTTCACAGTTCCCGCCCTATGAATTCGGACCACGTGGCAGCATCCAACAGGCTGTCAGTACACGTGTCCTCATCTGGACACTGTTCTTATCCTCGGATCACGTGCCCAGCACCAGTACGCTCAGCAACTGGAGTTAGATGGTGTCAACCCACTTGCTCCAAAGAGTTGACGCAGCCTTCAGAGATCTTCAACCTATGAACCTCAAGTCTGCTGTGTTGACTCCATCAGCTTGCTGCGTTGACGCATCGGCATCGGCAGTCCAGTGATCAATGTATTTGGTGGCGGATAGACATGCTGCGTTGACGCTGCTAGGCTAAAGCGTTGACGCAGTGGTGTGTTTCTGCAACTAATAGTTCGGCTTGTTTGCATGCTACGTGGACGCTAAGAACTCAAGCATTAACCTTCTAAACTGTCTCCGAACTAGATGCCTATCAGGCTCAATGGCTGCGTCGACGCTGTCTAGCAATGACGTTGACGCATGGATACGTTCCAGTGAACAAACAGCCTAGCGTCGACGCTTCCAACCCGTGGCGTTGACGCATTGATGCGTTCCAGTGAGCAGGTCTTCAGCAGATAGACGTGCTGCGTTGACGCTCTCAGCATGCTGCGTTGACGCATGGAGCTGCAGCGTCGATGCAGAGTAATCCACAAGCTTCTTTCTTGATTGTTTGAACTACTGCGTTCACGCCACTTGATCAAGGCGTTGACGCATTGGTGTGTTCCAGCAGCAGAAATTTGATGGCTTCAGCCCTCTTGCTTTAAGGGGTTCATTAGCCTCTTCAGTCCCTATCAGACAGATGAAACAAAGTCATCAGTTCTAAGTTTATGCATTGCATTGTATAGACTTCATGAAAATCAGATGAACACATGCGGTGTATAGACTTGATGTGTTCACTGGTGGATGTACACACTTCCCCACTGTACAGACTTTGAACTATAGGGACTTGTGAACAACTAATGTGTAGACTCTTCACTCGACAGGCTGACAATGCATGTACTTGCTCAGTGTATAGACTTTATGCGTGAAGCAGCACAAGGAATAAGTGTGTAGACTTGGATACGTGAAAGCTACAGTGAAGGAATGTACACACTTGACCGAATCAAAGGCAAATCGAGTGTACAGACTTCATGCCATGAGACGCTGAATGAGACAGTCCAATGTACAGACTTATGAAGACTGATGCATGAACAGTAATGCATAGACTTTAACATAAGACGCTACATGAGACGGACTTTAGCCAATGCAATGTATAGGCTTGAATGAGAGTCCAATGTATAGACTTGCATGATGCACAATGACACAGTCCAGTGTATAGACTCTTAGCCATGAATAAATGCATTCAAATCAACATGCCATCATCAAAATACAATAACATTGCTGTCATCAAAGCAACGTAGCACATGCTTGTGCCTAAGAGACACAACATTCTCCCCCTTTTTGATGATGGCAACACAATGTGACAGTGAGTCACACACAAGATTTGTGACAGTGAGTCACACACAAGATTTTCTCCCCCTTTGACATGATCAAAAAGAGAAAAACAGTAAAAACAAGAGTGCAAAGTGCATTATGCATGCAAATTCCTCTAGAACATTCTCCCCCTGAAAGTAAGACTCCCCTGAATTATTTCTCTCCCTAAATAATAGCTCCCCCTTTGAGAAGGAATATGAACAGATATACAAGGAAGAGAAGGTAGGAGGGTCACTTGACAACAGCTGAATCATAGGTTCAGAAGGAAGCATGATTATAAACAACTGTTAAAGTATAAGAATCAGCAACATACAATTTTGACAAAAATTCAGGTTTAACAGTGATAAATCTTGAGTAAGACATTTGACCCCTGAACAAGAGTTTATAGATTCCATTTATAGTAATGAATCTAGGGCACATGGTATTAATAGATAAGTCAGAATTAATACCCTTCTGTGATTAAACAAGGAAATTCAAGAGAGGTAACTTGAACATGTATTGATAAAAATAATTTTCACTCATTGACTTTTGATTTTTCGAAAGGTTACAGCAGTTTGATTTTCACTTTTGAATTTTCCAGAGCCTGAACTAAGTAAATAGATCAGTGGCATTTATGCTGTTGACATTAGGTGTACACCTTGATCAGAGGCAGGTACCCCCAGTTACTAGGCATAAACTACTAGACCTATTTCAGATCAAAACCCACAAAGAATAGTCTTCACTTTTGACATTAAGGGTATACCTTGATTAGAGGCCAGTACCCCCAGTTACTTGGTGAGAACTCCCCCTATAGATTTGACCCTTGAACAGAGATATTTTGAAGCACTTCATGACTATGAGTTCTCCTGCTTCATTGGAGGAGATCACAATTTCTCAGTGCAATTCAGCCATTGCTTTGTCACTATGTTCAGTTCATAGCATTTGTGATCTTATTTACTGCTGCCCTTAATTCTCTTAGAGTGATTGTTTGAAAAATAGTACACACTCTTATTCACCTTTTCTAGAAATTTCCAGATCAACACATTAGGCATTACAAAAACTTTTTCTAATCTTACCATGAGACAAAGATTAAGAGCTATAAAAGTTTTTCTTTTATCTCAGATTCTGAAGTGCAGACACTTAACTCTCCAATTTATAAAGGTTAAACCTTTAGTTCCTTTCAATTTGTAAGTGTGATTCTTATACGTGAATAATTGTAATAATCACCATTCAATGTACTAAACCAGATGTAAAGCTGTTGTTTAGTGAAAATGATGGGGAAAGGATGGCAATTGGCAATATGAATCATTTGAATGAGAACACTGAGAAGTGAATATGATTCAATGAATTGATTAGAACTCTCAGCTCCCCCTGACATCATGATGCAAGAGATATGCTATGCAACATACTGTCCTACATACAGATTATGCACCAAGGATACATGACACAAGTATGCAATCAATTCAGATTTATACATCCAAGTTATAAGCATTTTCATCCTTTTTCAGATTTTTCAACATATGATGCAGTGCAAATCAGCCCTATTATGCATTGAAAAACATGCAGTCTACGACAATAGGCAAATGACAATCATGCAAATCAGTTCTATATGCATTGAACAACTTCATTGTCAGTCATGCAAATAATGTATGCAGACATTAGACACATGCAATGATTGTGGGCACTAAGTGATCCATACAAGTTCAGTGCAAGTTATGCATTTAACAACAAGTTTGTTGTGCAGAGCATCAAACATCCTATATATGTAGTGCAATAAGTGCAAGAGAAGATCATCATATATGCAAAATTAAAACTCAGTAGCTGAGTCTGGAATACAGACCGATCAGCTAAACAAGAAGAGACATTAGAATTCAAACAGACAGTTCAACAATTTCAGATAATGAAATTTAAACACAGAGTTTTGGAACTGACCTGAAAAGTTCAATCATGGGGTTTTCATTCTTGAGTGCCTTGGTTAACCCCTCTTATTCATTTCCAAGGCACACCTGCAACAATTGGATTATATTGATCCTGCAGGAACCCAAGAAGTCTTGGTCCTGAATTAATAGTGACATTCCTAGCAGGTATGGTAGCCAACTTCTGTGCATGAAGGTCATCAATTCTCATCACATGACAATCATTCATTGAATGACCTATCTGACCACAGTAGTGGCATGATGCAGCAGTTCTGAAATTTATTTTGTGCACATTCCTATGAGCAGGAGTTCTAAATGCATATGCATGGAAATTTTTGTTAACAGAATTGAAATTCTATTTACCAAAACTAGTCTGGCTTTGGTATCCTGCCAGCCAATAGGTTGCAGCCCTGTGACCTGGCTTTCCACAGTTAAAGCATGCAATATGCTGAACTTTTGAAACAAGAATATTTCCATGAGAAGGATTGTTTACAAGGAATTTATTGCAACCAAAACTATTTCTGTTTACAGGGAATTTAATAAATTCAGAGTTAGATTTCTTTCCCTGAGCATGCCAATAATTTTCAACCATGTGGCCCAATTTGCCACAATGAAAACATTGAATGTTCTTTTTATGAGATGCATGATTTTTAGCATGGAACAGTTTATCATGTATTTTTCTAACAGAAAGGTCATCATGTTTCATTAACCTGCATTCATGCATGATATGACCTTCTCTGTGACAGTAAAAATATTTTATTCTTCTCTTTTGATCATGAGAAGGTTTCTTCGATTTAGAATTCCTAGCATGAATTCTATCTGATTTCAATTCATCCTTTCTCATGACAAAGCAAACATCCATCTCATGGCCAGATTTACCACAGTAGAAACATTTCACATTCTTTCTTTTAACATGAGACAGTTTGGCCTGAGAATTTTCAGCATACAAATTTTTATTCTGTTTTGTTTTCTTTTATTTTTCTATCTGATTAGCATGCAGACATGAAGGAGAAGCTGAAGTGCTAGCTAACTCAGAGCTATGCACAAAGGTTGTATACATTCTTTTTCTCTCTTCCTGTTTACTGCCTCCATCAGAGACTTTCTTCTTAGAAGCAGCCTTTGAATTTTCTTTGTTTTTAAATGACTCAGACAAAGAATTGTTCAATTTAGTGATTTCATTTTTGAGAGAGGAAATGAGAATTTCAGAATCTGTGATCTTTTCATTAAGTAAGACATTAATGGCTTTGTAGCTATCAATCTCTTCTATTAATGTAGTCACTCTCTCACATTCATTTTCAATTGAACTTTTCCCTCTTTCAAGCATTAAGAGTCTCTCAGACATAGCAAAATTAAGCAGCTTCAGTTCTTCATTCTCCTTTCTAGTTTGTTCATTCTGAACTAGTTCATTTGTTAAGATTTGATCATTTCCTAATGAATTCAGCTTATCTTCAAGTTCAGAAATCTTGGCAGTGAGTTCATGATTTTTGTTTTCCAAAACAGAACTTTGTTCCTTACTCACATTCAGATTAGCTAAGCACATTTCATGAGATTTTCTCAGATCTTGACATTTTTCACAATGAGCATTCGAATTAATCTGATCACATTTCTTTTTCAACTTTCTATTCTCAGATTTTAGTTTCTTGGATACTTTGAACAAATCTTCATACATCACTATCAATTCATCAAAGGAGTATCCATCTGATTCAGAGCTTACCTGAGATGAGATCTCATCTTCATCATCCCGGTTGGCCATCAAGCAGCTATCACCTTGCTGATTATGCGCAGAAACGACTCTGTCATATATTTCCTTTCCAGATGTGCACCTGAGAGCAAAAGGGTACATATCAGTATTGATTGCAGCTCTTAAGATGTTAAGGATTATGACATTGTCACGGTTCTTTATACAGTCCTCTTTAGACCACTTGGTCTCATCATGAGGCAGTTTGTGTGGGCCTTTAGATAGTAGCCTCCACAGTTTGGGATCTATGGAGTCTACGTACACACATAGGCCTCCTAGCCAACTATCAAAGTTAGAACCGTCATAAACCGGAGGTCGACCCATTTGAGTAAGAGGCAACTAGATTCAACACAGTAGACCAGATGACAGGGAATGCAGCAGAACCAGATGAGCAAAGCAATGCACAAGTCGATGAAACAAAATACCGAGCACTGACAACACACTCTGAAATGCACCAAGGACTAGCAGGATCCTCTGCAGATTGTTAGATCTGTTTACTCAGAGACCCGCTCTGATACCAATTGTTGGGTTCGATGTAGTATTCAGAGGGGGGGGTGAATGAATATAGCCCTTTTAAATAAAACTTTCACCCAATTAAAATATGATGCTCACTAGAATTACTAGTTCACAAACTAGACAAGCTTAAAAGCTAATAATCAGTTGCAGAGCAAAACAAGCACACAGTGAGATCACTAGAATGCTAACTAGACTGATTTAGACAAAGAATCGCTCAACTAGAATTTCGCTCTCTTGACAAATTAAAACAATCTAAGAAGACTAATTAACTCTTCTTCTCAACCAAAAGCCAAACACATGGAGCGCCCCTATGCATTCATCTAGCGGAAGCACAATAGAACAAAACAAACCACAATGCACAAGGGGTTTTTAGGTGGTTCGGTCCAGCAGACCTACATCCACCCCACACTCAACCCGAGTGTGGATTACTGCTGCGCAACACAGCTTGCGTCCGCTGGGTAATACAGCTTAGCCTACAACCGCTGGGCCTCACAGCTTGTCGTCCAGTGGAATCCACCACTGCAACCGCTGGGGATTACAGCTTACCCGTCCAGTGGAAACCTCCACTGCCCGCTGAGCAACACAGTTTGATGTCCAGAGGAGTCCTCCTCTGCAAACCGCTGACTAACAGCTTGAAAGAAAATGTAAAATAGAAAACAAAAGACAAGATAACAGCATCGGAAAGCTATAAACGTAAAGCACAATGTGGCTCTTAAAGAGCTGGATGGCCTAGATTTGATCCACGGTCCATCAAGAACAGATCTCCCTCGATCTCACTCTCTTTCTTCACTCTCTCTCTTTCTCTTTCTTCTCTGCTGCACTTCTCTTCTTCTCTCGATCTCTGTTCTCCTTTTCTCTCTTTCTCTTTTTCTTTTCTTCTGCTGGATCGTGGAAGCTCTCTCTTCTTTTTCCCTTTCTTCTCTCAGCTTCTGCTCTCTGGCTTCGATCACGATCAACCTCCATCTGAGGACGAAGGCTTCATTATATACCAGCAGCAGCAGCAGCAGCCAGGGCGCGTGTGGCTTCCACAGTTCCCGCCCTAAGAATTCGGACCACGTGGCAGCATCCAACAGGCTTTCAGTACACGTGTCTTCATCTGGACACTGTTCTTATCCTCGGATCACGTGCCTAGCACCAGTACGCTCAGCAACTGGAGTTAGATGGCGTCAACCCACGTGCTCCAAAGAGTTGACGCAGCCTTCAGAGATCTTCAACCTATGAACCTCAAGTCTGCTGTGTTGACTCCATCAGCTTGCTGCATTGACGCATCGGCAGTCCAGTGATCAATGTATTTGGTGGCGGATAGACATGCTGCGTTGACGCTGCTAGGATAAAGCGTTGACGCAGTGGTGTGTTTCTGCAACTAATAGTTTGACTTGTTTGCATGCTGCGTGGACGCTAAGAACTCAAGCGTTAACCTTCTAAACTGTCTCCGAACTAGATGCCTATCAGGCTCAATGGCTGCGTCGACGCTGTCTAGCAATGGCGTTGACGCATGGATACGTTCCAGTGAACAAACAGCCTAGCGTCGACGCTTCCAACCCGTGGAGTTGACACATTGATGCGTTCCAGTGAGCAGGTCTTCAGCAGATAGACGTGCTGCGTTGACGCTCTCAGCATGCTGCGTTGACGCATGGAGCTGCAGCGTCGATGCAGAGTAATCCACAAGCTTCTTTCTTGATTGTTTGAACTACTACGTTCACGCCACTTGATCAAGGCGTTGACGCATTGGTGTGTTCCAGCAGCAAAAATTTGATGGCTTCAGCCCTCTTGCTTTAAGGGGTTCATTAGCCTCTTCAGTCCCTGTCAGACAGATGAAACGAAGTCATCAGTTCTAAGTTTATGCATTGCATTGTATAGACTTCATGAAAATCAGATGAACACATGCGGTGTATAGACTTGATGTGTTCACTGGTGGATGTACACACTTCCCCACTGTATAGACTTTGAACTATAGGGACTTGTGAACAACCAATGTGTAGACTCTTCACTCGACAGGCTGACAATGCATGTACTTGCTCAGTATATAGACTTTATGCGTGAAGCAGCACAAGGAATAAGTGTGTAGACTTGGATACGTGAAAGCTACAGTGAAGGAATGTACACACTTGACCGAATCAAAGGCAAATCGAGTGTACAGACTTCATGCCATGAGACGCTGAATGAGATAGTCCAATGTACAGACTTATGAAGACTGATGCATGAACAGTAATGCATAGACTTTAACATAAGACGCTACATGAGACGAACTTTAGCCAATGCAATGTATAGGCTTGAATGAGAGTCCAATGTATAGACTTGCATGATGCACAATGACACAGTCCAGTGTATAGACTCTTAGCCATGAATAAATGCATTCAAATCAACATGCCATCATCAAAACACAATAACATTGCTGTCATCAAAGCAACATAGTACATGCTTGTGCCTAAGAGACACAACATAATCTAGATCTTGGTTGTACACCCATATTGTGTGATAACACTGGTGCAATCAATCTCACTAAAAACCCAATCCAGCATTCAAGAACCAAGCATATTGAAATAAGAC
The DNA here is from genome assembly GCA_022559845.1 of Amorphophallus konjac. Lineage (NCBI taxonomy): Eukaryota > Viridiplantae > Streptophyta > Magnoliopsida > Alismatales > Araceae > Amorphophallus > Amorphophallus konjac. Next base: position 97,867,403 of record CM040118.1, on the reverse strand, counting down.
ACCATTTTCTAAGAGATGAAGTATCCAAGAAAAAATTTGAATTGTATCATGTTGATACATTAAATCAAATTGTTGATATATTTACAAAGCCATTGAACAGTGAAAGGTTTTCATCTTTGAGAAGGGAACTAGGGCTTTGCAGACCTTCATGAATCTAAACCAAAAAATTCCTTTGCATGTTCCTTGTGTTTGGTTCAGTCCAATAGTGCATTTAGTAAGGGGGAGTTTTTCCGTTATTCTTGTCCTTGTCAGAGTTCTTCAACTATCTACTACTTAGGCACAACTATCCATCTGGTATATCAAGTGATGAATGTTGGAAGGACAGATCAAGTATGTCTGGAAGCTTTCATGATGCTAGAGCCCTAACTCCGCCTCGTACCCAAAGATAGTTAACTCATGCAGTCATGGGGAGTTGATGCTTCGAGTCTTGTTTAACTTGTCTTAAGTTCATAAGTTGCTTCAGATAGGGGGAGTCATGTAGCTTTACTTCTATCTCTGAAAATAAGCCTGTTGTGCCCCTTAGGCACAAGCATGTGCTATGTTGATTTGATGGTAGCAATGCTGTTTTGTTTTGATGATTGCAACACAGTGAGTGCTTTATGAGATTGTGTTTTGATGATAGCAACATAACTTGTTTTGTGGAGAATGCACGTGTATGACTGATATATTGTTTGTGTTAGACGTCTGGTATGTGCATAGTCTATACATTGCATCGTGGGGTTTATGCTCTAAGTCTATACACTGCATAGCAAGCTCAAAGTCGATACATTGAGCATCTCATGCATCATTCGTCTAAGTCCATACATTGGACTGTAGTATACATTTGGCGAAGGCATCGCAAGTCTAGACAGTGGACAGCGTCTCGTGCATATAGCAAGTCTAGACAGTGCACTGTAGCATGCATGTGCATAGTCTATACATTGTGCATTTCGTTGACAAGTTTGCACACTCATGAAGTCTGCACATTGGACTCTTGATCAAGTCTACACATTCATTGTTAAGACAAAGTCTATACAACGTCAGTTCATGAATTGTCTTAGGCTAAGTGTGTACAGCGTCTTAGGCGAAGTCTGTATAGCCGTGTCATATGCTCCTAAGTCTATACATTGGTGTTGGGCATCAAAGTCTGTACATCGCCTTCAATCTTCAAGTCTACACATTGGTCTTTACTTGAAGTATATACACTATTTCACTGTTCATCGCCTTTGGGCATCAAAGTCTATACAATGGCTTTGGGTCTCCAAGTCTGTACAGCGTGAAGTCTCATCTTCGTCAAAGTCTGTACAGCGCACTTCATATACAAAGTCCAAGTCTGTACAGCGTGAAGTCTCACCTCGTGTTGCTTTCAGTGCCACTTGAGTCACACTTCGTGTTGTTTCCTCTCACTAACACGAAAAGATTTCGTGTCGTCTGAGCTTACGACACTTCGTGTTGATTTTCATGTTTGACAAGAAAAACTTGTATGAGGTTATACTTCGTGTCGTTTCTGTTTTTATGACTTCGTGTTGTATCCTTGTTGTGGTCAGCCCGTGTCGTTTCACCTCATGCTGTTCTCATAACTTCGAGTCGTTTCCCTGTAGACCTCGTGTCGTTCCTGTTTAGTAACCACACTTCGTGTCGGTTACTGTTGTTTCTTTGACTTTGTGTCGTTTTCCTTGTCTTTCGTCTTCGTGTTGTTTTCAACCCGTGTCAACTTCTGTGTTCGTCTTCGTGTTGTTTTCAACCCGTGTCGATTTCAGTTTTCGTCTTCATGTTGTTTTCAACCCGTGTCGATTTCAGTTTTCGTCTTCGTGTTGTTTTCAACTCGTGTCGGTTACTGTTTCGTCTCCGTGTTGTTTCATCATCTTCGTGTCATTTTTGTTCTATTACGTGCAGGACATCGCAGCACTTCGTGTTGCTTTCTGTGCCACTTCGTGTCGTTCTCTGTGTAGTGTGTGTTTCTGTCACTACTGCACTTCGTGTCGTTCTTGTTTCACCTCTTGTCGTTTCTGTGTGAACCTCGTGTCACTCTTCTGTCCTCGTGCTGTTCTCACTGACTTCGTGTCATTTTCCCTATTGTGTCTTCGTGTTGTCTCCGTGTCGTTGCCGTTTGTTAGTTCGTGTTGTTTCGTTCTAACCTCGTCCAGGTTCCTTCTAAAACGCTGTTCTTCTGATAAGTCTATACAGAGTTGTTCTTTAAACTGATGACTTATCCGATACTCTGTTTAACAGGTGCTTTGATCGTGAAGCTTAAGGAGGGCACGTGATCCGAGGTTGAAGGACTGACAGAAAGCTGACACGTGGCCAAAAGTTCTAGGCGGGAAATATGGAAGCCACACGCGCCCAGTGCTGCCCTCCTACTAGCTGCTGTTATAAAAGGAGGTCTTCGTCCACAGATGAAGATAGATCGAGTTGGCAAGAAGAAAAGAATAGAGAGCCACGATCCAGATCGAAGCAGAAGAGCAGAAGCGGAGAGGAAGAATATAGAGCTGTTCGATCCAGAGAAAAGAGAAGAAGAAGAAAAGAAAGAGGGAAGAAGCAGAAGAGAAAAAGAGAGAGACAGAGAGCTCGAGAAGAGTGTGAAGAGAAGAAGAAGAAGAGAGAGAGAGAAGGAGTTCGTTCCTCAGATCTTTGGTTCAAAACCAGATCTGAAGTTGCTCATTGTTGAGCTATATTTTGTGCTTTATTGCTTCAGCTTTCCGTTGCTGTTTTGTTCTATTTTCATTTTCCTTTATACATTTCAGCAAGCTGTGTTGCTCAGCGGGCAGTGGAGGTTTCCACTGGACAGCAAGCTGTGTTGCTCAGCGGGCAGTGGAGGTTTCCACTGGACAGGTAAAGCTGTAATCCTCAGCTGGCGAGACTTGGTCTCGGACGGGTTAAGCTGTATTCCCCAGCGGGTTCAAGCTGTGAGTCAGCGATGGCTAAGCTGTATTGCCCAGCGGAAGCAAGCTGTGATGCTCAGCGGTTGGCAAGCTGTGAGGCCCAGCTGATTGTTGGCAAGCTGTGTTGCCCAGCAGTTAGTGAAGCCACACTCGGGTTGAGTGTGGGGTGGATGTAGGTCTGATGGACCGAACCACCTAAAAACCCTTGTGCATTGTGGTTTGATTTGTTCATTTGTGCTTCCGCTAGATGAATGCATAGGGGCGCTCCATGTGTCTGCTAACTGGTAGAACAGAATAGTTAATTAGCTTTCAGATTTGGTAAATCTGTCTAGTTAGCATCATAGTTCCTTTTGAGCGAAATTTTATATTGGGTGAAAGCTTTTATAGGCCATATTCATTCACCCCCCCCCTCTGAATACTAGCACCGAACCCAACAATTGGTATCAGAGCGGGTCTCTGATCTAACAAGATCTAACAATCTGCAGAGGATCCTGCTAACTGTTTAGTGCATTTTCAGAGTGGATGCATTGTGCTCGTTGTCTTGTTTCACCGGTTTAGTGCTTTACCTTACCCATTTGGTTTTGCTGCATTTCCTGTCGGTTGTTTTAGTAAGTTGATTCTGTTTGCCATCTGTCCAAATGGATCGTCCTCCAATTTATGATGGTTCTAACTTTGAAAATTGGCTAGGAGGCCTAGTTGTGTATGTAGATTCCATTGATCCCAAACTATGGAGTTTACTATCCAAAGGTCCACATCGACTACCCAAAGACTAGACCAAGTGGTCTAGTGAGGACACGTTTAAGAATCGTGATAATGTCATAATTCTTAATATCTTGAGAGCTGCTGTTAATACTGATGTATATTCTTTTGCTCTCAGGTGCACATCTGGAAAGGAGATATATGACAGAGTCGTCTCTGCGCATAATCAGCAAGGTGATAGCTGCTTGATGGCCAACCGGGATGATGAAGATGAGATCTCATCTCAGGTAAGTTCTGAATCAGAAGGATACTCTTTCGATGAATTAATAGAGATGTATGAAAATTTGTTAGAAGTATCCAAGAAATTGAAATCTGAGAACAAAAAGTTGAAAAAGAAATGTGATAGAATAAATCTGAAAGATTCCTGTGAAAACTGTCCAAATATGAAAAAGTCTTATGATGCATGCATGCTAGATGTTCAGAATCTTAAGAAACAAAATGATTCTCTAAAAATTGAAAAACAAACATGCTTAAATAAAATGTCTGAACTTGTGTCACGCCCCGGGCCGATAGCAGCGGAACGTGTCGTTTGCTCGGAACGTGGCAGTTAAACAGTCGTGAATGATCAATAGCAATCGCATAAGACCAAGATAATTTTGAACAACAATAGAAATTTTATTTCTAATATGAATCTCTTACAAGAACTTGTTGTCCATCTTGGAGACTTCAACATAATGGAAAAGAAGATAACGACATACTAACAGACTTAGACCAGATAACTGAATAAGAGACGATAAGCTAACTTAGCTAGACAATACTATCTAGACTCAAGAAAAATAAAAGACTCGGGTTCACTAGTTTCCACAGCTCGCTTGCACACTTGTCCCGCCCGTGTGGGTCTCGGTCTTGCTAGCTACCTGCTTACCTGAAAATGTTAGAATAAAACGGAGTGAGCGAACGCTCAGTAGGAAATTATATCTCAAGCACTAGCAATGGGTTTAAGTAATTACAAGTTTCATGAATGCAATAAAGCTATGCATGCTCGCATAAAACGACAAGATAGAGAGAATGTAATATCAAAGAATAAGATGAACTAATCATGAACTTTCAACAAGATACTTAAGATATTCAAGCAAGTACATTTAATAAGTCATGTCAAGAATTTTGGCTATCATGTATCAAGCAAGTAAATTACCCTTTTTCGGGCCACGCATTTCATGTCAAGGCAAGTACGATTTGAAGCACAAGATTTATGTGGAATGTCCAATCTAGAAAGTAAAGTACTCGGTATAATGCCAGATACCTTATCATTTTAACTCCCATGGGCACAAGTACTTTCGGGTGCTCCCCCCAGGACCAGATCGGGCCCTATATGCGCAGGCATTTATCATGTATTTTGACATCCACTCTTGTTTATAGCCAACATAGAATTTCAATAATCAAGCTTGTAGACACGTACGACAACTTTGATAGAATAGAGTCCAAAATATGACAAAGGACATAGATTGACGATAATAATGGTATAATCACGATATCGATAAAACTAGGTAGAATATGGTTCCATTAACTTGGGTACCATGACAAATCAATATGGACATTCTTTATATAGAATTGAGGTCCACATGAACAGTATATCAAAGGTAAGATGCCCTCATTCTTATCATAGAATTGAGGTTTACATGATATGGCATGATATCATCATCCCATTAAGAATTTCTTATGATATACTCTTTGTATAATCATAAGGGCCGGTATACCATGTTTCTTTAGAGTGACATGGCATCAATGGTGTAATGGGTTTTTAGGGTACAACCAGCTCAGTCGGTCTTGAGGGAATCCAAGGCTACGAAGAGTCTTACGGAGGTCTCTATGACTAACTCGCTAGTCCAAAGGAACGGAATGTCCAATGGAGAGTTTGTATGTCAATGAGAATTGAGTGTGATCGATAAAATAATCGTGAAACGTGGGACTATACTCACGGAATGGAGAATAGTGCCGATATATATATTATATAACATATGAAACCATCGGTTAACAAAAACAGTGAAAATCAGTTTACAGTAAAATAACGACTTAAGTGTAGTCGTTTCTCAAGTAATTAACGCCTAACAGAAGGGCATTTACATATGTTTCATTTTGGTAGATTTTTCAATAATTCAGAAATTTATCTAAAACGCGCCCTGGACAGGGGCGTTTCTTTGCAATGAGACGACTACAGTAGCAGACGTCTTTTTATTTACAATATTTTACAGAACATATTTATTTTCAGAAATTATCAAGAACGCGCCCTTGGCAGGGGCGTTAATAATTAAATTCTTATTTTTACAGAATATATTGTTCGGGATTTTAACAGAAACGCGCCCTATGAAGGGGCGTTACTTTTTAATTCACGCCCTAGCATCAGGCGTTAGTCCAGTGAAAGACGACCTAGCCACGGTCGTGAATTCAAGAAATACCATGAATTTTCATGGGCAGTAATAATTTCAGGATAATAGAATTCATGAAGAACGAATGTATGGTCATGACAATAAAATTAACAGGTTTGAAGACATATGATCATGCATTATTGTAGAATCATGATTTCATAGATAAACAATTCTTAACGTGGGTGATTAATCAGTAAATGAAATTAACGCCTGTGTACAGGGCGTCAAATCTAAAATTGACGACCTTGGCAGGGTCGTGACTTGTAAAATAGCGCCCTAGTCTGGGGCGTTTATTTCATAATCACGCCCTTGCTAAGGACGTTTCTTTCAAGAAATTAACAGAAAATCGTTCAGAAACTATAGTAAACCAAACCATGTATATGCATGATGATTATTGTACCGTATCAATTTAGTTTGGGCTACAGTGACTTGAGAAAATCCTACCTTAGTATGGTCTGGATGAAGGACACGTGAAGAACTTGATAGGGAACAATACTCTGTTTGTAACAGAGTCTTCTCGGAAGAAGAAAAGTTGATGCTGATGAAGGCTTCCCTAACCTGTATAGAAGAGAAAGAGATGAAGAGTCAGTAACTCTTCATATGATAGAAAGAAAAGAACGTTCAGTTCTTTACTCACCGTAGCAGACGATCGATCAAATAGGTTTAGGGTTTGACTGTCAAGGGTATTTATAGGATCTAGGGAAATCCTAATGGGCTAGAGTTATATTGGGAGTAATATATCCCTATTAGAGTCCTTGCCCTAGTAAACACTTACTAGATTAACATAATCCTTCCCTGGATAAGCTCCCGTGTCGAACGGAACTCGAATGGAATTAACGACTTTGGTCAGGGCGTCGATTCTTGAATTGACGACCTGGTTCAGGTCGTTTATTAAGAAGCGCCTTTAGTTAGGGCGTTCCTTTGTTTAAAACACGCCCAAGATAGGGGCGTTTCTTGGCCTTACCGTTTTTGACGTTGGAATTTGACGCCGTGTGGTGAGGGCGTCACTTCTTGAGTCACGCCTTAACTAGAGGCGTTTATAATTTAAATAGCGCCTTTATCCGAGGCGTTATTTCCATTTCACTCTTTTATTTGTTCATTCGTATATAATATATACTTTCCTTTCATTTCTAGGTATATATACATATATATAGGTTTATGTTATGTACTTATGTATATATATATATATATATATTGCCTATATGGGAGAAGATAATAAAACGTGTTAAAAAGCCCATTAAGCGTAAAATGCTTGGGTTGAGTTTGGGCCAATGGAGCTTAGCATTAAAAATGCTAATCCTTTATCAAGGCCTAATAATTATATTTGTAACTAGTTATTTCTATTTGTTCCTTTACACAAGTTTACTTTGTTTGGAAGTCTTACTTGTTTATTTGTTAAGACCTTACACATACGACTTATATCTTTTAATAACTTGCATGTATTTCCGTCTATGCATAAATAAGGCTCTTAAGACTATCTCTAAGGTTCTATACCTCATTGATTTGGTGTGGCTAGTTCTCACTTACATTGAGATCTTAGTAATCTTCTATTTAGAGATTTTATTGCTCATAAGTTCTTTAACTTTTATTAGTCTTTGTCCTAGGTATCAGAGGCAGGTTCGATCTGAGCAACCCCTTGGGAATATCACTTGACCATTTATTTATTTGAATAAATATTTTATACTTATAAGAGTAGGTATATCATTATGTATATTTTTATTCCTGTTCTAAAAATTACCGGGCGTTACAACTTGAGAATCAACTGAATGATAAGAAAAATGAGCATCTAAAAGGCATGAAAGAACTAACTGAAGTTAATTCTGAATTGGACAAAATGAAATTGGAGAATGAGGATCTTCAAAAGAAGAATAAAACTCTTATTATCAGAATGAATGAAATCAATGAGGTTTCACAGTCCTCTTCTGCTAAATCAGATTGTAAAATATGCTCTGCTTTAAGAGAACGAAATGAAGATCTCTTTAGTGAGAATGAATGGCTAAATAAATAAATTGCCTCACTTAAAGATGATCACAAAAATCTGCTCGCTGAGAAAATTAAAGCAGAAGAAAGAGAAGATGAACTGATTGAAAAATTGGAGCACATGTCTGGAAGAGAGAGATGTGCTAATAATGAAATTCAGGATAAAAATCTTGAGGAAGAAAACACTAAATTAAAAGCTAAAGTTGAAAAACTAAAGTGGTTGAACACTGGCTTGTCTGAAAGACTTCTCACTATAGAAAAAGGGAAAGCTGTCCATGATGAAAATTTAGAAATTTTGAACAGTCTAGAATAGGAAATTGAGAAGTATAAAACTGTAAACCATGTTCTAAGCGAATGTGTTAATTGCAGTGAACAGGAAATAGCCAGTTATGAACTTCACATTGCCAGCTTGGAAGATAAAATTCATAATCTGGAAAATTCAGCTATTGAGTCTGCCAAGATTAAAGGAAAAATAAAAACTGTTGGGAAGAGGAAGGATGATAACTCTGAAGGGGGAACAAATTACTGTTCTGATATTGAGAAAATCACTAAAGACCAGCTATATACCACTTTTGTCCAAAGCTCTGATGTAGCTGGTACTTCAAGGCAATCCCCAAAATAAAATAAAAATGAGAAATCATCTTTAAAATCTGTCTTTCAGTTCAAAGCCCAGAAAATTGAAAAGCAAACAAAATCTGTTGAGAATAATCAGGAATTGAAAAGAAAGAGTCAAACAAAGAAGGCTAAGAATATTTCTGGTTGTACTCTGAAATTTGTTAGCTCTGCTGAATGTAATAGGTCAATGCAAAATGCTCATGCTTCATGTACTCATTCACATGCATCTAGTCAATCTATTAGTAATCATGTCATCAGGAAATCACAAGTGTCATGTTACTATTGTGGCAAGATAGGACATGTAATGGATGACTGTAGATTGTTGATTGAAGATGAGCATGCTAGTGAAGCAATGCAGTCTAGGAATTCATCTGACAGAAACCATGCCATTAAGAAATCTGTTGCTTATTGTTACTACTGTGGTAGGCGTGGTCATCTAATGAATGCATGCTTTAAAATGAAAGAAGATAATAATTTGAACTCTAGATTTTTCACACATGCTCATGGCCCACATAGATATGAATCTACTTCAGGTCAGCATATCATCTGTTTCAATTGCAACAAGCCTGGACACAAGGCAAATGAATGCTGGTCAGGAAATCACAGGGGCAAAAATGAATCAAACAACAAGCATCTTAGATGCTTTGAATGTGGTAAGTATGGGCATGCAGTCAAGGACTGCTGGTTTGTTCAGGGAAATCATTTTAATTGCAAATTTGTAAGATTCCCTCCAAACAAAAATTTCTTGGGCAGAAATAAAGCTGGTCTTAAAGAAAAGACTCTTGTTTATTATGAATGTGGAAAACCTGGCCACCGAGCTTCTGAATGCTGGTGGGCAGGTAATGGTAAATCAAAAATTCATGCTTACAACAGAAAAATTCATGCTCAGTTTCATAGGTCTCATGTTGCTGTAGATATGCATCATAGGACCAGAAAATCTGTTGGTTCATGTCATTATTGTGAAAATTTTGGACATTCTATGTCTGATTGCTCTCTAATAGAATTTGATGACAATATTGCTAAGAAATTATTTAGAACACCTGATAGGGGTAATTCAGGACCCAAGACTTCTTGGGTTCCTGCAAAATCACATTGAATGACATGCTGCAGGTGTGCCTTGGAAATGAATAAGAGGGGTCAACCAAGGCACTCAAAAAGAAAACCCCATGATTCAATTCAGGTCAGTTCTGAAATCTGTTTTAAATTCCATTATCTGAAATTGTGAGCATGAAAATTGTGAGTTTCATGTTGATTTGCTTGGTTGATTTTTTAATGAACTCTTCATGTCTAGCTGATCAGTCTGCATTCTAGACTCAGCTATTGAATTCAATTCTGCATATCTGATGCTCTTCTCTTGCTATATGTTGAACTGAATTTGAATGCTTCTTTAGTGTATACAGTTGATGCACTATATAGACTTTGTGTCCATGCATGTGTTTTGTGTTAATGCATTGCATGCTTGTTATTGAATGCATACTTGGACTGATTGTGTATAGACTGATTGTCATTGCATGTGTCAATGATGCTGTTCAATGCATGAAGGACTGCTTTATGTTGCATTGTCCTTGTTAACCCTGGTATATCAAATGGTATGTTACTAAAAGGCAGGGAAATCTGCCCGGAGGTTCCTACCATGTGTGAGATGGTCTTTGAGACCAGGTCCTCCGCCTAGTACCATGGGTCTAGTTTTCATGTAGAATAGTGTACTGCATCATATGTTGAAAAAATCTGAAAATTTAAAATGAAGATGATGCATTTGATAAATTCTCTCTCTGATTGAACAAAGCATGAATTCTTCTTGAGCATATTCTAACATTATGAGCAGTTCATTAATTCTATTTCATGCACTTTGTCAGGGGGAGTTTGACTAATGTTGCATAGTCTGCATGTAGAACAGTCTAATGCATAGCATATTTTTGCATCATGGTGTCAGGGGGAGCTGAGAGTTCTATTCAATTCATTGAATCCTTGGTACTTCTCATTGTCCCCTTTCAACTCATTCATATTCACTGTCATCAGATGCTATGGATCATAATGCTTATTGCTATCCTTTCCCCATTTCTTCACTAAACAACAGCTTTGCATCTGGTTTAGTACATTGAATGGTGATTATTGCAACTGTTCACTTATAAGAATCACATTTACAAATTGAAAAGAACTAAAGGTTTAACGTTTATAAATTGGAGAGTTAAGTGTCTGCACTTCAGAATTTGAGATAAAAGAAAACTTTTATAGCTCTTAATCTTTGTCTCATAGCTAAAATAAAAAAAGTTTTTTGTAATGCCTAAATGTGTTGAACTGGATATGTCTAGAACAGGCTGATAAGAGTGTGTACTGATTTTTTAAACAATCACTCTAAAAGAATTAAGGGCAGCAGTAAATAAGTTCATTAATGTTAAGAACTGAACATAGTGACAGAGCAATGACTGATTGCACTGAGAAACTGTGAACTCCTCCAAAGAAGTAGGAAAATTCACATGTCATGAAGTGCTTTAGACTATCTCTGTTCATAGGGTCAAATCTATAGGGGGAGTCCTCACCAAGTAACTGAGGGTACTGGCCTCTAATCAAGGTGTACCCTTAATGTCAAAAGTGAAGACTATTCTTTGTGGGTTTTGATCTGAAATAGGTCTAGTAGTTTATGCCTAGTAACTGGGGGTACCTGCCTCTGATCAAGGTGTACACCTAATGTCAACAGCATAAATGCCACTGATCTATTTACTTAGTTCAGGTTCTGAAAATCAAAAATGAAATCAAACTGTTGTAACCCTTTGAAAATCAAAAGTCTATGAGTGAAAATTGTTTTTATTAATACATATTCAAGTTGCCTTTCTTGAACTTCCATGTTTAGACACAAAAGGGTATTATTTCAGACTTATCTATTAATACCATGTGCCCTAGATTCATTGCTATAAATGGAATCTAAAACTCTTTTTCAGGGGTCAGATTCTTTACTCTAGATTTATCACTGTTAAACCTGAATTTTTGAAAATTGTATGTTGCTGATTTTTATACTTTAACAGTTGTTTATAATCATGCTTCCTTTCTGAACCTATGATTTAGCTGTTATCAAGTGACCCTCCTACCCTCTCTACCTTGTTTATCTGTTCATATCCCTTCTTAAAGGGGGAGCTTTTATTTAGGGGGAGAAATAATTCAGGGGAGTCTTACATTCAGGGGGAGAATGTTCTAGAGGTTTTTGCATGCATAATGCACTTTGCACTCTTGTTTTTACTGTTTTTCTCTTTTTGATCATGTCAAAGGGGGAGAAAATCTTGTGTGTGACTCACTGTCACATTGTGTTGCCATCATCAAAAAGGGGGAGAATGTTGTGCCCCTTAGGCACAAGCATGTGCTATGTTGATTTGATGATAGCAATGCTGTTTTGTTTTGATGATTGCAACACAGTGAGTGCTTTATGAGATTATGTTTTGATGATAGCAACATAACTTGTTTTGTGGAGAATGCACGTGTATGACTGATATATTGTTTGTGTTAGACTTCTGGTATGTGCATAGTCTATACATTGCCTCGTGGGGTTTATGCTCTAAGTCTATACACTGCATAGCAAGCTCAAAGTCGATACATTGAGCGTCTCATGCATCATTCGTCTAAGTCCATACATTGGACTGTAGTATGCATTTGGCGAAGGCATCGCAAGTCTAGACAGTGGACAGCATCTCGTGCATATAGCAAGTCTAGACAGTGCACTGTAGCATGCATGTGCATAGTCTATACATTGTGCATTTCGTTGACAAGTTTGCACACTCATGAAGTCTGCACATTGGACTCTTGATCAAGTCTACACATTCATTGTTAAGACAAAGTCTATACAACGTCAGTTCATGAATTGTCTTAGGCTAAGTGTGTACAGCGTCTTAGGCGAAGTCTGTACAGCCGTGTCATATGCTCCTAAGTCTATACATTGGTGTTGGGCATCAAAGTCTGTACATCACCTTCAATCTTTAAGTCTACACATTGGTCTTTACTTGAAGTATATACACTGTTTCACTGTTCATCGCCTTTGGGCATCAAAGTCTATACAATGGCTTTGGGTCTCCAAGTCTGTACAGCGTGAAGTCTCAGCTTCGTCAAAGTCTGTACAGCGCACTTCATATACAAAGTCCAAGTCTGTACAGCGTGAAGTCTCACCTCGTGTTGCTTTCAGTGCCACTTGAGTCACACTTCGTGTTGTTTCCTCTCACTAACACGAAAAGATTTCGTGTCGTCTGAGCTTACGACACTTCGTGTTGATTTCCATGTTTGACAAGAAAAACTTGTATGAGGTTATACTTCGTGTCGTTTCTGTTTTTATGACTTCGTGTTGTATCCTTGTTGTGGTCAGCCCGTGTCGTTTCACCTCGTGCTGTTCTCATAACTTCGAGTCGTTTCCCTGTAGACGTCGTGTCGTTCCTGTTTAGTAACCACACTTCGTGTCGGTTACTGTTGTTTCTTTGACTTCGTGTCGTTTTCCTTGTCTTTCGTCTTCGTATTGTTTTCAACCCGTGTCAACTTCTGTGTTCGTCTTCGTGTTGTTTTCAACCCGTGTCGATTTCAGTTTTCGTCTTCGTGTTGTTTTCAACCCGTGTCGATTTCAATTTTCGTCTTCGTGTTGTTTTCAACTCGTGTCGGTTACTGTTTCGTCTCCGTGTTGTTTCATCGTCTTCGTGTCATTTTTGTTCTATTGCGTGCAGGACATCGCAGTACTTCGTGTTGCTTTCTGTGCCACTTCGTGTCGTTCTCTGTGTAGTGTGTGTTTCTGTCACTACTGCACTTCGTGTCGTTCTTGTTTCACCTCGTGTCGTTTCTGTGTGAACCTCGTGTCACTCTTCTGTCCTCGTGCTGTTCTCACTGACTTCGTGTCGTTTTCCCTATTGTGTCTCCGTGTTGTCTCCGTGTCGTTGCCGTTTGTTAGTTCGTGTTGTTTCGTTCTAACCTCGTCCAGGTTTCTTCTAAAACGTTGTTCTTCTGATAAGTCTATACAGAGTTGTTCTTTAAACTGATGACTTATCCGATACTCTGTTTAATAGGTGCTTTGATCGTGAAGCTTAAGGAGGGCACGTGATCCGAGGTTGAAGGACTGACAGAAAGCTGACACGTGGCCAAAAGTTCTGGGCGGGAAATATGGAAGCCACACGCGCCCAGTGCTGCCCTCCTACTAGCTGCTGTTATAAAAGGAGGTCTTCGTCCACAGATGAAGATAGATCGAGTTGGCGAGAAGAAAAGAATAGAGAGCCACGATCCAGATCGAAGCAGAAGAGCAGAAGCGGAGAGGAAGAATAGAGAGCTGTTCGATCCAGAGAAAAGAGAAGAAGAAGAAAAGAAAGAGGGAAGAAGCAGAAGTGAAAAAAAGAGAGGCAGAGAGCTCGAGAAGAGTGTGAAGAGAAGAAGAAGAAGAGAGAGAGAGAAGGAGTTCGTTCCTCAGATCTTTGGTTCAAAACCAGATCTGAAGTTGCTCATTGTTGAGCTATATTTTGTGCTTTATTGCTTCAGCTTTCCGTTGCTGTTTTGTTCTATTTTCATTTTCCTTTATACATTTCAGCAAGCTGTGTTGCTCAGCGGGCAGTGGAGGTTTCCACTGGACAGGTAAAGCTGTAATCCTCAGCTGGCGAGACTTGGTCTCGGACGGGTTAAGCTGTATTCCCCAGCGGGTTCAAGCTGTGAGTCAGCGATGGCTAAGCTGTATTGCCCAGCGGAAGCAAGCTGTGATGCTCAGCGGTTGGCAAGCTGTGAGGCCCAGCTGATTGTTGGCAAGCTGTGTTGCCCAGCGGTTAGTGAAGCCACACTCGGGTTGATTGTGGGGTGCATGTAGGTCTGATGGACCGAACCACCTAAAAACCCTTGTGCATTGTGGTTTGATTTGTTCATTTGTGCTTCCGCTAGATGAATGAATAGGGGCGCTCCATGTGTCTGCTAACTGGTAGAACAGAATAGTTAATTAGCTTTCAAATTTGGTAAATCTGTCTAGTTAGCATCATAGTTCCTTTTGAGCGAAATTTTATATTGGGTGAAAGCTTTTATAGGCCATATTCATTCACCCCCCCTTTGAATACTAGCACCGAACCCAACAAAGCCTTGAGTTGGTAAACAGACCCATCCGGTCTGTTCACAAAATTTCATATATATTTGGTGGTTGGTTGTCCGTCTGTTTTCTCTATCTTAAAATTCCACCTTCTCAATCAACTTCCTTGTTTAGTCTTGGCACAAACTTAAGGTGAGACATCTCTTTCTAACCTTGGTTCTTACATTCACTGGGATGTTAAAATAAGGACCTTCATTTATGGAAACTCACAATATTTTTGATCACACCAAATAGTCTGATGGTTTAAAGTTAATAACCCTATGAGACTGAGACCAAAAGGCACATTGAAAATGTCTATATACCAACTTAATGAATTTAAAATAGTATTGGAATGTTGTGTTCTAAAATCCTCTTAAGCTTGAAAATTAAGAGTAAAGAGGCAACTTTGGTTGAGAAACTTCATGTTTAGTGTTGTTTTCAAACATCAAACAATCTAAAAATCTTCTAAAAGGACCATAAGTTGCAGAACAATGGCTTTGGTTCACTGAGTAACCAATTATCCCTTACCAAGAAGTGAAGTGAATTGTGTCAGGAAGTGAAAAACCAAGTTAACTCTGTTTAAAATTTTTGTATCTAATATAAAAAAAAATCATGGCAGAGCAATGACATGGCATGCTGAGTAACTGGGTCATTTCACCTGAGATGTGTTTTGCCTCATGTAAAAATGTGTTGCCATTGTTAACTCTGTTCTTATGTAGAAAGGGTTAACACACTGAGTAACTGGGGACTCCTGCATCTAAACAATGTGTTTCCTTACGTCAAAAAGTGTGGACTAAACTAGATTGCTCAATGAGAAAAAGTTCTACAATAGAAATAGAAAAACATCACAATAGTGCCCAAAAAGAAAACACAAGTCTAGCTTGTTTAAGGTGTTTGTCCTCAACACTAGCTAAAGTTTGTCCTAGAGAAGTCCTGGGAAATTTATGAGTAAAGTTGAATGTTGGACTGTAAGGACAATAATATGACAAATTATTTCTTCTTTCATTAATTTTGTATGCAGAATTTTTCTAAGGTCTTTTATTATCATGCCTTTAAGGTGTGTTAGTCTTAAACCGCTCAGAATAATGTGGTCCAATGTCTTGTTTCTTTAAAGAGGGCTCCCAAAATAAACGTATTCTAGCTCTATGGGAACATTGGTATCTGACAGAGAATTGAAGTCCCGTGATCAATGACATCAAGAGGGGGGTGAATTGGGTGTTTACAAATTTTACGAAAACTTTTGGCCTTTTTGAAATATGTGATAGAGTGCTAATCAAGAGGTTCAAAACTGTTTGATCACAAAGCGGATTTATCAAACTTAATTGATGAAGATATGAATTAAGCAAGATCTATGTAGGTAAATCTGGAACAACAATTTACACTAACACTCATGTAGAATGTAGGTAGAGGAAATGGATCAAACCACACAATTCAAATCACACTGCACAACGATTTTTAAGGTGGTTCGGATGCAACGACGGTAGTCCTACGTCCACCCCTCACCAAACCCGGTGAGGCTTCACTCGGAGATAAATCCCCAAACGGAGACGACGCTCCAACCACACATGCAGGACGATTCCTGCACACACACATGGAGACGCGCCCCAACACATACACACACACGAAGATGAGTTCTCCAACACGATCCAACAAGCGGATCACCAACATAAACACCCGTTGCCACAAGTGTAGCAAAACACACACACTAGACAAAACGGATCTAAATAGATCCACACACACACAGGCGTAGATCTAGGAAGATCCACGCACACACACGAATCAAATACGACACACACACAAGCACGACCACGGATCCAACAATGATCCACACACACACAAGTTCTTACAGTTTATGATGGACATAATTACAACACCCAAAACATAAAGATGATGAGGCTTAGTTTAGAAAACTCCTGATTTGGGTTCCCTTTGAATGCATGCTGCGGATCTTGAACATATCATCAATCTTCACTTGACCCGAGCTTCAATCCGTGCTTGCTTGGCTTTTCTCCTTTCTTGCTTGCTAGGCTTCTCTTCTTTCTCCATTAGGCACTTTTCTTGGAATCCTTGCTTACTTTTTTTCCTTGGAGGATGTTGGCTTCAGATCTACCTTGAATGGCTTGAAGTTGGATGAAGATGTTGATGCACGAGGTACTTTTCACGGCTACAGTACTCCTCCTTCTTCTTCACTTGGACAACCTCCTCTTGATCTCCCTTGAAGCCCTCTTGGATGGTTAGGGTTATGGCTTCAATGAGATGTTTTATAGCCCTTGGATGATCCATAGACAAGTCACAGACCAGATCCACAAATCATGATGTAATTGGGGTCATTGGGATTAAACAAAAGGGAAGAAAGACCTCTCCTCGAGCTTGAAACAAAAGTCAACAAAAGGGGACCTCAGGACTGGCGGTCGACCGGAAGCATTGGGTCGGTTGACCGAAATTTTACAGTCGAACCAATTTTTGGCTCTGGCAAAATCGGTCGACCGACCCCTATGTGGCGGTCGACCGAAACCTGTAAAAACTCCATCTTTTCGGTTCTGTTAATTCTGGTCGATCGGCCATGGTCCGTTGGTCGACCGGAAGGACCTATCCCTGTGACCTGGCCACGCAGGTCAATCCGTGTGTGAGGGCGCACGAAGGAGAGTTTTACAAGGGCTTGAAACCTCATGAACTAGGTGCATATGAACACTTTGAAACACACATGTTCTGAGGTAAGGATCAAGTTCTGGGCTAAGAATCAAGAGATAAAACTCAATCATCCCAAGTAAATTATTCATGAAATAACCTCATGGAACACTCAATAACAAGGAGTGTATAACAGGGTAAGAGCCTTACCAATGGTTCTTGACAGTATATGACATATACCACCTGTTTTGGATTGTAGAGGAGTAGGGTGCTTATCCACACGTTTGGTTCACCAGGTGACTGCCATGAGTTTAATCCTGTAGGCAAGATAGTCAGGGTTAATACCATGCTTGTTCACATTAAAGAGGTTATGAAATCTCTTGCCTCTTGTAAAACCAACATATGCAAACCAAGGATCAAGACCATGTAACCGTTGCCATTTGCCATCTCAACCATACATAGATAACAAGAGCATGAGCAATCAACCACAGGGTTAGTTATCATCACTTAATCATACATTAAGTTGAATTATCATCAAAATCATAACTTAACAATCACAACAATCATCAAAATCATAACTCAACAAGAATGCCTCTACCTCTATCTCATTTTTCAGATCTCTCCATGACCTATTTTGATGATGTCCAAGGGGGAGAGTGAGTGAGAGTCATTCATTTCATACATTTCACATTCATCTTGGTCTGAGTCTTCATGAGTCTCATAGCATTTATATGTACAGACACATTTCTGAGTCGAATGAAAGTTATTTTGTGAATACTTACAAATGGCAATGACTCGTAGTTGTCATCATCAAAAAGGGAGAGAATATTGTGTCCCCAGTTTTGATGATGTCTAACTAAGAATCATTCGAATATGATCTTCAAATCCTGTTGAAAATAAGTACCTGATGAAGTTAATTTTAAAGCCAGAATTGTGTCCCAAAATATCCAACTTTATATCTTTTTATGGGCTCAACAGGTAAACAAGTCAGAACTTTAAATCAGTGGACCGAAGTAAATGTCAGTCGACTGATGTACGTATGAGTCGACTGATATTGAAGAAGTCAGGAAAGGATGAGTCGACGTAGTGTACACACTGAGTCGATGCAGCTGAAGAGAAGTCCCCGACTTTAGTGGGACGGTCATCCAAGCAGAATGAAGGATGTGTCGACGCAGAAGTTTCATGGCATTGACGCAGCAGAAGAAAAGAAGAGCAAATATGAAGGTTGCGTCGACGCATGATTCCAAAGAGTCGACACAGCAGAAGAATAAAAGAAAATTCAGAGGATTTGCTCTCCAAGCTATAAGAAGGATAAGTCGACGCAACAAGCATGTGGCGTCGACACAACAACGGTATCCAACAACCAGTAGATTAAGTGTTTATAATCGCACATGAATCCTTATCTCTCGTGCACTTCAGTTGTTTGGTCCACGTTCGATTTGTCTAAAGATTATTATCACAGTTACTGCATTAATTTTTAAGGGGGCAGATCTATTCACCCCCCTCTATATCTGCCTATTTGATCCTACAATTAAGACAATAAAGAGAATGAATTGCTAGTCAAGGCACGATCAGCTCTCGCGAAAAATCTTGTGAAATAAGTTTAGATCAAATTTTTCATATTCGGGTGCTTAGAAGAAAACTAAAGAGATCACGGCCATGTAAGAGGTGAGACATTAAAAGGTTCTCCTCACATGTGCAAGGCTCTAATTAAATAATCACTTATCTGCTTAAGACATTTACCTGTAGACCTCTAGCGTTAAACACCGGTCTTTCATGGTAAACTCGCTAGCTATAAGGTTTGTCAGAAACACGTAATCATGTAAATTAAATAGAAACCATTCTGGCACATTCTAACATGTTCATGTGTGAAAGAATTCAATGAAGGAAATACATTAAAAGAGGATGTCAAGCTTTTATTGTATAATATGTTCACGTGCGAAGAAAATTTAATAGAATGTGTCAAGCTTTCAGATAGATCTTAGATTAAATAGACATGGTCAATCATGTATAAGAATTTTACAGAAATTAGAGCATAGTCGTTTGAACAATTAATGATAGCTTTACGAGTTCATTTATCTAGTCATTTCTTTTTCGATAGCATTTTTAAGGCAAGAATATGATTTTAGAATTTTAAGTTTTGAAATCATCATCATCATCAGAGCCTTATCCCAATTATTTGGGGTCGGCTACATGAATCCTATTCTGCCAAAGATTTCTATCAAGTGCTATATTCATAAATAAATCCAAGAAACTAATGTCCTTCCTAATAACATCGCACCATCACATTTTAGGCCTTCCCCGAGCTCTTTTACTAGAATCCACTGAGATTCGGTCACATCTTCTAATCGGCGCTGAGTTAGGGCGACGAAGCACATGACCAAACCACCTGAGTCTATCTTCTCTCATTTTACTATCAATTGGGGCTATCCCTAAGTCCTTACGGATGCGCTTATTCCTAATTTTGTCTTTCTTAGTCTTGCCATACATCCATCTCAACATCCTCATCTCTGCTACACACATTTTGTGAATGTGTTCCTTTCGTACTGCCCAACACTCGGTACCATATAACAAAGCAGGTCTCACAGCCGTTCTATAAAATCTCTCTTTGAGCTTCACAGGCATACGACGATCACAGAGAACTCCTGATGTGCTTCTCCATCTTAACCAGCCTACCTTAATCCTATGTGTAACGTCGTCATAAATCTCCCCATTCTCTTGTATGATAGACCCTAAGTATCGAAAGCTACTACTCTTCAGAATGTTATGTCCATCAATTAGAACCATGTCTTCCTATACCACTCTTCCATGACTGAAATTACAATGCATAAACTCTGACTTACTCTTACTAATTTTAAAACCTTTAGACTCCAAGGCAAGTCTCCAACGCTCTAACTTAGTATTTAAAGAATCAATACTCTCATCAATTAAGATAATATCATGTGCAAATAACATACACCAAGGGATATCCTCATACAATTGTTTTGTTCCATAACTAAGGCAACGAGATACGGACTTAGTGCAAAACCTTGATACAAACCTATAGAAACTGGAAATTCACCAGTCTCTCCAGCAATAGTTCGAACACTAGTAATAGCACTGCCATATATATCCTTAATCAAATCAACATATCCTTGAGAGATTCTTTTCTTTCTTAATATCCACCAAATCAATTCTCTCGGTACTCGATCATACACCTTCTCTAAATCAAGAAAAATCATATACAAATCTTTTCTCATCTCTTTATACTTCTCTATTAGCTGTCGTAGTAAGAAAATAGCTTCTGTAGTAGATCTATTCAGCATAAAACCAAACTGATTTTCCGATATAGTAGTCATATATCGGAGGCATTTTTCTATTACTCTTTCCCAAAGTTTCATAGTATGACTCATAAGCTTAATACCACAATAATTATTGCAGCTTTGAATATCTCCTTTATTTTTATAGAAAGGAACTACAACACTTTTTCTCCAAACTTCTGGCATTCTCCGTTCCTTTAAAATTTTATTAAAAAGTTTAGTTAGCCACTGAATACCGACATCTCCTAGGCCTTTCCATACTTCAATATGTATGCCATCTGGTCCTAAGGCCTTGCCCACTTTCATTTTCCTTAAAGCATCCTCCACTTCTGACATCTTAATACACATGAAATATTGATATTTATCAAATATTGTGGACTCTTGGGTACCTTCTGAAGAAAAATCCTTGACACAATCTCCATAAAGCAACTTCTAAAAATAACTATGCCACCTCTCTTTAATCTCCAGATCCTTAGTTAAAACTTTTTGATCTTCATCTTCAATGCAACGAACATGATCTAAATCTCTAGTTTTCCTTTCACTTAATTTAGCAAATTTAAATATGTCCTTTTCACCCTCCCAGGTTCCTAAATTATTATATAAATCTTCAAATGTCTTTGATTTAGCTTCGCTAACTATTTTCTTAGCCCTCTTTTTATCAATTTTATAAGCTTCTAACGTTTGATTATTTTTGTTAGTTTGCCAAACTTTAAAGCACTCCTTTTTTACTCTCATGGTATTTTAGATTTTCTCACTCCACCACCAAGTCTCTTTTTCTAAATTCTTTTTACCTTTAGATTCGCCTAAAAGTTATTTTGCTACACTCATTATACAATTTGTAAC
Organism: Amorphophallus konjac; assembly: GCA_022559845.1. Classification (NCBI taxonomy): domain Eukaryota; kingdom Viridiplantae; phylum Streptophyta; class Magnoliopsida; order Alismatales; family Araceae; genus Amorphophallus; species Amorphophallus konjac. Next base: position 97,845,991 of record CM040118.1, on the reverse strand, counting down.
ATTATTCCACATCACATTAATTTCTTGTTCTAAATTCTAAATATTTTCCTTAATAGATGATTTTTAAATGTTTCTAAACTTTTACTTTTTAAATTCCACCATTTAATCTTAGAACAATCATTTATAATGATCTTTCTTTTGAATTTAGGGATAAAGACATTCATTACTAACAACCTATGTTAAGGGGTTATACTCTCACCAGGAATAACTTTGCAATCTTTCCAAAAAACTCTATTGACCTTCCTAATAAGAAAATAGTCAATTTGACTTATATGTGTTCCACTCTTGTAAGTTATTAAGTGTTCGTCACTCTTCTTAAAGAAGGTATTAGTAATTGCTAGACCATAGACCATAGCAAAATCAAGAATAGTATAACCCATATCATTTCTATTAACAAAATCAAGCCCTCCATGAATCCTCTCACAACCTCTATTATCTTTACCCACATGACCATTAAGAGCCCCTCCAATAAATATTCTCTCTTCACTAGGGATATTTTGGATCAAACTATCAATAGCCTCCTAAAATTACTTTTTAATGCTCTCTTCTAATCCTACTTGAGGTGCATATGCAATAATTATATTCAAAATATCCTCACTTAAGATAAGTTTAATTAACATCAATCTATCCCCCAATCTATTAACTTCTACAACTCTATCTTTTAAGTTTTTTTCTATTATTATAGCAACACCATTTCTAGAGTTATTATTATCCATATACCAAATTTTATATCAATCAATATCTTTAGCTTTATGTCCTTTCCACCTAGTTTCTTGTAGGCAAGCTATGCTAACTCTCCTGTCCTTCATTATCTTAACCAATTCTAAACTCTTACCCGTTAAAGTTCCTATATTCCAAGTAGCTAGACGGATCCTATGTTTTTGGACTAGCTTCTTTACCCGTGAACGTCCAACCCCACACGGGAACCCTTGCCTATTTGACACTGTAATCGGGTGCCATTACGGTGCGTCGCTTACGGGGAGCGCCCTAGCTAGCCCTTGCTCACTTATCATTCCATCCGGGTTCCGATGTAACGCGTCGCTTCCGGGGGACGCCCTAGCATTAGAACAAAATGTATTTAGATCAGAATTCATGTGGGAGATGTGACAAATTTTTACTGCTGGATGTCAACCTAACGCAAACCCTCCTCCTTTCTCATCCGGGCTTGGGACCGACCATGGCAGAGTTAATTTAAAGTTTTGAAATAACGTACATAAAATGAGGCAAATCGGACACATCGGTCCGAATGTGATTGTCACATTCAAGTCACGGTCCATGTGTAATCCGCGTTCTTAGATAGAAAATCGAAACTCGTTATTATAATAAAAACTCTAATTTCTGACTTTAAATCTCAAAATAACCCACAAATATATGATCATGAAACATTTGTATAGAATCGAAGTACACATGCAAATGAACATATATGAAGATCTAATTAAGTTTTGCTTGAGAGAAAACCTATCTATTTGAAGATCTAAAAGCAAGGAGATGAAGAACGTAGAATACTCCTCCAAACTTTGATTTTTCATTCTCTTCATGTCCAGTAATTTTTCCAATAGATTTGTGCTTCGAGTAAAGAAGATCTTAGCCCTATTTATTGGCCAAATCCCTCAATTATTCTATTACCCATTTAATTCTAAGTCAATTTTTAACTAATTTTCCTATTTCACCAACCCATGTTACTATTACACCAACTCATATTACTATTACACCAACCAATGTTGAAAATAAATTTTAACATGTGAATGTTGAAATAAATCCCCCTCCTTGACGTAAGCAATGACCTCTTCCACTAATTAGGATTATATTAGAGCTAATAATCCTCTCCTAAATCGGATGCTACAGTACTGCAATAGTACCAATGACTTCCCCCTCTCCAAATCGAACCGCGAATATTGCCGTTCACGTTATGACATGAGATTAGGGTTTGTGTTAATGTATTCTATACTTTATAGGCCTAAAGAAAAATATTTTATAATTTATTTTATTTTCATCTTTTTTCACATATTCAAGTATATGAAATTTTGAGTTGTTACATTCTCCTTCACTTAAAAAGAATTTGGTCTTCCAAATTCACATGATCCATTATAGAAATAAGAGGAGTACTAATAATATTAACCTGAAAATAATTCTAGATACTTCTTCTTAATCGCATCCTCCAACTCCCAAGTGGCTTCTTCTTATCTACGATGGCTCCATTGGATTTTAACCATCGGTATTGCTCTATTCCTTAGCTGGTGAAATTTCTAGTCTAGTATCTTGATGGGTTTCTCCTCATATAGTACCGACGACTTCCCCCTCTCCGAATCGAACCGCGAATATTGCCGTTCACGTTATCACATGAGATTAGGGTTTGTGTTAATGTATTCTATACTTTATAGGCCTAAAGAAAAATATTTTATAATTTATTTTATTTTCATCTTTTTTCACATATTCAAGTATATTAAAATTTGAGTTGTTACATTCTCCTCAACTTAAAAAGAATTTGGTCTTCCAAATTTACATGATCCATTATAGAAATAAGAGGAGTACTAATAATATTAACCTGAAAATAATTCTAGATACTTCTTCTTAATCGCATCCTCCAACTCCCAAGTGGCTTCTTCTTTTCCACGATGGCTCCATTGGATTTTAACCATCGGTACTGCTCTATTCCTTAGCTGGTGAAATTTCTAGTCTAGTATCTTGATGGGTTTCTCCTCATATGACAAATCTTTTTGCAGTACCAGACTATCATGTTGGATCACATGTGAAGGATCATAGACATATCTACTCAGCATTGACACATGGAAAATATCATGCACTCCTACCAATTTCGGAGGTAATGCCAGCTTGTCTGCTACTTCCCCAACTCTCTCAAGGATCTTAAAGGGACCAATAAATCTCATGCTTAGCTTTCCTTTGACTCCAAATCTTTGGATTTCTTCAGTAGGTGATATATTCAAGAAAATATGGTCTCCCACTTGAAATTCCAGATCTCTCCAATTATCAGCATAACTTTTCTGTCGAGATTGAGCAACTTTTAGTCGGTCCCTGATTGTCTAAATATTTTAGGTAGTATCTTGAAGCATAGCAAGATCTAATAATTGTTTCTCGTCAATCTCATCCCAACATATGGGTGATCTACAATTTCTACAATATAAAGCTTCGGAAGATGCTATTTGAATACTTGATTGGTAGCTATTATTGTACACGAACTCAATCAAAGGTAAATGTTCATGCCAACTACCACCAAAATTTATCATGCAATCTATAAGCATATCCTCTATGATTTGATTGGCTCTCTTCGTCTGACCATCTTTTTGAGGGTGAAAAGCTGTACTAAAATTTAACCTTATTCCCAGTGATGATTACAATCCCTTCCAAAAGTGAGATGTAAATTTAGGATCTCTATCAGAAATTATAGATGAAAGAATACCATGTAGCCTTACCACTTCTTTGATGTAAACAACTGCCAGTATGTCCACCATCCACTTACTTTTGATGGGTAGCAAGTGAACAGATTTGGTCAATCGATCCACTATTACCCAGATTGCATCAAGTCCTCTTCAAATCTTGGGTAATTCCATAATGAAATCTATATCGATATTTTCCCACTTCCATTCTGGTATCTCTAGAGAAGTCAATTTACCAGCAGGTCAGAGATGTTCCACTTTCACCTGTTGACATTATAGATGTCTAATTTCGGATATCTCGCAGACCTTGTCTATGTAATACCTCGGTTTTAAAAAATCGGAAATTTAATTGAAATAATTGAATTTTTAATTGAGATAAATGAATTTTTGAATTTAATATTTAATTCCTTAGTAAATAGAACTAGTGAATTTTTGACTACCTTATAAAAATCTGGAAAAATACTAATTGGGTCAAGGACGATGTAGTTAGCAACTTTGTCTTCTGGGTTCAACAGAACAAAAATTCGTAATTAGATCTAATTAGTGGATTAAGCCCAAAAGTGCACACTTAGTTAACTCTACCTAACCTTAACTTAAAACGCGAAATTAGAGCTTAATGCTCAACCAATGACCCCAAATTCTTTTAAAAATTTAATTAGAACTTATTAGAAATTATTTGTATTTATTTGAATTAATGGGAATTTATTCAAAATTAATTAGATTAATTCTTTAATAAATAGAATAAGTCACGTTTCGACTATTTTATAAAAATACATAAAAATTATATTCTTGTGTAATTCATTTTGTTTAGCAATTTTGTCTTCTCTTCTAGGGCTAAGCCTAATAAAATCATTAACTAGGCCTAATCTGTGGATTAAGTCTGATTTTCACACTTACCTACCCAATAGTGAACACAATAGTAAACCTTATCTTAAAATACCAAATTAGAGCTTAATACTCAACCAAATGAGCTCATTTCGGTGGAAAATGAAAGGCCACGATCTAAGGATCAATAGCCCTCTATCAATCGAACCAAAACCTAACCCTAGCACATGGTGGCGGCCGAGTTTTGGAGTGGTCAACCTTGGCGGCGCCGTTTTCCAACACCTAACTTGCGTGGTCGATTTCTCCCAACTCCGAAGTCTCCAGAAGCTCTATGAGCTATCAAAATAAAGCTATACGAGTCTATTTTCATTTGGTGGCTGTGATGTTTACATTAGATTCAGATCTAGGAAGTTCTTGGTCATTTAGTGGAGGTGGGTCGGCTGCCATCGTCCTCCTTCTTCTCCTCTTTGTTCCATCGATTGAGGTAGGTTTCCTAAACCAAAACCTGCACTTGAGTACATCAAATTATTCCTCTCGACGAGATCTTTCCAATGGTAGTAAAAGCCCTAACTTTCATTGGGTATCCAAGGAGATATCAGGGTTTTTCTAAGGTGTTGTGAAGTTCATTCTTCATTCTAGGGCTTTAAGTTCTCTCTTCGATTGAGGTAGGTTCTCTCAGACTCAAACTGTAAGTAATATATCAAAATGATCAGCATCGAAGTAGCTTTCATTTGGCGTAAGAAGCCTCAAGTTTTATTGAGCATGTTTAGAGAATTTTGGATCGAAGTAAGAGCATGTCTAGACTTGATTTATGGTATGTTCTTTTGAGTCAAAGCATGATTTCGGGCTGATTTTGAGTTGTATATCTTGATCCCCATATAGCATATCTTACATGGTTGGAATCAACATCAAAGTAGCTTTCTTTTGATATAATAAGCCCCAAATTGCATTGTATATATTGATAGAACCATACGATTTAGTAGAAGCATGTCAAGAAATAGGCTTTTATGTGTTCATCATAGATAGGTTGTGATTCAATTGATTTCTGTTGAAATTCGTGTTTAAAACTCTTGTTTTATGACCCTAGTATGTATATTAAGAACCCTAGGGCATGTGGTTAAGATCCCAACCCATTTAGACCCCAAATCGTGGAGTTTTTCATGTTTTCCGGAAGCTCGTTCGGGTCTGGAAACCCAGGGGTCGACCCCATGGGTCGACCCATACCACCCTGCAAGCAGAAAGAATTCTGCCTTGCATGGGTCGACCCATGGGGTCGACCCACACTGTAGGGGTCGACCCCATGGGTCGACCCACACCAGGCAGATCCCTGGAAACCCCAGGGGTCGACCCAATGGGTCGACCTATGAACTGGAAATTTCTAGGGGTCGACCCAAAGGGTCGACCCACGTGCTGTATGACCCGAAAATTTGTGTTTTTGACCCGAGGATCAATCCAGATCATTAGGGGATCAATCCATTCAACCTAGTCCCATTATAAACTATATTTTGAGGGACCAATGACCCATACATGCACCCCGTTAGCCATTAGATGTGAGGTTTGTTTCGAACCGTTTATCTATGCCGTTAATAACTTAATACATGTTCTAATTGATTCATTTTAGTGTCATGAATGATAATTAGTAAAATAGAAACCCACATGATATATGATTAATTATGCAACCAAATTTCTGTTAATTGCATGCTATTTATTCATACGCGACTTACACGATCTTGTTCATACACGTTACCTTCCTGATTAATCTCTTTGGCATTTTGACTTAAATGAAAACTTAATCCTTGATAATTTGGCATGGAATTAGGATTAATATGATTGTTAGCTTGCTAGTTAGCTGCTGTACTACAGTAAACAACGTGACCAACTTACCGACTTCTAGTAAGTCATTAGCCTTTAATTGTGTTAACATTGAACTTATCACCGGAAACTCCATCCGGCGAACTTACCAGCATCTCTGATTTCTTTATACCCTTGTTATGAACCTAATGAACCACCAGAACATCGATTTACATTGACCAAACCGCTAGTTCAAGTCTTGGACCGAATTGGGCTAAGAGAGGCATGTGCGGCCGTAGAGGACTGTATATCCTCATAGGCGGCCCAATAGCGACCATGTATCCATAATACGGCCCAGTATAGACCGTATATCTTGTTCATGGGTCTTAATGTCTTATGAACATGCGCGTCCTAGTGTTAACCGTTTATACATATTGAGCGGCCCTTGTCTGACCGTTTATATGGCAGTTTTCCGAAAATTGGTTATTTCATGAATTTCGAATCGTGTGAGCTAACCAAGCCAATGTAGGCTATGGTATTTTGTGAATTTACCTATTTTTAGATCTATTGATCATTAATTATAGTCCTTTGGGACAATTATTCCTCTCGGTTATGGAGCTTATTGTTTGGACACTTAAAGAATCATTATTCTTATGTTCTTTACCTTGTCTACATGAACTTGACCTTGGAACTCTTGGCCATTAAATATTGTGGATGTCTAGTCTCGTGGGATCTACGATCCAAAAAGAAATCAATGCCAAGGCAAACAAATGAAGGGCCCAGTCTGGTCCTGGGAGGAGCACCCAAAAAGTACTTGATCCCCGGGGAGGTGAATGATTAGGTGTGGCATTTGGCACCGGTGCAATCTAGCGTGTTGGGTCTAGGACATTCCACATTCTCGTGAAACTTATTATTATTCATGCTTAAAGTATGAAGTACTTGCTTGCTTGCTTACTTGACATGACTTGAAATTGACTGCAAATGGCCATTTACTAGAAAATCTTGCTAATCTTGCTTGATATCTCGACATGCAATTATTTCTTCCATTCAATTATCATTACTCCTTCTATCTTAGTGATTATTTAGTTATGCTTATTTTATTGCGTTAATCATGCATGTTCATTAATTGGTTAATCACTTAAACTGCGCCTGATGATAGAGTATAATTCCTACTGAGCTTCTTGCTCACCCCTACTTCCAATCCTTTTCAGGTAATGCGGTAACGGTACGTTACAAATGGGAATCGGATCAGTGTGATCGAGGGAACCTGGAACCTAGAGTTTGGAGTCTATCTTTTTATCTTCTTGAGTCTAGCTAGTGTCATGAGTCTGGTTATTTCTCCTTGTTATTTCCTCCTTTAATTTGAATCCTATATTGTAAGAGTGGGTCAAAATTATACTTTTTAATATTAATAAGAGCTCGTATTTTCAATACGTGTGTTTATGGCCTCCTTGTGTTTAATTGTGGTTGTTTATCTTCTGCTCTTGTTATCATGACTGTTAACTGCCACGTTCCGAGCATCGCTTCCCGCTGCTATCGGTTCGGGGCGTGACAGAGGTGGTATCAGAGCCAGGTTGCTTGAGTCCTTGGATTTTGTCCAAGAGTATAAGTTACCCTAAGTCTTAAGACCTGTGTCATCTCTTGTCACCTAGTGAGATTGGGTAATATCTTGGGTTAAGTAATAAAATATATGCAAGATTACGTTGTGTTACGCGTAAGGGTAATGAAAAAGTTAACCATATAACTATTTTACAGGTCTCTAAGTCTTTATTAAAATGAAACCGAGTGGTTCCATAGGTAAGCTAAGATTTGGTTCCGCTAGAGGCTGGCGAGTCCGTCGTAAGGAAACCCGACGTAATAAGAAGAAGAAGAGCAATATGGCACAAATGAAATGTTTTTACTGTCACAAACTTGGCCATCTAGTAAAGGAGTGCTGGAGAGGGAGCGGAGCATGTCTACGTTGCGAAAATCCGGATCATGAAATGGCTAACTGTCCTAAGTTACTTCCACAAGCAAAACTACAAGAAGAATCGGAACCAACTTCTATCGGATGAAGAATTATATATGGTATCGTTCTCTTTTATCCCTAGCTATAGCTAATTTCTTTCGTCATTAATTGTATAATTAACATGATATTTTGATAAATAATAGCTAATCTCTTTCGCCATTAATTGTATAATTAACATGATATTTTGATAAATAATAGCTAATTTCTTTTGTCATTAATTGTATAATTAACATGTTATTTTGATAAATAAGATCATCTTAGTTCAAACATTCACATAATTGGTAATACCCGGTGAATTTGGGGACCAAATTCTTTTAAGTGGGGGAGGATGTAATACCCCGGTTTTAAAAAATTTGAAATTTAATTGAAATAATTAAATTTTAATTGAGATAAATGAATTTTTGAATTTAATATTTAATTCCTTAGTAAATAGAACTAGTGAATTTTTGACTACCTTATAAAAATCTGGAAAATTACTAATTGGGTCAAGGACGATGTAGTTAGCAACTTTGTCTTCTGAGTTCAACCCAACAAAAATTTGTAATTAGGTCTAATTAGTGGATTAAGCCCAAAAGTGCACACTTAGTTAACTCTACCTAACCTTAACTTAAAACATGAAATTAGAGCTTAATGCTCAACCAATGACCCCAAGTTCTTTTAGAAATTTAATTAGAACTTATTTGAATTTATTAGAAATTATTTGTATTTATTTGAATTAATGGGAATTTATTTAAACTTAATTAGATTAATTCTTTAATAAATAGAATAAGTCACGTTTCGACTATTTTATAAAAATCCATAAAAATTATATTCTTGTGTAATCCATTTCGTTTAGCAATTTTGTCTTCTAGGGCTAAGCCTAATAAAATCATTAACTAGGCCTAATCTATGGATTAAGTCTAATTTTCACACTTACCTACCCAATAGTGAACGCAATAGTAAACCTCATCTTAAAACACCAAATTAGAGTTTAATACTCAACCAAATGAGCTCATTTCGGTGGCAAATGAAAGTCCACGATCTAAGGATCAATAGCCCTCTATCAATCGAACCAAAACCTAACCCTAGCACATGGTGGCGGCCGAGTTTTGGAGTGGTCAACCTTGGCGGCGCCGTTTTCCAACACCTAACTTGCGTGGTCGATTTCTCCCAACTCCAAAGTCTCCAGAAGCTCTATGAGCTATCAAACTAAAGCTCTACGAGTCTATTTTCATTTGGTGGCTATGGTGTTTGCATTAGACTCAGATATAGGAAGTTCTTGGTCGTTTAGTGGAGGTGGGTCGGTTGCCGTCGTCCTCCTTCTTCTCCTCTTTGTTCCATCGATTGAGGGAGATTTCCTAAACCAAAACCTTCACTTGAGTACATCAAATTATTCCTCTCGACGAGATCTTTCCAATGGTAGTAAAAGCCCTAAATTTCATTAGGTATCCAAGGAGATATCAGGATTTTTCTAAGGTGTTGTGAAGTTTGTTCTTCATTCTAGGGCTTTAAGTTCTCTCTTCGATTGAGGTAGGTTCTCTCAGGCTCAAACTACAAGTAATATATCAAAATGATCAGCATCGAAGTAGCTTTCATTTGGCGTAAGAAGTCCCAAATTTCATTGAGCATGTTTAGAGAATTTTGGATCGAAGTAAGAGCATGTCTAGACTTGATTTATGGTATGTTCTTTTGAGTCAAAACATGATTTCTGGCTGATTTTGAGTTGTATATCTTGATCCCCATATAGCATATCTTACATGGTTGGAATCAGCATCAAAGTAGCTTTCTTTTGATATAAGAAGCCCCAAATTGCATTATATATATTGATAGAACCATACGATTTAGTAGAAACATGTCAAGAACTAGATGTTCATGTGTTCATCATAGATAGGTTGTGATTCAATTGATTTCTGTTGAAATTCGTGTTTCAAAACTCTTTTTTTATGACCCTAGTATGTATATTAAGAACCCTAGGGCATGTGGTTAAGATCCCAACCCATTTAGACCCCAAATCGTGGAGTTTTTCATGTTTTCCGGAAGCTCGTTCGGGTCTGGAAACCCAGGGGTCGACCCCATGGGTCGACCCATACCACCCTGCAAGCAGAAAGAATTCTGCCTTGCATGGGTCGACCCACACCAGGCAGATCCCTGGAAACCCCAGGGGTCGACCCAATGGGTCGACCCATGATCTGGAAATTTCCAGGGGTCGACCCAAAGGGTCGACCCACGTGCTGTATGACTCGAAAATTTGTGTTTTTGACCCGAGGATCAATCCGGATCATTAGGGGATCAATCCATTCAACCTAGTCCCATTATAAACTATATTTTGAGGGACCAATGACCCATACATGCACCCTGTTAGCCATTAGATGTGAGGTTTGTTTCGAACCGTTTATCTATGCTGTTAATAACTTAATACATGTTCTAATTGATTCATTTTAGTGTCATGAATGATAATTAGTAAAATAGAAACCCACATGATAAATGATTAATTATGCAACCAAATTTCTGTTAATTGCATGCTATTTATTCATACGCGACTTATGCGATCTTGTTCATACACATTACCTTTCTGATTAATCTCTTTGGCATTTTGACTTAAATGAAAACTTAATCTTTGATAATTTGGCATGGAATTAGGATTAATATGATTGTTAGCTTGCTGGTTAGCTGCTGTACTACAGTAAACAGCGTGACCAACTTACCGACTTCTAGTAAGTCATTAGCCTTTAATTGTGTTAACATTGAACTTATCACCGGAAACTCCATCGGTGAACTTACCAGCATCTCTGATTTCTTTATACCCTTGTTACGAACCTAATGAACCACTAGAACATCGATTTACATTGACCGAACCGCTGGTTTAAGTCTTGGACCGAATTGGGCTAAGAGAGGCATGTGTGGCCGTAGAGGACCGTATATCCTCATAGGCGGCCCAATAGCGACCGTGTATCCATAATACGGCCCAGTATGGACCGTATATCTTGTTCATGGGTCTTATTGTCTTATGAACATGCGCGTCCTAGTGTTAACCGTTTATACATATTGAGCGGCCCTTGTCTGACCGTTTATATGGCAGTTTTCCGAAAAGTGGTTATTAATTTCGAATCGTGTGAGCTAACCAAGCCAATGTAGGCCATGGTATTTTGTGAATTTACCTATTGTTAGATCTATTGATCATTAATTATAGTCCTTTGGGACAATTATTCCTCTCGGTTATGGAGCTTATTGTTTGGACTCTTAAAGAATCATTATTCTTATGTTCTTTACCTTGTCTACATGAACTTGACCTTGGAACTCTTGGCCATTAAATATTGTGGATGTGTAGTCTCGTGGGATCTACGATCCAAAAAGAAATCAATGCCAAGGCAAACAAATGAAGGGCCCAGTTTGGTCCTGGGAGGAGCACCCGAAAAGTACTTGATCCCCGGGGAGGTGAATGATTAGGTGTGGCATTTGGCACCGGTGCAATCTAGCGTGTTGGGTCTAGGACATTCCACATTCTCGTGAAACTTATTATTATTCATGCTTAAAGTATGAAGTACTTGCTTGCTTGCTTACTTGACATGACTTGAAATTGACTGCAAATGGCCATTTACCAGAAAATCTTGCTAATCTTGCTTGATATCTCGACATGCAATTATTTCTTCCATTCAATTATCATTACTCTTTCTATCTTAGTGATTATTTAGTTATGCTTATTTTATTGCGTTAATCATGCATGTTCATTAATTGGTTAATCACTTAAACTGTGCCTGATGATAGAGTATAATTCCTACTGAGCTTCCTGCTCACCCCTACTTCCAATCCTTTTCAGGTAATGCGGTAACGGTACGTTGCAAATGGGAATCGGATCAGTGTGATCGAGGGAACCTGGAACCTAGAGTTTGGAGTCTGTCTTTTTATCTTCTTGAGTCTAGCTAGTGTCGTGAGTCTGGTTATTTCTCTTTGTTATTTCCTCCTTTAATTTGAATCCTATATTGTAAGAGTGGGTCAAAATTATACTTTTTAATATTAATAAGAGCTCGTATTTTAAATACGTGTGTTTATGGCCTCCTTGTGTTTAATTGTGGTTGTTTATCTTCCGCTCTTGTTATCATGACTGTTAACTGTCACGTTCCGAGCATCGCTTCCCGCTGCTATCGGTTCGGGGCGTGACAGTCTAGCCATCATAGAAGTGACATTCTCTCTTAGATGATTGGGAGTGTGGGGTCTCATCTTTATCTAGGTAGGCTCCACCCTGTCCTTTTGTGGATCTAACTTCGCGGTAAGTTGGTGAGGGGGTTGCAGGGGGACAACACCCCCCTGCCTGTAAGGTCGGGGATTCTGGGGCGGGAGCCGCCGAGGTGAATTTTTTGAGGTGTTATTATACATTATGCACAGATCCCTAGGCAACCAGGGTATTGGCCACCCAGATCGCAAGGCGGCCAGAGTATTGGCCCCCCAGTCGACCAAGGCGGCCAAGCTACTGGCCACCCAAACCTCAAGGTGGCTAGGGTATTGGCCGCCCTATTTTTAAGGCTGCCAGCCTCCTGGCCGCCTAGCTCCAAAGGCGGCGACAACCTTGGCTGCCCAGTCTCCTTTGAAACGGCCATCAACCTAGCCGCCTCTTGATAACTGCCTATCAATTCCACGATTCCACCCACTCCGGGCACGTGCTCTGTAGTCGTTCCTACATGGGGGGTCAAGGCGCACATAGTCTCACATGTCCTCACCTTCAAATTGATCAAAAATCACTTTTACTCTATTTTCGAATATTTTCACGGAAGGAAATCAGCCCACATACAAAAACTAGTCTGGAATAATCGAGGGAGGGGGAGACATTTGGGGAGAGATATTTCGAGAGGCTGGCAGCTTTGGACAAGGCGAGGAAGCTATGAGAGATCCAGAACCCTTCCTCACCTCCGTCCCGTGGCCGAACTTCATCCATGAGATAGAGCCTATGTGTATACGTCTACGGATCGAGGCCATCGTCTTGGCCGCCTACCATCCTTGAACGGCCAGTGACCTGGCTACCTTCTACTGGTCGATGGGCAAAGCCCATCCTTCTTCTCCTTATTTCCTTCTCTACTGAATTTTAATTCATTTACATATATTCTCCCTCATTTGTACTGTATTAATGCATCATAGTTATCCTAGATCTTGTTTAAAGAGGTTTTCTGGCAAAACATAGGGAAGACAGATGGTCGAAAGTCTCGGCCATTCCCCTTCCCAACCCCCATCTTGGTACGATCACCCCCCTTTGAGTGATTTCTCTTCCTACTTGAGCATGTAGTACTCCTTCAAAGTATAATGGGTTTATTTTCTCTATTTACTGGTTAACTTGCAGGAACTTCATTACCGACTCGTAGGTACGAGCTCCCCGTTCTTGGCCGGTCGAGAGCAAGGATAGGCAGAACCCATGTAGCACCCCAATAAATTATAGGATGAAAATTATAAAGAAAAAAATATAAAGAAAAAAATTGAAATAATAAATCCTTAATAGTTAAAAGGTTCAACCCAAATAAAACTTATTCAACCTTAAAACATTAAAGGGCCTTAAGCTCAAATATTTTTATGGGCCTTAATACAAGGGATTCCCGTGGGGGCATAGTGGGCTTCCATAAAGACAAGGTCATTAACAAAGGAGCTCATTAGCAAACCATAACAAATAACCCAATCCAATCAATGTTAGGACAAACAAGGTCCTATTAAAACTCTAGAACACTTAAACCCAACCATGAATGGGTTTCCTATAAGTGGATTTCAAGGGCTCTTTATTTAGCTCATATTGAGGCCATTAGCTAGATAATGGGCTTTTGAGGGTATAAGTATATATGATGGGCCATTTAAAATGCAAAACCCTGTGTCACGTTCGAAGATGCATGGAGCACTAGGGTTCCTGTGATCAAAACACATAAAGCGGCTATGTTTTCGGAAGATAACCCACTGAAGGAAACAATATGATCAAGTTTTAGATATCCAACATCAACTAGGATTGTAGCAACCCTGGTAAAATAGAAGAAATAAATCTAAATTGAGCAAATTAGATTAAAGGATTTAGTAAATAAATGATAAAAAGCCTAAATGAGTAAATAATAAACCAAAATGAAAATAACGCCTCGTGGTAAGGCGCTAATACAACAAGAAACGCCTCCATCTAAGGCGTTAATATGTAAGTGGACGCCTACACTCTTGGGCATCAAATCTTAACGGCTAAAAATAAAAATAAGGAAAGAGAAAGAGACGCCCGCCTCAAGGGCGCTGCTTTGATAAGAAACGACGGCAACGCAAGGCGTCAATTTAAAAATAACGCCTTAACGTAAGGCGTTAATTCCGTCTGTGACCCATTCGAACCCGGACATTATCCAGGGTAAGTTTTTGGATTAATACGTGTTCAATCGAACATGGAAAGGACTCTATCAAGGAAAGACATGTTTTAATCAAACTCCAACCCTATTGGGTTCTGTAAACCCTATAAATAACCCTTCCTGTCGAACCCTAATAAGCTATTTGGTCGAAGGAAAGCTCTGCTGCTGCCGTGCGTGAAGAACAGGTATTGTTCTTCTTCCCTTGCCTTCGGTCATAATCATGAAGAATATTGATGTTCTTCATCGTCTTTGCTGCAGGAAGTCTGCCGTAAGTAGAAACTCTTCTGCCTAGTTGAAGGACGGAAGGTTCTTCATCAAGACGATCTCTTCCTCCAAGAAGGAAGCTGTTTCCATAAGCTTCGGAAGAGCTCTGTTTTGAACAGAGTATCATTCTTCTTCACGTTCCTTCACCAGAACATTCATCAGGTAGGTTTTCTCAAGAACGTAGCCCAAACTAGTTTAATTCCATAATAATACCATCATGACATGCATGAATATAGTTTTATTATAGTTTTTAAAAGGGTTTTCTATGGATTTTAAAAGAAGCGACCCTATCAAGGGCGCTAATTTAAAAGAAACGACCATGCCCAAGTCGCTAATTCCAGTTTTGACGTCCTGCATTAAGTCGTCAATTTCATCTAGTTATTAAATTACCCACGTTTAAAACTTTTATGTCCATCAAAACATGATTCTAATTTAATGCATGATCATAGTTGTTGAATCCTACTATTTTTCTCTTCCTGACAGTGTGATTCCTCTTTCTGAAATTTTATTATCCTTGAAATTACCCCTGTTCCTATTAATCCTGGAACATCTTGAATTAACGACCTGATGAAGGTCGTGTCTTACAGAACTAACGCCCTGAACTAGGGCGCGAATTTGAAAGTAACGCCCCTGTTAAAGGCGCTTTCTACTAAAATTCCAGAATTTAGAGATTGTGCAAAATAGAAATATATAATGGACGACCGCTTAAAAGTCGTCAAATCATAAATAAACGCCCCTATAGAAGGCGTTAATTTGATAAGTAATGACTTAGATTAAGTCGCTATTTTCCTGTGTTACTATTTTGAATTGTTTTCTGTTAACCAAGGGTTTTGATATATATATATATATATATAATTATATTATCTGGCACTATATTTCCATTCCATGAATATAGTCCCATGTTTCCCGATGGTTTATCGCATTACCCCTCAATTCTTAGTGACATACAAACTCTCCATTGGACATTCCGTTCCTTTGGACTAGCGAGTTAGTCATAGAGACCTCCATAAGACTCCTCGAGCCTTGGATTCCCTCAAGGCCGATTGAGCGGGTTGTACCATAAAAACCTATCACACTACTTTGCCATGTCACTCTATAGAAACATGGTATACCAGCCCTCATGTTATGCTATGTGTATGATTTGAGAAGTATCTTAATGAACGGGGAAAGCATGCCGTTATTGTGATGTTCTTGTGGACCCCAATTCTATATCAAACATTATTATGATGTTCTTGTGGACCTCAATTCTATATTAAAAGAGTGACCATCTACTTGTGGGCACTTACTTGTCATGGTACCCAAGTTAGGGAACCAATTCCACCTAGTTTTATCGATACTCGTGATTACACCATTATTATCGTCATTATTGTCATGTTCAAATCCTTGAAATGCTATCTACCTCTAAGTTCATACAAGTTCTTTATCCTTGAAACTCCATATTGGCTATACACAAAGTGGATGTCAAAATACATGATCAATGCCTGCGCATATGGGGCCCGATCTGGTCTTGGGAGGAGCACCCAAAAGTACTAGTGCCCATGGGAGTTGTAATGATCACGGTATGGCATTGTACCGAAGTGCATGACTAGCTTGATTGGACATTCCACAAATCTTGTACTTGACTTGGCATGACATGACTTGCGTGACCCGAAAAAGGGTTTTATATACTTGCTTGCTTGAAACGTGATAGCCAAATTCTTGACATGACATGATGAATATACTTGCTTGAACATCTTGACATTTATTTGATATAAAGTTCTTGAAAGTTCAAGAATAGTTCACCTTGTTATCTTGTTAATATACTCTCTATCTTGTCGTGTTATGCGAGCATGCATAGCTATAGTGCATTCATAAAAATGTAATTACTTAAACCCCTTGCTAGCTCTTGAGATATAATTTCCTACTGAGCGTTTGCTCACTCAGTGTTTTCCCTACTTTTCAGGTAAGTCCGATGACGAGACCCAAACAGAAGGGGAAGGTCAAGAGTGAAAGAGTTGGAGCTATTCAAGCGTCAATCAGTCCTGTTTTTTTTCTATATTTTTCTTGAGTCAGAGTTGTACTTTTCTTTTATTGAGTCTAGTATTTGCAAGGGTTTGTAATAGACATATTCTTATTAAAGGAAGAAATGGATTGGGTTATCTTTACTTTTACGTATCTCTGATTTGGTGTCGAATGCACTAATACTCTGATTGACATGATCGATATAAACTCGTCACGCGTCTCCGGGTATCTTCCGCGCTCGGGGCGTGACAAGGATTCCTTAGTTCTCTAGGGTTCTAAACCCTTATAAATATAACCTTGCACAGCAGAACGTGCTGCTGTTGCTGAGTTCAAAGAAGGGTAGCTATTGTGCATCGTCGTCCTGCACGTAAAGGAGGACGTTCCTCATCTTCCTCCTGTTGCCTGCGTCCTGTGCGGAAGAGTGTTGCTTCTTCGTCCTTCTGCATCCTCGTCTTCCTCTTGTCTTCACCATCTCCCTCCCCCGTTCAACCAATCAAGGTCGATTTTCTCTCCCAAACATAACCCAATTAAACTAAGCAAGCTAAGCCTCCTACGTGTTTTATTATAGTGTCCTCTGCATGTTTCGTTAAAATTCGTAACTCTTCTTCTGTCAATTAATAATCCCATGCAAATTTTAAAAAATTTGATATCCATGAAACCAAGCAAAATAAAATCTATTAGATTATATTTTTTTATTTTATTTATTGGGTTTGATTTGTGGCTGGTAAAAATGATAACATTAACATATACAACTCAAATTAAACTAAATAGATTTTATTGGAAATATTTATAATACGTTATACGGAGAATCTATAAATGGCACTGTAGCACGTAGTTGAATCTTATTGTTTCCGTGGCTTGTTCGTGAGTGTCGGAGGAAAGTTTGGCTATGAAATTTTGTGGGAGTGTTCTCGGGGTGGTAAGCGCATTCGTGCGAGTGATGTCTCCTTTTTCCCATCTTAAGGTAGGCATTTTGTCAAGCAAAAAATTATTAAATCATCATATTAGGTAGAATTTTTTATGCTCTTCGATTTAGTATATAGATTGCATGATTCCGATATAGATACACTAAGAATTTGGGGTTCTAAACGGTCCCATCACTGTTCATAAACAGAAGAATCGGCCCCAATTCACTCTATCGCCAATTCTTCTCAAAATCACCAGTACACCTCATTAACAATGTTAATCGCTCCTGTGGCCTTACTGTTTTAAACTGTTCTCCCTCCTTCTTTTGCATATTCTTCATCGCCTCTTCTTCTTTTGCATATTCTGCATAATTAACATTTTTAAAGTACACACAATTCAGAATAATCGTCACACAGACGCTAATTTATTTCCATTATTTTTAACATCGACGGCACCAGTCTCGAGTTTTATTTTCAATAAATTGTATCTAAATCTTTAGAAAATTTATATCTTATGGTTCAAATAAAAATTTCAATCTTTATATTTTCATGACCTCTGAAAAATACTCTTAATTTTCATATTTTGAATCTTGAAAATTAACATAAATTGTATGAGTGCTACTGTTTATTTTCTTAAATGAACAGTAACCAATTTAGCTATTTAAAAGAAGTTACGCCATTCTAGTCAGATGTTAATTCTTAATGTCTCCATAATTTCTGATCTTGATTTAAAAATCTTGATTAACTAATCGACCTCCTTGCATCCCTTTATTCATGTTTAACCTCTCCAACTGCAACTATTTTAAACCCTTACGTTAAGCCTACAGTTAACTTGCTAGACTATTATGATCTTTGTACCATTGTTATCTTGTAAAAGCATCCATTATCAAACCGTTAAGTATGTCTATGATAATTTTATATGTGACTACATTAATTAATGTCCTTCTTTAAGTTATACCTCTTTCTGGTAATACATCTTCTCTAATTATTTTATATTATTATTATTCTGATTAATAAATTTAATCCACGTCTTTCTCATGGTCGTGTACTAAAAGAACTAGCGCCTCTTTACAGGGACGCTAATTCTAAACGACTTTATTTTAATTTGGTTAATCTTAGAATTGGTCTCTTTTCAAAGAGACACAGATTCTAGAATTAGCACCTTCTTATACGGATGCAAATTTCATATTCTTTTGTTTTCTCACCGTTTTGACCCATACTGCGGGTCGCCTGGCACTATGGTCTCAAAGCTGAGGTTCAAGATTATCGCTTACCCTCTATCTCTCGGTGAGGTTAGGACCCTCCGTCGGATACTCCTTCTGTCGCACCCGAACTTTCTTCATTGAGACTTCGTAAGACTCCGCTAGCCATGGAATCCCTCAAGACAACCGAGCCGGTTGTACCCTAAAATCCTGGAAACCGCATTTTATCATGTCACTCTTGAGAAACATGATGTCCTAGTCATCATAAAACGCCCCGGTGGATTTATGTGAGAACTTGGACACTGCCCAGAATTGGCGTCTAGGACAGCCGTTATATTTCTTGAATTAGCGTCCATATAGTCGACGCGAATTCTTTCATGTCTTAATGTTCAGTGGAATTAGCGCCCACCATAGTGGATA
The DNA here is from genome assembly GCA_022559845.1 of Amorphophallus konjac. Classification (NCBI taxonomy): domain Eukaryota; kingdom Viridiplantae; phylum Streptophyta; class Magnoliopsida; order Alismatales; family Araceae; genus Amorphophallus; species Amorphophallus konjac. The sequence continues at coordinate 97,826,851 of CM040118.1, read as the reverse complement.
CAGATTCTGAAATTCATGACATCCTGAGTGGACGACAATTTACCCAGATTACTGCACTCCGTGGTTAGATTTTTCGTTAATTCCTTTGAACTTGGCTGCTAAATAACGTCTAGTCATTATTGGGCCTTCGGCCGCATTATTGTTATGTCCAGTAGGACAGAAGTCCTAAATTAATGATAAACCCATGATGAAGACCACTGGCTCATGAGGTGAAAGGTATCATTGACAAACCTATGAGGAAAGACTACTGGCTCGTTAGGTAATTCTTGAACTGGCTTGAGTGCTTGATAAATCATGAATTCCTATCCAAGAAAGGGTATTTACTTGGCAATCAAATAGTCAATATCTCGTGACATGACGTGGAAACTTCTTGCTTGGTATATCTTACAACTTGGTTCAACCTTTCTTGCTAGTTATTTCATGTCTTGTCCTGTTGTTATATTCTCTACATCGACTCGCATTCATTCATGCATGATCATAGTACATTGTATAAGATGTTAATTACTTTAAGCAAGCCTGGTTCATATAGATATAATTCCGACTGAGTGTTCGCTCACCTAGTATTTTCCCATATTTTTCAGGTAATAATAATGAGGATGAATGCGTTCAAGATAGGCAATGGCAAGAGTGAAGAGAATCCCGACCTTTTAGCTGAACCTCATAGACTTATGTCTAGTTTATTTAGTTTGAGATTCTCTTGTAATTTTCTTTTATTGAGTCTGTTAGTCTGAGTCAAAATTGTAATAAACTTATATTTGGAACTTCAATGAAATTGTGTTTTGTCTAGTTATATTATCTTCGTGATTTGCTCTGATTACTCGCGACTGTTCACTGTCACGTTCCGAGCATGTTTTCGCTGCTATCGGTTCGGAACATGACAGAAGTGGTATCAGAGTCTAGGTTGTTTAAACCCTAGTTTCTTGTCCATAGGTATAGGTTCCCTTGAGTATTAGGTCGTATAACCCGTAACATTCCCTCTTGTCACCTGGTGAGATTGGGTAGAGCCACGAGTTAAGTGTTAAAATATGTTAACTCTCCAATTAAAATATGTTAATTATAAAAGAGATTTTTGGAATTATTCTAATTGTAAGTAATTTGCACCCTCCATGTTTATATACAATTAAATTTGGGGATCAAATTCTTTTAAGTGGGGGAGGGTGTAGCACCCCATTAAATTATAGGATGAAAATTATAAAGAAAAAAATATAAAGAAAAAAATTAAAATAATAAATCCTTAATAGTTAAAAGGTTCGACCCAAATAAAACTTATTCAACCTTAAAACATTAAAGGGCCTGAAGCTCAAATATTTTTATGGGTCTTAATACAAGGAATTCCCGTGGGGGCATAGCGGGCTTCCATAAAGACAAGGTCATTAACAAAGGAGCTCATTAGCAAACCACAACAAATAACCCAACCCAATCAATGTTAGGACAAACAGGGTCCTATTAAAACTCTAAAACATTTAAACCCAATCTTGAATGGGCTTCCCGTAAGTGGATTTCAAGGGCTCTCCATTTAGCTCATATTGAGGCCATTAGCTAGATAATGGGCTTTTAAGGGTATAAGTATATATGATGGGCCTTTTAAAATGCAAAACCATGTGTCACGTTCGAAGATGCATGGAGCACTAGGGTTCCTGCGATCAAAACACATAGAGCGGATGTGTTTTAGGAAGATAACCCACCGAAGGAAACGATAGGATCAAATTTTAGATATCCAACATCAACTAGGATTCCTTAGTTCTCTAGGGTTCTAAACCCTTATAAATATAACCTTGCACAGCAGAACGTGCTACTATTGCTGAGTTTGAACAAGGGTAGCTGCTGTGCATCGCCGTCCTGCATGTATTGGAGGTCCTTGCTCATCTTCCTCCTACTGCCTCCATCCTTTACGGAAGTGTGTTGCTTCTTCATCCTTCTGCATCCTCGTCTTCCTCCGGTCTTCACCATCTTCCTTCCCCGTTCAACCAATCAAGGTAGGTTTTCTCTCCCAGACATAACCGAATTAAACTAAGCATGCTAAGCGTCCTACATGTTTTATTATAGTGTTCTCTTCATGTTTCGTTAAAATTCGTAACTCTTCTTCTGTGAATTAATAATCCCATGCAAGTTTTGAAAATTTTATTATCCGAGAAACCAAGCAAAATAAAATCTGTTAGATTATTTTTTTTATTTTATTTATTGGGCTCGATCTGTGGCTGGTAAAAATGGTAACATTAACTTATATGACTCAAATTAAACTAAATAGACTTTATTGGGAATATTTATAATACGTTCTACTGCGAATCTATAAATGGCACTATAGCACGTAGTTGAATCTTATTGCTTTGACGGCTTGTTCGTGAGTGTCGGAGGAGAGTTTGGCTGTGAAATTTTGTGGGAGTGTTCTCGGGGCGGTGAGCGTGGTCGTGCAAGTGGTGTCTCCTTTTTCCCAGCCTAAGGTAAACATTCTCTCAAGCAAAAATTTATTAAAGCATCATGTTAGGTAGAGTTATTCATGCTCTTTGATTTGGTATATAGATTGCATGATTCCGATATAGATACACCAAGAATTTGGGGTTCTAAACGGTCCCTACACTATTCATAAATAGAAGAATTGGCGCCCATTCACACTTGTTGTGTCCCTGTGGTTTTGATGTTGTCAAACACTATGAGTCATTAACATCTTCACTTCATGGTTGTTGATGATGTCAAAGCTATATCTCTGAATTTGTGAAAAATAGAAATTCTCATTACAGATAAATCAAAAATTGCAATTCAGTAGGATGATGTAGTCTAATAAACAATGCCCAAGATCACAATCTAAATGATTACATGGCCAAGAAATATCAACTCAGCTCATTGGCCAAACATTTTGATGGCTAGTGTGAAGCTAAGAAGGTTTAGTGCAACTCTTGGAAGATAGATTATCTAGTTTTCTAAGCCTAGCAGACTTTTGCAAGTCAGAAGAAAAGAGTCGACACCTTTTCAGCAAGGTTCTGTCCAGGCATCTGCAACGCAAGTGGCGTCAACGCAGCAGCCCTCTGCGTCAACACAACAAGCCAAGTCTTCAGCAGCCCCAGGTGATTGGGTCAATGTAGCAGCCCACTGCGTCAACGCAGCAATGGCTTCAGCAGCATCAGTGGCCAGTTCAAAGGAAGCTGCGTCGATGCACAAGCCACACAACGTCAACACACACCCTGTAAACAGAACACGTTATAGCGTGTCCTCGAAGAAGGTTGCGTCGACGCCGTATGAACAGTGCGTCGACGCACACCTTGCGAACTCCGGAAGCGTCCTTTGTGAACTTACACGTGAGAAGGATCTGGGCATAATAGTCCAAGTTCAAATGATTGGAAGGCACGTGGTTCGATGGTGCAAGGCACTAGAATACCTTTTAGCAGAAGATATTCCAACTTTACAGCTGGACCAATCATAGAACTCTTGGAAAGGGTTTCATCCGAAAACGGGTTGTGCCTTGAGGAAAAAGAATCAAAATTGGTTTGTCCTGCTTGAAGGGGATTGGCGGGCCAATCAGGAACGTATGTACCAAATCTCCTGTTGGCCAATCAAGTGGCCACTCTTCTCAAAATCTGGAAGTTTCTGTGGATCTAGACGGTCCATATTTTCTGCTACCAGATCAGGGACAATAGACTTTGTACCTAGCATGCAAAAAGAGAAAATATTTTGCAACAAAAGGAGAGCGTGGGGAGCATGCTCTGAAGTATAGAAGGTTCAAACAGAGGAGCTATGCCACGTCCAGGGAAAAAAGTAGGAAGAGGAAAAGAAGAAGGAAGAAGAAAGAAGAAGAAGAAGAAGGAGAAGAGCCCGAAGCAATCTTCTAAAGATCTGAAGCAGAAGGGCAGCTATTCATCCATAATCGTTCTTCATCCTGCAAGAATAAGAAGCTCTGTCTCAAGGTTTTTGTAGCAAGAAAGAAGCTACTCTGAAAGGAAGCTATACATCTGGAAGAAGCCAGGCTCGCTCTCCACATTTCAGACATGGATCTTTTAGTTGTGTTTGAAGCTTACTATATCCTGTCTGATTTTTTTAGTTATCTTTTTCTGTTTTGGTGATATATCAGTTGAAACTTTGATCCGTCCCTACCGGGGATAGTAGGAAGACAGATAGTGCGTGTGTGCTCTGATCTGTGGTCTGGCCTTGTGTGCCATCAAGCTGTTTGGCAGTGGTTCCTTGAGAGGGGATAATCTCTCTGCAAGTTGTAAGGCAGCGGGGTAGAAGCTGTGTATTCAGCGGTTTAGTGCAGTTGTACTAAGGAAGCCTCACTCATTTGAGTGAGGGGTGGATGTAGGACTCTGGTTAGAGTCTGAACCACCTTAAAAATCTTTGTCTCTGTGGTTTGTTTGTATGATTGCATTACGCTAGATGCTTGGTTAGGCTCGCTCTTTATTCCCATCATTGCATCTTGCGTGTGAACTCTTCCTCTACACTGATATAGTGGTTGGTTAATTTTTTATTCCACTGATATCTCTTTTAATTTCTCAAAAAGGGGGGCAGATCTATTCACCCCTCCCCTCTAGATCAGCCATTCCTACACAACACGTGGTATTAGAGCCAATCTCTCATGATGTGGTCCAACGACCTTGAGAGAAATGGTGGAATGGCATCTAAGGGTCTCATGCCCGAAGGTCATTCTGTCAATAGACCACCCTTCTTTACTGGAACTAACTATCCTTATTGGAAAAATCACATGCAGGTGTTCATCCGTGCCCAAGATCATGAAATCTGGCGCTTTGTTAGCAAGGGTCCTTACGAGCTGCCTGAAGACGAGGACACTTGGACCCACGTGCAAATCAGGAAATCAACAGTCAATTGGGGTGCCAAGCACATAATGCAGTGCTCTCTCCACCCTGTGGAGTTTTCAAGGGTATCAACATGTACCACGGCCAAGGAGATGTGGGATCATTTAGAGGTAATATACGAAGGCACCTCTCAGGTACGTGAAACCAAGGGCAACATGCTGATTTCAGAGTATGAAATGTTTAGAATGAGGCCGGATGAATCAATATCTGACATGTATACTCGTTTAACTCTACTTACTAACAGTTTAATTGGTTTAGGAAAGAGTTACACAGAGCAAGAAATTATGAGAAAATTTCCTAGATCATTAACCCCTGCCTGGCATACGAAAGCTATAGTGGTTGAAGAATCCATAAATCTGTCAACCACCAAGGTGGAAGAACTCATAGGGTCTCTCATGACCTATGAGTTAAATCTCAAGAACAAAGAAGTGGAGGTAAGCAAGAAAAGGCCAAATTCTGTTTACTGGTAGAAAAAGAAGCTGGACATGTTACGTTTGGAGGGAACAACAAAGGCAAAATCATTGGTTCAGGTAATGTAGGTAAGAGTCCCTCCAATTCCATTGAAAATGTACTATTAGTTAAAGGATTGGAATACAACTTGCTTAGTATAAGTCAATTATGTGACAAAGGACACAAAGTGATTTTTGACTCTCATGAGTGTAAAATTTTGGAACCAAAATCTGATAAAATCAAATTTTCTAATAAGAGAGTTAACAATGTTTACATGATTGACTTAGATAATCCCGCTCATTTAAATATCTGTCTTGCTGCTAGTAAGTCTGATTTAGCATGGTTATGGCATCGTAGACTAGGACATGCTAGCTACAATGTCTTGCATAAGCTTATGAAACATTCAATGGTAAAAGGGTTGCCTGAACTCTCCTTTAAGCAAAATAATAAAATGTGTGATGCATGCACCCTAGGTAAACAGACAAGGAAATCATTCAAAAATAGATCTGAAAGTCTATCATTCAAATCACTTGAACTAATTCACATGGATCTGTTTGCTCCAACAAGAACTGCTAGCTTAAGTGGTAAGAGATATGGATATATACTGTGGATGATTTCTCTAGGTTTACATGGGTGTTCCTTCATTCGCATAAGAATGATACTTTTGATGAGTTTCAGGCACTCTACATGAAGATAAAGCAAAATGGTGAGTTCAAGATTTCCAACATTCTTTTCGACCATGGTGGTGAATTCAGCAATGCTGACTTTGATAACTTGTGCAGGGTTGAAGGAATAACACATAAGTTTTCATCACCAAGGACCCATGAACAAAATGGGATAGTTGAGAGGAGAAATCGCACACTCATAGAGATCGTTAGAACAATGCTAGCTGAACTATAACTCCCAAGGAGATTTTGGGCCAAAGTAGTGAATATAACTTGCTACACCATAAATCGCACTATGGTAAGGCCATTCACCAAAAAGACTCTTTATGAGTTGCTCAAAGGTAAAAAGCCCTCCCTCTCACACATGAAAGTGTTCGGATATAAATGTTTTATTCATAACAATGACAAAAGGGAATTGGATAAGTTTGAACCTAAGAGCGATGAATGTATATTTCTTGGTTATTCTGATCAATCTAGGGCTTTTAGAGTTTACAATCTCAAAAGTCAAATTGTGGAAGAATCACCCCATGTCACATTTGATGAATTCAATGATGAATCTGATAATGTCAAGTCTTGCAGGAAAGATGACAATGGGAAGTTCCTAGAAACAAAGGAAAAACATGATCTTCCACATGAGGAGACAAAAGGAAATGATGACCTAGAGAAATCAAGCAATTCAAGGGTCACGGCTACCGGTGAAGGCAACAATACTTTTGATATTAGAGTACATAAAGATCATCCTTTAGACAATGTCATTGGTAGCCTACATGATCCACCTAGAACAAGGTCACATTTTAGAATAGTTGAAGAATTGAATAAACTTGCTCTTGTCTCACAAATTGAACCAAAAAGTGTTGAAGAAGCTTTAAAAGATGAAACCTGGATAAATTCCATGCAAGATGAATTAAACCAGTTTGAAAGAATAAAGTTTGGCATCTTGTTCCTAGACCCTCATCAAAATCTGTCATAGGCACCAAATGGGTATTCAGAAACAAACTTAGTGAAGATGGAATGATAATAAGGAATAAGACTAGATTGGTGGCTAAGGGGTAAAACCAAGAATTTGGAGTAGATTTTGAAGAATCCTTTGTCTTGATAGCCAGACTAGAAGCCATTAGGATTTTACTTGCCTTTGCATGTTCACACAAAATCAAATTGCAACAAATGGATGTGAAAAGAAGAAGTTTATGTGGAGCAGCCACCCGACTTTGAATGTTCCCATCATGAATATTATGTGTATAAGTTGGACATGGCTCTTTATGGCTTGAAGCAGGCACCTAGAGCTTGGTATGATAGGATGAGCTCCTTCCTCACCAAAAAGGGTTACACAAGAGGTAAAGTAGATCAAACACTCTTCACCAAAAAATAAGGTAAGGATATTTTAATAGTTCAAATCTATGTTGATGATGTTGTGTTTGGATCTACTAAATTTGAAATGTGTGAGGAGTTTGCTAACCTTATGACTAGTGAGTTTGAGATGAGCTTAATAGGTGAGCTTCAATTCTTTCTCGACTTGCAGGTGAACCAAAATGATGATGGGTGCTTTATAAGTCAAGCCAAATACGTCAAGGAGCTGTCGAAAAGATTTTACATGAAAAATTGTAAGCCTATTACAACTCCTATGGAGACCAACACATCACTAGATGCGGATGAAAAAGGTAAACTTGTGGATGCAAAGAATTATAGAGGTATGATTGGTTCATTGCTTTATTTGACTGTATCTAGACCAGACATCTAGTTTAGTGTATGCCTTTGTGCACGATTTCAAGGTAGTCCTAGAGAATCCCACTTGATTACCATCAAGCGTATCTTTAGATATCTTGCTGGGACTCAAGAATTGAGATTGTGGTATCCGTCATCTTGTGATCTTTCTCTCATTTCTTATTCAGATGCGGACTATGCTGGATGCAAGCTGGATCGTAAAAACACGAGTGGCTATTGTCAATTTCTGGGTGAGTGTTTGGTCTCTTGGGCTTCCAAGAAACAACACTCGGTTGCCCTCTCTACTGCAGAGGCATAATATGTCACTGTAGGGAGTTGTGGCACTCAAGTGTTGTGAATTAAACACCAACTCCAAGACTACTTAGTGGATCTTGGATGTGTCCCGATCTTGTGTGATAACACAAGTGCAATTAACCTTGTAAAAAATCCAGTCCAACACTCTAGGACAAAGCACATAGAAATAAGGCATCACTTCATTAGAGATGAAGTCATGAAGAAAAATTTTGAATTGCACTTCATTGAATCAAAAAATCAAGTAGTTGACATTTTTACCAAGCCATTGTGTAATGACAGGTTCTCAACTCTAATAAGAGAGTTAGGTCAGTGTAGACCTCAATCTGATCAGGTTTGAGCTTATTGATAACTCTCTTACTGCCTATGTTTTCTGTGATTGGTGTGTTAGCTACAATAACAAATGTTCCTGAACTGCTCTGCTAAATTAATTGCTTAGATCATTTAATGGTACACATCTTTAGAAGGAGGCTGTTCACAACTGCTATTACTGCTGCATTTTGTTTGTAAGATACCAAGGGTCAGATTATGCAGTTAACTCAGAATCCTTAGCTTGAATAATTAAGGGGGATTTTGGATGTTCTTGAAATGCAATCAAAATTCTATTCCATAAATTGAAAATCTGATGCATTTGTTTTCCATGTCTACATATATCCAATTGCATTGTCATGCATAGTCTGAAAGGTCATTGTACATATTTGATTGCACTGCATTGGTTAATACATTTTCATGCATGACCATGGTATATAAAATGGTGATTTGCAGAAAAGGCAGTTAGGCCTGTCCGGAAGCTTTCACTATGCGTGAGGACATACCTTTGCCTGGTACCATGGGTCAATATTGCATTTCAGTGCATTTAGATAGGGGGAGTCATTTTGAGGTGTTCACGCATACATGAGTTTCAAATTTTGTTGCATGTCAATTGACTCAAAAATCCTAAAAAAGTTTACTTTTGAAAAGCATGAATGCAATCAGGGGGAGTTAAAATGAACAAAATCTCCCATTGTGTAAATAAGATTGCATGTGTTAAGGTTGTTACATCTGATCTAAAAGAATGGCACTTTCTGAAATCTTCTGTCTGGAACTTCATTGCTCACCTTGCCTGAAATTGCTGTTCTATGAAGTCCTTTGCGTCGACGTGCTATCCATCCTGCGTCGACGTGTCAGTTCAAACGGGCTACAAATCAGCGTTTTGTGAAAACTTCTGCGTCGACGCACTGATCATCTGGCGTTGACACAATGATTCTTCTAAGTCAGCTCTGCGCTCTGAGTAGTTGGATTGAGTCATCTTCCAAATTGACAAATTCCTTGACAATTTAACCTGCAATTCGTTCTTATCTTCTTCAATCACTTGCAATTCACTCTCATTTTATGACTTCATATATCTGAAATTGCATGTTCCAATGAGCTATGATTCCTGCTGCCCATTCAATATTTGTGAGCATTCTTGAAAATTCTCTCTGTTTACTGCTCAAATTTGCTGATTCAGTCATATCTTTGAATTGTCTGAAATTCAGAGAACTTTCAATCTGGGTACCATGATCATAAACTAGAATGCACTATAAATGAGGAATCTTCTATTATATAATCTTATGATCATCCAGATAATAAGCTGGTTCAAGCTTAATGACTTCATTGTGTTCAGATATAAATGTCTTGAAATCATATGTGTTCAAACTTAATAGACCTTAATCAGCTTTTACATGTTGTGCCCTGGATAATTTCTTTCTGAAATATGCAAATTCTAACTTCATGGCAACTTTGGTTGAGATGCTCAAATTGAGTATTGTCTTTAAACATAATGATAATCTAAAATTTTTAAGAGCTAAAATTGTCAGAGCAATGACATTGGTTCACTGAGAAATCATGTCCCTTTTCCATGAAGATAAGTGGACTGTGTCATAAGGTGCCTCTGTTAACTCTGCAGAAAAATGAATGGAAATCAAGACAAAGCAATAGCAAGAACACTGAGAAATATATCTCACTCATCAATGAAATGAGTTGAGATATGTCATGAAGTGAAAATGCTACCTCTGTTCATTGTGAAGTAAGACAGTCAGTCATACCAAGTACCTAGGGATACTGGCATCTAAACAACGTATATCCTCAAGATACAAAGTATGTACTGGACTCAATTGCTCTTTAAAATTCTTGTTTGAGCAAAAGGAATATGGTAGCATAAGATAAAGTGAAAAACTGCTGCAACCATGGAATCCAATCAGAAAATCATGTTTGTTTAAACTCATTACTAGCTTTGGTAACTCCCAAAGGAGTCATTGAATATGAAAGAGTAAGACAAAGAAAGGTTAAACATGGTATTGACATGAAAATTTAGTTCATTTCTATTAAACTGAACGCAGAAGTGTTTCAAAGAAATTTCATTGACAAACTCTGACTTCATTAGATTTGAACCAAGCAATTAAATAAAGATCATATCATAAGTTATTCATAATGGAAGAATCTGAAAATCAGTAATTTTTGTTTTATGAAATTAGTGTCAGATTGCGAATCTTCTTGAATTCTCAGACTTGAAAATTCCTGCTTATTTATCACTTCCTACTCCGCTATTCATTGCCACTTCTTGTGTCCCTCAACTCTTAACTTTATCTTCTCCATAGTTCCGTTGATTGCTATCGAACTACCTTCTTTTTGCTGATGTCAAAGGGGGAGAGTAGTTTGAGTTTGGGGAGAGTAGGGAGAGTAGTTTGAGTCTTTTTTTTTGAGAAACATTTAATGGTGAGAGTGGAGTTGAGTCATCTATGTGTTGAGTCTTTATCCATGCTTTGTCATCAATCATGGACAGTATGTCATTTTTTTAATGCATGCCATGAATTTGGACATATTATCATATAATGACTCATATTGTCGCCATCATCAAAAAGGGGGAGAATGTTGTGTCCCTCTGATTTTGATGTTGTCAAAGACTATGAGTCATTAACATCTTCACTTCATGATTGTTGATGATGTCAAAGCTATATCTCTGAATTTGTCAAAAATTGAAATTTTCATTGCAGATAAATCAAAAATTGCAATTCAACAGGTTGATGAAGTCTAATGAACAAAGCCCAAGATCACAATCTAAACGATTACATGGCCAAGCAATATCAACTCAGCTCATTGGCAAAACATTTTGATGGCTAGTGTGAAGCTAAGAAGGTTTAGTGAAATTCCTTGAAGATAGATTATCTGGTTTTCTAAGCCTAGCAGACTTTTGCAATTCAGAAGAAAATAGTCAACACTTGGAGTCGACACCTTTTCAGCAAGGTTCTGTCCAGGCATCTGCAACGCAAGTGGCGTCAATGCAGCAACCCTCTACATCAACACAGTAAGCCAAGTCTTCAGCAGCCCCAGGTGATTGGGTCAACGTAGCAGCCCACTGCATCAACATAGTAATGGTTTCAACAGCAGCAGAGGCCAGTTCAAAGGAAGCTGCGTCGACGCACAAGCCACACAGTGTCGACGCACACCCTGTAAACAGAACACGTTATAGGGTGTCCTTGAAAAAGGCTGCGTCGGTGCCGTATGAACTGTGCATCGACGCACACCTTGCGAACTCCGGAAGCGTCCTTTGCGAACTTGCACGTGAGAAGGATCTGGTCATAATAGTCCAAGTCCAAATGATTGGAAGCACGTGGTTCGATGGTTTAAGGCACTAGAAAACCTTTTAGTAGAAGATATTCCAACTTTACATCTGGACCAATCACATAACTCTTGGAAAGGGTTTCATCCAAAAATGGGTTGTGCCTTGAGGAAAAAGAATGAAAACTGGTTTGTCCTACTTGAAGGGGATTGGCGGGCCAATCAGGAACCTACGTACCAAATCTCCTATTGGCCAATCATGTGGCCACTCTTCTCAGAATCTGGAAGTTTCTGTGGATCTGGACGGTCCAGATTTCCTGCTACTAGATCAGGGACAATAGACTTTGTACCTAGCATGCAAAAAGAGAAAATATTCTGAAACAAAAGGAGAGCGTATGGAGCATGCTCTGCAGTATAGAAGGTTCGAACAGAGGAGCTGAGCCATGTCCAAGAAAAGAAGGAGGAAGACGAAAAGAATAAGGAAGAAGAAAGAAGAAGAAGAAGAAGAAGAAGAAGAAGGAGAAGAGCCCGAAGCCATCTTCTGAAGATCTGAAGCAGAAGGGCAGCTATTCATCCACAACCGTTCTTCATCCTGTAGGAAGAAGAAGCTCCGTCTCAAGCTTTCTGTAGCAAGAAAGAAGCTACTCTGAAAGGAAGCTACACATTTGGAAGAAGCCAGGTTCGCTCTCCAGATTTCAGTTAGGGATCTTTTAGTTGTGTTTGAAGCTTACTATATCTTGTCTAATTTTTTCAGTTATCTTTTTTTTTTGTTTTGGTGATATATCAGTTGAAACTTTGATCCGTCCCAACCGGTGATAGTAGGAAGACAGATAGAGCGTGTATGCTCTGATCTGTGGTCTGGTGTTGTGTGCCATCAAGTTGTTTGACAACAGTTCCTTGAGAGGGGATAATCTCTCTGCAAGATGTAAGGCAGCGGGGTAGAAGCTGTGTATCCAGTGGTTTAGTGCAGTTGCACTAGGGAAGCCTCACTCATTTGAGTGAAGGGTGGACGTAGGACTCTTGTTATGCTAGATGCTTGGTTAGGCTCTCTCTTTATTCCCATCATTGCATCTTGCGTGTGAACTCTTCCTCTGCACTGATGTAGTGGTTGCTTAGTTTTTTATTCCGCTGGCATCTCTTTTAATTTCATAAAAAGGGGGGAAGATCTATTCACCCCTCCCCTCTAGATCAGTCATTCCTACACAACAACTCTGTCGCCAATTCTTCTTAAAATCGCCCCTACACCTCATTAACAATGTTAATCGCTCTTGTGCCCTTACTATTTTAAACTATTCTCCCTCCTTCTTTTCCATATTCTTCATCGCCTCTTCTTCTTTTGCGTATTATGCATAATTAACATTTTTGAAGTACACACTATTCAGAATAAGCGTCACACGGACACTAATTTATTTTCATTGTTTTTAACGTCGGCGGCACTGGTCTCAAGTTTTATTTTCAATAAATTGTATCTAAATCTTGGGAAAATTTATATCTTATGGTTCAAGTAAGTAAAAATTTCAATCTTTATATTTTCATGACCTCTGAAAAATACTCTTAATTTTCATATTTTGAATCTTGAAAAGTAACATAAATTGTATGAGTGCTACTGTTCATTTTCTTAAATGAATAGTAATCGGTTTAGCTATTTAAAAGAAGTTACACCCTTCTAGTCAGATGTTAATTCTTAATGTCCCCATAATTTCCGTTCTTGATTTAAAAATCTTGATTAACTAATCGACCTCCTTGCATCCCTTTATTCATGTTTAACCTCTCCAACTGCAACTATTTTAAACCCTTATGTTAAGCCTACAGTTAACTTGCTAGACTATTATGATCTTTGTACCATTGTTATCTTGTAAAAGCATCCATTGTCAAACTGTTAAGTATGTCTAGGATAATTTTATATGTGACTGCATTAATTAATGTCCTTCTTTAAGTTATACCTCTTTCTAGTAATACATCTTCTCTAATTATTTTATATTATTATTATTCTGATTAAATAAATTAAATTCACGTCTTTCTCATGGACGCGTACTAAAAGAACTAGCACCTCTTTACAGGGATCCTAATTCTAAATGACTTTAATTTAAATTGGTTAATCCTAGAATTGGCGTCTTTTCAAATAGACGTGGATTCTAGAATTAGCGCCTTCTTATACGGACGTGAATTTCTTGTCTTTCTGTTTCCTCACCATTTTGACCCATACCGCAGGTGTAGATAGTTTAATAGTTCTACGCCGCCCCTTTAAACTAACTATGCAAGTATATGCCTATGAACATAAACAAGAATGAAGTATGAATCAAAGGGGCGATGAATAGAGGAGAAAGACATACCGTGATCGCCACCAAGGGTTAACAACGCCAAGAAATGAAGAGATGAAGGGACGGCGCCGTGTACCTTGGAAAAAGAAGAAGACTTGATCGCGCTTGACAACGGGGTGCGGGGAATTTTGTGGATTCAACCTCTTCTCCTTCCAGTCGGCTAGATGAAGAGGACCTCACGTTCATATCATGCTCTCCTGCAAAATAAAGATCAAACCACAAGAGAAAAACCCATTAGAACATGCATGTGTAGTATCAATCCCGTAGTGATAAAATAAGGGTAGAAATTGAGGGCAAACTCACCGGGGGGAGGTTTTTAACCCCTGTGGAAGGGTAAAAATAATAGGTGTGTGTGTTGTGAATGTATGAGAGTTGAAATCACGAGTTAAGATGCAAATAATAGGGAGAAATCGTTGATGCGAAACGTGCAAAGGTGCAGGTGTAGCAGAAAGTGCAGAAAACTGTGATGATTTGTGAAATTGAGAGGACTAGAACTAAGAGAATAGACAACCAAATTAAGCCCTTGAGCGTGGAATAGAAAGCCAATACTTCCCTCTTCTGGCCATAGTCAAAGTTGTGAGTTGGAGATGCAGCATGGCTTCTCCCCAGGTTGAAGAAGGGCCCCCCGTCGCCACTGCGAACTGGGCAGTTTATATAGAGTTTGTAGAAAAATCTCATCTTCCTCCCATGATTCCCGAAGATATAGTCCAAGATAAATCGAGTTCTATCGACCAAACTCGAGATAATACTAAGGACAAGAGATAGAAACAAGTGGGACTCAATTCGGAGGAGGATTCTAGAAGTTATGGCTCTTGGAAGGTAGGCCCATCGCTTAGAAAAATAGAGTTTGACTTGTATTAGGATTCATAAACCCAGAACTTTCGTCAATTATTCCAAGAGATATATCCAATGAAAATTCGAGTTCAATGGATCAAACTCGAGATAATACCAAGGGCAGGTGATAGGAACAAACGAGGGTCGATTTGGAGGAGAATTCTAGAAGATATGACTGTTTGAAGATAGCCACGGCGAATAGAAACGGGATAGAGTCTAGCGCAGGATGGACTCTTTTCCTGCCTAGCGGTCGGTCGACCGATCGCTTGGCAAGAAACGGTCGTTTAGACGACCGTTTGTCGCCGGATTGCACCGTTATGCCTCTATACTGCCCGTTTGACCTCCGAATGGACCCGGAATGAACCCGAAAGCTGGGTAATCAAAGATAGATGCTTCCAAGGCTAAATGGGCTTGAAAAATGGTGAGAAAATGGGCTCGAGATGGGCTCAAAGAAGGCTAAAAAATAATGGTTAATTCAGGGCATCATGGAGATAAATAAATGAAATAACGCGACTTATGGGCTAAAATGGGTGTCAACAGATGCCCCTCCTTGATGTCTGCTTTGCAAAGGAACGAGCGAAAGCGACGCGGAGGTGAAATTGAAAAGAGATGGAGCGAAAGTGACAGCGGTGAGGAATGGAGATGAAGCGGAGATAAAGCGGAGAGAACTGAAAAGCAGGTATCAAGGCAAAAGACACCCGTCACAACCAACAAGCGAAAGGAATTCTCCCAAAAACGCCGAACTAACCACCCAGAATGACTGACGCAGATGAGATATGTCTGGAGAACTAAGCTAAGGGAAAGGAAACACGACCAACCTCATCGGGGACACAATCCTCGGATAATGAGGGGAGCTGAAAGCTGAAAACGGAAAGATAAAATTGAGATAAAATCCAGACAGGAATCACGCCGGCCAACCAGACCGAGCAGGTAGATCAGAGAGAACGTTCAAATTTAGAGTGGGATGAGGAATCTCTTATCCAAGAGAATTAAAGTGCAATCAACCATTGCTGAGGAGAAACCTTGAGAGAATCACGAGACGTGAATGCTCAAAAATGACATGATGCATGCTGGGGTAAAATAAAGAAATCATCAAAGCGAATGCAAAGAAAGATAAAATAGAAATTACTCAAGGATATTATTGCTAGACCGAGTCAGGACGGGGTTAAGAGTCTTCTTGCAACCACGGCGTGTGAGACAGAGTCCATCGTCCCCCACCCGACTCAACCGAGCGACATATCCAACGATTAATCGTATACTCCTAGATCATCATCGTTTTTGTTAAAGGGGAACATCAGATCCTAGAATACACGGGCAACCAGCCGGTCCTTAAGAGGCTATAATAATGTAGATACCATATAGTTATGTAACAATGAGCAGGGATAGAGAGCCATACCTGACTTACCTGCCAAGCGAAACGGCATTTTTTAGATTTTTGATATTTTTATGAGATTTTCAAATAAGACAACCAACAAACATGAACAAACAAATATGAACATAATGGAAACATAACATGACAGGTATGAACAAAACATAGTGAAAATGAACTAAACAGAACATAAAACATAACAAACACTATAAGAACAAGTGGCAAGCGTGGGACAAAACACGGTGGGGCAAGACAACACCACAACACGGTGGGACAGCACGCACGGTGGGACAAGACCATGGTGGGACAAAGATACATGGGATGACAACCACGGGGGACCAAAGACATGGACAACACATAGCATGACGACACAGTGGGACAAAAACATGACAGACACGGAGGGACAAAATAACACGTGTGGGACGACACGGAGGGACAAAAGACATCACAAATACGCTCTTCAATTAAAGCCCAAGATCAGATGAAGCAGAACCGCCAGGTCCACAATCGTGAGGCAAAGCCCTCTCATGGAAATATGATCATGCGAAATAAGCTGAGAAGAACACAAGCTTCAGAACAGATCGAGAGATAAGATTGAAGAGGAGAGAACAAATAAAAGATATGAACAAGAGACATAGTAGATGATAGAGAGCAAGGAAAACTTGAACACTTGCAACCTGCACACTTAACAAACAGATTATATATGTTCTCAAACAAATGGACAAAAAAGGGACGAAAAACAAATATTTTTAGATTTTAGATTTTTGATTTTCACAATATTTGATTTTTTAGATTTTGACAATATTTGATTTTTTTTGGAATTTTAAAAATATTTGATTTTTTTTAATTTTGACAATATCTCATATTTAAAATTTTTGACAATTTTTGATTTTTTTTTAAAATTTTGAAATAGTAATCCGCAGCACCCAAAGACGGGCTCGAATCACTAGCTAGGGATCGTCATCCCTCCCCTCTCATTAAAGACTTCCCTTGAGCAGAGCGTGCATATGAGGGTGGCTTGCCACAACTAACCGTCTCTAAAGAACGGTGCCCCTACTAAGGCCATACCCGGGATTCAACTTAGCCTAAGAGGGAGAAGCAGAAGAAAAATTGGAGACAAGCTTTATGCAGGATGGGAAACATCAGGACTTGAATTCCTTCTAGAGCACTACCCCTCAAAGATACAGTCTGTTGCGCCAGGGCTTTGTGTCTTTGATTTTGAGACCCATATTTATTAGGCACGCATGCGACCGGGCTCATGAAGTCCCGCGGGGAACTGTACTGCCACTCTTTCCATGCCTTTGATTTCATAATTTTACATTGATTCTCATTGATTTTGAGAGCCCTTATTGGCTAGATTTAGCATGAAAGCTCACTTTTGAGAGTCAAGACTACCCCTATTTAAAACCTCTCCCGTATTAGGGAGCGCCTAGGTTGGTCATCTCATCCATCAATCTCTTGCCCCTGCATTCGGTCGAATAGAGAAAAGAAAAGACTTGTGTTCATATCCATGGTATGGCCAAAGCAGCAATGGTGTGCCTCAGAAGAATCAGATATAGCTCGTTGTGTAGTGTGTGAAAAACCCATACTCAAAGGTCACCCTCAACAATCGAGGAAAGAAACTGGACTCCCAGCGCGGAGCTATCACCAGCCTAAGGATGCTGCAGAAGCGAACTCGTCTCGACTATGCTTAACTAAGCAAATTTCTAAAAGCCACTTAACCATCTTGAGAAATAGCATTATAACAATGCACATGCATAATAATAAGAGTAATAACAATGATAACATATTCTTTCACAGAACAAGGATACCTTGCAAATCCATAGTGTGGAAGTAGCATCCTGAAGCGATCTTGATCATCAAGCTTTGAGCAGCACGAGCTTTATTTTTCTCGCTTGACAGGACAAAGTGGGAGAGGATAACAAAGGGTTGTAGATTCCTCGACATGGAGGAGCGGTAGACACCAAACTGGACGAAGAAGGATAAAAAGGAAAAGAGACGAGGGCTAGAACTCCCTCGTTAAGGTGCAGAGACCCTGATAACAAGGAACCAAATATAGAATAAGCAGAAATCAGCTGGGATCAAGGCGGACTAAAGCCTCGAAAATAGCATGAAAAAGGGCAATGACCCCGAAAGGGTGAAGAGTGAATAGGAAGATAAGAAGGAAAATCATCCGATGTGGTCGGAGAAGGGGAATAGCGATCACCCGATAGAGGCAGGGAAGGAGCATGGCAATCACCCGACAGAGTCGGGGAAAGAAAATGGTAACCACCCGACAGGGACGAATCAGAAGCAGAATCCAGATATACCGGAGGAGAAGAATCAGGGGATGTCCCTAGATTGGGATGAACGGACATAGGCCGAGGCCTAGAATTATGGGAAAATGGAGAATCCGTAGGCCCCAGATAAGAAGAGGAGCAGTGAGGGTTCATGAACTTAGGACTAGATGAGAAAATTATGGAAGCGGGATTGGAGGAAGGTAGGAACACCACCTAAGGGTGGGTGCCGAGCAGTAGAAATGATAAATGAGAGGAAGGAGAAAGAGAAATGGACCCCTGAGTGCACAACATGTGGCCTTTGTACTTGCACCATCGCCTTTTCTTAGTTGAAATCTCTTGAACAAGGGCCCGCCTGGTGCAAACTCGGACCATTGGGCTTCTTGATTTGCAATCTCTTCTCAAATAACGAGCCCATTTGGCAGACGACCTGGTCCAGTTAGGAACATGTAGCTTCATCGGGGCGATTGCCCCTAGACACCGGATGCTAACCATAGTCGGACATTCTTGAACAGATAACTCCTCAAAATGCTGAATATTAGGGAATCACAGAGTCATGTAACTTGGCACAAGTAGCATGAGATTCGGCAGCTCCACTCGGCAATCAGACTTGAAGCATAACTCCCTTGATAGAAGAGACGGGTGAAGCTGAGGGAGAGTAATACATGGCGTTGAAATGGCCGGCTTGCTAAAAAATCGAGGGAGATTGCATAGAATGTGCAGAATGTCTATGGAGAATACAGAAGATACGGCCAATTGCCCCTTGAACATGGAATCCATCAAACTCTTGGCGGCCGTATGGGTTAGCACAACTCGGGTAGCGAACCCTTCTTGGCCAGTGAACTGAACAGCAATCGAGCGAGATGTGATAACAGCATTAATAATGAACCCATCGGCGAGTAATGAGATTGCCACCAGTCTCACTCTTGAAGAAATTGGCATCAGTGCAAAGGAACTCTTCTTAGCAACCGTCATCGGGAGTACATGCACATCATCCCCAAAATAGGAACCAAGACGCGGATCGGCATGGCCAGTGAACTGAACAGCAATCGAGCGAGATGTGATAACAACATCAATAATGAACCCATCGGCGAGTAATGAGATTGCCACCAGTCTCGCTCTTGAAGAAACTGGCATCAGTGCAAGGGAACTCTTCTTAGCAACCGTCATCGGGAGTACATGCGCATCATCCCCAAAATAGGAACCAGGACGCAGATCGGCATGAGACAGATAAAATCCTGAATCTTAAAATGTAGAACCGGCATAGAATCATCTTGACTTGACTCATTGTCTCCCTGAGGACCAGACCCAAGGGGCACCATAGGCAGCGCACACCCGCTCCGTGGGGTAGGAGTTGATGGAGAAGTGGAGGTAACATGTTTGGATGACGGAGGCGAAGCTTTGGAAGGCATGAAGGTTTCAACGGGTACGATGATGTCAGGTGGAGGCGAAGGCAATGCGACAATGATGGGCTCTGGTGAAGGTAAAGGTGGAAACAGAGATGTGGGTGGTGGTAAAGGCAACGTCGTGGCTTGCTCAGGCTCGGGCGCATGCAGGCGATAGCGGAGATGATGGCGGTTTAGGTGATGATGAGGGTGGTGGAGATGGTGAAGCAGGCACTGGGGGTAGTGGAGATGGTGTTGGTGGAGGGTTAGGGGAAGGCCGTGGCGCCCATCGTCGACGTATCGACACGATGCGTCGGACACTGTTGGGAGTGGAAGTGGTGATAGCAGAATGAATGGAGGAGGGGGAGGCACTAGCCTGAGCAAGGGCTTGGGTAGGTGAAGGCAA
The DNA here is from genome assembly GCA_022559845.1 of Amorphophallus konjac. Taxonomy (NCBI): domain Eukaryota; kingdom Viridiplantae; phylum Streptophyta; class Magnoliopsida; order Alismatales; family Araceae; genus Amorphophallus; species Amorphophallus konjac. The sequence continues at coordinate 97,806,751 of CM040118.1, read as the reverse complement.
TGAGGACGGGGTGGGAGATGGTGAAGGTAATGGGGTAGGTGATGGAGTAGGTGGAGACGATAGGGTAGGCGATGTAGTAGGTGATGGAGTTGGTGCAACGCTAGACGAAGAATCACAGGGGTGCCCCTGGTCTTGAATTGGAGACGGCTGCCTGGGCGGCGCTGCTTGTTGCTGCTACTGCTTGCGGAGATGTGCAATAATCTTGCAAATGGCAGATCAATCGATCCTCCTTTTGTCTTCCAAGTCATAAATAAACTCCCAGAACTCAGGGCAATCCTCGACCAAATGCCCCTACTGGCGGTGGAAATCACAGAACTGGAGCATATTTTCGACCGTGGGTTGGCAAGACACAACTAGAGGGAGCTGCAACGCATGAGTAGCCATCAAAGCCCGAAAGATGTCGGTGAAACACTCTGGCAACGGAGGATAGTGAGGAGCCCGCTTCGGGCCAGGTGGATGCCGAGGGATATGGGAAGGTAATGAAGATGGTTGTGGGGGTTGCATAGGCAAGGACGCGTGGCGACTAGTGGAGGGACTCGATGGAGGCGTATGTGGAGCAGAGTGGGTAGGTATGTAGTGGACGGCATCCACCTGCTCGGGGTATGATGTTCCCTTGACAGGAGGAGATGAACGTGGATATGCAAAGGTGGAGGGCTGACTCGTGGGGGGTTGGCTTATGGAGGTGGATGCGATGTAAGGCTGACTCATGGAGGGCACGATAAAAGTGGAAGGTTGACTCATGGAGGGTTGACTTGCGGAAGGTTGATATGTGGGGGTAGATGTAGACTGTGAGGTGTAAGTGGGTGTAGGATGCGGAGAAGACTCGGGGTCAAGAGAATCGTGGATTTTTTGGCGAATGAAGCGGGCTCGAGTATAGAGTTGTTGCCAGGAGGTGATGTCGTTGAGGGCTAAGATGAACCGGTACTCGGGCGTGGCATTGGAAATCAGCATCTTGATTAACTCATGCTCCAGAATGTGCCCCGGGACTTGCGCGGCAAGGCGACGCCAGCGATCGATAAAAGTAGAGAACTCCTCTTCGGGCTTCATCTTCTCATGGGCGAGTTCCACCATAGAATACCTGGGCCTAACTTGGTCTTGAAATTGCTGAAGAAATTTCTCTTGAACGGCTTGGAAATTCACAATTTGCCCTTGCGGGAGAGAAAAGAACCAATCCAGATCCGGGCCTTCCAAAGACAAACCAAATAGATAGGCCATCAAACATTGGTCATGTCAAAATTGGGCCGACTCATAAATAAACTCCTTTAAGTGCACATACGGGTCACCGACTCCACCATAATGGTGATATGCGGGGATTTACGAAGATGGCGGGAGCCAAAGATTTTGAAATACGAACGGGACACTCAAAGAGGATTTGGGATCGATCCGACGTTGAAGCTCATCAAGCTGGCGTTGGGCTTAGGCGATCATCTCCTGAGTAGGGAGAGATCGAGAAGAATGCGGGCCAACTTGAGCAAGAGATTGTGAATATGAACCAGGATGATAATGGGCCGGATGAGAGGATCCGGGCTGAGAAGCAGAAGGGCCCATTCCGGGAGTGGAAGGATATGCGGGCCTGGAAGAGATGTTTGCATATGGGCTAAATGGGCCAGCGGTAATGTGGGCAGAAGGAGCAGGCCCATTAGAGGAATAAGGCCCATTAGAAATTGGGCCAGTAGCATATGAAGGAGAAGAAAGAGGCCCATGAAGGGAGGAGGGCCCATTATGAGAAGAAGGCCCATTAAGATGAGATGCAATGAGACGTTGGGCCGGGTCCATTTGGCGAACAAGGCTTGATAAGTGGGCGATGAGATTAGCCTCTTCCTCGGATGGATCAGAGGGACCACGGGAAGATGGGCCCGCGTAGGAGGAAGATTCCACGTGGGAATAAGAAGAAGATTGGAAAGAAGAATGATACAAGAGGTTAGAATGATGCTCCATGAGGGCAAATGGAGACTTAATACAAGGATATCAAGGAGAATACAAGTGGGGAAGCAAGGGCTTAATGGGTTTAAGAATAAGGGGGACCTGACGCACTAATGCAAAGACCAAGGGAAGACAGACTTATGACAATGGACTAGACAATGGAGACACCAAATGGACAGACCTAAGTGGGCCTATCAACAACAAAACATGTGGATGATGATGGAAATGCAACGCAAACACCACTAATGGGCTTGGACAAGGCCAATCAACACAAACAATGCAATGCGAGAGTTTTCACCCAAGTCAAACAAGTTGATATGATGGGAAATATTTTAGAAGTTTTAATAGACCTTTTAATGATTTGAGTTAAACATAATTCCCTCAAGATAGGAATCCTATGGGAATAAGGCCCAAGATTTGGGTTGACTAAGGTTAACTCCCTCACACGTATGCAAATGCAAGCCTAAGGGGTGAAAAGGTACAACCGGGCCGGCTTCCGTGTGGGAATCCACGGCTTACGGGGACTTATGGAGGTCCCGGATAAGATCACCTAGTCGACCCCAAGGAATATGGGGGCGAGAGGATCACTTACCAAGGTAGGAATGCAACTATGATATGCAATGCATGGCCTTATGTGCACCAGAGTGCATGCAAAAATCTAGTATAAAAGTGAAAAATGAAGACAAGGTTTAATTATGCAAACACAATGATATGAGTGCAAATAATATATGAATACGAAGAAAATACAGTGGACAACAAGGTATGTAGCAACCCTGATAAAAATAAGATTTTTAAATAAATCAAATTAAAATAAAAGATAAATAATTAGATGATGAAAGCCTAAACGCATAAAAATAAGACAGAATGGAAATAACGCATTTGGTCAAGGCGCTACTTCATTAAGAAACGCCTCTAGAGAAGGCGCTAATTAAGAAGGGACGCCCATATAACAAGGCGTCAATTATCAAACGGCCAAAAGGGGAAGTAAATGTAACGCCCTCTACCTGGGCGCGTTTTATACAAGAAACGACGCTTGACAAGGCGTCAATTTAAATTAACGCCCTCACTTAAGACGTTAATTCAGATCGAGTTTTGTTCGACCCAGGAGTCTATCCAGGGCAAGTTCTGGATAACTACGTCGAAGGTGGAATATGGTAAGGACTCTATCATGGAAGTATTAATTCCAATACAACTCTAACCCTATTAGGATCCCCAAAATCCTATAAATAACCTTGTCCATCGAACCCTAAAAGCTATTTGGTCGAAGGAGGTTTCGCTCTGCTGCTGTGCGTGAAGAACAGGTTTATGTTCTTCTTCCTGCCTCTGTTTTCGATCAACTCATGAAGAATATTAATTTTTCTTCATCTTATTTTCCTTTAGGTTGCCTGCCGTGCTGAAGAACGAGGGGTTCTTCATCAAGCATCATCTTCTTCTTCTTCTGCCGGTGATCAGAAGACTCTGTTGCAAAACAGAGTATCATTTCTCTTCACCTATCTTCACCCAGATAGTCATCAGGTAGGTTTTCTCAAGATCGTAGCCCAAACTAGCTTAAGATCTTAATAATATCATCGGTCGTGCATGCATATAGTTTTATTGTGGTTTCAGATGTTTTCTATGTAATTTCAAAAAGAAACGCCCTTGACCAGGGCGCTAATATAAAGAAGCGACCCACACTAGGGCGCTAATTCTTGTTTTGACGCCCTACCTAGGAGTCGTCAATTTCATATAAATTGATAATTACCCATGTTTAAAATTCTATATCTATGAAACCATGAACCTAATCTAATGCATGTTCATCCTGATTGAATCCTGCTATTTTTCTGGTCCTGACCATGTACCTGTTTTCCTGAAATTTATTATCTGAAATTTGGAAAATTGTTGAATTAACGACCTGCACAAGGTCGTCTCTTATTGAACTGACGCCCCAGACCAGGGCGCTAATTGACAAGTAACGCCCCTGTCCAGGGCGCGTTTTTGTTAAAATTCCAGAATATTGATTTTCTGCATAATAGAAATATTGAAGGGACGACTAATGTATAAGTCGTCAAATTGTGAATAAACGCCCCTGAGTAAGGCGTTAATTGGATAATTAACGACTTAGCTTAAGTCGCTATTTTCTGTATTACTGTTTTACACTGATTACTGTCACCGAAGGGTTATATATATATATATATATATATATATATATATATATATATATATATATATATATATCGGCACTATATTCCAGTCCGTGAATATAGTCCCATGTTTCATGATGTTTTTATCGCACTACCCTCAATTCTCATTGACATACAAGCTCTCCATTGGACATTCCGTTCCTTTGGACTAGCGAGTTAGTCATAGAGACCTCCGTAAGACTCCTCGAGCCTTGGATTCCCTCAAGGCCGACTGAGCTGGTTGTACCATAAAAATCCATTACATTATTTGATTACCATGTCACTCTAAAGAAACATGGTATACCGGCCCTCATGTTATGCAAAGTGTGTATCATGAGAATTCTCTTAATGGGATGAGGTTATCATGCCATTTGATGCTGTTCTTGTAAACCCCAATTCTATATTCAACATGATGTTCTTGTGGACCTCAATTCTATATTAAGAATGAGGACGTCTTGCCATTGATGTGCTGTTCATGTGGACCTCAATTCTATATAAAGAGTGTCCATACTTGCTTGTCATGGTACCCAAGTTAGGGAACCAATTCCACCTAGTTTTATCGATAATCGTGATTGTACCGTTATTATCGCCTATCTATGTCAAGTGTCAGATTTTGGACTCTATTATATCAAAGTCTATCCTACGTGTCTACAAGCTTTATCCTTGAAATTCCATATTGACTATATACAAAAGTGGATGTTAAATATACATGATTAATGCCTGCGCATATAGGGCCCGATCTGGTCCTGGGAGGAGCACCCGAAAGTACTTGTGCCCATGGGAGTTGATTGATCACGGTATTGGCATTATACCGAAGTGCATGACTAGCTTGATTGAACATTCCACAAATCTTGTACTTGTACTTGACTTGATATTACATGACTTGCGTGACCCGAAAAAGGGTAATTTCATACTTGCGTGCTTGAAACGTGATAGCCAAATTTCCACATGACATGATGAATACACTTGCTTGAATATCTTGATATCTTTTGATATAAGTTCTTGAAAGTTCATGACTAGTTCTTCTTGCTATCGTATTGTTATACACTCTCTCTATCTTGTCGTTTTATGCGAGCATGCATAGCTATAGTGCATTCATGAAAGATGTAATCACTTAAACCCCTTGCTAGTTCTTGAGATATAATTTCCTACTGAGCGTTCGCTCACTTAGTGTTTCCCTACTTTCCAGGTAAGTCCGACGATGAGGGAACTCAAACGGATGGGGAAAATCAAGAGTGAAAGGGATAGAGCTTCTTCCGTGTTATCTAGTCTTTTTCATATTTTCTTGAGTCAACCTTGTATTTTTCCTTTATTTTAGTTAGTACTTCAAGGTTTGTAATAGACATATTCTTATGAAGGAATAAAGGACTGGGTTATCTTTACTTTTGCGCATCTCTGATTTTGGTGTCGAATACACTAATACTCTGATTGACATGATTGATATAAACTCATCACGCGTTTCCGGGTCTCTTCCGCTCTCGGGGCGTGACAGTTTTTGTGGTATCAGAGCCTAGGGTATTCAATTCCTAGGAAAAACCCAAGTCCAAGGATAGGTTAAACCTTTAACCGGTGAGATTGGGTAGAACCAAGGGTTAAAGTTAACATAAAAGTGCTAGCTTCTAAATGAAATCACGTATTAATCTAGTTATTGTAATTGTAGGACGATGGCTGCTGAACGTGCTCAGTGGCGCAACATGCAGCGTACACTCCAAGGCATGACCCAAATGCTGCAACAAGTAGCACAGGGAGGTGCACAACGAGCCGGAAGTCTCCACCAAGTCTTCAAGAACATGAACCCTCCCAAATTCATGGGTTCTACTGATCCGGATGACGCAGATCACTGGATCAGGGAGACGGAGCGTATATTCCGTGTTATGCAGTGCACGGATCAAGATAAAGTCTTATTAGCTACTTTCCAACTAGAAAGGGATGCCCGATGCTGGTGGGAGTCAGTCGAAGCTACTATAAATCAAGACCAAATTACTTGGGAAGAATTTGTTGAACATTTCAACAATAAATATATTTCAGACCGAGTCCAAGAAAAGAAAGCTACCGAATTTGTCGCACTCAAGCAACGGTCATTATCGGTGGCGGAGTACGAGGCACAATTCTCTAGATTGTCTCGGTATGCTAAGCACTTAGTTATCACCGAGAAGATGAAAGCTAGGAGGTTCCTTAATGGGCTCAGGCCCCAATATATTACCCAGCTGGCGCCAATGGATATTCAGGTCTACTCAGAGATAGTACGCCGAGCTCAATTGTTAGAAGATGCCACGGAGCTATCAGATAGAATCCGTGGGAAGGATAAGAAGGAACAAGTTACAAGTTCGGGTTCCTTTAAACCCAACTTCAAGAAGAGGCCTAGCACTGGAGGTACTTCTTCTCAAGACCAAAAATTTAAGAAGACCAAGCCCTTCTCTATCACTACTACACCTTCGAATATAATATGCAAGCATTGTGACAAGGCTGGTCATAAAGCCGAAGAGTGCTGGAGGAAACTTGGAGCATGTCTCTGTTGCGGGAGCCGTGAGCATCGGATTCCCGATTGCCCATTACTTAATAATCAAACCGGTGACAGAAAGCTCCCGGTAACCAAGAACACTCGTCTTCACGCAATTAAGGAGACCGAAGAAGAAGAAGGCGGACTAGTAGAAGGTACACTGAAAGTTTGTTCCAAGTATGCACATGTCTTATTTGATACGGGTGCATCACATTCTTTTATTTCCAAGAAGTTTGCTAACCCACTACCTATGGAACCGGAATGGATGAAAATAAATTTATCTACTCCTCTCGGAAATGAAACCGATATTACTCACCATTATTAAAACTGTGAAGTCTTGGTAAAAGGAAGAAATCTTCCTATCGATCTCATATGTTTAGATCTAAAGGAGTATGATGTCATACTGGGAGCGGATTGGTTATCCAAATACCAGGCAACAGTCGATTGCCGCAATAGCAAGGTTACTTTCAAGGACTTTCCAGAACTAGTCTATTCTAGCCCTAAGAGTCGGAGCGAGTCACCTCTTATTTCGACTCTCCGAGCTAGCAAGCTAATAAGGAAAGGATGTGTATCTTTCCTTGCATTTGTCACGATTAAGGAGGCTAAGGAAACTAAGATAGAAGATATCCCAGTTGTACAAGAATTTCCAGATGTATTTCTGGAAGATTTGCCTGGATTACCCCCACAAAGAGAAGTGGCATTCACCATCGATTTAGTTCCTGGTGCGGGTCCAGTTTCTAAGGCACCGTATAGAATGTCACCTGCTGAACTCAAGGAGTTAAAGGAGCAATTAATGGAACTTCTTAAGAAAGGATTCATTAGACCGAGTACTTCCCCGTGGGGAGCGCCTGTGCTATTTGTAAAGAAGAAAGATGGATCCATGAGACTATGCATCGACTATCGACAGTTGAATCATCTCACTATCAAGAACAAGTATCCACTGCCGAGAATCGATGAGTTATTTGATCAAATATCTGGATCCAAGTATTTTTCAAAGATTGATCTCAGGTCAGGATATCACCAACTAAGGATCAAGGACGATGATATTCCTAAGACCGCATTCAGGAGCAGGTATGGCCATTATGAATTTGTCGTTATGCCTTTTGGACTAACAAATACCCCTGCTGCCTTTATGCAGTTGATGAATAGCATATTCAGACCTTATTTAGATCAATTCGTGGTGGTCTTCATCGATGATATATTAATTTATTCCAAGACTAAGGAAAAGCATGAGGAGCATTTAAGGATTTCATTACAAATATTAAGGACAAACCGATTATATGCCAAGCTCAGCAAGTGTGAGTTCTGGCTTGAAGAAGTAACTTTTCTCGGACATGTGATATCAAAGGATGGATTATCTGTAGATCCATCAAAGGTTGAAGCTGTGAAGAATTGGGAAAGACCGACCAATGCTAGCGAGATCCGAAGTTTCTCAAGTCTTGCCGGCTATTACAGGCGATTCATCAAGGATTTCTCTAAGATCGCCGTGCCGCTTACAAGGTTAACTCGCAAGGAGATCCGTTATGAATGGAGTGAGGAATGTGAAAGAAGCTTCCAAAATCTCAAGGATCATCTAACTACAGCTCCGGTCTTAGCGTTACCAATGGAAGGAGAGAAATTCGAGGTATACACTGATGCTTCTAGCATTGGCCTCGGATGTGTTCTAATGCAACAAGGAAAGGTTATAACTTATTCTTCTCGTCAATTGAAGAAGCATGAAGAGAACTACCCCGTCCATGACTTAGAATTGGCCGCGGTGGTATTTGCACTCAAAATATGGAGACATTATCTTTATGGAGTACAGTTTACTGTATACTCCGATCACAAGAGTCTCAAGTATCTTTTCTCTCAGAAGGAACTAAATATGAGGCAAAGACGTTGGCTAGAATATCTCAAGGACTTCGACTTTACTATACAATATCATCCCGGAAAGGGTAATCATGTAGCAGATGCCCTTAGTCGAAAGCCGAGAGCACTGTTAGCCAATTGTATGATTCAAGAATGGAAGTTGCTGGAGCAATTCTCTAAGCTCAATATCAGCATGGACACGAACTTCAAATGTGTCACATTGTCTCATATAAGCATTCATCCAGACCTATTAACTGAAATACAAGCACTTCAAGATGATGACCCAATATTAGTAGAAATCAAGGTACACGATTCATCCTGGATCTACCAAAATGTACCAAGATGTGAAAAGAAATTTTTTGGTGGCCCAACATGAAAAGAGAAATAGCAGACTACGTGTCGCGCTGTCTCACATGCCAACAGGTCAAGGCGGAACACCAAAAGCCTGCTGGAAAATTACATCCTCTAGATATTCCCAAATAGAAGTGGGAGAATATTAGTATGGATTTCATTATGGGTTTATCTAAATCAAAAGGAGGACATGATGGAATATGGGTTATTATTGACCGATTGACTAAATCGGCGCATTTCTTGCCAATAAAGAGCCGATGGTCAGTTGATGTTTTGGCTGCATTATACATCAAGGAAATAGTCAGATTACATGGTATTCCTGTCTCAATCGTGTCTGACAGAGATCCCCGTTTTACTTCTCATTTTTGGAAGGGACTACAACATTCGTTGAGAACAAGGCTTAACTTTAGTACAGCTTTTCATCCTCAAACGGATGGTCAGACCGAGAGAACTAATCAGGTGGTTGAAGAAATGCTCAGAGCTTGCATCATTGATTTCGATGGAAGCTGGCATGATCACTTGCCGTTGGTGGAATTTGCATATAATAATAGCTACCAGGCAAGTATACAAATGGCACCTTTCAAAGCTTTATACGGAAGGAGTTGCCGATCACCCTTATGCTGGGACGAAGTTGGAGAGAAACAACTGCTAGGTCCAGACATGGTAAGGGTTACCACTAAAAGAATACAAATGATTAAAGAAAGACTACAAGTTGCTCAGTCTAGGCAAAAGGCTTATGCCGATACAAGAAGGAGAGATCTTGAATTCCAAGTTGGAGATCATATATTTCTCAAGATATCGGCTGGACGTGGCATACGGAGATTTGGTGTTAAAGGCAAGCTTACACCAAGATTCATTAGACCTTTTGAGATATTGGAAAGAGTTGGCGAGGTTGCTTATCGCATCGCATTGCCTCCTCAATTGTCTGATGTGCATAATGTATTCCACATATCTATGTTGAAGAAGTATGTACACGATCCATCACATATTATTGAACATGGAGACCTAGTTATCCATAAGGATCTCACATATGAACAGAAACCCATAAAGATACTAGATCGTGAAGTACGTACCCTAAGGAATAAGGTTATTCCCATGCTTAAGGTACAATGGAATAAGAACTCAGAACATGAAGCTACGTGGGAGACCGAGGAATCCATGAGGAAGTGATTTCCAGAATTATTTTAAGGTATATACTCTACGCTCTCCACTTATATATATACTATTGAATTTGGGGACCAAATTCTTTTAAGTAGGGGAGGGTGTAGCAACCCTGATAAAAATAAGATTTTTAAATAAATCAAATTAAAATAAAAGATAAATAATTAGATGATGAAAGCCTAAACGCATAAAAATAAGACAGAATGGAAATAACGCCTTTGGTCAAGGCACTACTTCATTAAGAAACGCCTCTAGAGAAGGCGCTAATTAAGAAGGGACGCCCATATAACAAGGCGTCAATTATCAAACGGCCAAAAGGGGAAGTAAATGTAACGCCCTCTACCTGGGCGCGTTTTATACAAGAAACGACGCTTGACAAGGCGTCAATTTAAATTAACGCCCTTGCTTAAGACGTTAATTCAGATCGAGTTTCGTTCGACCCAGGAGTCTATCCAGGGCAAGTTCTGGATAACTACGTCGAAGGTGGAATATGGTAAGGACTCTATCATGGAAGTATTACTTCCAATACAACTCTAACCCTATTAGGATCCCCAAAATCCTATAAATAACCTTGTCCATCGAACCCTAAAAGCTATTTGGTCGAAGGAGGTTTCGCTCTGCTGCTGTGCGTGAAGAACAGGTTTATGTTCTTCTTCCTGCCTCTGTTTTCGATCAACTCATGAAGAATATTAATTTTTCTTCATCTTATTTTCCTTTAGGTTGCCTGCCGTGCTGAAGAACGAGGGGTTCTTCATCAAGCATCATCCTCTTCTTCTTCTGCCGGTGATCAGAAGACTCTGTTGCAAAACAGAGTATCGTTTCTCTTCACCTATCTTCACCCAGATAGTCATCAGGTAGGTTTTCTCAAGATCGTAGCCCAAACTAGCTTAAGATCTTAATAATATCATCGGTCGTGCATGCATATAGTTTTATTGTGGTTTCAGATGTTTTCTATGTAATTTCAAAAAGAAACGCCCTTGACCAGGGCGCTTATATAAAGAAGCGACCCACACTAGGGCGCTAATTCTTGTTTTGGCACCCTACCTAGGAGTCGTCAATTTCATATAAATTGATAATTACCCATGTTTAAAATTCTATATCTATGAAACCATGAACCTAATCTAATGCATGTTCATCCTGATTGAATCCTGCTATTTTTCTGGTCCTGACCATGTACCTGTTTTCCTGAAATTTATTATCTGAAATTTGGAAAATTATTGAATTAACGATCTGCACAAGGTCGTCTCTTATTGAACTGACGCCCCAGACCAGGGCGCTAATTGACAAGTAACGCCCTTTTGTTAAAATTTCAGAATATTGATTTTCTGTAGAATAGAAATATTGAAGGGACGACTAATGTATAAGTCGTCAAATTGTGAATAAACGCCCCTGAGTAAGGCGTTAATTGGATAATTAACGACTTATCTTAAGTCGCTATTTTTTGTATTACTGTTTTACACTGATTACTGTCACCAAAGGGTTATATATATATATATATCGGGACTATATTCCAGTCCGTGAATATAGTCCCATGTTTCATGATGTTTTTATCGCACTACCCTTAATTTTCATTGACATACAAGCTCTCCATTGGACATTCCGTTCCTTTGGACTAACGAGTTAGTCATAGAGACCTCCGTAAGACTCCTCGAGCCTTGGATTCCCTCAAGGCCGACTGAGCTGGTTGTACCATAAAAATACATTACATTATTTGATTGCCATGTCACTCTAAAGAAACATGGTATACCGGCCCTCATGTTATGCAAAGTGTGTATCATGAGAATTCTCTTAATGGGATGAGGTTATCATGTCATTTGATGCTGTTCTTGTAAACTCCAATTCTATATTCAACATGATGTTCTTATGGACCTCAATTCTATATTAAGAATGAGGATGTCTTGCCATTGATGTGCTGTTCATGTGGACCTCAATTCTATATAAAGAGTGTCCATACTTGCTTGTCATGGTACCCAAGTTAGGGAACCAATTCCACCTAGTTTTATCGATAATCATGATTGTACCGTTATTATCGCCTATCTATGTCAAGTGTCATATTTTGGACTCTATTCTATCAAAGTCTATCCTACGTGTCTACAAGCTTTATCCTTGAAATTCATATTGGCTATATACAAAAGTGGATGTTAAAAATACATGATTAATGCCTGCGCATATAGGGCCCGATCTGGTCCTGGGAGGAGCACCCGAAAGTATTTGTGCCCATGGGAGTTGATTGATCACGGTATTGGCATTATACCGAAGTGCATGACTAGCTTGATTGAACATTTCACAAATCTTGTACTTGTACTTGACTTGATATTACATGACTTGCGTGACCCGAAAAAGGGTAATTTCATACTTGCGTGCTTGAAACGTGATAGCCAAATTTTCACATGACATGATGAATACACTTGCTTGAATATCTTGATATCTTTTGATATAAGTTCTTGAAAGTTCATGACTAGTTCTTCTTGCTATCGTATTGTTATACACTCTCTCTATCTTGTCGTTTTATGCGAGCATGCATAGCTATAGTGCATTCATGAAAGATGTAATCACTTAAACCCCTTGCTAGTTCTTGAGATATAATTTCCTACTGAGCGTTCGCTCACTTAGTGTTTCCCTACTTTTCAGGTAAGTCCGACGATGAGGGAACTCAAACGGATGGGGAAAATCAAGAGTGAAAGGGATAGAGCTTCTTCCGTGTTATCTAGTCTTTTTCATATTTTCTTGAGTCAACCTTGTATTTTTCCTTTATTTTAGTTAGTACTTCAAGGTTTGTAATAGACATATTCTTATGAAGGAATAAAGGACTGGGTTATCTTTACTTTTGCGCATCTCTGATTTTGGTGTCGAATACACTAATACTCTGATTGACATGATTGATATAAACTCGTCACGCGTTTCCGGGTCTCTTCCACTCTCGGGGCGTGACAAGGTAGGACCAGGAAATAACACAATCGGAGCCCGGAAAGCAAAGAAATCATCAATGCAAAATGTATCTGTGAATCTGCCCCTGAACCTGCATGCAGATTTTATGTACAAAATGTAAAAATAGAGACAAGATTTAACTATGCAAATATGACCCAAATGATGCAAATGAGATATGGATGGAAAAACAATACAAAGGTATGCACAATGAGCCCAAGAACAGAGCAATCCGACCCATGGAGGTCAATCAAATCACTGAGCAAAGTTTCCCCCGTGAGCCTGTGCGCAGACTGCATGCAGATTTTAGGCACAAAATTCTAAAATGATGACAATATTTAACTAAGCAAATGTGACACAAATAATGCAAATAAACTATGGATGGAAAGATAATACAAAGGACTACCCAATGGAATAAAAATCAGCACAATCAGACATCGGGAAGGTAATCAAATCATCAATCAAAGTCGTACTGTGAACCTGTCCCTGTGCCTGCCTGCAGACTTCAGGCAGAAAACTTAAAAAGTATGACAATATTAGACTGCGAAAATGTGACCCAAATAATACAAATAAGATATGGATGGAAAGACAATACAAAGGGCTATCCAATGGAACAAAAATTAGTGCAATCGGATCCCGAGATCAAAAGTTATGTCTCAACGAACAGGGCCCTGTGAGCACGTGCGCAGAACTGCCAGAATCCACAAGTGGTCTACCAAATGACCGTTTCTTTACCCCTTGCGATCTACCAGAAGACCGCCAGGCTACCAGAGCCCTTAAAATGCCCAAAACAATGGGAGAATGGAGAAAATACTATCTAAACATGAACATGCACACACCCAACTTACAAAAGAGCATGAAATCAAATGTGATGGGCATTGGTGTCCCACCGTGATTGCCAAAAAAATTGTAGATAGTTTAATAGTTCTACCCCACCCCTTTAAACTAACTATGGAAGTATATGCCTATCAACATAAACAAGAATGAAGTATGAATCAAAGGAGGGATGAATAGATGAGAAAGACATACCGTGATCGCCACCAAGGGTTAACAATGCCAAGAGATGAAGAGATGATGGGACGGTGCCGTGTACCTTGGAAAAAGAAGAAGACTTGATCGCGCTTGACAACGGGGTGCGGGGAATTTTATGGATTCAACCTCCTCTTCTTCCAGCCGGCTAGATGAAGAGGGCCTCACGTTCATATCATGCTCTCCTGCAAAACACAGATTAAACCATAAGAGAAAAACCTATTAGAACATGCATGTGTAGTATCAATCCCGCAGTGATAAAATAAGGGTAGAAATTGAGGGCAAACTCACCGGGGGGAGGTTTTTAACCCCTGTGGAAGGTTGGAAATAATAGGTGTGTGTGTTGTGAATGTATGAGAGCTGAAATCATGAGTTAAGATGCAAAGAATAGGGAGAAACCGTTGATGCAAAATGTGCAAAAGTGCAGGTGTAGCAGAAAGTGCAGAAAACTGTGATGATTTGTGAAATTGAGAGGACTATAACTAAGAGAATAGACAACCAAATTAAGCCCTTGAGCGTGGAATAGAAAGCCAATACTTCCCTCTTCAGGCCAGAGTCAAAGTTGTGAGTTGGAGATGCAGTATGGCTTCTCCCCAGGTTGAAGAATAGTCCCCCGTCGCCACTGCGAACTGGGCAGTTTATATAGAGTTTACAGAAAAGCCTCATCTTTCTCCCATGATTCCCAGAGATATAGTCCAAGATAAATCGAGTTCTATGGATCAAACTCGAGATAATACTAAGGACAAGAGATAGAAACAAGTGGGACTCAATTCGGAGGAGGATTCTAGAAGTTATGGCTATTGGAAGGTAGGCCCATCGCTTAGAAAAATAGAGTTTGACTAGTATTAGGATTCATAAACCCAGAACTTTCGTCAATTATTCCAAGAGATATAGCCAATGAAAATTTGAGTTCTATGGATCAAACTTGAGATAATACCAAGGGCAAGAGATAGGAACAAATGGGGGTCGATTTGAAGGAGAATTCTAGAAGATATGACTGTTTGAAGATAGCCACGACGAACAGAAATGGGATAGAGTCCAGCGCAGGCTGGACTCTTTTCCTGCCTAGCGGTCGGTCGATCGACCGCTTGGCAATAAAATGGCCGGCTGACCGACCATTTTCCAAAAGAAACGGTCATTTAGACGACCGTTTGCCGCCGGATTGCACCGTTATGCCTCTATACTGCCCGTTTGACCTCCGAATGGACCCGGAATGAACCCACAAGTTGGGGAATCAAAGATAGATGCTTCCAAGACTCAATGGGCTTGAAAAATGGTGAAAAAATGGGCTCAAGATGGGCTCAAAGAAGGCTAAAAAACAATAGTCAATTCAGGGCATCATGGAGATAAATAAGAGAAATAACGCGACTTATGGGCTAAAACGGGTGTCAACAGCGGGTCGCATGGCACTATGGTCTCAAAGCCGAGGCATGGTCCCTGTTTCGGGATTATCGCTTACCCTCTATATCTCAGTGAGGTTAGAACCCTCCATTGGATACTCCTTCCTCCGGACCAGGACTTTCTTCATTGAGACCTCCGTAAGACTCTGCTAGGCTTGGAATCCCTCAAGGCAGCCGAGCGGGTTGTACGGTAAAACCCTAGAAACCGTATTTTGTCATGTCACTATGGAGAAATATGACGCCGTAGTCATCATATAATGCCCCGATGGATTTCTGTGAGAACCTAGACACTGCCCAGAATTGGCGTCTGGGACAGTCGTGCAATTTCTTGAATTAGCGTCCATATAGTCGACGTGAATTCTTTCATGCCTTAATGTTCAGTGGAATTAGCACCCACCACAGTGGACGCGGATTCTAAAATTCATGGCATCCTGAGTGGAGGCCAATTTACCCAGATTGCTGCACTCTGTGGTTAGATTTTTCGTTAATTCCTTTGAACGTGGCCGCTAAATAACGTCTAGTGATTATTGGGCCTTCGGCCGCATGATTGTTATGTCCAGTAGGATGGAAGTCCTAAACTAATGATAAACCCATGAGGAAGACCACTGGTTCATGAGGTAAAACGAACTAATGATAAACCCATGAGGAAGACCACTGGCTGATGAGATAAAACGAACTATTGATAAACCCATGAGGAAGACCACTGGCTCATGAGGTAAAACGAACTAATGATAAACCCATGAGGAAGACCACGGGCTCATGAGATAAAACGAACTACTGATAAACCCATGAGGAAGACCACTGGCTCATGCGGCACACTGAATAAATAATGAATGAACCCAGGAGGAAGACCACTAGCTCATGAGGTGAAAGGTATCATTAACAAACCTATGAGGAAAGACTATTGGCTCATTAGGTAATTCTTGAACTGGCTTGAGTGCTTGATAAATTATGAATTCCTACCCAAGAAAGGGTATTTACTTGACAATCAAATAGTCAATATCTAGTGACATGATGTGGAAACTTCTTGCTTGGTATATCTTGCAACTTGTTTCAACCTTTCTTACTAGTTATTTCATGCATTGTCCTATTGTTATATTCTCTACATCGACTCGCATTCATTCATCCATGATCATAGTACATTGTTGGACTTTTGTGACTTCCCTAGTGTTTTGATGATGAGCATCACTATGTTAAATATTGTCATTTTAATCAGATATCTTGAGTAACGTTATGCATTTGAAATTTCCATGATTAACAGGAAAACTGCCATGAGATAATACCTTGCATGTCCGTAATGTTCCCTTCATACTTCATGTTGTTTGTGTTCATTACACTCCGTGTTGTCCTTTTGTACGTCGTGTTGTTCCAATTATGTTTGTTGGTTATCTTCGTGTCATTATTTGTTCCATCGCATGCTGTACACTGCAGTACCTCGTACTGCTTTCTGTGCCACCTCGTGTCGCTCCATCTGTGTCTCCCCTTTGTCTTCGAGTCTCTTGTTCTGGCCAAGTCTATACAGCCTCATCTTTACCTTCGTTCCAAGCCAAAGTCTACACATTGGCTTAGCGTCATGCATCAGTCTTCAAAGTCCATACAATGCACTGTAGCATGTTCGAAGCTAAGTCCATACATTGGTTTAAGCTTCCAAGTCTGTACATTGGCCTTCAAGCTTTCCAAGTCTATTCATTGGCAGCTGAACTTTGAAGTCTATACATCGTCCAGTTCTTTGGCAAGTCTATACCTTGTGAAAGTCCATACATTCGATTGCGTTGCCTTGAAGCCGTTCCAAGTCTATACATCCTGTTGAACGCAAAGTCTTCACATCGCCTCATCATATGAAGGCTGTACGTTGCATGTGTCCTTCTTGTTTTTGTAACCACACCTCGTGTCAGTTTCTGCTTTCGTCTTCGAGTTGGTTTCAGTCCATGTTGTTTTCGTGTCGTTTTCGTCTTCGAGTCGTTCGTACATTCGAGCAACTTAGTACTCGAGTTGTTTTTCATGTGTATTCAAGTCTTTTTAGTAAAGTGTCGTTTCACCTCGTGCCGTTCTCTTTGCTGTTTGTTATGTCGTGTTGTTTTTGTATTCGTGTCTTCGTGTTGCTTTTGTATTCATGTCTTCATGTTATTCTTGTGTTTATGTCCTCGTGTTGTTTCTTTCTATCTTCGTCCAGGTTCCCTCTGATCGCGTGTTTGTCTACCGTTTCACTCCGTGAGACTTCCTTCTCACCTCGTGCTGTTCTCTTCTGACTTCGTGTCGTTTTTCTTTGTAGTGTTAAGCTTTATTATTGTGTATCTCGTGTCGTTCTCTTCGTAGTGTTTGTTTTGTTACAGTGATACTTCATGTCGTTCTCTTTGTAGTGTTAGCCTTTTTAGTATGTATCTCGTGTCGTCTCTTTTCACCTCGTGCTGTTTTAATCTGACCTCGTGTCATTCTCTCTTTATTTCGTACTGTAGTAATCTTGTGTATCTCGTGTCGTTCTCAATACAGTGCATCTCGTATTGCTATCACATACCTCATGCAGTTTTAGTTTTTATGGCCCTGAGTTTTAATCGTTTTATTTCTTTGTAGGAGAAGAAGAAAAACAAAAAGGAGAAGGTGGTCCGAGGAAGAATATTCCCAGTGACTGGGCTGCACGTGATCCAATGCTAAAGGAACCAATGCTATAAAGGCACGTGGCAAGAAGGTTCTAGATGAAGTGTGGGAGGCACACACATTCTGCACCTTACCCACCTGCTGCTGCTGCTGCTATATATTGAAGCCTTCGTCCACAGATGAAGGTTGATCGAAAGGAAAAAAGTAAAAAGCAGAAGTGCAGAGAGTTCGATCCAGAAAAAGAAGAGAAGAAATTTGAGTGAGAGCAGAAGAGAAAGAACCTCCCTGAGAAACTAGAGTGTTCCAGTTGAGAGAAAAGAGAGAGCAGAAGAGTGATCAGAAGATGGGTATTGACTTACGGATCAAATCCGAAGTCTGCTGCTTAGTTTGAGCTACATTGTTCCTGTTTCTGAGTTTTTGATTCCTTCTTTCTTGTTTTCATTTTTGTCTGTGTTTCTTTCTTGATTGAGAGTTCTCTGTGTTTCCTCCTGGTGTTCAGGGGAAGAGAGAGACATGTTCTCTCTGGTTCACTTGCAACAGACGTTGCAGTATTGTTCCCTCTCGTAGAAGAGGTGTTCCCTCTAGGATTCAGAGGAAGAGAGACCTTGGTCTCTGGTTCTAGTGACTGCAGGTCACTAGTATTCCCTCCGGTTGGAGGAAGAGGAAATTGTTTCCTGTTTCTAGGGACTTAGCGTCCTTAGAGTTCCCTCCGGGTGTGGAGGAAGAGGGGAGAGTGTTCCCCTGTGAAGCTGTGAATCAGCCGTTGTTGCAGACTGAGTCTGCTTTGCTAGCAGGTGCTAGTGGAAGCCTCACTTCGATTTGAAGTGAGGGGTGGACGTAGGCAGACTGGAGGTCTGATCGAACCACCTTAAAAACCTCTGAGTACTCGTGTGATTATCTGTGGTGATTGTGTGGTGTGCCTTCTATCCACTCAAGCTATTGTCCGCACTGCGTGTTTGTGGGTTCAATTCCGAGTTTGCTTGTTTTAAGTGAACCATTCTTCAGTAAGTTTTTAATCGGTTGAAAACAGTGATCTATTCATCCCCTCCCCTTCTAGATCACTTCATATTTCTTGTATCACTTGGTATCAGAGCGGGTATTTCCCAATATGTGGTCCAACGGCCAGGGAAACGGATCTGCTGGTCCTCGCAGCTACATTGCTGAAGGGCAGTCAATCACCCGTCCCCCCTTCTTCGATGGTAATAACTATTTCTTTTGAAAGAACAGGATGGAAGTCTTCATCAGGGCTCAAAGCCACAAGCTCTGGAGAGTAATTACAGATGGTCCGTACCAACTTCCACCAAATGAAGACATATGGACAGAGGAACAGGTTAAACTCTCCGCACTGAATTGGACAGCTCTTAGCATCATACAATGCGCCGTCCACCCGGAAGAGTACTTGAGGATTTCAGCGTGCAAGACGGCAAAGAAAATGTGGGATGAATTGCATTTAATTTATGAGGGCACATCTCAAGTGAAAGCTACCAAGATCAATATGCTTACAACTCAGTATGAGTTGTTTAAGATGAAGCCAGAGGAGTCGATCACAGAAATGTATGCTAGATTGTCTGTGATCATCAATAGTCTGAGAGGATTTGGAAAGGAGATTCAGCAAGAAGACATTGTCAAGAAGATCCTTAGGTCCCTAACTCCCATCTGGGATACTAAGGTGACCGTCATAGAGGAATCAAGAGATTTATCCACCATGTCAGTAACCCAGCTGATTGGGTCTCTCATGACCCACGAAATGAACTTCAGACAAGGGAATGATGGACATGACAGAAAGGTAAAGAATGTTGCTCTGAAAGTCTCACGACATACTAAGAAGAGCAGCAGCAGTAGCAACAGTGGTGGTAGCAGCGAAGACTCTGACGGATTCTCAGACCTGGACAAGGGTGAGCAGGCCATGCTCACCAGGCAATTCAGAAAGTTCTTGAGAACTAAAGGGAAACTCTATAGGAGAAAGAGATTTAATGCTACAAGGAAGTCTCCTGAACGAGAACTTGAGAAGAACCGGTTTGCTAAAAAAGTTACATGCTACCATTGTCAGAAACCTGGCCACATGAAAAGTGAATGTCCAGAGCTGCAAGCTAAGGCTCCCGGATACCAGAAGAAGATGGTGCACAAGAAGAAGAAAGCCATGCTGTGCACATGGAGCGACGAGGAGGAGGATCCAGAAGCCACCTCGTCCAGTGAAGGTGAAGAAAAGACTTGCCTCATGGCCAACCATGAGGAAGAGGTAACGAACTTATTTGAGAATTTTACTTTGGATGATTGGGAGGACGCCTATGGCGACCTGTTAGCTAAATATAATTTTCTAACCAAGGAGCACAGAATGCTTAAACGAAAGTTTCACTCAGTTTCTGAGGAACACTCTATTGCTGTTACGGACTACATGAAAAACAAGGAGATGGCCATTGAGCTAGATCAGGCTAGAAGTGAGATCGAGAAGTTTAGAATGGAAAGAGAGGAAAATCTAGCTAGGATGAATGAGCTGAAGAGTAAAACTGAAGAGAGTAAAAAGGAGTTTAGACTGATTGCATAAAAATATGAGGCGGTTAGAAAAGTTAATCAGGAACTCCAGGACCAATGTAATGAACTTCAGAAGGAGATTGAGGACAAAGGAAAAATGCTAGAAAAATTTACAGAGGGGAGAAACAATCTGGATGCCCTTCTGGGGTCGAGGGTAAACTTCAATAGGGAGGGATTAGGATACAATCCCACAAGTAAAAACCCCTTTGAATTCAAAACTGTCACGTTCTGCCCCGCCAAGGGCAAAGAAAAACTGGAAACCCCATCCAGCTCCAAATCTGTCTCTACATTGAAGGTTTCGTCAGCAAATCTATTCAATCCACTGGTCAGCAGACTAAGTCAGGAAATCCTGAGACTAGAACTGTTCCTGTGCAACAGGTGTGGAACAAGGGTTCTCACACGACCATTCCTATTGATGTCACTGGAAAGGTGAACAGTTTTGCTAAGAAAATTTAGCATGATAGTTATCAAGGAAAGCATGCGAACATGCATCACCTTCAGCACAATTTTCATTTGAATAAAAATGGCTACATGAATTATGCTCAGCACACACGTGTTTCCTCTAAGAGGCCAAACAACAATTTCTCTGCTCGGAAACAGCATAATTTTAATAGGAATAGGCTCATTCAACACCCACTGAGAAATGCCAAGAAGGAAGAATTAATCCACATGAAATCTCTGAAAAGAACAGTAAAACAAATGTGGGTTCCTAAGTGTGATTTGGATAAATTGAAAACTGTCTTTGGACCCAATTTGAATTGGGTCCCACATCACTTTGTCTGAACTTTCGCAGGTTAGCCTGGCAGCCGAGCATAACAAGTGGTATCTTGACAGCGGCTGTAGCAGGCACATGACAGGAGACCGGTCCAAATTTAGCAAACTGAAAATGAAGTTTGGGGGCCTGGTCAAATTCGGTGGAAATAACAGAGGAAGAATAATTGGAATTGGTACAGTTGGTAAGTCCTCTACTAACTCCATTGAAGATGTGTATCTTGTAGAAGGACTTCAGCACAACTTGATAAGTATAAGTCAGCTCTGCGACAAAGGACACAAGGTACTCTTTGACCACAATTCCTGTACTATTTTTGAGCTGAATTCTGATAACGTCATGTTCAAAGGTCATAGAGTAAACAATGTATACATCGTAGACCTGGATGATAATCCTGAAACTCACTTGTGTATGTCTGCTAATTCTGAACAGGTTGCGTTTGACTGGCATAGGCGTCTAGGCCATGCTAGTTTATCTACAATGAATAAACTGTCTAAGCATAACCTAGTTAGAGGTTTGCCCCGAATAAGATTTCAGTTAGGGTCCAAGCTATGTGATGCTTGTGCACTAGGTAAACAGACTCGTGCAGTTTTTAAGTTGAGAACTGAGAATCTTTCATCTAAACCGCTGCAGCACTTGCACATGGATCTTTTTGGTCCTCCCCGCATACAAAGTTTGTCAGGTAAGAGATATGGATTAGTCATAGTTGATGACTTCACTAGATTTTCTTGGTTGTTTTGTTTAGCAAATAAAAATGATGCCTTTGTTCACTTTGAAGAACTTTTCAATAAAATCAAATTGCAAGGTGAACATAACATCATTACAATTCAGTCTGACCATGGAGGAGAGTTTGAGAACTCTTCATTTTCTGAATTTTGCTCAAGAGAGGGAGTGACTCACAAATTCTCTTCTCCCAGGACACCGGAGCAGAATGAAATTGTTGAGAGAAGAAACAGGTAAATAATTGAAATGGCCAGGACTATGCTGATTGAGAGTGGACTTCCAAGGAGATTTTGGGCTGAAGCTGCGAATACTGCATGCTACATTCTAAACCGAGCCTTGGTAAGACCTACTCATAGGAAAACTCCGTATGAACTTCTCAAGGGTAAGCAGCCAAACATTTCTTACTTTAAAGTTTTTGGCTCCAAATGTTTTATCCACAATAATGGTAAGAATGGTTTGGACAAATTTGAAGCTAGAAGCTCTCCTGGAATTTTTCTCGGATATTCAGAAACCTCAAGGGCTTACAGAGTTTTCAATAAAGCTGATCAAACTGTTGAAGAAACACCGCATGTAGTGTTTGATGAAAATGATTTCTCTAACAAAGTGATGGATGATGACAGGGAGCCATCTAATGAGGGAGATTTCTTGGAGAGAATTGAAGAAGAAGAAATGCAGCCAGCTGCTCAACCAGAAAACTCACACCAAGAAGGAGCAGCTGAGGTAGGTGAACCCTCAGGTGAGATAATATTTCACAAAGACCACCCTAGTGAAAATGTCATAGGCAATTTGCATGATCCTCCTAGGACTAGGTCTCATTTTAGAATTGTCCAAGAATAGGACTTAGCTGCATTGGTATCTCAGGTGGAACCCAAATCTGTGGAAGAAGCCTTAAAACATGATTCTTGGGTATCCGCCATGTGTGAGGAATTAAATCAATTTGAGAAAAATATTGTATGGGAACTAGTTCCCAGACCTGATAACACTCATATCATTGGCACTAAATGGATTTTCAAGAATAAAGTTGATGAGAATGGAGCTATTTCTAGAAACAAAGCAAGACTTATAGCTCAAGGCTACAGTCAGGAATTTGGTGTGGATTTTGATGAATCCTATGCCCCAATGGCTAGGATGGAAGCTATACGAATTCTGCTTGCATTTGCATGCTCTAGGAACATTCGGCTGCAGCAGATGGATGTCAAAAGCGCATTCTTAAATGGGGTATTGAAGGAAGAGGTATATGTTGAACAACCTCCAGGTTTTAATTTCTCTGTTCAGCCTAACATTATTTTTAGGTTGAATAAAGCCCTCTATGGATTGAAGCAGGCTCCTCGAGCCTGGTATGAGAGACTTTCTGAATTCCTCTTGAGCAAGGGCTACACTCGAGGTAAGGTTGACCAAACCCTCTTCACCAAAAATCTCGGAAAGGATTTAATAGTGGTCCAGGTGTATGTTGATGATATCATCTTCGGATCTAACAATTCAAAATTGTGTAAAAATTTTCTGAATCTATGTCTCATGAATTTGAAATGAGTTTAGTTGGCGAACTAAAGTATTTTCTTGGGCTGCAGGTCAAACAGATGGAGGATGGTTGTTTCATAAATCAAACCAAGTATACTCTGGAGATGCTGAAAAGGTTTGGAATGACCAACCTCAAGACTATCTCAACACCCATGGGCACCAACTCCTCACTGGATTCAGACGAAAAAGGTAAAGAGGTGGATGCTAAATTATATAGAGGTATGATCGGTTCACTCCTCTACTTAACAGCATCCAGGCCTGACATTCAATTTAGTGTAGGGATGTGTGCTAGATACTAGTCTAGGCCTACTGAATTGCATTTGGCAGCTGTAAAAAGAATCTTTAGATACTTATCTGCTACCCATGATCTAGGTCTTTGGTATCCTGCATCATGTAGTTTAGATCTCATTGCATATACAGATGCAGATTATGCAGGATGTAAATTGGACAGGAAAAGTACTAGTGGTCACTGCGAATTTTTAGGAGGGTGCCTAGTCTCTTAGGGATCCAAGAAGCAACACTCTGTGGCTCTTTCTACTGCTGAAGCTGAGTATGTGGCAGCAGGGAGCTGTGGCACACAGGTTATATGGATAAAACACCAGCTTCTGGGTTACTCAGTTGAGCTAGGTTGCACTTCCATCTTTTGTGACAATACTAGTGCAATAAACATTGCAAAGAATCCAGTACTTCATTCTCGAACTAAACACATCGAAATCAGGCATCATTTTATTCGTGATGAAGTAGCTAGGAAGACCTTTGAATTGATCCATGTTGGCACTAACTCACAAATTGCAGATATTTTCACTAAGCCACTGGATACTGAAAAATTTAGCACATTGCGCAGAGAATTAGGTATTTACAGAATTTCATGATTGAATAATTGATCTCTAAATAATCTGTCATGTGCTCTTATGCTTATCTTTGCTTATTATCTGTTGCTGAAAATAACCTCATTATGGGTGTTTGCTGATTCACTCGTACTGATTAATACCACTTTGTTTCCTTTGAGGTGTTTTGAGGTTTGTCTTGGTTAAGTCTGAGTTGGAGTCAAGGTCTCAGGGGGAGCTAGATTAATAATTGGTGTCATGCTCTTTTGGCCAAATCTGAACATACTTTGATCGGACTTTTGCTGACCTTATGAGAGAATCAGTTTGAGTAGGTGGATAAAAGAAATTTTTGAATGTTTTATCCGTTAAGACTGTTCATCTAATTTCTTGTTGGAATTTCAGCTGTTAGTCCCACTGAGATCAAAATCTGAATTCAAGACTATCTTCCTACACTGTAACTGACTTCTGATCTAGCCAGTACAGCATACCTGCTTAGTCTAGTTAAGTCCGAATTGAGGTATATAGTGCTTCTGTCTGAAAAACTTTGGAGCTGGTGTATTGTTCTCAAACTGAATCAAGACTAATTTACAAGGTTTCAAGTTCAGGTTAATGAAAAATTCATGAAAGAAGTTTTAACAACCTTGTTAACTGTTCATTGAGAAACTGGGACTTTCATCAATGAAGTGAAAGTATCCCATGTCATGAGATGGCAGTATAAATCAGGCTTAATTAGCTGTCTTGATCATACAGAGCAATGGTACATATCTGGTTAGTAACTGGGGTGTCTGACCTCTGGTAAAGGTGTCACCTTAATGTCAACACCAGTTAGAATACTATCTCTGTCCTCTTGTCAGAAGGGGTAATGTGGTCTTGCCACCAAGTAACTGGGGATTCCTGCCTCTAAACAAGGTGTCTCCCTAATGTCAAAGGTGTACTTGACAGATTTATCTTTGATCTTGACCATCTTTGAAAATTTTTTCTCCCTCTTGGTATCCAGATGCTGTTCACTTGGCATTTAGGTCTTGGTTTGTTTGTTTTCAATACCACATGTCTTTGTTTTCCTGACTTCCTTGCTTTATACTCTCTGAGTAAAGACTTACTCTGACCATACTGGTATCTTGTACCTAACTTGCTTAGAATCTGGTTCTGTGTATGGAGCAAATCTTCATTCACCATTTTGCACGCAGTCTGACTAACTGATCCTCAAAATCCTCACATAAAATTAATGGCTTTCTTAATTGCTTAAACATCTCACTAACTCTCCTTTATCAGCCATACTCTCTATTGTTTTTCTCTCCACTGTCAGCAATTTTCTTTTCGTGATATCTTCAGACCTGCCCCTAGTTTTTGATGATGTCAAAGGGGGAGAGTGTCTTGCTAGTGTCTTGCTTGTGCTTTTGTGCTTTGCTGAGGGGGAGCTCTTGGGAGTCGTCAGAGGAGGCGAGTGTGTTGTGTGTCTGCATTGCTTATTTTCACAGCTTATCTTCATGCACTTCATCTCTGTTATTTAATATAGTGTTGCCATCATCAAAAAGGGGGAGATTGTTGGACTTTTGTGACTTCCCTAGTGTTTTGATGATGAGCATCACTATGTTAAATATTGTCATTTTAATCAGATATCTTGAGTAACGTTATGCATTTGAAACTTCCATGATTAACAGGAAAACTGCCATGAGATAATACCTTGCATGTCCGTAATGTTCCCTTCATACTTCATGTTGTTTGTGTTCATTACACTCCGTGTTGTCCTTTTGTACGTCGTGTTATTTCAATTATGTTTGTTGGTTGTCTTCGTGTCGTTATTTGTTCCATCGCGTGCTGTACACTGTAGTACCTCGTGCTGCTTTCTGTGCCACCGCGTGTCGCTCCATCTATGTCTCCCCTTTGTCTTCGAGTCTCTTGTTCTGGCCAAGTCTATACAGCCTCATCTTTACCTTCGTTCCAAGCCAAAGTCTACACATTGGTTTAGCGTCATGCATCAGTCTTCAAAGTCCATACAATACACTGTAGCATGTTCGAAGCTAAGTCCATACATTGGTTTAAGCTTCCAAGTCTGTACATTGGCCTTCAAGCTTTCCAAGTCTATTCATTGGCAGCTGAACTTTGAAGTCTATACATCGTCCAGTTCTTTGGCAAGTCTATACCTTGTGAAAGTCCATACATTCGATTGCGTTGCCTTGAAGCTGTTCCAAGTCTATACATCCTGTTGAACGCAAAGTCTTCACATCGCCTCATCATATGAAGGCTGTACGTTGCATGTGTCCTTCTTGTTTTTGTAACCACACCTCGTGTCAGTTTCTGCTTTCGTCTTCGAGTTGGTTTCAGTCCATGTTGTTTTCGTGTCATTTTCGTCTTCGAGTCGTTCGTACGTTCGAGCAACTTAGTACTCGAGTTGTTTTTCATGTGTATTCAAGTCTTTTTAGTAAAGTGTCGTTTCACCTCGTGCCGTTCTCTTTGCTGTTTGTTATGTCGTGTTATTTTTGTATTCGTGTCTTCGTGTTGCTTTTGTATTCATGTCTTCGTGTTATTCTTGTGTTTATGTCCTCGTGTTGTTTCTTTCTATCTTCGTCCAGGTTCCCTCTGATCGCGTGTTTGTCTACCGTTTCACTCCGTGAGACTTCCTTCTCACCTCGTGCTGTTCTCTTCTGACTTCGTGTCGTTTTTCTTTGTAGTGTTAAGCTTTATTATTGTGTATCTCGTGTCGTTCTCTTCGTAGTGTTTGTTTTGTTACAGTGATACTTCATGTCGTTCTCTTTGTAGTGTTAGCCTTTTTAGTATGTATCTCGTGTCGTCTCTTTTCACCTCGTGCTGTTTTAATCTGACCTCGTGTCATTCTCTCTTTATTTCGTACTGTAGTAATCTTGTGTATCTCGTGTCGTTCTCAGTACAGTGCATCTCGTATTGCTATCACATACCTCATGCAGTTTTAGTTTTTGTGACCCTGAGTTTTAATCGTTTTATTTCTTTGCAGGAGAAGAAGAAAAACAAAAAGGAGAAGGTGGTCCGAGGAAGAATATTCCCAGTGACTGGGTTGCACGTGATCCAATGCTAAAGGAACCAATGCTATAAAGGCACGTGGCAAGAAGGTTCTGGATGAAGTGTGGGAGGCACACGCATTCTGCACCTTACCCACCTGCTGCTGCAGCTATATATTGAAGCCTTCGTCCACAGATGAAGGTTGATCGAAAGGAAAAAAGCAAAAAGCAGAAGTGCAGAGAGTTCGATCCAGAAAAAGAAGAGAAGAAATTTGAGTGAGAGCAGAAGAGAAAGAGCCTCCCTGAGAAACTAGAGTGTTCCAGTTGAGAGAAAAGAGAGAGTAGAAGAGTGATCAGAAGATGGGTATTGACTTACGGATCAAATCCGAAGTATGCTGCTCTGTTTGAGCTACATTGTTTCCGTTTCTGAGTTTTGGATTCCTTCTTTCTTGTTTTCATTTTTGTCTGTGTTTCTTTCTTGATTGAGAGTTCTCTGTGTTTCCTCCTGGTGTTCAGGGGAAGAGAGAGACGTGTTCTCTCTGGTTCACTTGCAACAGACGTTGCAGTATTGTTCCCTCTCGTAGAAGAGGTGTTCCCTCTAGGATTCAGAGGAAGAGAGACCTTGGTCTCTGGTTCTAGTGACTGCAGGTCACTAGTATTCCCTCCGGTTGGAGGAAGAGGAAATTGTTTCCTGTTTCTAGGGACTTAGCGTCCTTAGAGTTCCCTCCGGGTGTGGAGGAAGAGGGGAGAGTGTTCCCCTGTGAAGCTGTGAATCAGCCGTTGTTGCAGACTGAGTCTGCTTTGCTAGCAGGTGCTAGTGGAAGCCTCACTTCGATTTGAAGTGAGGGGTGGACGTAGGCAGACTGGAGGTCTGACCGAACCACCTTAAAAACCTCTGAGTACTCGTGTGATTATCTGTGGTGATTGTGTGGTGTGCCTTCTATCCACTCGAGTTATTGTCCGCACTGCGTGTTTGTGGGTTCAATTCTGAGTTTACTTGTTTTAAGTGAACCATTCTTCAGTAAGTTTTTAATCGGTTGAAAACAATGATCTATTCATCCCCTCCCCTTCTAGATCACTTCATATTTCTTGTATCATACATTGCATAAGCTGTTAATTACTTTAAGCAAGCCTGGTTCATAGAGATATAATTCCTACTGAGCGTCCGCTCACCTAGTATTTCCCCATGTTTTTCAAGTAATAATTATGAGGATGAATGCGTTCAAGATGGGCAAGGGCAAGAGTGAAGAGAATCTCGGCCTTTTAGTTGAACCTCGTAGACTTATGTCTAATTTAGTTAGTTTGAGAGTCTCTTGTAATTTTCTTTTATTGTGTGTGTTAGTCTGAGTCAAAATTATAATAAACTTATATTTGGAACTTCAATGAAATTATGTTTTGTCTAGTTATATTGTCTTCGTGATTTCCTCTGATTATTCGTGATTGTTCGCTGCTACGTTTCGAGCATGTTTCCGCTGCTATCGATTCGAGACGTGACATAAGTGGTATCAGAGCCTATATTGTTTAAACCCTAGGTTATTATCCATATGTATAGGTTCCCTTGAGTATTAGGTCGTATAACCCTTAACATTCCTTCTTGTCACCTGGTGAGATTGGCACTACAAGAAAATGCGGTTTTAGTGACAAAAATTTCGGACAGAATAATTTCCGTCTGAAGATATGTCGAAAATTCAGACAGATAAATTTACGCCTAAAATTCCATCGGTATTTCCAACAGATATTATCTGTTGGAATAGCTGTCTCTATTTGTGACGGATATTCCGACGGAAATATATCCGTCTGAAATATTCTAAAAGTTTCAGACGAAAATAAGTTTCATCTGAATATCCGTCGGAACATCCCGTCTTCCCGCAATCAAACCCTTCCCCCCGATCTCCCTCTCACTCTCTGTACACTCTCACCACTCCCCCCCGATCTCCCTCTCACTCTCTGTACACTCGCCACCGTCTCCCTGCCGAGGAGAGACCGCCGTCCTTGCCGCCGGAGCTCTCGCCGTCCTCGCCATCACCGCCGGAGCTCTTGCCGTCCTCGCTCGATCGCCGTCCTCTCCGGCTCCGATAAACCGCCTCCCTCTCCCTCTCCCCCTCTCTGTAACACTCTCCCTCTCCTTGTCCCTCTCCCGCTCCCTCACTCCCTCTCTGTAACACACACACGCACCCACCCGACAGAGGGGGCGCCGGCCAGTGGTGCTTGTTCTGTTAATCGGTTGATGAAATACTTCCAGTCTGTATGGTTTATGCATTTTGCATGCCACAAATCATAGCTAGAAACGTCACAGGTGAACAAAAAACTGGAGTGGACTGCTGAGCGCTTGTAATCTTGTTATGGTTCATATTTTCTTTCATGACAAACACAGAAACACATCGCTGCGGATCATAACTAGGAGTGCCACAGGTGGAAAAAAACTATCTGGAATGTTGACCAGTTGCCACCTTGTTATGTTTCCTATGACAAAAATTGTTCTATACTTGTCTCTTGAAAAACAGGTTGATGAGATGCCTAGTTTCATTCCACATTTTAAGTTTAATACTTTCATTAAAATTTCAGCCTGTTAAACCCTACAGGAAAGCCAGAATCAGATTATTATCCAACTTTTTAAGACAACATCAGCCAATATCATTATATCAACACTATGATTAAATATCATATTAACTTGTTTGGTGAATGGAACGGCTAAATGAACCTTGTCTGAACCAAAAAAAAAGTGCAGATAACTGTCTAGATGCCCCATTGTACCCCTCATTCTCTATGCTGGAAATGTAGATTGGCTGTTGGGGCATTTTGCCAGATTTCCAACTATGGAAATGGACAAAGTTCAGTGGACATTCCACAAGATATAGTGGGGGTCTCATCCAAATATGCTTATGCACGTACATTCTAACATTTCACTAACAGCCTGTTGAACCCTAAAAAAAAAAAGGTTAAGAAACCCCCTCCAGCTAGGTGGCAGCAGAGGAGACCCCCCTCCGGTGGCATGGGACCGGAGGCACCCCCCTCCGGTCCCTTTGTTTTTCTGGCCCATGTGTAAAAAAAAAAAAAGAGAGGAGAAAACAGACACCTCTTGAACTTCCACCGGAGGGGCAGTCTAGGAAGTTAACACCGGAGGCACACCCCCTCAGGTTCCTCTTCTCATGCAACAAAAAAGAAAAGAAAAGTGAAGCAACAGCAGAAAAAGAAGGGCCTCCGGTTGACAGGTAACCGGAGGAGCCTCTCCTCCGGTTCTGCCTCTTCATCTTCCAAAGACTCACCCCCTCCGTCCCGGAGCTCATTAAAAAAAAGGAGGAAAGAAGGTGAAAGGACTTATCTTTTCAGATTCCACCGGAGGGGGTGGGGAAGAAGAAGGTGAAGAGGCCTTACCTTTTCAGATTCCACCGGAGGGGGTGGGGGAGGTTTCAAGGTCATGCCTCCGGTCCCCCCTTATCAACTATAAAAGGAATGGCAGGAAGCAACTCCAGCGGGGATCTTCGGAGGAAGCACCTGGGGAGGCAGTAGCATCAATGTCCGTGCAGAACAACAGTAGGGGCTGGAGAGCTTCTTTGAGGCCCAGCCCCACGCAGGGAGCAGCCCAAGCACAGCACATGTGTGAGGCCTGCAGTAAACAAGGAGGAAAGGACTAGATCTTCAAGCATCCCTCAAGGAGCAAGACGAAGAATGCACAAGAAGGCCTGCGCAGGGAGCAAAGGTGCTGAAGACTATTTTTTCTTTGAAAGACATGAAGCTTGAAGCATGAATCCCAAGAAGGAAAGGTCGCTCAAGAGTTCTTCTGTCTGTGTATGCATAAAGGAAATCAGAAAAGAAAAGATATTGCATAGGAACCCGTCATCATTAGGACTGGAATTATGTATATCCTCCCATGCTGGGTATACTTTGAAGATCAAAAAACTATGTGAATAGCTCTATAATTGCACGGGATATCTTCTGGGAAACTGCAATTATAAACCTGCCCCTGCACAAGAGTAAATGAGCATGAAACCCAAGGAGGGATTAAAGCCTTTGGTCAATAATTTTTGGGAAGAGGAGAGTCTGCGCACCCATTCTCCCCCTTGGCCTCTTAACCGTGGCTTTAAAGGGTAATAAATGCTCTTAACTAATGGGATTGGAGAAGGGGAATAAATCCCACTGCCACCTTGACCTATTTTAAGAAGAGGTTAAATGCTCTTTAACTCTGGAATTAAAGTTGAGGGAAATGAATGCTCAGAGGGATCCCTCTTCCCTTCTTTCTTTCTAAAAGGCTTAGCCGATGGGCATTTGGGAGAAGGCAATAAATGCCCTTAACCAATATGTTTAAAGGGAATAAATACCCTGGCACCCTTGCATTCTGGAAGAAACAAAAAACCATGCGCATCTCACCTCCTTGGCTGATGGAATTTGCTAACCACTGGAGAAAAAAGAAACCCTGTGCATTCTGCCCTTGTGCAATTCTATCAGAAAGAAAAAACTGTTTATTCTCAGAAAGCATGTGAAGTATGCAAAATATGATAAATCATGTGAAGTTACGCGACAGCCCATGCCGCTGCACAGTATGTTCTGAGAAATCAAAATTACAGATATACCCCTACCATGGGATATCTCCTGAAAAATCAAACATACCTCTGCCACGGGATATTTTCTGAAAACTAAAATTGCAAGCTTACCCTCATCACAGAGCAGCAGTCAAGGGCTTGGAGAGCTTCTGAAGAGGCCCAAGTAACAGTTCTGCGAAGGGAACAAGGCTCCCAAGGCAGCAGTCAAAGGAGCCACATTCTGCCAATGGAACATCAGCATAGGAGGGCCATCCCGTAGATGCCTTGGTTGGGATATGGTCAACACAAAAAAAGGCCCCCCTTGGGGTGTTCCGATCACCTCCCTTGAGAATGGTGTGCTTAAGGGACTTGTCACCTTTTGCAAATGATCAATTAAATTCAAATGGGCTTACACATTTACACATTGAAATCAAATGGGCTCAAATGGATTTGCAAATGGAAATCGATTGGGCTTACAAACAAATGGAGATCAAATGGATAGAAGTTTTGCAAGTTTAAGGTTCTGAAAATGTCGCAAAAATGTTCTGAAAATATGTAGAAAAGTACAGAAATGCAACACCACAGAAATGTAACAAGTTTCAACAGCACCAGAAATGCTGTGAAACAAGTTTTCAAATCAAATCAACACATTTCAACAATAGAAAAGTGCTCAACAATAGAAATTTCAACAACAGAAATGTGCAGAAATAAACACATCACAAATGTCATGCTGTATGCTTTACAGAAATGCCAAAGAAAGCTCTGCAATGTTGAAACTTTATTCTGCATATTGTAAATAGTCAACACAGTTTCAACAACATTGCAGAAATACCCCCGGTGGGTGGAAAATTACAGAAATACCTCTGGTGGGCAGAAAATTGCATAAATACCCCCGGTGGGTAGAAAATCACATAAATATCCCCGGTGGGTAAAAAATTGCAGAAATACCCCGGGTAGCGGGAAAATTGCAGAAATACCCCTGATAGAGGGAAAATTACAGAAATATCTCCGATGGCGGAAAAATTACAGAAATACCCCCGGTAGCGAAAAAATTACAAAAATGTTCCCGGTAGCGGAAAAATTACAGAAATACTCCCGATGACGGGAAAATTGCTGAAATACTCCCGATAGCGGGAAAATCACAGAAATCTCCCCAATGAAGGAAAACTTATAGAAACACCCATGGTTGTGGGAAAATTACAGAAATAGCTCCATTTGTGGGGTCTCAAAATTATCAAAATACCCTTGTTCTGGTTTACGCCGTTTGCACGACTCGGTGGAGCGGGACCACGCCCCTTCTCTGAAGTGGTGTGCGCTCTCCTGAGTTCGGCTTATGGCTAACCATCCAAATCCATATATCTTTTCATGGAGCCCTGAGAAGTCCAGAAATTAAGACGAGGAAATACCCAAGAAGTCGAATGACGGGGTTATTTCCGAGAAGTCCAGAAATTAAGACGAAGAATACCCAAGAAGTCGAATCACGAGGTTATTCCCGATAAGTCCAGAAATTTAGACAATGAATACCCAAAATGTCAAATGACAAGATTATTCCTGAGAAGTCAAGAAATTAAGACAAGAAATACCTAAGAAGCCCAATGACATGGCTATTCTCGAGAAGTGAAGAAACGAAGTCAAGGACGCCCAAGAAGTCAAATGACGGGGCGATCTCCAAGAAGTCAAGAAATGTCAAATATGTTCCGAAATGTCAAAAGTAATTGGAATGCCCAAGAAGTCAGGAAGTGACAGGGCTATTTCCGAAAAAGGGTGGAAATACCCAAAAAGAGTTAGAAATTCCAATAGCATCCCAATGTTTGGGAAAGTTGCAGAAATACTCTACGGAGGAAAATTACAAATATACCCCACCGCAGGCAGAAATGTTCTTTATGGACACCAAGCTGACTTAAGGGTCCGATCGCAATCAAAAGAGTGATCATGACCATGAAGTAACTCCGATGGACCAACGGTGATCATCTTAGCGATCCAACGGTCCTCGTGATGGAATTTTAATTCAATGGCCCGATCAGGACGAAAGTAAATTCAAATATCCAAATGCAGATTGAAGCAAATTCAAAGGCTCTGATTGCAACCGGATGAAGATCCGATTATACAATCGGGACCATACGTAAAGGTCTTGAAAGACTGATTGTAATTCAAATCATGTGTTCAAGAAATGAAGTCTCCAAATTCCTTTGCAAGAGTGTGTACCCATAATGGGCGATCGTCAAGATCATTTATGTCACAACATGTAGAGGCAAAAAGACATTCTTCGACAATTAATCAAAGGTGTTCGGACTTGTACCGATGTAAATTAACACCGACTCCGGTCGGTGGGGAAAGGCCATGTACACGAACCCTAAATCGTCTGATAAATCCCAAAAGGTGCGGAATTAACAAATATGCCAAAATATACGACATATCCATCCAGCGAAGTCGGATGTTCCAAAAAATTCCGTGTGTAAAAAGACTGGCACGCCCGGTGGGACTTTTCCTGCCTTTCATTTCTTTGTCGAAGAATACCTTGCCTTGACAAAAGTTGTGACTCCTTCACACTCTTGCAAGAAGTTCAAAGGACTCCCACCGTTGAAGCTGTCGCTGGGGGCATCAAGGTTAAGGTTGCCCGGGGCGTCAAGGTTGAGCGGTCCCTTTCAAAGGCCAAATGTCAACATGTATCTAAAGTTGCTCCTACTAGTTGGGGGGATGCCATTCCAACTGTGGTTGCTGCCGTTGGGGGCATCAAGGTTAAAACTCCCTGTCAAAGGCCAAATGGCAACACAATTCATGTCCAAGTGGCAATTACTAAGAGGGGACAACGCCACCACAGTCATGGCCGCCGCTGCTTGATACGTCCAAGTGAAGACTTCCTGTTGAAGACTAAGTGCCAACAAAATTCATATGTTGTTCCTGCTAGCCGGGGGCAATGTCGCCGCCCTGGAAGAAAATCTGTTGTGGCTATATCTAAGTCTGGCAAGATTTGTCCTTGACCAAAAGCAAACCAAAGAAAAAGAAGAAGAAGAACGCAACTGGCCAGATAAAGGCGAGCCGATCTCATAACAATACTTTGCCGAATACATCAAGCTGAGGCAGAGATGAAAGAAGCCAACGCCTAAGCTTCGCTCTGAAGCCAAGGCACCGGTGGGAAGTCAAATCCTCTAAGTCTGGGCAAGGGGGCAATCTTATTGCTGTCTACATCAAGTGAAAGGTGACAATGAAAGAAGTTGACATCCAAGCCTCACGTAAAAAGTCAAAGCCCTTAAGTCTAGGCGAGGGGGCGATTCCGTGAACCAACTTCTTTTCAAATAAATATGGGTCAACAAGGAGGAGGCTTTGAACAATCTAAACCTTCTAAGGCAACAACTTGAGGCCAGAATTTCAATCTTGGGGGCATGTTTCAATCAGTCCCAAAATAGATTTTCCTCTCCCTCAAGACATGAGATGAGGCAGAAAAGGAAGATGAATAAATAAGAATAGGGAAGATAAAATTGGTGAAGCATCAAGCTGCTACCTTAGAAATTCAAGAGGGCATATCTGGCAAAGAAAACTCCAAGAAGAGGTAGGGGCAAAGCACAAAATAATGCTTCGAGCAAAATCTCAAGCGAAACCTCAAGCAAGGTAGCTCCGACAAGCAATAGCCCGATCAGAAGTCCAAAGCAGAAGGCTCCAAGTCATGCCTAGGCAAAGCCAGAAAGGCCAGCCCAGGAAGAAGGCTTCAAGCAAAGCTCTAAGTGAAGACAAAAATAGAAGCCTAAAAAAAAAAGATGAAGTAAAACCAATGGCGGAGCCAAGAAGACAGATTCAAGGGGGACCTCTGTCTTTTCCCTTTCCAAATTTTAACACTCTGTTAGTGGAGTCTGTCCCAAAATCGTCATTGTTCGAACCTCTTAAGGCTTCAAACATGTCTGCCTGACATCAAGCCATCTATGCATAGGATCCAACCCATGCTTTGGTACCAAATCGGTGTTGAACACCAACTCATTTCTTGATCTGCCAAGTTTGGGTATTGTTCCACTTCGGGCTCTAAGCCACCCTTGGCAATTAAGCTCATTTTCTGGTAACACAAAGCTAGCTTCAGGCGTAAACCTATGCTTGTGGCACCAAACCAATTTCGGCGTCAACCTTTCTCCCGCTGTCCACAGGGAAGTTGTAAAATTCCCTGCCAAATTTTACCCCAAAAGAAGAAAGAAGGGAAAAAAAAGGGAAAGTGAAAGAGAGAAAGAAAGAGAGGAGTACTCTTGGCCCATGCCCTCCAAGGCAGAAGCTCAAAGCGAAAATTTTATCTCGGGAGGGACGAATTTCACCCAACTCAGTCATCATACAGTCTGTCCTCTTGAAATGAAGCGCAAGCTGAGGAGGAGAAAAACAAGAAAGAAGTGTTTGAAGAGAAACTTAAAGAAGCAAAGGTGAATAGACAGTTGCCATGGAAATCCCCATAGAAGAAAATCCCTCTGTGAAGAACTACAAAAGAGAGAGAGTAACCCTTCCTTCCACTCAATGAAAAGCACATCTCACCTGGATCATCACCTTGTCAAAGCTCCAATCCAGAGATCAAAAAAAAGAGAAAAAAAAAGAAAAAAAGGGGTTTAAAATAGAGGTGCCCCGGCGGACTTAGCCATTCCCATCACAGGGGTGGTTGAGGGTAAAAAGGCCAAAGAAACCCGGCTGAGGTGAAAACCTGAAAGGGCGTCTCAGGCAAAATTGGGTAACCCCTCAGCGTGAAAACCCGAAAGGGCGCGCTGGAAAAAGCTAAAGGGGGCCAGCTTCGGCGAAAACCCGAAAGGGTGCTGGGGTTGGTAAAGTGAAAAAAAAATGAAAAAAAAGAGGAGAAGAAGAAGAAAATATATTTTCAACAATCATCATGAACCAGCATCGTGGTTATCCTCCACTTGAAAATCATGTCCTATCAAGGAGAACAAATGCATCAAAACCCAAACCGTTGGTTTGAAACCCCTTTCGGGTCGATAACCATCCAAAACGAAACCCAAATCCTTGGTTCAAACTCCTTCGGGTTAGCCACCATTAAAACCAACTCTTTGGTTACCCAAGCCTTCCTTGGATCACCACAAAAAAGGACACGAAACCCAGATCATTGGTTCGAAACCCCTTCCGGGTCAGCAACCACAAAATAAAACCAAATTTTTGTTGCCCAAACCTTTCGAGTCAAGAAAAAAAAGAGAGAAACCCAAAGTCATGGTGCCCAAACCCCTTCTGGGTTAGTCACCATTCCAAAACCCAAAAACTTCATCGTCAAGCCCCTTTCAAGCTAAAAGGCCGCAGGCTTATAAGTCATTGGCCCCACATCTTCCTTATGGTGGAGGAACAATGGAAATTAAGACACTTTGTCCCAACGACAACGTCAAGCAACAACGATGTCAAGCAACAACGATGTCAGAAGCAACTACAACAACAACGTCAAGTAACAACGCCAACACCAGAAGCAACTACAACAACAACGTCAAGCAACAACGCCAACACAAGAAGCAACAACAGCAGCAGCAATAAACAAAAAAAGAAAAAAAAATGGGGCATAAAATTGAGGTGCCCCGACGGACTTGGGCATCCAACTTGTTGGTTGCCTAAGGGCAAAAAGGTCATAAAACTCGGCTGGAGTGAAAACCCGAAAGGGCGCTTCAGGCAAAAATGGGTAACCCCTCGGTGTGAAAACCCGAAAGGGCGCATTGGAAAAAGTTACAGGGGGCCAGCTTCGGCGAAAACCCGAAAGGGCGGTGAAGTTGGTAATGTGAAAAAAAAAGAAAAGAGGATGAAGAAAGGAGGAATGCATCGTCATTATGCACTACCATCTCAAACATTCTTTGTCCGATAGTTTTGTCCCACTGTGGCGAGCACATTATCAAAACTATCAAATCACAAGTTCCAGAAAAACTCACCCAAATTTCAACTTTTGGCTTCCAAATCACAAAAGTCAGCCAAACCCTCAGTGCAATCCTCAACTTCCAAATCACGAAGGATAGCCAACTCCAACTCCATTTCTCGGTCTTCAAACCGCACAAGTCAACTAAGTTTCAAAACCCAAAGGTCAACCAAAATCCAAACTCAAATCCCAAACTCCGTTGGCCCTCAGACCATCAAGTCACCCACAGTAAATTTTAAACCCCAATTCTAATCTTTGGCTTCCAAATCACAAAGGTTAGTCAACCCCAATTCTAGTCTTTGACCCCACCTTAACTTCTAATGCTTGACTTCTACACCACGGAGGTCGCTACGGGAGAAAGGAAAATGAGAAGAAGAAAAAAGATGAAAAAGAAGAAGAAAAAAATGAGAAAAAAAAAGACGAAAGAAAAAAGGAAAGAAGAGAAAAGAAAAAAAAAGAAAAAGAGGGAAAAGAAGAAAAGATGAAAAAGAATTATTGTTATTCATCACCATGAGCCGTCACCATCGACGCCTCTTTTTATTATGATTTTGTCCCCATTCGGGGCAAGCATGTCTCAATACTAAATTTTTATAGTAGTGTTGGAAATCATGTCCGTTTGGGCCGTCAACCCTACTTAAATCACAATTTTTGGTTTTGGCCCGCAAGTCCTTTCGGACCGTCAATTCCACTAAATTTTTATAGTAGTGTTGACATTCATGTCCGTTTGGGCCGTCAACCCTACTTAAATCACAATTTTTGGTTTTGGCCCGCAAGTCCTTTCGGACCGTCAATTCCACTAAATTTTTATAGTAGTGTTGGCATTCATGTCCGTTTGGGCCGTCAACCCTACTTAAATCACAATTTTTGGTTTTGGCCCGCAAGTCCTTTCGGACCGTCAATTCCACTAAATTTTTATAGTAGTGTTGGCATTCATGTCCGTTTGGGCCGTCAACCCTACTTAAATCACAATTTTTTGGTTTTGGCTCGCAAGTCCTTTTGGACCGTCAATTCCACTAAATTTTTATAGTAGTGTTGGCATTCATGTCCGTTTTGGGCCGTCAACCCTACTTAAACTCCAAATTCTTGGTTTTGACCCGCAAGTCCTCTTTGGACCGTCAATTTCACCAAATTTCAATTTTTGATCTTGACCTACAAGTCCTTATTGGGCCGTCAATTCCAAAAATTCTCAAGTTTTGGTGTTTATTCACAGACGTCCTTTCGGGACTGTCAACGCAAAAGACCACCCCAAATTCTCAAATTTTCAAATGATGAAGAAGCCGACCCTATCACCTTCGAGGTCAACACAATTGAAGAAGACGGTCTCACTGAGAAAGAGGAATAAGATTAGCGTGAGCCGATAAAATAAAGAATGGTTGCCTCTCTTCAGATCGGGCTCAAAGGGATCAGCCGCTGCGAAGGGCAACATCATATCAGTTGGTAGGAAATCAATTATATAGGCTGGTGCATGAAAAGGACAAGCCTGTCCTCTTACGTTGCCTCTCGCCGAAGGAAGCCAAGATGGTCAGGCACAAGGTCCACCCAGGGTTCTGTGGTGCCCATCAAGTCGGGGACAAAATGAAGAGCAATATAAAACTTAAGGGTTTCTACTGGCCCACCATGTATACGGATTACAACCGATACGCCCGCACGTCATCAGTGCCAAGCTTTCGGCCCAGTGCCAAGAAGACTCCCAAGCTCGTTGCACACCATGGCTCCTATATGGCCCTTTACAGAATAGGGAATGGATATCGTGAGACCCTTTCCACCATCCACAAGAGGCTACAAATTCATCCTAACCGCTACAAATTACTTCTCCAGGTGGGCCGAAGCTATCCCTCTGCAGGAGGTCACAAGAGAGGCAATCGCCCAATTTGTTAAGTACCATATTTTATACCGATTCGGCACCCCCTGTCGAATCATGTCAGATAATGGCACTCCTTTCAAAAATAAGACCATTTACCAGTTGACAGCAGAGTTTCATATCGACTGGAGAACGTCAACGGTCTACAATCCCCAAGCCAATGAATTGGCCGAAGCATTTAACAAGACCCTCTCCAAGCTCTTGGCCAAGATCGTCGAAAGCCGCAAAAGGGACTGGGGTGAGAAAATACACGAAGCTCTCTGGGCATACCAAACTGTCTACAAGGCCCCCACCGGCTGTTCCCCTTTCTCTCCGGTGTATGGGGCGAAGGCTATAGTATCAATTGAAATTGAAATGTCGTCCTACCGGGTCGCCGTGCACACTGGCCTACAGACTCAAGTGCAAGATGAAATAGAAAGAAGACTTGAAGAGCTTTCTAGCGTGCAAGGTAAAAGGGTGGAAGCCTACAAACATCTTCAGCTATACCAAGCCCGAATGACTCAAGCCTATGATGAGCTGGTAAAGTAAAGGGCGTTCAAAAAAAAATAAAAAAAGAAAAGTGACGTCGTCATGGTCAAAAAGAAAGGGAAGTCATGGCTGGCAAACCTAGCGACAAATTACAACCTAATTGGCGTGGGCCCTATGTTGTCACAAGGGTCTACGAAGGAAGCACATATACAATCGTTGATCACAAAGGAGAAATGCCATTCCTGCCACCGAATGGGAAGCATTTAAAGCTATACTATGCTCCCGAGCATGAGTTCCAGCAACAATCTACACAAGACTTGCCCTCCTCCTCAGGGGAGTAAGGAAGGGTAGGGGAGTTACCCTCCCAAAGAAAACCCAAAAGTCATGATTGCTCTGAACAGTTCTTGTTCACGTCCCACCGTGCTAAATCCCAAAGTTTGGCTTTCCAACTTCCTTGGTTAGCCCCAAATCCTAAATCTTCGGCCTCCCAACCTAGTTGGTCGGCCCCAAATCCAAAGTTTTTCGGCCCCAAATCCAAAGTTTTTCGACTTTCGATTTCATTGGTTAGCCCCAAATCCCAAAGATTGGCTTTCCAACTTCCTTGGTTAGCCCCAAATCCCCCAAATTCCAAATTCCAAATTCCGGCTTTCCAATTTCATTGGTTAGCCCCAAATCCCAAAGTTTGGCTTTCCATCTTCCTTGGTTAGCCCCAAATCCTAAATCTTCGGCCTCCCAACCTAGTTGGTCGGCCCCAAATTCCAAATTCCAAATTCCGGCTTTCCAATTTCATTGGTTAGCCCCCAAAATTTCAAATTCCAAGTTTCGGCTTTCCAATTTCATTGGTTAGCCGCCAAATCCCAAATTACAAGTTTCGGCTTTCCAATTCTATTGGTTAGCCGCCAAATCCCAAATTCCAAGTTTCGGCTTTCCAATTTCATTGGTTGGCCCCAAATTCCAAATTCCGGCTTTCCAATTTCATTGGTTGGCCCTAAAATTCCAAATCCCAGATTGGCTTTCCAATTTCTTTGGTCAGCCCCAAATCCAAAAATCGGCTTTCCAATTTCGTTTGGTCAGCCCCAAACCTTCAAATTTTCGGCTTCCCAACATCGTTGGCCAGCCTCGAATCACAAGTTTTCGGC
Source organism: Amorphophallus konjac (assembly GCA_022559845.1). Taxonomy (NCBI): domain Eukaryota; kingdom Viridiplantae; phylum Streptophyta; class Magnoliopsida; order Alismatales; family Araceae; genus Amorphophallus; species Amorphophallus konjac. Next base: position 97,765,662 of record CM040118.1, on the reverse strand, counting down.
TTCCCAACGTCGTTTAGTTAGCCCCAAATAAAGTTTCGGCTTTTCCGAACCCCGTTTGGTTAGCCCCAAATCCTAAGTTCCGGCTCTCCTAAACCATTTTTGGTCAGCCCCACATCCAAACTTTTGGCTCCTAAATCATTTTTGGTCAGCCTTAAAATCCGATACTCAAATTTCCGAATTCTGCTTTTGGCCCTTAAACGGTTAGAGGTCGGCCAAGTCATCACCTCACAGTTACTCTCTTTTGCAAAGTGCAACATCTAATTTCAAGCTCCGGAGGGTTGACTACCCTTGTTCAAAAAAAAAGGGGAAGAGAAAAGAAAAAAAAAGGAAGAGAAAAAAAAGAAAAAAAGGGAAAAAAAGAGAGAAAAAAAGGTAGAAAGAAAAAAAGAAGAAAAAATGAGAGAAAGAGAGAGAGAAAAGGAGAAAGGAAGGGAAAGATTTGGCACGACCACATTTAGCATTTTCTGCTCTTGTCCCACCGACACCACAAGTGTTCCAAAACAAAAATCCAATGGAACCACTTGCAAAAATGGGTAAGAACGTCCCTCCAGTGCCAACATCTACACTTGGAGGTGACTCATCCACCGAAGACTAAAAGAGAAAAAAAAATCTTCAACTACTGAATTTTCATGCTGGGGCAATCGCCAAGATAGACCCCTTCAAAGGAGCCTCTCCATTTAGCAAGCTGGCAAGTGCATCAAACTTCCACGACGAAGCTGCATTCTTAACTCCCTTCGGTGTCTCGGGAGACTCCGCCAAGGAAGGCCCTTCCAATGAAAAAAAAAGAGGAAGAAAAGAGAATGACTACAAATCCAATGAAAGAAGTGGATTCTCTGTTAATCATGAAATCATGCTGGGTGCCGGAGGCAATCCCTCAAGGTGACTGCAAATAAATAAAAGAATGCACAACATGAGTCTCGAGACAAGTCCTCGGGATAACTACAAGCAAATGAAAGGATGCATATCAAGTGCAAAGCTTAACACCTCCTGGGTGCATCTTGTTCTAGCTTTGCTTCGCAAAGTCGCCTTGCATAACTCTAGTGGAAGGAAAATACTCCTAATGAAGTGAAGTCCACAAAGCACAGGACTGCATCTGTGAGAGCATTAGGTCACTCAAATTTGAAGTTGTGGAAGCTCTAAAATTCTCCCAATACATGGACCCGATGTGGCAGCTCGGAAGGAACCTGCAAAGCAAAAAGGGAAAATCATCAGTATACAAGAAATCTCAAGTTTTACCAGCAAAGTTGATATGGAAATCAAAAATTGGAATATTGATTCCCCTACCCAGACATGACAGTTCTGGAAGAATCCCTTCAATAGAACCTGCAAAGAAAAACATCAGTATACAAGAAAGTTCAAATCATACGAGCAATGCTGATGTGAAAGATATAACCCCAGCAGCAATGGATGTTGGCTCAGTGAGTCCTCCGGCTCAAGAGAAGCATATAAGGCCGGGCTTCGGGTAAAGTCAAAAAGGCAGGGCCCAACCAAAGAACTCCAAATCAAGCTCTAGACAAGCTCCAAAAGGTGACATTAAGCGAGAGCAATCCAAGTCCAACTCCAGGCAAAGCCAAAAAGTGCGAGACCAAGGCGGAATCCCCCAGTTAAGTCCAGACAGATCAAGGAACAAGCATGCAAGAAGCCCGAAGCAGTATCAACGTCTCAAAACTTTGGTCCGTATATGACCGAGTTCCAAGAACCGTCCCCCGAAATAATCAAGCAAGCATTCAATGTCACCCGCCAAATACATAAAGGAGAGGCTGACTGGGTCAAGATGGTCCCAAAGAAGCATAGTCACCCTAAACCCCCTCAAAGAAAAGCCCAATTCAACAACTCCAAATCTGGAGGCACCTCCCAACAATCTGCAAAAGGCAAAAACTCCTTCTCCGATTGAACTGGCGTAAGCTAGAAGGCAGGATAAGGACGAGAAAAAGTATTTAAAAAGAAGAATGAGGAGGGAAGCATCCTCTTTAGTGTGGCTATGATGCTAGAGTGTCCCACCCTACCGGGGAATGCCAAGAAATCCAAGATTGGATTGAAACCATTAAAAGGAAGAGATCAATGCCCAAAGAACATGCGTGAAACAGAGAAACCATAGATGGGCAATCGAAAAGCTATTAAGTCAAAGACGCCTCGCAGAAATGTTGCGCAAGGAGGATCCTGTCTTCTACAAGCTGAAATGGCCAATGCTTCAACTTAAATCCCTGGCCGCCCTGAAAGTCCAGGCCGGCAATTATATTGAGTAGGGCGCCGACCAATGCTTGAGACAGATTCTCGGGCAAAGAAAAAGAAAGGGAGAGAGTCTTCGTAGCAAGATTTCCGATTTAGTCTTGGATAAAGCCAGAAAAGGCAAAGCTCAAGAGAAAAATGTTAGACCAGGTTATGGACGAAGAACAAGAGAATTTCGGTCACCCAAAAAAAAAAAGAGAAGAAAAAAGAAGAAAGAAAGAAAGAAGAAAAAACTCTGCTACTTCTGTTGGCGCATTTTCGCAACTCTTCAATAAAACTCAGCCTCAGGTCGACTTGGTGGAGCGGGTCCATGCCACTTCTCTGGAGTGGTGTGCGCTCTCCTGAGTTCTCCCCTAAGGGTTACAAAGTTCAGAAATATTTGATTCCACCAAATAGGCAGAGAAGCCAGATGGCTTTATGTAAAGTGCCTGATAAAGTTGACATCGGCCCAGACGATAATGACAAACACTGCTCAGAATTAGTGATGACACCATACAGTAATGGAGGCTTAGAGCAATACATAATGTCTTTGAGTCCCACTCCTGGACTGTTGTCACCTTCAACCAAATTCTCCATCATGTCATCAGGACTCAAGGGAAAACGAACAAATTCAATATATTCTCCGCCATGTCATGAAGATTGAAGATAGCAGCGGAACTCCCAAAATGCACGGGCCGTCCGCCGTCACCTTCGGCTCCGGCGGACATCCCGTGGGGGGCATTTGTTGAACCCTAAAAAAAAAAGGTTAAGAAACCCCCTCCAGCTAGGTGGCAGCAGAGGAGACCCCCCTCCGGTGGCATGGGACCGGAGGCACCCCCCTCCGGTCCCTTTGTTTTTCTGGCCCATGTGTAAAAAAAAAAAAGAGAGGAGAAAACAGACACCTCTTGAACTTCCACCGGAGGGGCAGTCTAGGAAGTTAACACCGGAGGCACACCCCCTCAGGTTCCTCTTCTCATGCAACAAAAAAAAAAAGAAAAGTGAAGCAACAGCAGAAAAAGAAGGGCCTCCGGTTGACAGGTAACCGGAGGAGCCTCTCCTCCGGTTCTGCCTCTTCATCTTCCAAAGACTCACCCCCTCCGTCCCGGAGCTCATTAAAAAAAAGGAGGAAAGAAGGTGAAAGGACTTATCTTTTCAGATTCCACCGGAGGGGGTGGGGAAGAAGAAGGTGAAGAGGCCTTACCTTTTCAGATTCCACCGGAGGGGGTGGGGGAGGTTTCAAGGTCATGCCTCCGGTCCCCCCTTATCAACTATAAAAGGAATGGCAGGAAGCAACTCCAGCGGGGATCTTCGGAGGAAGCACCTGGGGAGGCAGTAGCATCAATGTCCGTGCAGAACAACAGCAGGGGCTGGAGAGCTTCTTTGAGGCCCAGCCCCACGCAGGGAGCAGCCCAAGCACAGCACATGTGTGAGGCCTGCAGTAAACAAGGAGGAAAGGACTAGATCTTCAAGCATCCCTCAAGGAGCAAGACGAAGAATGCACAAGAAGGCCTGCGCAGGGAGCAAAGGTGCTGAAGACTATTTTTTCTTTGAAAGACATGAAGCTTGAAGCATGAATCCCAAGAAGGAAAGGTCGCTCAAGAGTTCTTCTGCCTGTGTATGCATAAAGGAAATCAGAAAAGAAAAGATATTGCATAGGAACCCGTCATCATTAGGACTGGAATTATGTATATCCTCCCATGCTGGGTATACTTTGAAGATCAAAAAACTATGTGAATAGCTCTATAATTGCACGGGATATCTTCTGGGAAACTGCAATTATAAACCTGCCCCTGCACAAGAGTAAATGAGCATGAAACCCAAGGAGGGATTAAAGCCTTTGGTCAATAATTTTTGGGAAGAGGAGAGTCTGCGCACCCATTCTCCCCCTTGGCCTCTTAACCGTGGCTTTAAAGGGTAATAAATGCTCTTAACTAATGGGATTGGAGAAGGGGAATAAATCCCACTGCCACCTTGACCTATTTTAAGAAGAGGTTAAATGCTCTTTAACTCTGGAATTAAAGTTGAGGGAAATGAATGCTCAGAGGGATCCCTCTTCCCTTCTTTCTTTCTAAAAGGCTTAGCCGATGGGCATTTGGGAGAAGGCAATAAATGCCCTTAACCAATATGTTTAAAGGGAATAAATACCCTGGCACCCTTGCATTCTGGAAGAAACAAAAAACCATGCGCATCTCACCTCCTTGGCTGATGGAATTTGCTAACCACTGGAGAAAAAAGAAACCCTGTGCATTCTGCCCTTGTGCAATTCTATCAGAAAGAAAAAACTGTTTATTCTCAGAAAGCATGTGAAGTATGCAAAATATGATAAATCATGTGAAGTTACGCGACAGCCCATGCCGCTGCACAGTATGTTCTGAGAAATCAAAATTACAGATATACCCCTACCATGGGATATCTCCTGAAAAATCAAACATACCTCTGCCACGGGATATTTTCTGAAAACTAAAATTGCAAGCTTACCCTCATCACATAGCAGCAGTCAAGGGCTTGGAGAGCTTCTGAAGAGGCCCAAGTAACAGTTCTGCGAAGGGAACAAGGCTCCCAAGGCAGCAGTCAAGGGAGCCACATTCTGCCAATGGAACATCAGCATAGGAGGGCCATCCCGTAGATGCCTTGGTTGGGATATGGTCAACACAAAAAAAGGCCCCCCTTGGGGTGTTCCGATCACCTCCCTTGAGAATGGTGTGCTTAAGGGACTTGTCACCTTTTGCAAATGATCAATTAAATTCAAATGGGCTTACACATTTACACATTGAAATCAAATGGGCTCAAATGGATTTGCAAATGGAAATCGATTGGGCTTACAAACAAATGGAGATCAAATGGATAGAAGTTTTGCAAGTTTAAGGTTCTGAAAATGTCGCAAAAATGTTCTGAAAATATGTAGAAAAGTACAGAAATGCAACACCACAGAAATGTAACAAGTTTCAACAGCACCAGAAATGCTGTGAAACAAGTTTTCAAATCAAATCAACACATTTCAACAATAGAAAAGTGCTCAACAATAGAAATTTCAACAACAGAAATGTGCAGAAATAAACACATCACAAATGTCATGCTGTATGCTTTACAGAAATGCCAAAGAAAGCTCTGCAATGTTGAAACTTTATTCTGCATATTGTAAATAGTCAACACAGTTTCAACAACATTGCAGAAATACCCCCGGTGGGTGGAAAATTACAGAAATACCTCTGGTGGGCAGAAAATTGCATAAATACCCCCGGTGGGTAGAAAATCACATAAATATCCCCGGTGGGTAAAAAATTGCAGAAATACCCCGGGTAGCGGGAAAATTGCAGAAATACCCCCGATAGAGGAAAAATTACAGAAATATCTCCGATGGCGGAAAAATTACAGAAATACCCCCGGTAGCGAAAAATTACAGAAATGTCCCGGTAGCGGAAAAATTACAGAAATACCCCCGATGACGGGAAAATTGCTGAAATACTCCCGATAGCGGGAAAATCACAGAAATCTCCCCAATGAAGGAAAACTTATAGAAACACCCATGGTTGTGGGAAAATTACAGAAATAGCTCCATTTGTGGGGTCTCAAAATTATCAAAATACCCTTGTTCTGGTTTACGCCGTTTGCACGACTCGGTGGAGCGGGACCACGCCCCTTCTCTGAAGCGGTGTGCGCTCTCCTGAGTTCGGCTTATGGCTAACCATCCAAATCCATATATCTTTTCATGGAGCCCTGAGAAGTCCAGAAATTAAGACGAGGAAATACCCAAGAAGTCGAATGACGGGGTTATTTCCGAGAAGTCCAGAAATTAAGACGAAGAATACCCAAGAAGTCGAATCACGAGGTTATTCCCGATAAGTCCAGAAATTTAGACAATGAATACCCAAAAAGTCAAATGACAAGATTATTCCTGAGAAGTCAAGAAATTAAGACAAGGAATACCTAAGAAGCCCAATGACATGGCTATTCTCGAGAAGTCAAGAAACGAAGTCAAGGACGCCCAAGAAGTCAAATGACGGGGCGATCTCCAAGAAGTCAAGAAATGTCAAATATGTTCCGAAATGTCAAAAGTAATTGGAATGCCCAAGAAGTCAGGAAGTGACAGGGCTATTTCCGAAAAAGGGTGGAAATACCCAAAAAGAGTTAGAAATTCCAATAGCATCCCAATGTTTGGGAAAGTTGCAGAAATACTCTGACGGAGGAAAATTACAAATATACCCCACCGCAGGCAGAAATGTTCTTTATGGACACCAAGCTGACTTAAGGGTCCGATCGCAATCAAAAGAGTGATCATGACCATGAAGTAACTCCGATGGACCAACGGTGATCATCTTAGCGATCCAACGGTCCTCGTGATGGAATTTTAATTCAATGGCCCGATCAGGACGAAAGTAAATTCAAATATCCAAATGCAGATTGAAGCAAATTCAAAGGCTCTGATTGCAACCGGATGAAGATCCGATTATACAATCGGGACCATACGTAAAGGTCTTGAAAGACTGATTGTAATTCAAATCATGTGTTCAAGAAATGAAGTCTCCAAATTCCTTTGCAAGAGTGTGTACCCATAATGGGCGATCGTCAAGATCATTTATGTCACAACATGTAGAGGCAAAAAGACATTCTTCGACAATTAATCAAAGGTGTTCGGACTTGTACCGATGTAAATTAACACCGACTCCGGTCGGTGGGGAAAGGTCATGTACACGAACCCTAAATCGTCTGATAAATCCCAAAAGGCGCGGAATTAACAAATATGCCAAAATATACGACATATCCATCCAGCGAAGTCGGATGTTCCAAAAAATTCCGCGTGTAAACACAGCCTTAATCCATCTGCCAGTTGCTACCACCACAATACATTGAGCAGCTTTTCAGAATGTCGCATGAAGAGGGGCAGAATATGCTATAATTGTTCCCATTATTGTAATATACATGCATTTCTGAATGTTTACCGTAGGAACCATTCAGAGTAGAACCACTTTACTGAAATCTGAATGATTAAGATTGGAAGAAAACATATCCATTCACCTTTAATGTGGGCTACATGCATAGATGGATGTACTAATCATCTTTTGAAAATTAACAAAGATTTATTTTGTCAAGTTTTGTTTTGCTTTAGAAACCTCTTTATGGAACGTCAAGATGTCAGAGCAGTTTTGAAGTTTATGATGTGCTTTTACATTGGCGTATCCTGTTTCTCTTACTTCTCAGTTGATGTTGCAACCACTGAATTTGTGAATTCAGCGGTTATGATGTCTTACAGTCTGAGGGAGTTATATGTTCACAAGGCTAGACTTGGTGGAAGATATTTGTAAACATGCTTCTTTTACCCCATTGCATGCCAAAAGGCCGATTGAATTTTTTCCCCTGTAATCTGAGATTTTCCTCTGAAGGTTTCAGATAGACAGGTATTTTGCATTTTAGGGCCGTGGCATCTGCCTACTCAATTGATAGCATTCCTTTTTCCTCCTTATGTCACCTCAGAACTATAGATTTGCTGTTTACTAAGATGTGAGGGATTTATCTGTTTACAAAGCAAGACTTGGTTGAAGAGATTTGTAATCAGGCTTCTTTTATCCCGTTAGATGCCAAAAGGGTAGTTGAATGTTTTTCCTATAATCTGAGATTTTCATCTGAAGGTTTCAGACAGACATGTTTTGCATTTTAGGGGCTGTGGCATCTGCCTACTCCTCAATCGACAACATCCCTTTTTCTTCCTTATCTTACCTAAGAACTATAAATTTGCCGTTTACTGAGATGTGAGGGCTTTATCTGTTCAAAAGGCTGGACTTGGTTGAAGAGATTTGTAATCAGGCTTCTTTGATCCATTTACATTCCAAAAGGCCAATTGAATGCTTTTCCTGTAATCTAAGATTTTCATCTGAAGGTTTCAGACAGACACATATTTTGCACTCCTCAATTGACAGCACCCCTTTTTCTTCCTTGAGCTACCTCAGAACTGAGATTTACTGAGATGAAATATTCCACCATGTAAAAAATATCTCACAGAGATTCACATATAGGATTGCAATATAAAAGCGCTATGTTGTGTTAGAGTCTTAGAGATATAAGAAACATAGTTTTTATGAAATTTTAAATAGATGAACATCCCGTATTAAGGGCAGGTAGCCATACAAAATCCAGATACCAACGAAGTTTGTCTCGCTAGTGAAGAACTTTAAAAAGTATCCGCAGGTTCAAGCTTTAAGCCATTAATCTTGGGAATAGGTCTGCTGCATTCTCTCACGGTTAGCAGCATTGCTGACATTTCAATGTTGGAATGATCCCGCTCAGGCCTTTATGCGTAAAAACTACACACAAAAGAAAATTGTCAGGAACATGTGATGTGTTTCTAGAATCCATATAATTTAGGTTTCCAGTTACGAAAAAAAAGAATGAAAAAATTTATCAAATAATTCGAGAGTGGGTGATAGTTCACGTCGAATCGAACTCACTACCTCCCCATCATGGGAGAGACGGCGAACCACTGAGACACACCTCGTGTTCATATAGATGTCATCCTCAATACAATAGTAGGTGTAAAATTTGCACTTTGTGAAATACTAAATACCGGATAAAAAAACTAGAATAACCAGGAAGTGGATCAGACAGGAAGGGTGAATGGTCCACATTATGGATAGCCCAGACCAACAATCTTGACCAGAACATCAAATTAAGAGGAACGAAAAAAGAAAGAAGAGAAGAAAGAGAACTGAAAGGTATGCAGCTGAAAAATTACTTTAGAAATCATAAAATTACAATCAAAGAAAACATAGGAAAATGTTCATAGTATTTCTATAATTAAGAAATCCAATAACTAACCTTAATTTGGTGTCTGGTTCAACTCAACACGATCACAAGAGGCCGGTCAATGCCTTAAAATGATGGCACCCCAGTTTATCCCACTACCCTATATGACAAAGTTTCACACGTTTCTGAGTCACCAAAAGAACATGTTTCCTTTTATCCCACTACCCTATTTTGCTCATTTTATCAGTTTACTTTTGCCTAATTCATGCAAACTTAGATATGTGCATTGCCTTTGTTGTTGCACAATTCAACAGTTTATTTTTGTTAACTACATTAGTTTAGATCCATGCATTCTTTTGATCTTCTGAAGTCTGCATATATGATGTCAATGATAAAGTTTAAAGAACATACCTGCATGTGGGGCATGAGTTGATAACATATATGATCGACTGTCACAGAAGGATGATTAATCTTTTAAAGATGATTGTTTTAAAGTGATTTCAAAATGTATGCATCATTTTCTTTCCTACAATTCTAATAATCAACAAGAAGAAAAAAACTTTGTGTTGGCTATTTCCATGGAGGGTGGGAGCATGATAATGTATATTACATTCTTGGGTGGGATTTTTTTAATTTGGACCACCGCCGATCATTCCCATCTTTCTCCCTTCTATTGCAATCTTGGCCATCCCCAGTTGATATGAATCGGCAATACAACCAACCTTGATCTTATTCATATTATAAACCCTACATGATGTTTAGACAGAATCAAGATGAAAATGTTTATGAGTAGAATAACTTTATGCGTTCAGCTCATAATTTCACTTGATTTAACTATTGTATTTAGTAATCGATGTGTATGTTCTAATTTGGGATTGATGTGTATGTTCTGATTTTAAAATGTTTAAGGATTCACGATGGCGGAAAGGGGGGAGGCGCGGTCCCAGGCAGAGCTGGCCGTAGGGGCCTTGGACGTGCAGGGTGGAGCATCGCCCCCTTCGATAGATGCGGTCCCCGGTGCCCCGATAGCAGCGGATATTTTCGATTTTTCCACCGAATGTTTGTCATTGGCTCAGGGAGCGCTGCCAGTTGCCCTGTATTGGGCAAGGTTCAGGGAGTTGACTCGGTATGCACCGCCGGCCATGGCGGGTCCGTGATTTTTTACTCAGCAGTTCGTTCCTAGACTGAGGCCAGATATTTGTCGGGCCCTCATGGCGTCCGAGGTCACCGACATGGAGGTAGCATTTCAGACGGCGATGATTTTGAAGGTAGACCTACCACGCGCCCTGGAGCAGGGTCGGGCATTGTAGTTCCAGCGGGGTCTCCCTCAGATGGTTCAGAAGGAGGCTGTTGCATCCTCTTCCGCTGTCCGTGGTCCTCGCCGACGGGATAGGAGGAGGCGTCGACAGGTGGCTCAGTGTGGTGTCGGGCGACGCCAAGAGCTCAGGCGTCTACGCTCGGAGGAGTCCGTGGAGCAGCCAACAGCGAGACGACCACGGAGGTGACCACGGCATGGCTTTGGGCAGAGCCTGGAGACTGGCCTGGTGATATCATGTTGTGCGAGTTCAGGCACTGCCCCGACCAGTAGTAGAGCCTTTAGCACGCCCCCACCCGGCACCAGTACTTCTTCCAGCGATGTCAGAGACATCGTCCGAGCGGAGATGTCTGATGTGCAGCGGCAGTTACAGCAGATGAGGATAGAGATGTCGAGCCACAAGGAAGATATCTTGCAGTCACTCGCTGGCCTCCTCTCCCAGGCGGGAATTCTCCCTCATGGATCCATGCCGGCACAGCCCCCTCAGGTGAGTGTTTCTTATATTTTTATTTTGGCAGAAGTACTCAATTCTAAAATCAAAGAATATACATGAATTTATATTGAAAGTAACATGACCCTATTTGATATAGTAATAAATCAGGTTTGGATTCGACGCTCAAATTACTCAATTCGGAATTAAGTTAGTTTTAAAAGCTAACTTAGTTAAAAATAATTCACATAATTAGGGTTTTAGGGGTCCAAAATGTAAAATACTGGCCTGATCGACATGCCGATCATTTCGACACGACCTGGGTGATGAGAGTGACTTGGGAGAGCTGGCGGAATCTAAATCGGATACCCGGTTTGGGCTTGGCGCTCAAATTACTCTATTCGGAACTAAGTTAGTTTTCAAAGCTAACTCAGTTTAAAATAATTCACATAACTAGAGTTTCGGGGGTCCAAAATATAAAATACTGATCAAATTGGCGTGTAGATCATTCTAACGCGACATGGGTGATGACAGTGACTTGGGAGAGCTGACGGAATCCAAATCGGATACCCGGTTTGGGCTCGGCGCTCAAATTACTCAATTCGGAACTAAGTTAGTTTTCAAAGCTAACTTAGTTTAAAATAATTCACATAACAAGGGTTTCGGGGGTCTAAAATGTAAAATACTGGCCTGATCGGCGTGCCGATCATTTCGACGTGACCTGGGTGATGAGAGTGACTTGGGAGAGCTGGCGGAATCTAAATCGGATACCCGATTTGGGCTCGGCGCTCAAATTACTTTATTCGGAACTAAGTTAGTTTTCAAAGCTAACGTACTTTAAAATAATTCACATAACTAGTGTTTCATGGGTCCAAAATGTAAAATACTGATCAAATTGGCGTGTAGATCATTCCAACGCGACATGGGTGATGATAGTGACTTGGGAGAGCTGACAGAATCCAAATCGAATACCCGGTTTGGGCTCGGCGCTCAAATTACTCAATTTGGAACTAAGTTTTCAAAGCTATCTTAGTTTAAAATAATTCACATACCTAGGGTTTTGGGGGTGCAAAATGTAAAATACTGATCAAATAGGCGTGTAGATCATTCCAACGTGACCTGGGAGGTAAAAGTGACTTGTGAGAGCTGACAGAATCTAAATTGGACACCCGGTCTGAGCCAGGCGCTCAAAATTACTCAAATCAAAACCAAGTTACTTTTCAAAGCTAACTTAGTTTAAAATAATTCACATAACTAGGGGTTCGGGGGTCCAAAATGTATAATACTAGCCTGATCGGCGTGCCGATCATTTCGACACGACCTGGGTGATGAGAGTGACATGGGAGAGCTGACGGAATCCAAATCGGATACCCGATTTGGGCTCGGCGCTCAAATTACTCAATTCTTCAAATGTGCTTAGTTTAAAATTAAAGAAGTTGGGTTCGTGGGTTCAAAATCTAAAATATCGCTCGGATCGGCATGCCGATCATTCCAACACGACTTGAGAGGTAAAAGTGACTTGTGAGAGCAGACAGAATCAAAATCGGACACCCGGTTTGAGCCTGGAGCTTAGAAATACATTCTTTAAAGGCACTTAGATTAAAATTAAATAAATTGGTTCAGGGGTCCAAAATCTAAAATATCACTCCGATCGGCGTGTCGATTGCTCCAACACGACCTGAGAGGTAAAAGTGACTTGTGAGATCTGACGGAATCTAAATCGGACACCCGATTTGAGCCCGGTGCTCAAATTACTCAAATCAAAACCAAGTTAGTTTTCAAAGCTAACTTAGTTTAAAATAATTAACATAACTATGGGTTCGGGGGTCCAAAATATAAAATACTGACCTGATCAGTGTGCCGATCATTTCGACGAGACCTGGGTGATGAGAGTGATTTGGGAGAGCTGACGGAATTCAAATCGGATATCTGGTTTGGGCTCGTCACTCAAATTACTCAATTCTTCAAATGCGCTTAGTTTAAAATTCAAGAATTGGGTTCAGGGGTCCAAAATCTAAAATATCGCTGAGATCGGTGTGTCGATCATTCCAACACAACTTGAGAGGTAAAAGTGACTTGTGAGAGCCGACAAAATCTAAATCGGAGACCCGGTTTGAGCCCGATGCTCAGAAGTGCATTCTTCAAAGGCACTTAGTTTAAAATTAAATAACTTGGGTTCGGGGGTCTAAAATTTAAAATATCACTCCAATTGGCGTGCCGATTGTTCCAACACGACCTGGGAGGTAAAAGTGACTTGTGGGAGCTGACTGAATCTAAATCGGACACCCGATTTGAGCCCGGCGCTCAAATTACTCAAATCAAAACCAAGTTAGTTTTCAAAGCTAACATAGTTTAAAACAATTCACATAACTAGGGGTTCAGGGGTCCAAAATGTAAATTATTGGCCGGATCGGCGTCCCGATCATTTCCACGCGACTTGGGTGATGAGAGTGACTTGGGAGAGCTGACGAAATCCACATCGGATACCCGATTTGGGCTCGGCGCTTAAATTACTCAATTCTTCAAATGCGCTTAGTTTAAAATTAAATAAGTTAGATTTGGGGGTCCAAAATCTAAAATATCGCTCGGATCGGCGTACCGATTATTCCAACACGACTTGGGAGGTAAAAGTGACTTGTGAGAACCGACGGAATCTAAATCGGACACCCGGTTTGAGCCCGGCACTTAGAAGTGCATTCTTCAAAAGGACTTAGTTCAAAATTAAATAACTTGGGTTCAGGGGTCTAAAATCTAAAATATCACTCCGATCGACGTGTCAATTGTTCCAACACGACCTGGAAGGTAAAAGTGACTTGTGAGAGCTGACAAAATCTAAATCAGACACCCGGTTTGAGCCCGGCGCTTAAATTACTCAAATCAAAATCAAGTTAGTTTTCAAAGCTAACTTAGTTTAAAATAATTCACATAACTAGGGGTTCGGGGGTCCAAAATGTAAAATACTGACCTGATTGGCATGTCGATCATTTCAACGCGACCTGGGTGATGAGAGTGACTTGGGAGAGCTGACGGAATCCAAATCGAATACTCGGTTTGGGCTCGGAGCTCAAATTACTCAATTCTTCAAATGCGCTTAGTTTAAAATTAAAGAAGTTTGGTTCAGGGGTCCAAAATCTAAAATATCGCTCAGATCGCCATGTCGATCGTTCCAACATGACTTGGGAGGTAAAAGTGACTTGTGAGAGATGACAGAATCTAAGTGATACCAGATTCTTGAATTCGCGTCGAAGTGATACCAGATTCTTGAACGGATCTTAGCCAGGGAGGAAGGCTCTCTACATCCATTTGAGCCTTCGGTTCAGGCAATAGTAGTTTTTTTTAGTATTTTGGTCTAGGCATTTGGTCATTCGTTCATCATTGCATGCTCATTTCCTTCACCTTTTCTCCACATTTTTTTTCACTGGCATTCTCATTCTCTCACCTTTCCTATTGTTTTCTACGCTCCATAGGGGTTAAAAACCCAACCCCAAGGTATTCCCCATTCCATTCATGAGTTTGGTTTTCCATTTTCTTTCATAGATACTACACTTCACAAGGATAATTTGGGTTGTGTTTTCTTGTCATTTGCTGTGTTTTGCAGGTCAACGGAAGCTTTAGCGCGAGGCTCATCCCCTCTGGCCGGCCGGAAGGGGTGGATGAATGAGTTCCACAAGTTTGGGATCTGAAGGTTCTGCGCGGTCTATCTCCGTCCGTCTGACAGGGTGCGCGGTCTTTGTCTGACCGTTCAGTTCCTGCTAGCAGCCTGTTACAGACCATTTTAGGTACCAGCCAGATCATCTTCCCGCATTCCTCTTCAGCACTGAGCGGCCTATCGATCGGCCGTCTATGTCCTTAAGCGGTCTCCAGAAGGCCGTGTTCGACCTGTTCCAGCGCTGCATCATTGGCAAGTGTCTTCACTCTTTTCTCCCCTTTCTAAGGTATGTGGTACTCTCTTATTGTGCTATGTATCTTGGTGACGATCACAACGTTCCTTTGTGTGTGAGTAGTTCATTGGTTGCCCTTACCCCCTTTTTAGTTCATCCATCATTGGCATATTCACTTTTGAGTTAAGGGAGGGAAAGAAAAACTTGTCTACACCCCTTTTTTGGCGATCACGGTGGGACGCCTACTGCCCATCGTGCTTTTGATTTTGTTGACCTTCTCTTTTTGTGTGGTTGCATTAGTTATTAGTCCACTTGGGTGTGCCATTTCGATTATTGCTGTTTTCTGTTCCCGGGGTTGTGCGCGGTCTTTTGAAGGGCCGTTTACATCATCATGCGGTCTGTCGATAGACCGTCCACTGTTGCCTCAGGTACGTTTCGACCATTCATATTTCTGTGGATTTGCTATGCTTACACGGTCTTATCAGGGCCATCTCGCTGGTTTCGCGGTCATTTGCTAGACCGCCCAGTTCGTTCAGGTACGCTGCAGTTACCATCGTTTCAGTTTATTTCTGTTTTGTGTCTTTATTTTTACTACTCCCTGTCTAGAGGTCCTATCCAGGGCCGTGTACACTCCCTGAGTGGTCTCCCATCAGACCGTGTTTGTGCTACAGTGCACTCGAGCTCTACAGTTGTGTGTTATTTCGTATCATTTCATACTTATTTTGGGTGCTATTCATCTCCCCTGGCTGTCATTTATCCTTGCACTATTGTTGTCATATTTCCCATATTGTTTGATCATTGTATGTTAGTTTTAGGCTAGATTTTGCATGCACTCCAGTGCACATAGGTTCATACTTTTATCATACTAGTTGCATTCCTACCTTGGTAGGGGATCCTCTCGTCTCCATATTCCTTGGAGCCCACTAGGTGACCTTACCCGGGACCTCCGTAAGCCCCCGTGAGCCGTGGATTCTCACACGGACACCGGGCAGGTTGTACCTTACCACCCCCAATCTAAGTTGCATCCGTGAGAGAGAGTAAACTTAGAGTCAACCAAGTCCCTATTCCACCCTAATTAGGAACCCTGTTGTTGAGAGAACGCTCATTTAACTCAATTCATTAAGGTTCTAAAAGGGGAGCATATAAAAACTTTCGCGCATCATTACAACTTGGTTGATAATTGGTTACCTCTCCTCTCCTCTTTGTTTGTGCATGTTTGTTAGCTATCTCCAGTTTGGTGCTTATTAGGTGTTGTTTCTCTTGTTTCAAGGTGTTCGTTGCATGTGGAGTTGCTTCACACCCACAGGATCTTCTCCTAGGGGCAATTCCTTATTCATTTCTTATCTCAATCCCTTGTTCGATTCTCCTTCCAACATGTCTTTCCATGATTTCTCTCATTCCTGCGAGGACTCTCTTCCTCAGGGACTTCTGGAGGACCCACCTAGGGTCACCACTGTGCAGGGGTGAGAGGGGTCTGCCCCTCCTCTTCCGACCATTGTTGTTGAGGGTAGTCAACTCTCCCATTCTGATTCTTCCACTCATAATTCGGCCAGTAATGTTCTTCACATGATGGCCCAGCTGGATCCTACCCAGCTCCATATTCTTCGCCAAGCTTTGCAGGGGCCGAATGCTCCATCCTCAGTTCCTCCCCAGGGCGTGTCTGTTGCCGCCCCTTCTTCATCTTTGACTAGTGGGCTAGGGGCCTCATCTGCTGCTCCCATCGATCTTACCCCTGTCCAGCCCAAGGTCCTCCGCTTCACCAATTCAGAGGTGGGCCAAGCTTCAAGCTCGGCCCATCAGATGCTCGATAAAGGGAAGACCCTGCTTTTGTCATCTCATTATGCTGATCCTTATGAAACCATCCCTCCAGCGCCACAGGCTCTTGTAGCCCCGTTCGACTTCCTACGTTCTCAAGCTGGGGCTGCCCAACTAGCTCACGCGGATATGGGCCCATCCCTGGCCCATTATCCCTCTTATGGGCTTGCCCCTTCGTCTGTCCATCCTTTGGCCCCTTACACCGGGTCCGCCCTTCCAGTCTTGCCTCCTCCCTCCCGGGAACGGGAACTCCTTGATAAGTGGGCTGCCATGCAACAGCAACTTGATCTCCTTCATAAGTGGTCGGCCCACAATCCCTTGCTGATATCCTCGTTCCTAATTTCCGTGATATCCATTTCCCTCCCCAGTCAGAGCTCCCCACGTACCGCAAGTACGATGGGAATGGCAACCCCTTCATTCACATGAGGGAGTTCTTATACGAGTCGGTGCAGTTCCAATACGACGATCACCTTATGGCATATCTTTTTCACTGCTCGTTGGACGGGGTAGCATTGGAATGGTTCTACACCCTACCATTGGAAGAGACGGAAAGTTTTAAAGTTGTTAAAGAGAAGTTTATACAGAGATTCCAAGACCGGGTGGGCCCGGAATATTCTTTCACTGATCTAGTGGCCGAGAAGATGAAGGCCAATGAAGATTTTGCAACCTATGCTGATAGATGGAGGCAGATGGCCTCTCGTGTGCCCGGGCAAATTCCGGAAGAAGAGAAACTGAAGTTGTTGATTTCTAATGCCACTCCCACATTTCGGAATATCCTAGCCATGAATGATATTTCTAATATGCACCAGTTGTATAGTAGAGCCCGGTTCATCCAGACCCAGTTTAAGGACTCCTCCATTCATTCTTTGTTCGAGGCCCAGAAATCGAAACCCGCCAGGAAATCCCAGGCCCCAGTTACTGAAGGAGTCTAGACGAATGAGTAGGTGCAAGCTATCCACTATCCCAACCAATCCGCTCCACCTCGCTTCCAGCAACCTCCCCGGAACCCCAAGTTTACCGCTCCACCGACTACCCAACCATCATTTCCTGCACAACAACCACCACTATCGCAACAGCCTCAACAACCACCGCAGTACCACAATGTCCCTCCACCGAATGGCTACGGACCTGCTCGACCGGGTCCCAAGAGAGCCCATTACCCTCCACTTCCTAAAACTCTCCCAGATATTTTCTCGGCTCTGATGTACACTGGTGATCTTCACTCCCTCCGGAACGCCCGAACTGGAATCCGGCCGCCGACCAGTCCAGATATGGCATATATCATCGACAGCCCGGGCACACTATAGAAAGGTGCTATCAGTTCCGCGATCTTGTTTATGATCTGCATGAGGGACAGAGAATTGATTGGGCACAGATGCATAAGTTGATTGAAGACATTAAACAAAGAAGAAGACAGGCACCGAGGCCGCAACAGCCGACGCCGCAGCAGTAGCAACCTCAGCAACCTCAACTTCAGCAGCTGCAGCCTGCACCAGACTTGGGGATTCATTAGAATCCCATGCCGAACCACCCCCCGCTCCACAGCCTCAACCGTCGGCACCGGCTCAAGTGAATATTGTTCACCACCCAGCTCCCAATGCTGGGTGGTCCTATGATGATGAGACTCCTGCTCATCTTTTGGCTCTCCATGATACATACACCAACTCCCCTTCACCTTCTGTCCCCTCCATCATCCCGTCCTCCATTTTGACCCCCGCTACATCCACCATTCCCTCCAGATCGCCCATTGCACCTACCATCTTGCCCACCATTTCACCAATCCTTGCATTTTCACCCGTCATACCCTCCGTTATCACCCCCTCACCTAACCCTTCACCCATCATCCTTCTGCCAGGGCCTATCAGACTTGCCTCCATCGTCGCATCTCCCACTGTTGTTTCTTCCGCTTACCCCACTGGGCCAGTCGAAAGTCCATCTGATGCCGTGTCGGCACATAACCTTGCCCTCCGGAGCGAGCGCTTATTTCAGAGAAGCTATCCCTCTACTGGTGCACATGCACCCAACCCTCCAGTTTCCTCACCCCCAGTTGAGCAAGAAGAAGCTGACCCCCTACCTGGCACAAGATATGATCTACTACAGCACTTGGACCGCATGCCAGTCAAGATTTCCGTACTGGAGTTGATCAAGCGCTCCACGCTACACCGAGAAGCTTTGAGGGCATTTCTCCAGAAGGTTATGGTCAGCGAGGATATGGCGGTAGACAGTTTGCCGTCGGCGTTGGCCACAATTACGAAGGGGCCATCCATTTCTTTTTCAGAGTCAGAATTAGCACCCCCCGAGACACGCCAGATGCCACTTTGCATTTCAATCACATTAAATAAAGTGGCGGTCGACGCGGCTCTAGTGGACACGAGAGCTTCGATAAATGTCTGTCCCTTGAGCACTCTGCGTGCCTGTAATATTTCTGAAGATATGCTAAGGCCAACTCCGACAACTATTGTTTCTTATGACAACTCCAGGAGAGCATGCCATGGGGTGGTGCCTATTTAGGCCGAGCTCGGGCCATTGTTGATGGCCGTGGAATTTTATGTGTTTGATATTGATCCAATGTTCAAAGCTATTTTAGGCCGTCCGTGGATCGATAGCCTGCATGCTGTGCCTTCGACCGCTCACCAATGCCTCAAATTTTCATTTCAGGGGCGGGTGGTCAAGGTTAAGAGCATCTCTCTGGTGCAATCCATTGAAGCCATTTCCGACAAGAATCTGCCAACTCTCTGGCCGAGCAATAAGCTGATCCTTTCTGTAATGGACTTGGATTTTCCCTGGGCATATGCGTCACGCAAGCCCACCACTACACCTATTAATGTCAAAGCCAAGTCCAAGATAAGAGACTCCAAGGGTTGGAACATGATTCTGAAACTAGATTACCAGCCAGGCATGGGTCTCGGAGCCCAATTACAGGGGCAGACTGCGCCAATCCCAAGGGGTAGAAAAATGAGTAAAAGAGGCCTTGGCTTTTGAGAGTCCGCAATATCAATTCGGGGTGATTGAGGGCCGCTGATGTGGGACTACCATCAGCATTTTGTGAAAGTACCGTTGCAGCCCGGCACTTTGAAGACGCAGCCTTGTTCTGATATGGAAAGTGATGCTGCTTGTACCGTTGCTGACCCGCCGCCGCTACCGAAAGGGCTGGTGGGTGATATGGAAGATTTCTATGGCAGTTTTGAAAAGTTGTTCTATGAAGAAAAAGATTGTTCGATAAAGCCCGAAATGCAGCTTGTGAAGTACGCTCCAGCAGAGCTAGGTCACCGAAGGTTGCGGGAAGTGGGGAGCTCCCTTATTACCTTTTCTTGGTCTCCTTCCCACCTTATTTCCCTATTCCAAGAGCTAGAGTTTATACCTCGCTCACCTCCGAGTATGATTGATCCCTTGTTGGTAAAAATGCCAACTGAATTTCTGATTGTAACATGTCCCTATGGGCGCTGCCCACCTTTTGATCTCTCGACCATGTGGTCCCCCTCATCTGATCTCTCCACTATGTGGTTCTCCTCATCTGATCCATTCTTTGATGTTCTATTTTCGTCTCTCTTCCCCCTTCAACTTCCTCCTCCTCCTCCCCCCTCTGATCCCTCTTGCTGCACGATCTCCTCCAATCTCCAAAAAAAACGTCAATTTTAAAATGGAGGTTTCAGTGGAGGATTATGCTATGTTTTATCAGTCCTCTCCCCAGGGGCACGTGGCCCCTGCTTCCCTTCCTGTACATTTTCTATCTTCTAAGTTAGATGTAGGGTTTGTTGAAGCTTTGGATGTAGAGTCGATTGAGTCTAGTCAAGTAGGATATTGTTCTAGTGTCTCCAACCCTCCCACGCTTGCTACGCACCCGATGATGCGTCATTCTAAAACCATTCCGGATAGGTTCCTCCAGGATCTTGCTCAGTGTTGTCACGCCTTCCTTAATTGTCCTGAGTTTGTAGAGACAGCCTTCGTCCTGGAGGGTGATGAAGAGCTAGACAGGGTGTGGAGTGATGATGGTTTAGGTGTTTTTGAGATCATAGATGAGAAAGACCCAATCGATTGTGAGGATAGCGATGTGGATGACAATACCGATTTGCACGCACAAGGATTGAAGAGATTTGATGAACCATCATCGGCAGTGGATGAACCCACGAAAGAAATTAATCTTGGAACAGAAGAGGATCCCAGGCACATAATCATCTCTATTAATCACCCTTCTCATGTTGAAAAGGAACTAGTCAAGGTTTTGAGAGAGTATAGCGATTCATTTGCCTGGTCCTACAAGGACATGCCGGGCCTTGACCCCACTCTGGTAGAACATAGGTTGGTACTCAAACCAGGGGCAACCCCCGCTAAGCAAAAATCAAGAAGATTCCACCCCCAAATGGCCTTAAGGATAAAACAAGAAGTGTATAAATTGCACAAGGCCAAGTTCATTAGAGTTGTTTTGTATCTCAATGGGTGGCGAATATTGTGCCTATTATGAAAAATGATGGAAAATTTTGAATTTGCATCGATTTTAGGGACTTGAGTGAAGCATGTCCGAAAGATGATTTTCCGCTTCCTCACATCGACATGTTGGTGGACAACACGGCTGGGTACGAAGCCCTCTCATTTATGGATGGATATTCAAGGTATAACCAAATCCTCTTAGCTCCGGAAGATCAAGAAAAGACCTCATTCACCACGCCTTGGGGCACCTACTGCTACGTGGTCATGCCGTTTGGACTAAAGAATGCGGGTGCCACATACCAACGGGCAATGATGGCCATCTTCCATGATATGATGCACGTTTATATGGAGGCCTATGTGGATGACATTCTGGTAAAATCAAGGTCAAAAGAAGAGCACCCTGCTATCTTGGCCAAGGTATTGCAAAGGGTTAGAAAGTATAAATTGAAAATGAACCCGAAGAAATGTGTGTTTGGGATATCATCGGGGAAGTTACTAGGATTCATAGTAGCAAACAGGGGATCCAAATTGATCCAAACAAAGCAAAGGCCGTCATGGACATGTCACCGCCGAAGAACATTACTGAGCTTTGAGATTGATTGGGCGTTTGCAGTTTATTCGGAGATTCATATCTCAGCATTCACAAAGATGATGTCCTTTCTATGAGCTGTTGAAGGCGGGGGCCAAATTTGAATGGAATGAACAATGTCAAAAGGCCTATGAGGATCTTAAGGTATATTTGTCTAATCCCCCAATTTTGCAACCCCTTGTTCCTGGGAAACCCTTTGATTTTATACATTTCTGTTATTGAGGACTCCCTAGGAGCTGTCTTGGCACAAGTAGACAACGAAGGGAAGGAAAGGGCAGCCTATTACCTCTCTTGGTTGTTCAATCCTACAGAATCTAAATATACCACCTTGGAGAAGACCTGCACAGCCTTAGTTTGGGTAGCCCAGAAATTGAAACATTATTTTCTTGCCCACGAGGTTAAGCTGATCTCTAGAATAGACCCAATCCGATATCTCCCTAGAGAAACTCGTCCTTTCTAGCAGGTTAGCTCGCTGGCAGAGCTTTCTCTCTCAATTCGAGATTACCTTCGTCGTTCAGAAAGCAATCAAGGGATATGCTATTGCTGAACATCTTGCTCATTTACCCATCCCTTGTACAGATTCTATCCAGGATGAGTTCCCCGATGGACACCTAGCTGAGTTCACTCATCACCCTTTCTGGTCTCTGCATTTCGACGGTGCACTTAATTCTCAAGGCCGAGGGATCGGCGCTATCCTCCTCACTCCAGAGGGAGTGACTATTCTCATTGCATATCAACTCGCTTTTCCTGTTACCAATAACATAGCCGAGTATGAGGCTCTCCTTGCCGGATTGAAGTACGCCTATATCATGGGCGCGTGATACTTGAACATCATAGGAGATTCTCAACTGGTACTGCGTCAGGTTCTTTCCACTTATCGCACCTGTGACCCTAAGCTCAAACCTTATGAAGATCTGGTCACGCTCTTGGCTAAGCCATTCTGCAAGCTGATTTACATTCACACCCCTCGATCACAGAACATTCTTGCCGATGCACTTGCATCACTTGCTTCTTCCCTTTCTTTTCCCCTTAGTCGCTTTATTGAGACCATTGTGGTCCAACGGTTAGATGCTCCTTCCCTTCAAGATCCGTGGTTTGATAACCTTAGGAAATCTATAGAGAAGAAGGCTGAGAAGGAAGATTTGAAGGAAGTATCTTTAACAGAGCTCGAGAAAATATTAGAAGAAGAGGAATTGCCTTGGTATCATGAAATTGAGCAATATTGTTGGGATGGGTCATTCCCAGAATCAGCTAATGCCGTGCAACGCAAGGTAATTAGAAGAGTCGCCTCTAGATACACCATTATTGCAGGAGAGTTGTATAGGCGCACTCTGAACGGAGTTCTCATGAGGTGTTTAGACGATGATGGGGCTTGGAAAGTTGTTGAAGTAGCTCACTCAAGTGAATGTGGAGGGCATGTTAATGGTCAGGCCTTGGCGAAGAAAATTCTTAGGCAGGGCTATTACTGGCCAACATTAGAAGAAGATTGTTCCACCTATATCCGTAGGTGTCTCAATGCCAACTTCATGCTGATAAAATTCACGCTCCTACTTCATCTCTCCATCCTCTTTCTGCTCCTTGGCCATTCTCCATGTGAGCTTTTGATATTATAGGCCCACTAGGTGATTGAAACTCCCAAACCAAATATAAATCTTTCATCCTCACTGCTACGGAGTACTTAACCAAGTGGGCCGAAGCCGAAGCATACGCAGAAATCAAGGCTACCACAGTTTGCGCTTCATTCTGAAGAATACCATTTCACTGTTTGGAGTGCCGAGTGACATCGTCACCGACAATGAACCACAGTTCGTGTCACAGGAACTCTAGGACCTCTGTAAGAAATTCGACATTTCATTGCATCATTCATAACCATACTATCCCCAAGGCAACGGCCAAGCTGAGGCCACTAATAAGACTCTTCTTAAAATCATCAAGAAAATATGCGAGTCGCATAAATTTGCTGATTGGGCCGATAAATTGATAGAATCTTTATGGGTTTATTACACCTCCGTCCGTACTCCCACGGGGCAAACTCCCTTTGTTCTCACTTATAGGATGGAGGCGGTACTCCCATATGAGATTTTGATCTCTTCCTTAAGAGTGCAGCTTGACAAAGAACTTAATCTCGATGAACGTCGAGAGGCGTTGCTAGTCATGCTGGAACTCTTAGATGAGAAGAGGCTTAATGCGGCCAATCACGTCTCTGTTTATCAAAAGCGCGTCTCGCGTCATTTTCAAAAGAAGGTCATCGAAGGAAAATTTCGAGTGAGAAATATAGTTTTGAAACGCAAATTCATTAGATCAGCAAGTCCGTGGTCTAAGCTCTAACCCAACTGGAAGGGTCCGTTCGTAATCAAGGAAGTTTATCCTGGGAATGCGTACCGTCTCATCAACGTAGACAGTGAAAAATTATCTAATCCGTGGAACGGGTTGTATCTCAAACGTTTTTATCCTTAGAGTCGAGCTAGCGACGGCCCGGTGGTGGGTTGTTCCTCTCCTTGATCATGAAGGGAGATCCCCAGCACGACATTCACACACTACACGATCTCCAAGGTTGGGTTTTCCTCTTTTACATAGCATCGTTTCTCCTTTGGCCATGCTTAGGGGAAAGTGAAAATCTTTATTTTTTTCTTTTCTCCTCTTCGGCCGAATGTGGGGGCAAGTGGTGAATAAGGGGGCGAGAACTAATCTAGACACCCCGATGAAAGAGAGGTTTCAAATAGGGGCAGTTCGTTATGACCTAATTCCGCATTCACAAAAGCAAAAGAAAGAAAAGAAGAAAAAAAAAAGAAAAGGGGCAAAACCAAGGCAAAAGCTAAAAGCTCATTCAAATGCTCGGAGCTCAAAAGTCTAACTACTCCAAAGAATGAAACTAGGGATTGCAAGAGTGGCAGTACAATTTTCCCGCGGGACATTATGAGCCCGGTCGTACGCGTGCCTAGAGCGGATGAAGGTTCGATGACGGACACAAAGCTCCGTCGCAACAGACCAAATCTCTTGAAGAGGGATTGTCGTGAGAAGAACTCAAGCCCTAAGAACCCCTATACCTATTACCGGCTTTCCTATCAAATTCTCTTTTTAATTTCCCAAGGATTGGATCGTATCCCGGGTATGGCCTCAATAGAGGCACCGTTAAGTGAAGTTGGACACCGGCCATGGATGGTCACCCATGACGCACGTTGTACTTGGGGAGCCCCTAATGAGATGTGTGGGTCTCCCGTCGCCAGGCCTGAACTGGTTCAACATCTAAAAAAATCAACTATTTCAAAATCCAAAAAATCAAATATTTCAAAATCCAAAAAAAAATCAAATATTTCAAAATCAAAAAAAACAAATATTTCAAAGTCCAAAAAAATCAAATATTTCAAATCCAAAATAAAAATTCAAATATTTCAAAGTCCAAAAAAATCAAATATTTCAAAATCCAAACAAAAATCAAATATGTCAAAATCCACAAAAATCAAACATTTCAAAAATCTAAAAAATCAAATATTTCAAAATCAAAACAAAAAAATCAAATATTTCAAGTCAAAAAAATCAAATATCTTCAAAACTACAAAAGTATTTTCAAAATCATCACTTGCAGTTCATGGCATGCATTGCATCTTTCCCCTTTTGTCATTTTTCCCATTTAATAAGGCTTACCCCCTTGACCAAAAATCAAGGATTGGTTATTCCCTAACTTGCTGTAGGCAAGGGGTTAAGTCTAAAACAGATTTAACATGTTTTTTTATCTAAGTGTGTGTGCAGGGACATGTTGACAAGTGATTCTGGCATCCACAAATAAACGGTCCTTCTGCGACCGTTTCAATATCTTAAGCGGTCACAATATGACTGTTGCATGTTTCAGACGGTCTCTATAAGGCCTCCTTAATGTTATCTCTCCAGCTTATTGGCCTTTCCTTGCGCCCAGGGTTCTGCAGTTTGAATTTGACCGCTTATGCTTAAACGGTCCCTCATCAACCGCCCTATCATCCTAGACGGTCCCTCGATAGACCGCCTACCTTTTGTCCTGAACCCCTTGCATCAGTCTCTTAAGCGGTCTATCTAAGACCGTCTGTCTTAATTATGCGGTCATATGATGACCGTCTAACACATGTAGCGGTCTTTTATGGACCGCTTCCTTTCCAGAAAACCACCTCAACCCACACAAATGCACAAGAAAGAAGGCCAATCTCATTCAATCAAGTGTCCCATTCTTTATTCAAAATCAAGCAAATCAAATCAAATCCATGAGTCTCTATATATCATAAGTGATCAAAATCACTCAATCCTCAGCCGGGCTTCCCCGCGAGGCCTGATCTCACGCAGCTCTCTCACATAAGCCTGGTACTCTTCCTGAAGCTCTGTCACGTCCGCTGGTAGGATGCGTGTCCTGCTAACCTCCCACATGATCAGCGCGCTTCTGATCGCCTGCTCATCCTTCTCTGTCCCGAGCCTCCTCGCCTGTAGAGCAAGAAGATGGGGTAGCGCTGGAATGGGAGAGCCCGACCTGTAGAAAGCACCTGTGGGGGCTGTACATCGCCAAGGTGGTGTCTCCCACGAGCCTCAAGTCGAGTCCAAGCCTCCTAGGAAACCTGCGGGCGGTGCCGTGGAGAAAGAATGGGTGCATCACGAACCGGTCTAGGGGCAGAGTGTTCATGTAGAGGCACCATTTATCCCTAGTCTTCTTGTCTGCGGTCCGACACTCCACCTGCTGAGAGAACCTGAAGGAACCGCCAATGAAGAACAGTGGATGGCTCCCAAAGATACGGCTAACAGAAGTAATATCCTCCCTGGGCATGAATTTCAACCTGACACCCATCCAGCACTCAAGAAGGATCATAGAGCCAAAGAGTGGGCCCCCTAAGGCTACTGAGCTAAGGCCCTCGTACAAGTAAGCAAGAACGCCCAGAGAGATGGAAAGGCCCTGCCGCAGGCCACTAATGGTGCTAAGGTTGGGAATGTCGAGGACGTGGTCGGAAGAAGGGAAGAGCATGACACCACATAAGCAGATAGAAACAGCCTTGGCTATGGATTCGTCCCACCAACACTTATTCTTACAATGAGCGATGACCCACTGGCTCAAGGGTAGCAAATGGATGTGGTGTGGGCCAATCATGGTGCGGACATCCTTAGCACTAGGTAGGAACTCCCCTAGAATGAGGGCAGGATCTACAGGGGCAACGGTGTGGCAAGCTAAGTCTTTCTCACCAACTTTGGATCTAGGAAGGGATAGGTAGGTCTCTGCCTCCTCTAACAAGATGGTGGCCTCAAAGGATGGGAAGATGAAAGTATGTGTCTGTGGATACCATAGTTCTATCAAGGCTGTGATGTTGTGCCAATCCAACGAAAGCTTGGCGAAGTTTTTGGCCAAAATTAAGAGAGGATGCAAGTGCCAGGCCCTGAGGATGGATATCACTGCTATAGGAAGCTCATGGATCATGGGAGACATCCACTTCAAGGTGGAATAACGCCTGGGACCGAGGAGAAGCTGAGGTGACGGAAGAGAAAAAGAAAGAAAAGAGAGAAGGAGAGAGGAAGAATATGAGCATTTTAAAAGAAATTGAATGATATAAAAGAAATTGCATTAACTTACCTCTCTCAAAGTGCTGGAGCTCAGGTGCCCGGGGATGGCGGTCAACCTTTGCAGCACCCCATACTCCTTCTTAGCCAGCTTTGGCCCATGGTAAGCGACCTCACCCATAGAGCTTCCTTCTAGAGCCCTCTTCATGGTATTTTGGGAGGGTTTTGCAAAGTCTTCAAGGCTTAAAGGAGAGAGTTTGTGTGAAGAACGAATTTTGGGTGGCTTCCTACTTATGTAGCCTAATTTATGGCCTAGTACCACTAGAATTGAGGTAGGATAGCTCCAACATGGGTTAGGATAGGCTTTGGCATGGGTTGGGACTCTTCTCCCACGGTTTGGGACTCTCCAAGAGAGTCCCGATCGGACTTAGCATGACTTACAGAGTCACAGTCTATCGTACGACCGCATGATCCCATAAGCGGTCTAACATGGACCGTTTTGAGTGCCTTCTACCCACTTCGCTTTCCAACAACCTAGACGGTCTATGTGAGGCCGTCTATAACGTTCAACGTTAAGAGAGGACCGTCTTCTAGAATCCACGGCCCAATGGGGACCGTCTATGATCTTCTTTGGAGCCTTGGCCGAACCAACATCCGCGGTCCACCGTGGGGCTGTTTGAATCTTGGAACGGTCGTCTGGCTGACCATTTACCTATCTGATGCCTTAAATTTTTGTCCCTCTTGCACCAATTCCACTCAAGGCTTTTCGTCTCTCTCTCTCACTCTCTCGTGTCCGTTTAGGGGTCGTTGTTAGTCAGTTAGCGTCAAGCATTCACACATTCATTTTCAAAAAGCCAAAAAAAAAACCATCATAGCATATGCATAACATTCACATGTACATAAGTCACATCTAGAATACATCATGCCGATCCCTCTCTTGGACCCCCACTCTCACCCGAGCCCTCACGCCTCTTCGATGGCAGGGCCATCGCTGAGCTCGCCTCCTCCCGGGGCCGCCGATGCCGCTCCTCCAACTCGTTCCTCCGGCGATCGGAGGAGCTCGTGAAGTAACTCTTGTGGGAGCCATGCGTGCCGTGTGTACCATGTGTGCCGCTCGGGGCCCCGCTGCGCTCCGGCCTTCGGTAGATCCTCTCGTAGGCCTCCACAACACCCTCCAGCTTCGCCACCTGGAGCCGGGATCGGTCCCACTCGGCCCGGAGTCGCTCCAGCTCTACCCGCAGGAGTGCCGTCTCTATCGAGTCTACCGGTCGGCTGCGCTCCATCTCCCCCCTCAACTGGGTAACCTCGCTCAGGGCCGCCGTCAGCTCAGTCGTCTGCATGTACATTCATCATGGTCATTTAGTTGCATTTCATAATCATAAACAACTCGGAAAGTGCAGGTGTTCACTTACCCTCTCGGCGAGTGCCGCCTCAGCCTCCTCGGCCCGTGTCACCATCCTGGCAAACTCTGCGTCCCGCTCGGCACGGTCCGCGGATGGATGGGAGGAGGAAGAAGGTGCATCAGCTCCCTGATGTTGGGTCCCCTCGGCTTGCTGCATTTAGAACTCCAGATCAGTCAATGTTATAAGTATATGCACAACTAAGTCTAAGGTTCAGTGACACTCACCAGGAGATCCAGCGCCTGTCGGAGCTCATCCCGCTGCTAGACGGTGGAGTGGAGGAGGCCCTGGAGCTCGACAATTCGCCCCTGGGGGTCGAGCTGCATATAAGAAGTCTAGTGTCAGTGCATCATAATCATAAAGCATAATAGAAAGCATGGGGTTAGAGTCGTAGTGGTCATCGAGTGCCACGGAAGACCCGGTCTCCGTAGCGCTTGGCGTAGGCCGTCAGGTATGCCTCGTCACTCTCGGGACGGGCACACACCACTCGCCCAAGCCCCATCCAGTCGCGGATCTGCTCCGCTGCTCTGGTGGTCAAGTCAATATCTACCGCTAGTCCCCGGGCGTGGCGTCCCACGCGCTCCTCCGGCTTCTCGGGAGCCGAGAACTCGACCTCTGCCTAGTGGATCCCGAGGGTCGTCATCACGAGCCGATAGTAGAGGGGCTCCACCACATTCATGCAGTGGAGCTAGAAGTCCCATCCGACGTAGGCCAGGGCTGCCACCACCCATGGCTGGCCCTCGTGCCCCTCTCCTTGGTAGGGCGTCCACCGGACCTGTCAAAAGAGCAATTGCATTAGCATATAGGCATATAGTTGCATTCACAAAGCTCAAGTGTTAGATCTTACCAAAGCATAGGGTAGGGTGTCGAGGTCATCCTGGATTGCCCAGACCTGGCGACGCAGCGAGCCGACCTCTCGTGGTGCCGTCGACCATCTCGCGATGGGAATCCGGTCCGGGTACGTCTCCTCTCCTCTCCCCAATCCGGGGAGGTGTACATAAGCCCACACCTGCATTGCATTGCATTGCATTAAATGTCAGCACATAAGCATTTAGAGAATTCATATAGCAATTGCATAATCATTTTAGGAATCGAGTTATACCTGGAGCAGTGGGGAGAACCCGCCGAGCATCGTGCGTCGGCTCGTGGAACTAAGGGTGTCGAAGAGGAACGCGAGGACCGTCGCTCCCCACGCATACTCTCTGACCCGGTCAACCTCCTCGAGCAGTGGTAGTAGTCGGCAGCTGACCACATCTCCCCGAGTGGCGAAGAGCAGCCTCCTGAAGAATAGCATCAGAAACTGCCTCAGGACCACATCCGCCTCTGGTCCCAGTGCAGCTGCCACCCGCGGTCACGCTCGGTCTACTAGTCTCTGAAGGTGCTGCTCCGACAGCTCTCTCGTGGCGATCCCGGATCCCCTCAGATCGAGGGTCTCCTGAAGTCTCGCCCTCTGCAGCGTCATCGACTGACGCTCCGGTCGCAGCAACTCCAAGCCTAGTAGTATCTAGGCTAGCTCTCGATAGCAGGGGAAAGTCCTCCCGTTGACCGGCGACCCGTGCACACGTAGGCCGGTGATGCGCGCGACGTCCTCCAACGTCGGGACCATGTGGCACCCAGGGAAGAGAAATGTCCGGCTCACCAGATCCCATCAGTCGTGCAGGGCGTAGAGGAGTGAGGTGTCGAGCCTCGTCACCTCCATGCTCAGAAACTCTCCGAACCCCATCACGGTGAGCCTCTCCCGCTGGAAGTCCGGCAGTGCGAGGTACACTGCCTGGACCTGGAGCCAGGAGATCTGGGTCTTACGCTTTCCCTGCATGCATTTAAACAATTTGCATTAGTCATACATTTCATAATAAATCATCAGAATAAATAATAAAGGAAAAGAGAAAAAAATGTGTAGTCTGTCAGGTTAACGGTCCCCCCTGGGCCGTTTATATTCCTCTAACGGTTGGTTTCCAACCATTTTATTGTTCTAATAAGACCATTCTAGGATCTAAATCTACACGGTCATACATTGACCGTTTGCATTTGTAGACGGCCTGTTGAGAACCTTTCAGTTTCATAAGACGGCCCAGTCCGGACCATTTATCCTTCATATATCTGTACCAATAATGGCAGTTCCTTGACCGTTTGGACGCCCAACGGTCCTCATCCGACCATTTGATATCCACTTTAAGCCCCCGTTGATCTGAGTTTACAATGACAACCCTTTGACCGTTTGCTAACTGACGGTCTAAGGGAGACCGTTTTGTTCCCAATGGTTCGGCTTCTGACCGTCTATCATTCTACACGGTCTTCCTCAGACCGTGTTCACGCCCCCATACCCCGTCTGCTCAACTCCATTTGAACGGTCCCCGTGGACCGTGTAGACTGTTGGACGGACCGATGTGGGCCGTTTAGTGTTCCCAATGGTCCTATGTGGACCGTTTGTTGGTCAGACGGTTCCTGTAGAACCGTGTTTCACTCGCCGTTCCCAACGGCGTCCAACCCTATCCGCACCGGCGGTGATGGCCCAAAGGGCCTCCCAACCGGTCTAAAGGGGTCATATGCCCCATTTCTCTCCCCTAAGGCTACATGCATGCATTAAAATGGAAAATAGGGAGATTGTTTTTTGGGTGGCCTACCTCGGAGGAACGTGGTCCCTTGGCCTGGACTTCGGCCGCTGTCGCCTGTGCTTCGTCCGTCGGTGGTACTCCTCCTTCCTCCAGCCTCTCAACGATCGTTGTGGCTTCCACCTCGGCCGCTGACAGTGCCATTTCCTCCACGGTCGCCGCCCGCGGCGGTGCTACCTCCTCCGACGGGTTCGATGGCGGCGACATCTCTCCCTCTCTGGCCATCTGACAGATAAGGCGCTTCAAAGCTTGCCTCTTGAAGCGCATAAGGGGGTGGGAAGCCCAAGGGAATGGGGGGAGAGGATTTGAGGATGGGAGAACGAAGGTTGAAATGGGGGTGGTCTCTGTCGGTTACGAGGGAGGGAATGAGAAGAGGGGGTGAGGAGGAAGACTATGGAAGTGTCAGTTTATTTTTATTGAAACCGACGATTCGAATGCGGTCTAGCGATAGACCGTTTACGTTGTAGGTGGTCTTCCATATTACCGTTTATTAGCTACGATTGTAATAAAAAATTCTCACGGCCTCGGCGGTCCTGTCTAGACCGTTTAGAATTTTTGGCGATCCGGACTAGACCATTTTTATGCTGAAGTGTTGAATGATCATTTTAAGGTCTTATCTTCGATGCATTATGTGCTTAAGTTAATAATTTATTGGCTCAAGAGACTTATTTTCATGATATATCAATTGCAAAACCTTGTTCATGATTCTTTTGCAGCATTATTCCACTTCCATTACCGGATAGGTAAGTCAGGTAAGTATCCCATACCCTGTATCCCTTAATGCATTACTATATGATATCTATGCTATATTATCTCGAGAACCGTCCGGTTATTCATGTGTTCAGGATCTGATGTTCCCCTATAACAAAAATGATGATGATCTAGGTGCGCGTGTTTAATCATCGGATAGGCCGTTAGGTTGGGAGGATTTGGGGATGATGGTTCTGTCTCGCACGCCGTGGTTGCAGATAGTGTCCTGACCCTGATTTGTCTGGTCTAGCAATATTATTCTCGAGTATTTTCTATTTTATGATTTCTTTCCATTCATTTTGATGATTTCTTTTATTTTAGCCCAGCATGCATCATACGCATGTTTTTGAGCATTCACGACTCATGGTCTGTCTGAAAGTGTCCCATTTGTGATGGCTGATTGTGCGTTCATGGTTTCGGGTAAGAGAAACTATTTTACTCAGAGTTGGAAGGTTCTCTCTGGTCTGTTCACCTGGTCTGATTGACTAAGGGTCCTCGTCTGGAGGTTTTTAGTATGTTTCTTTACTGCTTATTCCCTCATTGGTTGTGGATTGTGTCCCCTGATGAGGTTGTTCATTTCTTCTCCTCTTATTTAGTTAGTTTCTCCAGACTGGTGTCATTTTAGTTCGATCATTCCTTGTGTTTGGTTCGGAGTTTTTCGGAAGATTCCTATCGCTCGTTGGCAAGAAAACGGGTGTCTTTTACCTTAACGCCCGCTTTTCAGTCTGCTCCGCTTCTTTTCCGTTTCATCTCCATGTTCCATTTCACTTTCGCTTCACCTCCGCTCGCTCCCCTGCAAAGAGGACGTTAAGGAGGGGCATCTGTTGACACCCATTTTTTGCCTATGAGTTGAGTCATTCTTCTTGCCACTATTTTTGATGCCTCGAGTTGTCCATTACTTATTGGACCATTTTTAGGCATGTCTTTGGACTTATTTTATGGATATTTCCTCCCTGTCTAAGTTTACTCTGGAATTCGGGCTTAGTGGGCCTTGATTTCATTTGGTCTTTGGGGTAAGTAGGCTTATTTATCCCATTTTATTGATTTCAACCGCCCAGCATATAGGCGATCTAACGATAGACCGTTTGATATGTTAGGCTGTCGATTTGAGACCGTTTATATCACTCAGATTTATCTCTGGATTTATTGGACTTTTTTTGATTTTCCACTGACAACCCTACAGGCAGTCTTTTAATAGGCCCTTTATGGAGGTTAAACGGTGCATCATTAGACCGTTTATTGGCCAGAGTCCTAAATGGGATAATTTTTCAGATAATTATCTATTTAACCTGTTTTCATTGATTTATCACCGACACTTAGTACACGGTCTGGCAATGGGCCGTGTGGCTTTTGTGGGTGGTCTATCGACAAACCGTTTATATCCTGAGAGTTCTACGACGCTTCCGTCGGTCTGTTCTTTGGGATAAATGGCTTATTTATCTTATTTTCTATTTATCACCGACACCCATAAGCGGTCAAGCAATGGACCGTGTATTGAGGTGGGCGGCCCATCGAGTCCTGGCCTTAACAGGTTTGTCTCTCTCCATCCATGGTCGAATGAGCTGCTTCGTCCTCGATTTTCTCCGCGGATTCTCAGTCAAATTGAGTTCCGTTTGATTCTGGTGAAAATTGGTGATATTATCTCCGATTTATCCTAAAGAATATCATCCTAATTATCACTGAAAACCCCTCAATTGCGAGTGGACTTTCAGGGGTCTATAAATAGCACCCTTGGTCCAAGCTCAAAGGGGGGGGGGCAGAGATCCAGCGTTCGCGTCGAAGTGCTGCCGGATTCTTGAACAGATCTCTGCCAGGGAGGAAGGCTCTCTACATCCATTTGAGCCTTCGGTTCAGGGAGTAGTAGTTTTTTTTAGTATTTTGGTCTAGACGTTTGATCATTCGTTCATCGTTGCATGCTCATTTCCTTCACCTTTTCTCCACATTTTTTTTCAATGGCATTCTCATTCTCTCACCTTTCCTATTGTTTTCTACGCCCTATAGGGGTTAAAAACCCAACCCCCAGGTATTCCCCATTCCATTCATGAGTTTGGTTTTCCATTTTCTTTCATAGATACTACACATCACAAGGCTAATTTGGGTTGTGTTTTCTTGTCATTTGCTGTGTTTTGCAGGTCAACAGAAGCTTTAGCGCGAGGCTCATCCCCTCTTGCTTGCCGGAAGGGGTGGTGGAATGAGTTCCACAAGTTTGGGATCTGGAGGTTCAGCGCGGTCTATCTCTTTCCGTTGGACAGGGTGCGCGGTCTTCGTCTAACAGTTCAGTTCCTGCTAGCGGCCTGTTACAGACCGTTTTAGGCGCCAGCCAGATCTTCTTCCCGCGTTCCTCTTCAGCGCTGAGCGGCCTATCGATCGGCCGTCTACGTCCTTAAGCGGTCTCCAGAAGGCCGTGTTCGACCTGTTCCAGTGCTGCATCATTGGCGAGTGTCTTCACTCTTTTCTCCCCTTTCTAAGGTATGTGGTACTCTCTTATTGTGCTATGTATCTTGGTGGCGATCACAACGTTCCTTTGTGTGTGAGTAGTTCATTGGTTGCCCTTTCCCCCTTTTTAGTTCATCCATCATTGGCATATTCACTTTTGAGTTAAGGGAGGGAAAGAAAAACTTGTCTACACACGTGACAAACGATGATGTCTGCCCTCATGCGGTTCAGATGCTCGAGAGTATGCCAGGTTGAAGGAAATGCCTTAGCCTGTTGAAGAAAAGTGCAAACATGGTTAGACCTTATATATGTAGCATAATCAATATGCATTGACTTTATATGGGCCCAAGGCAGACGTGCACTGACCTTCTATATGCTCAATGCAAATGTGCACCGACCAGGTATAGGCATAAGGCAGACGTGCACAAACCCTATGAATGACTACGGCAGATGTGCACCGACCTTACATGTGCATGGCAAAACTTGCACCGACCTCTTCCATGCGTAAGGCAAAACATGCACCAACCTTTATATGCATGATACAAAGGTGCACAGACCTTATGAATGATTAAGGTAGATGTACACCGACCTTACATGCACAAAGGACAACATGCACCGACCTTGTTTTCCACAGGGTAGTCGTGCACTGACCTTCAATGTGCGCATGGCACAATGTGCACCGACGTTCTATGATGAACAACAAAATATGCACCGACCTTCTAACGAAGAAACAGGAAAGTGCACCGACGTTCTATGCTGAACAACAAAATGTGCACCGACCTTCTAACGAAGAAACAGGAAAGTGCACCGACGTTTTATGCTGAACAACAAAATGTGCACCTACCTTCTAAGGAAGAAACAAGAAGGTGCACCCACCTCATATGCAGTCTGGAAAACATGCATCGACCTTAGACAGTTAAACATAAACATGCGCCGACCTGTATATGCTCAAGGAGAATGTGCATCGACCTTGTATGATGTTTAGACAACATGTGCATGTGAATAGTGATGTACACTGACCTATATGCGAGACAAAGCATGCATCGACCCTATCTGCACTGCTACAGTAACGTGCATAGACCTTGGAGAACCAGCGAAAAATGCACTGACATGTAAATTGTGCAAGGCTAACTAGCATCGACGTGCTACTGTGTATGCATCGACCTTATTCTGCCTTAAGATGAAACATGCATCGACCTTCATTAGCCTAGATATGCAATAATCTGACTATGCACCGACCTGTATCAGCTAATGTGACATATTTTGACATATAAGAAGATGATGTTGCAAAAGTCAGCAAATGGTCAAACTACTATTGCCAATCATTAAAACTAGATGAGAATGATATAGTGTCAGAGGAGACACAATATTCTCCCCCTTTTTGATGATGGCAACATTGAAATGCTTTGATGGCAACACTAATGCATTATAAGTCAGAAAATGCAAGGGTCACAGTGTGCAAGGATGAATATAGACAAATCAAGAACAATCTCGCCTCACCCCCTGCAGAGACGACAATCAAACTCTCTCCCTTAAATAGAATATCAAATCAAGAAGTTCAAACTCTCCATCAAAGATCTCTCCCCATCAAAAGATCAAAAGAAGGAATTCCTAAGTTCTTTAAAGAAGGAATTCCTTCATCAAAGATCTCTCCCCCTTTGCCATCAGCAAACAGGAAGCTGGTAGAGATAGAGTGGATGGAGGCAGTGAGGATAAATCTGAGTGACAAATTAAATTATTGTTCATGAGACAAGCATACATAGTTCATAATCTATTTAGGATAAGACTTCAGTGAATGCAACCTTTATAAAGTCTGATTTATGTGTAATGAAAGTTAGGGTGTAGAACCGTTACTCTTTGAATAGGTCTGTATTAGCCATTAATAGCAATAAACCAGACATACATTAATCATGTCAGAGTAGTCTAGCTTCAACTTACTAATGTAAAATTCAAAGAATTTCTTTGGAAGAACTTGAACATGTATTGAGATTTAAACAAATTCTGAAAACGTTGTTTAGGGATTCAGCTGGATTCTACATTTATATCCACAAACTTTTGAACAGGCAAATATGATCCATACCTTTAAACATAGAGGTACACGTTGATCAGACGCCAATACCCCCAGTTTACTCAGTAGGATTGATCATTCTATTTCAGTTTTTGATCAGAGGTAACTGAAACACTTCATGACATGGGTTCACTCTATTTCTCAGATAGAGGATCCAGTTTCTCTGTGTATTTAGCCATTGCTCTACCAATTAATTTTGGCTCAAAATTTCATCCTCTTTAAACAGAGGTAACTAAAGCACTTCTTGATATGGGTTAATCCTCTTACTTTGATGGAGGACCCAGTTTCTCTGTGCATTCAATTATTGCTCTGTCAATAATTTTGACTCAAAAGTTGTACTCAGCTGCCCTTTGGTTTTGTAAAAAAAATACAAGTCTATAGCTTTTCAACTAAGAGTTCTTGAGTTTTTAGACTTTCAATTTTAGAAAGACAGAATCAGACACAACATGTAAAGGATGGTTGAGAGCTATTAATAGAAATGAACTATCTTTTTCATTGAGCGAAACATTTAGACTCTAAAGTTCATTAAGCATAAATCATTAGTTCATTCAAGGTGCATTCATATTCTTATAGAAGTAGATATCTGATTTTAGTAGCTTAGAGTCGTGAACGGATTATCAGTTTGTCATTCTTTTAGATTTTCAGAAGTGTAAGTAGATGAGATGCAAAGTAATGTCCAGTTAAAGGTCAAAGTTCTGATAGGAATGAAGATCAAGATGACAGACAGTGTGCTACCAAGTGATGAGTATCAACTTTATACAGAGGGATAGCAGGTGAAATTTTCTTAAGGGAAGTAATATGAATATCAAGAATACTCAGAGACATTGACCTTAAGAGATTTTGGTTCCTAGAAGTTCAGAGATGAGAATAAGAATTGATAGACAGTTTATGAACCCTCTTTAACAAAAAGAAAAACACATGCTCCCCCTGTCTCTATGCAACACTATTGGACATAGCATGTTGACCTATCAAACTATAAAGACAATGCTAGACACAAACGAATGACTCAACATATGACACTTGACTCAAGGTACCAGGCGGAGGACTAGCCTCTACACATGATGTGGGTTTCCAGACAGAAGATATCTGCCCTTCTCCCGACTATCATTTTATATACCTTTGAGAACAAGATGGGTATAATGCAAAGTATGCAGTTATGCTACTTACAGACTAACTCAAATGATGATCTGAAACGTGTGCAAATGAAGCACTCAGGAGAGAGCATTTATTCAGAATAGACAAGGATAAAGTATTACGGATCATGGTGAAAATTACATAAGCCTAGTTCCCTTCTTAAAAATTTAAATCTATCATTTCCAAGGGGCTTAGTAAAGATATCGCGATCTGTTTTTCTGATTCAATGAAATGAAACTCAATTTCATTCTTACTCACCTCATATCTCAAGAAATGATGTTTAATCTCAATGTGCTTAGTCCTAGAGTGATGAACATGATTTTTAGTTAATGAAATAGCACTAGTGTTATCACATAAAATAGGTGTGCATCCTAGATTGATGTTATAATCAGCAAGTTGGTGCTTTATCCATAAGACTTGGGCTGCACAATTCCCTGCTGCAACATATTCTGCTTCAGCAGTGGAAAGAGCAACAGTGTGTTGCTTCTTAGATGTCCAAGATATTAGACAACCACCAAGATATTGACAAAATCCACTAGTGCTTTTTCTATCTATCCTGCACCCAGCATAATCTGCATCAGTGTAAGCTACAAGGTCGAACTCACACTTAGCAGGAAACCATAGACCTAAGTCAGGGGTGCCTGATAGATACCTAAAGATTCTTTTCACTGCACTCATGTGTGATTCTCTAGGACTAGCCTGAAATCTAGCACATAAACATACTGAAAATTGAATATTAGGTCGAGATGCAGTAAGGTATAAAAGGGATCCGATCACACCTCTATAAAGCTTGGTGTCAGCCAATTTACCTTTTGGGTCACCATCAAGACTGGTTGATGTGCCCATAGGTGCAGTCATAGGTTTGAGATTTTCTAATTGATACCTTTTTAGCAGGTCCCTTAGGTATTTGGACTGTGTGATGAAGCTTCCCTCCATCGTTTGATTGACCTACAACCCAAGGAAAAGCTTCAATTCTCCCATTGAGCTCATTTCAAATTCATCTGTCATTAGTTTAGAGAATTCCTCACACATTTTAGATTTAGTTGATCCAAACACTATATCATCGACATAAATTTGAGCAACAAGAATGTCTTTATTACTTTCTTTAGTGAATAGAATCTGGTCAACTTAACCTCTTGAGAAATCCTTACTTGTGAGGAAGGAGCTTAGCCTATCGTACCAGGCCCTAGGAGCTTGCTTCAGTTCATACAATGACTTATCTAATTTATAGACATGATTAGGAAAATCAAGGCATTCAAATCCTGGAGGTTGTTTAACAAACACATCCTCCTTTATTAAACCATTCAAGAAAGCAGATTTAACATCCATCTGCTACAATCTTATTCCTAGGCTACAAGTAAATGCTAAAAGTATTTGAATAACTTCTAATCTGGCAACAGAGGCAAAAGATTCTTCAAAATCTACCCCATATTCTTGGATGTAACCCTGTGCCACTAGCCTAGCTTTATTTCTAACTACCTTTCCCTGCTCATCAGTTTTATTCCTGAAAATCCATTTAGTGCCTATAATTAAGCCATGAGAAGGTTTAGTGACTAGGTACCATACCTTGTTCCTTTCAAATTAGTTCAGCTCATCATGCATGGCATTTAAACAATGCACATCCTCTAAGGCACTATCTATGTTTTTTGGTTCTATTTGTTAGACTAGTGCAAAAGAATTCAACTCATTTTCAATCCTAAAATGTGATCTAGTCCTAGGGGGTTCATTCAGATTACCAACTATATTCTCTAAAGGATGATCTTTAAGGACTCTGATATTGGTAAGCTGATTACCTATTTCTATATTTTCCTCCCCCTGAACTCTAGACCCATTTGTCTCACCATCTTCTGCAGGTTCAGTATTTGGCTCTTCTTTGCCCTCAAGAATATCACCATCGTCTTTGTCTGTGCAAAAATCTGTTTCAGATTTATTAGCATGCTCATCAAAGACAACATGTGGTGATTCCTCAATAATTTTTGAGTTAAGATTATATATTATATAGGCTCTGGATATTTCAGAATAACCTAGAAATATTCCAAGTTCACTTTTAGGTTCAAATTTATCAAGGTCCCTTTTAGAATTTACATGAATAAAACACTTACTACCGAAGACCTTGAAATGTGCTAGTGGAGGTTTCTTACCCTTAAGAATCTCATAGGGAGTCTTTTGAGTTGAAGGTCTTACCAAGGCCCTGTTGATAATGTAACAGGAAGTGTTTATAGCCTCAGCCCAAAACCTCCTAGGCAGATTTCCTTCAACCAGCATTGTCCTAGCCATTTCCACCAGAGTTCTATTCCTCCTTTCAACTACTCCATTCTGCTCTCGAGTTCTTGAAGAGGAGAACCTGTGGTTAATCCCATTTTCCCTGCAAAAATCATCAAATTGTGAGTTTTCAAACTCACCTCCATGATCAGACAAGATATTCAAAATTGAATACTCACTAACTAGATTTATTTTATGATAAAATTCCTGAAATTCCTCAAATGTATCATTTTTATGAGTCAGGAAGAATACCCAGGTAAACCTAGAGAAGTCATCTATTAAAACATAACCACATCTTTTACCAGATAAGCTGGCTGATCTAGATGGTCCAAATAAATCCATGTGTATCAGCTCAAGTGGTTTAGAAGATAAGCTTTCAGTTCTTGACTTAAATGACTTTCTAGTTTGCTTGCATTGAGTGCAGGCCTCA
Organism: Amorphophallus konjac; assembly: GCA_022559845.1. Classification (NCBI taxonomy): domain Eukaryota; kingdom Viridiplantae; phylum Streptophyta; class Magnoliopsida; order Alismatales; family Araceae; genus Amorphophallus; species Amorphophallus konjac. Next base: position 97,725,661 of record CM040118.1, on the reverse strand, counting down.
CAGATTTTATGGTTTGTCTTGAATGAGATTTCAGGGAGACCTCTTACCATGCTGTGTTTATTTAATTTGTGCAACACATGATAGGTAGCATGACCTAACCTACGGTGCCAAAGATAGGTTAAGTCATCCTTATTGACAGTGAGGCATAAATTTGTGTGTGCTACATCATCTAAGTCTATCATGTAGATGTTATTGATTCTGTTACCAGAAAATTTGATAGATTCAGAATTAGGTTAAAAAATTGTGCATGCAAGAGAGTCAAAAACCACTTTATGACATTTATCACACAGCTGGCTAATGCTAAACAAGTTATATGTAAGGCCTTCTACCAATAGCACTTCATCAATGCAACAAGAAGAACAGTTACCTACTTTACCTGATCCAACTATTTTCCCTTTGGTATTACCTCCGAAGGTAACATGACATGCATCCTTCTTCACCAACATGCAAAATTTATCTTTATCCCCGATCATGTGCCTTGAGCAGTCACTGTCAAGATACCATCTGTTTTGATTGGATGCTAGGCATACCTGCATGGAAAATCAAGTGGAAAGGTTTGGAACCCAAAGCTGTTTGGGCCCCAGAAAAGCATTTATTTCATACAGACTAGAGACTAGATGTTTTGGTATCCACATTTGATTTAGCTTCTTTATGACATTTGTGGATTTCTTATCATTCAGTTCGGTCTGCTTTTTCTTGCCACTTTTAATTTTGGAGGATTGCTTTTGTGGTGTGGCTTGTTTCTTCCTTTTAAAACTATTCTAAAAATTTCTTTGCCAGTGTTTAGTCTAATGGGCATTGGGAGTATTAGGTGCACTGTAGACCCTAGGTTGACTTGGCATGGAATTGACAAAGCCATAGGAATTTTGGCTTCTGAAATTGTTGCGCCTAGTCTGCATATAGGAATTACAAGGGTGAGGCTGATGCATCTAAGTGGAATATGGATTCTAAAATGATGCTGCATTGGCCTCATGTAGAAGCTACCTAGACCTCCCTTACTAAAGTTGTGGTTATACGAGCTATGAAATGTAGACTAGGTTGGAGTTGTATTGTAGTAGCCTTGACATGAGGTACTTCTACTCGGCCCTTGGTTCCTAGAGGACTTATACCCAGAAGAGGTAGAGGTCGATGCACATTGATGGGTGCCTCGACCATTCTGTGGTGACTGGGTTGTTTTGGCCTTGGGGCTTTCTTGAACTCTAGCCTTAGAAGACTGACCCCTAGCCTATCCCTTGTTCTGAGGTGTGGGAGTGTATGAGCATGATTCCCTAGACACCTCTATCTTCCTTTTGCCCTTGTCCTTGGCAATGGGCTTAGTTTTCTCAATATTTTTCGTTTGGTTTTTATTCTGACTTTCTCCAGAAGTCATTTTTATCAGGGGTTGTGATGTCCCCTTTTCTGCCACAAAGGAGATAGTTCTCACATCAAACCTCTCCTTATTAGTTGGGTTGAAACCCAAACCTTCCTTTCTGAAATTACTTTTTGTTCTCAAGATGGCATTCAGATTTTCTGTACCTTGTGTCATGCCTTCAAGGGAGCTTTGTTTATCTTTATTTTCTTTTTCTAAATTTTCCATTGTCTTTTTCAATTCAACATTCACACCATTGATAGCTTCATATTTTTTAGTGGCTACCTTGTTTCTTCTTGAAATTCATGTATTCTAAGTTTGAGTTCATCAATGGTGTTCATCAAATTTTCATTTTCAGTTCTTAAATCAATCAAGATGACTTTATCACACTCAGTTTCATCAAGAGATTTTTTCAAATTGAGATTTTCAATTTTCAGACATGTAAGTTTATCATTCAGAGATGTATCGTGAATTACAGAATTAGTTTTTTTTTCAAATGTATGTATTCTTTTCGCATATCATCATATTTATCAAGTAACTCAGCATATGCTTCTTCCCAATCATCATGAGTAAAATTTTCAAAAGAGGAAGTTACCTCATCATTGTCTTCTTTATCTTCATCACTTTTAGCCATCAAGCATAGCTTGTCTTCTTTCTCACTGTCAGAGGAGCTGCTCTGACTTCCTTCATCTTCATCGCTCCAGGTGCTAACCATAGCCTTTCCTTTCTTGTTCTTCCACTTGGGCTGCTCGTCTTTCAACTCCGGACAATCTACCTTGAGATGTCCTGCCTTCCTGCAAGTATAATAGACATTGCTATCAGTTTTCTTGGCAGCATCATATTTATGCTTTGACTGCCTTTTGCCAGAAAAATACTTTTTCCTAAACCCCTTTCCTTCCTTCCTCAAAAACCTTTTGAAATTCCTAGTAAACATAACAAAATCATCATTGTTTTCATCTGAGCTAGAGGAGCTATGTTCACTAGACGACCCTTTGTTACTAGAAGTAACTTTTAGAGCCAGGGGTTTCTTCCTTTTCTCAGACTTATCTACCCTCTTAAGGTTCAGCTCATAAGTCATAAGAGAGCCAATGAGCTCATCTACGGTCATGGTAGCAAGGTTCCTTGACTCCTCTACTACGGTGGCCTTGGTATGCCAAATAGGTGTCAGGGACCTAAGGATTTTCCTAACTAGCTCGTATTCACTATACACTTTACCCAAGCTTCTCAAGCCATTAGTGAGCACCATCAGACGGGCATACATTTCAGACACGGACTCATCGGGCTTGATTCTGAAAGCCTCATACTCAGAGACCAACATGTTGGCCTTGGTTTCCCTACCCTGAGAAGTCCCTTCATAGATAACCTTTACCTTATCCCACATCTCCTTGGCTATGGTACAGGAGAAAATTTTGGAGAATTCGGTGGGATGGAGTGCACATTGTATAGCATTAATGGCCGCCCAATTCAAGGTGGACCTACGAATATGCTCCTTGGTCCAGAACTCTTCGTATGGAGGTAAATCGAAAGGACCCTTACTGACAACCTTCCAAATCTCATAGTCCTTAGCACGAAGGAATACCTTCATGCGATTGTTCCAGTAAGAATAACTAGATCCATCAAAGAAAGGTGGCTTGCTAGTGGAGTGGCCCTCAACAATTAACCCTCTAACATCCATTCTAAACTCTCCGGGATGTAAAGCCCTAAGGGAGAGGTAGGCTCTGATACCAAGTGATGGGTGTGAAGAACAGATCTAGAGGGGGGGGGGTGAATAGATCTAGCCCCAAAGATAAACACACAATAGCAGTTTAAAAGAACTAGTGCGGAAATTAAATGAACTGCTATAAACTCATACACAAATTTAGAATATGAACAATCCTACAAGCGCGTTAAATCGACCAGCAGTAGTGACTTAGTTGAAGGCGAAAGATGGAGAGAGGCAGATGAACAAGGCAGACGAACGTCTATCCAATCAAACACATGCTAAACCATCAGCGAGCCTAAGCATTCATCTACTTGGTGAAAAAATAGTAAATCATTCACAAGACAAGAGAGTTTTAAGGTGGTTCGATCTCTATTCAGAGATCTACGTCCACCCCTTACTCAACTGAGTAAGGCTTCCTGCTACCACATAGCTTGAAGACTGCTGATCCACAGCTTTGGGGATGGAAATCCCTACAACCGCTGAGCCTTACAGCTTGCTGGCCGAGGAACACCCTCGCCCGCTGAGCAATACAGCTTAGCTCTGCTGATACACAACTTAAAGTAGATTTGAAAAGAAAACAACGGAATAAACGAAATACAGATAGAAGACAGAAATGTACCTCTTCGAATAGAGCAATCTGACTCTAGATTTGATCCAGAAGTCAGGAAGAGTAAGCCTCATCCAGACTCTCTTCTTCCTCTCAACTCACTTCTTCTTCTCAACTCTCTTCTATGATACTCTATTTTCTCTCCTTTTTCTGAACTCTCTCCTTCCTCTTCTACTCTCGTGCTTCTCCTGTTTTCTTCTCTCTGGCTATTCTATGGCTGCCTCTTGTCCTCTATCCCTTTTTGGTCACAGAAGATGCCTTCTTATAGGGCTTCAGGCTGGGTTCCCACGACCTCACGTGTCCGGCGTGTGGAAGGCTCTTTCCCACCTTTTCCAGAGAAGTCATGTGTCGGGTGTACACAGGACAACGATCCTCGTGGCAGAAGGTCCTTGGATCATGTGCCAATCATTGGTTCTGTTAACCCCTCACGAGCTCATGCTTCAGGTGTGACTTTAACTGATCACGTGACAGACGATGATGTCTGCCCTCATGCGGTTCAGATGCTCGAGAGTATGCCAGGTTGGAGGAAATGCTTTAGCCTATTGAAGAAAAGTGCAAACATGGTTAGACCTTATATATGTAGCACAGTCAATATGCACTGACTTTATATGGGCCCAAGGCAGACGTGCACTGACCTTCTATATGCTCAATGCAAATGTGCACCGACCAGGTATAGGCACAAGGCAGACGTGCACAGACCCTATGAATGACTAAGGCAGATGTGCACCGACCTTACATGCGCATGGCAAAACCTGCACCGACCTCTTCCATGCGTAAGGCAAAACATGCAGCGACCTTTATATGCATGGTACAAAGGTGCACAGACCTTATGAATGACTAAGGCAGATGTGCACCGACCTTACATGCGCAAAGGACAACATGCACCAACCTTGTTTTCCACTGGATAGTCGTGCACCGACCTTCAATGTGCGCAGGGCATAATGTTCACCGACGTTCTATGCTGAACAACAAAATGTGCACCGACCTTCTAATGAAGAAACATGAAAGTGCACCGACGTTCTATGCTGAACAACAAAATGTGCACCGACCTTCTAACGAAGAAACAGGAAAGTGCACCGACGTTCTATGCTGAACAACAAAATGTGCATCGACCTTCTAAGGAAGAAACAAGAAGGTGCACTGACCTCATATGCAGTCTGGAAAACATTCATCGACCTTAGACAATTAAACACAAACATGCACTGACCTATATATGCTCAAGGAGAATGTGCATCAACCTTGTATGCTGTTTAGATAACAGGTGCATGTGAATAGTGATGTGCACTGATCTATATGCGAGACAAAGCATGAATCGACCTTATGTGCATTGCTACAGTAACGTGCATTGACCATAGAGAACCAGCGGAAAATGCACCGACCTGTAAACTGTGCAAGGCTAACTAGCATCGACGTGCTATAGTGTATGCATCGACCTTATTCTGCCTTAAGATGAAACATGCATCGACCTTCATTAGCCTAGACATGCAATAATCTGACTATGCACCGATCTGTATCAGCTAATGTGACATATTTTGACTTATAAGAAGATGATGTTGCAAAAGTCAGCAAATGGTCAAACTACTGTTGCCAATCATTAAAACTAGACGAGAATGACATCGAGTCAGAAGAGACACAACAGGGTTCGAGGGTCCAAAATCTAAAATATCACTCGGATTGACATGCCGATCATTCCAACACGACTTGGGAGGTAAAAGTGACTTGTGAGAGCCGACGGAATCTAAATCAGACACCCGGTTTGAGCCCGGCGCTCAGAAGTGCATTCTTCAAAGGCACTTAGTTTAAAATTAAATAACTTTGGTTCGGGGATCTAAAATCTAAAATATCACTCTGATCGGTGTGTCGATTGTTCCAACACGACCTCGAAGGTAAAAGTGACTTGTGAGAGCTGACGGAATCTAAATCAGACATCTGGTTTGAGCCCGACGCTCAGAAGTGCATTCTCCAAATGCATTTAGTTTAAAATTAAATAAGCTAGGTTCGGGGGCCCAAAATTTAAAATATCGCTCCTATCGACGTGCTGATTGTTCCAACACGACTTGGGAGGTAAAAGTGACTTGTGAGAGCTGACAGAATGTAAATCGGATATCTGGTTTGAGCCCGGCACTTAGAAGTGCATTATATCTTATTTGAATTTATACAATCAAAGAAAATATTTAATTTATCTGCTCCATAATCTAGTTTTTATGTTATTTGAATTTATACAATCAAATCAAATATTTAATTTATCTTCTCCATAATCTTTTTTATGAATGCATATTTAATGTTATTATTTTTTTAATATAGGATCCTTCAGCGAGTGTCGATGGAGGAGACGAGCAGGACAGAGAGGACGAGGATATGGACGATATTTGTTGATTTTTTTATTATTATAAAATAGATAAATATTATTATGTTTCATTTATTGTATATCTTTTATTTTTATTGTGATGAATTATTTTTATGTTTTTTATTTAGATAAGTTTTTATATAAAATTTATGTATTTTTTAATAAAAAATAAAAAACCTTTTGCGACGAAAGGAAAATTTAGGATGGAATTATCGACGAACCAATAATTCTGTCTGAAAACTAATATATTTTATTTATTTTAACGGTACAAATTCAGATGGACATTACGACGATATTGTAATCCGTCAGAAACTCTTCCGACAGTATTTCCGATGAAATTATAATCGGTCACAAATATTTACGACGGAATTTGGGACGGATATAGAAATCCGTCGGACCTATAACGCGAAAAATATTATCGACGAAGTTCCGTCAAACCTAGATTTGTCTGAAACTTCCGACGGATATTCGACGGAATGCTTTTCCGTCGGAATTAACGACAATGATTACCCGACGGACCGGATGCGTCGGAAATACGTCCGAAATCCGTCGGAAAGTAATTTTTTGATGGCATTTCCGACGAATTTCCGACAGATAAGTCCGTCGGAAACTCCGCCTTTTCTTGTAGTGTGGGTAGAGCCACGGGTTAAGTGTCAAAATATGTTCACTCTCTAATTAAAATGTGCTAATTCTAAAAGAGATTTTCAGAATTATTATAATTGTAAGTAATTTGCACCCTCCATGTTTATGTGCAATTGAATTTGGAGATCAAATTCTTTTAAGTGGGGGAGTGTGTAGCACCCCAATAAATTATAGGATGAAAATTATAAAGAAAAAATATAAAGAAAAAAATTGAAATAATAAATCCTTAATAGTTAAAAGGTTCAACCCAAATATAACTTATTCAACATTAAGACATTAAAGGGCCTTAAGCTCAAATATTTTTATTGGCCTTAATACAAGGGATTCCCGTGTGGGCATAGTGGGCTTCTATAAAGATAAGGTCATTAACAAAGGAGCTCATTAGCAAACCACAACAAATAACCCAACCCAATCAATGTTAGGACAAATAGGGTCTTATTAAAACTCTAAAACACTTAAACCCAACCATGAATGGGCTTCCCGTAAGTGGATTTCAAGGGCTCTCCATTTAGCTCATATTGAGGCCATTAGCTAGACAATGGGCTTTTGAGGGTATACGTATATATGATGGGCCATTAAAATGCAAAACCCTGTGTCATGTTCGAAGATGCATGGAGAACAAGGGTTCCTGCGATCAAAACATAGAAAGCGGCTGTGTTTTAGGAAGATAACCCACCGAAGGAAATGATAGGATCAAATTTTAGATATCTAACGTCAACTAGGATTCCTTAGTTCTCTAGGGTTCTAAACCCTTATAAATATAACCTTGCACAGCATAACGTGCTGCTGTTGTTGAGTTCAAAGAAGGGTAGCTACAGTGCATCGTCGTCCTGCACGTAAAAGAGGACGTTGCTCATCTTCCTCCTACTGCATGCGTCATGTGCGGAAGGGTGTTGCTTCTTCATCCTTCTACATCCTCTTCTTCCTCCGATCTTCACCATCTTCCTCCCCCGTTCAACCAATCAAGGTAGGTTTTCTCTCTCAGGCATAACCCAATTAAACTAAACATGCTAAGTCGCCTACATGTTTTATTATAGTGTTCTCTGCATGTTTCGTTAAAATTCGTAACTCTTCTTATGTGAATTAATAATCTCATGCAAGTTTTTTAAAAAATGATATCCATGAAACCAAGCAAAATAAAATTTGTTAGAGTATATATTTTTTATTTTATTTATTGGGCTTGATCTGTGGCTAGTAAAAATGGTAACATTAACTTATAGACTTAAATTAAACTAAATAGATTTTATTGAGAATATTTATAATATGTTATACGGCGAATCTATAAATGGCACTGTAGCGCGTAGTTGAATCTTATTGCTTTGACGGCTTGTTCGTGAGTGTCGGAGGAGAGTTTGGCTGTGAAATTTTGTGGGAGTGTTCTCGAGGCGGTGAACGTAGTCGTGCGAGTGGTGTCTCCTTTTTCCTATCCTAAGATAGGCATTCTCTCAAGCAAAAATTTATTAAAGCATCATGTTAGGTAGAGTTTTTCGTGCTCTTCGATTTGGTATATAGATTGCATGATTTCGATATAGATACACCAAGAATTTGTGGTTCTAAACAGTCCCTGCACTGTTCGTAAACATAAGAATTGACACCCAATCATTTTGTCACCAATTCTTCTTAAAATCACCCCTACACCTCATTAGCAATGTTAATCGTTGCTTTGCACTTACTGTTTTAAACGGTTCTCCCTCCTTCTTTTGCATTTTCTTCATCGCCTCTTCTTCTTTTGCATATTCTGCATAATTAACGTTTTTAAAGTACACTCTATTCAGAATAAGCGTCACACAGACGCTAATTTATTTCCATTGTTTTTAACGTCGACAACATTGGTCTCGAGTTTTATTTTCAATAAGTTGTATCTAAATCTTGGGAAAATTTATATCTTATGGTTCAAGTAAGTAAAAATTTCAATCTTTATATTTTCATTGTCATGCTCCGAACCGATAGCAGCGGAACGTGTTCGTTTGTTCGGAACGTGACAGTTAAACAGTCGTGTCAATCAGAATATAGTCAAGACAAAATATAATTTGAACAAAATAGAATTTTATTTCAAATATAAGTTAATTACAAATTAGACCCAAAATAAAGAAAAGACTCAATAACGAAAAATTACAATGAGAAACTTGACTAGACTTAACGTAAGACACAAGATAGCCAGACTAGATGGTTCGTCTAGATGTCGGAGTACTCATCACTCTTGCCCTTACCCATCATGTTCGGTCTCGTCATCGCTAAGGTCATTACCTGAAAAATATTAGAAAACGTAGGGTGAGCAAACGCTCAGTTGGACTTAATATCTCATGCTCCAAGCTAGCTTTAAGTAAATTACAATTTAACATGTTCATGCAGGTCACGCAAAAGTAAGACAAATCAAGAACTATAATGGCACGAGTTATAACGATAAAGTGATGATAAATTTAAAACCATAAAGACGAGTAAGCAAGATGCTGGATACATTTATGAAGTGGAGAGACGAGGATAACAAGAGAGTATAGCAAGAACTTTCATGACGAGATAACAAGTACATTTCATAATATAGCATTCACAAGGAAACAATAACAATCTTCTCTCTATGACGAGTATTATCACGAGAGCGGTTAATGACACTAGTACAATATTATCTCTATGACGACATTATCACGAGAGCTTTCATGTAACTAGTACTATGAAGGAATGGCCACACTTTAAGGGGTGCTCACGACTGTATGATTGCCCCTCATGGATTAGCACTAGGTAGTATTTGGTCACACACTTAGGAGTTCTCACGACTGTATGATTACCCGTAATTGCCGTAGACCAAGTTGGTGAATGTCAGCACCCGATCATCATGATACCGGTACACGTTTGGACTTTGCCTCGCTCAATAGGGTCAGATCAAGACCCGTAGCATTTAAAATGTCATTTATTTGGGACCCATAGCCCCTGACATTCGACTAGACTAATTCCACTTTAATGGCCAATAATTCCGAGGATCAAGCATGTACGAACAATAAGGTAGATTTCATTGAATAGAGATTCAAGATAGACCTCGACAAGCCTAGTACAATGGCACACAAAATTGAGACACTTCGAGAAACCTAGGAGATTGGCGTCTCGTCAGAGCGCTGTATATTTAAGAAGTCGTGCCCACAGTGGTGGTCACTCATTCTCTGAACAAAGCATTGAAGAATTGGTGCCTCCACAATACGGTTGCTTTTACACTAAGCGCCCGTCAATAAGGTCACCCCTTCAACATACTCAGGACAGAAAACGGTGATAACCAATGTAGTCGCTAATCAAATTAGCACCTTATAAGTCAGATAGAGACAGATCTCTCACAGAATCACCATAACAACATTCTATGAGGGCCGGGTGTCGTGTTTTCTTTAGAGTGACATGACTAACAGGGTTCCAGGGTTCTTGTGGTATAACTAGCTCAGTCGGCCTTGAGGGAATCCAAGGCTACGAGGAGACGTACGGAGGTCCCAATGACTAACTTGCCAGTCCGAAGGAACGGAATGTCCAACGGAGGGCTCGTATGTCACCGAGAGTTGAAGGTGTATCGGGAAACCAACGTGAAACGTGGGACTGCATCTACGGACTGAGACGTAGTGCCAATATGATCCACGGTACAGATCAAATCTCGAGAAAAATGAAATAAATCGCGTCCATGCAAGTAGGTGTCAATTCATATCTTAATTTCTATTTAATCTAATAATTTAGAAAATAGCATCTCTTTAAAAGGATAGATACTATTTTTAGAACTAATTACATGGTAATTAAGGGAAATGTACAAGGATCACGACTATATATATATTGTAATTTTTATCGACTTTGATCATAAGATATGAACTAGGATTTAATCATGATATGTAGTTTTTAATTTGATCATGATGAATAATAATATTTTTCCAATAAAAAAAATTATCGAAACTAAATATATGATAATTAAGAGAAAAATCTAAAGATTTCAAAAATATATATATTATAATTTTATTTTACATAGTTTTATAAATATGAATATTTACAGATATGCGTAAAAAATTATACGGTTTATATATATATATATATATATTAAAGAAACAACGACAACGCACGTTGTCGTTATTTCCTTAATGAATAGTGTCGATATCTTTGAGCCTCAAGTTCTCGACGTACACACGTCGGAATCGCGCAATTTATATACCGAAATGAAGGGCTCGGAAAGCTCTATCTAACCTGATGTTCAAAAATATTTTTACTTGAGAGTAGGGCTATCTTGAGTTAGGAGGACCGAAAAAAGGAGGTACCAACTCCACTACCTCGGTCACTACCCCAATAACACGCTCGTGAAATTTCATGACCAAAGGACACTCCGGTGCCCATGAAAAGGCCATCAAAGTAAAAACATGCAAGTATGGTGCTACAGTAAATACTGCAATTCGCCGTGTAATTATTAGAAATTTATATATGTAATAAAGTTAATCATTAATCGATTAACACTCTATATAATCAAATGAAAATTTAGAGTAAATCATGAGGATTCTAGTGATATGAATTTGTTATTTTCAGACATACAGTTTCATGGATAAAATATTTTAAGCATGTTTTTCATAATAATTAATTAAAGATAATACATGCAAACATAGTATAAATCACGTAGAATCGTGCATGCTATTAAGAGTTATTGGACGGATGAGAAAACCTACATGTATTATGTACTTTCATCTAGTATGCTTTTTTTAAGGTGATTTTACTTGGGAGATTACCTACCTCTCGTTGATGCTCTGACAGACAAATAGAAGACGAAGAAATAGCAGGATGATGATGACGATGAGCAACGGCAACTGCAATAGTAGTAGAAAAAGATAGTTGCGGCACAACAACTGCAAGGAAGAGGAAGTCCTTACGCTCGGATGGAAGCAGAGGACGCAACAGCACGTCCACGGCAAGGAGAAGGGAAGCCGATTCTTTTGTCCAACAACAGCCGCAGTACGCAACGGCAACTGCAACCCACGATGGAGGAAGAAAAACGATGAAGAGGCCGACGCACCAAGCTGCAGCGACAGTAGCCTCTACATGTTGGCCGAACGGGTAGCTTTATAGGAAAAGAGGTGACTTCCTAAAGTGTTTGAATGTTAACCAAGCAGGTTTTTAAAACTTGCCATTTATTCTCTCCTCCACGCTATATTATCAGCCGCCTGCTATATATTGGCTTAAAAACCCTAAAACCTTTTCCATAAGCATGTTCGATCGTGGGAAGGTTTGGGGTCATTCCGTATGCGCATGGGTGAAAGCCCATCAACATTTATATATGTGTATATATATACAGGTAATGGGTTTTGTTATTAAGCCCATGTATATTTGTACATTACTACATCTTTAGCCCATGCATGTGTTATTTATATTTCTTAGCCCATTTAACAACATGTTTAGTGTCTTATGTTTTATAACTTAAGTCCATTAGCTTAGTGTTAATTGGGTTGGGTTTTCATGGGTTTATACATGCTCTGTTAGCTGCCCCACCTTTTGCATTGTTTTATTAAAGTCCACGTATTCAAGCCCTTCACATTAGAGTTTACTAAACCCATTATATTGGAGAGGGGGATTTCTGCACCCCATTCAAAGAGCAGCCCAACTAGGCCCGGCAGGGCCCAATGAGGCCAAGCTCACCCAAGTGACAGCCCACAGGGCCCACTTAGGGATGAAAGCCCAATAAACAGCGCTCGAGGAAACAACACTCCTAGGCGGCCTCAAGGCTCGGAGGGCCCGAGCATCGGTCAGGTCACGAGAAAGGCCCGCGCCCGAGCCATCTCTCCGCCCGGGAGAGGGAGGCGTAGGCTAGCCTATCCGACCCATCTTTTACCGAGCTAAGCCTACCGCCCGGATAGGGCTGGCCCCTCTGAGCTCGGAACGACCGACGAATGCTTATCTTTGCAGCCGTTAAGAGTCCGCAGCAGGCAGGAATTCAGGAAGGCAAGGGACTTCTTCTTCCCCACGATGATAACGCTCCCACGATAAGGCCATAAAAGCCCACGATGAGGACGTAACCCCCACCTGAAACCCCTCGTCTGGCAGGACTCCAAGAGACGGCGTACTATTTAAACCAAGGATACCCTCCGGCTAAAGGTAAGCCAAAAAAGGCAATCATACGCCCAAAACTCTTGAGCAAGAACCGCTTCACCCTTCTGGTGGAGAGGGATCTCGCGCACAAGCTCTCTCCTCCCTACTATTGCTCCCACCATAGCTCCACTGACTTAAGCATCGGAGGGTTTGTCCCAGGGATTCCCCCTGGGCCCTCTGATCCGTTTCCCTGTCTTGCAGTTCACGATCTGGTGATCCTCAGCCTGCTCAGGACCAGCGCGAGATCACGCCTCTTCATCTGGCGCCGTCTGTGGGAAACGCACGAAATGCCAGTATGGTACGAAGGAGCTCAGGGAGGAGGTCCGCCGGCGACAGGGGTAAGGCCGTGGTAGCGGCGGGGGATGGCCCTTCTAGGGCCTCACAGAACCCTCCCTCCAACGCCAGCGTCCCCGCCGACGGACCGCCACCCCCTCCTGCGGCGGTAGGGCTACCCCCCAACGGTGAAGCCGAAGCCTTCCAAGCCCTCAACGCGAAACTGGATATCCTTGTGGAACTCATGAAGAACCATGCGGCTAGGGATGGAAGGTCCCGTGCTCCGTCAGGGAGCCCTCCCCACGAAAATACGTCCCGGCACACCGCCGGGGGTCGCTTCACTCTCCACGGCCAGCAGCTCATCCGCAACAGGATTGGAGGACCCTCGCAAGCTCCGCCTTCGAAGCAAGAGGCTTCCTCCACACCAAGAAGGGGAAAACTGGGGGCACGGCATCCAAACCCGGAAGCTGACGTTCTCGGAGATCTCCAAGACGCTCCCCCAGCCCCACGGCACGACAGCAACTAGAACTATCCCTCCGGCTGTGAGATTTCAAGAGACGCTTAGCAGAACAGGAGCGCGCCCTTCGCGCCCTGCAAAAGACCTCTTTCCCGGAGGATGAGGAGAAATCCCCATTCTTCGAGTACATCTTGAAGGCAGAGGTATCTCCCAGAACCTCCATTCCGACCTTCAAGCTCTACGACGGCCAGGGCGACCCGGCCGATCATTACGATAGCTTCGACGCTCTGATGACCCTGCACGGAGTGTCCGACGCCATCAAGTGCCAAGCCTTCATGACCACCCTGGTCCAAGGCGCTCAAGCATGGTTCCGGGCCCTCACCCCCGGGTCCATCCGAGACTTCAAGCAATTTGGGCGAGTCTTCAAAGAGAGTTTCGCCGGAAGTGCCCCCCCAAGGTCGGTAGCGTGGCTCCTGGCTCTCAAACAGACGCAAGGGGAAAGACTCCGGGCTTATATTCACCGATTCAAATTGGAAGCCCTGAGAATCCCCCGCCTGGACGTGGCCTCAGCCACAACCGCACTGACTGGGGGCACCCGGGACGAGAATCTCCGCCGTGAACTTGTCCTCCACCCTCCCCCGACCCTTGCCGAGCTAGTGACTCTGGCACTGCGCCACACCGAGTGCGAAGAAGTGCTTAGCGCTTGCCGAGACGCAACCAGCTCGGGTCGGGAGGGGGACAAGAAGCGGGCTTCCGAGCCAAATTCAAGCTCGAGAAAGAAGCGAGACCGTGATGGGGAGCGCAAGCGGAAGTACGAGCGTTACACCCCACTAGCTACCCCGGTCTATGAGATTTATGAAGACATCAAAGACTCGGGACTCCTCCGCCAGCCCGAGCCGATGAGGTCGAAGAACCGCAATCGCGACAGGCATTGCTTGTTCCATAGCGATCACGGGCACCACACCGGTGACTGCCACCAGCTCCAGGACGAGATCGAGCGCCTCATCCGTCAGGGGCACCTGGCTCGGTTCACAGCCGAGCGCAAAGAAGATCGAGGCGCCGCAGAGGAGATCGACAACGCCCCCCGAGGGGTCCACATCAACGTCATCTCCAGAGGGACAGCATCAGGAGGCGACAGTAGCCGAGGAAGGAAGCATCATGCCGAGCAGGCGAGCCGAGCCATAGAGCCCCCCAAGGCCCCGCCGAGTGAGCCCCAGGTCATAGTCTTCTTCGACAGAGATCTGGAAGGGCTGAGCACCCCGCATGACGACACCCTCGTAATCTCGGCCACAATAAACCATTGTAATGTAGATAGGATTCTAGTTGACAATGGGAGTGCCCTTGATGTGTTGTCTTATGACTGTTTCCTTAAGATGGGGGAAGATCCATCCAAGCTCCGCCCGGTCCGAACCCCCCTCTGCAGGTTTAATGGCCTGGCCACCTATCCCGAGGGAGCCCTAAGCCTGCCGGTTAGCCTCGGCACCCCACCCAGAACCGCTACGGTCATGGTGGACTTCATAGTGATTAAAGGTATGATAGCGTACAACGCCATCTTCGGCCGGGGAATCCTCAGCCGAATAAAGGCCGTACCGTCTACCTATCACCAAAAAATGAAGTTTTCCACCAAAAACGGGTTGGGGGAAGTCCGAGGTAACCAGGCCACGGCCAGAAGGTGCTACAATATCTCGGTGGAAGCCACAAGGTCGGACGGGAAAGATAAGGGTCCCCGAGGAGTCGAGGATAAAACTGCAACCACCGAGCCTGGTGGCGAATTACTGACGGTTTTCCTAAACGATGACCCGACCCTAGGAGTAAGGATCGGAGCCGACCTACCGCCCAAGGTTCAGCATCAATATAAAGAATTCCTTTCAGAGTACATCCGAGTCTTTGCTTGGTCCGATGATCAACTGCCGGGAATACCAGAGGAGACCGTGATGCACAAGCTCAACCTCGACCCCGCCGTGAAGCCCGTACAGCAGCGCAGAAGGAAGCACGCACCAGAGAAACAGATGATCATCAAGGCGCAGGTCACCAAGGGACAAGAGACTGGCCTTTTTAGACCGGTCCTATACCCGACGTGGCTAGCCAACATCGTCCTGGTACCTAAAGCTTCGGGCAAATGGCGGATGTGCGTGGACTTCACCGATCTGAATAAGGCCACTCCTAAGGACTGCTATCCGTTACCGAGCATCGACCAATTGGTTGACTCAACCTCGGGCAATGAGATACTCAGCTTCCTAGATGCCTATTCAGGTTATCATCAGATCAGAATGGATCCAGAAGATATCGAGAAGACCGCCTTTATCACCGACTACGGCGTATACTGCTACACCCGGATGCCTTTCGGGTTGAAGAACGCTGGAGCTACGTATCAAAGGCTGGTCAATCACATGTTCGAGGAGCAGTTAGGTCGGAACGTCGAGGCTTACATTGACGACATGCTCGTCAAGACCCCCATGGCCCAAGATCACTTCACCAACCTCGCCGAAACCTTCGGCACCCTCATGAAGTACAACATGAAGCTCAATCCTGCCAAGTGCGCCTTCGGAGTAAGATCTGGGAAGTTCCTGGGTTTCCTGGTCACTCAACGTGGGATCGAAGCCAACCCCGACAAGGTCCAGGCCATCCTGGACATGCGCCCGCCCACTTGCGTCAAGGACGTCCAGCGCCTAACCGGGCGTGTCGCCGCTCTCAGCCGCTTCCTGTCCCGTGCGGCTGAACGATGCTTGCCCTTCTTCAAACTTTTGAGGGGGCCTAAATTGGCATCTGCTACGTTCGCATGGGATGAGGAATGCCAGAAAGTGTTCGCCGAGCTCAAGGAGTTCCTGGCCTCGCCCCCGGTGCTCTCCAAGCCCGTTCCGGGCGAAGTCTTGCTGCTCTATCTCTCGGCAACACCATCCACAGTCAGCTCAGTCCTGGTCAGAAATGACTCGGGAATCGAGAGGCCGGTCTACTACACCATCAAAGTGCTCAACGAGGCTGAAAGGAGGTACCCCGCAACCGAGAAACTCGTGCTAGCGTTGGTTACCTCCGCCAAGCACCTCCGACCCTATTTCCAAGGGCACCCTATCAACGTGCTAACCGGCAAACCATTGAAGAAGGTTCTAGCCCACCCCGAAGCTTCAGGGCGACTCGTCAAATGGGCAATCATGCTTGGGGCCTACGATATCTCGTACTGCCCATGCTCGGCTATGAAAGGCCAAGCGCTCGCCGACTTCATCGCCGAGAACACCATCCTGACTGAAGAGAGATCTCCATCCGCGCCCGGGCCGACCTAGGAACTGTTCGTCGACGGATCTTCCAACTCGGTCGGTAGTGGTGTAGGGATCCTCCTGAGGTCCCCCGAAGGAGTAGAACTACAGTACGCCTTGAAATTCAGCTTTCAGGCATCCAACAACGCTTCCGAGTACGAGGCCCTTATCTCGGGAGCTCGCATGGCTCGACGGTTGGGGGCTGAGCGAGTCAAAATCCACACCGACTCCTAGCTGGTCGCTAGCCAAGACAACGGCGAATACGAAGCTCGAGAGGCCCCAATGGTCAAATACCTCCAGCTGGTTAGAGACTTGGCCCAACAGTTCGAGGGATTCAAGGTAGTCCGAATAGCTCGGGAGGAAAACTCCCGAGCGGACGCCCTCTCTCGATTAGCCTCCTCTCTCGACCCTGAAGGCACCCGATCAATCCTCCTTGAAGAGCTAGAGTGCCCGAGCATTGACTCGGAGCTCCTGGCCGTTGACTCGGCCCTTCTAAGCGACTGGCGCTCCCCCTACCTGTCTTGGCTCCAGGACTCCCGAGAGCCCTCCGACCCTCGGGAGGCACGCCGAATGAAGTATCAAGCCCGGCGCTTCGTCATCCTCGACGACAATCTCTACCGGAGGTCCTTCTCTGGTCCCCTCCTGAAGTGTCTCGGCCCCGACGAGGCCAACCGAGCCATCCAAGAGACTCATGAAGGCCTGTGCGGAGTGCATTCTGTTGTGCCCCTTGTGCTTTGTTGATGATGTGGTGTTTTAATGATAGCAACATAATTGAGTCACCACTTTGTCTTGAATATGTCTGATCTATTCTGTGGGAGATTGCATGAGTGTGCCATGTCTGAATTGTGAAGAATGCATGCGTATGCTTGAGTCATGCTGTGATAAATTGGTTTGTGCTTGATTTCTGTTCTGTGCATTGCTTCTCTGCTGATAATGTTCATGTTGTAGTTCATCAAGTCTATACATCCGTCTCACTGTTCACATGCATCAAGTATGTACATCATCCGTCTCATGTCATATGTGTTTACTTCATTCAGAACTTGGTACACAAAACAGTTTAACTGTGAGCATGGCATAGATTATACACTCACCATGTCTGCATGTCTGTCTTTCATTAATATGGGTTCTGTGCAATGAGTGCGTTGACGCAGTTGGAAATTGGGTTGACGCATTGGCTGTCTGTTCACTAGCTGCGTTGACGCAGTGGATCAGCTGGGTTGACGCCATGCTGCCTTGTCTACTTTTTGTTGCTCATTAAGTCTTAAAGTCTGTACAGGGTAGTTCATGCATCACTCTCTTTGCCAAGTGTATACATCGGTCAGCATTGCATCTTGTTCGCGAAGTCCATACATTGCATAATGTTTGTCAAGTCAATACATTGCACTGTAGATGCATCGAAGGAAAGTATGCACATTGGTCTGTTCATATGAAGTCTGTACATTGGAAGTGTGTACAGTGTTCAGTTGCCTTCTCATAAAGTCTGTACATCACCTTCAGACTTTCAATTGTTGAGTCTTTACATGTTTTGAGGTTGACAACACTATGAGCTTTAGTGTCGTTATTTGTTCCATCGCGTGCTGAACACTGCACACCTCATACTGCTTTCTGTGCCACCTCGTGTCGCTCCATCTGTGTCACCCCTATGTCTTCGAGTCTTCTGTATTCGTGTTGTTTCTTCCAAGACCCCGTGTCTTTCTTGCTTTGTGATTACACTTCGTGCTGTTTTTATGTTTTCATGTTATTTTTGTGTTTGAGTCTACATGTTAATTATGTGTTTATGTCTTAGTGTTGTTTTTATGTCTTCGTGTTACTTATTTCTATCTTCGTCCAGGTTTCCTCTGATCGCGTGTTTTACTACCGTTTTACCTCGTGTCGTTCTCTCTTACATCGTGCTGTTCTCATCTGACTTCGTGTCGTTATCTTTGTAGTGTTTGCTTTGATACTGTATGTACCTCATGTCGTTCTCTGTTTATCTCGTGCTGTAGTCATCTTATGTACCTCGTGTCATTTTCAGTATAGTGCACCTTTTGCTGTTCTAATATCTATACATTCATTTCTAAGTTCAAGTCTACACACTTGTTATCACATCTTAAGTCTATACACTCGTGGCTAGCTGTTCAAGTCAATACACTCGTTGGCTAAGTCTTCAAAGTCTATACATTTTATCCTTCTGATTAATCTCCTATGACTGTGTGACAGGTACTGTTCGTGGAGCCTATGAAGAGTGGGGCACGTGATACGAGGTTGGCATCTGGCACGTGATCCGAGATGCAGAGGAGCCTCCACGTGGACTGAAGCATTTGGGCGGGAATCGTGGAGAGCACACGCTGCCCTAATCTGCTGCTGCTATAAATATGTGTCTTCCTCCTCTGAAGAGGTGTGCAGCGTAGAGAGTGACTGAAGTAGAAGCAGCCAGAGCTAAGAGAAGAAGTGCAGAAGAGAAAGAAGAGATAGAGAAAGTTGAGAGCTAGATCGAGAGAGCAGAAGAAGAAAAAGAAAGAGAGACAGTGAGATAGAGAGAGTGAGAAGAAGGAGAAGGCAGAAGCAGTAAGAAGAAGAAGAAGTAAGAAAGAAGAAGAAGAAGAAGAAAAGAGAGTTCGTGCTGGGAGAAAGAAAGAAGCAGTAGAAGAAGTTCCTGCTGGACCGTGGATCAAATCCAGGCCAGCCAGCTCCTGCGAGAGCCACATTTGTTTTTATCTTTTCAGCTTTCTGTTGCTGGGTTTTGTTTTTCTTTTGAACTATTCACCTGCTGTATTTCTGATTCTCTGTAGAGAGGTCGGGGTCTCTCCTGTTGGTTCAGGAGAAGGGAGATTGCTATCTCCGGTTGCAAGTAGCTGGGTGCTACTTGTGGGTTTCCTCTGGTTAGAGGAAGGGAGGCTCGTCCTCTGGTTCTGGGCTTGTAGGTTTCAAGTCCAGGGGTCCCTCCGGTTGGGAGGAAGAAAGGTCCGAGACCTCTGGTTTGCAGGTGACATAATGTCACTTGTGCTTCCCTCTGGGGTTCAGAGGAAGAGAGACTTGGGTCTCTAGGTTCCCCTCCGGTTTGGAGGAAGGGAGGTTTGGTCCTCCGGTTCTGGGCTTGTGGGTAGCAAGTCCAGGGGTTCCCTCCGGGTCTGGAGGAAGAGAGACCGTGTGTCTCTGGTTTCCAAGTGGCTGGGAGTCACTTGGGGTGTCCCTCCGGTTGGGAGGAAGAGGGGAGGTTGTTCCCCTGGTCAAGCTATTTGGCAGCATTTGTTGCAGACTGAGTCTGCTGTGCTAGTGTTACTAGTGGAAGCTTCACTCCGGTTGGGAGTGAGGGGTGGGTGTAGGTCTGTTGACCGAACCACCTAAAATCATCGTGCAGTGGTTTGTTTGATCGCCTGCTTTCGCTAGATGCATGCTAGGACCGTGATTTAATTGATTATCTACATCCTAGAATTTAATTGAGTTTGCATATCTTGTTTGATCAATTGTCCACTGATCTAGTTGTTATCATCTCATGCGAATTTTAAATTGGGTAGAATTCTTTGAACGATCCATTCACCCCCCCTCTGGATCAGTGTTTATCAATCGTACCTAGCTAACAGTTGGTATCAGAGCGGTGTCTGCATACAAGGTCTAGCGACCTGCAGATTCGATCTTGCTGTCTTAGGTGCTAATTTATTTTTAGTGCATAAATATTCATGTTGCCTTGAACTTACTCGCTATTTGTTTTTCAATGGCTCTACCACCCGTCTTTAGTGGTTCTGGTTTCAATCAGTGGTACACTGCTTTACATGCTTACGTAAATTCTGATGATCCTGATTTGTGGAAATTAATTTCACAAGGTCCTCACACCTTACCAACGAAAGTGTCCAAATGGACCGACAGACACAGATCAAAGGATGGAGAAAATCAGAAAGCCTTTAACCTATTGAAAGTAGTTACTGACAGAGCCTTATGGTCTTGTCTTCATAGTTGTAGCTCAGCAAAGGACATCCTGGATAGGCTGAAGCAATTTCACAGGGTAAACGAGGACAACTGCATGATGGCTAACAGAAGTAATCCAATTGGCAGCAATCAAGGCAGCAGTCAGACTGAAGATGATGATGATGAGGTAAATCTCTTCGAGAATTTTTCTCTAGAAGATTGGGAGAATGCATATGCTAAATTATTTGAATCTCATGAACTGTTATGAAAACAGTATAAAAAATTGAAGAAGGGTACTGGTTTAGATAGTTCAAGTTCTCCTTGTAGAAAGTGTGTTGAATTGAAAAATATTCATGCTGCCTGTATGTCTGATTCTCTAATGTTGAAGAAACAAATTTCTTTATTGAAAACTGAGAATCAAGATCATGTGAAAGAAATCTCTGAACTTGAAAAGAAGCTTAGTCTAGCTAGTCATGATTCTGTTCAGAGCAAGGATTTGCTGAAAGAAATTGAATGTGTTAAGTCTGAATTAAACAAGCTGAAATTTGAAAATGATTCTCTTAAAGAGTTCTCCAATAAAAATGATGAAAAATCAGAGAAACTTAGACAGGAGAACAAATTGCTGATTGAAAAGCTTAATGCCATAAAATCTGTAAACATAGAATTACAGAAAGATTCTGAAAAATAACAGGAAATGTTTCATGAATGTCAGTCTCTCTCAGATGAATGGGTGGTTGATGCTGATCTCCTAGAGCAGAATGGTAAACTGCAAGAGGAAATCAATGAGTTGAAACATCTAAACACCCAGTTGACAGATAGGCTAATAACAATGGAAAAAGGCAAGTGTGTGAGTGTGGATAATTCTGATAGGTTGATGAATGCTGAACAAGAAATTGAGAGTCTGAAAACCATCAACTTAATGTTAAATGAAAATGTCAGTTGTAGTGAACCGAAAATAGCTGGGTATGAGCTTACTATCACATCCCTTCAACAAGAAGTTGATGATCTTTATAAGCCCCTATCTGAAGCTGACAATGAAACAAAACTAAAACAGGAAGTTGAAAAACTCAAGAGTCTGAATGATGCCTTGCATCAACAAGTCATTTCCTGTGAAACAGATCTGTCCAAATGTGAAGCTAAAATTGCTGATTTGAATTTTGAGATTAAAGATTTAAAAAATTCTCTATCAAAATTTGTCAAAGGTAAGGACAATCTGAATAAGCTTCTTGGAAAGAGTGATAACTTTGAGAGAAAGGGACTGGGCTATAGTCCGACAAATAAAAGGAGTAATGGGAATGAAACATCTACTGTTTTTGTCAAAGCCACCAATCAGAACACAACCTCTGCTCCTTCTATCTTCAAATTCACTACACAAAAATCCACTGTGAAACCCAAAACTGTGGAACAAAATCAAAAATTGAAAAAGGGTGAAACTTCACAGAAGAAGGATAAAGACACTCCTGCTACTATAAAGAAGGCTACACACAATTCACATGATCTCTCACACACTCACATTAAAAAGGGTTCATGTTATTATTGTGGGAAGCATGGTCATCTCATGAGTGAATGTTTTATCATGAAAGAAGACAATAAACAGCATGCCAAGTTCCCCATTCATGTTCATGGTCCATATGGATCTAACCACAATCCTAGTCAGCACATTGTGTGCTTCAACTACAATAAGCCTGGGCACAAGGCTGCTGAGTGCTGGTTTAGATCTACTTGGGGTAAAAATATTTTTCATAGAAGAAATTCTTTTGCTTGCTCTCACTGTGGGAAAAAGGGGCACACAGTCAAGGACTGTTGGTATGTTCAAAAGAACTATGTTAAACCCCATTTTGTCAAATTCCCTGTAAAACCTTTTGTGAAAATTTCATGCTATAACTGTGGGAAGCCAGGTCATAAATCTGCCGAATGTTGGATGGTTAAGAACAAGTATTAAACTGCTCATGCATATAACAGAAAATCTTATGAACATGTTTATAAACATCACCCTGCTGTTAATATGCATCATAAGAATCAAACACCAGCCATTTCATGTAGATACTGTGGAAAATTTGGACATTCTATGGATGACTGCTCACTGATGAAATTTGATGATAATGTTGC
This sequence comes from Amorphophallus konjac, assembly GCA_022559845.1. NCBI lineage: Eukaryota > Viridiplantae > Streptophyta > Magnoliopsida > Alismatales > Araceae > Amorphophallus > Amorphophallus konjac. Next base: position 97,702,956 of record CM040118.1, on the reverse strand, counting down.
TATGAAAATGTTTAGAAAACCTGTCAGGGCTAACGCAGGACCCAAAGCTGCTTGGGTCTCTGCAGGATCAAGATGATCAATTACTTTGCAGGTGTGCCTTGGAGGGAGAAATAAAAGGGGTTAACCAAGGCACTCAAAAAGAAAACCCCAGGACTCAATTCAGGTCAGTTCTAAAATCTGAAAATGTTGATTTGTCTATTTTAATTTCATTATCTGAAACTGTTGTTTTACTTGGTTGACTTTTGATGCTCTTCTCATGCTGTTGTTTGCACTAAACAAATGAGATTGCTTTGCACTGCATATGTCATTTGCATGACCATCATGATATATTAAATGGAACAGTGCTGAAGGGCATATGGAGTATGTCTGAATGCTACTGCCATGTGTGAGGTGGTCCTTGGACCGAGTCCTCCGCCTAGTACCATGGGTCTAGTTCTCATATAGAGCAGTGTATTGCATATCATAAATTTGAAGAAAATAAAATTCGAAAAGAAATGATTCATTGCACATCATGCATTTTGTCAGGGGGAGATTGTTTGCTCTTGATTGATCATCATGCTCTCCTTGTTAGAATTGTTGCATACTGCATATGTAGGATAGTGCATATCATAAAATTTTGAAAAAAAAATCTGAAAAGAAATTCACTGCACTTAGATAGGGGGAGCATTCCTATTTCATATCTTCTTCACCTCATGAACTCCTTTTGTTTAAGTAACCTGATTCATGCTCTTGACTATGCGCTATTCAACTGTATTCTCTGCTGGTATCTCTAAAATAGTTGATCAGTCTGTATTCCAGACTCAGCTACTGTCTGATGATAAAAATCTCTTCTGATGCTATTCTCTCTTGCTGATTGACTCTTCCACCAGCTGGTACTCTTCCTTCATGTACCTCTTAGCTAGTGTAACTATTTTGGCTCCATTATTGAGTTGTTGGTCAGCTAAATTTATTGTTCTGATCTGAGGAACTTAAGCTGCATGTCATGCAATTCAGTCTGAGATTTTGGTAGAAACTCCTGTCATATGGGTTTAAGAATTATCACTGAATCAGACTGATATAAGATTAATGTATTCTCGGCTTTGTAATTAAATGAATTGAAAATATCTGTTGATAAGATTTAATAAACTTTAACCTCTTGTGTCATGTAATCCTTAATGTCTCTCATCTGATATCTGAAAATTTGAAATCTAGGCTACTTTGGTAGAGTTACATAGAGTGAGTGTTGTGGTTAAACATTAACTTGAAAAAGTTGACTAAATGAAAAATTGTGAATTCAGAGCAATGACTCGGTCACTGAGAAACTGAGTTCTTTATCAATGAAATAAAGTAACTCATGTCATGAGGTGCCACAGTTATCTCTGATAAAAATTTAGTGAAACAAAACCTGACAGAGCAATAGCTTATTTGTGTTGAGTAGCTGGGGAGTCTGGCCTCTGATAAAGGTGTCTTCTCATGTAAAAAGTCACTCATATTGCTAACTCTACTCTCAAAGTGAGAGGCAATGCCAGTTATCACACAGAGTAACTGGGTCACTTCAACTAAGACTTGTTGTGCCTCATGTAAAAAGGTGTTGATCAACTTAAATTGCTCAGAAAAAATATAATGTGCTTCAAATAAAATTATCTTGAAAAAATCTGTCAACTCATATTCTTGAAAAAGTGTTTAACTTCAGTACTAACCTGTGTATTTTTCAAAGGTGCAATTGAGATCATATGTGTAAGATAAAGATGATTGTTTTTTGAGTGTTTCTGACTATTTGGTTCACTTTTATTAAAACTTGGATTCATATATGAGGATTGAGTTTAATTTGGCAAAGTTGGTATACATCAAAATTAAATCAGATTGGTTAAGTTGCCACTTCATAACTCCTTATGATAGAAGAGTCTACATCCTTTAAGACTTATTGAAGTGATGTATGCATTCAAATCCCTCATGATCAGATTCTTGCATGATCAACAAAGTGAACTTCTCTCTTATCAGTTGACTGATTCCATCTGCATTTTTCTGACCATACAAATGTGAGGTGCCACTCCCATTTTTACCTTGTTCACTTGCAGCCCTCTGAACTTCAGAATCCTTATGGTGGTGGATTTCAGATTGATTCCTGAGATGCATTTCTCTCCACACTGTTGGAATCTTCCATCTTGTTCTGCAATAAGTTCTGATTCTGTGGTATTTTCACCACAATTCAGATTCTTTGAAATGGCTGATTTCAGATTGATTTATTGGATAACCAGAGTCCATTCTTGTGCTTCAGGGGGAGTTATGGTTTATTTACATCTAAGGGGAGAGTAGTCAATCATGCATGTTGATAAGGGGAGAGCTGTTTCATTGTCATAAGGGAGATCTTCATTTATAAGAACCATGACTCATTCTCTAATTTTATGTGCTGTCTTTGTGTGCTGCATTTATGTTCTACATTTGACTATCAAACCATTTCCCTTCTTTTTGATTATGTCAAAGGGGGAGAATAGTTTGATGAGTCAGTGTGACTCATTATGTTGCCATCATCAAAAAGGGGGAGATTGTTGTGCCCCTTGTGCTTTGTTGATGATGTGGTGTTTTAATGATAGCAACATAATTGAGTCACCACTTTGTCTTGAATATGTCTGATCTATTCTGTGGGAGATTGCATGAGTGTGCCATGTCTGAATTGTGAAGAATGCATGCGTATGCTTGAGTCATGCTGTGATAAATTGGTTTGTGCTTGATTTCTGTTCTATGCATTGATTCTCTGCTGATAATGTTCATGTTGTAGTTCATCAAGTCTATACATCCGTCTCACTGTTCACATGCATCAAGTATGTACAGCGTCCATCTCATGTCATATGTGTTTACTTCATTCAGAACTTGGTACACAAAACAGTTTAACTGTGAGCATGGCATAGATTATACACTCACCATGTCTGCATGTCTGCATGTCTGCATGTCTGTCTTTCATTAATATGGGTTCTGTGCAATGAGTGCGTTGACGCAGTTGGAAATTGGGTTGACGCATTGGCTGTCTGTTCACTAGCTGCGTTGACGCAGTGGATCAGCTGGGTTGACGCCATGCTGCCTTGTCTACTTTTTGTTGCTCATTAAGTCTTAAAGTCTGTACAGGGTAGTTCATGCATCACTCTCTTCGCCAAGTGTATACATCGGTCAGCATTGCATCTTGTTCGCGAAGTCCATACATTGCATAATGTTTGTCAAGTCAATACATTGCACTGTAGATGCATCGAAGGAAAGTATGCACATTGGTCTGTTCATATGAAGTTTGTACATTGGAAGTGTGTACAGTGTTCAGTTGCCTTCTCATAAAGTCTGTACATCACCTTCAGACTTTCAATTGTTGAGTCTTTACATGTTTTGAGGTTGACAACACTATGAGCTTTAGTGTCGTTATTTGTTCCATCGCGTGCTAAACACTGCAGCACCTCATGCTGCTTTCTGTGCCACCTCGTGTCGCTCCATCTGTGTCACCCCTATGTCTTCGAGTCTTCTGTATTCGTGTTGTTTCTTCCAAGACCCCGTGTCTTTCTTGCTTTGTGATTACACTTCGTGCTGTTTTTATGTTTTCATGTTATTTTTGTGTTTGAGTCTACATGTTAATTCTGTGTTTATGTCTTAGTGTTATTTTTATGTATTCGTGTTACTTATTTCTATCTTCGTCCAGGTTTCCTCTGATCGCGTGTTTTACTACCGTTTTACCTCGTGTCGTTCTCTCTTATCTCGTGCTGTTCTCATCTGACTTCGTGTCGTTATCTTTGTAGTGTTTGCTTTGATACTGTATGTACCTCGTGTCGTTCTCTGTTTATCTCGTGCTGCAGTCATCTTATGTACCTCGTGTCGTTTTCAGTATAGTGCACCTTTTGCTGTTCTAATGTCTATACATTCATTTCTAAGTTCAAGTCTACACACTTGTTATCACATCTTAAGTCTATACACTCGTGGCTAGCTGTTCAAGTCAATACACTCGTTGGCTAAGTCTTCAAAGTCTATACATTTTATCCTTCTGATTAATCTCCTATGACTGTGTGACAGGTACTGTTCGTGGAGCTTATGAAGAGTGGGGCACGTGATACGAGGCTGGCATCTGGCACGTGATCCGAGATGCAGAGGAGCCTCCACGTGGACTGAAGCATTTGGGCGGGAATCGTGGAGAGCACACGCTGCCCTAATCTGCTGCTGCTATAAATATGTGTCTTCCTCCTCTGAAGAGGTGTGCAGCGTAGAGAGTGACTGAAGTAGAAGCAGCCAGAGCTAAGAGAAGAAGTGCAGAAGAGAAAGAAGAGATAGAGAAAGCTGAGAGCTAGATCGAGAGAGCAGAAGAAGAAAAAGAAAGAGAGACAGTGAGATAGAGAGAGTGAGAGGAAGGAGAAGGCAGAAGCAGTAAGAAGAAGAAGAAGTAAGAAAGAAGAAGAAGAAGAAGAAAAGAGAGTTCGTGCTGGGAGAAAGAAAGAAGCAGTAGAAGAAGTTCCTGCTGGACCGTGGATCAAATCCAGGCCAGCCAGCTCCTGCGAGAGCCACATTTGTTTTTATCTTTTCAGCTTTCTATTGCTGGGTTTTGTTTTTCTTTTGAACTATTCACCTGCTGTATTTCTGATTCTCTGTAGAGAGGTCGGGGTCTCTCCTATTGGTTCAGGAGAAGGGAGATTGCTATCTCCAGTTGCAAGTAGCTGGGTGCTACTTGTGGGTTCCCTATGGTTAGAGGAAGGGAGGCTCGTCCTCCGGTTCTGGGCTTGTAGGTTTCAAGTCCAGGGGTCCCTCCGGTTGGGAGGAAGAGAGGTCCGAGACCTCTGGTTTGCAGGTGACATAATGTCACTTGTGCTTCCCTCTGGGGTTCAGAGGAAGAGAGACTTGGGTCTCTAGGTTCCTCTCCGGTTTGGAGGAAGGGAGGTTTGGTCCTCCGGTTCTGGGCTTGTGGGTAGCAAGTCCAGGGGTTCCCTCCGGGTCTGGAGGAAGAGAGACCGTGTGTCTCTAGTTTCCAAGTGGCTGGGAGTCACTTGGGGTGTCCCTCCGGTTAGGAGGAAGAGGGGAGGTTCACTACAAGAAAAAGTGGCTATAGCGACCGAATTAGCGACCGATTTAATCGGTCTCTAGTCGGTCCCAAATAGAGACCAATTCGGAGACCGAAATAATCGGTCGCATTACCGAGACCGTTTCAGCGACCGCATGTATATCGGTCGCTAATAGGTCGCTATTATTGCGACCGAATTAACTTCGGTCTCCAGTCGGTCGCTGATGCCGTTATACTTCCTACTACGACCCCCGCCCGCCCGAGCCCTCCCGCCCGAGCCCCCCCCCTCCCGCCCGAGCCCCCCCTCCCGAGCCCCCTTCCCCTGCGGCCCCCTCTCCGCCCTAGCCCCCCTCCCCGCTCCCGCCCGAGCCCCCTCCGCCGGAGCCCCCCCTCCGCCCGAGCCCTCCCGCCCGAGCCCTCCTCCGCCGGAGCCCCCCTCCTCCGCCCGAGCCCTCCCGCCCGAGCCCCCCTCCTCCTCCGTATAGTGGCCGCTCACGGCGACAAGGTGCTCCCACTCCGATAGCTCCATGCAGGGAAACTCGTCGCCTCTGCAGCCGAGCCAGTGGGAGAGGACGACCGCGCCGCCGACGATCTGGATGGAGTTTACTCTCTCCCCGTCGTGTGCCACGATGATGTGCCTCAGCTCGCCCCGGAGGGACTCGTCCCAGACCTCGTATGGCCAGTCGCGGCGGCGCTCCGGGCCGCAGGACTCGAGCTTGAGGACGGTCCCCCCGGACAGAGGCTTGTGCACGTTCTTCTGCTGCTGGTTGCCGCAGGGATGGTGCAAGGAGAGCCGCGTGTTGCACGCACCCCCGCCTTTGTATATGTCTGTTTGTTTCCGATTCCACTTCTCAGAGGAAAATATTGTTCGCAATCCTCGATTCCGGGTTATTCGGGTTTTGTTAAACACTGGTTTCATCGTGATTCTGATTTGATTAATGGAATAGAAACATTCAGCTTGCACACAGCATCCCAATTATGTCAATTCAGAAAATTTGTACGTATTAGGTGTTGTTTGTTTACATGCAACTTTCCCGATTTTAGAATCATCGGTTTTGAAAATTAATAGATTCTTTAATTTCAAAATCAACAATATTTTTTTTTACTATTGTCTAGTTTATTGTGCTTTCAACTCATTTCTTATGATATGTTGTTGGCAGGCTCATGTTTTCTCTTCGCAAACTGGAGACTGTGCTGCTTTCCTCTCTAACTATGATCCTAATTCCATCGTGAGAGTTATGTTTAACAACATGCATTACACCTTGCCACCCTGGTCAAGCAGCATCCTTCCTGACTGCAGAAATGTAGTATTTAATACTGCAAAGGTATGTGATACAAACCACTGGAGAAGAATGTTTTTTCTCATTATTAATCGTGTCTTGTAAATCATCTGCATAAAATTTTCTTTACGTCCCCATTTTGGATTTCTTGGTGGCTTCATGTGTACCCCATAGTGTAAATAGAATAAACAGCACTATCAATTCCTGTGTCTAGTTTAGATCATATGTGCATGGCGAAGCTATGTTCAGCATGCTTTGCTGTTCCTAAACATTTTACCAAATAGTTATATATTTTTTTGTATATTGCTTAAGCTAACTCTCCTTTCACCATATAGGTCGGAGTTCAAACGTCACAAATGCAAATGATGGCAACTAATGAATTATCACTGTCATGGGAAAGGTACGATGAGGAGATCATTTCCATGGGAGATAATTCTTTATTCACCACAGTTGGACTATTAGAGCAGATAAATGTGACAAGGGATATGACAGACTATTTGTGGTACATTACCAGGTGAGCATCAGGACCAGCATAAATATCCTGCTAAAATGGGTATATTTGGAGAATTCGTAACCTTAGTTTCTATATTCCTTTTTCCTCCACTTGTCGCCTTTGCATTTCATCACTCTTTAACATGATTTATGCTTCCTGGATGATGAAAGTACCGAATGCTCTAATGTCAGAATGCTACGGATCTCTGCACTGCCTAGTCTTGATTTGGATACACCAGCCATATTCACCTTGGCAAGGATTTTTCGGTGACCTCCTATTTAAAATTCTTTGATTCCAGCGTCGACATTAGTGCATCAGAAGCTTTTCTCAATGGAGGCCAACTTCCAAATATCATCGTGCAGTCCGCTGGCCATGCTTTGCATGTTTTCGTCAATGGGGAACTCTCAGGTGGATTTACTAATTTCCCATTCTGGCCAAATTATTAAGTGTTACAAGTAAATTTTATAAAAACAAGGACATTCAAGTTCTGATTTTGTGATTCCAACAGGATCCACTTATGGGAACAGGGAGAATAGGAGGATTACCTATAATGGTAATGTGAAGCTGCGTGCTGGATCAAATAGAATCGCTCTGCTGAGCGTGGCTGTTGGACTGCCAGTCAGTAACTCCTACCTATGTTTGTTGTTTTACTCAGAAGCTAGACTTTAAGGAAACTTACACACTGGGGAAGAAACTTACATTAATCTGTCTTTCCCCTTTTTTAATGAAGAATGTTGGAACACACTATAGGAATTGGAATACTGGAGTTCTAGGTCCAGTCGTTCTTCATGGTCTGAGTGAAGGAAGAAGAGACTTAACATGGCAGAACTGGTCCTATCAGGTCCTTTTTATTTTTCTTTGAACAGTTATGCATTCATAAATTGGAAGTCGTATGAGCTCATTGCGTTTTTTTTCTTTCTTTCTTTTAACATAGGTTGGTCTCAAAGGGGAAGCTATGAATATCAACTCTCTAGAGGGAACTTCATCAGTGGAATGGATGCAAGGGGCATTTGCAGCTCAACATCAGCAACCATTAACATGGTACAAGGTAACATATGGGCATCAACTCGCTCTTACTGAATTACAACTGTTTTGGCAACTAGAGTTTATGTCTTAAGTTTTTTCAGGCTTCCTTCAATGCACCTGGAGGAGACGAGCCATTGGCCCTGGACATGGGTAGCATGGGAAAGGGCCAAATATGGATAAATGGACAAAGCATAGGAAGATATTGGAACGCATATGCACCAAATGGCAATTGTAACGGGTGTACTTATGCCGGAACATATCGGCCTCCAAAGTGTCAGACTGGTTGTGGTCAGCCTACACAGCGGTGGTAAGGGAGCATTAACTAAATTGTATTGCTTTTTTGTGTTGAACTTAATTTCTTTAGCACTTTTATGTTCCTTTTTCTTAATGGATGATCCTCTGAAGATTCTTCCCTCTTTTGTGTGGGACTACCTAATGCACATCCCTGTCCTTCGTCATTCAAAATGGTGCTTACCATCCAAATCAATTTCGAGGTTTCCATGCAGCAAGTTTACAATTTGCACTAGTTGTAACGTGTTATGCTTTCCCAGGTATCACGTGCCGCGATCCTGGTTACAGCCAACCAGAAACCTTCTAGTAGTTTTCGAGGAGCTCGGAGGCGATTTTTCTGCTGATTCTGACACCCCTTGCTTTTATTTTATCAAGCAGGCACTACCTGCGCTTGTCCCTATGCTGTTGGAGACACTCCTTAAGCAAGAAGACGACCAAGATCAGGATGAAGGAGTTTGGAATCTTGCAATGGCTGGAGGAACATGCTTGGGTTTGGTTGCACGGACCGTGGGAGATGACATTGTGCCTCTTGTTATGCCATTCATAGAAGAAAACATTAACAAACCTGAATGGAGGCAGCGAGAAGCAGCAACTTATGCATTTGGTTCTAAAATCTGAAATACCGGTCGGATGGCCGTGCCGGTCATTCCAATACGACCGGGGAGATGAAAGTGACTTGTCAGAACTGACGGAATCCAAATCGGATGCCCGGTTTGAGCTCGGCGCTCAAACTTCATTTTTAAAATACACTTATTTCAAATGAACTGTTAGGACGGGTCCGGGGGTCTAAAATCTGAAATACCGGTCGGATGGCCGTGCCGGTCATTCCAATACAACCGGGGAGATGAAAGTGACTTGTCAGAACTGACGGAATCCAAATCGGATGCCCGGTTTGAGCTCGGCGCTCAAACTTCATTTTTAAAATACACTTAGTTCAAATGAACTGTTAGGACGGGGCATTTGGTTCTAAAATCTGAAATACCGGTCGGATGGCCGTGCCGATCATTCCAATACGACCGGGGAGATGAAAGTGACTTGTCAGAACTGACGGAATCCAAATCGGATGCCCGGTTTGAGCTCGGCGCTCAAACTTCATTTTTAAAATACACTTAGTTCAAATGAACTGTTAGGACGGGGCATTTGGTTCTAAAATCTGAAATACCGGTCGGATGGCCGTGCCGATCATTCCAATACGACCGGGGAGATGAAAGTGACTTGTCAGAACTGACGGAATCCAAATCGGATGCCCGGTTTGAGCTCGGCGCTCAAACTTCATTTTTAAAATACACTTAGTTCAAATGAACTGTTAGGACGGGTCCGGGGGTCTAAAATTCGAAATACCGGTCGGATGGCCGTGCCGATCATTCCAATACGACCGGGGAGATGAAAGTGACTTGTCAGAACTGACGGAATCCAAATCGGATGCCCGGTTTGAGCTCGGCGCTCAAACTTCATTTTTAAAATACACTTAGTTCAAATGAACTGTTAGGACGGGTCCGGGGGTCTAAAATTCGAAATACCGGTCGGATGGCCGTGCCGATCATTCCAATACGACCGGGGAGATGAAAGTGACTTGTCAGAACTGACGGAATCCAAATCGGATGCCCGGTTTGAGCTCGGCGCTCAAACTTCATTTTTAAAATACACTTAGTTCAAATGAACTGTTAGGACGGGGCATTTGGTTCTAAAATCTGAAATACCGGTCGGATGGCCGTGCCGATCATTCCAATACGACCGGGGAGATGAAAGTGACTTGTCAGAACTGACGGAATCCAAATCGGATGCCCGGTTTGAGCTCGGCGCTCAAACTTCATTTTTAAAATACACTTAGTTCAAATGAACTGTTAGGACGGGTCCGGGGGTCTAAAATTCGAAATACCGGTCGGATGGCCGTGCCGATCATTCCAATACGACCGGGGAGATGAAAGTGACTTGTCAGAACTGACGGAATCCAAATCGGATGCCCGGTTTGAGCTCGGCGCTCAAACTTCATTTTTAAAATACACTTAGTTCAAATGAACTGTTAGGACGGGTCCGGGGGTCTAAAATTCGAAATACCGGTCGGATGGCCGTGCCGATCATTCCAATACGACCGGGGAGATGAAAGTGACTTGTCAGAACTGACGGAATCCAAATCGGATGCCCGGTTTGAGCTCGGCGCTCAAACTTCATTTTTAAAATACACTTAGTTCAAATGAACTGTTAGGACGGGGCATTTGGTTCTAAAATCTGAAATACCGGTCGGATGGCCGTGCCGATCATTCCAATACGACCGGGGAGATGAAAGTGACTTGTCAGAACTGACGGAATCCAAATCGGATGCCCGGTTTGAGCTCGGCGCTCAAACTTCATTTTTAAAATACACTTAGTTCAAATGAACTGTTAGGACGGGTCCGGGGGTCTAAAATTCGAAATACCGGTCGGATGGCCGTGCCGATCATTCCAATACGACCGGGGAGATGAAAGTGACTTGTCAGAACTGACGGAATCCAAATCGGATGCCCGGTTTGAGCTCGGCGCTCAAACTTCATTTTTAAAATACACTTAGTTCAAATGAACTGTTAGGACGGGTCCGGGGGTCTAAAATTCGAAATACCGGTCGGATGGCCGTGCCGATCATTCCAATACGACCGGGGAGATGAAAGTGACTTGTCAGAACTGACGGAATCCAAATCGGATGCCCGGTTTGAGCTCGGCGCTCAAACTTCATTTTTAAAATACACTTAGTTCAAATGAACTGTTAGGACGGGGCATTTGGTTCTAAAATCTGAAATACCGGTCGGATGGCCGTGCCGATCATTCCAATACGACCGGGGAGATGAAAGTGACTTGTCAGAACTGACGGAATCCAAATCGGATGCCCGGTTTGAGCTCGGCGCTCAAACTTCATTTTTAAAATACACTTAGTTCAAATGAACTGTTAGGACGGGTCCGGGGGTCTAAAATTCGAAATACCGGTCGGATGGCCGTGCCGATCATTCCAATACGACCGGGGAGATGAAAGTGACTTGTCAGAACTGACGGAATCCAAATCGGATGCCCGGTTTGAGCTCGGCGCTCAAACTTCATTTTTAAAATACACTTAGTTCAAATGAACTGTTAGGACGGGTCCGGGGGTCTAAAATTCGAAATACCGGTCGGATGGCCGTGCCGATCATTCCAATACGACCGGGGAGATGAAAGTGACTTGTCAGAACTGACGGAATCCAAATCGGATGCCCGGTTTGAGCTCGGCGCTCAAACTTCATTTTTAAAATACAAGATGAAATTTGAACTTATATTGGGTGTGTGTATTTATATATATGAAAATGAGCTGGCTTAAACTATTGGCATACTCTTGTTAATGCTTGATTTCTTTATTAAGTCTTGTTAATGCTTGATTTCTTTATTAAGGATTTGATTATAATTTTTTTAAATGATATACAGGATCATCCGTCGCGAGATGTTGGACGAGACGACGACCAGGATGATGTTGGACGAGACGACGACCAGGATGAGACATATGTGGAGGATTTGTGATTTTATTTTAGTTGTGTATGTTGTCATTTTATTATTATGGATGTATGATTAATTTGTGATTTTATTTTAATTGTGTGTAATTTGAGGTTCGTGGAGATTGTGATCCGTGTAGTTGATTTATTATTGTTTTATGAAATTGTTATTTATCAGGTGTTTGTATGTGATGAATTTGAGATTTGTCGATATTGTTGTCTGTGTAGTTGATTTTATATTTATGTTATGAATTTGTTATTTATCAGGTAATTTATTTATCAGTTTAAATAAATTTTTAAAAAAAAAATAATGCAAAATTAGCGACCGCATGGAGACTGAATTGCGACCGAATAGCGACTATACGTTATATTTCTTTTATTAAATAATTATACTTGGCGACCGACTGGCGACCGAATTGAGACCGAATAAATCCGATAGGTTAATTTTATTTTTAAAAATACAACATAATTAGAGACCGAATAGCGACCGAATTGAGACCGACATAATTAGCGACCGATCAGGCGACCGATTATAATCGGTCTCTGGTAACGACTGATACTGCGACCGAATTATGTCGGTCGCTATATAGCGACTATTATATAGCGACCGACATATTCGGTCGCTAGATAGTCTCTGTTCGGTCGCAATGCAGATTTGCGACCGAACTACGACTGAATAGCGACCGCTAGGTCGGTCGCTATCCGCGATTTTTCTTGTAGTGGTTGTTCCCCTGGTCAAGCTGTTTGGCAGCATTTGTTGCAGACTGAGTCTGCTGTGCTAGTGTTACTAGTGGAAGCCTCACTCCGGTTGGGAGTGAGGGGTGGATGTAGGTCTATTGACCGAACCACCTAAAATCATCGTGCAGTGGTTTGTTTGATCGCCTGCTTCCGCTAGATGCATGCTAGGATCGTGATTTAATTGATTATCTACATCCTAGAATTTAATTGAGTTTGCATATCTTGTTTGATCAATTGTCCTCTGATCTAGTTGTTATCATCTCATGCGAATTTTAAATTGGGTAGAATTCTTTGAACGATCCATTCACCCCCCCCTCTGGATCAGTGTTTATCAATCTTACCTAGCTAACACATTCAAGAGGAAGGTCTCTAGCCAGTATCCTGCTACGGCAGGGGTACTGGTGGCCAACCTTGCAGCGCGACTGCACGATGTTGATTTTATTTTGCTTCTCTATCTTCTTTTTCTTGGGGTCTTAATGATGATATGTAGCAAGATGACAAGCAAATAATCAAAGATCTGCGCTCAACCTATGAACATGTGATCATGAACCTAGGCAACCAAAGCAAGCTATAGCATGGGCATGCTATCTCAACCAAACTAAGCTTAGGAATAAAGGAAAAACACATGCCGGGGCGTGGAGCAAGGAGTAAATAGAAACACACCGCAAGGGGTGGAACAAGCAAGGAAATAAAAAACGTGAGATGCGAAAGAGAAAGCTAATGCCCAATACTTAACAAAGATGTGATCGCCACCAAAGTAAAAACAAGCCAAAGACCTGAAAATACCTTGGAAATAGGTGGATGAAGCACCCGCCCACGGGAGAGGAAAGATCAAAGAAACCTGCAGGTCAGCTGAAAGTAACGGCCAGAACCCTGTGCGTCACTTGGAAGTGACGGTCGCTCGATAGACCGCTGGAAGAATATGACGCGCCTGCACAAGTCCGTCAAATAACCTGCAGTAGCGAAGCGTGAATCCTTTTAACTCCAACTCTTCCAGCCGGCTAGAAGACTTGGGCCTCGTGCAAAGAACCTGTAAACCTGCCAAAGACGTAGAGAACAAGAACAAACAACCCAAATTAGCCCTTTAGACAATATAGCATCAATTCTTCAATAATCACAATACCATCAAAAGGAAAGGGAAATACCGGGAGGTTTTGGTTTTTTAACCCCTCTGGGCGTTTTATAAGATTGGGAGGAAGTTTAGATGATGAAAACCAGTGAAAAATGTGGAGAAAGGAGAGAAATAATGCTTATGATGAAAGGGAGATGGAAAAGGAATTCAATATGCAAAATATGAACTTTAGAACCAAGAGGAACAAATACTCCCTTCACCAGGCAGCAAACGAACGTGAGAAGCACTTCTCCTTGATCAATCGGAGCTCTAAAATGCGGCAGCACTTCGTCACAAACTCCAGAATTTCCTCCTTAGGACCATGAAGTTAAAGGTTCTATTTATAGAGCCTCAAACCCTCAGGTCGAGCAGAGGCAAAACCCAACAAGATAAAGGGATAACTCTTAGCAAATCCTTGAAGATAATATCACCAAGAGTCCATAGAATCAAACAGAAGGTCCTGAGGATCAGATTTGGAAGAGATATCGTCAATCCAAGTTCTTATCTCGACCACAGAGTAGCAGAGAAAAGGCCTGAACTGCCAGGACTCTCTAAAGGAAGTAACGGCTGCACGACAGACCGCCACAGTGAAATAACGCATCAAGGAATATCCATTACTTTCAACCTTATCCCAAAGAGATAAGATCAACAGGGAGAAGATCAAAACAATAAGACTCTGTAAAGAAAGCAACGGCCAAGTCATAGGGCGTCAGAATGAAACAACGGCTGCACGACAGACCGTTATATTCAACATATAGGCCAAAGGATAAGCTTTGGAACAAGACCTCAAGCTTCAGGACTCTTCAAGGAGTGACAGCCCAGGACCCATCCGTTAGAAGGAAAAAAACGCGCCTGGAACAGACCGTTATTATCAATGGAATTCAAAAGAAGGAATGAAGGTTTTGCTAAGCCTTTGTCAAAATGAAATGCCACAAAGAACCACATCCGATCAAGGAGTCAAGACCCAAGAAATGATCTTCAACTAAACAAAGAGACTCGATGAAGGGTGAACAACTCGGAGCATCATATATAATGAATAAAGAGATGACCCTACTTATTGGTCATAAAACGGGTGTCAACAGATGCCCCTCCTTAACGTCCTCTTTGCAGGGGAGCAAGCGGAGGTGAAGCGAAAATAAAATGGAACATGGAGATGAAGTGGAAACGAAGTGGAGTGGATCAAAAAGTGGGCGTTAAGGTAAAACGACACCCGTTCTTTACCAACAACCGATAGGAACTTTCAGGAAAACTTCGAACTGATCACAAGGAAATAGCCAACCAAAGGACGCATGTCTGGAGGAACTAACCAACTAAGGAAAGACAACACGGCTAGCCGCCGGAGGCAACGAAAAGGAAAGAGAACTGACTAAACTCCAGACAGGAATCTTCAGCCAACCAAATCGAGCGACGAGATCAAAGGAAACCTTCTAATTCGGAGTGGAATAATTCTCCTCATTCGAGATCAAGAATACAGCTATTCACCATCATTGAGATACCTTGAACAGATGAAGCACGTGAATACTCAAAAGATGCGTATGATGCATGCTGGGCTAAAGAAAAAGAAATCTTTAAAACGAATGCAAAGAAAAATGAAATATCAAGATACTTGAGAATAGTATTGCTAAGCTGGAGAAACCAGGGTCAGGACACCATCTGCAACCACGGCGTGCAAGACAGAACCATCGTCCCCAAATTTTTCCAACCTAACGGCCTATCCAATGATTAAACATGTGAACTTAGATCATCATCATTTTTGTTTAAGGGGAACATCAGATCCTGGAACACATGAATGATCAGCCGGTTCTCGAGATAATATATCATAAATAACATATAGTAATGCATTAAAGGATAAGGGAAAGAGATACAATACCTGACTTACCTGCCTGATGAACGGTAGAGCGTGACTTTGTTCATAAATTCCTTCATGGAAAGAGGTTAGCCAATAACAAATATGAACACGAATTAAGGCATAACCATTTGTATGTGCGAGAGGCATCAATAATGAACAACATGAAAGGAAATGGAACCTTTTTAACATCAATTAGACCATTTAATTCATCAAGAAACTTGCAAGTTTGTAATGGTCTAGTGTAAGGGCGTCACACGAAATAACGGACCAATACTGGGCCGTCATAAACTAGGCGGTTCACATTCTTCAATAAAATAGGGCCAACAGATGTAACGGTCGAAGACAAACGCGCCAGAAGGATGTGACGGTCGGTCGATAGACCGTCACATTTCCTGAGCGTTCAAAAAAAATAAAACCCGAACGGTCACGGCCCATTCATTCAACATTCAACACCCCAAAAAACCTCCAACCGAGAAACCCTCCGGCGACCATCAACCCCACCGCTCCAATGGCCGGCGACGAGCCATCCCAGCCACCTCCATAGAAGAGGGAGAGAGGAAAGAGGAAGGCAATACGGCGGTTCCACCGCCGGCTAGAACGGGAGGCCATCCCGCCGGTGGAAGAAGAGCAAACGGCGAGAAGAGATCCAAGGGAGGAAGAGGAAGCTCCCACGGCTGTAGAGGGCCAAGAAGAAGCCCCCTTGGGTGAAGAGGAACCCAAGGAGCCAGCAAAGAAGAGGAGAAGGGGCATGGACCATGAGGTAGGTCCCCTTGCCCTAATTTCAAAATTTTTATTATTTTTTTATGTTTTTAGTATGAATGCATGTAGGATTGGGGGGTAGAAATGGGTCCACGAACCCATTAGGATTGCTTGTAGGCCATTTGGCCAAGGTGAGAGATCACGGGGATGCAAAGGAAAGAAAAACCCAATAGCAGACAATGTGACGGTCCTGCCAGCGACCGTCACACGCCTGACGCGCCACCCTGAGTGCGTCAGAGCCAAGTAACGCCCCACCCCAGGGCCGTTACATCTACCAGAGATCCAAACTGTTTTTAGGTTTTCTAATTTCTGAATTTTTGTTTTGTTTTCATTTTATAAATGTTTATGCAATGATTTTATGATGCAATTGCCTAACCAATGATCTACATGAATGCAGGGGAATAGAAGAACGCGGATCTCCTGGCTGCAGATCCGGGCAGTGTACTAGGCATTGCCCGATTACCAGAGGGAGAGACTGGCCGGGATGGGATTCGCCGAGGTGCTCAGCATCGAGGTGATCCGGATGGACACACCGCTGCTGTACGCCTTGCACGAGAGGTGGGATCCAGTCAGCAGAGCCTTCATCTTCCCGTGGGGCCACATGATCCCCACACTAGAAGACATAGCGAGGATTACGGGATTGAGAGTCCACGGAGCTACAGTGACAGGATGGACGTACGGCGACTACCGGGAGATGGCACAGCAGCTGCTCGGACTGGATCTGATCAGGCCGGGACAGTCCTCATCGCAACTCTCGAGATCAGTACTGCAGGAGAGCTTGGGGTTGAGAGGAGCAGCGATCGCCGTAGGAGAGCTACTCGAGGAGCATCTGGGCAGAGTGATAGACCAGGTGCACCCTCACGTGGCGGCAGAGGCAGGGCCTGAGGGAGATAAAGTACTGCGACGCTTCCTGATGCTGTTATTCGGGAAGCTCCTCTTCGCGACTCGAGCGGACGTCATCATCTAGAGACTACTTCCGATGATAGAAAACTTGCACAGAGTCGGGAGATATGCATGGGGAGCAACAGTGCTCGCGTCCTGTTCGAGTCCCTCAGCACGACGGACCGACAGACGATGCTGGGCGGCTTCTCACCTTTTCTACAGGTGAGTGCAATTTAAATGCTTTCTATATTATGCAAAAAATGTTATGATTATGCAATTTGACTGACTTGATTTCTAAAATGCAGATCTGGAGCTACATGTATCTCCCGGGCATCGGGAGAGGCACACTACTCCACCCCGGCCGCATCCCGATCGCGAGGTGATGGACGGTAGCGAGGGACACAGGGTTGATCATCAGACTGACCCGGACGACCTGGACTCCTACCCACACATGTCGGTAAGTCCAGAACTCGAAATGATTTCTACATGCTTTTAAATGCTTCTACATGATGAACTTATATGCTGATGAATGGACTTAATGCTTCTAGGTGAGATGGACCCGGTACCGCGGTGAGGTTTACACGGGTCAGCCGTGGGTAGAGGCAGCCTTGTCGTATAGGGGGCGAGACATATGGCTGCATTGCATCCACATCATCGAGCCTCTGCACTACAGGCTGATCCTGCGGACTCGGGTACTACACCAGCCCGAGGTGACCTTTCCACGCCACAGTGATGACCACCCAGGCAAGTCGACAAGAGGCATCAGTGGCAACGTGGATTGGTGCGCCCGGAAGGCGAAGTACGTCCACGACTGGAACAAGCGGGGCCGAGTGGTGAAGGAGCGAGATGAGAGCGACGAGGCATATCTGAAGGCCTTCGCTCGACTCTACGGTGACCGGGTGTACCGAGGTACCCGACGACCGGTATGCAACCCTAAACCTTAAACCTCTTTATATGCAGAAAAAATGCAATGCTATATGTAAATGACTCACATGTTTTCTAAATGCAGCTAGACCCTGAGGGACGGATAGCCGAGTTGGAGGGATTACTTCACTCCACCATCCAGCAGCGGGATGAGTACCGGACCGCCCTGGAGCTCCTGGTGAGACTCTAAACTTAAACTTAAATGATTATACTTATGAAATGCTTAATGTGATTAATCATGACAATGCAGCGGGCCGAGGGAGCCCAACGAGCTGGACCGGATGCCCCATCGTCTTCCTCTCAGCCTGCGGGAGGCAGGGCAGAGCAGGACGCCGAGATTGCTCGGGCGGTTGCCCGGGCCGAGGAGGCGGAGGCCACCCTCGCAGAGCGGGTAAGATGCTAAAATGCTTATGCTCATGATGATGCCAATTAAATGCCTTATGATTAACTATATGAAATGTAATCTACAGGCGAGAGAAGTAGCCGCAGCAGTGGCCGAGGCGAGGCAGGCTCGGTCGGAGGCAGAGCGTCTCCAGGCGGAGATAGAGAGGAGCCCCTTCATTTCAAATCCGTCAGGATCACTATAATTACGGGCCCAGGTGACCACGGCACGTGGCTACTTAACACCGTTAGATCTCCACCCACCTGAGCCACGCCGGTCCGACGCCCTCATAAACTACTCAACCGAGCCTCCTTTGGCTCGGGAATAGGAGGGGGACAAGTGGAGAGGGGGATTTCTGCAGCCCATTCAAAGAGCAGCCCAACTAGGCCCGGAAGGGCCCAATGAGGCCAAGCTCACCCAAGTGATAGCCCACAGGGCCCACTTAGGGATGAAAGCCCAATAAACAGCGCTCGAGGAAACAACCCTCCTAGGCGGCCTCAAGGCTCGGAGGGCCCGAGCATCGGTCAGGTCACGAGAAAGGCCCGTCCCCGAGCCATCTCTCCGCCCGGGAGAGGGAGGCGTAGGCTAGCCTATCCGACCCATCTTTTACCGAGCTAAGCCTACCGCCCGGATAGGGCTGGCCCCTCTGAGCTTGGAACGACCGACGAATGCTTATCTTTACAGCCGTTAAGAGTTCGCAGCAGGCAGAAATTCAGGAAGGCAAGGGACTTCTTCTTCCCCACTATGATAACGCTCCCACGATAAGGCCATAAAAGTCCACGATGAGGACATAACCCCCACCTGAAACCCCTCGGCTGGTAAGACTCCAAGAGACGGCGTACTATTTAAACCAGGGATACCCTCCGGCTAAAGGTAAGCCAAAAAAGGTAATCATACGCCCAAAACTCCTGAGCAAGAACCGCTTCACCCTTCTGGTGGAGAGGGATCTCGCGCACAAGCTCTCTCCTCCCTACTATTGCTCCCACCATAGCTCCACTGACTTAAGCATCGGAGGGTTTTCCCCAGGGATTCCCCCTGGGCCCTCTGATCTGTTTTCCTGTCTTGCAGTTCACGATCTGGTGATCCTCAGCCCGCTCAGGACCAGCACGAGATCACGCCTCTTCATATATATATGGTTATATTCTGCCCCATGCTCCTTGAGGCGTGGGAGGGTTTATGGGCTTTCCTTACTTGCATTTATATATTTATATGTATATATTTAATCATTATAAATCTTGTTTCTATCGAAACCCATTAATCAATATTTATTAGTGTTATACATTAATTGTAGAACTATATATGTATGTGGACCTTATTTCCCTCACCTATTTATCTTCCTTATCCATTTCTACGGTTGTCTCGGGTATCAGAGTCGGGTTCGATCCTATAAAAATCTTTGTGTATGTATATAAATATAATTTTTGTAATGAGATTCCTCCTATATACTTGAATTGTATTTTTCTTTAATTTAAGCCTCCACTAGATAAAAGGATATATTCGATTTCCATTTCTCAATTATTTAGTTATACCTTTATTGATGCCCATTAATTTAACATTTAGGCTTAATAACTATTTTAGCTAATTATCACTTTTCCTTTATCGAAATTTTAATTCTCATAATTTTCTATGAGTAATAATTATAGATATTTTAATTTATTCTAAATTTAAAGTTCCGAGATGCTACACCCTCTCCCACTTAAAAGAATTTGGTCCCCAAATTCTCATGATTTTCTTCCAAAATTAGTGGGGTAAGATCAACATATCTAAAACATGTGTTCTAACTAGATCCATTCTCGCAGCATGCTAAGTAGTTAAGGCCATATCCGATTCATGCAAATTTTAGATGAGATAGGTTTATAAAGTTACCTTCCAGAGCTTGCGACGCTTCTTCCTTTAAGAGTGGATAATGGGCAATCTTATGATCTCCGCTTCTGCAACGGATGCATTTCTCGAGTTTATACCAAAACTCGTCCGGATTGTGCCTCCCTTTCTTGCAATGCTCGCACTTCTCCTTGGCCGGAACAATTTGTTGATCATCATTCCGAGGTTTCTTATTCTTACGGAAACCGTTACCTCCATTGGATCTCTTCTTGCCATCTATGGGTTCCGTATTCTTGGATCCCTTTGCTTGCTCCTCTTTGGCTATCTTTCCTTTGACTCGTTCCATCATATCCATGGCATCTTCTAAGAGTTGTGCTTTCCTAACCATCTCCGTGTAAGTTTGGATCGCTAGTGGAGCTAACTGAGGAATGAGCTCCACCTTTAATCGTTTCATGAATCTTCTTGCTCTCATTTTCTCGGTACATACCAGGTGTGGTGCGTACCGAGCTAATCTAGAAAACTTTGCTTCATACTCTGCTACAGATAGACTGCGTTGTTTCAAGGCCACAAACTCCATGGCCCTCTTTTCATGAATCCTTTCTGAGAAATACTTCTCATTAAAGTGTTTTAAAAAACTCATCCCAGGTAACTTGATCATTGGGCAAAATAGCTTCCACGGATCCCCACCAGACCCGGGCATCCTTCTCCAGTTGATAGGTTCCCAGTAATACCTTTTCTTCGTCGGTGCATTGCATGACCCTAAAGGTTCTTTCTATCTCCTGCACCCAATTCTCTGCCTCGTCCGGGTCGGTAGACCCGCTAAACTTCGGGGGATTCATCTTTTGGAACTTCCTATGTAAATCCCCAGCACCATGTTGTGCTCCTCCTTGTGCAACTTGATGTAAAGCTTCTGTTAACCCTTGTACAGTGCGTTGCATCTCTCTCCATTGAGCTCTCTCGGCAGCCATTTTAGCCTACAAAAGCAGTTTTAAATTAATGATTACTCATATATTGTCATTAATTTAGCGTAGACGGACATACTTTTATTGATTAGCCCATAGCTCTACCCAAATCTCAGGGGATTCCTATAGGGTAATTGACAAGGACAACTCGATCTATAACTTCGACTGGATGACCTAGGGATTTAGAAAGCCTGGGCTCTAATACCACCTTCTGTCACATCCCGAACCGATAGCAGCCGAACGTTTTCGTTTGCTCGGAACGTGGCATTTAAATAGTCGTGTCAATCAGAACATAGTCAAGACAAAATATAATTTGAACAAAATAGAATTTTGTTCCAAATATAAGTTAATTATAAATTGGACCCAACGTAAAGAAAAGACTCAATAACGGAAAATTATAATGAGAAACTTAACTAGACTTAACGTAAGATACAAGATAGCAAGACTAGATGGTTCGTCTAGATGTTGGAGTACTCATCACTCTTGCCCTTTCCCATCATGTTCGGTCTCATCATCGCTAAGGTCATTACCTGAAAAACATTGGAAAATGCAGGGTGAGCGAACGCTCAGTAGGACTTAATATCTCATGCTCCAAGCTAACTTTAAGTATATTACAATTTAACATGTTCATGTAGGTCACGCAAAAGTAAGGCAAATGAAGAACTATAATGGCACGAGTTATAACGATAAAGCGATGATAAATATAAAACCATAAAGACGAGTAAGCAAGATGCTGGATACATTTATGAAGTGTAGAGACGAGGATAACAAGAGAGTATAGCAAGAACTTTCATGATGAGATAACATGTACCTTTCATAATATAGCATTCACGAGGAAACAATAACAATCTTCTCTCTATGACGAGTATTATCACGAGAGCGGTTAATGACACTAGTACAATATTCTCTTTATGACGACATTATCACGAGAGCTTTCATGTAACTAGTACTATGAAGGAATGGCCACACTTTAAGGGGTGCTCATGACTGTATGATTACCTGTAATTGCCGTAGACCATGTTGGTGAATGTCAGCACCCGATCATCATGATACCGGTACACGTTTGGACTTTGCCTCGCCTAATAGGGTAATATCAGGACCCGTAGCATTTAAAATGTCATTTATTTGAGACCCATAGCTCCTGACATTCGACTAGACTAATTCCACTTTAATGGCCAAGAATTCTGAGGATCAAGCATGTACGAACAATAAGGTAGATTTCATTGAACAGAGATTCAAGATAGACCTCGACAAGCCTATTACAATGGCACACAAAACTGAGACACTTCGAGAAATCTGGGAGATTGGCGTCTCGTCAGAGCGCTGTATATTTAAGAGGTCGTGCCCACAGTGGTGGTCACTCATTCTCTGAACAAAGCATTGAAGAATTGGTGCCTTCACAATACAGTTGCTTTTACACTAAGCGCCCGTCAATAAGGTCACCCCTTCAACATGCTCACGACAGAGAACGGCGATAACCAATGTAGTCGCTAATCAAATTAGCACCTTATAAGTCAGATAGAGACAGATCTCTCACAGAATCGCCATAACAGCATTCTGTGAGGGCCGGGTGTCATGTTTTCTTTAGAGTGACATGACTAACAGGGTTCCAGGGTTCTTGTGGTACAACCAGCTCAGTCGGCCTTGAGGGAATCCAAGGCTACGAGGAGACTTACGGAGGTCCCAATGACTAACTTGCCAGTCCGAAGGAACAGAATGTCCAACGGAGGGCTCGTATGTCACCGAGAGTTGAGGGTGTATCGGGAAACCAACGTGAAACATGGGACTACGTCTACGGACTAAGACGTAGTGCCAATATGATGCACGGTACAGATCAAATCTCGAGAAAAACAGAATAAATCGCGTCCATGCAAGTATGTGTCAATTCATATCTTAATTTCTATTTAATCTAATAATTTAGAAAATAGCATCTCTTTAAAAGGATAGCTTCTATTTTTAGAACTAATTACATAGTAATTAAGGGAAATGTACAAGGATCACGACTATATATATATTGTAATTTTTATCGACTTTGATCATAAGATATGAATTTTCTAGGATTTAATCATGATATGTAGTTTTTAATTTGATCATGATGAATAATAATATTTTT
This sequence comes from Amorphophallus konjac, assembly GCA_022559845.1. NCBI lineage: Eukaryota > Viridiplantae > Streptophyta > Magnoliopsida > Alismatales > Araceae > Amorphophallus > Amorphophallus konjac. The sequence goes on along the minus strand of CM040118.1, from coordinate 97,679,832 downwards.
CCAACAAAAGAAAATTATCGGAACTAAATATATGATAATTAAGAGAAAAATCTAAATTAAGATTTCAAAAATATATATATTATAATTTTATTTTACATAGTTTTATAAATATGAAATTTTAAAGATATGCGTAAAAAATTATATGATATATATATATATATATATATATATATATATATATATATATATATATTAAAGAAACGACGACAACGCACGTTGTCATTATTTCGTTAATGAATAGTGTCGATATCTTTGAACCTCAAGTTCTCGACGTATACACGTCGGAATCGCGCAATCTATATACCGAAATGAAGGGCTCGGAAAGCTCTATCCTAACTTGATGTTCAAAAATATTTTTACTTGAGAGTAGGGCTATCTTGAGTTAGGAGGACAGAAAAAAGGAGGTATCAACATCACTACCTCGGTCACTACCCCAATAACACGCTCGTGAAATTTCATGACCAAAGGACACTCCGGTGCCCATGAAAAGGCCATCAAAGTAAAAATATGTGACTATGGTGCTACAGTAAATACTGCAATTCGTCGTGTAATTATTAGAAATTTATATAATTAATAAAGTTAATCATTAACTGATTAACACTCTATATAATCAAATGAAAATTTAGAGTAAATCATGAGGATTCTAGTGATATGAAATTTGTGATTTTCAGACATACGGTTTCATGGATAAAATATTTTAAGCATGTTTTTCATATTCATTTATTAAAGATAATACATGCAAACACAATATAAATCATGTAGAATCGTGCATGCTATTAAGAGTTATTGAACGGATGAGAAAACCTACATGTATTATGTACTATCATCTAGTATGCTTTTTTTAATGGTGATTTTGCTTAGGAGATTACCTACCTCTCGTTGATGCTCTGACAGACAAATAGAAGAAGAAGAAATAACAGGATGATGATGACGATGAGCAACGGCAATTGCAATAGTAGAGGAAAAAGACAACAGCGGCACAACAAATGCAAGGAAGAGGAAGTCCTTGCGCTCGGATGGAAGCAGAGGACGCAGCAGCACGTCCACGGCAAGGAGAAGGGAAGCAGCTTCCTTTGTCCAACAACAGCCGCAGTACGCAACGTCAACTGCAACCCACGATGGAGGAAGAAAAACGATGAAGAGGCCGACGCACCAAGCTGCAGCGACAAAATGGGTGACTTCCTAAAGTGTTTGAATGTTAACCAAGCAGGTTTTTAAAACTTGCCATTTATTCTCTCCTCCACGCTATATTATCAGCCGTCTGCTATACATTGGCTTAAAAACCCTAAAACCTTCACCATAAGCATGTTCGATCGTGGGAAGGTTTGGGGTCATTCCGTATGCACAAGGGTGAAAGCCCATCAATGTTTATATATATGTATATATATACAGGTAATGGGTTTGGTTGTTAAGCCCAGGTATATTTGTACATTACTACATCCTAAGCCCATGCATGCGTTATTTATATTTCTTAGCCCATTTAACAACCTTTTTAGTGTCTTGTGTTTTATAACTTAAGTCCATTAGCTTAGTGTTCATTGGGTTAGGTTTTCGTGGGTTTATACATGCTCTGTTAGCTGCCCCACCTTTTGCATTGTTTTATTAAAGCCCACGTATTCAAGCCCTTCACATTAGAGTTTACTAAACCCATTATATATATATATATATATATATATATATATATATATATATATATATATATATATGGGTTTTTTACATAGAAACCATTGTTAGATGTGAATTTACAAAAAAATCACCCTTGGAAATGTATTAGCATACATATCACTCTGTAAACTCTAATTGTGAAAAACTACCATCCTAGTTAACTTTCGTCGACGGAAAGACGAATATTCCATATAGATTCTGTTATTCCCATCCGTTAGATGTAAAATGACAAGAATACCCTTGGAGAGAGAGAGAGAGAGGGACCTGGTCGTGACAGCGTCCCCCAATGCCGCGGCACCGGGTAAGCTCCACCCCACGCCCCCTCCCGGCTGCCCACACAGAAGTGGGGGGGGGGATCCTTTGGCAAGGGATCCACCTGCTGCAAGCTTAGTAGACGGGCCAGGAGGAGCCCAGCACGCGGAGGCCTGGGGAGGATGCCATGGCCCGCAGCACCGGCGGAGGTGCAAGGACCGGCAACACCGGCGGAGGACGACATGGGGGCAGCCACCGGAATTGAGGAAGGATCTACACCCGGTAGGAGCTTAAGGGGCTCAGCGGGGGCGCGTCCAAGAGCACAGGGGGGCGGAGGCAGATCAACGGAGGAGCAGGAAGGTGGACAAATAGCAGGAACCAAAAACAGAGCATCGTGCCCCGCCGTTGTCCCATCATGGGCAGGGGTGGGCGGGAGTGAAGATGTAGCAGCAAAACCGACGGGGGGATGGGCAGGGGAGCTGCCTGCAGCATCAGCAGAAGAGGCGGAGGTTGGCGGAGGTCCGTGAGTGCCTGCTGAAGACGACGAACTGCCTGGGAGAAGCCCAGCTCCAGCAACGACACCGTCTGTAGCAGGAGGGAGACGGTCCCCCACTGGCGCACATCCATGGCGACGAACGGTGGACGGAACCAAAGGCGCAGCAGCCTGATCTACGGGGGGAGGTGCAGTGGAGCTGCCACAGCCAACCACCGACGCCGGAGGGGCAGGTGCAGGCACAACGACCGGAAGAAAGGCAGAGGGGGGACTGGACAACGGGTGGCCGGCGGTTGAGACGGGCAACGGAGGATAGCAGAGGCGGGGGCAAATCACCACCGACCGCAAGCGCTCCCTCTCTTCATTTTTCTCTCCCTCACCGGCTCACCACAAACCGCACCACCGTCGCCCTCCCCATCTCACCGCACCACCACAGCATCTCCACCCGGTCGACCCTCCCATCTCCTCTCTCTTCTCACCCTCTCACCCATGCTCTTCCTCTAACAACCCAACACCGGCTCCTCCTCCCTCCGGCCACCACCACCGACCGCAAGCGCTCCCTCTCTTCATTTTTCTCTCCCTCACCGGCTCACCACACACCGCACCACCATCGCCCTCCCCATCTCACCGCACCATCGTCATCGGCCTCATCTGCATGAAACCACCCCATTCTCCCCTCTCCCTTCTCTGTCGCGCGAACCCACACAGGCCACACCCACCCTCCTCCGCTATTGCGATACCCTCTCCCACTCTCTCCCCATCTCTTTTCACCGCCACCGCCACGAACCTCTCTCACCCTCTCACTCTTCACACCTGGCCGCCCCCTCACCAGCACCTGTCTTCCCGTCGCCAGCACCCCCCTCCGGTCATCACCCCCGACCACCGCGAACCACCCCACTCCCTCTCCCTACACACCCTCCTCCACCGCGGCTAACTAACCCCCCTCTCCTTCTCTCTCTAACCTACCATACCCATCACCTTGCGCTGCCCTCCCATCTCCCTCTCCTTTGCTCACCATCTCCACCCTCCACGTTGCCTGCGCCCTCGCCACCACTGCCGCCTCACCCCAGTCACCACCGCGGGGCCCCTCTGCCACATCTCTTCTCTGCAATGTCCTCCGCCGCACCCGAGGACGATGATAGTGGCGGAGGGCGGTGGAGTCGGTAGTGGGGGGGGAGGGCTACTCCGGCGAGGGGGGGTGTTTACGTCGGGAGGGAGGGGAGGGTGTTAAAATATATTTTTATTTTATTTTATTTTATTTTAACTAGGGATATCTCAGTCTTTTCTCATGTTGGGTTGAGATTAACCATGATTAAATTCTCGAGTAATAACAGATGGTTACGGAGATGGCATTTTTGCACAATTAGAGTTTACACCGTGATATACCTGCTAATGCATTTTTAAGAGTAGTTTTTTTGTAAATTCATATCTAACAATGGTTTTCATGCAAAAAACCCTATATATATATGGTTATATTCTGCCCCATGCTCCTTGAGGCGTGGGAGGGTTTATGGGCTGTCCTTACTTGCATTTATATATATATGTATATATTTATTCATTATAAATCTTGTTTCTATCGAAGCCCATTAATCAATGATTATTAGTGTTATAAATTAATTGTAGAACTATATATGCATGTGGACCTTATTTCCCTCACCTATTTATCTTCCTTATCCATTTCTATGGTTGTCTCGGGTATCAGAGTCAGGTTCGATCCTATGAAAATCTTTGTGTATGTATATAAATACAATTTTTGTAATGAGATTTCTCCTAAATACTTAAATTGTATTTTTCTTTAATTTAAGCCTCAACTAGATAAAATGATATATTCGATTTTCATTTCTCAATTATTTAATTATACCTTTATTGATGCCCATTAATGTAACATTTAGGCTCAATAACTATTTTAGCTAATTATCACTTTTCTTTTTTCAAAATTTTAATTCTCATAATTTTCTATGACTAATAATTATAGTTATTTTAATTTATTCTAAATTTAAATTTCCGGGGTGCTACATTCATGACTTCTGAAAAATACTCTTAATTTTCATATTTTGAATCTTGAAAATTAACATAAATTGTAAGAGTGCTACTGTTCATTTTCTTAAATGAACAGTAACTGGTTTAGCTATTTAAAAGAAGTTACGCCCTTCTAGTCAAATGTTAATTCTTAATGTCCCCATAATTTTTGATCTTGATTTAAAAACCCTGATTAACTAATCGACCTCCTTACATCCCTTTATTCATGTTTAACCTCTCCAACTGCAACTATTTTAAACCCTTACGTTATGCCTATAATTAACTTGCTAGACTATTGTGATCTTCGTTGGTGGGGACACCGGACCCGTTACACGGAGCCGATGCCGCACCGCCCCGACACCACCGAGCTTGTGGCTCGGAGATTCGGCGTCCTGATTATGTATTTTATTTGTGTGTATTTTATTTGTATTGTGGTGGTATTATATTATTAAACCACTAGTCAAAGTATTTTATTTTATTTTGGCCCATAGTCAAAAGTTGTTGTATTTTATTTTATTAGGCCAATAGTCATAGGATATGGATGTCCTTAGTTGAATTTTCTAGGGGTATGTTTGTCCAAGTGTAATTTGGCCATCCTTATATAAAAGAGGCTAGTGCATGGCTTTTCTCATTGATTGAATGAAACCCATGTAAGAGAGCTTTTCTCCTCTTGCTTCCCTTCCCTCCAACTCCTTTGTGAGATTCGAGAGATTCCTCGGTGAGAGACCGTCCGGTTGTGACCGAGCTATGCGAGACAGTGGTTATCCCGTCCCATTTGTATTTTCGGAGTGCCGACGATCTCTTCCACGTCGCCGCCACGTCAAATTTGGTATTAGAGCCCAACAACGGCGTCTCCGTCAACCCCAACGTCCGCGTTGTTCCCCTCCACAACGTGATCGGCTTCGGTACGTAAAACAAAAAAAAATAGCAGAAGAGATCTCTCTCGGCTGAGAGAGATGTTGAAAAAAAAATAGAAGGAGTCCTCTTCTCTCGGCTGAAAGAGAGAGAGAGAGAGAGAGAGAGAGAGAGAGAGAGAGAGAGAGAGAGTGAAAATTTGTGTTCGCGTGGGGGGCATCGTCGCCCGTGACCCCCATTTAAAAAGCCCCGACCGTAATGGCCCGCGCCCACAAACTGCGGCCAGTGCCGCCCACGACCCACCCGCGACCGCACCCGCCACCAACCCCGCCCGCACCCGCGGCTGACCCCTCTGCGCCCGCCCCCGCCCCGCCCACGCCCGTCCCGCACTCGAGCTCGACACCTCGTCGCCGGCGCCCCACGCTGCCGGCGCCCGCCCTACCGCGTGGCCGAACGCCAGCGCCCGCCCTCCCACGTGCGCCCGTCCACACGCGTTGACGCTGCGTCTCGTGCCGCATCCTCCCGCCGCCTGGGTTTGACAGCATGGGAACGGAAGAGAGAGGGCCGCTTTGGGCAGAGAATTCTCCGTTGAAGCCTCTTCGTCCACGCCAGAAGTTTGAAAAATTGATGCAGTGTTTAGAAAAACAATAGTAAAATATATATATAATATGATGGATATATATATATATATATATATATATATATATATATATCATTTGAATGGAGTGTTGATTGGGGCACCCGAGTCCACTACGGCGGCTCGACCAGCGCCACGGTCACCTGGTCGTCGACAGATAGTCCGTGATCTACGGAGTGTAAGTGTCCCTGAGTCTCCCTGCGTGGAGAAATTCTGAATTAATTTGTTCCCCTGTACGAGAGATTTAATTAAGTGGTCTTGTAATAATTGGACCCTCCCGCGTGGAGTGAATTTGTTGTAACCGTTCAAGCTTCCTCGATGCCATGCAGACACGCATGTCCCCACTCCCCGTCTCCGGTCAGGTCTAGACTTTTCAGTCTAGCTAGGTGCGTGCTCCAATCACTTGCTCATTTAGTATCTTTATGAATTACCGTGCGGCGAAGTGAGAGAGAGCCCTACCCATGCAACCTGTCTCCTGAGTGCATCGCTGTGGACGGAAAGAGAGAGCTTGTATGATCCCATCCTTAAGCCCTAGAACTGTCACATTAGGGCACCGTAACTGTCAGGTGGTACTTCCACAACTACTTCGCCTATGGGCGAACAACTCTACCTAGCCGGTCCCTTTGTAAAATTAAATTGATCCTTTGAGTATTAGCTACCAAATAGGTCTGGACCTTGCTAATTTTAGGTCTTAGGATTGCATCATTTAGTTCCGAGCTCGTGCATGCAATGTTGGTCTAGTAATTTATCAGACCGTCTAGAGCGCGTTTCAACACTACAACCACCCATGGCTCAGGATAGCGTGAATGCTATGTTAGCCCAGCTCGAGCAGAATCTTACGGCCCAATTTGAAGCATCTATAGGCCAATTGCGAGCGGAGATTGATGAGAGGATCCGAGCCTTAGAGGATCATGTGAGGGGATAGGAAGGAAGGGTGAATGGTCGCGGAGATTCCGTCACCAACCATAGAGAAGAGAGAGACCGAGCCCCCCTGAATCAGGCTCCTCGAGGTAGAGAGCAAGATGATCATGCGCCTCGAGGAAGAGACTACGAAGATGAGGAGATCATCCTGAGGAACGTCAAGATAGACGCTCTCAGTTTTGCTGGGTCCCTAAATCCCGCCACATACCTTGATTGGGAGACCGGGATGGACCAGTATTTTGATTGGCATCACCGCATGACCCCTGCTACAAGGGTGAGGTTTGACAAGATGAAGCTCCTAGGTTACGCCAAGACCTACTGGTGCAATGTTGAGAATCTCCTGGGAAGGAGACAAGAGGAGCACATCAGCACGTTTGAAGAAATTAAGGAGAAACTGAGGGAGAAGTATCTGCCACCCTCCTACCATCAGCGTCTTTTAGACCAATGGCAGAAACTCACCCAAGATGGGAAGTCTGTAGATGAATACATCGTCAAGTTCGATGAATTCTACCTTCGGAGTCATGTCATGGAGGATGCCTCTGTCACCCTCTCGCAATTTAGAGCTGGCTTACACGAGAGCATTCAGCGGGAGCCATTCTTGCGAGAGGTTAACACCCTCGAGCACGCCTACCAGGTTACTCGAGATGTTGAGCGGTTTCAAAGGGTGGTCCCACTTCGGGTTTCCACCTAACGCCAACCTGAACCCCGAAACCCCATGATCCGCTACCTAGAGAGGCCTGGCCTCTCCACTTCTTATGTCCCTACTGCTACCCCACTTCGGGCCGTTACCCCTGCTATTCCTTTCATAAGAAACCCCTTACCTGTACCTGCTACTTTTCCTAGGTTGGGGTACACTCCGCCAGCTGATAGGAGGGATGACAAGGGAAAGGGAGCCATCCCTAGCACCTCCGAACCGGTCCCTATCTCGGGAGTTCAATGCTTTAGGTGCCATAACTTAGGGCATGTTGCCACCAATTGCCCCACCCGAGCCTTGGTCATCACTGACCTCGAGCCTGTGGAGCTTCCACCTCAAGAAGGAGAATATATTGAGAGGTATGAGGCCGATCTTGACCTCATCGCCCAGTTTGAGAAAATGGACGCGGGATTTAATGGCACATATGTCGAGTACATGTAGGTTGGAGATATTACCGAGAGTTCTAGCCAGAGAAGATTGGGTGTAGTTTGTTGTATCTTAACACACCCCCAGGAGGACGACTGGCGTCGAACCTCCATCTTTTAAACCTACATCATGGTGAAATCTCAACCCTACAAGGTGATCTTTGACAATGGGAGCTGTATCAATGTAGTCTCTTCATATTTTGTCTCCCGTCTAGGTCTACCTATGCACCCTCATCCTAGGCCATACAACGTGACTTGGGTTGATGACACTTCTATCTCAGTCACCACTACATGCGTCATTCCCATCCAATTCCAATTCCAATTTTACCAAGGATAGATCTTATGTGATGTAGTGCCTATGAAGGTCAGGAGCATCATCTTAGGACGACCGTTGATCTATGATGTAGACCTCACTACATTTGGTCGATCCAATCAGTGTTCCTTCTCCCACAACGGGAAGACGATTCAATTGTATCCAGCACCCCCAAAGGTGACCCCAGGAAGGAGCTCCGCCTCTACCCCCACTGGAACCCCCAAGGTTCAAGAGAGTCCCCGAACTCCCAATGAAGGGAAAACTCCCATTCCCTCTTCTCCTGCACCCATCACACCCAAGGCCCCTAAGGTTGGTCATGACCTAGTTAGGCACCTTAACTTCATAAATGTCTGAGAGCTAAACAGAGAGGTTGCTGAGGGTGCCCCTGTTTGGGATGTTGTCGTTACTATCACACCCAAGGAGTCCCAAGTGTGAATCCCAACTGAAGTCCAAGCAATTCTACAGGACTTCCAAGACATCTTCCCTTAAGGCTTGCCCTCTAGACTCTCTCCCACGCGTGATGTAGAACACGCCATTGACCTTGTCCCCGGGTCCACCCTACCCAACCTTTCCCATTACAGACTAAATCCCAAGGAGCATGCTGAGTTCCAAAGAATTGTTGAGGACCTTATTCAAATGGGTTTCCTCAGAGTGAGCAAGAGTCCCTGTGGTGTTCCTGCCTTGCTCACACCAAAAAAACATGGCACCTGGCGGATGTGTGTTGACAGCCGCGCCATCAACAAAATCACTGTCAAGTGTAAATTTCCAATTCCCCGTCTCGATGACAAGCTTGACATGATGAGTGGAGCCAACATCTTTTCCAATATTGACTTGAAAAGTGGTTACCACCAGGTCAGAATCCGACCAGGGGATGAATGGAAGACAATCTTCAAAATAAAAGAAGGTCTGTATGAGTGGCTCATCATGCCATTTGGGCTATCCAATGCCCCCAGCACATTCATGAGGCTCATGACTGAAGTCCTTCGTCCCCTCATTGGTTGCTTTGTTGTTGTCTACTTTGACGATATTTTGATCTATAGCTACAACCCTCAGGACCACATCCAGCATTTGAGGGAAGTCTACGAGACGTTGAGGAGAGAAACTCTGTATGCCAACCTAATGAAGTGTGAATTCATGACAGACCGGGTCACTTTCCTCAGATTTGTGGTTTCGAGTCAAGGAGTGTCTGTGGACCAAACCAAGGTCCAAGCCTTAGTAGACTAGTCGGAACCCCAGAACGTCCATGACGTTCGTAGTTTCCATGGGCTAACCACTTTCTACAGACGCTTCATTAAGGGTTTTAGCACCATTATGGCACCCATTACGGATTGCATCTATAAATGGAATTTTGAGTGGACTGAAGCCGCCTCCCAGGCTTTTCTTGTCATAAAGCAGCTCATGACCCAAGCCCCTGTCCTCCGCCTACTATATTTTTTCAAAGTCTTTGAGATATCTTGTGATGCATCGGGCGTAGGTATAGGAGGAGTGCTTAGTTAGGAAAGCCACCCTGTGGCTTATTTCAGTGAGAAGCTTTCTGATGCAAAGCTTCGATACTCTACATATGAAAATGAGTTTTATGCCGTGGTTCAAGCTCTCAAACACTGGAGACATTATCTCTTACCTCAAGAGTTTATCTTATACTCGGACCACGAGACCTTGAAATTCCTTAGCTCTCAAAAGGGCTTAAACCCTAGGCACGATCGATGGGTAGAATTCCTCCAGTCCTTCACCTTTGTCATAAAACATAAGGGTGAAAGTGAGAATAAGGTGGCCGACACCTTGAGTCGAAGGGCCTCCCTTCTTTCCACTGTTCGGGTAGAGGTCACCGGATTTGACCGTGTGAAGGCATTCTATGGAGAGTGCCCACATTTTGGCCCTGCCTACTCTGCCTTGTCTACTGGATCCTCAACAGCATTTGCCGACTATCTACTCCAAGATGGTTTTCTTTTTCGAGGATAACAACTCTGTGTCCCGAAGACTTCTGTACGGGACTTTTTCATATGAGAAATGCATGTTGGAGGTCTTGCTGGTCATTTTGGACGAAACAAGACCATCCATTCTGTTGAGGAGCATTTTTATTGGCCTGGCCTGAAGAAAGATGTGGCCAAAATTGTAGCCCAGTGCCGGACATGCACAATGACCAAACAGGTGAAAAAAAATACTGGTCTCTACACTCCTCTTCCCATTCATGATAGACCTTGGGTTGATGTGAGCATAGATTTCATCCTTGGTTTACCTCGTATTACTCACAAGCATGACTCCATCTTTGTTGTCGTTGATCGGTTCTCTAAGATGGCCCATTTCATTGTCCAAAACATCTGATGCATCTAGAGTAGCTCACCTTTTCTTTGATGAAGTCGTGCGTCTACATGGTCTCCCTCAAACCATAGTGTCTAATCGAGATGTCCGGTTCACTAGTTATTTTTGGAAGACACTTTGGCACCTAGTTGGCACTAAACTCAAATTCTCCACTGTCTATCACCCACAAACTGATGGGCAAATAGAGGTCGTCAATAGGAGTTTAGGGAACCTTTTGAGGTGTCTTGTAGGGGATCATTCTAGCAATTGGGATCTTCTCTTGCCCAAAGCCAAATTTGCATATACTAGCTCTATCAATAGATCCATAGGTATGAGTCCATTTGAGGTCATGTATGGATACAAACCTAGGAAACCTGTGGATCTCCTTCCCCTTCCCCTCGAGTCCAGAATTTCCAAGTCAGCCAAAGAGTTTGCACAACATGTCAAAAGTCTACATGAGTCAATTAGAAAGTAAATAAATCTCGGTAATGAGACCTACAAACGTTTGGCTGATTCACATAGGTGTCATCACGAATTTAAGAAGGTGACTTGGTTATGGTATGGGTTCGACCCGAACGACTCTCCTTGGGAGCCGTTAAAAAGTTTCAAGCCCGTAGTGATGGTCCCTTCCAAATACTCCGAAAGATTGGCTCCAATGCATATGTTGTGGACTTACCTCCCGAATATGGGATTAGCTCTACCTTTAATATAACAGACCTAGTGGCCTACAAGGAACCCACAAAGATTCCTAGTGACCCTTTCGAGCATTCTCCTCCCATTGAGAGTGAGCCCACCCCTGTACGTCCAACAGCCTTGAGAGCACCGCATGAGCAAATTGAGAGGATACTGGATGAGCAGGTGACAGCTACACGGAGCAGGGTTTACCAGTGCTACCTTGTCCGGTGGTGGGACTGTCCACCTTCTGATGATTTCTGGATCAGTCGAGAAGATCTCCAGTGCCTTGATCCAGACTTGATGGAGCACTACCAGTGCACTGTCCCACCTTACTCGACGGAGTTGAGTTCCAACCGCCCCGGGAGGGTTGGTGGGGACACCGGACCCGTTACATGGAGCCGACGCCGCATCGCCCCGACACTTCCGAGCTTGTGGCTCAGAGATTCGGCGTCTTGATTATGTATTTTATTTGTGTGTATTTTATTTGTATTGTGGTGGTATTGTATTATTAAACCACTAGCCAAAGTATTTTATTTTATTTTGGCCCATAGTCAAAAGTTGTTGTATTTTGTTTTATTAGGCCAATAGTCATAGGGTATGGATGTCCTTAGTTGAATTATCTAGGGCTATGTTTGTCCAAGTGTAATTTGGCCATCCTTATATAAAGGAGGCTAGTGTAGGGCTTTTCTCATTGATTGAATGAAAGATTGAATGAAACCCACGTAAGGAGCTTTTCTCCTCTCGCTTCCCTTCCCTCCAACTCCTTTGTGAGATTCGAGAGATTGTCCAGTGAGAGACCGTCCGGTGTGAGACCGAGCTGCGCAAGACAGTGGTTATCCCGTCCCGTTCATATTTTTAGAGTGCCTACGATCTCTTCTGTTGAGTTATGGTTTTGATGATTGTTGTAATTGTTAAGTTATGGTTTTGATGATAATTAAGCTTAATATGTGATTACGTGATGATAACTAAACTTATGGTTGATTACACATGTTCTTGATGATTGTGTTCATTCATCTTGTTATTGATGCTGGTTGCATATGCTGGTTTTACAAGAGGCAAGAGGTTTCATAACATCTTTATTGTCAACAAGCATACAATTAACCCTGACTATCTTGCATGTAGGATCAAACTCATGGTAGTCACCTGGTGAACCAAAACTTTGCTCCTCTACAACCCAAAACAGGTGGTATATGTCATTTACTGTCAAGGACGATTGGTGAGACTCTCACCTTGTCTTAGCATCGATCTTACCTTGTGTATCTCATATATACACCTCATTCATGCACACTCAACATGAAACCATTCTGGCCATCGTGCGCCCTCGCCCGCGGATCGACCTGCACACACTCAACATGAAATGCTCAAATGGTCTAATGCATAAACTAAGTTGAATTCAATCTCAAAATGCATGTATTTGATATGGACTTGAAGCTCTTGACTTATGGACATAGTTTTCTAGGCTTAACTACTCATTTTTCAGGTTTACCAAAGTCCGGTCGACCTCCGGACCAATCCCAGTCGACCTGAAATAACAGCACCCCAAAGTCTACAGGCTCTGCCTCTAGCGGTCGACCGCCCATGGGCATCCGGTCGACTGCCCCTGCCAGAATGAACCGAGCTGCAGTCTGAAACTTCTAGGTCGACCGCCAGCTTACTCCGGTCGACCGCCAGCTTACTCCGGTCGACCGCCAGCTTACTCCGGTCGACCGCCAGCCCCGAGCCCCCTTTTGTTGACTTCGTGTTTCAAGCTCGAGGAGAGGTCTTTCTACCCATTTGTTTAATCCCAATGACCCCAATCTCACCATGTTTTGTGGATCTGATCTGGGGCTTATTTATGGACCATTCAAGGGCTATAAAATATATCATTTGGAGCCATAAACCCTAAGAAACCAAGAGAGCTTCAAGGGAGATCAAGGTGGCTCAAGGGAGAAGAAGAAGAGGAGTGCTACTGTAGCATGAACAGTAGTTCGTGAATCAAAACTCCATCCAACAGCTGAAGATCCAAGGTCCATTTTGAAGCCTTCATCCTCCAATGAATTGAAGAAGCAAGCAACCAACAAGAGAGATCAAGGGGGAGGCTATCAAGGCAAGAAGAAGGCTACTACAACTCTCATAAGCATACTCCATCTAGTAAGTTCTTCATCTAACTGGAGTCATTCTAGCACCATCTGAAGCCAAGGAACTTCCGATCAAGAGAAGAAGCAATTCAAGAGTTTCAAGAAGAGATCAAAGGAAGGTTGTTCAAGTGAAGAAGGAAGAGTATTGTAGCCGTGAACAGTACTCCGTGCAAGAAGATCTACATCAAATACAAGGCCATTCAAGCTGAGTCTCAAGTCATTCAAGTGAAGAAGGAATCAATGCAAATATCCGGAGCATACACTCAGGGGGAGCCTAAATCAGAAGCATTCTAAACCGTGCCTTATTATGTTTCAAGTTCATATTTGTGTCTTGTATAAACTGCGAACTTGTGTGTGTGCGGATCGTTGTTAGATCCGTGGTCGTGTGTGGTCGTCGTGTTCCTTTCATCTGTGCGTAGGTCTTCTGAGATCTGCGTGTGTGTGTGGTTTTATCCAGATCTTAGTGTTTGTGTGTGTGGAGTGCTGCACTTGTCGCATCGTGTGTGTGTCTTGTTGATCCGCTTGTTGGATCATGTTGGAGACCTCGTCTCCGTGTGTGTGTGTGTGTTGGGGTGCGTCCCCGTGTGTGTGGGCAGGCGTCATCCTACGTGTGTGGTTGGAGCGTCGTCTCCGTTTGGGGATTTATCCCCAAGTGAAGCCTCACCGGGTTTGGTGAGGGGTGGACGTAGGATTACCGTCGTTGCATCCGAACCACCTTAAAAATTGCTGTGCATTGTGCTTGTTTTGTGTGGCTTGCTCCATTTCCTCTATCTCCATTCTACATAAACGTTAGTTTAAATTGTTGTTCTGGATTATCTTCGTATATCTTGCATAATCTATATCTTATCATATAAAGTTTGATAAATCTAATTTGTGTTCAAATACCTTTGAATCTCTTAACTAGCTTTGTATCACATATTTTATAAAAGCCCAAAAGTTTTCTTAAAATTGGTAAACACCCAATTCACCCCCCTCTTGGGTGTCATTGATCGCGGGACTTCATCTTCCACGTCGCCGCCGCGTCATTTGTACCAATGTTATCTTGTAAAAGCATCCATTATCAAACTGTTAAGTATGTTTAGGATAATTTTATATGTGACTACATTAATTAATGTCCTTATTTAAGTTATACCTCTTTTGGGTAATACATCTTCTTTAATTGTTTTATATTATTATTATTCTAATGGATAAATTAAATTCACGTCTTTCTCATGGACGCGTACCAAAAGAACTTGCGCCTCTTTACAAGGACACTAATTCTAAATGACTTTATTTTAATTTGGTTAATCCTAGAATTGGTGTCTTTTCAAAGAGACGCGGATTCTAGAATTTGCGCCTTCTTATACGGACACGAATTTCCTATCTTTCTATTTTCTCACCGTTTTGACCCATACCGCGGGTCGCCTAGCACTATGGTCTCAAGGCCGAGGCATGGTCCCTGTTTTGGAATTATCGCTTACCCTCTATCTCTCGGTGAGGTTAGGACCCTCTGTCGAATACTCCTTCCATCGGACCGAGACTTTCTTCATTGAGCCCTCCGTAAGACTCTGCTAGCCTTGGAATCCCTCAAGACAGCCGAGCGGGTTGTACCCTAAAACCCCGGAAACCGTATTTTGTCATGTCACTCTGGAGAAACATGATGCCCTAGCCATCATAGAATGCCCCGATGGATTTCTGTGAGAACCTGGACATTGCCCAAAATTGGCGTCTAGGACAGTCATCGCCATTTCTTGAATTAGCGTCCATATAATTGATGCGAATTCTTTCATGCCTTATTGTTTACTGGAATTAGCGCCCACCACAGTGGATGTGGATTCTAAAATTCATGGCATCCTGAGTGGACGCCAATTTACCCACATTGCTGCACTTCGTGGTCATATTTTCCGTTAATTCCTTTGAACTTGGCCACTAAATAACGTCTAGTGATTATTGGGCCTTCGGTCGCATGATTGTTATGTCCAGTAGGACGGAAATCCTAAACTAATGATAAACCCATGAGGAAGACCACTGGCTCATGAGGTAAAACGAACTAATGCCCATGAGGAAGACCACTGGCTCATGAGGTAAAATGAACTACTGATAAACCCATGAGAAAGACCACTGGCTCATGTGGTAAAATGAACTAATGATAAACTCATGAGGAAGACCACTGGCTCATTAGGTAAAATGAACTACTGATAAATCCATGAGGAAGACCACTAGCTCATGAGGTAAAATGAACTAATGATAAACCAATGAGGAAGACCACTGGCTCATGAGGTCAAACGAACTAATGATAAACACATGAGGAAGACCACTGGCTCATGCGGCACACTGAATAAATAACGAATGAACCCATGAGGAAGACGACTGGCTCATGAGGTGAAAGGTATCATTGACAAACCTATGAGGAAAGACTACTGTCTCATTAGGTAATTCTTGAACTGGCTTGAGTGCTTGATAAATTATGAATTCCTACCCAAGAAAGGGTATTTACTTGGCAATCAAATAGTCAATATCTCGTGACATGATGTGGAAACTTCTTGCTTGGTATATCTTGCAACTTGGTTCAACCTTTCTTGCTAGTTATTTCATGCCTTGTCCTGTTGTTATATTCTCTACATCGACTCGCATTCATTCATGCATGATCATAGTACATTACATAAGATGTTAATTACTTTAAGCAAGCCTGGTTCATAGAGATATAATTCCTACTGAGCGTTCGCTCACCTAGTGTTTTCCCATATTTTTTAGGTAATAATAATGAGGATGAATGCGTTCAAGATGGGTAAGGGCAAGAGTGAAGAGAATCCCTACTGCCCAATTGTTGACAGCTTCTACCATTGAAGAATCAACAGATATACCTTCTTTAGAGATCACATGGCTTAGAAATGAAACTTTTTCCAACCAAAACTCACATTTGCTCAATTTGGCATATAATTGATTATCTTTTAAGATTTGTAAGGCAATTCTTAAATGAGCTTCATGTTCTTCCTTGGTCTTGGAGTAGATCAATATATTATCAATGAAAACAACCACAAATTTGTCTAAATATGGTTTGAACACATTATTCATCAACAACATAAAGGCGGTAGATGTATTAGTTAGTCCAAAAGACATGACAACAAATTCATAATGACCATATCTAAATGCTATCTTATAAATATCTTTGTAGCAACCTGGAATAAAATAACATGGTAAATAAATAAATATAATTTCTTAAGTGGAATAAACATAATTTAGATGTATATAACAATTGTAGTAATAAAAATCATGAATTGTTTAACTATTAAGAGCTTAATGGGCTGGTAATTAAAAGTTTTAAACGGGCTTAAAAGAGAATTAATCATTAAAATTTGGAATTTTCTAAATCCCTTGACACTA
This sequence comes from Amorphophallus konjac, assembly GCA_022559845.1. Classification (NCBI taxonomy): domain Eukaryota; kingdom Viridiplantae; phylum Streptophyta; class Magnoliopsida; order Alismatales; family Araceae; genus Amorphophallus; species Amorphophallus konjac. The sequence continues at coordinate 97,663,105 of CM040118.1, read as the reverse complement.
ATTGGGTTAATAGACTAAAACACTAATAATTGGGCCTAATTTTGAATCTTAACCCTAATCCACATTGCGAAGGTCATTTTCTAATGGTAACCCTAGCTAATTAGGGTTAGATGGTGGCTGGCGGCACTGGATTTGGATGGAGATAGGAATTTTTGGAGGTATTCCCTATCTAGGATTCCTTGGGTTGATTAGGAGTCTATGGGTGGTTTAGCTCTATAAATAGGACCCTAGATCAATCTAGCAACCCGAATAGCTCATGGCCAAGGTGGGAGAGCGTGTTGGGGCTGTGCTAGAACGTGGATGTGGTGGAGGATCGTGAGGTAGGAGGGGCGAGTTCTTCTTCCTTAATCTGGCTCTAAGGTAGGTGATCTCCTAGGCTAAATATCAAATTAATGCATCAAAAATGTTCATCTTCATGTCTACTTTAGTTCTGCACCATTTTCCATAATTTTCATAAACTATTCTGCACGTATTTCAAAGATTATGGGCTGGATATTGCCATTTTAGGGTTTCTCGATCGGAATGACTTTTTGTTTGTGATCGCGGCCCTAACAGAGACTGTGTTCTTAAACACAGCCTCGTGACAAATCGCGATCTGAAGTATTTATTTAAATCATAAATTTTTATTTATAGAGTTTTATAATAAAAATATTAAATTTTCATGAATGTGGCTCCCATATAGACTGCGATCTGAAGTGTTATTTCATTAAGACCTTGATTCCTCTCTCTGTAAAATTTCATATATAATTATTAATTTTACCAAAACATGGCCTTCAACATGACCGCGATCTGATCACGTCCACTGTCATGATCGCATTCTGTCAATGGGTTTTTCAGAAACCCTAGATTTTTCCCAGTTGATTTTATGACATGTTTAGGTCAAATATCATATTTTTTCAACTGATCATGGCATCTGAACAAATTAAACATCTAGGCAATCTTGAAAGAGAGTTAATTCTTAAAGATATGATTATGCACTATGCCCCTTATGATTTCATGAAATTTCTTTACCACCTCCATGTTATCTTAAAAAAAGAGTTGAATTATTCTGAAAACCTGAAATTTATTCATCTTATGGCATGGTTAAATATCCTTGTGTTGGGACGGTGCGATTGATACAGAGGGGGGGGTGAATGTATCCTCTTCCTGAATATTGCCCAAATTAAAAACAATTCGCCTGCTACTAGATACAGTTGCAAAGTAAAGGCAATAGCGTTCAAATAGACATTTGATCGACCAGATGAGTTGCTGACTATACTGGTGGAACCAGATAAAGTCTAATGCCAAAGGACATAACAATGAAAACTAAACACACTCAGAAAGATGTGAGGCACAAGGCCACAGCAGATCGAAACAAAACAATTCAAACAACCTGTGAAATAGATAGAAGATATGGAAGAACACACCACAAGCAAATCACGAAACAGCAGGTTTTTAGGTGGTTCGGTCCACAGACCTACGTCCACCCCTCACTCCCAACCGGAGTGAGGCTTCCACTAGCACAAGCTAGAAACTGCAGACTCAGTCTGCAACAGGTGCTGCCACACAGCTTGACCAGGGGAACAACCTCCCCTCTTCCTCCCAACCGGAGGGACACCCCAAGTGACTCCCAGCCACTTGGAAACCAGAGACCGAAGTCTCTCTTCCTCCAGTCCCGGAGGGAACCCCTGGACTTGCTACCCACAAGCCCAGAACCGGAGGACAAAGCCTCCCTTCCTCCAAACCAGAGGGGAACCTAGAGACCCAAGTCTCTCTTCCTCTGAACCCCAGAGGGACACACAAGTGACACCAAGTCACCTGCAAACCAGAGGTCTCGGACCTCTCTTCCTCCCAACCGGAGGGACCCCTGGACTTGAATCCTACAAGCCCAGACCCGGAGGACAAGCCTCCCTTCCTCTTACCAGAGGGAACCCACAAGTGGCACCCAGCCACTTGCAACCGGAGATAGCAATCTCCCTTCTCCTGAACCAACAGGAGGGACCCCGACCTCTCTACAGAGAATCGGACAAACAGCAAGAAAATAGTTCAAAGAAAAAATGAAACTCAGCAACGGAAAGCTGAAAAGATAAAAACAAATGTGGCTCTCGCAGGAGCTGGCTGGCCTGGATTTGATCCACGGTCCAGCAGGAGCTTCTTCTACTACTTCTCACTTTCTCCCAGCACGAACTCTCTTTTCTTCTTCTTCTTCTCACTGCTTCTGCCTCCTCCTTCTTCTCACTCTTTCTATCTCACTGTCTCTCTTCCTTTTTCTTCTTCTGCTATCTAGACTGTGGAAGCTCTCGACTGCTCTCTATTTTCCCATACTCTCACGATTTCTCTATTTTTCTTTTCTTCTGCTGGATCGAGCTCTCTACAGTTCTGCTTTTTCTTTCTTGGCTCCGATCTTCTTTATCTGTGGTCGAAGGCTACATTATATAGCAGCAGCAGCAGGTGGATAGGGCACAAAACGCGTGTGCCTCCCACGCTCGATCCAGAACCTTCCTGCCACGTGTCTTTATAGCATTGGTTTCTTTAGTATCAGATCACGTGCAGCCCAGACACAGGTGAATGTTCTTCCTCGGACCTGCAAAGAGATAAAAACCATTAACACTGAGGGCCACAAGAACCAGAACTGCATGAGGTATGTGGAAATGACAAGAGGTGCACTATACAGAGAACGACACGAGATACAGTGGTGACAAAACAGATACTATAGAGGGAACGACACGAAGTAGAAAAGATTACTACAGTACGAGACAAGGAGAGCATGACACGAGGTCAGATGAAAGCAGCACGAGGTAAAGAGAACGACACGAGATACGCAATAATAACGCAAAGACATGAATATAAAAACAACACGAAGACATGAATACAAAAACAACACGAAGACATGAATACAAAAACAACACGAAGACATGAATACAAAAACAACACGAAGACATGAGTACAAGGGTAACACGAAGACACGAGTCCACGGGTAACACGAAGACAACTCGAGTACAAAGCTGTTCGAACATTCGAACGACTCGAAGACGAGGATGACACGGGCTGACGACAACTCAAAGATGACAACAGAAACGACACGAAGTGGTTGCAAATCAGGAAAGACACGAGGTCTAGGAAAAGCAACATGAAGTCAGAAATAACAAGGAAACGACTCGAACTAAGGACAACACTTAGAGAAGGCTGCACGAAGTGAAAGCAACACGAAGACAGAAGATGACACGAGATGAACAACTAAAGACAAAGGAAACGACACGGGTTTCACAGGGAAACGACTCCAAGTTCGTCAGAACAATTCCAGCTGCTTCAGTGAACAATACGAAGACAGAAAGTGAAGCTACACGAGGTTAAACAGCTTAAGACAAGACTCGAAGACATGGAAGATAAAGATGGAACAACACGAAGTATAAACGGATAACACGAAGTGTTGTAGGCACTAACGACACGAAGAATGAAGGAGACAATACGGACATACAACGTACTCCCTCAAAGCAGTTTACCTGGTAATAGTGAAGATCAACACGAAGTGTTATAAACTCAAACGACACGAAGTCTTTTCGTGTTTGTGAGGAGAGACAACACGGAGTGTGGTGCAAATGGCACGAAGACAATCCCTTAGAGTAACTTGAAATAGCTCAAGGGTTTTGTTTAACACATAGAGACATTTCTGTTCACTAAGGCTCAAAGAGTTGACAACATCAAAACATGTAAACACTCGACAGTGTATAGATTTCAGATAGAAGGTGCCCGGTGTACAGACTTGAAGATGATATGAACAATAAGGCATGCTGTACAGGCTTACTCGATCAAGCTGAAGTATAGCCTTAGAATTCAACAAGGATGTCTAGACTTGATGTAAGACAATGCACAATGAACATGAACCAATGAATTGAAATGCATATAGCAGACATGAACTGAACGTATGCAGGAGAACTAATTAAAACATTACCTGATCTGAGCATTCACCTTACCTGTCATGATTTGTCTTTGACTTGGTTTACCTTCATGACATGTGAGACATCCTTAAACCTGTTCTGGCAGTTTCTCATAATGCAACAGGATTATATCATCAAGAATGTAGACATAATGAGGCATAATATCTGTCATCAAAACTCTAGAACCACAGGGGATACATCAATCTCCCCCTTTTTGATGATGGTAATATTATGAGTCATTGCAATAGATTCATCATGATGATTATGAAACCACATAATAGCTCAGTCAGAAGTGAGCATATTAAACATCATGTGAGTGAGCATGTGTTGATTGATGCAAACATTAAAATTGATGACTCACAGATGTTTAATATGTGAAGATCAACACGAAGTGTTATAAACTCAAACGACACGAAGTCTTTTCGTGTTTGTGAGGAGAGACAACACGGAGTGTGGTGCAAATGGCACGAAGACAATCCCTTAGAGTAACTTGAAATAGCTCAAGGGTTTTGTTTAACACATAGAGACATTTCTGTTCACTAAGGCTCAAAGAGTTGACAACATCAAAACATGTAAACACTCGACAGTGTATAGATTTCAGATAGAAGGTGCCCGGTGTACAGACTTGAAGATGATATGAACAATAAGGCATGCTGTACAGGCTTACTCGATCAAGCTGAAGTATAGCCTTAGAATTCAACAAGGATGTCTAGACTTGATGTAAGACAATGCACAATGAACATGAACCAATGAATTGAAATGCATATAGCAGACATGAACTGAACGTATGCAGGAGAACTAATTAAAACATTACCTGATCTGAGCATTCACCTTACCTGTCATGATTTGTCTTTGACTTGGTTTACCTTCATGACATGTGGGACATCCTTAAACCTGTTCTGGCAGTTTCTCATAATGCAACAGGATTATATCATCAAGAATGTAGACATAATGAGGCATAATATCTGTCATCAAAACTCTAGAACCACAGAGGATACATCAATCTCCCCCTTTTTGATGATGGTAATATTATGAGTCATTGCAATAGATTCATCATGATGATTATGAAACCACATAATAGCTCAGTCAGAAGTGAGCATATTAAACATCATGTGAGTGAGCATGTGTTGATTGATGCAAACATTAAAACTGATGACTCACAGATGTTCTCCCCCTTTGACAACATCAAAAAGAAGGGAATGTTCATTGGTAGTAGAAGGAGACAATTATGCAATGCTGTGAGTTACAGTCATCAAAGGAAAAAAAAAAACTCCCCCTGACAAGATACTCTCCTGAGTGAATATTTAACGACAGGGACATGCAAGAATTCTCCCCCTTAGATCAACAGTGATTGGAGTGAAGCTTAGGAAATATAGAAGACAACAGTTAGATCTGAGATAATGAGGTCCCAAGTGGGAGAGAAGACACACAGAAAGAATGAGAAAGGTTTTCAATGTGATATCAATTTCATAAATCTGATTAAGTACGTATTTCAGACTCTTCTATTATAGAGATTTATGAATGATCTTTATTGACAAGTCAGATTAGAATATGATGTATGCAAGACTTGTTTATATGTTTCCTATACCCATATCTGAAGTCAGTTTTAATAAAGGTGAACCTAGCTTTCATATTGATAGTCTTGTTAGATCTTCTTCTTTCTTACTCACTCAATTTCAAAGATTCCTTTAAGAGATGCAATCAATAGTAATGAAGATAAACACATAAGAAAACAGTTGTTTCTGTCAAGGGTTCCAATAGAATATTTCTTTTGCACACATTTTTCAAATGGTATACTAGATTAGCAGCAATTTTCATAACTTGCTTCATGAGCACTTGAGTTTAGTACACCCTTGTAACTAGAGGATACACGTTGTTTAGACGCCAGTATCCCTAAGCACTTGGACGGACTAACTGTCATGCTTCATAAGAACAGAGATTGCATTTACACTTCATGACACACAACAGATCATTTCTTTGATGAGTGAGATGTATTTCTCAGTGTGCATGCTATTGCTCTGCCAGATTATCAATATTTTTTGAAGCAGAGTTAACAGTGGCACCTCATGACTCAGTCCTTTGGACATGGTTTCTCAGTGACCAAGGTCATTGCTCTGACAGGATTTACCTTTAGACATAATCCATATTCTCAGATGTTTAAAAATCAATACTAATTTCATACATATCAATCAAGGAGTATCATGATTTCAGAATTTTCAGAATTCAGAAGAATTTAAAAGACACAACATGATGAGGTTGGTTAAGGTTTATTAAGACCAACTCAGATATTTTCAAGATATGTTCATATGCAAACACAAGACATACATGAAACATCAACCGGCTGACAGAATCAGACATTCATAACCCTATATAATGGAAGATTCTTCTTTAAGTTATTTTCAGATTTATGATCAGAATATGCACAGAGAATTCTTTCTGAATTTTCAGGAAAGGCCGAAACAATTTTGGAAACATCCAATTTCAACAGTTGATACCAATGAATAGGATGAGTGAAGATGGCTGATAGCAGTTGAAGCAGGAAGCTGAAATGTGTTGCATTACACACTCATGACAAGACTTTAACCAAGATAGCAGTTCAATCTGAAGATGGGAAGATCAGATGGTAGAATGTGAATAATGTTCCCCCTAAATGTATGCATGATCTAGCATTCCTAAATGTATGCAACTCTGACCTATGGTACCAGGCGGAGGACTTGGTCTAAAGACCATTTCACACATAGCAAGCACTTCCAGACAGAATTCAGCTACCTTTTAGTAACTCACTACTGATATACCAAGAGTCATGCATGACAATCCAAAGCATATGCAGTTCTTTATGCATCTTAAGCTTACACTATGCCACTTATATGCCATTGTGATGCATGTGCATGTCAAATGTGCAGATGAACATTTTTAAGCATGAGTCATCATCCAAGCAACAGACTTGCTCAACCCACCTTTTCAGATTTTTCCAAATGCAATTTGTTTTTCAGAGATTATGCTTTTTAACAAATATCAACTAACTGTAATTGACATATGTATGATTTTCAGTTAAAACAAAAATTCAGGTGAACAAACATTTAATCAGCAGAGTTGGGGTTTACCAATCTTTGGATGCCTTGGTTTATTTGACCCCCTTTTTATTCCTCATCCCAAGGCATACCTGCAAAGCACATATCTCATTTTATGTTTCTAGGTACCCAAGATTTCTTGGGTCCTACTTTGTTAGTAATACCTCTGATTGGTGCTTTCCATATTCTTTGGGCATGTAAGTCATCAGACTTCATTAAGTTACACTCACTCATGGAGTGCCCAACCTGCCCACAATAATGACAGGAAACAGCAGATCTTGAATTCTTTTTATGCACAACATTGTTAGCATAGAATCTGTGTCCATTATTATGAACATGAATTTTACGTGCATTGGCATGGAGATTTCTGTTATTTGCATGAAATCTTAGTTTACCTTTACCTGCCCACCAGCATTCCGAAGCTCGGTGGCCAAATTTTCCACTTTCAAAGCATGCAAGAGTCTTTTCTTTAAAAACAGATTTATTTCTTCCAAAAACATTTCTATTTGCAGGGAGTTTTATATTTTGAGAAAAAGTTCTTCCCTGAGCATGCCAACAGTCCTTGACTGTATGGCCATGTTTTCCACAATGAGAACAATTTGAGAAGGTTTTTCTATGAGGACCTGACCAGCATTGTGCAGCAACATGTCCTATTTTTCCACAGTTATAACAATGGGTTTTCTTATCCCTAGGAACCTACTTTCTACCCTGATTGTTTTGAGCAGCTGCTAGGTCATCCTTTTCCATCAAATTACACACATGCATCACATGACCATATTTGTGACAGTAGTGACAGATCATTTTCTTTCTAGATGCTTGCGAGTGTGTGTGAGAACTGTAATCAATATGCACAGAAGAGTTCTTTTTATTTGTTTTCTGTTTTTCATTCTCTTCCTGATTTTTGTACTGAGGTGAGAATGAGGTAGAGGGTTTTTCTTGTTCTGAACTTTTAACAAAGACAGTCTTCAATTTATCTCCAGTAGCCTTCTCAGACTTCTTCATGGCTGGACTGTAACCCAGTCCCTCCTTCTGAAAATTCACATTCGCTCCAAGGAGCTTATTCAAATTGTCTCTTCCCTTAACAAATTTTGATAGGGAGTTTCTTAGATCTTCAATCTCTCTCTCGAGAGACACAATGTGGTCTTCACACAAGATGATTTGATTTTGCAGTTCATCATTTAGACTCTTCAGAGTTTCATTTTCCTGTGTCAATGTGAATTCATTATTCACTTCGTTTTCTTTTAAGATGGATTTCCCTTTTTCAAATGTCAGCCATCTTTCAGTGAAAACAGTGTTAAGAACCATCAACTTTTTGTTTTGTTCATTCAGATAGATGTTTTCTTCTATCAGCTTGTCTTGTATTTTATCAGTTTCCTTCTTCTGAGTTAGCAATGAGTCATTTTCAGTTTTTAGCCTACTTATCTCAAAGCTAACACATTCAAGCTCATTCATCAATTTTTCATTCTGGTTTTTATGCATATAGATATCAGACAGGTAGGCGTCATGAGATTGCTTTATATTTGAACAACTTTCACATTGTGGAGTTGAACTACTCCGATCACTTTTCTTTTTCAATTTCTTGTATTGTTTTCTTAATTGTTCATGAGACTCAAGCAGCTCAGCATATGCATTCTCCCAATCATCTAAAGAAAAGTTTTCGAAGATGTTTACCTCCTCATCATCATCTTCTTCATTTTGGCTACTACCATGAGTACTTCCTTTAGCCATCATGCAGTTATCTTCATTTATCCTGTGAATTTCCTTCAGCTTCTCCGGGATGTTCTTGGCAGACCTGCAATCATAAAGGCAAGCCCATAAGGCTCTGTCAGTAGCTGCTTTCATCAGATCAAAGGCTTTTCGATTTTCTCCATCCTTAGATCTGTGTCTGTCGGTCCATTTTGACACTTTCTTTGGTAATGTGTGAGGACCTTGCGAAATTAATTTCCACAAATCAGGATTAACTGTATCAATATAATTTCGCAAACTGACGACCCACACATTAAAGTTAGAACCATTGAAAACCGGTGGATGAGCCATTGAGAACAACCCTGATTAATGCAAAAGGAATATTGATGCACTAGAAGCAAACAAGCACCTAAGACTACAAGATCGAATCTGCAGGTCGCTGGACCTTGTATGCAGACACCGGCTCTGATACCAATTGTTGGGACGGTGCGATTGATACAGAGGGGGGGGGGGTGAATGTATCCCCTTCCTGAATATTGCCCAAATTAAAAATAATTCGCCTGCTACTAGATACAGTTGCAAAGTAAAGGCAATAGCGTTCAAATAGACATTTGATCGACCAGATGAGTTGCTGACTATACTGGTGGAACCAGATAAAGTCTAATGCCAAAGGACAGAACAATGAAAACTAAACACACTCAGAAAGATGTGAGGCACAAGGCCACAGCAGATCGAAACAAAACAATTCAAACAACCTGTGAAATAGATAGAAGATATGGAAGAACACACCACAAGCAAATCACGAAACAGCAGGTTTTTAGGTGGTTCGGTCCACAGACCTACGTCCACCCCTCACTCCCAACCGGAGTGAGGCTTCCACTAGCACAAGCTAGAAACTGCAGACTCAGTCTGCAACAGGTGCTGCCACACAGCTTGACCAGGGGAACAACCTCCCCTCTTCCTCCCAACCGGAGGGACACCCCAAGTGACTCCCAGCCACTTGGAAACCAGAGACCGAAGTCTCTCTTCCTCCAGTCCCGGAGGGAACCCCTGGACTTGCTACCCACAAGCCCAGAACCGGAGGACAAAGCCTCCCTTCCTCCAAACCAGAGGGGAACCTAGAGACCCAAGTCTCTCTTCCTCTGAACCCCAGAGGGACACACAAGTGACACCAAGTCACCTGCAAACCAGAGGTCTCGGACCTCTCTTCCTCCCAACCGGAGGGACCCCTGGACTTGAATCCTACAAGCCCAGACCCGGAGGACAAGCCTCCCTTCCTCTTACCAGAGGGAACCCACAAGTGGCACCCAGCCACTTGCAACCGGAGATAGCAATCTCCCTTCTCCTGAACCAACAGGAGGGACCCCGACCTCTCTACAGAGAATCGGACAAACAGCAAGAAAATAGTTCAAAGAAAAAATGAAACTCAGCAACGGAAAGCTGAAAAGATAAAAACAAATGTGGCTCTCGCAGGAGCTGGCTGGCCTGGATTTGATCCACGGTCCAGCAGGAGCTTCTTCTACTACTTCTCACTTTCTCCCAGCACGAACTCTCTTTTCTTCTTCTTCTTCTCACTGCTTCTGCCTCCTCCTTCTTCTCACTCTTTCTATCTCACTGTCTCTCTTCCTTTTTCTTCTTCTGCTATCTAGACTGTGGAAGCTCTCGACTGCTCTCTATTTTCCCATACTCTCACGATTTCTCTATTTTTCTTTTCTTCTGCTGGATCGAGCTCTCTACAGTTCTGCTTTTTCTTTCTTGGCTCCGATCTTCTTTATCTGTGGTCGAAGGCTACATTATATAGCAGCAGCAGCAGGTGGATAGGGCACAAAACGCGTGTGCCTCCCACGCTCGATCCAGAACCTTCCTGCCACGTGTCTTTATAGCATTGGTTTCTTTAGTATCGGATCACGTGCAGCCCAGACACAGGTGAATGTTCTTCCTCGGACCTGCAAAGAGATAAAAACCATTAACACTGAGGGCCACAAGAACCAGAACTGCATGAGGTATGTGGAAATGACAAGAGGTGCACTATACAGAGAACGACACGAGATACAGTGGTGACAAAACAGATACTATAGAGGGAACGACACGAAGTAGAAAAGATTACTACAGTACGAGACAAGGAGAGCATGACACGAGGTCAGATGAAAGCAGCACGAGGTAAAGAGAACGACACGAGATACGCAATAATAACGCAAAGACATGAATACAAAAACAACACGAAGACATGAATACAAAAACAACACGAAGACATGAATACAAAAACAACACAAAGACATGAATACAAAAACAACACGAAGACATGAATACAAAAACAACACGAAGACATGAGTACACGGGTAACACGAAGACACGAGTCCACGGGTAACACGAAGACAACTCGAGTACAAAGCTGTTCGAACATTCGAACGACTCGAAGACGAGGATGACACGGGCTGACGACAACTCAAAGATGACAACAGAAACGACACGAAGTGGTTGCAAATCAGGAAAGACACGAGGTCTAGGAAAAGCAACATGAAGTCAGAAATAACAAGGAAACGACTCGAACTAAGGACAACACTTAGAGAAGGCTGCACGAAGTGAAAGCAACACGAAGACAGAAGATGACACGAGATGAACAACTAAAGACAAAGGAAACGACACGGGTTTCACAGGGAAACGACTCCAAGTTCGTCAGAACAATTCCAGCTGCTTCAGTGAACAATACGAAGACAGAAAGTGAAGCTACACGAGGTTAAACAGCTTAAGACAAGACTCGAAGACATGGAAGATAAAGATGGAACAACACGAAGTATAAACGGATAACACGAAGTGTTGTAGGCACTAACGACACGAAGAATGAAGGAGACAATACGGACATACAACGTACTCCCTCAAAGCAGTTTACCTGGTAATAGTGAAGATCAACACGAAGTGTTATAAACTCAAACGACACGAAGTCTTTTCGTGTTTGTGAGGAGAGACAACACGGAGTGTGGTGCAAATGGCACGAAGACAATCCCTTAGAGTAACTTGAAATAGCTCAAGGGTTTTGTTTAACACATAGAGACATTTCTGTTCACTAAGGCTCAAAGAGTTGACAACATCAAAACATGTAAACACTCGACAGTGTATAGATTTCAGATAGAAGGTGCCCGGTGTACAGACTTGAAGATGATATGAACAATAAGGCATGCTGTACAGGCTTACTCGATCAAGCTGAAGTATAGCCTTAGAATTCAACAAGGATGTCTAGACTTGATGTAAGACAATGCACAATGAACATGAACCAATGAATTGAAATGCATATAGCAGACATGAACTGAACGTATGCAGGAGAACTAATTAAAACATTACCTGATCTGAGCATTCACCTTACCTGTCATGATTTGTCTTTGACTTGGTTTACCTTCATGACATGTGAGACATCCTTAAACCTGTTCTGGCAGTTTCTCATAATGCAACAGGATTATATCATCAAGAATGTAGACATAATGAGGCATAATATCTGTCATCAAAACTCTAGAACCACAGGGGATACATCACCTTGCACATGCATATGATATTGATCGGCGTTTTAACGACAGATCATATAATGTTTTGTTTGAAGGTCGGGTCACTCCGGTGGCATTGACCTACCGCACTACTATTTTTCATTACACCCAATTCTCGGTGAAGTTAGAACCCTCCACTGGATATTCCTTCCATCGGACTGAAACTTTCATCATCAAGGCCTCATTAAGTCTTCTTGAGTCTTGGATTCCCACAAAGACGCCAAGCTAGTTGTACCACAAAAATCCTGCAAACCACTGGAATCCTCGTCCTACTAGGTAGGATAGGGTTGAACCGACCTTTAGAATGGCAGAACGAGGTTCTATCAGAGTTCTGCTATGTCTGTTCTGAACGCGGCCTATCCACAAATCACGTTCAGGTTCTGTTTGAGAAGGCTCATGATTAGAAATTATGATCACTTGAGTCTCTCTCTCTCTCCTGACCACGTTTACATGATCGCGGTGCACCCATGACCGCGTTCTGGTCTCAACACGTCGCTATTCATGACCACATTATCCTAGTTTCTGTGAAATGTCTTGATTTGATCAGCTATGCTTTGTGAAAGATTCAAAGTTAGAGACTAATGATTTTATCACATTCTGGCCTGATGGTCAACTTGAATATTGCCCTCATATTGCTTGGATCTTCTTGCTATCCTTGGACTCCATTGATATTCCCACATCATGGTCTTTGTATATAATGCTTGCTACTTTTAGAACATAACATCCTTGACTCCATTTGGCCATAAACAACTTATGAAAATTTTCTAGTGATTACGTGGGGCTTTGGGTCCAAGTGATAATCAATGCCGGTCAAACGGAAGTCCAAAACTACTCGTGCCCCATGGGAGTGACTCGCGGTGTGGCATTACACCTAATATGATCTAGACAATGCATGAGACAATACTTGAGACATTACTGTAGATGATTTATCTACCCCGCCCCCAAACTAAAAAAATATATGCATAAAAGCATGAAAGCATGAACAAAGGGGCGATAATGAATGAAGAATTGACCGTGATCGCCACCAAGGGATGACAACGCCAAAGGGATGGAGAAAAGGATGCAACAGCACCGTGTACCCTGGAAAAGGGATGGAGACTTGATCGCGCATAAGAAGAAGAGTGCGGGAACAATGTGGAATCAACCTCCTCGCCTTCCAAACGGATAGAAGAAGAGGGCCTCACGTTCAATCATGCTTCTCTTGCAAAACAAAGAAAAACACAAGAGCAAAAATCCATTAGAAATCGAAGTGTAGCATCAATCCCGATGTGATAAAGTAGCATGAATAAATGGGGGAGAACGCACCGGGGGGGGTTTAACCTCTATAAACTGGTGCAAAAGATAGGTGTGTATATTGTGATGAGAATGAAACAAATAGATTGAAAAATCACGCAGCACAACTGCGGGAATATGCTATGTAATATAAGGAAAAGTGTAGATGTAGCAGAAAAATAGCAAACTGTGATGATTTTGGAAAAGGGGAGCGAATAACTAAGAGGAGAGGGAGGAGGAAAACGAGCCCTGAGCATTGGAAATTGAAGACAATACTTCCCTCTTCAGGTGGGGGTCAAAGGAACGAGTCGGAGATGTAACATGGCTTCACCCAGAACCAAGAAAGAGTCCCCCGTCACGCACTGCGAACTGGGCAGCTTAAATAGAAGTGCAGAAACCCCTAGGGTTAGAATGTGAGATAAACACATAATTTTAGGGATTTAGATTGATAAATCTCAAGATAATATCAAGGGTAAGAGCCATGGATCGATGGAGACCGAGGTGGAGGCTTATCTCCCTCGAAAATGGTGTCAAATAGGAGTCCAAAGAGTCCTGCGGCAAAGAAATCAAAGTTCAGAATCATCTGGATTCTCTGTCGAAGAAAAGGTCTATCGTGAGACCGCCATTGGAAGAAACGGTCATGGCATGACCGCCATTTGAAAAAACGGTCATATGGGTGATCGCCATGCGACTGGGGGCAATCAGGACGATTCTGGCACAAAAATTGAAGAAACAGTCTTCATGAGACCGCTACTTGATAGTGGTGGTCTCAGGAGGACCGTCAATTGATATTAAAAAACAATAAAAAAAATAAAAAAATGGTCAAAACGCAGTCTCTTAGGTGATCGCCTTCATGAAGGCAGTCTCCTAGGAAAAACAAATAATAATAATAATAATAATAAATACTATTCACTGAGGATGCACTCACCTAGGTGATCGCGTTCAGGAGCCTACGCAAGAAACTTCCGAGTGCCCATTCGGCCGCCCAGACTACCCGAATCAGTCCCGAAAGGTGGGGAATTGAAGATAAAAACTTCCAAAGCTCAATGGGCACGAAAAATGGTCAAGAAATGGGCTCGCAATACGGTCAAAGGAGACTAAAAAATAATGGATAATTCAGAGCATTATAAAGGAGAATAAGAGAGACAACTCAACTTATAGGCTAAAAATGGGTGTCAACAGATGCCCCTCCTTGATGTCCGCTTTGCAAGGGAGCGAGCGAATGCAGCGCAGAGGTGAAATGGAATGGAGATGGAGCGAAAGTGAAAGCAACAGGAAATGGATATGAAGCAGAGATGAAGTGAAGATAACTGGAAAGCAGGCATCGAGACAAAAGACACCCGTCACAACCAACAAGCGACAAGAATTCTCTCGAAAATGCCGAACTAACCACCGGGAATGGATGACGCGGATGAGACATGTCTGGAGAACTAACTAACAAAATAGAGGAAAAGGAAACACAACCAACCTCATCGGGGACACAATCCACAGACACTGAGGGGATCGGAAGAACACAGCTGAAAAGCTGGAAAAGAGAATTAAAACTGAGATAAAATCCAGACAGGAATCACGCTGGCCAACCAGACTAAGTGGGCAGATCAGAGAAGACGTTCAAATTTAGAGTGGAATAAGAATCTCTTATCCAAGAGAAATGAAGTGCAATTAACCATTATTGAGGAGAAAACCTTGACAGAAACACGAGACGTGAGTGCTCAAAAATGACATGATGCATGTTGGGCTAGAATAAAGAAATCATCCAAACGAATGCAAAGAAAGAATAAAATAGAAAGTACTCAAGGATACTATTCCTAGACCGAGCAAGACAGGTGTTGGCCCAGAATAGATGGCGGACAAGAAGGGGGGTTGAATTGTCCCCTAGTCGAGATGGCGGATTTTAAAAACAATCTAAACTAATCACAGCGGAATTAGAATTAACTACGTTGATTAGCCTAAACTCAAGTGAGATTTAAATGTTCTCTCAATCTTTTCGATCTCACATGGATATACAATGCAAAGAATGAGTTAACTACACCCAAATACAAATAGCAGAGGTAGCATTGTGTAGTAGAGTAGTAAATAAAAATCTATAAATTGACATGTGAACTGAGATAGGGGAAATGGACAAACACACAGGCTTGCCACAAAGAACATGGATATTTTTAGGTGGTTCGGGACCATGACGGGCCCCCTACGTCCACCCCTCACCGAACCCGGTGAGGCTTCACTACCACGCTACAAAAGTAGCAACCACGGAGATAACTCCAACACCACACACGCTGCTTCCGTAGCAATCCGCACACACGGGGCCTAGCCCCAAGACGCTGCCACCGTAGCATGCACTCACACACAATCGGGGAACTCACCCCGCACTAAGATCTCACACGGAGACACAGCTCCGTCCACACACAAATATTTCGAGTTCAGAAATATAGAAGGATGTTCAATACATGCTCAACATAGGATTGATCATATAGCAGTAATAAAGAGGGATATCAAAGAGATTTTAGTTTATCTCCTTATGGATGAAGGCCTTAGACGTCTCTTCCTTGAAGCTCTCAACGGTTGAAGGTCGATCTATAGCAGGTTGAAGCAGTCGGTCCTCCTTCTTGAAGATCCAGGCTTGTCTGCAACAATAGCAGCTCGTACAAGATGAATATCTTTAGACCCAAGCTTCAAACCCACCTGTAAACACTAGAAACTGATGAATCTCTCAAAGCCCTCTCTTGTCCACCTTGTGGCCACACTCCTTTCTTTCTCTGCAAGAGATTAGAAAGTATTAACCCTTCAAATTGCTTTTCTTGTGAACATCGCAAGTATATATATAGCAGCAATAAAGATGAACAAAGGACCACAATAGCCCTTGCAAAACCCTCTCAAAATAGCCCTTAGATATGTATAGGAACCCAAAGGGTAAGGGTGTAAAAGAGTAAGCCAGATGAGTATGAAACCATAGGGTTCGAACCATTTATGGCAGCCCCGATTCGGACCGCCTAGGACAAGTGTCAACTCTCAGAGTCGACTCTTGTTCGTGGGTTTTCTGCCAAGGAACAAAATACCAACACACAGGCGAATTGGCCATGTGTTCTGTTTGCATTAAACACCACAAAACCACATGTAAGTGTCGACTCTCAGAGTCGACACTTGCAGCCTACTACATGAACGCAGCACGCTGCTCAATAAGTGTCGACTCTGGGAGTCGACACTTTCAGAGCAAGAACAGAAAACTGCCATGGCAGTCCAATGCAATGAAAACCCATTAAACACCATTCGACCCCATTTGAAAAACCAATTTTGTCAATTTAAATAACATGTTTAGAGGGTCTTAAAAACACAAAACAAACTTGGATTCATTTTGAGATAAATGAAACAAGATAAACAACACACTAACTAACATAGATTTCCAAGAACAAATATGCATGAAAACACTTGTAAACCCAATACATGAAAGCCACTTCAAACACATTCATGGCAACTATAAATCAAATTCAGAGATAAAATCTTACCATGGATCCATTGATTTGAAGGCAGTGTGAACCTGCACTTGGTATAAACAAATCACTCAACTCAATCTTAAAGCAATGCAACTGAATTCTAGCAGGCCATACATGAGTTCCATGTTAGTCCAGGAAAGTCAAGATCAGTCCACTAATACCAAGTTCAGTCCAATGAAATCTGAAGTCATTCTTTTCAACCTGCTACAAGAACCCATGTGATACTATACCTATGAGAATAGAACACGGTCTTTCAATTCATTCACACCACAAGCTCACATGTCAAATGTAGATACATTTGCACCAGATTTGAGTTTCAGCAGATCATATCAAATATTGATTGAGTCCTAAGCATGGAAAATCCATTTCCAAATTGAATCAACCCAAACACACATGAAATGCAAGTTCAGTCCAACTCATATCTCAAGTGTCCTAAGACATTAAAACAAGCTGAATTTCAGCAAGCTATAGCATTTTAGGGAATAAACATTCAGAGAACCATTTCATATAAAACTCATACAGTATCAACCAAATATTCAAAGACCTTGACTTAAAAACCACAAGATCTGAAAAGTGAATGATGAATCCCTTTAATCACCAAATACCTCATCGAGAATTAAGACCAAATAACCACTTAATGAAATAAGGTATGGACATGTTCTTCATTGGAATCCAAGATTTGATAAAATGAATGGGCTAACCACTTGCAAGCCCAAAGCAACACTCATGTATACAATGCATGTCTAAGCAAATGTGGAATAAGGTCGATGCATATGAGAGACAAGTCTAAGCATATGGATGATAAGGTTGATGCATGTAGGGCCAAGTCTGGGCATATTAAGGATAAGGTTGATGCATGTTAAACAAAGGTCGATGCATGTAGGAGACCAAGGTCAATGCATGTTCGACAAAGGTCGATGCATGTATTAAAGAACTCGACACAGGTCGGTGCACATTTGAAGAAGGTCGATGCATGTGTGTAGATAGGGTATGTGCATGTTATGAAAGGTCGATGCACATTTGAAGAAGGTCGATGCATGTGTGTAGATAGGGTCTGTGCATGTTATGAAAAGTTGATGCACATTTGTAAACCACTATAATCAACACGCATGAACTTAAGCAAGTTAAGAGCATCATGCAACCAAGTGCAAACATGAATCTCATTCAACCCAAATAGTTCAATACTCATGTGAAGCAAGTTAAGACATTTCAACAGTCCATTTGACAATCCACTGAAAAACACAATTTTCACATGAAGGCTCCAAAGTGTCAAGCACACTATGCATGAATCACATTCATGAAATCCACCATGCATTTTAAAATTACACAACAAGATAATCATCATATGTGCTCATTTAGCATCAAGACATTTTCCACAAGACACGCACACATGATTTTCACTTCTATTCATACGCAAACCACACAATATATTGTGATCATCAAAATCATTATCAAAGATAAAGAGGGAGTGTAATGAACCCAACAATCTCCCCCTTTTTGATGATGACAATATATTGTGGCCACCAAGATTTTCTCTCTCCCTTTGGCATTATCAAAAAGTGGGGGACTAAAGAAACAAAATGAGGAGTTTTCAAAGACGAATGAGACAGAAATAAATAGACCATGGCGCACGAGCCCAGCAATAACCTACCATGAAAGGAAGGTGTGTAAACCATGAACACCAGGCAAGAGAAAGAAATTTGAAGTGTAATATGCAAGATGTTTAAAATATGTCCAGATGCTCAATTTTTGAATTATGTTCAAAATGTATGACCAAACTATGCACAAAAAGTATATGCAAGTGTCTCGCTGAAAAGCACATTATTATTTTTTTTTGGGGGGGAAAACCTTGCCTAGAGTTGAGTGGGATAGTGCAGCCCTTACCAGAGGTAAGGAGAATAGTCACTCCACCATCCAAACCTAGGAGGTAAATTTTATTAATAGCTGAGAAAGAATGTCAATTACGTCAGGCGGATGCTAGGCATTCCTAGCTTGTCCAGTCGAGCTGCACGTTTGACAACATTAGGTAGCTCATGATAAACAAAAAAAGAATTACACTTGGTGCTACATGCTAATGACGCCAGTGAATCAGCAATAGTATTGGCTTCTCTGAAAATATGTGAGAAAGTGTCTGCTGAGGAGATGATGCGCGAAATATCTCCAACATAAGGGAGGATAATCCATGGGTAGGCTATTTCTCGTGTAATAGTCTGAATTAAAACCTTGGAGTCACATTCAATGTATGCTGGCTGATCAGAAATAGTGTGGAGATATTTAAGACCATCATATAATGCCCTTGCTTCTGCTATAAGACTGTTTGAGTTGCCATAGAAATGAGAGAAGGCTAATAGGACATTTCCAGCTGGGTCTCGGATGACACCACCACCACCTGAAATTCCATTGGATTTGCAAGCACCATCAGTGTTCAATTTGATGAGAGGCTAAGGGGGACACAACCACTTGATGAGTTTTATTCTCCCCCTTTTTGTCAAAACCAAAAAAACCGATTGACAACGAGGTTATTTAAGCTTGTTATTTACATGTATGATTTAAAGATGCATCAAAGTGAAATGAAGTTTGATATGTATGAATAAGATCAAGCAATCAAGCACTCAAGCATGCATAATAAGATGTAAAAGTAGACAATTCCCTTAGAGACAGGTTTAAGAAGAGTGCTATTGATTCTGAAGCATGATGTGCATGAACAATACTTAGAGGGTCGTGCTTACATAAAGATGGTACTGCATAAACCATGAAAGATGACAGATTCATAAAGTACATTCATACAATCAAACCCAAGGTGTAATTGTGAAAATTGAGCAATTAATTCCAAAACAATATGGATCATCAGATTTTCTAAGGAACACTAAAAAGAACCTGTCTTCCATACATTTCCATGCACAATTCTTGAGTATTGGCACCTACGTATTACCCCCCCTTTTTTTATTAAAACATAAGAAGGTGACTAACCTTTTGACGTGAGTTGTACCCTTTGTCTCAGGGGCACTTCTCGGTTACTCAGTTTCATCACTTATCTTAATTGTGGACTTTGTCACTTTTCGACGCGAGTTGTACCCTTTGTCTCAGGGGCAGTTCTCGACTACTCGGTGCCAAATCCCACTTATTTTCATTGTGGATTAACTTCACTTTTCGACGCGAGTTTCCTTGATGCGGGACGGGACACGACTCAAGACAACAAGGGACTCTAGCTTGCGGACGTCCCTAAGCGAGGGAAACGTGTGGATCTGCACGGTTGAGAAATTGGCAATGAGTCTCAGGTATCGGCTTTTCCGCGTGCTCGGATCGAGTCACGGGACGAGTTCCTCTCACTCGGTCGCAGCGGCGATGAAATTTGAACGAGCTAATATCCTAACAATTGCTCATGCAACGGAATTCAAAAATATACGAGATAAGCAAATGCATCAACGATGGAGCGAAAATGTACCTCCACGCTCTGGGCGTGGGGAAGACGATCCCGGTCGAAACTCGTACTCCCGGTGTACAGTAAATAGATAATTACAGTAGTGAATTTAATTGCCCACTCCACACAGGGAGGTAAAGGGCTACAATGGCGACCCGGAGTAGCAAACTCGGGTTGACGTGCAGCAAGTCGGAAGGGCTTTCGGGTCGAAGACGGGCTGCTGGTCCGACTCGGCACTATTCCAACTCTGTTCAGCAACTCAGTGCAGCCCGCTAGATAGCAAGCACGGGCTTCCAAAGGGACATCGGTCTCCGGGAATCTTGTAAAGGTAGCGGTTTGCTGATACGCTAGTGGAACACTCCTCTTCGATCCCCGAAGTCGGCGGCGGCTGAATCGACGCTGAAGTAATTTTGCAAGAATTAACTTGTTGTTGCCTTTGCTGGCCTATTCACGGAACAGGTTTGCGCGACCCGGCGAAAATAATTTTTGTGCCCAGATCCGGTGGCAGATCGAGGCAAGACTGGCGCCGTTGGATAGAGGACTCAAAGGGCTATAACATATAATCATTTCAGGTCCATCCAGTAAACGGATTGGAAATGAAAAATTCTATGGGTTGTAGTTATTTCTGGATCGAAATTATAGATTGTCAGAACAGAACAGGACCTGCCTGAAAATGGATTTTGACTGACATAACAACTATGGATCTAGACTCTAAGAAAATTATGGGTGGAAGGGGGGGATGTGAGGAACATGTATGATTTTTGTGGAAATTTTTAGAGAAGACTAAGGGGGCGGGAAAAATACAACAACGAGACTCTGTCCCGCAGATCTACTGATGGGTAGACTGTCAGGGGTGGAATTAAAATACTAGGAAAAATATCAAACGGTGGCGGATTGACACGAAATTTAAATTGGGAGGAGGTAACAACAAGGGGGATGATCTACCAAAATTTCAAGATCATCAGACTCACATATTTGAAGGACCAACCAGATATACAGGTTGTTGTTCTGGATTTCGCGGTTCAGGACAGCAGCTCGGAGATGTTGTTGTGGCTGCTCGACGGCGACACGAACGGAGGCGGCAACGGAGGTGGCTGGAAATCACATCCAGCAGAGGTGATAGAACTTGGAATCTACCAAGTTTATGGCTTCACACCATAGAAATCAGAGCAATCCAGCTCTAAGGGGGAGAGGGGAGATAGGGGCGCCCTTGGGCTCTCTTGTGCAAAATGCAATTTCTTCTTCATTAATTCTATGAAATGGGAAAAATACAAGGGTTATATAGAAATGTATAAAAGACCTAAACTATCCGCATATCTAGGGTTAGGGAGGGGCAAATAGGGTATTGGATAATTAATCCCCCATGTGGTCAAATGACCAAAATGAATAAAATACAACATGAATAAACTATATTAAAGTGGAGCGCCCCCTTGACTAAGGGGTAGTCCACTTTGAATTTTCCTCTTGGTCTAAGTCCAACTTGGACTTTGAACCAGCCCTACATGGGCCCCAGATCCTAAGTGGACCAATGGAAAAGAGCGTGGGGGACCCTGCTGGACCTACTGGCATTTTACATAGAAACCCAAAGGCCTTTTTGTAAAGAAACCCAAAGATTCCTAAAGACTGACAAATTGGCTTATAATGCCTTACAATTTCAAACCCAATTAGCCAAGGATATAAATGTAAACAAAAGGAGATAAATGCAAAAAATAAAATGTTAGTGTCCGGTGTTGATTCCCATCAATTCTCTCTGGGTGGGAAGAACTTGACCCCGTCGAGTAAGGGGTGCGGCTGCTCGTGTGTCTCCTGCGGATATGTCACCGACCAGGTAGCGCGGAGTACGCTCCGTTCCAAGTAATCGTCACCTGCTCATCCCGTATATATTCGATATGTATATGCTGTTGTGGGAATGAGACTAGTGGTGGACACTCCGGGGTGGGGTTACTCTCAAAGGAAGGAGACGGCTCAATGACTTGCTAGGAATCACCGTTGGGTCCCTTTATGCGACTAGATCCGAGACATAGAATGGTAGAGCCGATCCTAAATTCTGGAAAGTCTACAACGTACGCATTAGACCCGACTTACCTCACCCTCGAAAGGGACTGATATTGCAAGCTTGCGACTGACTCGACTCAACGTATGTAGACTCACTATGCACTCGACAAATGTACGTGTAGACTCTTGACAAACTGAACAAACAACGAAACACAGACTCACACATGACCCTAAACAAACCTACTATTAGACCGACCCATACATATGCAATGGTGGACTAGGACATCTAAATGTGTGCCTAGCATACACAAGACGCAACCGACGATTGGCGGAGTGGGGGACTCCTAGGCATCCTAAAGGGAACCAATCATGCACATGCTCCCTAGTGGGCTTGAGAGGTTTGGGAGGGTCTGGAAAACCAAAGTCACCTTCTTCATCACCCATATTTGTATGTATCTCTTGCCAATGAACGGGCCCCTGGCTGAGTGTAGGTGGACTGGCCCGAGTGGGAGGGGTGTGATAGGGGACTCCCCTAGTAAGCTGAAATGGATAAGGTGGGTCATAAGGTTCACTTGCGAAGGGGTCGAAAGGATCAAAGAAAGTGTGACCCCTCGAGATGACACGGTCCCATGTTTGGAACTCTTGAAGGTGTAGATGGTCACCTTCATGCACTAGGATAGATGGGACAGTGATCTCATATAGAAGATATGGTTCCTCCCTTGGGACAAGTGGAATGAAATCAGACTCGGTCGGCATGGGGAGGAATAAAAGAACCTCCGTGGTGACATGACCCACGGTGCACACGGAGGTAATGGACCCTAAGGCTGGATGTGTGAAGCTACGACTATTGGGTTGGTCGAAGCCTCGGGCCAACATACACGTCAACTTCAATTGCCAGTCTAATCCCTTAATAAAGTCATCCAATGTATCAACATGGTGACTAGATCGAAAAGTGGTGTGGAATGAGTTGACGAGCACTAGTTGTAGTGCGGGGTCCATGGATGGGTAGCAAGGCGGTCTAGGGACCAAGCCTATCTTGAGCCAACTAAGTAGTGGCTTGGCGATGAATAGCTTTCCCGTTAGAAACACGGGTGTCTCCAACTGAGGTGGCTCCGAATAAAGATCGGAAGGTGAGGGTGGTGGTAATGGAGCTCTCATGGGTGGGGAAGGAATGTCCTCCGTGAGGGGAAGAGGTCCTTGGGTGGCACCGGGTTGGGAGGCTTGTGCAGGAGTTTGTCAATTTGAGTACACATCCTATCCAACCGATCTGACATGATTTTGAAGAGTTCGGCAACGGTGGGGGTTGGAGTAGGGGCATCGTGGTGGACTCGCTCATGGTCTCTCGGCCTAGTCTTGGGTTTAGGCTCATCGACATGCGGGGCTCTTTGCCTCCGACTATGACATTCCCGATGGGAGGTGACTGGGTGGGGCTGGGTGGAGGCGACTGGGCGGGACAGGTAGATCTTTCTAAGCTCGCCCTTCATCTCACGCCAGGACTCTATAGGCTATTACCTCCTAATTTCCCTCAAGTATTCTATGTCCCTTCATTTTTCGGCGGCTTCGTAAAAAAGTCGCCTTGTGGCAAAGTCGATTTGCATGGCATCGGACGTAATTTAACACTTAAGGTATTTATCCATAGCGGCTTCCCACTCTAGGTAGTCGCTCGGGACTTTGGAGCCATAGAAGTCCGGGACTTCGGGCCTACAGAGGTGGTGGTGTTGGGTTCCCCATCCTTGGGTGTGTCGCCACCATTCATATGATGTGGGCTTTTGGGGATCCATGGGACACGGGGAGCTATAGGATGGCCATGCCGACACTTGGTGCAAGACAAACCGACTAGACACGACCTTACAACAATAATGCAAAGCTCGAATGCAGACTCGACTACAAACCTAGACTCAACCAGTATCTGGTACGTGGCGGAGGTATTATCCGAAGATCGAACTCACGCAAGTGTGCAACCTTCCCAATAGGCGTAACCTATCATTCCGAGAACATCTTTTGATATACCGGGTAAAGGAATGCAATGCGACACTTTGGACCGACTAACCGAGACTCGACATAGCTCTGATACCAATTTGATGCGGGACGGGACACGACTTGAGACAACAAGGGACTCTAGCTCGCGGACGTCCCTAAGCGAGGGAAACGTGTGGATCTGCGTAGTTGGGAAACCGGTAATGAGTCTCGGGTATCGACTTTTTCGCATGCTCAAATCGAGTCACGGGACGGGTTCCACTTACTCGCTCGCAACGGCGATAAAATTTGAACGAGCTAATATCCTAACAATCGCTCATGCAGCGGCATTCAAAAATATACGAGATAAGCAAATGCATCAACGAAGGAGCGAAAACGTACCTCCACGCTCCGGGCGTGGGGAAGACGATCCCGGTCGAAACTCGTACTCTCGGTGTACAGTAAATAAATAATTACAACAATGAATTTAATTACCCACTCCACGCAGGGAGGTAAAGGGCGACAATGTTGACCCGGGAGTAGCAAACTCGGGTTGACGGGCAGCAAGCCGGAAGGGCTTTCGGGCAGAAGACGGGCTGTTGGTCCGACTCGGCACTATTCCAACTTAGTTCAGCCTGCTGGACAGCAAGCACGGGCGTCCAAAGGGACGTCAGTCTTCGGGAATCTTCTGAAGGTAGCGGTTGGCTGGGACGTCGGTGGAACACTCCTCTTCGATCCCTGAAGTCGGCGGCGGCTGAATCGACGCTGAAGTAGTTTTGCAAGAATTAACTTGCTGCTGCCTTTGCTGGCCAGTTCACGGAGCAGGTTTGCGTGACCCGGTGAAAAGGATTTTTGTGCCCAGATCAGAGGTGGATCGAGGCGAGACTGACGTCATTGGATAGAGGACTCAAAGGGCTACAACATATAATTATTTCAGGTCCATCCAGTAAACGGATTGGAAATGAAAAACTCTATGGGTTGTAGTTATTTCTGGCTCGAAATTACAGACTGTCAGGATAGAATAGGACCTGCCTGAAAATGGATTTTGACCGACATATCAACTATGGATCTAGACTCTAATAAAATTATGGGTGGAAGGGGGGGATGTGAGGAACACATATGATTTTTTTGGGAATTGTTATAGAAGACTAAGGGGGAGGGAAAATACAACAACAAGACTCTGTCCCGCAGATCTACTGATGGGCGGACTGTCACGGGTGGACTTAAAATACCAGGAAAAATATCAAACGATGGCGGATTGACATGAAATTTAAATTGGGAGGAGGTAACAACAGGGGGGATGATCTACCAAAATTTCAAGATCATCAGACTCACGGATTTAGAGGACCAACCAGATGTTCAGGTTGTTGTTCTGGATTTTATGGTTCAAGACAACAGCTCAGAGATGTCGTTGTGGCGGCTCTACAGCGGCACGAACGGAGGCGGCGGCGGCGGTGGCTGGAAATTACATCCAGCAGAGGTGATAGAACTTGGAATCCACCAAGTTTATGGCTTCACACCATATAAATTAGAGCAATCCAGCTCTAAGGGGGAGAGGGGAGATAGGGGCGCCCTTGGGCTCTCTTGTGCAAAATGCAATTTCTTCTTCATTAATTCTATGAAATGGGAAAATACAAGGGTTATATAGAAATGTATAAAAGACCTAAACTATCCTCAGATCTAGGATTAGGTAGGGGAAAATAGGGTATGGGATAATTAATCCCCCATATGGTCAAATGACCAAAATGAATAAAATACAACATGAATAAACTATATTAAAGGGGGACGCCCCCTTGACTAAGGGGTAGTCCACTTTGAATTTCCCTCTTGGTCCAAGTCCAACTTGGGCTTTGAACCAGCCCCACATGGGCCCCAGATCCTAGGTGGACCAATGGAAAAGAGGGTGGGGGACCCTGCTGGACCTACTGGCATTTTACATAGAAACCCAAAGGCCTTTTTGCAAAAAAACCCAAAGATTCCTAAAGACTAACAAATTGGCTTATAATGCTTTACAATTGCAAACCCAATTAGCCAAAGATATAAATGTAAATAAAAAGGCACAAATGCAAAAATTAAAATGTTAGTGCCCGGTGTTGATTCCCATCATTCCTCCTTTGTTTCAGGGAAGATTATAGGCTACTCGGATCCACGTTCCACTTATACAGATTTTTGGTGGGGCAAACAGCTTTTTCCTCATGAGACATGTGATTTTCATGTAGAGATTCAAGAGCTCTTGATGAGTTGAGTAGAATAACCGAAATCCTTATTAGATTGAATCATTTATCTCAAAAAGGTGCAAAGTGTGTGGGTGGTTGTATTGAATGTAAGACATGAATTAGTCTAATCATTGTTATGTCCCCCCTAAGAGTATGCACAGTTATGGGCAAAAACTCCCCCTTAAAATGTGCCATGTAACAAACATGTCTAGATCAAAGTAATTCTATCTAGCAAGGGAAAAGGTCATAGGATGTTTTCAAAGAAAGGGTGATATAATATATATACACTCAAACATCCATCGAGGTAAAATTTTCACACAAGTTGATTACCGGTACTTGGCTGAGAATGTAGGTCCGAAGACCACCATCAAGCATGGGGAAGGCTTCCAGTTGGACACAATCCAACCTTCAACAATCGTCATTTGATATACCGGATAATCATGGCATTCAAGCACACACGTATGTCAAGTATCTATGCAAGTGTATGCATGTAAATTGAAGGATGATTGAAAATTATTCCTATCTACAAATATGCAAGGGTATGCATGATATGAGCATGAAAATAAGTATGTAAACTATGTATGCAAAACTGAATAGTTATTCACAAAATGTGAGCTAAGTATGAAAGACTTTATGAATAGTGTTAGGCATTCAAAAATTAAATTTATTCACATCGTGTGAAGTGATGTGTGTGAATTTCCAAAGTCAACAAAAAGTGAGTCCAAACTAGCAAGCAAGAATATCACAATATGTCCATGTTTTTCTTTAATTGCAAAAGAGAATGCATTGTTCAAGTTCATGCAAACAAAGGTGCATGCAATCCTTTGGATATGGATGCAGCAAATTTGAGCTAAGAAACACCATTCACTTTTTCATTCATCCAAACACTCCCCCTCACTTGGTGCATATAAAATAATTAAACAAGTGTCCAGTCATTCTTTATTTTAGGTTTTTGTGAACAAGAATTCAGATATGTTCAGGAATGTGCAATGCACCACACACATACTTCAAAACTCAGTAAAAAAAACATTCAGCAAGAAAACTATGTGAACATGCAATCCATTCCACAAACAGACTTGCTTAACAATAAGCAATGAGTAAGATTTCAGAGATAGCTTATAAACAGATATTCAGATCCATTTCAGATTTATGCATGTCAGGAAAAAATTTCACAAACGGCCATTTGATTTCTCCGAGTTCTAGTATGAGGTGGAGGTGTAGGTCCGAAGACCCTACTCACACATAATGAGAGTATCCAGGTGGAGGTAATTCACCTTTCTACTACACACTACTGAGATACTAGACACTCAGTTAATCTCAAATGTGCTCAAGCAGTTTGACCATAACAATATTCAACACCAAATGACCTCATGCACACACCTCACATTATTCATTTCTCCACAGCTAACCATGCATTTTCTACACAGCACAATAGAACCAAACACCATTCAAAGTTTGAGAGTCAATACTTGTCACAAGAGCACTTATATCTAGTGCCATAAGCCACTGCAGATTATGAAGCACACACTCTATTTCCTTACCTTTGCCTTGAGAGACCTTTATTTATTATCATTCTTTAGCCTCAAGGTGCCCTTGGAAAATATATTCTCATTTTGGAGATTTGTGTACCCAAGCCATCTTGGGTCCCGAGGGGTCAGTAACACTTCCACAAGACTTTTTCCACATTGTAATAGCATTCAGATCATCATTTCTCATAAGAGAACAATCATGCATTTGGTGACCATTTTCACCACAATAATGACAAGCAACATTCCTTTTGTAACACCAATCATCATCACTTTTCATCAAAGAGCATGTATACATCATGTGGCCTACTTTACCACAGTAAAAACAAGTTACATGTTTCTTTCCAAAACCATTTTTGTCATTTGCATCATCATTTTTCTTCACATAGCAATCATTCATTACATGTCCAAGTTCACCACAATAATGACATGACAAATTTCTTTTGATGGACCACTTATCATCACTTTTCTTTGTAAAACAATCTTCAAAAACATGACCATGTAGCCCACAATAGAAACAATGAATGTTGAGATTTTTCTTTGTGGGTTTCTCACGATTTTTGAAACCATCAATTATTTTTACTCTAGATTTTGATGCTACATCATCATCAAATTTTATTAGAAAGCAATCATACATCTCATGGCCAAATTTGCCACAATAGTAACAAGAGACATTCCTTCTTTTAGTTGCGTGAAAGTGTTTATCATGTTGGAAGAGTAACTGTAGGGTTTTTCGCCTGCTAGGGTTCGTGCGCCCCTCCATGACCGCCCCCTTGGGGGGGCCGGGCCGGGATGGCTCCCCGCCACCATTGGACATGGCCAAGTTGTTCTCCTTCCCCCGCTTGCCAAGTCTTATGCTTCTGTTGCCCATCAGGACTCCCTGGAAGAACTTCAGCGTGATGTGCCGTTCCGTCCAGTATGCAAACACGTATGCCCGATTACGCACAACGAGTTACCGGCCGTCCTTTTCTCTACGGACGAACTCGCTGCTATCTCTGAGCCTTTCAAACTCTGCCTCATTTTTAAGTTTTACAAGATCATCTGCCGCTAGAAGAAATCAAAAAAATGCTGCATGAAAAGTGGAACGTCATGGGTCCTGTCTCAGCATCCAGGTATGATCGCCGTTACGGTCTGATTCGACTCTTTTCACATGAGGATTTCATCCGAGTTTAGACGAGGGAGAGTTGGATAATTCTTGGCCAGACGGTGAAGATATTTCGTTGGTCCTCGTGGTTTCGCTCGGGTCTTGAGTCACCTCTGGTGCCTGTGTGGTTCCACCTGCCATTGCTCCCCCCTTGCTTCTATAGCTATGGAGCTCTTTCTTCTATTGCCTCCTCTGTGGGTCGTCTCCTCAAAATTGGCCCATCCACTAAATTCTTAAGCCACTTGGAAGGAGCTCGCATCTGCGTTGAAACAGATGTGTCCAAGCTGATTCTGACTGAGATCTGGATTGGGGTCGGAAAGGATGGTATGAATCAACCTTTGGTCCCTTTGTTTGTTCCCTACTTTTGTTCGTCTCGCAGGAAGCTTGGCCATGAAGCGAAAAATTGCATTAAATCCAACACGGCTCAGAAGCCGCCTGAGACTGGGAATACTGGCGAGGCGTTAAACGATGGGGATGTGGTGTGTGGGAATCAGCCTATGTGGCAGGCAAAACCCCCTATCCCGGTGGTTAACAATAATCTTCTTGACGGAAGTCAATCGGCGGAGATAATATCTATTGTGCCTGACAGGGTGCAGGCAGTGCAGTCTGCCATCCATAATTCTCCATCTGTATTTCAGAGGGACTCTGGTACTAAGGAAACAATTGCCTCATAGGACCCCATTTGCAGTAGCATCAAACGGGTTCATACGGCTATCATTGCTTCGAGGACGGTGTCTGGGGAAGGGGAGAAAAAACATGATATACCGGCCTCCTCTTCTGTCCGAGTTGAACGTAGAGCACCTATTATTCTTGACCGTCTGGAAGCCATACGAAACTTGCAAGCTTTTCATATTTCTATATCAAATAAATTCTCTGAACTAGGGCTTGATAAGCCTCCAGGTGATCCTGCTACTGATGACAATACTGCGTCTGATGGGGACCCTCTCCTCCAGTTGGCCAAAATTTCCGAAGATTCTACTGCTTCACTTGGGGTTCATACTGAGGCGTCCTCAGACTTTGCTATACCTAAAAGGAAAAGGCTGCGTAGGAAATATGTGCAGTCTGCTGATGGTATTCATCTGTCCACGAGGTCGGCCAGGCGGTCCCAGGTATCCAAAGATGATTTGGATCTATGATGGTTGCCATCGTATGGAATGCCCATGGTGTGGGCAATGCTAACACCGTCTCCCGCATTCATCAACTTACTTTGCAATATCACTATGATTTCTTTGTTATTCTAGAGCCTATGTTATCTAACTCCCACATCTTGACAGTGTGTAGAAACGCTGGTTTTCACTCTGCTGTTTTCAATTTGGAGGATTGCCCCAATATCTGGGTCTTCTGGAAAAATTATTTTTCCCTCACCTGTTTAGTTTGCCATCCCCAGTACCTCACCCTTGCGGTGGGTAATCCTCAACAACCTGAAGCTTATATTACTGTGGTCTACGCCAAATGTATTGTCTCTAACCGGAGGCCTTTATGGGCGCACCTTTCACAATTTTCTGCTTCTGTCAATGCTCCTTGGTTTCTTACGGGGGACTTCAACTCCATCAGCACCATGGCGGAGAAACAAGGTGGCTGCACTCCTCAAGTGCCTAGTATGAATGAGTTCAACTCTTTTATTCAGGCTTCATCTATTATTGATGCTGGTTTTGACGGGTCTCCATTCACCTGGTGGAATGGGCAAACTGGCGATCGTGCTATCTTTGGAAGATTGGACAGAGGCTTCTACAACCACGCTTGGCTCTCGTCATTTCCCTCAACCAGGATTACTCATCTGCCCCAGGTCTATTCGGACCATTCTCCTCTGCTTGTGAGATTCCAGGATCACACCAATTTGGGTCCAAGGCCATTCAGATTTCAGAATATGTGGGTGAGGCATGAGTCCTTTATGGGCACTGTGAATCATAGTGGGGAGCTCCCTCTGATGGCTCCTCCTTTGCATAGACTAGTTCTCAAGCTTAAACGGCTGAAATATGCCTTGAAAAGCTAGAATGTCGACACTTATGGCAACATCTTTGATAAGATTGCTCAATGTGAACAGGGGCTGCTTTCATGTGAGCAAGAGTACATTGTAAATCCCACAGAGTCTACACTATTGGAACTTGAAAACGCTCGGCAAAATCTTGGGGAACTGTAGCTGAGGGAGGAAATTTATTGGAAACAAAAATCCAGGGTCCGGTGGCTCCTGGAAGGGGACCGGAACACTATGTTCTTCCATGCTGTTACCCATTACAACAGAAAGAAATTGACTATTTTTGCTATCTCTGATCAACAGGGTAACACGTATGAGAGGATGGATGGTATTTTAGATTGTGCTATCAATTTTTACACAAATCTCTTTGGATCGAAAAGTCATGCTTCTCACGATGATCTTTTTAATCTCATTCCCTCCTTGGTATCGAGGCAGACAATGTTCTTCTGCTGGCTATCCCAACCCCTAAGGAGATTAAGGTCATTATTTTCAACATGTCAGGTGACAGTGCACCAGGACCTGACAGTTTTCATGGATTGTTCCTTACGGTCTGCTGGGGGATTGATGGAGATGATATGGTGGAGGCTATAGTGGATTTCTTTCACACTGGCTCACTTCCTCGGTCCTATACCCCTTCATTTCTGGTCATGATACCTAAGTCTGAGTCTCCTCGCACCATTGCTGAGTTTCGCCCAATCAGCCTGTGTAATTTTGTTTACAAAATTATCGCTCGAATTTTTGCAGAGCGTTTGCACGACCTTCTCCCACGCATTGTTTCCCTAGAGCAAGGGGCCTTCGTTCAGGGCAGGGACATTCTTGATAACATCAATCTTGCTCAAGAGCTCATGCAGGACCTTTCTCGTCAATCCAGAGGTTGGAACATAGTTATTAAGCTTGATATGATGAAGGCATATGACAGATTAGAATGGTCTTTTCTTTTTGCTATTCTTAACAGGTTTAGGTTTCATGATAAATGGGTGGCATACATCGGGCAATGTTTACTAATTGCTGGTTCTCAATCATGTTGAATGGTACTTGCAGAAGATATTTTAGGTCATCCCACGGTTTACACTAGGGTGATCCCCTAGCTTCGGTGCTTTTTATTCTCGCTGAGGAGGTTCTTAGCAGAGGACTTACATCCCTCATGGATTGTCACCCCATATGCAGGTTTAAGGTGCCCTCTACCTGTCCCCCTATCTCTCACCTCTTATTCGCGGATGACACCCTTATCTTCACTAATGCTTCTTCTGCGGCTCTTAAGAAGTTGTTATCTTTCCTTTGGCGCTATGAAGAGGCTTCTGGTCAGAAAATTAGCTTCATTAAGAGCAGTTTTATCATGGGTTCATCGACCCCTTCTTCTTATATAGCCAAGGTGGCTCGTCTCACTGAGCTTCGTCACGAGGCAACTAAGCTCACCTATTTGGGTGCTCCCATCTTCGTGGGCCGTGGTAAGGCTTGCTACTCCGGTTTCATCATTTCGAAGATCCAAGCCCGTGTGTCTTCGTGGATGGGTCGGCTGCTATCTTATAGTGGCAAATTGACTCTTATCAAGCATGTTCTCCTATCGATGTCTATCCACATTATTGCTACATCCACTCCTCCGCTCTCTATCTTGCACAACACTGAAGCTATTCTTTCAAGGTTTATGTGGTGCTCTGAGGACTCTGCTCATAAACACCACTGGCTCTCTTGGAAGGCCCTTTGTCAGCCTACGAATAAAGGAGGGGTTGGCTTTCGTTCCCTCATCCTCTTGGCGGAAGCTTTCTCTTTCAAACGCTGCTGGAAGCTTGTCTCAGCTGAATCCTTGTGGTGCTCATGCATGCGAGGTAAATACTATCTCGGTGGATATTTCGACTCTGTGACTAAGGAACTTGGGTCAAAGCTATGGTGCAGCCTATGCCGTTCCCGGCATACCTTTCAGAATTATTGCAAGTGCAACATTGGCAATGGTGATGCAAAGTTTTTTCTTCAGAACTGGTCCGGCATGGGGGCGCTCATCCAGCATGTTGATCTGGAGGCCTGGTCTATTTATCCACACAAAGACATCCCTGTCGCTGATGCGTTGTTGCTCCAGAATGGTTTTCTTCATGGGCTGGGTCGCATGATCTCCCCAGAGGTCTTGTATGCTTTTATCGCTACTCTTTCCCCTATAGCTGACAATACCTGTAGTAGGTATCTTTGGACACCTGACACCCATGGTAGTTTCACTATTTCTTCTGCGTACAAAGTTCTTGAGCTGGCCGTGGCTGCTAGGCCTGTTGATGGCCGTTATAATGAATCCAGTCTGAATTTGCTCTGGCATAGAACAATACCCCCCAAATATTCATTTCATGCCCTGCGCCTCATTCGCAACAGACTTCCTGTGAACGTCTCGGTTCAGGCTCTAGGAATCCATATTGCTTCGGCATATAGTTGTTGTTCTCAGCCGGCGGTTGAGACGGCCAGGCACATCTTTCTTGACAATCCTATGGCTACGGCGGTTTGGACCCATTTTGAGAGGATATTTGATGTTTCTCTGCCTCAGTCATCTATGGTTTCCTACCTCTTTGATTGGCTCCAGAACGCCTGCAGAAAGAGGCATGTTCATCTGCTTTGAAGGGCTCTCCCTATCTACATTTGCTGGGAGTCTTGGTTAATGTGCAATCGGGCTCGTTTTGACAATGCCCGTCCCTAGCCACAGGTGGCCATCCAACGAGTTACTCTTCAACTTCATCATGTTCTCTCCAATGGAAGTTATCCACCGGACATTCCTTCTGATGTTGGGCTCCTTTCTCGGTTCAAGCTTACTCCTGCCATCTCCCGGACCCAGTTTCAAGTTGTCATTTGGCGGCCTCCATCCGCGTATTGCCTTAAACTCAACAAGGATGGAGCTTCGCGAGGTAACTCGGCTATTGCTGGCGGTGGCGCTGTCTTGAGGGACAATAGTGGCATGTTGATTGTAGCTGGATCCTTCCCTTATGGCTTGACTGCTTGGCTACTGAGATCCTTACTATTCTTGACGGGTTGCGTATGTGTTATGCTCTCGGGTTCTAGGTTCATTGCATTGAGGTCGACTCTAAGGTGCTTTGGCTGCTGTTAAACAACAGTCAAGCATCCCATGAAAATTCCTGGAGCTTTGTGAGGAATTATGGCGTCTCCTGGACCTTTTCAATCCCTCCATTCAACATATTTTTAGGGAGGGGAATCAAGTGGCGGATTTCTTCTCCAACCTCGCATGCGACTCTAGCTCCCCGCAATTTTTCATGGCTGAGAAGGAAGTGCCAAAGTTTGCCAAGGGTTTGCTTAGATTGGACCGCATCCAGTTAGGCAATATCAGGAAGATAGGATAGTCCCCTTTTCTTTCTTTTGATCTGCTGTCCCTCTAGTTTTTTCTTTTCCAAGGCTGTTCAGGGGCATGCCCCAGTGACTATGTTTATTCATTCGGTTTAATATATTCTTCAACCTTGGCGGTGTCTGGTGGAGCGGGTACATTCCTCTCCTCAGGAGTGGGGTGCGCTCTCCTAGTACCCTCCTAGGTTATTTAAAAAAAGTGTTTGTCATGTGAACAGTTGGCATGCACACTAGAGAAACCAAAATTATTTTTTGGTTTTAGGTTTGGCTTTGCATATGTGGACAAGAATTCATTCAAATTTTTTATTTCATTTTCTAAGGACAAGATATGCAATTCAGAACTTGCAATCTCTTCTTCACACAGTGTAAGTTTATCATTTAAAAGAGAATTGATAGTCTTATAGTTTACAACTTCTTGTTCCAAAACATGAACATTTTCAGGATCTCCATCAACCACATGTTTTCCTTTTTCAAGGACTTTCAACTCATCACATAACAATTTGTTTTGATCTTTAAGTTTTTCAATTTGTTCGACAAGTTTTTCATTATGAAAAAGTTCATTAAGCAAAATCTGATCACTATCTAGAGAACTCAATTTATCTTTCAGTTCCCTTATAATATTTTCCAATTTTGAAATTTTATCCATTAAGGTTTCATTATCATTTCTCAAGCATGAAATTGTTTCTTTGTGCACATCAACATCATGCAATAAGTTTTCATTCAAGTTCCTAAGTTCAGAACATTTCCCACATGAGAAATAATCAACACAAGAGTTTTCAATTTTCTTTTTCAATTTTTAGATTTTAATATTTTATACATGTCTAACAATTCATCATAAGCATTCACCAATTCATCATAGTTAAGCTCATCTTCTTCATCGGAGTCAGAGTTTACCTTTGAACTCTCCTCGCTTTGACACTCAAACCCATCATTTTCCACGAGCCCCTCATCATTCCAGCTTTCATCTTGAGCTTCATTTAGCCCATCCCAGATTTCTTTGGCTGACCTACAAGATGAAACAAAAGGATATACGTCAGTGTTCACTGCAGCCTTAAGAGCATTCAAAACAAACAAATTATCAGAATTCTTTTTCTTATCCTCCTCGGTCCACCTTGACTCATTTTTTGGAAGACTGTAAGGACCGTGAGTAATTAGATTCATAAGCTTCAGATCAATACTAGAAATCCAAATACATAGTTTTCCAATCCAAGATGTATACTCAAAACCATCAAAGATAGGAATCGAATTCATACTAGCCATCATGAATGGATCTTTTCTCCTAGACCGTGAGATCCGCGTATGAAAATCAGAGACTGGGCTCTAATACCAATTGTTGGCCCAGAATAGATGGCGGACAAGAAGGGGGGTTGAATTGTCCCCCAGTCGAGATGGTGAATTTTAAAAATAATCTAAACTAATCACAGCGGAATTAGAATTAACTACGTTGATTAGCCTAAACTCAAGTGAGATTTAAATGTTCTCTCAATCTTTCCGATCTCACACGGATATACAATGCAAAGAACGCGTTAACTACACCCAAATACAAATAACATATGTAGCAATGTGTAGTAGGGCAGTGAATAAAAATCAATAAATTGACATGTGAACAGAGATAGGGGAAATGGACAAACACACAGGCATGCCACAAAGAACACGAAGATTTTTAGGTTGTTCGGGACCACGACAGGCTCCCTACGTCCACCCCTCACCAAACCCGGTGAGGCTTCACTATCACGCTACAAAAGTAGCAACCACGGGGATGAACCCCAACACCACACACGCTACTTCCGCAGCAATCCGCACACACGGGGCCTAGCCCCAAGGCGTTGCCACCGTAGCACACACTCACACACAATCGGGGAACTCACCCCGCACTAAGATCTCACACGGAGATGCAGCTCCGTCCACACACAAATATTCTGAGTTCAGAAATATAGAAGGATGTTCAATACATGCTCAACATAGGATTGATCATATAGCAACAATAAAGAGGGATATCAAAGAGATTTCAGTTTATCTCCATATGGATGAAGGCCTTAGACGTCTCTTCCTTGAAGCTCTCAACGGTGGGTGATCGATCTATAGCAGGTTGAAGTAGCCGGTCCTCCTTCTTGAAGATCTAGGCTTGTCTGCAACGACATCAGCTCATACAAGATGAATATCTTTAGATCCAAGCTTCAAACCCACCTGCAAACACTAGAAAGTGATGAATCTCTCAAAGCCCTCTCCTCTCCACCTTATGGCCACACTCCTTCTTTCTTCCTCTATAAGAGATTAGAAAGTATTAACCCTTTGAATTGCTTTTCTTGTGAACATCACAAGTATATATATAACAGCAATAAAGATGAACAAAGGACCACAATAGCCCTTGCAAAACCCTCTCAAAATAGCCCTTAGATATGTATAGGAACCCTAAGGGTAAGGGTGTAAAAGAGCAAGCCAGATGGGTATGAAACAATAGGGTTCGGACCATTTACGACAGACCTGATTCGGACCACCCAGGACAAGTGTTGACTCCCAGAGTTGACTCTTGTTCGCGGGTTTTCTGCCAAAGAACAAAATACCAACACACAGGCGAAAGTGTCGACTCTTGGAGTTGAAACTTTTGGCCATGTGTTCTGTTTGCGTTAAACACCACACAACCACCTGTAAGTGTCGAC
Organism: Amorphophallus konjac; assembly: GCA_022559845.1. Taxonomy (NCBI): domain Eukaryota; kingdom Viridiplantae; phylum Streptophyta; class Magnoliopsida; order Alismatales; family Araceae; genus Amorphophallus; species Amorphophallus konjac. The sequence continues at coordinate 97,625,909 of CM040118.1, read as the reverse complement.
TCTAAGAGTTGACACTTGTAGCCTACTGCATGAAGGCAGTACGCTGCTCATTAAGTGTCGACTCTGGGAGTCGACACTTTCAGAGCAAGAACAGAAAACTGCCATGGCAGTCCAATGCAATGAAAACCCATTAAATGCCATTTGACCCCATTTGAAAAACCAATTTTGTCAAGTTAAATAACATGTTTATAGAGTCTTAAAAACATCGAACAAACTTGGATTCATTTAGAGATAAATGAAACAAGATAAACAACACACTAACTACCACAGATTTCCAAGAACAAATATGCATGAAAACACTTGTAAACCCAATACATGAAAGACACTTCAAACACATTCATGGCAACTATAAATCAAATTCAGAGATAAAATCTTACCATGGATCCATTGATTTGAAGGCAGTTTGAACCTGCACTTGGTATAAACAAATCACTCAACTCAATCTTAAAGCAATGCAACTGAATTCTAGCAAGCCACACATGAGTTCCATGTTCAGTCCAGGAAAGTCAAGATCAGTCCACTAATACCAAGTTCAGTCCAATGAAACCTGAAGTCGTTCTTTTCAACCTGCTACAAGAACCCATGTGATACTTCACCTATGAGAATAGAACATGGTCTTTCAATTCATTCACACCACAAGCTCACATGTCAAATGTAGATACATTTACACCAGATTTGAGTTTCAGCAGATCATATCAAATATTGATTGAGTCCTAAGCATGGAAAATCCATTTCCAAATTGATTCAACCAAAACACACATGAAATGCAAGTTCAGTCCAACCCATATCTCAAGTGTCCTAAGACATTAAAACAAGCTGAATTTCAGCAAGCTATAGAATTTCAGGGAATAAACATTCAGAGAACCATTTCATATAAAACTCATAGAGTATCAACCAAATGATCAACGACCTTGACTTAAAAACCACAAGATCTGAAAAATGAATGATGAATCCCTTTAATCACCAAATACCTTATCAAGAATTATGACCAAATAACCACTTAATAAAAAAAGGTATATACATGTTCTTCATTGGAATCCAAGATTTGATAAAATGAATGGGCTAACCACTTGCAAGCCCAAAGCAACACTCATATATACAATGCATGTCTAAGCAAATGTGGAATAAGGTTGATGCATATGAGAGACAAGTCTAAGCATATGGATGATAAGGTTGATGCATGTAGGGCCAAGTCTGAGCATATTAAGGATAAGGTTGATGCATGTTAAACAAAGGTCAATGCATATAAGCCCAAGGTCGATGCATGTAGGAGACCAAGGTCAATGCATGTTCGACAAAGGTCGATGCATGTATTGAACAAGTCTACACAGGTCGGTGCACATTTGAAGAAGGTCGATGCATGTGTGTAGATAGGGCTTGTGCATGTTATGAAAGGTCCATGCACATTTGTAAACCATTATAATCAACACATATGAACTTAAGAAAGTTAAGAGCATCATGCAACCAAGTGCAAACATGAATCTCATTCAACCCAAATAGTTCAATACTCATGTGAAGCAAGTTAAGACATTTCAACAGTCCATTTGACAATCCACTGAAAAACACAATTTTCACATGAAGGCTCCAAAGTGTCAAGCACACTATGCATGAATCACATTCATGAAATCCACCATGCATTTTAAAATTACACAACAAGATAATCAACATATGTGCTCATTTAGCATCAAGACATTTTCCACAAGACACGCACACATGATTTTCACTTCTATTCATACGCAAACCACACAATATATTATGATCATCAAAACCATTATCAAAGACAAAGAGGAAGTGCAACGACCCCAACAACAGGGTCAAGAATCTTCTTGCAACCATGGCGTGCGAGACAGAGTCCATCGTCCCCCACCCGACTCAAACTAACGGCTTATCCAACGATTAACCGTATGCTCCTAGATTATCATGAATTTTGGTAAAGGGAAACATCAGATCCCAGAATACATGGACAACCAGTCGGTCCTTGAGAGGCTATAATAACGTAGATTACCATATAGTAATGCAACAATGAGTTGGGATAGAGAGCCATACCTGACTTACCTGCGCAGGCGAAATGACATTTTTTTGGATTTTCCAAAATTTTATGACTTTTTCATGATAAGACAAGATAAGACATAATAACAACAAGATAAGCATGCATGAACATAACATAATGATACAAATATCACAACGAAACATAAACGGAACATCACAAGAGCAAACAACAAGCGTGTAGAAAACATGGTGGGACAAGACAACATAACGCTGTGGGACAGCACGCGCGATGGGACATAGACATGTGGGACGACAACACCACATGGAATAAAAGATACGGACAACACATGTGTAGGATGACAACAACAACACGTGATATGGCGACATAGTGGGACGAAAACATGACAGACACGAAGGGACAAAATAACACGTGTGAAATGACACGGAGGGAAGCGGGACAAAAGACATGGCAAATACGCTCTTCAATCAAAGCCCAAGATCAAATAAAACAGAACCGCCAGGTTCATAATCGTGAGGCAATGCCCTCTCATGATGAGATGAAGCGAAAGCTGAGAAGGGCATAAACTTCAGAACAAATCGAGAGAGTGGATTAAAGAAGGAGAGCAGATCAAAAGATATGGACAGGAAGCAAAGCAAAAGATAAAGAGCTAGAAAGTTTGAACATGCGCCCTGCACACTGAGCAAACAGATCACATACCTGTTCTAAAAATAAAGACACGTGAAAATAAAAGACACATATTTTTGGATTTTTTATTTTTTTATGATTTTTATTTTTTGATAATATTTAATTTTTTTAGATTTTTTACAATATCTGATTTTTTTGGGATTTTGATAATATTTGATTTTGTTAGATTTTGACAATATTTGATTTTTTTAGATTTCCAAAATATTTAATTTTTTTATTTTTATTTTTATTTTTTTTATTTTCAAATTTTTACAAAGCTATCTGTAGCACCCGGAGATGGGCTTAAACTAGTGGCTAGGGGTCGTCGTTCCTACCCCTCTCATTAAAGGCTTCCCTTAAGCAGGGCATGTATGTGAGGGTGGCTTACCACAACCAACCGCCTCTAAAGAATGGTACCCCTACTAAGGCCATACCTGGGATTCAACCCACCCTAAGAGGAAGAAGCAAAAGAAAAATTGGAGATAAACTTTATACAGGATGGGAGATATCAGGACTTGAATTCCTTCCAGGGCACTACCCCTCAAAGATACAATATGTTGTGCCGGGGCTTTGTGTCTTTGATTTTGAGACCCATATTATTAGGCACGCATGCGACCGGGCTCATGACGTCCCGCGGAGAACTGTACTGCCACTCTTGCCATGCTTTGATTCATAATTTTGCTATTCATTTTGCTATTTGATTTTTGAGAGCCCTTATTGGCCAGATATTGCATGAAAGTTCATATTTCAAGGGTCAAGACTTCCCCTATTTGAGGCCTCTCTCATATTAGGGAGCACCTAGATTGGTCATCTCATCCATCAATCTCTTGCCCCTGCACTCGGCTGAGCAGAGAAAAGAAAAAGCCTCTTGTGCATACCCATGGGATGGCCAAAGCAACAACGGTGTGCTTAAAGGAAAATCTGCTATGGCTTGTCATGTAGTATGTGAAAACCTATATAAAAGGGCACCCTCAACGATCTGGGAAAAAACTAGACTCCCAGCTCGGAGCTAACACTAGCCTAAGAATGCTACAGAAGCGAACTCATTTTGACTAAATTAAGCAAACTCAACTAAAGCCACTCAAACCATATTGAGGAAACATCATTATCTTAAGAATGCGCAAGAATAATAGAAACAATGAAAATGAAAGTATATTCTCGCACAAAATAAAGATACCTTGCAAATCCATAGCGTGAAAATAGCATCCTGAAGCGATCTTGACCATCCAGCTTTGAGCAGCACGAGCTTTGTATTCCTTACTTTTTAGGATCAAGACAGAAAGGACAATAAGGATTAAATATTCCTCTACACAGAGGAGCGGCTGACACCAAACTAGACGAAGAAGGATAAAAAGGAAGTGAGACGAGGGCTAAAACTCTCTCGTTAAGGCACAGAGACCCTGATAACAAGTAACCAGATACATAATAACCAGAGATCAACTGAGATCAAGGCGGGCTAAAGCATCAAAAATAGTAAGAAAAAGGGTAATGACCCTGAAAGGGTGAGGAAGAAAGAACAAAAAAACAATGATGAGATTGTCGTGAAAGTGAGAAAGGAGGGGAGTGATGATCTGACGTGGTCGGAGAAGGTGAATTGGAATCATCCGACAGGGTCGGAGAAGAAAAATTGGTAGAATCCGGCAGGGTCAGAGAATAAGAGTAATGGTCATCCGACAGGGTCAGAGAAGGATAATGGTAGACATCTGACAGGGTCGGAGAAGGAGAATAGTGGTCATACGATAGGGTCAGAGAAGAATCAGAGATAGAACCCGAAAGTTCCGGAGGAGCACAATAAGAAGATGTCCCGAAATCGGGATAAAAGGAAGACATAGGCCAAGGCCTAGAATCGTGGGAGGAAGGAAAATCTGGAGGCTCCAGATGGGAAGAAGAGGAATGGTGAGGGTACATAGACCTGGAAGGAGAGGAGAAATTTATAGAAGCGGGACTAGAAAGGGGATGATACACCACCCAAGGGTGGGAGCTGAGCAGAAGAAATGATGAATGAGAGGAAGAGGAAGAAGTGGACCCCTAAGTGCACAGCTGACGTCCTTTGAACTTGCGCCACCGTTTCTTCTTAGCAGAAACCTCTCGAAAAGGGACCCGCCTGGCGCGGGCTCGGACCTTTGGGCTTCTTATCTTGCAATGTCTTCTTAGATAACGGGCCCATCTGGCAGACGGCCTAGCCCGATTGTGAATATGCAGCTTGGCTAGGGCGGTTGCCCCTAGACACTCGATGCTAGCAATAGGTTGACATTATTGAGCAACTAACTTCTCAGAATGATGAACAACGTGAAACCCTAGAGTCTTGTAACTCGGCACAAGAAGCATGAGATTCGGCAACTCCACTCGACAATCAAGCATGAAGCATAACTCCCTTGATAGAAGAGTAGAATGGAACTGAGGGAGAGCAATACCCGACGTTGACATGGCCGGCTTGATAAACTGAGGGAGATTGCATAAGATGAGCAAAATATCCTTAGAAAATGTAGAAGATACGGCCAATTGCCCCTTGAACATGGAATGCATAACATCTCTGGCAGCCGTACAAGTTAGCACAATACAGGTGTGTGAATGCGTCACTTAGTGTGCAATGTGAAAGATAGTAAATGCAATGTTGACAAAGCCAAGAAAAGGGAGCATGTGGTGCTCAAATGAATGTGATCGCCAGAGGAAATATCCTCAATAGTAATAAAAGAATGATTGCGGGCAATACCTGATGAAGCGGGGTGTGTGGGTTCTGCTTCCTCCTTCAACTGGCCGGCTGGCTAAGGGGGTCTCTCGATTTGATTACCCTGAAACAAGCAGAAACAAAAGGAAGACAGCACCTGATTAGGAACGAGCTTGTGCAGTATCAATTCTTAATGAAAATGAACACTAGCAAACGTGAGACTAACACACCTTGTGTGTTTTTAAACCCCTTAGTGTAAGGGTGGGAGTATGAATGCAATGTAGTGATGTGCCAAGAGATCTAGTGAATGCTAGATACTGGTGTGTGACCAATGGACGAAATGATGCAGTATGCAAATGAAATAAACGAAAGAATAGAGATCAGAGGAAAAAATAGAGGGATGTCCTCCACTCGGATGGCACAGCCGCAGAACAGAAGGATTCCCCTTGCTAGATTAATCCCCTTTCTCTCCTCTTTTCATGCTCTCTGTGTGCCTCCTTCGCGCGGGCACCAAAGATTCCAAATTTATAGGAGAGGAGTCCTAGTTCAGGAATGATTCTAAGCGAGGAAGGGGATAGACTTCACACAAAGTCTGTGCACATAAGTCTCCAGGGTCGGTGCACATTTGTCCCATGCATGTTATAAGGCCTGTACATGTTTGTCTTCAATGCATATGAAGTCTATGCACACACTGTAGCAAGTCGGTGCATATCTTGCATATAGCCATATAACATCTGTGCACGTTTTGCATTTTGCTGATTGAGGTCGATGCACATTGTGCATTCACCATTGAGATAGGTTTGCATGCATTACCTTAAGACCTAAATCATTAAGTTTAGGTTGCATGAATTATTTTAACAGACTAAGGTTTTCTGTTAATCATTGCTTTATCTATTATCTGTCTACAGTAATCTGATTAAGGCGTAACTGATCCATCTTTACTCTCATGTGTTAAACACATATTATCTCTGGCATAATCTTGAGCACTTGAGATGCATAGGGGCTAACATCATCGTCTCTCACATGAGGACTTTAAGTCTCGCCCGAAGCATAAGCTCATGGGAATAAGAGTACTAGTGACTGGCACGTGATCTGAGGCAAGGCTTATAACAGACGATCCTGCCACGTGGAAAGTAAAAGCCCAGTGATGATGACACGTGGAATGGTCTGGATCAGATCTACTTGAAGAATTGGGTGGGAAACATGGTAGTCATGCGCTCATCTCCTGGAGCATATAAAAGGGGGCAGATCGTCCAATTCAGTGCGTAGAAGCGAGAAGAGAAAAGCTGAACAAGGCAGAAAGAAGAAGAGGGAGATCGTGAGATCGAGAGAAGAAAAGAGAGAGCAGTAGAAAGTGGAGAGATAGATCAGAAGAAAAGGAGAGTTTGAGAGAAGATTGAGAGATTGAGAAAGAAATTGAGAGCATTAGAAAAATTCAGAGGGTAAGCAGTGTGAGCAGAAATGCAAGAGAGAGCCTGCATGATCGGAGAGATCTGAGATTGAAGAGAAGAGAAGTTAATAAGAGGGATCCTGATCGAAGGATACCATATAGTCAGTATTTGTGGTTTTTCCAATCAGATACATACCGCATTGCTCCTTAGTGAGCTACATCTTTTGACTTTCACTTTCAGCGTTCAGATTGTTGTATCTTTCGTTCTTATTTTTCTTTATCTCTTGTTAGACACTGTGAATCAGTAGTGGCATAATATGTAAGGCCCAGTGCAAGCTGTTAGTCAGTGGATGGCAAGCTGTGAGGCCCAGCGGATGTAGGCAAGCTGTAATGCCCAGATGTTCAAGCTGTTCGTCAGTAGAAGCCACACTCGGATTGAGTGTGGGGTGGATGTAGGTCTGGAAGACCGAACCACCTAAAAATCTTTTGTCTAATGTGGTGCTTGTTCTTATGATGTGCCTTTAGATGAATGCTTAGGTTTGCTCCAAATCATCATCTAATTGACATCATCTCTCATCTTAGTTAGTTCTGAAATAGTTAAGCTAATTTCGCAAAGCTCAGTATCTGTAGCTTAGATTTTTAAATTGGCCTAAATAATGAAGGGGATTCATTCACCCCCCTCTGAATCCGTCCATAGCACCTCAACAATTGGTATCAGAGCATCAATGACTGTATGTCAAACGGATGTGTAAGCAGTCAATTGACATATGCAATTCACATATATGCACAAAATTGCAGACTTTGCTCATGAGTTTATAGCCATCTCTATGTACACAATCAATTGTCAAAACATTAGTGCATGCAGATGAGAAATATGTTGCTCAATACAATTGTTAAAGCAAATAAGAATATGTATGCATGAAAATTTTGACTAATCAGATTTAACATGATATGCGGTTTCAACTGAATAATATGAAAAATGCAAATGTTACCTGAACAATGCAAGAATGGGGTTTTACCAACTTGGGTGCCTTGATTTATTTACCTTGTTTATTTTTCAGCTCCAAGGCACTCCTGCAAACAAAGAGCCTCATTTTGCATATTGAGGTACCCAAGAATTCTTGGGTCCTCCATGGTCAGTAGCACCTCTGAATGGTGCTCTCCACAGTTTTTGAACATAAGAATAATCAAATTACATCATGAAACAGTTAGACATAGAATGTCCAAACCGACCACAGTAATAACAAGAATTCTGACTATTTTTCATGTTCACATGAGAATTGAATTTATGTGCATGAACATGATTGCTTCTGTTTTTCACATGCAAGTTTGGTCTTTTATGATTAGCCAACTAACAGTCAGCAGCCCTGTGGCCTAGTTTTCCACACTTAAAACATTCAGAAATTTTTCTTTAAGAGCATGTTTATTTCTATCAGAAGCATTTTGATATGCAGGTGATTTAACAGATTTCAAATTATCATATCCCCCTTGATCATGCCAACAGTGTTTCACTGTATGGCCATTCTTACCACTATTAAAACAAGAAGGAGAATTTCTTCTTTTACTAGCAGACCAGCAATGATTAGCCCTATGGCCTAACTTCCCACACTTGAAGCACACAACATGCTGGTTTATTAAATCAGATTTATTCCTATCAAGAACCTTTTTATTTACAGGGAATTTACCAAATTCAGAATTCAATCTATTTCCTTGAGCATGCCAACAGTCCTTGACTGTATGGCCATGCTTTCCACATTCAAAGCACATAATGTGCTTTCCCTTAGAGACAGAGGTAATTCTATCAAAAATATTTTTCTTAGCAAGGAAGTTAACATATTTAGAATTGAATCTCTTTCCCTAAGTCCGCCAACATTGAGCAGCAATGTGGCCTAATTTTTCACAATTAAAACAGTGAGCATTCTTTTTCGGATATGCATGAAATTTCTTAGCATTCAGGTCATCTTGTTTCATTAGCCTACATTTATGCATGAGATGACCCATTTTATGACAATAAAAATATTTAGATTTCTTGTTTTGAACAGAATAGGATTTCTTAGCATAAGAAGTCCTAGCATGAAATCTATCATCATCTTTCTTCATGACAAATCCATCTTGCATTTCATGACCAAACCTTCCACAGTAAAAGCATTCAACATAACCAACCAGGGGAAGGAGCCCTAGACAAATCGGAAATGCAAGAAGAATGGGTGTCGACCATTACAATCACTAATTAAATGTGTGTCCACCATGAAGGACGCTCATTCTTGGGCCTAATTTTAGTAATTCCAGACTTTCCAAAAGAATTGGCATCTCCTATAGCAGTCGTTAATTAATTAGTGTCCATCTTAATGGTCACTAATTCTTGAGCAATAATTATCAAATAAAAGAATTAGTGTCTACTATATAAGTCGCTATTTCCCAAAATCAAAAAATAATCAGTATATATCCCAAGAATGAGCATCTGGTATGGCAGTGGCCCATAAGAATTAGCGTCGAGGTCAGATGATGCAAATTCAACAAAAAATTTGAAAAATAGAAAAACCTTCAGATTCAAGCTCAAGATGAAATCCACTTTAGGGCATTGCATTGTGACATGAGATTTACTCAACTTAGTGTCAATTTTAGCGTGTCTATAGCTGTCCCGCCTTGGTATCTGCTTTGCAGGGGAGTGAAACGGCATGAAGCGGAATAGAACGAAGCGGAATGAAATGAGAATGGACTGAAAAGTAGATGCCAATGTGTGATGTGACACGCTTCAGATACTAACCGCTGGAAATCTTTCCATAGTTCAAAATGAAACAATCTCGGATGATTTTCTAGAAAGCAACAATTGCTCGGATGAAAACTAAACTAAAGAAAAACGTGCACGCGGGCACAAAGGACACCGTTGGTGAGCGATTTCCAACCAATGTGGACGTGCTACAACCAAGGTGGAAGAAGAGACTAAAGAATAGGATAGGAATCCAATCAAAGGTGCTTTCAAGGAATCAGCCTCAACGGCTTCAAGGAGAACGTAGTACTTGATTTGGAATGGAATATCTCATGCCAACTGTAATTGTGAGTTAGTGGATTTCACTATTACCCAAATAAGAAAATTTTCAGCAGTGAAATTCAAAATCCTACATGATGCATGCTGGGCTAAAAGAAAAATTAAAACAAACTAAAAAAATAGAAAATAGTAAAGGATAATATTGCTAAACCATTTAGACTTGGTCAAGAACCCAAATCTCTAAGTTGACACTAAGCCGAAGCTCGTTTATCCACACATCAACTTAGAAATTAGAACTATCATCCTAAGCCTTAGATGACCTAACGGCCTATCCATGCGATCAAAATGCCCCTACAACTATCACTATTTTTGATGAAGGGGAACTTAAATTCCAGGTTCATTTAGACCACAAGGTCCTTGATATGTTATAATAGCGTAGATAACCTATAGTAAAATGCATACATGAGGGTATACAAGGATAAAAGGATGTTACCAATAGAGCAGCTTAGAGTACCTCAAAATCCGCACCAGATATTAATCCTGCACTCACAACTTATTAGTGCAACAATAAATATTCCTGAGTTTTAACGAGTGAAGAATATCAAAATTGTTCATGAAGAAATGCCGTCCTCTATGATGGTCGCTTATTTAAATGGCATCCTCATTAGTGGGCGTTAATTCTCCGCATTTTAACTTCAAATTCTAGCAAAACAAGTATTAGCGTCTGTTGAAAGCGACGCTCATTCCACAAAATTTCAAAAAACACGAAATTACGTCCGTCGAACTGGACGTTCATTCTTCGCAATTCAAAAATTAAAACAAAAATAGCGTCTGTAAGGATAGACGCCCATTTAATGTGCGTCCAAAGGACTGGACGTCAATTCTCTGACACCTCCAGAGTTTCAATCCATGTCGAAAACGGCTCCCAAGAGCCCAATCAAACTCCAACTCAAACTTCCCAAGAGTTTCCTATATATAGAATGACCCAAAGGACTCTCACCACGAACGAACGGCTCCACTACAACTCACAGTTAGGAAAAGGAATTCTCTGCAGCACAGGATGGACTACTTAGTTCAACGCCCGGGGAAGAAATCAAAGATGGCCTTAGCAAGGATCACAAAAACTTCCGGCCATATTAGTTGGAGAATAATGCTGAATCAAGTGAGTTTATAGGCAAAGAATTTATTTTAACCTGACTTCCTTCTTTCTTCTATTTCTGAACCTCTTTGAAACTCTCTGTTTTCCTTCTCTTTCCTATTGTAACTCTTCCTTGCTATTTTTCGTATGTTATTTTGCAAGCTACTTTTATTCTATCTAATTTTTACTTTTAACTCCTTCTTTCTGCTTACTCTTTTGTCTGTTATCATGATTACCCCGCCATCCCAGGCGCCAGAAGATACACCCAGAACAAGTGGCTTCCTCTTCTTATTTCTAAAATCACCCTGGACATGAGATCCTTCTTGTCTCGGTGGCACGTCCTCGGTTTGATTACTCATGCCAAACATTACCAAGACACCCATCTAGATTGGGCTGTTACAGGTGCCCTCCTAGAAATCTGGCACCCAGGCACGCACACCTTCCTATTCCCCACCTTTGAAGCCATAATACTTTTATAAGAAGCGGAGATGTTGCTTGGATTGAAGATATTGAAGCAAGGTGAAGAGGAAAAGATGGCAACCATGCCCAACCCAATAAGCCCAACAGAAATACTAACTGGTCTAATCCCAAGTTCTAAGATTGTGGATCAGATTCGGGTGAGCAAAGGGATCAGCTTGATGAAGTTGGTAGCATGGGTGTACAAACAAATGAACCAAGCTAAGGAGGAGGATATGGAGAACATCATGAAAGGTTTTGTGATATGCTTGACATGAACCTTACTATTCCCCACAGTATATTATTTCTTAGAAGAAGAGCATTTGAGCACAATATGTGAGATTTGGGAGGGAAAAGGAATCGGGCCCGTGGTTCTATCCTACCTATATAGTGGGCTCACCTCGGCATCCATGGGAAGGCCTTTATATGGGTCGATGCGTGTTCTTACTAGTTGGGCAGACCTCCACTTAAAATTTGACCCATGCGAGGATGCCCAAGGGACGTCTAGAATATTCCACAAGAGCCCACTCTACTATATGATGGGTGTACTTGGGTTGAGTGAGAAGGTGACAAACAGAGTGCCCAAGCTCAAGAAGAGGGTGGAGTGGAGGGAACACTTCAAAACCATGCCTCAGACAATGTTCACATATGCACCGGGAATCCTTAAAACTCAAGATCTTCCCACCTGCCTGTCCCCTGGAGTGGAATTACGGCTCATCGGTGCCACGGAGTTTGTCCTTTACAATTCACACCGATGTCTACCTCAGCTTGGTCTACCTCGCCATCTCATGGAGGATGCCTCACATCTTCCACCTATCAAGAAAAAGGATTTATCAACCAGCGAGGATGAAGAGGAAGTCCGTACCATCAAGGCACTGTGGGGAGTGAGCAAGCTTCATAAGCCTCTGGATCAAATTGAAGAAGACAGAGAATAGTGGAAAGTTTATGTAACAACACTAAAGAAATTGAGACCCAAAATGGCTCATTGATTGATGTAATTGATCTCTCTTTTCAATAAAATAAAGCATTGTTTTCCTAATTGAGCCAAACTTATAATAAATAATTGTTCTTTCAAAGTTAATGAATGCTAACAAAATGTGCTTCTCAAGAAATGGCGTCCAACACACAAGTCACACATTTAAACTGCATCCGCTATTCCTGTCGCCAATTGTTTAACAAATCCAAATTAAAAATTCAATTTCCAATAATTGGCGTCTTCCAATGCGGTCGCCCATTCTTAATACATCACATTGAGATTTAAATTCAAAATTCAATTCCAAAAATAGTGTCTCTCAAAATGGTCACTCATTCTTAAATGAGCGTCAATCATAAAAGATGTTGATTATTTTATTGTTTAAAAAATCCAAAAAGTAACGTCTTTCCAACTGGACGCAAATTCTTTTCAAATTCCTTTTTTTTAAACTCGAACCGCCTTTCCCAACCTCCTTCTCTCTCTCATTCTCACCGCCTTCCTTCCCCAAACCCAGCGGTGATAACCCTTAACCCCCCTTTCCACTCTCTCTCCCATTCTCACTGCGGCGATGTTCACCAGTGGCTCCATGCCCGGCAAGCGGCAGCGGGTGATGGCGTCGGAGACGGTGGACCTGGACGGCGACACGGAAGGAGCGACGACCGAGGAAATGCAACCGGTGGCGGTGCAACAGGCAGCAGTGGAGGCGGAGAGGCGAGCGGAAGAAGAAGGAGCGGCGGCCGTGGAGGTAGAAGAATAAGAAGGAGGAGGTGGAGGAGGAGATGAAGAAGAGGAAGAGGGCGAGGATGAGGAAGAGGACGAGGACGAGGGAGGTCGCGGCGGGGCCGAAGCGCAACCGGAGGAGGTTAGGGCTGTCGAGGAACAACCGGCAGCGGCACCATGACCACGACGACGGTAGCCCCCCCTCCTCGCCATCCACTGAGAGTGGCAATGGATCAAGTGGAGCTTGGGAAGGTGAGTTTGTAATTTTTTTTTTTAAAAAATAAAGCATGTTCTACGGGGAGGGGAAGAGAGGGGGAGAGTTGCAGAGAAACAGCGTCCACCACGGTGGGCGCTAAAATAGTTTTCTTTCTTTTTTTTTAATTTGAAAAAAGGATTAAAGAAACAACGTCCGCCATGACGGATGCAGTTTTTTTTAGAAAAGGGAAAATTAAAGAAACAACGTCTGTCACTACAAACATAGTTTTTTTTTTAGAAATAGGAGATCAACGTCTGTCACTATAGACGCAGGTTTTTTTTTAGAAAAAGGAAATTAAAGAAACAACGTCTGTCACTATAGACGCATGTTTTTTTAGAAATAAGATATTAAAGAAACAACGTCTGTCACTACAGACGCAAGTTTTTTTTTTTTGAAACATGAGATTAAAGAAATAACGTCTATCACTACAGACGCATGTTTTTTTTAGAAAAAGAAGTTCAGCTTTCATTATTGTTACTGACATTTTTTTATTATTATTTTTCTTTTGGCAGGGGGTGATAAGAATATGCATCTCCAGGGCACTGGTCCATGCGGCATACCACGGTCTGCCCGCGTTTCAGAGAGAGCGTTTAAGGGAGATGGGGTTCACCCCTTTTCTAAGCATCGAGCCGGTCCGCCTGGACCTCGTCCTCGTCCAGGTACTGAGAGAGAGGTGGGATAGGGTGAGCCGGGCATTCTGGATGTCATGGGGACACATGGTCCCCACCCCGGAGGATGTGGTAAGGATTGCAGGGCTGAGGGTGGACGGGGAGGCGGTGAGTGGTAACAATCAAAAGAAGTTATTTATTAGATAGCATGATTAGGTGTTACCTACCCGGACTATAGAGACTGAGCCCGTAGGCTTCTAGACCTGGCGACAGTGGCAGGGGGGCCTAGAGACTGCAAGATGGTGGATAGGGCGGAGTTGATGGAGTCTCTTGGGTTAGAGGAGGGGCGCCCGAGGATGAGGGAGACCCTAGAGGGGCGCCCGAGGACGAGGGAGACCCTAGAGGAGTTCGCGATCCGCATGGCCGGGAGAGCCAGGGCTATCTTCTATGCGGACCCCACCCAGAGGAGAGAGTAGACTTAGACTTGAGGAGGTTCTTGTTCCTGATGCTGGGTAGGCTATTGTTGGGGACGAAAGTGGACGACATGAACTGTCATTTCCTAGGACTTCTAGAGGATCTGGACCAGGTGGGGCACTACGCCTAGGGTGCCGCCCAGCTAGCCCACCTACTGGCCGACCTGTCCACAGGGACGGGTCGAGAGACGACTGTCAGCGGCTTTACACCCTTCCTTCAGGTATGCATATTTCCTTATGCTTATGTATGATGTAAGACGGACCAGCGAACCTGGGACTCTAGCTCGCAACTCATCCCTAAGCAAGAGAAACGTGGGATCGTGCGCGGTTGAGGAACCGACAATGAGTCAAGGGTACTCGGCTCTTCCACGTGTACTCGGATTGAGTCACGGGATAGGTCACACTCACTCTCTCGCAGTGGTGATAACAATATATCGGGCTAACAATCTTATCACTCGCAGCGGCATATACAAATAAATACGAGTAAAGCAAATGCTAAGATGGGGAGCGGACATGATACCTCCACGTGCCGGGCGTGGGGAAGACGACCCCGGCCAAGTACGGTAACTCCCGGTAAAAATATTACAATAATTACAGCAAATGAATTTACTGCCCACTCTACGCAGGGAGGTAAAGGGCTATAATGTGAGCCCGAGAGGACCGATCATGGGTTGACGGGCAGCGTGTTGAGTTGCCCTGACGGTGCCATCCGGATGACGTGTGTTACGGGTTGTGGGGCCCACGTGCTGCTCAGACGTCCGAACTGGGCGGGGTGGGTACCGCTGTGAAGAGGACCGCTGGGGGGACCGATCCCTAGGAGAGGGAAGCCCTGGTTCACCTCGTGGAAGGCGAGATGGCTCCGTTCGACAAGTGTTGAAGCTGTTGCCCAAGGATCTGAGTTGATGTTCAGACTTGCGCGATCCGGCGATAGAAATTGCTGCGACCAGCTCCAACCTCGGAACGTCACAAAACTAACGCTGTTGGAAAGCTAACTTGAAGTACTTAGACCCTCTATGGTTACAGGTTTTTGTTGGAGCCGTAATTTCCATGGTGGAATTTCAAAGAGGACTGCTCTCAGTCTCAAATCTGGCAGGATAGATTTGGATCTGCCTGAGAATGGGCGTTGACCACGGCTCAAACTTTGGATTTGGGAGTTTGGCCCTTTATGAAAGCTAGAGAGGGGAAAGTAAGGAAGACGTGGATAATTTGTTTGTAGTTTATGGTGGAGGTTTGATATGGGAAATGAATTTTATAGCACAGGTGGGTCGGATCTGGACTGCACAGGACAGAACAGATTTGGGAAAAGACAGTGATTTTTAGAAAATGTAAACGAGATCAAAAATTCTCAAAAAAAATCGTGGAAGGGGGCTTAGGTGGACAGAATCCTCAATTAAAAATTCAACTCATTCAGACATGGGAAAGGGGGTCGAACTAGGGAAGAACACAGTTGCTGTGACACAAGACAGAATAGTGGCAGGTCTGGAAGACTGTGGGAGACTAAATGGAAAAATAGGAAAACGAAGTGAAGAAAATCCACAAATTTTTCTGGGATGTGGGATGGACCTTGGGTACTCACCCTGATAATTTCATGTCCAACAGATCACGGAGTTGAGATCTAGAAATCACGGACTCAGTTTCTATCTAGAGTGCACAGAACACCGAAGAATCGACGGTGGCGGCGCGACGGCGATGTGATGGCGACGGTGGAGATGAGCTTCACACTCAAAGGGGATGGATTGGTAGGTATCACACCTCAGAGATCTGAGCTCTCACAGCTGCAAGGGGAGATAGGAGAGAGGAAGGGGGAGCAAATGGCCTCTTGGGCAATTTTTCTCAAAATTCATTCAATAATTCTACAAATGACACTATACATCCTCTTATATAGAGCATGGCAAGGGTGGGGGTTGGGAATTTCGTGGGAGAGAGGGGAGGGGTGAGGGGGTGTGCACCTTGGACCATGGGGGGGAGGGGGAGACCAAGGGGAGGGGAAGGAAGCTTCCTCCCTATGACAATTCAAAGGAGGGAAGTCCAAGTTTGGTAGGTAGCCTACCTTGGACCAAGAAAGGGAGGGCAGCCACCTTCCACCAGCCACCTAGCCTCCATCCCATTTCCCTTTTCATACCTAGCATGCTAACCCATTAGGCATGTTTACATTAAAGCCCCATTTGGCCCAATTAAGGCCCAAAGGCCCATTAACTCTAGCCCAACACCTAGCCTAGCCCATTTGCCATACTTAACACAATTGTCCAACATGGACTACAATAGGGCCCAACATGGCCTAAAAATAAGTGAAATAAAGATGACGGCTTGACCGATACGTCCACGTCATCCGCGAGCTAAGTGGGCCCCGACATATCCTCAGCCACCAATGTGTATTGCGGCGTGTGTCCGCACCAATTCTCCTCGGGTGGGAGGAACTCGACCCCGTCGAGTAAGGGATGTGGCTGCTCGTGTGGCTCCTGCGGATCGGTCACCGACCAGGTAGCGCGGAGTACGCTCCACTCCAAGTAATCGTCACATGCTCATCACGTATATATTCGATATGCGTATACTGCTGTGGGAATGAGGCTAGAGGTGGACACTCTGGGGTGGGGTCACTCTCAAAAGAAGGAGACGGCTTAATGATTCACTAGGAATCACCGCTAAATCCCTATATGTGACTAGATCCGACACATAGATAGACCTAAACCCAAATTCCGGCAAGCCTACAATGTACGCATTGGATCTGACTTGCCTCGCACTCGAAGGGACTGACATCGCGAGCTGACCTTAGACTGACTCGACTCGACGTATGCAGACTCACTATGCAGTCGACAATTGTACGTATAGACTCAAACACTCATGTATGCATGGGGGATGGGATTAGAGCTAATGACTTCCTAGACCTACGACTAGGGACTGACTTGAATAAAAACCAAAAAGTCCAAAATCACCCATGAACATCATGAATAGAAGCAACTTGACCCAAAATCCAATGTTTCGGGTCTCGGTCCACGCCAATCTCCACTAGTTTACAAAGATACGTCCTCGGGTCTTGAAGTGGTTGAGGATAAGAAGGTGAAAGATGGGGAAGTCATGCTTGGCATGGGTCACGAGGAAGGTGAAATCAGGATGCCATCTCTCATGGAAGTGGTAAAAGTCAAGCCATACTGCGTCAACATAGGGTGTTGACGGTGGTAAGATAGAAATGAGCGATAGCTCAACAGATGGCTCAGGAGAGACCGGCAAACTAGGGACGGCTGACTGCTTAGTGGCCGGCTGGGTAGGGGTTGACTGCATATGGGTAATGGAGGTTGCCGGCTCCAAATGGGGATCTATGGATGATGGTGACACCTGATTGACAGGCAAAGTAGGGTCGCCTGACTGAACATGGGTGACATGTGACACTGGGACAACTGACTGAGTATCATCTATTGGTGCGACTGCCAAAACGTGGTGAAAAGTGAACTCATCGGGCAAATGTGGAGGATGTAAAGTGCAGGTCCTCCGTTCCGAGTCAAAGGTCACACTGCTCTCTTTAAGCCAAGGTCACCCTAATATAATGCATGGTCCTGCTAGCGTATCGATTTTGCACCATGCACCATCGAAGTAAAGATCGGAGCCAATCTTCTTTTGGAACTCGACAAAGGCTAAATCACCATTGCGGACAATCTCGCCACTCCGGGAGAGGGACTTAACGATATCCAGAGAAACCCAATTATCCGGCTCCATATAAATGAAATCGAGTTCCGAAGTGGACCCATTGGGTAGAGTGGCAGTAGAAATGATAGGGTGCTGGAACAACTCAGTCGTCGGCCTAGGGATCGGGTCAACCGGTGGTTGAATGGTAGGGGCAAGTCCCGGGGGTCGGGCCATGAAGGCATTGAATTTGGCCACCAAGGATGACCATTCGAACGCATGGTCTCGGAGAACGGCCATGGGGATGGCGGATAGGGGACATGCAGACACGGGACAAGACTGAGTGACTCTTATTGGACTAGACACGACCCTATACAACGATGCAAGGTTGGAGTACCGACTCGGCTACACACCTAGACTCAACCCATAGTTGGTACCTGGCGGAGTTTCGGGATCCGAAGATCCTCTCACACAAGTGTGTGACCTTCCCGATAGGCGTAACCTAACGTTCGGGTAACACCTTTTGATATACCAAATAAAGGTATGCAAATGCAACTTTGGACCGACTTAAATGAATCTTTTTTTTATTTTTACACAAACACTACCCTAGACTCAACCTTCCGCTCTGATACCAATTTGATGCGAGACGGACCAGCGAACCTGGGACTCTAGCTCACAACTCATCCCTAAGCAAGGAAACGCGGGATCGTGCGCGGTTGAGGAACCGGCAATGAGTCAAGGGTACTCGGCTCTTCCGCGTGTACTCGGATTGAGTCACGGGATGGGTCACACTCACTCTCTCGCAGCGGTGATAACAATATATTGTGCTAATAATCCTATCACTCGCAGCGGCATATACAAATAAATACGAGTAAAGCAAATACCGAGATGGGGAGCAGACACGATACCTCCACGCGCTGGGCGTGGGGAAGATGACCCTGGCCAAGTACCGTAACTCCCAGTAAAAATATTACAATAATTACAGCTAATGAATTTACTGCCCACTCCACGCAGGGAGGTAAAGGGCTACAATGTGGGCCCGGTAGGACCGATCTTGGGTTGACGGGTAGCGTGTTGAGTTGCCCCGTTGGTACCGTCCGAATGACGCGTGCTGCGGGTTGTGGGGCCCACGTGCTGCTCAGACGTCTGAACTGGGCGGGGTGGGTCCCACAGTGAAGAGGACCGCTGGGTGGCCGATCCCTAGGAGAGGGAAGCCTTGGTTCGCCTCGTGGAAGGAGACGGCTCCGTTCGGCACGTGTTGAAGCTGCTGCCCACGGATCTGAGTTGCTGTTCAGACCTGCGCGATCCGGCGACAGAAATTGCTGCGACCAGCTCTGACCTCGGAACGTCATGAAACTGACGCCGTTGGAAAGCTAACTTAAAGTACATCAACCCTCTGTGGTTACAGGATTTTTTTTGGAGCCGTAATTTCCATGGTGGAATTTCAAAGAGGACTGCCCTCAGTCTCAGATCTGGTAGGATAGATTTGGATCTGCCTGAGAATGGGCGTTGACTGCGGCTCAAACTTCGAATTTGGGAGTTGGGCCCTTTATGAAAGCTAGAGAGGGGGAAGTAAGGAAGACGTGGATAATTTGTTTGTAATTTATGGTAGAGGTTTGATATGGGAAATGAATTTTATAGCACAGGTGGGTCGGATCTAGACTGCACAGGACATAATAGATTTGGGAAAAGATAGTGATTTTTAAAAAATTTAAACGAGATCCAAAATTCTCAAAAAAATTCATGGAAGGGGCTTAGGTGGACAGAATCCTCAATTAAAATTTCAACTCATTCAGACATGGGAAAGGGGGTCGAACTATGGAAGAACCCAGTTGGTGTGACACAAGACAGAACAGTGGCAGATCTGGAAGGTTGTGGGAGACTAAGTGGGAAAATAGGAAAACGAAGTGAAGAAAATCCACAAATTTTTCTGGGATGTGGGATGGACCTTGGGAACTCACCCTGAAAATTTCATCTCCAACAGATCACGGAGTTGAGAGCTAAAAATCACGGACTCAGCTTTTTTCCAGAGTGGACAAAACACCGAAGAATCGACGGTGGCAGCGCGACGACGATGCAATGGCGGCGGCGGCGGTGGAGATGAGCTTCACACTCAAAGGGTGATGGATTGGTAGGTATCACACCTCAGAGATTTGAGCTCTCACAGCTGCAAGGGGAGATAGGAGAGAAGAAGGGGGAGCTAATGGCCTCTTGGGCAATTTTTCTCAAAATTCATTCAATAATTCTTCATTAATTCTACAAATGACACTATACATCCTCTTATATAGAGCATGGCAAGGGTGGGGGTTGGAAATTTCATGGGAGAGAGGGGAGGGGTGAGGGGGTGTGCACCTTGGACCATGGGGGGGGGAGGGGGAGACCAAGGGGAGGGGAAGGAAGCTTCCTCCCTTTGAAAATTCAAAGGAGAGAAGTCCAAGTTTGGTAGGTAGCCTACCTTGGACCAAGAAAGGGGGGGCAGCCACCTTCCACCAGCCACATAGCCTCCATCCCATTTCCCTTTCATACCTAGCATGCTAACCCATTAGGCATGTTCACATTGAAGCCCCCTTTGGCCCAATTAAGGCCCAAAGGCCCATTAACTCTAGCCCAACACCTAGCCTAGCCCATTTGCCATATTTAACACAATTGTCCAACATGGACTACAATAGGGCCCAACATGGCCTAAAAAAAAGTGAAATAAAGATGACGGCTCGGCCGATGCGTCCACGTCATCCGCGAGCTAAGCGGGCCCCGACGTATCCTCGGCCACCAATGCATATTGTGGCGTGTGTCCGCACCAATGTATATGCTTCTATTTATGTTTATGTGATTAATGACTAATGGTATATGGATGCAGTTCTGGAGCCACCTTTACATACCGATGGAGCGAGCTACAGTCTTCTGCCCTGAGGCTGTTCCCCTTGCCCGACGCTGGCTCCCATACATGACGGGTGCCCCGCATGCCTACGAGCTGCAGGTCGTGAGGCGGGAGTTCCGCGACTACCCGGCGTCCTTGGTACATATGCTATGTTTATGCACTTGTCTTATTTCCTATTGATGATTATGTGATATGATGTTATGATATGTAATGAAATGCAGGTTGTGTGGAGACCCTACCTGGGCATAGCAGACGAGGACCAGCCCTGGTTTGCAGCAGAGAGACACTTGTTTGGGCAGGAGATTTGGCTCCATTTCCTGAACGAGATCGAGCCCCTGCGCCTCAGGCTGGTGATAAGGACTCTTGTCCTACACCAGGAGTGGGTTGAGGTGGCAGAGCTGTGTGGGATCAGGCGGAAGACCCGAGGGCGTGCGGTGACAACAGACTGGCGACTGCACTTCCCAGAGCAGTATGTCGATTAGTAGTGAGGTGGCACCCCGGTCGTCTCCCAGGTGGTAGACAGCACAGCGTACCTCTGGGCCTACTTGAGGACCTACGCCGGCCGGCCTCAGATGAGGCCATGAGGGGTACGTATGAATGAATGCTTTTGTATTTGCTTCAACTGTTTAATCATGAATATGTGACTAATATGTAATAAATGTAGGATGCACGGGATGTGGTGGCAGTGGACATGCAGGTATTGCTCGACACTCTGGAGGCCCGGCTAGCGGTCACTCGATCGGAGCTGGAGACGCTGGTGAGTATGCTTTCTAAATGCTATGATGTGAATCCTGAAGCTGGGTGATCAGCGACTGACAGTCTTTTAAAATGATGTAGCGTGCCCAGCAGAGGGTAGCAGTGAGAGGAGCCGGAGGAGCCTCCAGCTCGAGTTCGGTGGATCAGAGTGCCACAATCGCTTCCTTAGAGGAGCAACTAACGAGAGCGATGGTACGAGCTGAGGCATCCGAGCGTAACATGATAGCACAGGCGAGAGAAACCACCTAAGTCATGCAGTTATAAGTGACTCTCTTTTCGAAAAAGCTCATGACATGTTGTGATAACGCAGGCACAGGAGCTACAGGATGCGCAAACCCGGGTTGCCTTAGCAAGCACCGAGCTCATGATCTTTGACCAATGGGTCGCAGAGCTTGAGGAGGAGAGGCGCCGAGCTGGAGCAAGAGAGGCGGCGAGCTGTCGAGGAGTGGGAGGGAGAGAGACGATGAGTTGTCGAGGAGCGGGAGGAGGGGAGACGAGTTGCCGACGAGCGGGAGGAGCTACCCCGGGAGACGGTAGAGTTGCAGCTATTACTTAGGATGGAGAGGTGGGAGCGCGACCGTGAGAGGGCTGAGCGCGACCGTGAGAAAGCGGAGTTAGCCGAGTTGAGGCTTCACCTGGGCGCGGTTGAGGAGCAAGCGAGGGCGGCAGAGGACCGTTACCAGAGGGGCCGGGAGTGTCACGCCCCGAGCCTTTATTACAGCAAAAGACTCGCTCGGGGAGCGCGAACAGCCGGCATGGTAAGCCTCTTGTAAGCAAGAACGACCAGAGCGCAATACAATCACACACATAAATGCAATTGCACATAATTTCATCAAACTCCAACTTTATTTCATAAATGATCAATACTCGAAATACAACCACTTTCCATCATCTTTCATTCTACTAGACTCAAGAAATAGGAAAATTACATTGACTCAATCTAGATATTATAGATTTCCTAAGTCTTCGCTCAACTTTAATCACTCTCGGATCCGCTACTTGAATAATCTGAATACGAACCCGACTCACTTTCATTTTCTAAAAAAGATTGAAAATAGGTAATGAGCACACTTGCCCAGTAGGTATCTTCGCATCAACATGAAGGCACTATTAAAGTGATTAATATTTTTGCTCTAAAGAAATAAGGTAAAATCATGCAATGCGATGATCACGCGATTAAATCAAAGTAACAAGACAATCATATAAGATGGAATGAGAACAAGAATGAACTAGCAAGAATAGAACAAGATAATGATATTGGCCTTTCATGAACAAGAATATATCGAGAATGTACTAGCAAGCCACATAATCAACACTTTAGCATCTTATGCTTATGAGCAAGTACATCGTGAATTTCTGTGGAATATCAAGCAAGAATGGCATGTCGTGTCGTGGATCTTCACTTATTTATAAAAATAGTACTCCCAGCGCAATGCGACGCCAGTAGCATCATACCCCATGGTTTATAAAATAGTATGTTTCTGACAATCAGCCGAGGGGACTAGCATAGAGCCCTTGAACACAATCAGTGCTCGATCGCATCTTCAGGTATAAATTAAGCTACTTCCATGCATGTAATAGTAAAGTATGGCCAAGAATATAACAATTCCAAATAATGAAAATCAATGAATGAACGCTTCAATTTGAATATAAGAGATCAAGAATGACTTAGACTATGCTATGCTTATGGAAAGAAATCGGCAGCATAACAGTATATTCTCTTAACTTTCATTATATTAAGTCTATTAAGCAATATGATAGGTTCTAGATCATCAAGGTTTATCTAGAAACATTGAAATGTCAACCCTTGGTCAAACCTTGGGTTGAGATATTCAAGTAATGTGATGGTCATTCACTGGGCCGTTACATTGTGTGACGGTCTAGTATAGGACCGTTACATTTGTCTGAATCCAGAATCAAGAATTCAACCTCAGATGAATGTGACGGTCGTATATTGGGCCGTTACATGATCTTGACGGTCCAATACAAGGCCGTTACATTACTAGAATCAGAAAACAACGATAGTGTATTCTAGTTAATGGGTTTTAATGGTACAACCAACTCGGCGTCCTAGTGGGAATCCCAGGCTCGCGGAGAATTACGGAGGCCTTGAAACAAGATTTCCTACTCCATTGGAAGGGATATCCAATAGAGAGGTCCTCAAGCCCAAGATTGTGTTCCTATAGTGCAAAGTGTGAACTAATGGTTAACATACCGGAGTATGTGCTATGTACTTATAGAAATGACTCTATTGATAGAGAGATAGAAGTATCAACGTGAAAATCATGATGAAAACTCCGACAATACAATAGTTAAAAGAATCATGATTTAGAAAACAAGACTATAGAATTTTTGGCTTATGAAACTAACATAATTTAAAATACCATTAAGTTCCTGAAATCATGCAACCCCTATTATGAATAATTAAAATAACCTTAAATTCACATAATCAGGTGAAAACTCTAATCAACTAGGCTTAATAATAAGTAAGATTGACGAATCTTATTCTGTCTAGGGTTGACAGAACACATGGCTTCTGACGGTCTATAAGTGGTCCGTCACAGTAGTGTGACGGTCTATCAAACAGCTGTTACAGTAACGTAACGCCCCTGCATAGATGCGTCAGAGTCAACAGAGAAATCAATAGGCAATCAGGGACTGTGACGGTCCATCGTATGGCCGTTACATGAGTGTGACGGTCCTACGCTGATGCGTCAGAGGGTCTGCTAACAGAAAGCGATATAAAACCTAAGGTATCAACTCACATCATGTCTTTAAATCAAATACCATATCTATTCTAGGCATGATAACGAAGTATAGGCTATCTATATGCGTGGGTACACGTGAGATAGACAAGATACATCTTTTTAATTTTCCAATTAGGCTAAGAGATGCATGTAATGTATAGAATTGATGTTCTACTATGCATGAAATTCAATCAAACCAGAGGGCTTATAGTCCTATCAAGTTATTTTTGCCGTTCATGAGATAACCTACCTCTTGTCTAGGCTTCAAACTTTCAATTATGGTCTGAACACCGAACCCTAGTTTCCTTCTTCCTGTGATTTTTCAGCAACTTCCTTGGGCGCTAACTCCACGACCTCTTGACCTAAAGACGTGAAATTTGGAGAGGAGTTAGTCTAAAGTATTAAAAACAAATACTTCTAAAGAACTTACCAAAGATTACGCCTCCTTACCTTGATTCCTTGCGAGCCAAAAGGAAGGGTTGCACAGTTCAGAACTAGGTCCTATTTATAGGGTTTTGGATAGGGTTTGAAGATTAGATCGACTCTAGAGTTTTTAATTTGCTAAAAACTAATCTCTAAGAGTCCTTAGTAATGTTATAACTCTTCCTACGTTGATCTCTAGTGGATAAGAGTCCAAAGTTTTGATCTTTGTGCTTGTTGTTTCCTTCACGGAACTAACATGATGTAACGGTCTAATGCAGGTGCGTTAGAGGCATGTAACGGTCTCACGATAGACCGTTATATTTATTATTCCCAGAGTTCAACATGAATCAAACTCTTCAGCTTACGGAATTCACAGAGTGTAACGGTCGTAGACCCATGCGTTACAAGCATGTGATGGTCGCACGATAGACCGTTACATTCAACGTATATAGAGTTTCAAATAAATAAAACTCTTTTATTCATTTTTCCATATTATTATTTATATAATTTATTTTTATCCTTAAATAAGCTAAGTAACCTTCTAGAATATGGGCCAAACTTAATGGTTTTGGGCCTTAAACCCTTTTTAGATGATGTGTAAATAGGCTTGGTTAATTATTCAACCTAATTGGGCCTATGATGACTTATTAGTCTTAGAATTCATTTATTAATATATTTAGGCCTTTATAAATTCTAGAAAATTATTTATATAAAATTCTGGGGCACTACACCCTTCCCCACTTAGAAGAATTTGGTCCCCAAATTCAAGACATGGATTGTGGAGAGTGTACTTACTGTTAAATAATTCTGGAAATCCTTTTCTCATGGCTGCTTCGGTTTCCCCTGTTGCTTCGTATGTCCATGTTTTCTTCCATTAAAGTTTGACCATAGGGATAACCTTATTTCTTAGTTGATGCACTTCCCGATCCAGAATCTTTATTGGCGTTTGCTCATATGTCATATCCTTCTGAATCTCCAGATTGTCATAAGTGATAATATGGTCAGGATCGTATACATATTTCTTCAGCATGGAGACGTGAAATACATCATGAACTCCTGCTAATTGTGGAGGTAAAGCCAATCTATAAGCCACTTCACCGACCCTTTCAAGAATTTCAAATGGGCCAATGAACCTTGGAGTTAGCTTTCCTTTAATGCCAAATCTTCGAATACCACGACCTGGAGAAACTTTTAAATATACATGATCTCCTACCTGAAACTCCAAGTCACGTCTTCGATTGTCGGCATAAGACTTTTGCCTATCTTGTGCCATTTCATTCTTCGTAGAATCCCTGACAAGGTCGGGGCCTAAAATTTACTTTTCCCCTATTTCATTCCAACATATTGGAGATCGACAACTTTTCCCATATAGAGCTTCAAAAGGTGCCATTTGTATGCTTGCTTGATAGCTGTTATTATATGCAAATTCCACCAGAGGCAAGTGATCCTGCCAACTTCCTCCAAAATCAATGACACAAGCCCTGAGCATGTCTTCTACCACCTGATTTGTTCTTTCCGTCTGACCATCAATTTGTGGATGAAATGCTGTGCTAAAATTTAATCTGGTCCCTAGTGAATGTTGTAGACCTTTCTAGAACTGTCATGTGAATCGAGGATCTCTATCTGATGCAATAGTGACGGGGACACCATGTAATTTGACAATTTCCTTTATGTACAATGCTGCTAGAATATCCACAGACCATCGAATCTTTATTAGTATGAAGTGTACAGATTTAGTCAATCGATCTATGATTACCCATATGCCATCATGTCCACCTCTTGTCTTAGGTAAACCCATAATGAAATCCATCCCTATGCTCTCCCATTTCCATTCGAGAATATTTAAGGGATGTAATTTACCTGCGGGTCCAAAATGTTCAGCTTTAACTTGTTGGCAGGTTAGACAACGAGACACGAAGTCAGCTATTTCCCTCTTCATATTGGGCCACCAAAAGTTTCTTTTGAGATCCTGATACATTTTTGTACCTCCTGGATGAATGATGTACTTTGATTTATGTGCTTCTTCTAGGATCAATTTCGTTGTATCCTCATGATCCGGTATACATATTCGGCCCTTGAATAACAATCTTCCATCATTAGAAGTAGAAAAATACGGCCTTTGTTCAATATTGGCCTTAATTTCCACTAAAACTGGATCATCCTCTTGTAACTTGGCCAAATCCTCTATTAATGTAGGTTGAGCTCGGATATTAGCTATGAAGCAATCTTCTTCCTTAATGTCAACATCTAAATTCAACTGAGCAAATTGAGGAATAAGGTTAGTTACACTAATCATGAGACTTGATAACATACCTATTGGTTTTCTGCTGAGTGCATCTGCTACAACATTTGCCTTACTAGGATGATATTGAATAGCAAAATCAAAGTCCTTGAGATGTTCTAACCACCTCCTTTGCCTCATGTTAAGCTCTTTTTGAGAGAATAAATATTTCAAGCTCTTGTGGTCTGAGTAGATCGTAAACTTTTCTCCATAAAGATAATGGCGCCAAATTTTCAAGGCGAAAATAACCGCTGCCAATTCTAAATCATGTATAGGATAATTTTCTTCGTGACGTTTCAATTTTCTTGATGAATAGCAAATCACATTTCCATTTTGCATAAGGACACATCCTAAGTCAATTCCAGACGCATCCGTATATACCTCAAATCCACCACCCTCCATTGGTAGTGACAAAACAGGGGCTGTTGTAAGATGATTCTTAAGAGTTTGAAAATTCTTCTCATATTCCTCTCACCAGATAAAATGATTTTCTTTTTTGGTGAGTCTAGTTAAAGGAACAGCTATCTTTGAGAAGTCCTTAATGAATCTTCTATAATAACCAGCTAGACCCAGAAAGCTCCTTACTTCAGACACAGTCGTAGGCCGACTCCAATTCTTGACAGCTTCTACCTTAGAAGGATCTACAGTAATACCCTCTTTTGAAATAATGTGGCCTAGGAATGAGACTTCCTCGAGCCAGAATTCAGACTTATTGAGTTTGACATAAAGCTTGTGTTCTCTAAGTGTTTGCAAAGCTATTTTCAAATGGTCTTCATGTTCTTCTTTTGTCTTGGAGTATATCAGGATATCATCGATAAAGACGATAATGAATCGATCCAGGTATGGCTGGAAGACACTGTTCATAAGTTGCATAAATGCTGCTGGGACATTAGTTAACCCAAATGTTATTACCACGAATTCATAGTGGCCATAACGACTTCGAAAAGCCGATTTATAATATCTTCCTCTTTCATTCTAATCTGATGATAACCTGATCTGAGGTCAATCTTAGAAAAATATTCTGCTCCCGAAAGCTGATCGAAGAGCTCATCAATACGCGGCAATGGATACTTGTTTTTAATTGTCAATTGACTCAGTCGCCGGTAATCGATGCATAGCCTGAGAGAACCATCCTCCTTCTTGACAAATAAAACCGGCGCACCCCAAGGGGATGTGCTAGGTCTGATGAAACCCTTGTCTAGTAGTTCCTGCAACTGCCTTTTTAGTTCCTTGAGTTCTGTGGGGGACATCCTGTAAGGGGCTACAGAAACAGGTGCTGCTCCTGGAATGAGTTCAATGGTAAAGTTTACTTCCCTCTCGGGCGGTAAACTAGGTAGTTCAGATGGGAACACGTCTGGAAACTCATTCGCAATGGGAATGTTTGCTAGGACAATTTCCTTAGATTCGGTGATAATGACTGAAGCAAGAAAAGCTTCACATCCTTGCGAGATAAGCTTGCAAGCGTGAAGAGAAGATATAATGGTAAGATGTTTCTTGTATTTGATGCCAAGAAAAGAAAATCTTGGAAGACCAGGCTTTCGAAAAGATATAATCCTATTTCAGCAATTGATATAAGCATCATAGTTTACAAGCCAATCATCCCCTAAAATGGCATCATAACCTTTCATGTCAAGGCACACGAGGTTTACGGGGAGATTGTAACATTCTACTATCACTTCGCTATTAGAATAATACTCGGTGAGCTTGGTTCTAGATTCTAAAGGTGTAGTAATAGTAAGATCTGAAGGTAAGTGGACTGATGCAATTGACAACGTTTTTGCAAAGGTAGTGGAAATAAAAGAATGAGATGCACCAGTATCAAATAGCACAAATGCAAGATGAGAACAAATCTGAAGAGTACCTTCCATAAGCCCATCATCCCTGGGCACTTTCTCTTCGTCTAGAACGGCATTGAGGCGAGCCTGCCTCCTACGTCCTCCATTAGCTGATTGATCTTTCATAAGGGGGCAATCAGGCACACGATGCTCCCTACTTCCACAACGCAAACAAGCACCGAGGTGCTTCCAGCATTCTTCAGCCGAGTGGCAGAATTTCTCGCAAAAAGTGCATGCCGAGGCAACTTGCTCCTTCTCTTCCTTAACCTTTTTATTATTCTTCTGAAAACTTCCACCATTCCCGCTCCTTGATCTTTTCTTGCTGTCACGGCTTTTGTATGGTTCCGTGATGCTAAACTTCTCCTTCTTATAATGCCGATCAGATCATCGGCTAGATTCTTCTCCTTTTCCTTTCAACTTTTCGACCTTCTCTAAGGTCCTCTCGCATAGATATGCCCTCTGAACCATCTCCACATAAGTGCGGATATTCTGTGTCCCAAGTTGCTGAATGAAACCGGGTCGTAACCCGTCCATAAATCGATTTACTTTTAATAATTCTGTGCTAATAAGGTATGGTGCATATGGTGCTAGTCTTGAAAACTGCAGCTCATATTCTGCCACCGACATCATCCCTTGACGAAGGGAGGCAAACTCCATGGCCTTCCTTTCCTTTACATGTTCGAAAAAATACTTGGTACCGAATAAAGTAAGAAACCCGTCCCATGTATGAGGTGCATCGGCCGGAGGTGCCGGAACCGACTTCCACCATGTACGGGCATCTTTATTTAGTTGAAATGTTGCTAGACGCACCTTCTCCTGATCAGTGCATTGAATAACGTCAAATATCCTATACATCTCATCGATCCAATTTTTTGCCTCATCAGGATTTGAAGATCCATAGAATCGTGGAGGATTTAGACTCCGGAAGTTGCGATGTAGGTCACCAGCCCTTGCCCCTGCACCACCTTGTGCTATAGTTTACAATGTCTGAGTGAGGCCGGCAACTGTTTGTTGCATACCGTCCCAATCTACGCGATGAGCCATTTGTAAAATTGGGTACCTGAGAGAGAAAAATAACAACTTGTTATTTCTCATGAAAATCAACCTTAAAGCTAATTAATTATCTTATCCCGGGCTCTACCCAATCCTCACATGGGTATGAAATTTCTTCCTTAGTTCATAGGTAGGGGTCCTTAAACCTTGGACTTATCCTATGGCATGATTCCTTTCCCTAAGTCCTGAGACTTAGGCTCTGATACCAACTTAACTGTCATGTCCCGAGCCTTTATTACAGCAGAAGACTCGCTCAGGGAGTGCGAACAGTCGACATGGTAAGCCTCTTGCAAGCAAGAACGACCAGAGCGCAATACAATCACACACATAAATGCAATTGCATAGAATTTAATCAAACTCCAACTTTATTTCATAAATGATCAGTACTCGAAATACAACCACTTTCCATCATCTTTCATTCTACTAGACTCAAGAAATAGGAAAATTACATTGACTCAATCTAGATATTATAGACTTCCTAAGTCTTCGCTCAACTTTAATCACTCTCAGATCCGCTACTTGAATAATCCGAATCCGAACCTGACTCACTTTCATTTCTTGAAAAAGATTAGAAATAGGTAATGATCACACTTTCCCAGTAGGTATCTTCGCATCAACATGAAGGCACTATTAAAGTGATTAATATTTTTGCTCTAAAGAAATAAGGTAAAATCATGCAATGCGATGATCACGCGATTAAATCAAAGTAACAAGACAATCATATAAGATGGAATGGGAACAAGAATGAACTAGCAAGAATAGAACAAGAACATGATATTGGCCTTTCATGAACAAGAATATATCGAGAATGTACTAGCAAGCCACATAATCAACACTTTAGCATCTTATGCTTATGAGCAAGTACTTCGTGAATTTCTGTGGAATATCAAGCAAGAATGTCATGTCGTGTCGTGGATCTTCACTTATTTATAGAAATAGTACTCCCAGTGCAATGCGATGCCAGTAGCATCATACCCCATGGTTTATAAAATAGTATGTTTCCGGCAATCAGCCGAGGGGACTAGCATAGAGCCCTTGAACACAATCAATGCTCGATCGTATCTTCAGGTATAAATTAAGCTACTTTCACGCATGTAATAGTAAAGTATGGCCAGGAATATAACAATTCCAAATAATGAAAATCAATGAATGAACGCTTCAATTTGAATATAAGAGATCAAGAATGACTTAGACTATGCTATGCTTATGGAAATAAATCGGCAGCATAACAGTATTTTCTCTTAACTTTCATTATATTAAGTCTATTAAGCAATATGATAGGTTCTAGATCATCAAGGTTTATCTAGAAACATTGAAATGTCAAACCTTGGTCAAACCTTGGGTTGAGATATTCAAGTAATGTGACGGTCATTCACTGGGCCGTTACATTGTGTGACGGTCTAGTATAGGACCGTTACATTTGTCTGAATCCAGAATCAAGAACCTCAGATGAATGTGACGGTCGTATATTGGGCCGTTACATGATCTTGACGGTCCAATACAAGGCCGTTACATTACTAGAATCAGAAAACAACGATAGTGTATTCTAGTTAATGGGTTTTAATGGTACAACCAACTCGGCATCCTAGTGGGAATCCCAGGCTCGCGGAGAATTACGGAGGCCTTGAAACAAGATTTCCTAGTCCATTGGAAGGGATATCCAATAGAGAGGTCCTCAAGTCCAAGATTGTGTTCCTATAGTGCAAAGTGTGAACTAATGGTCAACATACCAGAGTATGTGCCATGTACTTATAGAAATGACTCTATTGATAGAGAGATAGAAGTATCAACGTGAAAATCATGATGAAAACTCCGACAATACAATAGTTAAAAGAATCATGATTTAGAATACAAGACTATAGAATTTTTGGCTTATGAAACTAACATAACTTAAAATACCTTTGGCAGCCGATTAACTATCACCGGGTGCGTCATTTATGCTCATTCTGCCACAAGATTGGGCACCTGGAAAAGGAATGTAAAAAGAATCGAGGTAAAAATCTGTCTCGGGTGACTTTGATAAGAAAAATAAATCGCCCGGAGGTTAAACATGTCCCCTGGCAAGACATTAAGTCAAGGCCGGTTATGTCAAATCTTCCTTCGGTTGCAGAAACAGAGAATAGATTTTCAGTTTTTAATCAAGTCCTGGAGAGTTCGGAGTTGATTGATGGTGTGGCTCAGAGCAAGGAAACTACAGTGACTAATTCGGTCTGTGATCCTACGGATAGCTTTCGGAACTCAGATGCATTGGAGAATAAGGAAAATCCTGGTCCCTCACATGTTGCTTGTTGTAATGCTCCTTCGGGGATAATTTTAGAGAAACTTCCCCATACTACAGAGGTTTTGGATTCTGATGAGCTGCCTTCAATTCAGAGTTATCACGAGACTACTCATGGGAAATCAAATTCTTTCTGTTCAGACAAATTGGTAATAACTACAGAGAATTCAGAGCTTATTTCTAAAATGTCGAAGGATGAGAATGTTAAAATGCTTGGGGGTCAAACACAAAAAGGAAAGGAGCTGCTTCATGTATCAAAACCTACTGAAGTTTCAGTTTTGCCAAGTGTTCTGTTCAGTGATGCTCGGTTGACAAGGGCAAAAGCCAAAAATCTGGCCACTAAACCTATGCTTTTATAACCCATGTTAAATTCTGCATTAATTTGGAATGTCAGGGGTATTGGTAATAAAGCTACTCAAAGGAGTTTGGCTCATCATATTAGTGTCAATAATGCAGGTTTGGTGGCTATCTCTGAACCTCGGATAAGTTTTAGTAGAGCTCACACAATAGCCCGGAGGATTAATATGCAGTCCTTTGTTGGTAATGACGGGGATGCTTCCAAGATATGGATTCTTTACAAATCAAATATTTGTTTAGATATAGTTGATTCTCATCCACAATATCTAACTGTTGGAATTAAGGACAATGAGAAGGTAGTTCTGCTTTTCACTGCAGTGTATGCCTCCTGCAATGTTATCGAACGCAGAATTCTTTTTGATTCTTTAATGGAGTACAGTCGAGATGTTAATATCCCTTGGTTACTAGGGGGTGACTTTAACTGCATTGCATCTCCGAATGAAAAATGTGGTGGTTCTTTTTCTTCCATGACTGCTATGACTGATTTTCAAGGTTTTTTAGCAGCGGCTGGCTTAGTAGATGCAGGCTTCTCTGGCTCATTATATACTTGGTCAAACAATCAAATTGGTTCTTCCTCCATCAAAGCTCGGTTGGACAGAATATTACTTAACTCATTCTGGGTTAGTTCACCCAAGTTTCTTTCAGTTAAACATTTAGTCCGTGGCCCTTCAGATCATGCTCCTTTACTGATGACTATGAAGTCCACTCAACATTCTCCTGGGAGATTTATGTATCAACATATGTGGCACTCTCATGAGAATTTCTTAGACTTTGTAAAGGATAGCTGGAACAAATATTCTCAAACTGATGTTCACCCTTTTGTTACTCTACAGTACAAATTAAAATGCTTGAAGGCTGATTTACAAAAATGGAACAAAGAAATCTTTGGCAACATATTTCAGGCTAAGAGAAAAACTGAGGCTCTTGTTGCACAGGCTCAAATGAAATTTGATTCTGATCCCTCTGTTAACAACCGTATACTGATGCAGAAAGCTAATGCTGATTTGCGTCTTATTCTATCTAGAGAGGAGGTGTATTGGTATCAAAAGTCTAGGGTGGAATGGATTTCTTGTGGTGATCGTAACACCCAATTTTTCCACCATTACACCCAAGTTAAAAGGCAGAGGAACTTCATTCACAAGTTAAAAATTAATGAGGAGTGGGTGGATGATCAAGCTATTCTAGCTGATGGTGCAGTGGACTTCTTTAAGTCCCTTCTGTCCTCTGAACCTCATACAATTGATGATAGGATACTTGAAGTAATCCCTTCTTTGATTAATAATGAGCAGAATTCTTCTTTGTGCTTAATTCCCTCAGCAGATGAGGTGAAGAAAGTTATGCTTTCTTTGTCTGGAAACAGCTCCCCTGGGCCAGATGGATTCTCTGGGGGGTTTTTCTCCCATTGTTGGGATATAGTTGCAGATGATGTGGTGAATGCTGTCCAAAGCTTTTTCCAGGGGTGGGGACTGCCTCAAGGCATCACCTCTACTACTATCTGCCTTGTCCCTAAGAAGAAAAGTCCCTCTACATTTGCTGATTTCAGGCCAATCAATTTGTGCAATTTTACTTATAAAATTGTTTCAAAAATTCTATGTGAGAAGTTGAGTTCTATTCTTCCAATGATTATTTCAAAGGAGCAAAGTGGATTTGTATATGGCAGACACCTTGCTGACAATTTTATGATGGCAAAGGAGATGATTATAGATATTGATAACCCTGTGAGGGGCCATAATATAATCATGCAACTTGATATGGCTAAAGCTTATGATCGTTTGGAATGGGACTTTCTGTTCATGGTCCTTAGGAGCTTTGGTTTTTGCAGTAGATTTGTTTCCTTGATTTCCCAATTGCTAGTTAACTGCTGGTTTTCTATCTCTTTTAATGGTCAAATAAAAGGTTACTTTAAGTCCACCAGAGGTGTTCGCCAAGGAGATCCCCTTGCTCCATCTTTATTCATTATTGCTGAAGAGGTCATGAGTAGGGGTCTTGCACAGCTTTTCCAGTCTGGTCGGTGTAAATATTTTCATCTCTCTAGAAGGGTTCAGCCCATAACTCATTTACTTTATGCTGATGATTCTTTGATATTCATTAATGGTTGTATGGCCTCCATAAAGCAGTTAATGTTGTTCCTGGGGAGATACCAAGCTGCATCTGGTCAATGCATCAATGCTCACAAAAGTTATTTCCTAACTGCTAAGAAAATGCCTCAGTGCTCTATTGCCCGGATAACTCAGTTGACTGGGTACTGCTCAAGGATTGGCAGCATCACTTACCTCGGTATTCCTCTCTTCAAGGGTCATGTGAAGACTTCTCACTTTAAGTATCTCATTGATAAAATCAACATCAGATTGGCTGGTTGGCAAAGTAAGCTGTTATCACAGGCAAGCAGACTGGTCCTAATTAGGACAGTTTTATCTGCTATTACTGTATACACAGCTAATGCAGCCTCAATCCCATACACTATTTTTAAACAGATTGGGAGTATTTACTCAAATTTTTTCTGGCAGGGCTATGAAAATTCCCACAGGAAGCATTGGGTTTCATGGGATAGAATCTGCTGTCCGATAGAAGAAGGAGGTCTTGGAATCAGAGGTTTGAAGGAAATTCAGCTATGCTTTTATGTGAAATTGATTTGGCAGGCTATAAACAGCAACTCCCCCTGGGTTATTTTTGTTAGAAGCAAATATCTCAATGGTCGGCATCTTTCAGATTGCAAAGTTCCTTTCCTGGCAGGTATTAAGAAACAGGACTTTGAGAAGGCTAAAATCATCTACATGGCAGGCTCCAGAATGATTATTCAGGACGGGGCCAACACTAATTTTCTCAAGGACTGCTGGTGCAAAGACACATCCCTGGCTACTCTTTTTTCTTTGCAGCTTGACTCAGACTCCTTGAACTGCTCTGTTCAAGAGGCCTTAGCTAATCACCTTCATCCAGTCTGGGATAAAGTTGAAGACCTGCAATTGAAAGACCAACTTCAAGCGATGGTCTTACAAAGAGGAGAAGACATCTCTGTTTGGGCTCTTTCAAGCTCAGGTAAATTCAGTTTTAAAACTGCGCACAGCATATGCAGAATTCAAACTCCTTGGCCGGATGTAAAGCTTAGAAATCTTTGGCAGAAATGCCTCTTTCCCCGAGCTTCCATATTTTGTTGGAAGGTTTTGTGTCAAGCTGTTCCTGTTGATAGCTTAATTCAGAAGAGTGGTATAAACCTGGCCTCCTGCTGCAACTGCTGCTCTTCTGTCCAGAATACTGAAGACATGGACCATCTATTTGTTAATAGTGATATAGCTACTTTCCTTTGGAATAGATTTGGATCTCTGATCAATGCAAGCTGTCTGGAACTTAACAATATTACAAGTAGGCTGAAGTTTGCTATGAATAAGGCTGCTCTTTATAAACCGAAAGCATTTATATCTCTATTGTTAATCATCATGATTATCTGGGAGATCTAGAAATATAGATGCAGAGTGAGATATGAAGGTAAATACTTCAGTTTTTCCAATACTGCAGATCATATAATTACAGAAGTTGCATATGCTGTTAGCAAGACAAAGTTTAAGCAAGGGGTCAACACAGATTATCAGGGAATCCTACAGGAATTTGGCATTGCTCTCTCCTACTCCCATCCAAGCTTCCTTAGTGTTCGCTGGGTTGCTCCTGCTGAGGGTCTAGCTTTAAATGTGGACGGTGCAAGTAAGGGAAACCCAGGTTTAGCAGGGGGGGTGGCTGCATTAGAGATAAAAATGGGAAGCTTTTCATGGGGTTTGCCTTCTTCTATGGCTCTGGTACAAATATGGCTGCAGAAGGTCGTGCTTTGTTGGATGGATTAAGGCTGGCACAGGTCCATGGCATCTCTTTGGCTGTGATATATACTGATTCAATGGCTTTAATTGATATGTTGGCTTCTAAAAGAGACCCCCCATGGACTCTTCTCCCCTGGTGGCAGGAACTTCTACAATTGTTTCCAACCTTTCACTGCCCTATTGTTCACTCCTATAGAGAGTCTAACCAAGTGGCAGATGCATTAGCCAATTATGCAGTAGCTAAGGGAAGTAGCTCTGTATTTTCATGTATTCGGGAGCTGCCATTGCTGGCCAAGGGGTATGTTTTGGCTGATGCTTGGGGTTTGCCAAACATCCGCATTAAGCTTGTATAGGATTTTTCTCCATTTTACATACAAGAGGTTTTATCCTCTATTGATGATGTAATTACATTCTGATAGAAATAAAATGAGCATCTAGTGGGTGATTGGTGGAGTGAGAACATTCCCGTCCTTTGGATGGGGGTGCACTCTCCCTATTCTCTTCCTAGATGATTGGCTTTATATAAAAAAAAAACTTAAAATACCATTAGGTTCCTGAAATCATGCAACCCCTATTATGAATAATTAAAATAACCTTACATTCACATAATCAGGTGAAAACTCTAATCAACTAGGCTTAATAATAAGTAAGATTGACGAATCTTATTCTGTCTAGGGTTGACAGAACACAGGGCTTCTGACGGTCTATAAGTGGTGCGTCACAGTAGTGTGACGATCTATCAAACAGCCGTTACAGTAACGTAACACCCCTGCATAGATGCGTCAGAGTCAACAGAGAAATCAATAGGTAATCAGGGACTGTGACGGTCCATCGTATGGCCGTTACATGAGTGTGACGGTCCTACGCTGATGCGTCAGAGGGTCTGCTAACAGAAAGTGATATAAAACCTAAGGTATCAACTCACATCATGTATGTAAATCAAATACCATGTCTATTCTAGGCATGATAATGAAGTATAGGCTATCTATATGCGCGGGTACCCGTGAGATAGACAAGATACATCTTTTTAATTTTTCAATTAGGCTAAGAGATGCATGTAATGTATAGAATTGATGTTCTACTATGCATGAAATTCAATCAAACCAGAGGGCTTATAGTCCTATCAAGTTATTTTTGCCGTTCATGAGATAACCTACCTCTTGTCTAGGCTTCAAACTTCCAATTATGGTCTGAACACCGAACTCTAGTTCCCGTCTTCATGTGATTTTTCAGCAACTTCCTTGGGCTCTAACTCCACAACCTCTTGACCTAAAGACGTGAAATTTGGAGAGGAGTTAGTCTAAAGTATTGTAAACAAATACTTCTAAATAACTTACCAAAGATTACGCCTCCTTACCTTGATTCCTTGCGAGCCAAAAGTAAGGGTCACACAGTTCAGAACTAGGTCCTATTTATAGGGTTTTGGCTAGGGTTTGAAGATTAGATCGATTCTAGAGTCCTTAATTTGCTAAAACCTGATCTCTAAGAGTCCTTAGTAATGTTATAACTCTTCCTATGTTGATCTCTAGTGGATAAGAGTCCAAAGTTTTGATCTTTGTACTTGTTCTTTCCTTCACGGAACTAACAGGATGTAACGGTCTAATGCAGGTGCGTTAGAGGCATGTAACGGTCTCATGATAGACCGTTACATTTATTGTTTCCAGAGTTCAACATGAATCAAACTCTTCAGCTTACGGAATTCACTGAGTGTAACGGTCGTAGACCCATGCGTTACAAGCATGTGACGGTCGCACGATAAACCGTTACATTCAACGTATATAGAGTTTCAAATAAATAAAACTCTTTTATTCATTTTTCCATATTATTATTTATATAATTCTTTTTTATCCTTAAATAAGCTAAGTAACCTTCTAGAATATGGGCCAAACTTAATGGTTTTGGGCCTTAAACCCTTTTTAGATGATGTGTAAATATGCTTGGTTAATTATTCAACCTAATTGGGCTTATGATGACTTATTAGTCTCAGAATTCATTTATTAATATATTTAGGCTTTTATAAATTCTAGAAAATTATTTATATAAAATTCTGGGGCACTACAGGGAGCGGGCACGAGCTGAGGGGCGACCCAGCGCCTACTCTGCCACGAGTTATGTAGCGGGTTCCTCTACGCACCAGTGGAGAGAGGAGGAGCGCAGTCGACCGGAGAGATCTGCTGCCATCCAGGGGTCGATGAGGCCCCCACGGGTTCCTCCTAAGGATAGAGGTGAGGCAAAGAGTAGCAAGAGGAGAGAGGAGGGAGGTGGAGAGAGCTAGAGATATTGCCGTTGTACACCTCCTCTTGCACTTTTGTACACCTATATAGTTATGGTGATTATGAAAAACATGTTTTTATTACCTGGGTTGTCCTTTTGCACATGTGTACGTATATCTCCTTACCCCTGCGTTCACTGTAAAAAAATAGGTTAGTTAATCTGTTCGGGTTGGCCCCTTGCTGAGTAAGCAAGAGGATGTTCTTTTTTACCTTGACAAAGGGTCAAGGGGCCAAGCCTTTAATCAACTAAGGCAAATAATGAAAAGATATAGGGAAATGCAACATTCAAGTAGGCAGATGCATACTGAAAATAAAAGATGGTCAAGCACTATGTGATCAAGCAAATGACATTTTTTAATCATTTTTTGGTTTTTTTTTAATTTTTTTTTCTTTTTTTGTTTGTTTTTTTTGTGTTTTGAAACCATTTTTTTTGCTTTTTTTGTTTGTTTTGTTTGTTTTGGATTTTCAATCATTCATTTTTTGGCATATGGTAGACTGTGCATACCATAAAGAATGTTACTCGTTCACCACCTTAAATTCATTCAATATTCTTAAACAGCCTAACAAAGGGTTAACGTGCTTGGATTTCACTTTTTACTTGGCACCTCGCACGGCACATCTTCCTGAGCTTGTCTTTACCTCCCCTTGAGCTTATAACGCACCTTGAGGGGAAGAAGGAAGATAGTAATTAGGGGAAGTTTACGAGGGGATCCGAAAGGTTGGGGACGTGCCTCTCCTACCCTATTGTCTGTTGGGGTTCGGTCTGTGGCTTAGGGAGATTTTATTTGCCCTTACCTTTATTAGTACATGCTTACGCCCAGGGTTTTCTCTGCGGGGACTTTGCCTTCTTGACATGTTCTTTTGATTGGAGTGGACTTACTTCATGCATGCTTATGCCCAGGGTTTTCCCTGCGGGGACTTTGCCCTCTTGACCTGCTATTTTTATCAGACTGAACTTTACTAAGGCTTTGGCAGATTTGTTCCCTTTTGGGCCTTGACTTCCACCTACTAGGGCGGCAGGTAGGTTTGATGGTCTGACTGAATCCTCACTTCCCCCCTCGTAAACCGAAGAGAAGAGAATAGATGACACCTTCCGCTGTTGGTTTGGCTTTAACTTGCTTTGGATTCGGTGCCGTTTGAGTTTAAGAGTTAAGCGTGAAGTGTGTGTCGGTGTTAACCTGAGGTTAACTTGCAAAAAATAAGGATGAATTAGAGATTCTGATCTTTCATGCTCCTCTTCGCACGCACACCATACCAGCGTTTTCTTTCTTTCTTCTTTTTCTTTTTTTTTAGAAACAGAGTTAGGGGTAGTATTTCTTGAGGTATAAACCATTCCAAGGATGAGCTAGTTCTTCACCATCAGCATTAACCAATTTATAGGCATTGCTAGGATAACTTTCTTTTATGACAAAAGGCCCCTCCCAATTTGGTTGGAGTTTTGAGCGAGGACCACCAGGTTTTACAAAGATTCTTTTAATCACCATTTCACCGACTTTAAATTTTCTCTCAATTACTTTCTTTTGATAAAAATGTGAGAGCTTGTTTTGATAAATTTACGCATGTTCAGCGGCGGCCAGACATTTATCATCTAAGAGTTCCAACTGTGCAAGGAGAGATTCGTGACGTTCATCAATAGAGAGCTCCTTATTCAATTGTACTCTGAGAGAAGGAATAAGGATCTCATATGGGACCGCCGCCTCTATTCCATAAGTGAGGGTGAAAGGAGTTTGCCTAGTAGGAGTGTGAATGAAAGTGCGGTAGGCCCATAGAGCTTCAACGAGCTTTTCTGGCCAATCCACAAATTTGTTAGCCTCACATGTTTTCTTGATGATTTTGATCAAAGTTTTATTTGTTGCCTCTGCTTGCCCATTACCCTATGGATAATAAGGGGACGAATGATGCAATGTAATGTTATACCTATTGCAGAGGTCTTGCAGTTCTTGAGAGATAAATTGAGGGCCATTGTAGGTGACGAAGTAGCTTGGGATACCGAATCTTACAATGATGTTCTTCATGATGAACTTATAAATGGTTGGCACTTTAATCTCCACGTAAGCTTCTACTTCTGCCCACTTGGTGTAGATCTAGTTAAAATCTACTTTTAAAATAATAAAAGAATATAGAGGCTAAAAGGGAGCATACGTGGGATGCTATAATAGAGGGTGATCGCTAGAGGACTAGCGGGCCTCAAAATATGTAATCAATAAATAAAAGGAGGGATCGTGTTATATACCTTAAAGAGCGGGGAGATGTGAGTGCTTCCTTCTCTTCCGATCGGCCGGCCGATGGAGAGAGTCTTCTTACTTGATTACCCTTGCAAACAAAGACAACACCAACAAAAAAATATGGAATTAGACAACCAGTGCGTAGTATCAAATCCAAATGAAATATGTAAACGTGAATGTATGGAGATGAACACACTTGTTGGGGTGTTGCCCCTTTAACCCCTTAAGTGTAAGGGTGGGAGTATGAATGATGAATGATATGCAAATAAAGGATGTGTAAGTGTTGCACTGAAAGGAGGCTCAACGTGGTTGAGATGAGAGTAATAAAAGAAATATGATGCATGCGGGAAAATGTAGGTAAAAGAAAAGAGAACAAAGAATGGAGAAAGAGTATAATAGAATAAAAGAGCCTGGGGATATTTCTCTGCGAAGGCTTCTGATGAATGTTTGGGAGAGAGTCTCCAAAGGGATGAAGCAGCAGGTGTAGGGAGCTCCTCCTTAAGCCACGAATCCGGCAGCACCTCCCCTTAGTCTTGAAGATTCGTCTCCCCTGA
Organism: Amorphophallus konjac; assembly: GCA_022559845.1. NCBI lineage: Eukaryota > Viridiplantae > Streptophyta > Magnoliopsida > Alismatales > Araceae > Amorphophallus > Amorphophallus konjac. The sequence goes on along the minus strand of CM040118.1, from coordinate 97,584,480 downwards.
GCAAGGGCCGCAGGGGCTATTTATAGAGAGATCATAGGTTTTAATCCAAGAACAAATAGGATAATCATCCATGGCAATAGGATAAATCCTGGGAAGAGTCCCCCCTAGTTTGGAAAGCCATCCAGAGCCTTACCCAATTGAAACGGGCCGATGGCGTCTGACCTTATGGTCGCCCATTAAATGGGTGTCCACCCTAATAGTCGTTCATTCCAAGCCAAATTAAGAAATTCCTAAATTAACAAAGAAATCGCGTCTGGTGTCCCAGACGTGAATTATTAATTTCATGAATTTTGGATGGATTAGAAAATATCAAATTTAGGCAAGGAAGTACGCTTCTATGGTCGTGGACGCGTTCAAGAATAGGTGACTAATCAAGTGGATGCGCTTTCTTAAATTATTTAGAAAAGTGGAAAATTACCAAAAATTGACAAGGAAACTGCGTCCTGATGAACAGACGTGTTTTAAGAATTTTGGTAATTATCAAAGAAATCGCATCCTGACGTACAGACGCCTTTTATTGAATTTATGAAATTACCAAAAACTAAAAAGGAAATCACGTCTGTTAAGACAGACGCGTATTCTTGAATTTCAAGGCATTTGGTAATTATCAAAAATAGAAAAGGAAATAGCGTCCACTCAACCGGTCGCCCAATAAAACTGCGTCTAGGGGGTATGACGTGTTAAATAAAATGTTCCCAAAAATTGGAGAAAAGCCTAGGAAAAAAAAGGAAAAAGCTGAAGAAAGTTGAATATTCCTGAAAAGTTGGGAAAACCACTCAAATAAGTCGATTCGAGGGTCAAGTTGGGCGTTATAAAGCAATATGCGATGTATTCAAAGTAATGTCAATTTTAGCGTGTCGACAGCTGCCCTGCCTTGGCGTCTGCTTTGTAAGGGAGTAGAGTGAACTGAAAAGTAGATGCCAAGGTGTGATGAGACACGCGATCAACATCACTGGATGGGAATCAAATCAAAAGATCCTGATGAAGCAATCTCGAGTGGTTCAATGAAATTAACAATTGTCTGGATAAAGGAAGCATGCGGGCACGCGGGCACGAAGGAGATAAAAGGATGTGATCAACTTCCAGTACGGTGGAAGTACCTCAGGTCACAAACTTGTAGGTTTCACCATTGGAGAGCGGTTATCAGCCAATGTGGACGTGTTGCAGCCAAGGTGGATCAAAGGAAAAGAGAGTGGAAATAAGGAGATAGAATCCAAACAAAGGAGTTTTCGAGGAAACTGCCCAAAACGGTGACAAGACGAACTGAGGACTCAATTCGACATGGAATATCTCATATCTTGAAAATTAGGGATCAATTGACCTTCAAAATTGATTTATTAGAATGATTTTTCAAAAAGTTTGTTTTAAACTCCTACATGAATGCATGCCGGGTTTAAAGGTAAATTAAAACAAATTTAAAATAAAAGATAATCAATGATAATATTGTTAAGCTGCCAAGACTGAGTCAATAAATCGATCTCGTGAACCGATACTGAGCTGAAGCCCGTTTATCCGCGCACCAATTCATAAAAGGGAACAATCGTCCCCAGTCTTGGACAATTCAACGTCCTATCCGTATGACTAAGACTCCTCTGGAATCATCATTATTTTTGATGAAGGGGAACTCAAATCCCAGATTTACCAAAGCCACAAGGTCCTTGATATAATCTAGTAGTGTAGATAACATATAGTAAAATGCATACATGGAGACGGTGATAGCAATAAGCATGAGGGAATAAGAAATGAGATGCAAACATCGTGGGACTTAGATGATGATACCCAGACGGTGGGACCAAGATCTTCTTCTTGCACTCAAACTTCATTAGCCAAGTTAGCATAAAGCAATTGAAGTATAAGGCATGAAAGCATCAAAGCATTCAACAACATTGTATAGCATTGAAAAGCGTCATGGAAAGCATCATGTATAAAGCCGTAAAGTAGGAGAGCGTTCCAAATATTTTTGTTGTTGTCATGAGGATGACAATCTTGGCCAGTCATCAGAAAATTTATGCATGAAGGAGCAGGATGATATCCAGAATGGTCGAGCAAAGCTAGCAGGAATAATGGAGGAAGTTGGTTCTTGAATGATTGGAGTGATGTGTAAAGCAGCAGAGATAATCAGAGTGATGCCCTGAGTGGCAGGAGATTGGCATGAATTGCTCAAAATGATAGAGAGGTGATAATCGAAGTGCCCAGGGTGGCATATCATGAGAATATTGAGAAGAATCAAAAGATTGATAGCAATGAATGGAGAGGAGTCATCCCGAGTTCTTGGTCCTTCAAAGGGTCGTCCCTGTAGAAAACACCATCAGAAAAATACAATGTAATTTTTTTTTGAAATATGTAAATTTTTATGAGTTTTAGAAATATTCAATTTTTTTTAATTTTGAAAGTATTCAAATTTTTTTGGATTTTGGAAAATATTTTATTTTTTTTAAATTTTGGAAATATTTAAATTTTTTTAGAATTTTGATTTAGACATTGCCAATGTAGCATCAAAGGATGTTTAAACCACTGGCTAGGGGTTCTCGTTCTTTCCCCTTTCATTAAAGACTACCCAAAGCCGGGTGTGCGTTTAAGGTGGCGCCCTAAAGTCGACTATCCATGGTTAACGGTGCCCCTACTAAGGCCATACCTGAGAAACATTCAGGCACAGAGGGAGAAGAGAAGAACCATTGGGGATAAGCCTTATGCAAGATATGAGATATCAGGACTCGAATTCCTCTCAAGGTATTACCCCTCAAAGAGGTAGTCTATTGCGCCGGGGCTTTTATGCCTTTGATTTTTAGACCCTTAACATGCATACGACTAGGGTTTTTCTGCGGGGACTTTGCCTCTCTTGACATGCCTTTATGTCACGCCCCGAGCTTTTAATACAGCGGAAGGAATATCGGAATGTGAACAGCCAGCGTGGTAAGCCTCTCTCAAGCAAGAAATCAGAGCGCAAGATATTCACATAGAAGTAATTGCATAATTTTTTTTCCAAAGTCTAACTTTATTCCATACTAGTAACCACAAGTACATTGGATTCATGACTTTAAACATCCTTACATCATAGACTCAAGAAAATAGAAAATTACAATAGGACTCAACTAGACTTCTTGACAACTAGGTCTTCTCTCGATCCATTTGACCTTCAATCACTCTCGGACCCGCTACTTGTATATTCCGAATCCGATTCACCTATACTTCCTGAAAAATTGAGAAAGTAGATATGAGCACACTTGCCTAGTAGGTATCCTCGCATCAACTTAAAGGCAATATTTAAGTGATTAATGTCTTAGCTCTAGATCTTAAGGTAAAAATAAGAATGCGATAAACAAGCGATATAAACCAAGATAACCAAGAATTATGAAATAACTGAGCAAGTAGACGTGAGCGAGTATAGACCATGAACAAGCAAGATTTATCATGTAGATGTAAATTTGGCCTTTCATGAACAAGAATGTACGAGCAAGTATCTAGAAAGTACTTTAGACAACCTTGTAAAGGCTATGTACCAGAAAGTCATTAACAAGCATGTAATTTCCATAACGAGTCTCGTGGTTCTTCACTCATTTATAAGGGAAAGTACTCCCAGCGCAATGCGACGGTGGTATCATCATACCCCATAGTTTATAGCACATTTCCGACCATCCATCGTGGGGGCTAGAATGGAGCCCTTGGTTACAATCTGTGCCCGGTCTTGCATCTTCAAGTTATAAATCTAGCTACTTCCATGAGATATAATAATAATTTTGGCAAATGATTTCAATTCCAAATAATAAGTTTCATGACAAAGTAACCAAGATATAGAATGTACCCAAAATAGAGATAAGATTCCAAAGAAGAATTAAAGGAACATTATGCTACGACGGCATTCCGGAAGCATAATGGTACATTAATTACGTTCCATTAATTAACATCAACTTATTAAACATAGGTTGAGAGTCTAGAAAATCCTAAGATCATCTAGGAACTCAAGGAATCCAACCCTAAGGGTCAAACCTCGGGTTAGACAAATTAAGGAACTGAGCGGTCGTTTCCAGGACCATTTCATGGATCAGGCGGTCAAGCCTGGACCGTTTAGTAGAGCTATGCGGTCAGGTCAAGACCGTTTGTATCGAGTCTAATCTAGAACAAAGAAAGCTTGACTGAGAGAGGCATGTGGTAATGAGATGACCGTTTGCCATAGGAAGCGGTCTCTTTCCGACCGTTAGGTAACCCTTAGCGGTCGCCATGAAGACCGTTTGGAATCCATAATTCAGAAAACATCGATAGTGTAAGTGCTTTCTAGACAATTTGGGTTTTAAAGGTACAACCAGCTCGGCATCCTAGTGGAAATCCCAGGCTCGCGGAGTCTTACGGAGGCCTTGAAACATAATCCCCTAGTCCGACAGAAGGAATATCCGGCGTAGAGATTCATAAGTCCAAGAAAGTGTGCCTATAAGTGCAAAGTGTAACACATGACATCATACCGGAATATGTGCCACATACATTAAGAAAATGACTCAAGATGAGAGAGATATCGTGAAAGTCATCGACCAAAACTCCATTATAAAGTCTATCCATGAAATCATGATCATAAATACAAGAGTATAAGTTTTGGCATGAAATTAACATAAGTTTAAAATAAGTCCCAAGTGCAAAAAAAACATGAAATCAACTAAGATGAACAATAAATGTAACCAAGTATATGATACAATACTTAAAACAGGAGTAAAACCTAATTAACTAGGCTTCCTATATGATAAATAAGGCTATTTTGAAATATGTTTCGGGTTAACATAAATACAGAACTCAGAAACCCAAACTGTCTTGTGTTGACCGTTTCACTGGGCTTAGCGGTCTATCGCGGGGCCGCTAAAGAAACGTAAGCGGTTTGTGGAAGACCGTTTCTTCCTGTCTACTGTAAACAGAAATAAAACTGAGATATATACTAATATAGGGCAAATAGATACATGGTAAATGGTTAAAACATGCTTCTAAGACATGATAGAAGGACTTAAACTATAGAAATGCATGGGTTGACGTGAAATAGACAATAATTTTCATTTTTATCTCAATAAGGCTAGGTTCATGCATGGTAAATGAACTAACTACGCAGTCCCAATAAAATACAAAATACTCCACCTACGATGCATGAAAACGACTGAAAATTGAGGGCTTTTACTCTTAAGATCATGTTTAAGCCATTCATGAGATAACCTACCTCTAGACTAGACTTTAATCGTCAAATTTGAGATTAGAATTTGACCCTATTTTTTGCTCGTCTTGAACTGGAACAGCAACTTTGTTGTCTTCTAACTCTTGATCCTCTTCACCTAAGACCACGAAAATTGGAGGGTAAGAAGAGGGTACTAAAAGGAACAAATAACTCTAATGAACTCCTATCGAATTATCTCATTTAGGGCTCCTATTTTGCTGATCAATCTGGCCCGGTCGCACAATTTCCTGAGATTCTTGTATAGAATTAGCAACTTTGAACGCCTCTATCTTCCTAGTGGCTTGATCTCCTAAGACAAAATTCGGAGGGTAGTTAGACCTTAGTATGATGAACAAAATATTCTAAAGAACATACCTCTAATTCATCCTCCTTATCTTAGTTCCACGCGTGCCAAAGGTAAGGGTCGCGCAGGTTGGTTCTGAGGTCTATTTATAGGTTTAGCCAGGGTTTTAGGGATTTGTACGAACTTAGAGTCCTAATTAGGCCACCAATCCATCCTAAAGGCGTTCTAGAGTCTTCTAGCCAACAGATTGCATCAATCCCAGTGGATTTAGATTGAAGAAAATGGAGTTTTTGTGCTATTCTAAACTGCTCGCGTTTGGACTCTTAAAAGCGATCCTTTCAGGACCGTTTCTTATCCCAAGCGGTTGCGCGATAGACCGCTTTTGGTCTTGGGCGCCGAATTTAGATTTAATTCAGACTCTTCTTATTATTTATATGTTTATTTATATAATAAGGGGTAATTATCCCCACAAATTTCATAAATGCTTCATTTAAGCTTCTAGAATATTGGCCAAACCTTATGGGCTTGGTTTTAGGTCTCTTGGGCTTATTTAAATGGACCAGATCTTTTTTGGGGGCTTTAATTTGGGTCCTATGGGCCAATTTAAGTTGGGCTGAGCCTTTTAATGAATATAGGGCCTTTAAAATTCCTTACTAATTATATTTTAATCTTAGAAAATTCCTAAAAAATTTGGGGTGTTACACTTTATCTCATAATTTTGCATTCATTGAATTTTGACTTTGATATAGCCCCTTTTGGCTAGATTTATCATGAAAAGCTCTCTTTATTCCAGGTCAAGACTGCCCCTATTCGAGACTCCTCCCGTATTGGGAAGTACCTAGGTTGGTCATCTTACCCGTCAACCTCTTGCACCTGCACTTGGCCGAGCAGAGAAGAGAAAAGACTTTTGATGCATACCTATGGCATGGCCAAAGCAGCAACAATGTTTCATCAAAGGAGGCCGGCTAAGGACGCTGTGAAGTGTGTGGAGTGTCCAGCTAAGGGTTGCCCTTAACAAGCAGGGAGAGAATATTGAACTCCCAGAGCGGGGTTCTTATAGTCAAAGTGCTGCATAGCAAGCCTAAAGACTCTTTTCTTTTTTTTTTGAAGATTAAATTGAAGACCTAGGATAAATGCCTTGAAATACCAGTCTTAATCAAGTTAAGAAGCACTTCATTTTGAAAACCGTGGGTGAAAGATAGTGAATGCAAATCTTACGTAAAAATGTTACCTTGCAACCTTGGGAAGCAGTAGCCGCCGGAGGCAATCTTGATGAACATGGGATCTGTCCTTAATGACAGAAAAAGGATTGGAAGTCAAGGTTTGAAATGACTTAATAAGAAGGAGTGGTACCAAGACCAGACCCAGACGAATAAGGGTAAAAGGAAAAGAGGTGAGGGCTAGAACTCCCTCACTAAGGTGCGGAGACCCTGATCACATAAAAGGTCTACAGAGGAAATGGAAAATCAAGAGGAGGGGTGAGGACTGAAGCCTCGGAAGTAGTGGGAGAACGGGCAGATGCCCAAAATGGTAGATGTGGAAGAAGTCGGGTCGGACCCGGGATCAAGAGGAATTAAAAGGAGAAATTGGTAGATGGAAAGCGGGGAATCCGGAGGGTCCAGAGGCAAGGGAGGAGAATCATGATGGGAAAAAGAATCTGGAGGCTCTAGAGGGGGAAAATATCGAGAGACGTGATGCCTTGGAAAAAGGTATGGGAAGAGATGATTTAAAAAGAAGAAAAGGACAAAGGAAGCGATGTCCCGAAGGAGTAGGAGAAGGAATCGGAAGAAAGATGGAAGATCCGGAGGTTCCGAAGGGAAAAGATAAAAAGGAGCACGATACATTCCGGAGGAAGAGGAAGGAAAGGGGCGTGATGCCCGGAAAGGATTTTTGGAGGTTCCGAAGGAGTATAATCAGAAGGGGCGTGATGCCCTAGGAGATTGGAGGGAAGATAAGATGGAAAATCCGGAGGTTCCGGAAGAATGGAGAGGGAAGGGGCATGGTGCCCGGGGAAAAGATCGAGAGAAAAAGAAAGAAAATTCGGAGGTTCTAGAGGAATGGAATCAGAAGGGACGCGATGCCCTGGGAAGGATAAGGAGTGAGATAAAGAATCTGGAGGTTCCGGAGGAGGAAGATAGAAAAGGGCACGATGCCCTGAGAGATCCAGAGGTTCCAGAGGAGGAAGGTGTAAAAAGGGCGTGATGCCCTTGAAGGAGAGAAAAATCCAGAGGATCCGGATATGGAGGTGTGGAGGGGCGCGATGCCCAAATAGGGAAATCCGGAGGTTCTGGAGGAGGAAGATAGAAAGGGGTGCGATGCCCTGAGAGATCTGGAGGTTCCAGAGGATGAAGATAGAAAAGGGCACGATGCCCTGAGAGATCCGGAGGTTCCGGAGGATAAAGATAGAATAGAGCGCGATGCCCTGAGAGATCTGGAGGTTCCAGAGGAATAGAATCAGAAGGGGTGCGATGCCCCGGGAGAATCAGTAAGAAGCCCGGAGGACCCGGACATGAGGGTGTATAGGGGAGCGATGCCCAAAGAGGGAGGTCCGGAGATTCCAGAGGAATAAGACACCATGGGGCGTGATGCCCCGGGAGGATGAGAGAGAAATCTGGAGGGTCCGGATGCCAGAGTTGAGAGTGGGCGCGATGCCCTGGGAGGAAACTACAGGGGGCACGATCCCCTGTAGATAGTGGAAAATCCGGAGGATCCGGATATAAGAGATGGGAAAGGGCGCGATTCCGATGCCCTGCAGATAGAGGAAAATCCGGAGGATCCAGATATAAGAGATGGGAAAGGGCGCGATGCCCTAAGATAAGATTGGAGGGGGAATAATGTCCTATAGATAGAGGAAAATCCAGAGGGTCCGGATATAAGAAGTGGGAGAGGGCGCAATGCCATGAGAGGAAACTGGAGGGGACGCGATGCCCTGCAGATAGATGAAAATCCGGAGGGTCCAGATATAAGAAGTGGGAGAGGGCGCAATGCCCTGAGAGGAAACTGGAGGGGACGCTATGCCCGGCCAGTGTCAGGGGACCCGGAGATCCCGAAGGTAGAGGTGAATGAGATGGGGAATGCGGAGGATCCGGAGGTTCAGGAAGGCGGGGAAGATACGGGTCTGCAAACCCAGGAAGAAAGGAATGCAAATGCATGTAAATGCAATGCAATGGAGGCGATGGATGCACAGAATGCAATGAGTGCAAAGAATGCGTGGAATAAGAAGGTGAGATCCTCCTCCTCACCCATGGAGTGGCCCATAAGGTGATAGATGAAAATGGAGATGAAGTAGAATAGGTAGTAGGTAAGGTAGAGGAGGGCCCCTTAGCACCAGGATAATCGCCCCTCCATAGCAGTGAAAGTGTGCAGCCCATCAGCCGAAGGGATAAAATCAAAGCCTATAACGAAGCTTCAACAATAAATGCCAACTCCCTTGGAGGGCGAAGAGTAATAATGTGAGGGAGTTGGAATGGGAAGCATCGTCTCTCCCAGGGATTGTGGTGTATAAAGAGTGTTGAACAAAATGAGCATTCGCCCCTTGAACAGAAGAATGGGTTCGAGATTGGAGGGTTGAAACAAGGGGTGCCCAGCCCGGTCCTTGGGCATAGACTCACACGGCATCAACGCTTGACTTTCTTATCTGGTGAGCATTGGTGGGGACTTGGCCTCTTCAACCATGCTCGACACAAAAACACGGATTGGCATCTGGCAAATAAACTCTTGTGTCTTGAACATCATAGTCGTGGCCAACTCCCTCTTGCCCGGCTCTCGATCATCTTCGGCACATGCGCCTGTAGAGACACACGCATTTCGAGTGGTAGAGGAAGGTGAGGTGGAGGCGGTAGGCTCCATGGATGGTGGAAGTGTAATGGAAGGTGTTGGAGGGAACACGTCAAGCCTCACCCTTTGCTCGGAAGCGGACGGGGTTGGCTCGTGTGTAAAAAGGGGTGGTCCCTGCTCAAGATTTACCACGGGTAAAGGGAAAGGGGTAGGGTTAAATTGTGAAGTAGGTGTAGTTGGATTAGGGGTTAAAAGGGTAATGGAGGGCCAAGGTGGTGGCAATGGGAGGTTAATTGGAGGAAGTTTAGTGGTGGGATCGGTGGAAGCCAGTGGAGTGGTGCTTAATGAAGGTATAACCGGTGAAGGATTAGTGGAATGTTCGACGGAGGCCGGTGTTGTGGGGGCTAATGGTGTACTTGAAGGTATAATGGGAGGTGTAAAAGAAGGAGGTTTGGTGTGTAGGAAACGCCGGATGGGGCGAGAGGTGTTAGGGTTAGGAGACATGTCTTGATGTGCCAGTTGGGTGATTGGAGTATCGACCCATCGTCGTAACGCCAATAAGTCTCAAAAATGGGAGTTGGATTAGGGACGGTGGCATCATCCTGAGTAGGAGGTTCATCTGGTGGTAGTGGAGGGAGAGGAAAGAGAAGAAAACTCGGAAGGGGTGCCTTCGAAACTTCACCATGTGCCGTCTTCAATTCTTCAATTGTCGGCTCTTCATTGTCGGGTTCAAGTGGATGCCGTGGTGGAGGCATATTGATGGGTGATGGAATGTAATGTGGAGAATTCTGTGTATATGGATGCGGAGGCGGAGGCGGAGGCGGAGGCGGAGGCGGAGGGCCATATGAATGAATAGGGTGAATGGGTGGAGGGTGGACGACATCAACTTGATCATTGAAATCTGCTGGCTCTTGCTCACTTGCATTGTTGATGCCATAGTCATCTCTCTTCTCCTTCAATTCTTTCTCCATCTTCGTAATGTTATTTATGAAAGCATGAAGAGGATTGACTGGAGGAGGAGGAGGAGGAGCGGGCCGCGGGCTTGTGACCCTCTTTAATTGTTCCTCCAACGAAGCAACTTTATCAACGAGAGCTTGGAGGGGCATAACAGAAGAAGTAGAGGGTTGGCATGGCCTTGGGGGAGGGGCCACATAAGATAGCAGTGGAGGGGGATTAACGGGCTGACCCGGAAAAGGACCCGATCGAGCCGGGTTGCAAGGAAAATATGGGCCTTGGAGCCGTGAAGGTGAAGGAATAGAAGGAGGCGGGTGATGGACCACCCGAAGAGGGGTATGTGTGGAAGAGGAAGGCGGGTGATGGGCCACCCGAAGAGGAGTATGTATGGAAGGAGGCGGGTGATGAGCCACCCAAATGGGAATATGAACAGGAGAGGGAGGCGGGTGATGGGCCACCCGAATGGGAGTGGAAGGAGGATGAGAAAAACTAGATGCACCCTCAACAACGGCTTTAAGGGCCTGGATTTGTTGAGGGGTGAGATGATCTATTGCATGCAAGACTCGGGCGACCTTCTCGTCGTCGGGAGGAGACGGTCCCGTGGGAATAGTGGCTCGCGACTGAGGCGAGGGACCATGAGGTTGGAAATTGCCCATGGGTCGGGTAAGACCATAGGAATGAGGACACGGTCCCTTAAAAGAATTATGGTGAAAATCATGATGAACATGTTGAACTTGAGGAGTGTAGGATGTGCTAGGTTGTGCATCCTCATAATTATAATTAGGATTTAACATGTTGGTTTGATTATCAAAGCGAAACATCATGTAAATAATCAAAATTCAATCAAAATATTTTGTAAGAACATCAAACAAGTTGGAATGTTACGCTTGATTTTTTTATGTTGAACCTTGATGAATTAAATGATTTTATCAAAGTTGATATGATTCACTCAAGGTCATGAACCTAGTTTCAATAAGATTTTCTTCAATGCCAACTAGGTGGATTCTCTCACCACGTTTTAGGCCAACTAAAACCCGGGGACTTCAAAAGGTACAACCTGTCCGACGTCCGTGAGGGAATCTACGGGTGCGGGGGCCTATGGAGGCCTTGGTTTAGGAATTACTGATCCAAAGAGACGGAGTACTCAATGGAGGGTCCTTCCTTAACCAAGAGAGGGGTATGGCTCCTAGAAGTGCAGAGAGAGGAGGTCTCCCAAGCCAAGATGCTCCTGTATGCAAGCTAATGCAAAAGATAACACAAGACAAATAGAATGATGCAGATATAAAGAATGGATGCATGGAAGCACAAAGGGGAAGGGCAATCGATATGAACAGTAATATGCAATGCAAACAATGCAAACGATTCACAGAACAATGGAATGCAAAAGAATTGAATTGTGAATATATGTGATGGCAATGCAACAAAGATGTTAGATCACAAGATATGAACATGGGATATGCAACAAAATGCAACGAGTGAATATGCAGCAGACAACAGAAGGGAAGAAATGAGATGATGCAGAGAATTAGCGCCTGCCCCTGTGGGCGCAATTTTTTTTTAGAGAATGGGCATTCAGAGATCTAGCCGCAGACTCTTTTCTTTTTGGGAATGAGCGTCCAAAGGTCTAAACGCGGATTATTATTATTATTATTATTATAGAAAAGAAATAACGCGTTTGGGATACCATACGTAGTTTTTTTTTCACAGAAAAATAATAACGCATCTGGAAAACTAGACGCTATTTTTTTAACAGGGTAGCAGGGATGGGAATGGGCGTCTGCGGGAGTGGGCGCTCATTCAATGAGCGTCCACTGTACTAGACATAATTTTTTTTAAACAGGATAACAGAAGTGGAATTTCAAATAAATCTATGAATTAACAGTCACTTGGGAAATAAGAGGGAAAGAGTGCTCGTGGAGCACTAATGGGAGCTGCACCGTGGGTGCAAAAGGGGGATGGCACGCGTGGGTGCCTAATGGGGGAGGGTAATCAAAAAAGAAAAATTGTAGGAAGTCCCACCGTGATCACCAATCTGTAGATCTATTTAAAATCCACTTTTAAAATAATAAAAGAATAAAGAGGCTAAAAGGGAGCATACGTGGGATGCTATAATGGAGGGTGATCGCCAGAGGACTCGCGGGCCTCAAAATATGTAAGCAATAAATAAAAGGAGGGATCACGATATATACCTTAAAGCGCAGGGAGATGTGAGTGCTTCCTTCTCTTTCGATCGGCTGGCCGATGGAGAGAGTCTTCTTACTTGATTACCCTTGCAAACAAAGACAACACCAACAAAGAAATATGGAATTAGACAACGAGTGCGTAGTATCAAATCCAAATGAAATATGTAAACGTGAATGTATGGAGATGAACACACCTATTGGGGTGTAGCCCCTTTAACCCCTTAAGTGTAAGGGTGGGAGTATGAATGATGAATGATATGCACATAAAGGGCGTGCAAGTGTTGAACTGAAGGGAGGCTCAACGTGGTTGAGATGAGATTAATAAAAGAAATATGATGCATGCGGGAAAATGCAGTTAAAAGAAAAGAGAACAGAGAATGGAGAAAGAGTAGAATAGAATAAAAGAGCCTGGGGATATTTCTCTGCGAAGGCTTCTGATGAACGTTTGGGAGAGAGTCTCCAAAGGGATGAAGCAGTAGGTGTAGGGAGATCCTCCTTAAGCCACAAATCCGACAACACCTCCCCTTAGTCTTGAAGATTCGCCTCCCCTGAGCAAGGGCCGCATGGGCTATTTATAGAGAGATCATGTGTTTTAATCCAAGAACAAATAGGATAATCATCCATGGCAATAGGATAAATCCTGGGAAGAGTCCCCCTAGTTTAGAAAGCCATCCGGAGCCTTACCCAATTGAAATGGGCTACAAAACGAGGAAGGAAGGACCTGCTTGCGATTTTGGGAAGTTACATGGAAATGGCGTCTGACCCTATGGTCACCCATTAAATGAGAGTCCACCCTAAAAGCCACTCATTCCAAGCCAAATTAGGAAATTCGAAAATTAACAAAGAAATCGCGTCTGGTCTCTCAGACGCGAATGATCAATTTCATGAATTTTGGATGGATCAGAAAATATCAAATTTAGGCAAGGAAGTACGCGTCTATGGTCATGGATCTGTTCAAGAATAGGCGACTAATCAATTACGCTCTTTCTTAAATTATTTAGGAAAGTGAAAAATTACAAAACATTGACAAGGAAACCGCATCCTGATGAACAGACGCGTTTTAAGAATTTCGGTAATTATTAATGAAATCACGTCCTGATGTACAGACACCTTTTATTGAATTTATGAAATTACCAAAAATTAAAAAGGAAATCGCGTCTGTTATGATAGACGCGTATTCTTGAATTTTGAGAAATTTGGTAATTATCAAAAATGGAAAAGGAAATAGCATCCACTGAACCGGTCGCCGAGTAAAACCGCATCCATAAATAAAATGTTCCCAAAAATCAGAGAAAAGCCCAAGAAAAAAAAAGGAAAAAGTTGAAGAAAGTTGAATTTTCCAGAAAAGTGGGAAAAACCACTCAAATAAGTCGATTCGAGGGTCAAGTTGGGCGTTATAAAATAATATGAGATGTACTCAAAATAATGTCAATTTTAGCGTGTCTACACTTGGTGAAGTATTCCATGACCGTAAGTATGAAGGATTTAGATTTTGTAAGGAGGTTTGCATCACCAAGAGGTCCAATAATATCGAAAGCCCACATGGAGAAAGGCCATGGGGAGGACATAGGATGGAGTGAAGAAGCAGGAGAATGAATTGTATCGACGTGCAGTTGGCACTTAACACACCTTCGAACAAAGATGGAGTAATCTTCTTCTAGAGTGGGCCAGTTGAACCTAGCATAATGATTTTCTTAGCTAACATCTGACTATTGACATGGCCACCACAAACTCCAGAATGTGCCTCTTCCACAAGCTTCCACGCCTCGTCGTCATCAAGACACCTGAGAAGAACATCGGTAAGACCTCTTCTATAGAGTACTCCTCCAACCAAAGTGTATCTTTGGGCGACTCTCCTGATAGCCTTCTTTTCCTCTTCTATGGCTTTTTCAGGATAAGACTGATCTTGACAATATTTGGCAATCTCATAATACCATGATTTTTCCTCATCGTCCATTTCTTCTTCTAAATCCAATAGCATGACCTCCCTATTCTCAAAAGCTTCTCCTTCCTTCTTAAGCACCTCCTCTTTAACACTAAGAAATGCATGATCCTTGATATCGGGAGTAAGACGCTTCTGAATGATAACAGAATGAAAGTCCCGCTCGGGGAAAAAAATCAAGGAGGAGGTAAGTAAAGTAAGGGCGTCAGCTAAGATGTTCTGGCTGCGAGGAACATGGACAAAGATCAGCTTAGTAAAGAGCTTGGCATAAGCAGAAGTAAGTTCCTGATGAGGGCATCCCTTGCCCCTCCACATTTTCTCCGGACTCGGATTGTTTGTCGACAAGCGCCATTATGTTAGTCATGTATTTTTGAGTCTAGTCATGTAATCTTCACATTTTATTTGAGTCAATATCATGTAATTTTCCCTTTATTTGAGTCATGTACCTAGGTTAGTGAGTCATTTTCTAAGTATTGTGTCATTAGGTTGGTTTGTTAGGCTAGTGGGCCCAATTCATTGGGCTTGGCCCAAGGGCACCCCTATCCCTTCGGTTATTTGTCATTGAGTCAAATGTCAGGGACTTTTGTAGAAATGTGGGTTGCCTATATATAGGACCTCATTCCCCTCATTTTGAAATAATGAACAATTGAATGAAAATTGAAATCCACTTCCAAATCCCACTAGATCTCTCTCTCTCTCTCACTCTATCTCTCTCTCTAAGGGGTCACCCCCTCTCTCTCTCTCTCCCTCCACCCCAATTTTCGGAATTTTCTCTCTCCTCCCCATTCACCCCTCATTAAGACCTCTCCCCTTCCCCATACACCCATTTAACTCCCCCCCAACCCAAGGTGGCATCCTCCAATCCACACCCCACCTCCCAACCCCCAACTACCCAACACCACTTCCTAAGCACCCCTTCCTCTCCCCAAGGTTGAAGGGGCTCTTCCCTAAGCCCAAATTCAAATTTTCCTCTCCCTACGGCAGTGCCCTTCCATCTCCCCACCTCCCAAACCACCCAAAGTCGCAGCCCCCCTTCCCCATACCAGCCAAGTTCACCCTCCACCTCTTACTCTCTTGGCCATCCCCTTCCCCACCCCCTCATCTTCTTCTCATTCAGCCTCTGTTTCAGGCAGCAGAGTTACGGCGACTTGTAGAGGCAGCCACGACCGTCTCTCAAAGATTCAGGTGGCAAGGCCTACATTGCTGGAATCTTCATCGAGATAGCTGTCCAACGGTGGTGGTCTCGCTGGCTTCCGAGTTC
Source organism: Amorphophallus konjac (assembly GCA_022559845.1). NCBI lineage: Eukaryota > Viridiplantae > Streptophyta > Magnoliopsida > Alismatales > Araceae > Amorphophallus > Amorphophallus konjac. Next base: position 97,568,874 of record CM040118.1, on the reverse strand, counting down.
GAAGCTGTCCGGAGGAGCGTCATCTTCAACGACTGTGCAATCTGTCCCAGACTGAAGACCAGAGCGATCTTGGAAGCTGTTATGCGGTCAACCTTGGAGGAATTCGAGCACACTTCCTTCTACAAAATCCATCTTCGTCTAGTCCTCCATCAGTAGCAGAAAGAACGACGCCAATCGTCTGCCCGAGCTATTTGTTCTGAATTATTTCGTCGGAGTGTGCAGTCTGCCACCAGTGGACTTAGGTTTGACCTGTCTTCATTTATCTGGCCACCATTCTCATCTCCGACCTCGGATTGTGGCCCCGTCAGCTTCTGCTCGAAGCTACTCCGACCACGATCGCGTCACCGCTAGTTTTGTTCAATTTGAAGTTTGGGAACGACTGCAGCGCCTTCTGCAATCCACTGCATCAGTTCTGCATCAGTCCAAAGCAGAGTGCTGCTGTCCTGCTCCAGTCGCCGGTCCGATCAGCCCCGAGGTCCAGAGCTTCCCAAAAAATTCAGGCATCATCCTCTGTCAGTTGGGAAACTTTTGGCGTAGGTTTCGTCAAGATCTGAGCTCTGTGGAATTTTTGGCAGTGACATCACCGCCCCCCTGTCCAACAATTCTGAAGGTTGGCAGAACCGGCGGGGATCGACAAATCGGGTTTCCTTAGCATAAGTCCCCACCCCACTTGGCCGGCTGAAGGCCCCTCCCTGCGTGGAGATAGTATTGGATGTAATAAGATTAATCACCACCCCAAGATCACCCCTCCTGCGAGAGGTGTAGTGGTGTAATCTTTCCATTTCAGGTTGAAGCGACACCGATGCGGCGTGCGGGTGCATACCCTCGCCTCCCCGCTCACCCCCGTCTCCAGCCGGAGTCGGCGTCTTCACGCCGGCTAGGTGAGCTCCTGAACATCTCTCATTGCTGTAATGGACTTGCTTAGCTTAGTATTGCTATAGTTACTCCGTCGGCGGTAAGAGAGTGTCCGATTTTAAATTGCTACCCAAATTGAGTGACCACCGCGGGCGAGTTGTGAGAGCATCCACTTAATCCACACCCTTGGTGTGTTGGCCGCCCATGATTTGGGCATCCTAGGCCCATTTGGGGTTCTCCTCAAGCTAGCCAACCATTGGAGCCTCAAGGTCCCGCCTCGGACCTTCTCCAACATCGCCTAGTCACCATCGGGCACTAGTGTGCGCCATACGGGTGAGCTCGCTAGTGTGAGTCCGCTGCTCAAACTTGAATGCTTGCAAAATAGGTCCATAGGTGGTGTCACATCAATTGGTATCAGAGCAAGTTCACAACTTGTCTCTATCAAGTTGGTCCTAGGGCATGTCTATGCATTTAGAGTCTTCAAGTGCATCACTCTTGTCCCCTAGTATGGCCACCTCATATCGACCTTACCAATCGGCCCACTCCATAAGTCCAAGCCACCAAGAGATGTCTACCACTAACACCCATAACTTCCCTGGCCATGTCAACTACTTCATGAAAGCCTTGACCTATGCCAATGAGCGGCTTGATAACATATCGTGCCGACTCAACCAACTTGAGAAAATGGGCCCACCCCAAGGACGGACGATAGGATGGTCCCTTTCCCACTTCCCACCTTTGATGGAACCTCTCCTAGAGAATATTTTGATTGGGAAGCTACTATGGACCAATACTTCACTTGGTATCATATGTCCGAGGATGAAAAGGTATTGGTTGCCAAAATGCAACTTACCAAACGGGCAGAAACTTATTGGATGCAAATTGTCGGGCTAAAGGTACTTAGAAGGGAAACTCCCATCACCACTTGGAAGGACATGAAGGAGCAACTTAGGGCTAGATATGTTTCCCCCTCATACTCAAATCACCAAGACCTAAGGAGCACTTCAACTCCTTCATCCCCACCTAGCCAACCCATGACCCTAATTCCCCATTCCACATCACTTCCCACCTATCCTACCCCAACCACCACACCAGCACCCTACCTACAAACTCCCACCACAACCATATGTCCACAAACCCAATTGGACCCCGTGTCCACCCATCCACCAAGGCCCATAATGGCCACCACCCCCAAACCCAAAACCCCTCACCAAATCCATACCCCACAAGCCCCCTTGACCACCACCACAAACCCACCATCATCCCCAAAAGGGGACACATCTCCCAAAACAAATCAACCCAAAATCCCTCACCCAACCCACCTCCCACTTCCTACACCAATCTTTCCCCAACCTAGGCCTCCTCTACTTCCCCTTCCTATCCCAACCCAAGCCCATGCTTGTTCACCACCCCGGGTGTGTCATACGCTAGCTATCACCAAACCACCCACCATAGATCCCCCTACTCCATTAGCAATAGAAGTTGCTACCCACACACCTACCCAAGTGGAGAAGGATGCCCATCCGAATCCACCTCCCAACATAGAGGAAATCCAAAGGCCAAACAACTCACACACCTCTAGCCTAGCTCCTCTAGAGACACCCAACCTCACCATAGATAAGTCCATACTCCAATGGCTCAAGAAAGGTCTCACCATTCCTAGTTCACAACCATGCCACCTACCCATGGGATATCAATCCCAAATCATTCCCATTCAGCCACATGTCACTTATCAAACTTCCTATTGTGTGGAAGATTTGGGAGACTTAGTGAACTACCTATATTGGCAAATTCACTTGACCAATATGCTAGCCTTGAGGCCGTCCGAAACTAACACCATTAGCCTAACATATCCCTCCATTGGCTCCATCACTTCCATCTACACTAATGGCCAAGTTACTAGTGAGATCATCCTCCTTCTTCCCATGGAGGAAGAACCTATCCTAGTCCACTCCCCAACAATTAAGATCCCAAGTGCTTTGATCGGTCAACCCATTAGCAACCTTGGCCCAATTATTGAGGAGGATGACTCACCATTCGAGGACCTTGAGAGCATAGAGTACCCCTACCAAGGTGACCCTTACCATGATCCCTTTGACCCTTTTCTATGGGAGCCTAGATCTCAATGTAACCCACTCACCTTATTCACCACCCACCTTACCCTTCCCTTACCACCCATGATAACCCAAAACCTTCCCTTCCTAGAATTGGGTTACACCAAAGAAGCCTTAACCATAGGCAACATACACAATGGGATTGATAGATGGCCCCACTCCATGATGTCTCCCTTCTTAGATCCCTTTGACTCATACGAATGGAAGCTCAAGGGCCACCCCACACCTATGCATATAGAAGTCATCACTAGGATTGAAATGAATGTGCTTAGGCATACCACCCCACTTGACATGATTAGAAAGTCGGGTCCATTCATTCATATCACCCACATGTCAAGAAGAAAACATGAGTGGTCAATATTTGGTTGTAATGGTCCACCATCATTCATCATAAATCTCAAGCATGTTAGGAGCATTCATGGATGTCCGGGTCCCCCAGCACTCATCACACTCACACATGAAAGGGACACCTATGGATGCCCCGGTCCTCCCAAATCCTTCAAAGTCTTCATAACATCAATGCATGATAGGTCTATATGTGGTTGTCCTGGACCCCCTTTGCATACCATACATTGTCAACTCACACCGCATCATAGTACATGGCATATGCATTCAAGCAAGTATCAAACAACAAGCGGTGGGATTCACAAGAAACGAGCACAAACTCCTAAGCACCACTTTGAGTTCCAAGTTGACAACTTGGCGATGATGGCTTTGGAGTGGCTCTACTTTAGGGTCACCTCCAATCTGAGGGCACGAGGACTTGGACCTTGCCAAGTTCCGAGTGGCTTTGGCAACCAAGCTTATGGGTTGAACTTTCAAAAGGGTTTTGGGATTCTCCCCATTTCTCATGTGGCGGATCCAGCACGCTCTAAGGGCACCGCGGTGGATCCTAGTGAGTGCCTCGAACTTACACCTACCCTTGTGAGAGACACCCTCGGAGTGCCACCACAAATAGCCTGAGAGCCCGACGTGAGCACACAGCGGCAATACTAGGCAAGCAAGATCCCATTGCCAGCATGAGGGTATGACCAAGCCACTTTGTTGAGCTGAAGCACCGTTCCCCGACTATGGTCGCGTGTTGAGTATGGAGATCGTGGATCACCCAGAGCCGCAGTTCGATGTACTACTTCCCTGGTGGACCCATACTCGACGGGGTCAAGTTTTCCCCACCACGGGGGTATGATGAGGGCATCCCTTGCCCCTCCACATTTTCTCCGGACTCGGATTGTTCGTCGACAATCGCCATTATGTTAGTCATGTATTTTTGAGTCTAGTCATGTAATCTTCACATTTTATTTGAGTCAATATCATGTAATTTTCCCTTTATTTGAGTCATGTACCTAGGTTAGTGAGTCATTTTCCTAAGTATTGTGTCATTAGGTTGGTTTGTTAGGCTAGTGGGCCCAATTCATTGGGCTTGGCCCAAGGGCACCCCTATCCCTTCGGTTATTTGTCATTGAGTCAAATGTCAGGGACTTTTGTAGAAATGTGGGTTGCCTATATATAGGACCTCATTCCCCTCATTTTGAAGTAATGAACAATTGAATGAAAATTGAAATCCACTTCCAAATCCCACTAGATCTCTCTCTCTCTCTCACTCTATCTCTCTCTCTAAGGGGTCACCCCCTCTCTCTCTCTCTCCCTCCACCCCAATTTTCGGAATTTTCTCTCTCCTCCCCATTCACCCCTCATTAAGACCACTCCCCTTCCCCATACACCCATTTAACTCCCCCCCAACCCAAGGTGGCATCCTCCAATCCACACCCCACCTCCCAACCCCCAACTACCCAACACCACTTCCTAAGCACCCCTTCCTCTCCCCAAGGTTGAAGGGGCTCTTCCCTAAGCCCAAATTCAAATTTCCCTCTCCCTACGGTAGTGCCCTTCCATCTCCCCACCTCCCAAACCACCCAAAGTCGCAGCCCCCCTTCCCCATACCAGCCAAGTTCACCCTCCACCTCTTACTCTCTTGGCCATCCCCTTCCCCACCCCCTCATCTTCTTCTCATTCAGCCTCTATTTCAGGCAGCAGAGTTACAGCAACTTGCAGAGGCAGCCACGACCGTCTCTCAAAGATTCAGGTGGCAAGACCTACATTGCTGGAATCGTCATCGAGATAGCTTTCCAACGGTGGTGGTCTCGCTGGCTTCCGAGTTCGGAGCTGTCCGGAGGAGCGTCATCTTCAACGACTGCGCAATCTGTCCCAGACTGAAGACCAGAGCGATCTTGGAAGCTGTTCTGCGGTCAACCTTGGAGGAATTCGAGCACACTTCCTTCTACAAAATTCTTCTTTGTCTAGTCCTCCATCAGTAGCAGAAAGAATGATGCCAATCGACCTGCCCGAGCTATTTGTTCTGAATTATTTCGTCGGAGTGTGCAGTCTGCCATCAGTGGACTCAGGTTTGACCTGTCTTCATTTATCTAGCCACCATTCTCATCTCCGACCTCGGATTGTGGCCCCGTCAACTTCTGCTCGAAGCTACTCCGACCACGATCGCGTCACCACCAGTTTTGTTGAATTTGAAGTTCGGGAGAGACCGCAGCACCTTCTGCATTCCACTGCATCAGTTCTGCATCAGTTCGAAGCAGAGTGTTGCTGTCCTGCTCCAGTCGCCGGTCCGATCAGCCCCAAGGTCCAGAGCTTCCCAAAAACTTCAGGCATCATCCTCTGTCAGTTGGAAAACTTTTGGCGCAGGTTTCGTCAAGATCTGAGCTCTGTGGAATTTGTGGCAGTGACATTACCGCCCCCCTGTCCAACAATTCTGAAGGTTGGCAGAACCGACGGGGATCGGCAAATCGGGTTTCCTTAGCATAAGTCCCCACCCCGCTTGGCCGGCTGAAGGCCCCTCCCTGCATGGAGGTAGTATTGGATGTAATAAGATTAATCCCCACCCCAAGATCACCCCTCCTGCGAGAGGTGTAGTGGTGTAATCTTTCCATTTCAGGTTGAAGCGACACCGACGCGGCGTGCGGGTGCATACCCTCGCCTCCCCGCTCGCCCCCGTCTCCGGCCGGAGTCGGCGTCTTCACGCCGGCTAGGTGAGCTCCTGAATATCTCTCATTACTGTAATGGACTTGCTTAGCTTAGTATTGCTATAGTTACTCCGTCGGCGGTAAGAGAGTGTCCGATTTTAAATTGCTACCCAAATTGAGTGACCACCGCGGGCGAGTTGTGAGAGCATCCACTTAATCCACACCCTTGGTGTGTTGGCCGCCCATGATTTGGGCATCCTAGGCCCATTTGGGGTTCTCCCCAAGCTAGCCAACCATTGGAGCCTCAAGGTCCCGCCTCGGACCCTCTCCAACATCGCCTATTCACCATCGGGCACTAGTGTGCGCCATACGGGTGAGCTCGCTAGTGTGAGTCCGCTGCTCAAACTTGAATGCTTGCAAAATAGGTCTATAGGTGGTGTCACATCAGTTCCTGGTAAGTTTTTAGCTTGGGATCGAGTGTACGGCATTTGGTGAGCACTTGGCAAAGAATAAGCTGGCTATCACCGACGATTCGCAACTAGGTAACACCAAATTGGTGAGCGACCTAAAGTACGGCCATAAAAGCCTCATACTCAGCTATATTATTTGTAACAGGGAAGGCGAGCTGAGAGGCAAGTGGAATGGTGATACCTTCAGGTGTTAAAAGGACCATGCCGATCCCCCTACCATGGGAATTCAGAGCTTCATCAAAATGTAACGTCCACATGGGATCTGAAGGTTGATTAATGGATATCAATTCATCATCTGGAAACTCTGAGCGAACGGGATTGAATCTTGGAAGGGGATGATAAGTGAGATGTTCTGTGATGGCATAGCATTTAATCACCTTTTGCTGAATGTAGATGATGTCGAATTGAGAGAGAAAGCTTTGCCATCGTGCCAATCGATCAGTAATGACAGGTTTTTCAAGTAGGAATTTGATAGGATTCATGCGAGCAATGAGATGAACCTCGTGAGCTAGGAAATAATGCTTCAATTTCTGAACTACCCATACTAAAGCCGCACAGGTCTTCTCCATAGCTAAATATTTCTGCTCACAGGGGTTGAGAAGCTTAGACAAGTATTAGGCTGCCCTCTCCTTTCCTTCATCATCCACTTGCACGAGGACAACACCTACTGAGTCATCCAGGACGAAGATATAAAGAACAAGCGGTTTGCCTGGAACCGGCGGTCTCAGGACAGGAGGATTGGACAAGTAATCCTTCAATCCGTCAAAAGCTACCTGACACTTGTTATCCTAGTAAAATTTGACTCCTGGCTTAGTAAGCTCGTAGAACGACCTACACCTTTGTGAGTGATGGGAGACAAACTGGCAAATGAATTGTAACCTCCCGATCAATCCTTGAACTTCCTTCAAATTCTTGGGAGGGGGCATATCTCTTATTGCCCTCACTTTGTTGGGATCGATTTCAATACCCCTCTTACTAACGATGAATCCAAGCAATTTTCATGACGAAACACCAAATACACATTTATTGGGGTTCAGTTTCAATTGATATTCTCGGGCTCTTTGCAAGACCTTGGCCAGAACCCCAGGATTAACCTCGTCCTTGACTTCACTACCAGGTCATCAACATACACCTCAATATAAATGTGGACCATATCATGAAAAATAGCCATCATGGCCCTTTGGTAGGTGGCTCTGGCATTCTTGAGTCCGAATGGCATGACCACATAACAATAAGTGTCCTAAGGTGTAGTGAAGGAAGTCTTTTCTTGATCTTCCTCAGCCAAGCGAATCTGATTGTATCCGGAGAAGCCATCCATAAAGGAGAGGGTCTCGAACCCTACCATATTATCAATTAAAACATCAATGTGAGGGAGGGGGAAATCATCCTTAGGACACGCGCGGTTGAGGTCCCGGAAGTCTATGCAAATTCTTACTCTTCCGTCCTTCTTCATTATCGGGACAATGTTAGGCACCCAATTGGGATAGAGGATGATTCTGATAAATCTAGCCTTATGAAGTTTATTGACCTCTTCTTTCATTTTCAATGCCATATGCGGGTGGAAACGCCTCAACCACTGTTTGATCGGGACAGAGCTTGGTTTCAGTGTTAGACGGTGTTCAACAAGTGCAGGCTCCAGACCCGGCATATCCTCATAACTCCACGCAAACGTGTCATTATATTCTTGAAGAATCATAATGAGCGCCTCTTCTTTAGAGGGTGGGAAATTTTTGCTTATGAGGATAATCCTAGGGTTTTCCTCGGTACCCAAACTAACTTCTTTGGTGGGTTCTTCTACTGAGGCTGACAGCTCATCGAATCTCCTCATGCCACTGGCAAAAGCGTCATCCTCGTCCTCATATTCTTCATACTCTTCATCCCCCTCTTCGATAGGGTCTTCATCATTCATAATTTCATAAACGCCAAACCCTTCGTCTAAAGCACAAGCTTCCTCACATTCCAAGTGGCAAAAGGATCGGATCCTCTACAAACTGTGGGATAGCCAAACATGCCTGGCATCTCCTGGCTAAATCTAACAAGAACCTACGGGAAATCTACTTACCCTTAGCCTTCTTAGTAGCACCTACCCCTGGACTCTTATTGCTAGTGGAAGAAGAACAACAACTTTACTACTAACCCCTACGGAACACGGAGAGAAAGAAGAAGAAGCGGGTACAGGAGGTGGTACAACAGAGAACCCCTCATTGGAGGGGTAAAGAAAGCCCGCTAACGGACCCTGGACGAGCGACCCTTGGGTCGGGGCACACTCAGGAACAAGATAGGAGGTTTCTTCGACAGAGATGAGAGAGGTGGATTGGGGAATTTGAAAATTGGCCTTTTTTTCATTTTCTATAATTGCGAAGTAGTGAGTGGGAGGAGTAGAAGATAATGATGTGGAAATGGAAATATTCGAGAATTCCTAAACAAGAGTGTAGTTGAGTGATCGCCCAGGAGGGGACATAATGGAAAGTTGAGAGAACTGCTCAATGAGCAAAGGAGGACTTGATGGAGTTTTTAGAAAATATGGAGATAATGAAATCACGACCGCGGGCGGTCTGGGAATGTTATTGAAGAATTTGGAACATGTAAAAGCAATCAATGATGGTTGGACGGAATTGAGGAAAAAGAGGCCGGCCCACAGCCTGTCTATGGTGAAGCCTTCTTCGAACGGCACATTTGGCTCCCTAGTGTCGGTGTAGTTGCTCAGCATCTGACTCTTATCAGTGATAACCGCCGGCTTCTCTATCATATCATGAACAAGTGGCGGTCATTCCGGATTAGTCGGCATGAATAGTCAGCTTAGAGCAATAGTGATGTCATTCATATCAAACCATCTGTGCCAATCACATTCAGGCTCGTCCATATTTCTTCTCTTATTCCACCTCAAAGACTCCAAAGCTTTATAAGTAACTAGCGGGGCTATATGACGAGCAAACTGACGTGCATGAACATCTTGATTGTCCAGAAACGAAGTAACTATAGTAGTCTGCTCCCCGACCTGTTCAGTGGGTCTCTTCAGAAAATGTGTATAAAGAGACCATGTGAGTGGGCATCTATCTGTCTTGAGAGTTGAGGTCATTGTGGCCCACAGTTTTTCTTCATCTTCAACAATTTCTATTTTACTTGTCCCTTTATACCCTAGACCACCTCGGGGAATGAGCTTGTGAGTCTTGACGGGCTTTACTTTGCCTTGACGGTTCGCCCCGAGGCCCTTGCAAGATCTATACCCCATTTTCATCATGATGTTCTTGCCTGGGGTATTCATCATATTTTTCTTTTTCCTTCCCTTTTGAGGTGGGGATGCAGTCGGTGCCAGAGTGGAAACTGCAGCTTGTGGTCTCAATATATCATGCCGCGGGTCGGCAAGGTCTAGCACAGATAACAGAGGCATATTAGACGGCCATATGGAGGGCACTGATGTTGCTAAATGGATATTAACGGTCGACAAAATGGGCACACTAGTCACCGTGATAACGCGTCCCTTGTGTGGAAATTTTATGCATTGATGGTTCGTGGAAGGGATAGCGTCGAGTGCCTGAATGTATGGATGCCCCAAGATGGCATTAAACGTGGGGTCCATATCCAAAATTAACATGAGAATTAACTATGACAGATGAGGGACCCAGTCCCACTTTCAAGGTAACAGCCCCCATAGGTGGCTTCTTTGTGTTATCGTAAGCTATCACCGTGATAGGTGAGGGCCAAATCTTACTCTCCGGAATGCCGCACTTCTTCAAGGTGCTAGGTGGCAGAACATTAATGGATGCGCCAGTGTCCACCAAACACTGGCTGACAGCTATCTTATTGATATCAACAGTGTTGCATAAAGTAAATTTTCTGGCCGACTTCGGAGCTAACTCATGTTCATAGAAGACAATCGCGGGCTGATCACTACCAAAAAAAGCGGGAGTTCAAATAGAATTTTCAGACGGAATCTAGTCCGTCTGAATATCCATCATAAATTACGACGATCTTCTGTATTTCAGACGAATTAGATTCCATCAGAATATCTATCATAATTTCAGATGGCTATTCCGACGGAAATTAATCCGTCTGAAATACAGACTACATTTCCGACAGAAAATAATTCTGTCTGAATCCGTCAGAAATTTCCCCCAAATGACCTGATACGGAACCCTCTCCCTCCCACTCAGTCACACTCTCACTCTCTCTTTCCACTCTCTCCTTGCCGATGAGACCCCATCGGAGCTCACCTTTGTCGCCATCCCCGCCGGAGTCGTGGTACCTCGTCGTCCCCGTCGGGCGCCCCTCCTCCCCCATTCCGGTGGCGTCCTTGCCGTCGCCGCCTGAGCTCGTCATCGCCGCCAGTACATCACCGTCGTCGTGGGTACATTGCCGTTGTGGACACGGTCTTCGCCATCGCCACCCTCGCCGGTTCTCGCCGTCCCTCGCCATCTTCTCCGATCCGGTAAGCCCCTTCCCTCTCCCTCTCCCTCTCCCCATTCCCCACCGGTGCCATTGTCTTTTTGTTTTTGTTTTTGGAGGTTGGGAATCATCCGAGAGGGGTTTCGAAGGGGGGGTTCCGGTGGGTTGGGGGGCGGGGGAGGTTGGACTGGGAGGGACGGGCCAGCAGGGGGGAAGGGGGAGGTTGTCGACGGTGGGAAGGGAGGGGGGTTTCAGGGACGGTGAGGGGGGGGGGAGGGGGAGGAAGAATCAGATCGGTGGGAGGGGAGGGGGGTTTCAGGGACGGTGGGGGGGGGAGGGAGAGCTCGTCGGTGGGAGGGGGTTCAGGGAGGGTGGGGGGGATGTCGGAGATGGGAGGGGGGTTCAGGGAGGTCGGAGGGGGAGGGGGAGCTCGGAGGTGGGAGGGGGGTTCACAGAGGGTGGGGGGGAGGGGGGGTCGTCGGTGGGAGGGGGGGTTCAGGGATGTCGTCAGAGGGTCCGGGGGTGGGGGGGAGCAGCAAGAGGTGGTCGCTAGGGGGAGGGGGGTGCGGTGGGTGGTGGGGAGGGGAGAGAGGGAGGTGCCAGCAGGAGGGGGGCTTCGGTGGGGGGGAGGGGCTAGTAGGAGGTCTGGGAAGGATTAATTAATTATTTTTTATTTTATTTAATATGTTTTGTATTCATTGAAGGATAATCGGTCGAGAGGAAGGGAACGAGAGATTCGAAGATTCTTTTACAAATAAACAGTAAGTAAAAATTTAATTTCAGACAGATGTGTTGTTTCATTTTTTTTAATTTATGTAATCTTATTTAGATTTATTGGTAGGATGTCTTATTTTTTTTGGATGAATACTTTTTTTAAAGCAAAACATCCCTTGTGGATTTAAAATAACCAGTTGTCCTTCAGTAGAGACTCCTCATCACACCAATCTCCATTGTTAGTTTTGATTTTGTCAATGGTCATTCTAGCTCTCCTTTGTTTCACTTGAAGATGATAGAACTTTGTGTTTCGGTCCCCTAACTACAGCCAGTTAGCTTTGGCTTTCTGCCCCCTGAAAATTTCTTCAAGGTGAAGGCATCTTCTAAGTGCAGCTTGTGCAATTTGGAGAGATACCCTGTTTCCTTCATTAGGATCTTCATCAAAATCTTTTTCAGCCTGCTTTACCTCATCCTCTGTAGTAGCTTTCTTATCAAAAATGTTGCCAAAATGTTCCTTATTCCACTACTTTATCACAAATTTGATAGCCTTCAGTTTGTGCTGAAGGACTAAAAAAGGATTGTAGTGGTCGAGAGAAGCAGCATCCCAGGCCTTCCTCACTATTGTTTTAAATTTATCATCCTCTAGCCACATGTGCTGGAAAACAAATCTGCTAGGCTTGGACTTTGGATGAGGTTGCTGGATAAGAAGCGGGGAATGATCAGAGGGTTCTCTCATCAAGTGCTTAACAGTAAGGACATGGGCTTTTTTAGCCCAACAATCATTAAACAATACTCTGTCCAGCCTGGCCTTAATGTTCCTGACCCCAATCTGATTATTAGACTAAGTGAAAGAGTTGCCCACATAACCAGCATCCATAAGACCTGGGAGAGCAACGAAGCCCTGGAGGTCAGTCATGGAATTGATATAGCCCATAGTGCCCCCCTTCTTCTCCTCGGGAGATAAAACAACATTAAAGTCACCCCCCTTCTTCTGGTCAACTGGATATCCTAGGAATCAAACACTTTGTAAATTACTCAGGAGACTTTATACATCCTGACTTTGACATATTTGTCTAAGTTGCACACACAAGATTAGATTGTTATTTTATTAGTCATAATTAGACATCATCCAAATACTGAACTCAACACATTGGTGTAGTTCTAAACAGCCCCCCTCCCCCTCCCCCTCCCCTGGGGCTTGTTCTTTATAAGTGAACCGACCCACCCCATTTGAACCTTGTCTTATGATGATAAGAAGATATAGAGAAATGGAATGACCACATATCTTAAGTAGTACATATATACAAAGATGTGGATAAATACAAAGAAATCAGAATTCTCTATAGCAATAGGTAAATACCCAAAAAATTCGTTTTGTGATTTAAAACTTTGTGGATTTTAATTGCATGTAAATATATTTTTAAATCTGATTTTAATAGAAATTTGATGTTAATTTGACTCAAAAATGTAGATTGTTTAGCTTCGATGTTCTTCATTTGAAAAATTTTGTAATTTGGGTGTTATTTAATTTGATATATGCATAATGATAATTGCGTTGTTATTTAATTTTTTGTTATATAAATGTATGTGGTATTCCCTGTGAGCTGAGGTGCGTGTGTGCGACCTAACATTACACGCACATCAGGAGAGCGCGTTAAAACCGTGTCAATGTGCCTTCCCGTTCAAGACTTTGGGATTGATGTGTATGTTCTCATTTGTTTATGAGAATGTATATATCTACCTCAAAGTCTTGAATTGTCCCGTTTGGACAGTCTGTGAATGTTTGATCGCACTTAGGCAGTCATTTACTATATGTGTTTGTATGCTTTGTTAAGAATTTTGGTTGCGTCTCCTCACTCTTCTCTGATATACCATTATTGATTTTGAGTGTTTTTTTAACCACTTACTTGTAAGTGTTTAAGAAAATTTTAAAATCAATAAATATTTTTGGTATATCGGAGAAGTGTGGGGAGATGATGCCGAAATTTTCAGCAAATCGTGCTGCACATATAGTAAGTGATTGTGCGATCAAACCTTCATGGATGGGTTAAAAATTGATAATCTAATTAATATTCCTCTTCCAACTGTAAATGGTCTATGATGAACGATGTGAGGAAAGGGTCGGGTGTAATATCATGAGTAATGATTTGAAAGTTAGGATGTGTATTGTCATTTATTGGGTGCAGGCAAAATGTCGACAGATCGTTCATGGATGTATCGTAGAATAGTTGACCGGGTGGTGTCAGATGACTTTAAGCTTGGGGTTGAGAGTTTCATTCAAATTGCATTGGGGAATCCAAATGCAGCAATAGATCGTGACGGTCACATTCGATGCCCTTGTTCAAGTTGTAGAAACTTGAGGTGGTGTTCAACATGGGATGTGCAACATCATTTGTACACGAAAGGGTTCGTGGATGGTTATACGAATTGGATGTGTCATGGTGAGCAATTCTTGAGGTATGAGCCCGACAATATTACAGGCACAAGTGGGTACGTGGATATGGTTGTAGATGCTGCTGGTCCTAGTTTTAATGTTCTTGAGGAAGCGCCGAATAAGACAGTCGGAAGATTTTATGAACTACTTAGGGATGCTGATGAGCCACTGTGGGATGGTTGTGAAAAGCACACTCGATTATCTGCAGTGTCACAGTTGTTGAACTTGAAATCTGAATTTCACATCAGTGAGACTTGTTTTGACCGTCTCCTCCTCTTGATCAAGAGTATGTTACCTCGAGACGAGAAGTTGCCAGAAACTTTTTACCGTGCAAAAAAGATGGTCAATGACTTAGGACTTGGATATGTGAAATAGATGCATGTCTGAATCATTGTATGTTATATTACAAAGATGATGCAGATAAGATATCATGTTCCATTTGTGGCCATGACAGATTCAAACCTAAGGGGGGGGTCAATTCAAAGGTAAAAGATGTACCTTACAAGGCATTGCGATACTTCCCTCTTGTGCCTAGGCTGCAGCGGCTGTATATGTCCTCAAAGACGGCTCGACATATGACATGGCACACCGAAAGAGTACGTCGTGCCGATGATATAATCAGTCATCCTGTCGATGGTGAAGCTTGGACTCACTTTAGTCGCACTCATCTTGCCTTTTCAAGGGAGTCACGTAATGTTCGATTGGGTTTATGCACAGATGGTTTTAATCCATTCGGTGGTTCAGTGGCATCTTATTCTTGTTGGCCAGTGTTCATGACACCGTACAACCTTCCGCCGCACATGTGCATGAAGTGAGAAAATCTATTTTTGTCCTTAGTAATTCCTGGTCCAAAAAGTCCCGAAAAAAATTTGGACATATATCTCAGGCCGTTGATTGATGAGCTCCAATTTTTATGGACTGATGGAGTTGTTACTTATGATGCATATAGGAAGCAAAATTTTATTATGAAGGCTGCACTGATCTGGACAATAAGTGACTTCCCTGCATATGGAATGCTATCTGGTTGGAGCACACATGGGAGGTTAGCATGTCCTTACTGTATGGAAGATACCAAATCATTTTATTGAAACATGGTGGGAAAGCATGCTGGTTTGATTGCCATCGGCGGTTGCTACCAAGTGACCATCCTGTTCAAAGGCAAAAAGATTGGTTAAAAAAAATACTGTTGAAATGGATGAAGCTGACTTGCAACGGGTGTCGGGTCTACATATGGCGTCACGGGTGCATAATTTACCAGATGTAGTTCAATTGTCTGGTAGCACACGGCAACTCCCTAGTTTTGGAAAGGATCACAACTGGAACAAGAAAAGCATTTTTTGGGAATTACCTTATTGGTCAACTCTTCTTGTACGACACAATCTGGATGTCATGCATACCGAGAAGAATTTTTTTGATAATGTGTTCAATACGATCATGAATGTTAAAGGGAAAACAAAGGACAACGTCAAAGCACGTATGGATTTAAAGATGCTTTGTAAACGTCCAGAACTGGAACTACAGAACGTAAATGGCAAAACTGTGCAGCCTAAAGCAACTTACGTGCTTCATGATACACAGATCAAGGAAGTATGCCAGTGGTTGAAATAGTTGAGATTCCCAGATGGATATGCATCCAACATAGCCCGTTGTGTGAATGTTAATGAGGGAAAAATATATGGTATGAAAAACCACGACTGTCATGTGTTCATGGAGAGGCTACTGCCCATTGCATTTCATGATTTGTTGCCAAAGCAGATATGGGGAGCACTAGCTGAGATGAGTCAATTTTTCAAGATTTTATGTGCATCTGAACTCAGACTTCGGGATGTACAAACTATCGAAGAAAAAGTTGTCACAACCATTTGCAAGCTAGAGAAGATATTTCCTCCGGCATTCTTTGATTCGATGGAGCACCTGGTCGTTCATTTGCCATATGAGGCTATCGTCGGAGGGCCAGTACAATTTCGATGGATGTATCCATTTGAGAGGTATGCGACAATTTTTGTTAACTTACAAGTCGTCCATAGCCGGTACATATCGTTACCATCTGACTTGTTGTTGTAGGTGCATGCATGAATTAAAAATGAAAGTTCGCAACAAGGCACAGGTGGAGGGTTCGATTGCTGAGGCATACATTCTTGAAGAAATTTTGAACTTCTGTTCTATGTACTTTGAGCCAGAGATTCAAACTCGTCGTACTCAACCTCCACGTAATGATGATGGGGGAGTGGATGAATGGTCCGATCGGCTCTCCATATTTAAACATCCTGGACGTGCGTTCGGACATTGCTTGACTCGCACGCTCGAAGATAGAGAGTTGCACGCCGCTGAGATATATATTCTTTTGAATTGCCTCGAGATTGAACCTAATGTTGAGTAAGTTCTTAATTCACATTTCCAGCAAGTCCATAAGTTGTTCATCCTTCTTCTGCAGTTCATTTAAAGTAGTAGTGCATTTATATTGCAGGCAATTTGATTCGGAATTAGTTAAAAAATGTCCAAATATCCAGGACGTGGAGATTGAAAAAGAACGCGAGAAGTTTTTTTCCAAATGGCTGAGAAATTGAGTTAGTGTCAACTATGAATATATATGTTTGTATTTACGTATGTTGAGGTAATTGTTATTATTTTAACTACTCTAATTTGAATATAGGTTGAACAAGGTCTCATTACTGATCAAAGAGTACAACAGATAAGTTATGGCCCCTCGAACCAGACACGTGCCTATCCATGATATATTGTGAATGGATACAAATTTCATACAAGGGATTATGGGCGAAATAAGTCTATGATGAACAGTGGCGTATCTGTGAAGGGAAGTTTATACAATGAAGTGGAATTGGACTACTATGGTATTCTTGAAGAAGTCTTAGAACTTCAGTATTTGGGACAAGACAATCATGTATACATATTTAAGTGTCAATGGTTTGATCCCAATTCTGTTCGACATGACACAAATTATGGGATTGTCAATGTCAAGCATAGGTCTAAACTTAAGACCTATGAACCGTTCATTTTAGCCGCACAAGCCCAGCAAGTGTACTATTCAAGCTATCCATCATCCAAGAATAGATATTGGTGGGCAGTTTGAAGGATTAATTCAAAACTCTTTCCCACTTATGAGTTAACTATGAGTGGAGATGTCTCAGAGGTTGCTAGTGCTGAATATTATCAATCAGACGAAGTTGGCGTTGTCGGTTCCTCTAGGTTTAATCTGGACGAATCTGATGAGCCACTGTCATTACGTACGCGAGATGAAGTGGAAGAAGTCGATCCGATGGAGCTAAATGTTGATGTTAGAGGGGAGGAAGAATCAGATGAAGACGAAGAGTTTGAATCTGATGAGGCTACTATGGATGACGAAGATGATGAGCTAGATATATCAACATGAGGGAGGCATGTTTTGATAATTTAGTAAGATGATTCTTACCTTTTAAGCATAATTTTAAATAACATTTGTCTAGCCTTATACAATTGTGGATTAATATGTATTAATTGTTTTGTTATTAATAAGGAAATGGTGCGAGGAGGTCGTACTAGGAGTGGGAGGAGACAAGGCAGTGAGAGGGGCGCTACTCCCTCCTCGCTAGCATCTTCTTCAGACACAGGTATATTTGATCAATAAGTTAGCTATAAAAATATTTTAATTATTTACTAACTTAAAAGAATTTTTTTATAGGTCCAAGTGTCGGCTCACCACCACTTGTACAAATGCCACCACCACTACTTACAGGTCCTAGTGCCCTCCCACCACCTCCCGCTACAGGTATATCTATTTTAATTTTCAGTAACATGTTGCATTTACTGATGAAAATTAATGCTTTCCCACCTCGGCGTATCTTTGAATTTCTAGCAAAATATTCATTTATCTAATGTGAATTACTACTTACAGGTCCTAGTGCCCTCCCACCACCTCCCACTACAGGTATATCTATTTTAATTTTCAATAACATGTTACATTTACTTATGAAAATTAATGCTTTCCCACCTCGACGTATCTTTGAATTTCTAGCAAAATATTCATTTATCTAATGTGAATTACTACTTACAGGTCCAACTCAACTCCCACCACCTCCCGCTACAGGTATATCTATTTTAATTTTTAGTAACATGTTGCATTTACTTATGAAAATTAATGCAGGTCCCACCTCGGCGTATCTTTGAATTTCTAGCAAAATATTCATTTATCTAATGTGAATTACTACTTACAGGTCCTAGTGCCCTCCCACCACCTCCCGCTACAGGTATATCTATTTTAATTTTCAGTAACATGTTGCATTTACTTATGAAAATTAAATCTTGCAGGTGTCAGTTGCCTCCCACCTATTGTGCAGATGTCACCCCGACCACCTCCCACTGCAGGTATGTACATTTTAATTATAAGTTCACAATATTTATATCACTCCACATGAAAATTAATTCTTGTAGGTGTCAGTGGCCTCCCACCTATTGTGCAGATGTCACCCCGACCACCTCCCGCTGCAGGTATGTATATTTTAATTATAAGTTCGCAATATTTGTATCACTCCACATGAAAATTAATTCTTGTAGGTGTCAGTGGCCTCCTACCTATTGTGCAGATGTCACCCCGACCACCTCCCGCTGCAGGTATGTATATTTTAATTTTAAGTTCGCAATATTTGTATCACTCCACATGAAAAGTAATTCTTGCAGGTCTCAGTGGCCTCCCACCTGTTGTGCAGACGCCACCCCCACCACCTCCCGCTGCAGGTATGTATATTTTAATTTAAATTCTTCAATATTTGTTCTACTTATGAAAATTAATTCTTACAGGTCTCAGTGGCCTCCCACCTATTGTGCAGACGCCACCCCCACCACCTCCCGCTGCAGGTATGTATATTTTAATTATATGTTCGCAATATTTGTATCACTCCACATGAAAATTAATTCTTGCAGGTGTCAGTGGCCTCCCACCTATTGTGCAGATGTCACCCCGACCACCTCCCGCTGCAGGTATGTATATTTTAATTATAAGTTCGTAATATTTGTATCACTCCACATGAAAATTAATTCTTGCAGGTCTTAGTGGCCTCCCACCTATTGTGTAGACGCCACCCCCATCACCTCCCGCTGTAGGTATGTATATTTTAATTTAAATTCTTCAATATTTATTCTACTTATGAAAATTAATTCTTGCAGGTCTCAGTGGCCTCCCACCTGTTGTGTAGACGCCACCCCCACCACCTCCCGCTGCAGGTATGTATATTTTAATTTAAATTCTTTAATATTTGTTCTACTTATGAAAATTAATTCTTGTAGGTCTCAGTGGCCTCCCACCTGTTGTGCAGACGCCACCCCCACCACCTCCCACTACATGTATGTATATTTTAATTTAAATTCTCCAATATTTGTTATACTTATGAAAATTAATTCTTGCAGGTCTCAGTGGCCTCCCACCTGTTGTGCACTTATGAAAATTAATTATGTTATTTCAAAGATCTGTAATGTAATACACTTAGTTTTACTTGTGAAGATCTATTCTTACAGATCCCAGTGCCCTCCCACCACCTCCCACTTGTACATGGCACACCCCCACCAGTCAGCCACTTGACGATGCCGACAGTCGTCACGAGGGAGGCACGTCCCATGATAGACGTCACCCATGTTGGATCTCCGGGTAAATCTATAAGGTTATATTACATTAATAAGCCTTCAACTGTCTAATATGAATATTTTGACATTTGTAATTGCAGTAAGAAATTTGAACCGCACAAAGCTGTCCATCATTCCACCGAACTCATGTTGGCACATGTGCCCGGGGCAGCATCCACTTTCAGAGAATTTCCGATGGTCGTCCGCGATTCATTGTACAACATGTTCTTAGTAAGTAATTACGTCATTTAATTCATGTATTTCCCAAACTCATTTTACAACAGTATACTAAGTGTTAAAAGTAATTGATTTACAGTGGTCTTTTCAATTCACATGTGGACATGACGCGGCGAGATGTCGTCGTGCCTGGGAGTCTACTATGCAGTCAAGTTACAAGAGGAAAATACATGAGGCCCAAGCACACGCTAAAACATTGAGTGGGGGGAGTGAAGACCGACAATTGTGGAAGGCGCACCGCCCTCTATGGATGAGGCAGGAGGATTGGGAGATATCTTGTGACCATTTTGCCGACCCCAAGTGGATAGAAAAGTCTGAAAAAGCCAAAGCAAACATGGCGTCAAAACCATGTTCAAATTTGCATACGAGTGGGTCCATATCTTATGCGGCTCATAAAAAAAAAATGGTAAGTAATATAACAATTTATCTTCTTACAATTTATCCCAATATTTGACTTTTTTTTTACTATGAATTGTATAACAGGCTGTGGAGCTTAATCGACCTCCGTCGTTCCTCGAGGTGTTCGACAGAACACACAAAAAGAAGGGGACTAATCATTTTGTGAGTGAGACAGCTAAGTCAGCAGTAGTAAGTTTATCTACATATGTAACTTGTACCGTTCATTTAAATCGACATGTAATTCATATGAAATTGACTAGTTATTTTATTCAATTTGTAGGAAACATATAGCAAAGCAGTGACAGAGAAGTACGGGGAGGGAGACACGCAGCAGCCGGAGTTCGATCCGGTGGAGTGGGTGGCAGCAGCTGGCGTACCGAAGAAAGGCCGACTATATGGTTTTGGGGAGAGCCTAGACGCTAGCGCGGTGATATCATCGTGTGCGAGTTCTAGCTATGCCCAAACCAGTAGCAGTGCCTTCACTATACCTTCCGTTGCCCCCAGCGCTTCTGCCAGTGACATGATGGACATGGTCCGATCGCAGATTTCTGATATGCAGCGGCAGCAGCAGCATTTCCATCAGGAGATCTCTAGCCAACAGACAATCATTTTGCAGGCAATCAGTGGCCTCCTCTCCCAGGGGGGAATGGTCCCTCAGCAATCCACCACCACCACAGCACAGGCCTCACAGGTGAGTGTTTACTATGTTTTTATTTTGATGGAATTACTCAACTATGTTCATTTAAAATTTTAAAACTCATTTACTTTAGAAGAATTGAGAAAATACGGGGTTCGGGGGTCGGATGGCCATGCCAATCGTTCCAACATGACCGAAGAGATGAAAGTGACTTGTCAGAACTAACGAATCCAAATCGGATGCCCAGTTTGAGCTCGGCGCTCAAAAGTGCATTCTCCAAATACACTTAGTTTAAATGAACTGCCAGGTCGGGTCCGGGGGTCTAAAACTTGAAATACTGGTCGGATGGCCATGCCGATCATTCCAACACGACCTGGGAGATGGAAGTGACTTGTTAGAACTGACGGAATCTAAATCGGATGCCCGGTTTGAGCTCGGCGCTCAAAGTTCATTTTTAAAATACACTTAGTTTAAATGAACTGCCAGGTCGGGTCCGGGGGTCTAAAACTTGAAATACCAGTCGGATGGCCGTGCCGATTGTTCTAACATGACCGGGGAGATGAAAGTGACTTGTCAGAACTGACGCAATCCAAATCGGATCTCCGGTTTGAGCTCGGCGCTCAAAGTTCATTATCCAAATACACTTAATTTAAATGAACTGACAGGTCGGGTCCGGGGGTCTAAAACTTGAAATACCGGTCGGATGGCCGTGCCGATCATTCCAACACGACCCGGGAGATGAAAGTGACTTGTCAGAACTGACGGAATTCAAATCGGATGCCCGGTTTGAGCTCGGCGCTCAAAGTTCATTTTTAAAATACACTTAGTTTAAATGAACTGCCAGATCGGGGCCGGGGGTCTAAAACTTGAAATACCAGTCGGATGGCCATGCCGATCATTCTAATACGACCAGAGAGATGAAAGTGACTTGTCAGAACTGACGCAATCTAAATTGGATGCCCAGTTTGAGCTCGGCGCTCAAAGTGCATTCTCCAAATACACTTAGTTTAAATGAACTGCCACGTCGGATCCGGGGGTCTAAAACTTGAAATACCGGTCAGATGGCCGTGCCAATCATTCCAACACGACCGGAGAGATGAAAGTGACTTGTCAGAACTGACGGAATCTAAATCGGATTCCCGGTTTGAGCTCGGCGCTCAAAGTTCATTTTTAAAATACACTTAGTTTAAATGAACTACCAGGTCGGGTCCGGGGGTCTAAAACTTGAAATACCGGTCAGAAGGCCATGCCGATTGTTCCAACACGACCTGGGAGATGAAAGTGACTTGTCAGAACTGACGCAATCTAAATCGGATGCCCGGTTTGAGCTCGGCGCTCAAAAGTGCATTCTCCAAATACACTTAGTTTAAATGAACTGCCAGGTCGGGTCCGGGGGTCTAAAACTTGAAATACCGGTCGGACCACCATGCCGATCATTCCAACACGACCGAGGAGATGAAAGTGACTTTTCAGAACTGACGGAATCCAAATCAGATGCCCGGTTTGAGCTCGGCGCTCAAAGTGCATTCTCCAAATACACTTAGTTTAAATGAACTGTCAGGTCGGGTCCGGGGGTCTAAAACTTGAAATACCGGTCGGATGGCCATGCCGATCATTCCAACATGACCGGGGAGATGAAAGTGACTTTTCAGAACTGACGCAATCCAAATTGGATGCCCGGTTTGAGCTCGGCGCTCAAAGTTCATTCTCCAAATACACTTAAATTAAATGAACTACCAGGTCGGGTCCGGGGGTCTAAAACTTGAAATACCAGTCTGATGGCCGTGCCGATCATTCCAACATGACCTGGGAGATGGAAGTGACTTGTCAGAACTGACAGAATCCAAATCGGATGCCCGGTTTGAGCTCGGCGCTCAAAGTTCATTTTTAAAATACACTTAGTTTAAATGAACTGCCAGGTCGGGTCCGGGGGTCTAAAACTTGAAATACCAGTCGGATGGCCGTGCCGATCATTCCAACACGACCTGGGAGATGAAAGTGACTTGTCAGAACTGACGTAATCCAAATCGGATGCCCGGTTTGAGCTCGGCGCTCAAAAGTGCATTCTCCAAATACACTTAGTTTAAATGAACTGTCAGGTCGGGTTTGGGGGTCTAAAACTTGAAATACCGGTCAGACCGCCGTGCCGATCGTTCCAACACGACCGGGGAGATGAAAGTGACTTGTCAGAACTGACGGAATCCAAACCGGATGCCCGGTTTGAGCTCGGCGCTCAAAGTTCATTCTTAAAATACACTTAGTTTAAATGAACTGCCAGGTCGGGGTCGGGGGTCTAAAACTTGAATTACCGGTCGGATGGCCGTGCCGATCGTTCCAACACGACCGGGGAGATGAAAGTGACTTGTCAGAACTGACGCAATCCAAATCAGATGCCCGATTTGAGCTCGGCGCTCAAAGTTCATTTTTAAAATACACTTAATTTAAATACTGTTTCAAGCTAGTAGTTGATCTATAAAATCTGCAGTTATCAATTTGATATGTTTGATTTCAATTTATGCTAATTTCTTCGCACTAATTTTTTTATCTATGAATGAATGTTATTATTTTTTTAATGTAGGGGGATCCTTCTGCGGGCGGCGACAGAGGAGATGAGCAGGGTAGGGAGGATATGGACGATGTACCGGATATTTCTTGATGTTTGATGATATTCAGACGGATCATCATGGTTAATGTGTTTTTTTTGTGGTATTTATTTGATCAGCATGGTGTTGAATTTTTTTTTTCGGTGGTGTTTATTTGATCAGCATGGTGCTGAATTTTTTTTTTCGGTGGTATTTATTTATTTGAACAGCATGGTACATTGATGTTGAGTTTTTTTTTCGGTGGTGTTTATTTGATCAGCAGGTTCCCAATATTTTTTTTCAACATGTTGAATTTCTTGATGTTTATGTGTGTGATCCAACAGGTTTTTTAGAATAATTTAAGATTTAAAAAAAATCGTACATTTTAGATAGATTTTCAGACGGTATTTGCGACGAATAATTTCCGTCTAAAATTCCGGACGAAGAGTTGGACTTTACCGTCGGCCATCCGTCTCAATTTCAGAGGGTATTTGAGACGGCAAATATGCGTTCAATCCGTCGTAATATCCGTCTGAAATACCGACGGATTTTCGACTACTTTTCGGACGGCATCTAAAATTTCGGACGAAGAGTTTGGCTTAACCGTCAGCCATCCGTCTCAATTTCAAACGGTATTTGCGACGGAAAATATCCATCTGACCAATCCGTCGTAATATCCGCCTCAAATACCGACGGATTTCCGACTACTTTTCGGACGACGTCTGTACCATTTGAAATTCAGACGGACTTATGTACAGGCGGTATTTCAGACGGAAAATTTTCTCGTATGATATTCAGACGGAATATGTGACTGAATTAATTCTTTCTGAAATTTTATTTTCAGACGGAATTTCAGACGAAAAAAATGAACTGTCACAAATTTGTGACTAAGAATATCAGACGGTCGTGTTCCGTCTGAAATCTGTCAGAAATCCGTCACAAACGTGATTTGTGACGGATTTTCAGACGGATCTGAGACGGATAATGGCCGTCTGAAATCCCACTTTTTTTGGTAGTGGATCCCCTGCCGGTGTCAGGATTGATGTAATCTGCTCAACTGGGATGTCTTCATTGACCTTTACTTTATGCAAATATTGTTTAAAGAGCCTCTTGATGGGTTGGTGACCTTCTTATCAGTTCCAAAATGGAAATCCTTGCCAGGGTTTTATCTAAGTGTTTCAACAAATCGCACTGAGTCCCTGGTATGGACTCCGACTCTTGTGACTGCTCTTCCTTCCCCTGCACGGGCTCCTGCTCTTGGCGCTGAGGAAATACAAGGTGAAAAATCCGTCCACTGCGGGGCACCATGGTCTGAGAACTCAGTGCCTTCATTGGGTTGTTAGTGGATGGTGGGTTGGTGGAAGAAGAAGGAATATCGGGATTAACAAGTTGAACATGGGCAGCAGGTTGGGGGACCCTGATAAGGGGCCTTGTCACGCCCCGATGCGGAATATCAGAACGCAGCAGTTATATACATTCATGATAATCAGAGCAATAATAGAATTAAAAGAACATAATTGCAAAGGGAAAGAATTACTCCATTAATATCAATTTACTCATTAATAGAGAATAAAATGTTTCCGACAACCTCATAACATCTTACATCATGACTCAAAGAAAAAGAAATAAAGAAAATATTACAACTCTTAACGAGAGCTCTTAAAGACCTTACTAAACAACGACTCGACAACAACCACTATGCGACCACTCCACAACTTTACTAAGACAACTGCCAAAGTCACATGTAACGGGTACACTCCGGGTCTTCACTCTGGCTCATCCCCGTCCGTTTGCGTTTCATCACCAAAGCTACCTGAAATTGGGGAAAACTGGGTGAGCGAACGCTCAATAGGTAATAGCAGGTAAAGTTTAAGCAATTAACCAATTTAATGTCATGCGAATAAATAGATGATAAAACAATACTAACATATGAAATGATGGAATAAAAGTGATAGTATGAGTTGAACAGGGATATATCATTTTCAACAAATTGGTCGATCAAGCACGCAAACAAGCAAGTCATACCGAGATAAATTCCATGTAGGAATCTAATAACTTGTAGAAATGTATAGAGAAATTGGATGAATGTCATAGACAACACGCTAGTCATGCACTCGGTGCAAAGCCTCACCATGTCATTACAACTCCCCGGGGCAGTAGTACATTTCGGGCGCTCCTCCTAGGACCAGACAGGGCCCTTATGATGCGTTGGCATTGATTTGGTGGATCCAAGATCCCAAGTAATATCTAGACATTCATTGGAATCGGCCAAGAGTTCCAAGGTCAAGCTATGTAACTTAATTTCTAAGATCAAGAGAAATTTCAATAATAGAGTGGGAAGCCATAAGATTATGGCTTGCAAAAGATAGGAATACAATCAGGATTAATGGTAGATTAAGCCAACCTTGCCCCGGCTACCAACGCACACAAGAATCATGTGAAAAACAAGCTTCCGGATGAGTTTCGGTCTTTCAAGGGCCGCAACAAGGCGAAACGGTCTAGCTTGGACCGCCTTAGTTGATACTGGGCTAGATTGTCAAAGCCCAGAGCTAAAAGATGAAAACGGTCCATAGTGGGCCGTATAAAGAAAAAGATGGTTCTAGATAGGCCGCTTTTCAAATGAAAATGGTCCTTGAGGGGCCGTTTAGAACAGGAAGGTTCCTGGGCCATAACAAAAGGAAACGGTCCCCCATTGGGCCTCCCCACCACCTACGCGGTCCTCAGAGGCCCATTTAGTGGCAAAAATGGTCCAGCGACAACCGCTACTAGTCTGGGTCCATCAAGACTAAAGTAGTCGACATAATGGGCTCCCAGCCCGCCCGAGGCATGGCGGAACCGAACCAAGGTCCAGCTCCCACTTCTTAGGTCGAGTTAGAGGCTATAGGTCAACTCAAACATGGCTAGGTCGATGGAATTCAAAGAGAAATTGACCAGCAGAACTTGGCACTTAGCCAATTAGATGCAGTCACAAAGGAGCCGCTTCAGGGGTCAGGCTATAAGGCCCCAGAATTTTATAAATTATTTTTGGTATATTTAATTATTTTTTGGGAATTTGAAAGAGCTAAAATGGATTAATAAATGAATATTAGATTAAATAAATCATTATAAGGCCCAATTTATGATAAGTAATTAATCTAGCTTTGATAATTGAAACCCAATAGGTTAAAATATCAAGCCCATTAAGTTTGGCCCATATTCTAGAAGGTTATTTAGCCTATTTACGTATTTTAAGGATAAAATACCATTTTTATGGATAATAATATGGATAATTAACAAAAGAGTTTGATCTATGTTGAATTCTGTGCACGTTGGATGTAGCGGTCTATCGTGCGACTGCCACAGCCACGTAACGCACCAGTCTTGATGCGTTACACCCTGATAGTTCCGTGAATGGAAGAACGAGTAGAAAGATTAGATCTTTGGGATCCTATCTACAAGAGACCTAATAGGGAGAGCTTATAACATTACTAAGGACTCTTAGGGATTAGGTTCTGGCAAATTAAGGACTCTAGAATCGATATAATCCTCAAACCCTAGCCAAAACCCTATAAATAGGACCTAGTTCTGAACTGAGTGACCCTTACTTTTGGCTCGTGAAGAATCAAGGTAAGGAGTCACAATTTTTGGGAAGTTCTTTAGATGATTTTGTTTATAATACTAAGGTCTAATAGCTCTCCAAATTTCATGCTAGGAGATCAAGTAACCAAGAAGATAGGAGCTTCTAAAGTCGCTGATTCAGTCATAGCAGCCCGGAATTCAGAGCAAAAGATCACTGAAGATCAAGAGATTAGGACGTCTAAACTAGGTAATTAGAGCTCAATCCTTTAGAACTTTTTGTTCACCTTAGTTTCATCTTCTTACCCTCAAAATTTCACATCTTTTGGTCAAGAGGTCGTGGAGTTAGAGCAGTAGGAAATTGCTAGAAAATCACTGGAAAAGGAGAACTAGGGCACAGTTTTCAGACTCAAATTAGAAGCTTAAAGCCTAGTTAAGAGGTAGGTTATCTCATGATTGGTAAAAACACCTTGTTAGGGATAAAAGCCCTCTGTTTTGATTGATTTCATGCATCATAGATCATGAATTTCATGTTTTAGTAGGACATGCATACATGTATACTCTTAACCCTAACTAAGTTAAAAAGGAACTCTCTTGTCAAATTCACAGAAAACCCATGCATACTAGTGGGTTAGCCTTCATTCTATCATATGGAAGTTTATATATGATTTCCAGACATGATGTAAGTTAAAACCTTAGATTTTTTAATATCTTTTCTGCCAGCAGACGATCTGACGCATCAAGGTAAGACTGTCATAATGATCTAACGGCCTTACGACAAGCCGTCACACCTTCTGTTGTTTTTAAATTTCTCTGTTATCTCTGACGGCCCAGACTCAGTGCGTTACAACACTGTAACGGTCCCACGATAAATCGTCACAATCACTATGATGCCCCCATTCTTGACCGTCAGAGTAACTGTAGACAGAATTGAAGAACAGTCACAT
This sequence comes from Amorphophallus konjac, assembly GCA_022559845.1. NCBI lineage: Eukaryota > Viridiplantae > Streptophyta > Magnoliopsida > Alismatales > Araceae > Amorphophallus > Amorphophallus konjac. The sequence goes on along the minus strand of CM040118.1, from coordinate 97,540,956 downwards.
TAACCTATAAATATGCCTAGTTATCTAAGTTTTGACCTGTTGATATGTCTTTAAGTTTATTGGTTCATGATAAGTATCGCAGGTTAAAAGCATCTTGAATTATTTTAAGGACATGTTAATTTCATGCCAAAGCACTATAGTTTGTATTAACTCCATGATTTTCAATGATGTAGGAACGGAGTTTTATCTTGGTTTCACGTTGTTACACATTCTCTCTATCAATAGAGTCATTTTCTTTAAGTACATGACACATATTCCGGTATGTTGTCCATTAGTTCACACTTTGCACTATATGAACATTATTCTTGGACTTGAGGACCTCTCTATTAGATATTCCTTCCAATGGACTAGGAAATCTTGTTTCAAGGCCTCCGTAATTCTCTGCGAGCCTGGGATTCCCACTAGGATGCCGAGTTGGTTTTACCATTAATGCCCATTTAGTAGATTACACTATCGATGTTTTCTGGTTCTAGCTATGTAACGGATCAAGATTGGACTGTCAGAGTCACCTAACGGCCCAAGATATGACCGTCACATTGAACTGAGTCTACTTTCTTTGTTCGGGATTCAGACCATTGTAACGGCCCAACACTGGACCGTCACGTGAACGTAACGGCCCAGTACAAGACCGTCACAATGCTTGAGTACATTAACCCGAGGTTTGACCAAAGGGTTGATATTCTCAAGTTCCTAGATGGCTTGATAAGGGTCTAGGACTTATCATATCAATCAAGAAACTTAATATAATGAATGGAAGTTAAAGAAATGTACCGTTATGCTACCGATTTGTTTCCATAAGCATAACATTGTCTTAATTCATTCTTGATCTCTCATATTCTTAATAGAAGCATTCGTTCTTTGATAATTATTGTCGTAAGTTTATTGATTGAACTTATTACATTCTTGGCCATACTTTATTGTTACACTCATGGAAGTAGCTTGATTTATACGTGAAGATGTAGTTCGGGCGCTGATTGTGTCTAAGGGCTCTATGCTAGTCCCCTCGGCTGATTGCCGAAAACATACTATTATAAACCATGGGGTATGATAATACTGGCGTCGTATTGCGCTGGGAGTACTTTCTTTATAAATAAGTGAAATCCATGAGCACTCGTGAAAATCTAGTGAATTACTACATGATTGACGTTCTCGTGCATAACCTTTATGGTTATGAAAGTGAAAAGTGAAATTGCATTTTTGTTCATGAAAGGCCATGATACATTCTTGATCATACTTGTTACATTATTTCTAGTTCATACTTGTTCATCCTATCTTACATGATCATCTTGTTACTTTGATTTGATCGCAGGATTTATCGCATTCACATGATTTTACCTTATTTCTTTAGAGCTAAAATGTTAATTACTTTAATGATGCCTTCATGTTGATGCGAAGATACCTACTGGGCAAGTGTGCTCATTACCTATTTTCATTCTTTTCAGGAAATGAAAGTGATTCGAATTAGGATTCGGGTTAGAAAAGTAGCGGGTCCGAGAGCGAATGAAAGTGTTGTCAAGATGAGAGTGAAGACTTAGGAAAGTCTATATTGTTTAGATTGATTCTATGTAATTTTCCAATTTCTTGAGTCTGATAGATTGGAAGAAGTTGAAAGTTATTGTATTTGAAGATTGATTATCAATGAAATAAGTTGGAGGTTTGATTAAAATTTTGTGCAATTACATTTATGTGTGTGATTGTCTTGCACTCTGATCATTCTTGCTTGCAAGAGGCTTACCATGCCGGCTATTCACATTTCTCGAGCGAGTCTTCCGCTATCATAAAGGCTCGGGGCGTGACACAGGAGGTCATGCCCGGGCTGCAACCTGATGGTAACGGTCCCAGAAGAGCCGCCATTAACAGGACAGTCCCGATTCCGGATTGTGGAAATTCGATCAAGTCAATAGGTTCAGGTTTTGGGGGTACAACCCGCCTGGCGTCCTAGTGGGAGTCCCAGGCTCACGGGGGCTTACGGAGGTCTCGTGGTGGATGTCCTAGTCCGACAGAAGGACTATCCGGCAGAGAGTCCCAACCATTACAAGATTAAGGGCTAAGAAAACATCGGAACACAGTGTATAATCGGTCAGCCAGCACCACCGGAGTGGCGTGACTGTCAGAACAAACCTAGTAATTTGTAAAACATTATGATCAATGTACCCATTACTTTACAATTTAATGTTTAATTATTGTTGTAGAAGAAAAAGAGATATGATTGTAGATGAAGAAGGTAAAATTCAGTTATGAACATAGTTAAATCTAACATGTTTCACGTATTCCAATCTTTTATGTGGGTTTCTATTCTACATACAATAATTTCATGAAAATAGACACAATTTATTAAAACATGAAACGAAACTTAAACTGTGCGTCAAAGACGGTCTGTCGAGGGCCGCTAAACAAGGTAAACGGTCAAACAATAGACCGCTCTATGATATGACTTACAATTTATCATAATTAAAAATAATAGGTAGACCGTCTATCGTGCCACCGCTCTGCATATATATAGTCTTACAAAGGCCGCAAAGGGCCAGGCTGGTCCAATGAAGGAAACGGCCTATCGCGAGACCACTGGGTTCCAGGGTGATTCCTGTTGTGACCGCAACCAGGTCGACATGCCCGGTCTCCGGCGAACTCCGATAGACCCCCATTCTAGGAACTAATTAGGGCGATGTAATGCATAAAAATTAGGCAAAATGGTATGAACGAAAAGAGGACAGAATAATACATAGTATATCATGTTTAATTAGAGTTTAGGCCTGCCTACACCTAGCATTGAATCGATCAAAAGAATGGAACAAGGTCGAAATCCTAACGGTGACATGCTGCTACTAAAACAGGAAGTACGCAAGATATACTAAATAAAAATTAGGGCTTTTAGTATCAAAAGAAAGGGGACTCGAAGATGCTTCCAATGACATAATTTTATTAGGGTTTGATTCACTATCACCTACCTAAATCGAAGGAATAAGAGGACAAAGGTCACTGGTTCTACGAGACGAATGCCTTCCAAAACTCGCCGAAATCCCTCCTTGATCGAGCTCCTCGTCGGCCGTCACAGCAAATAGGGTTTCTAGGTGGGTTGAGGGTTTGTTTTATAAAGGCAATTGGATTCTAGGGTTGTCGATAAGGTTGAGAAGAGTCCCACGAATTAGACGTGCGTGGGAATCGTGCTTGACCAAGTCGCACAGCCTCTCGCTCAAAATTGAGCTCCTAGGGTTAGGGTTTTCGCGTGGAATGAGAGGGGAAATGGGCTATCCATGAAGGCCGTTCGAATGGGCCTGGTTTGGGCTCAAAAGATCAAAATTTGGGCTTGAATTTGGCAATCTAAGGTTCTATCTAATTAAGCTCAATTTTATCCCTAATTCTATCAATTCGACTTAATTAAAATTTTATTTAGGGCCTGACCAAGAAGATAATATATCTAAATTTTTGGTTCCCAACGTGATTATGAATTTTCTAGATTTTTTTATAAATTAGTTAAAGTTTCACTTAAAGAAATTTCTAATTTTAATAGTAAAATATTTTCTCAATTAATACCCTTTTATCTTATTTAATTAATTTCTCGGGGTGCTACACCCTCCCCCACTTTAAGAAATTTGGTCCTCCAAATTCACTGCACTTAACAAAATGGGGAAAAACTGAGGTTACCGACCTTAAAATAAATCAGGGTATTGCTTCCGGATAGCTTCTTTAGATTCCCAAGTAGCTTCCTCGGTCCCACGTCGGCTCCATTGAACCTTAACCATTGATATGGACCGATTCCTGAGTTGTTGCTGCTTCTAGTCCAAAATCTTGATGGGTTTTTCCTCATAAGTCGAATCTTCCTTCAACTCTAGATCCGCATGTTGAATGATGTGCGCGGGGTCGTAAACATACTTTCGCAACATAGACACATGGAAAATATTATGTACTCCAGATAACTGGGGTGGCAAAGCCAACCTATAGGTAACTTCTCCAACTCTCTCCAGAATCTCAAATGGGCCAATGTATCTCAGACTTAGCTTGCCACGAATGCCAAACCTTCGAACTGCTCTCATAGGCGAAACCTTCAAAAATACATGCTCGCCTACTAGAAATTCCCAGTCTCTTCCTATGTTATCTGCATAGCTTTTCTGTCTTGACTGTGCAACTTGCATACGATCTCGGATAACCTGGATATTCTTAGATGATTCTAAAATGAGATCCGATCCTAGCCATTGCTTCTCGCCTACCTCATCCCAGCACAAAGGTGATCGGCAACTCCTTCCATAAAGAGCTTCGAATGGTGCCATCTGGATACTGGACTGATAACTGTTATTGTAGGCAAATTCTATAAAGCCAAATGTTCGTGCCAACTACCACCAAAGTCGATCATGCAAGCCCTTAGCATATCTTTGACAATCTGATTAGTTCTCTCAGTTTGTCCGTCCATCTCGGGATGAAAAGCAGTACTAAAGTTTAGACGGGTTCCCAAGGACTCCTGTAAACCCTTCGAAAAATGTGAAGTGAATCTAGGATCTCTTTCTGACACAATATTCATGGGTACCCCATGTAGTCTTACAACTTCCTTTATATACAAAGCAGCCAAAACATCGGCTGTCCACTTTGACTTAATGGACAAGAAATGTGAATATTTAGTCAACCAATCCACAATTACCCATATTGCATCGAAGCCTCCACGAGTTCTTGGTAAGCCCATTATAAAATCCATGCCAATGCTCTCCCACTTCCACTGTGGTATATCGAGTGGTTTTAATTTCCCCGTAGGTCTGAAATGCCCGGCCTTCACTTGTTGACATACCAGGCATCTACTTACCAATTCCACCACTTTCCGTTTCATATTTGGCCACCCGAAGGTCCTCTTTAAATCTCGGTACATCTTAGTGGCTCCAGGATGAATTGTATACTTGGATCTGTGGGCTTCTTCAAGGATCTTGCTCTTCACTTCAGCTACATCGGGGACGCAAGCCCTTCCCAGGAATAACAATCTTCCATCATCAGTAAATAGAAAACCTGGTCGATTACTTAGACCTCCCTTGATCTCTACTAACACTGGATCGTTATCTTGCAGGGTCTTAATTTCCATCAACAGCTCAGGATGAAGCTGAAACTGAGTGATCATGACCCGATCCTTACTAACATCAAGGTCTAGACTGGCCAACTGCTCCAGCAATCTTCACTCTTGCAACATGAGACTAGACAACTTTACTATCGGCTTGCGGCTCAAGGCATCAGCCACTACATTACCTTTCCCAGGGTGATATTCTATAGAGAAATCAAAATCTTTCAAATACTCAAGCCATCTCCTCTGCCTCATATTAAGCTCCTTCTGAGAAAATAGATACTTAAGGCTCTTATGATCAGAGAATAAAGTGAAAGTCTCTCCATACAAGTAGTGCCTCCAAATCTTCAAGGCAAACACCACTGCAGCGAGTTCTAAGTCATGGACATGATAATTCTCTTCGTGCTTACTTAACTATCTAGAAGAATAGGCTATCACTTTTCCATGCTGCATAAGCACACAACCTAGGCCAATGCCCAAAGCATCAGTATAGACTTCAAATCCTCCTTCTCCCGAAGGTAAGGCCAAAACAGGGGCAGTGGTTAAACACTCCTTCAAAGTTTGAAAACTCCGCTCATTATCTTCCGACCACTCAAATCGATTCTCTTTGCGGGTCAGTCTGGTCAGAGGTACTGCAATCTTGGAGAAATCCTTAATGAATCTCTGGTAGTAACCTGTTAGGCCTAGAAAACTTCTAACTTCGAACACATTCGCAGGCCTATCCCAGTTTCTCACTACCTCTACCTTAGAGGGATCGGCAAAGATTCCATCTTTAGAAATAATGTGCCCCAAAAAAGACACTTCTTGCATCCAGAATTCACACTTACTAAACTTTGCATACAACTGCGGGTCCCTCAATATCTGCAACGCCATCCTCAAGTGCTCTGCATGCTCCTCCTTACTCTTGGAGTATATCAAAATATCATCGATGAAAAGCACGACCCACTGATCTAAGTAGGGCCGAAAAATACTATTCATCAACTGCATGAAGGCTGCGGGAGCATTTGTTATACCAAAAGGCATTACAATAAATTCGAAATGCCCATACCTACTTCGGAATGCCATTTTAAAGATATCTCCATCCTTGATCCACAACTGATGATACCTCGATCGTAGATCAATCTTGGAAAAATACTGTGCTCCTGCTATCTGATCGAACAACTCATCTATCCTTGGCACTGGATACTTATTCTTCACAGTAAGTTGGTTAAGTTTGTGGTAATCAATACACAGCCTTAGAGAACTGTCCTTCTTCCTCACAAACAACACTGGGGCTCCCCCCGGGGATGTACTCGGACGAATAAACCCCTTCTCAAGCAACTCCATTAATTGCTCTTTCAATTCTCTTAACTCCGCACGAGACATACGGTACGGAGCTTTAGAAACTGGAGACGCACTAGGAACTAAATCAATAGAAAAGATGACCTCTCTCTCTGGCGGAAGTCCTGGCAAATCTTTAGGAAACACATCTGGAAAATCTCGGACAATAGGGATGTCCTCAATCTCCAACTCCTTCTTATTGGTCAAGGATAGCAAGGCCAAAAATGCCTGACATCCTTTCCTCAACAATCTCTCAGCCCGAAGCGCCGAAACAAGTGGCACAGACTTAGAATGCCTAACCCCGACAAAAGAAAGCTCGGGGTGCCCAGAGAAAGACACGGTGCCAGATTTACAATGAACGCTAGCCTCATACTTAGCTAACCAATCTTCTCCTAAGATTACATCATAATCCTTCATCTTCATACAAACTAAATTCGCTGGCATATCCAGCCCATTAACCAAAATCTTACTAGAAGGATAATAGTACTTAATTGATGAACTCGAACTGATAGGGGTGGAAATTTCCAACAGACAATTCATCAATACAGGTTTCACAGATAAGGACTCAGCAAAACTTCGAGAAATAAAAGAGTGTGTTGCTCCGGTATCAAAGAGAACAAATGCCGGCTTATCAAAAACAACAAGTGTACCTTCAACCAATTCACCCTCCTCGGTGGCTTCTGTCTCGGTTTCCTGTAGGGCTTGGAGCTTGCCCTGCCGCTTCTGGCCTCCTTGCGGCTTGCCCGATGTAGCTTGATCAGACAGGAGAGGACACTCAGGTATACGGTGGTCCCTGCTCCCACAACGCAGACAGACGCCTAGCTTGCGCCCGCACTCCTCCTTCTTGTGACTCGGATGATCACAATACTTGCAAAGGGCTCTTGATGATGCAACCGGACTTGACTTCTTATCATCACTTCTCCGCTTCTTATCCTTCCACGAACTAGACCTACCAGTAGGCATCTTCTTGCCATTGTTGGGTTTAAAATTTTCGGATCCAGTGGTCTACTCTTTCTTGGTGTTCCTTCCTCGAATCCTCTCGGTCATTTCCATGGTATCTTCGAGAACTTGTGCCTTTCTTACAATCTCAGCATAAGTGTGGATCTCTAAAGGTGCCAATTGGTTAATATACTGTAGCTTCAATCCATTGAGAAACCTCTTGGCCTTCATCTTTTCTGTAGACACCAAATGCGATGCATAACAAGACAACCTGGAGAACTGAGCTTCATATTCTGCAACCGATAAGTTTCTTTGCTTCAAAGCAGTGAATTCTGCCACCTTCTTCTCTTGCACCCGGTCTGAGAAATACTTGCTATTAAAATATTCCTTAAACTCATCCCACGTCGCAGGCCTATTACCGAGCGTAGCTTCTACTACTTCCCACCAAGCACATGCGTTGTGTTCCAGCTGAAAAGTCACCAAGAGAACTTGGTCCTGGTCACCGCAGTGCATAACTCAAAAGATTCGCTCTATTTCCTTCAGCCAATGCTCAGCTTCATCGGGATCCGCTGATCCACCAAATCGTGGGGAATTCAATCCACATAAATTCTTGTGGAGATCACCAGCCCCATGATGCGCGCCCCCTTGCGCTACCTGCTGGAGGGCCTGAGTCAAGCCCTGCACAGTATGCTGCATATCCCTCCATTGCGCTCGTTCAGCTGCCATCGGAACATACTCCTACACGCAGGAGGAAAATTAATTAGAAACAGCCTAGCGGGAATCTTTTAGAGTTTATTAATTGACTCAACCCCAAGACTCTACCCAATCTCACCGGGTTTGATCCTTAGACTTTAACCAAGTCACGGGTTCTACGACACCACTTAGAAACCTAGGAAATTAGAAAACCTAGACTCTGATACCACAAAACTGTCACGTCCCGACGCGGAATATCAGAACACAACAGTTATATACATGCATGATAATCAGAGCAATAACGGAATTAAAAGAACATAATTGCAAAGGGAAAGAATTACTCCATTAATATCAATTTACTCATTAATAGAGAATAAAATGTTTCCGACAACCTCATAACATCTTACATCACAACTCGAAGAAAAAGAAAAAAAGAAAAGATTACAACTCTTAACGACAGCTCTTAAAGACCATACTAAACAACGACTCGACAACAACCACTATGCGACCACTCCACAACTTTACTAAGACAACTGCCAAAGTCACATGTAACGGGTACACTCCGGGTCTTCACTCTGGCTCATCCCCGTCCGTTTGCATTTCATCACCAGAGCTACCTGAAATTGGGGAAAACTGGGTGAGCGAACGCTCAATAGGTAATAGCAGGCAAAGTTTAAGCAATTAACCAATTTAATGTCATGCGAATAAATAGATGATAAAACAAAACTAACATATGAAATGATGGAATAAAAGTGATAGTATGAGTTGAACAGGGATATATCATTTTCAAGAAATTGGCCGATCAAGCACGCAAACAAGCAAGTCATACCGAGATAAATTCCATGTAGGAATCTAATAACTTATAGAAATGTATAGAGAAATTGGATGAATGTCATAGACAACACGCTAGTCATGCACTCGGTGCAATGCCTCACCATGTCATTACAACTCCCCGGGGCACTAGTACATTTCGGGCGCTCCTCCCAGGACCAGACAGGGCCCTTATGATGCGTTGGCATTGATTTGGTGGATCCAAGATCCCAAGTAATATCTAGACATTCATTGGAATCGGCCAAGAGTTCCAAGGTCAAGCTATGTAACTTAATTTCTAAGATCAAGAGAAATTTCAATAATAGAGTGGGAAGCCATAAGATTATGGCTTGCAAAAGATAGAAATACAATCAGGCTTAATGGTAGCTTAAGCCAACCTTGGCCCGGCTACCAACACACACAAGAATCATGCGAAAAACAAGCTTCCGGATGAGTTGCGGTCTTTCAAGGGCCGCAACAAGGCGAAACGGTCTAGCTTGGACCGCCTTAGTTGATACTGGGCCAGATTGTCAAAGCCCAGCGCCAAAAGATGAAAACGGTCCATAGTGGGCCGTACAGAGAAAAAGATAGTTCTAGATAGGCCGCTTTTCAAATGTGTTGGATCCCACGATCAATGACACCCAAGAGGGGGGTGAATTGGGTGATTACAAATTTTAAGGAAACTCTTCCCTTTTTAACAAGTGTAATGAAACAACAATTAAAACATCAAATATGATGAACATGCAAGTAAGATAACAACCTACACTAACCCCCACACTAGACGACAAGACGAATGCTGTGTGGTGGAGGGAACTCCTTACAGCAAGATTAAGGAAGTTAATTATGCCAATAAACAGATTCTCTCAATCTCACCGTTCCCAGACAATCATATAAGAGAATTCAACAATCAAACCAAGCCAACGCACAAAGCAAACCACAATGCACAGGGATTTTAAGGTGGTTCGGGACCTCGACGGGCTCCCTACATCCACCCCTCACCAAACTAGGTGAGGCTTCACTTGGGGATAAATCTCCAAACGGAGACGATGCTCCAACCACACACGCAGGATGACGCCTGCACACACACACGGGGACGAGCCCCAGTACACACACACATACACACACGGAGATGATGTCTCCAACACGATCCGACAAGCGGATCAACAAAACACACACACGCTGCGACAAGTGCAGCAAACCTCACACACACGTAGATCTAGGAAGACCCACGCACACACATGAATCCAATACGACACATACAAATGACCACGGATCAACAACGATCCACACATACACAAGTATGCAGTTTATAGGAAATACGAATCTGAAACTTAAAACACAATAAGGCACAGTTGAGAAAAACTTCTGATTTGGCTCCCCTTTGAATGTATGTTGTTGATCTTGAATGTGGCTTCAATCTCCACTTGATCAAATCTTTAATCCGGGCTTACTTGGCTCTTCTTTTCCTTGAATATCACTCTCTTTATCTCCCTTAAATCTTTCTTGACTCCCCTTAGATCGTTCTTGAAGGATGATGAAGGATTCTAGCACGAATGGATGTTGAAGTTTGATGTCCGAAGCAGCTCTTCGATGTATATGATCTTGGGCTTTTATTCAAGCTCCTTCCTTTGGATTTCAGCTTCAGAGCAAGGTGGAATAGGGCTTGAAGGCTGCAACTCCAAACCTGCACACATAAAATAGAACTCCCTTCCTCTTCTGCGAATTTTATCAAACACTTGTGCAGCACGATGACCGTTCTTGACGATCTTGGCTCGGATGTGGCTTAATCTCGATTTCGCTCGCAGCCAGCAGCAGAGGCTTGATTGGAACTTTGATTCCTCCTTCTTCCCTTCACATTCACACACACACCAACGTGGAACAAGGGCTGGAGGTGGCTGTTGCGACCTGCACACACAAATGTTAGGAAGAAACCCAAAATCAGGACATATGAATTTCTCTTAGGGTTTTCATCCTCTACAAGTTGTTATATAGGCCAAGGGTGGTCAAGGGACAGCCATGGGACAAGATCCACTTGTTATGAAGTGGATTAAGGACAACCACACAAGTGTGGTTGGACCATTTTGTCGAAATGCCAAGAGTCTACAATCACGGCGCCGCCCAGACCAGAAAGGGTCGACCCTTGGGGTCGACCCTCGTGAGGGGCCAGATGGGCCAGACAGCATGGGTCGACCCTTGGGGTCGACCCTTCCAGGAACCAGTGCGGGTTTACAAAAACTGCCAACAGGGGTCGACCCTTGGGGTCGACCCTCGAGTGAATGGGTCGACCTTTGGGGTCGACCCTTGCAGGTCTGGTGAAGGAGCCCGTCGGGTTCAAAAAAATAACTACCAGGGGTCGACCCTTGGGGTCGACCCTTGCAGCTGGGGTTGAGAGGTCCGATTGAAATGAAGGAATGGATAGACTTTGAAGAGTGTATAGACTTTGAAGAATGAATGGAGTTTGAAGAGTGTATAAACTTTGAATTTGAGCTAGCAGCCAACGTACAGACTTTGAGTCTGTGCAATCAGCCAACGTACAAACTTCTTGTTGCAGGATGTATAGACTTACTGGCTGTATAGACTTGCAGATGTATAGACTTGCTGGCTGTATAGACTTGTTGATGTGTAGACTTGCTGCTGAATGATATACAGACTTGCTACTGAAGAATGTACAGACTTGCTACTTAAGGATGTACAGACTTGCTACTGTATAGACTTGTTGTGCACTGATCTGATGGATGTATAGACTTGATGTGCCTGCAACCAATGTATAGACTTGTTAATGGATGTATAGACTTTAATGTGCCTGCAACCAATGTATAGACTTGTTGTGTAGCAGCATACGAGATGCATCGACTATATGAATGAACCAATGCAAGATATGAACAGTGGTATGCACTGATGTATTGCTCATGCACACAACCTGTTCGATGAAATGACTAACTGCTTAAACAGATACACAATGACATCATATGCAAGCACACTGTGACTTATAGTAGTTGCTATCATCAAAACCATAACAGTAATCATGGTGCACACGTATTCAACATTCTCCCCCTTTTTGATGATGGCAACATTGTGAGTCATTGTATGGCAGAAATAGCCAAGAAGGCAAAGTTTATGACATATGTAACATATGCAGCTCAAGATCCATGATAGTGAAGCATGTGAATGCAGATATGTATGCATGGAGAAGTAAAGTGTATGAATGCTATGCATAAACCCTCATCATAAATGAAGGTTCTCTCCCAATCATGAATCCAGCATGTTGTTCTCCCCCGATCATGAAACCAGCAAACATGAATCACATGAAATATTTCTCCCCCTTTGACATTATCAAAAAGCGGGGTAATGTCAATCATACTCCCACATGAAGACGAAACAGAGGAGAGGCGCATTGTAGCATGATAAATGTGCAAGGAACAGTAACCGACATTTGAAATGCTGATGAAGCAGGAGTAAGTAATAAATAAGTGGGTTCATGGAATGTATGGGAAACACTAATTGTTGGCTAGAGAGGATACCAAATGTTAATTACTTGGATGTGCCCAATTTTTCTCCTCATTTGCCAAGCAAACACAAGAATTTATTGAGCAAGTAAATAGCATGGGAAGTCCACTCAATTTTTGGTTTTCAGTATTTTCCAGATTTTTAATTTTTGATTTGTGGTTTGAAATGTATGAGATGCAACTTATGCAAAGGATGGCATGTAAGATGCATACACAAGTAAACAAATAAATATATATATGTACAAGCAACACAGCTCCCCCGTACTTATTTAAGAGGGGATGGGTATAAGAAAGATGCAAGAGAATCATGATAATCGGAATACGCATGTGTAGCACATGGGAGATTTTTCAATCATATAGGAAATTAATGCAATTGCTAATGCAGTCAATTAACTTTCTGAATACATATTAAATCAAATTCTCAGAAGTGTAAGTGAGTAACATGAAAAATGATGGTTTCAATATGGATATTTAGATTTTCGGATCAACACAGGGAGACATTTTACAGACTGCACTTCAATTTTGAGAACAGCGTATTAGAGGCTACGCTCTACCACAATTGAGTTTTCACTAACATTTTTTCATCTCAACCAGTATCACATGAGATTCAGAATTTTTCAAGAGTGATCAGTTCCAAAATGATTCCTTTTTACGCGAGTAGACGCATGGAGCTCATGCCAGAATCCCCGGTTACTTAGAAGACTGAATCATCTCACCTCATTTTGAACAAAGGTACTAGTCCACACTTTTCAGATATGAACCACATCACGTCTCAGGTGACATGTGCCCAGTTTACTCAGTGAGACCAAGCATTGCTCTGCCGTTCATTTTTATTTCAGATTTTTCAACAAAGATAGGTAGGTAACTTTTTCCTCAACTGTCTCTTCAACATACTTGCAGCAAGTTTAACATCTCAAGAGTGTTGAAAAGAAATTCATATATCCTTATCTTTAACACTCATTTTCATATTTTGTGCATAAAATGTGTGAATTTGATTCAGCATGTATACCGAAAATATCATGAATACATAATAATACAACTCCCCCTAAATAGATGCACTTTTACTCCCCCCAAAGTGTACAACATGAAGCACACCGATAATGACTTCAAATGCAACATTATTTATCAAGAAAGCATAAGGTCGTAGAAATTTCAAGGATGGGGGTGAATAGCATATACTAACACACAAGCACACATTGGGAGTTTATGCAAATGCACTATGACATGCATGCAAGCAATGTGATGTCAATTTGATACCAATTGAATGGATGCCTAAAGAATGAACTGAGTGCGATGAATGCATGAGTTTTAATGCAATGTAGAAATTAACATGGGTGCAAGGTGTGTGTTTTTGATTTTTCATTAAAGTGATCTAAATGCACCTAATGCATTGGATTCCGTTGCATGCAACCTATAGCTGTATAAGAATGAAAGACAGGATGCAAAAATAAGATGAGAGCTTTGATTTCCAAGCCAGTGTGATAGAAATCTTATTGAGTTCATCCTCATTCAATCCATGAATCAACAAACATTGTTTATGACAAGACCTTTATGAATAAGGGTGCATAAATGATCAAAAAGTAAGCAATGCAACCCAAATTTTAGAATTGTTCAAAAAATATATTTTCAAAGATCTTTCACAAGTTTTGAAATGAGAGTTCATCCAAAAGTCAAATGTATGAATCATTTAATCACAAACATATTTTCAATTCACATAACTCATCTCAGGGATACATTCAACAATTAATCAATCACAAGCCAATCAGGATCTGGTACGATGCGGAGATTTTAGTCCAAAGACCCAACTCAACGCATAGGGAATGCTTCCAAGTGTATATAATCCACTCTTTCACAAACGTCATTTGATATACCAGACACGCAATTCAATTCAAGTGTCATTCAATAACCAATCACTTCATGCACATCTCTCAAGGTTTTCATTTTGTTAAATCAATTAAGTGTGTTCATCACATCAACCTAGATTCAACCAATTTGTCACAGCGTGCTAGTAAATGACAACTCAAGTTTTTAGAGTCAACACTTGTCATCTAAAGATATCACCGAGTGACAAAAGGCCATTGTATGAGTTGATAAGGATGAATTACCTTGTTTCAGGAGACAAGAATGGAAGCCTTCAAACATTGAGATTACCAACCTCATGGAGGTTGATATTTCATATTTTACTTTCTTACCTTTGCCTTGAGAATCCTTTTTCTTCCAAGTCTTTCACCTATTGAACCCATCCTTCATTAACAGAGATGCGCACTTTTCATACCATATCTTGGTTACTATCAAGATCACTTCCTATCTCCCGGTGGTGAATTGAGGGAATTTTTATCATTTTCATCCTTGCAAGGTATTCCTCATTTGATTCAAACTTGGTCACGGCCAGCCCATCAACATTTGGATTTTGGAAGTGTAATCTACATCCAAGAACAACAAGAATTGATTTGTCAATTTTGATTCAAATTTATTAACTTTGGCATCACAAATTGTTTTAACAACCAAAATCCTCTAGATAGCTCAAGATGCAGTGCAAGACTCATGTGTGAACCTAAGCATTGAACTCATATGGTGAATGTGGTTGCTCCCCCTTAGTGTGTGCAAGAATGCAACATGTTCAGTAACAATCCAATGCCATAAGCAGCCTTTTGAGTAAATGACTCATAGTACTAGGCGGAGAACTTAGATCCAAAGATCACCTCACGCGTAGTGATAGTTTTCAGACAGCCTTGACCTACCCTTCCACATGTCACCATTTGATATACTATGTAGTCATGGATGATGAAGGTAGGAGGATTGATGTGCATTATGACATGAATTCACAATGTTCAACTATAGCATGACAGAGTGTGAAAGGGTGTATGCAAACATGAGGGTGTATGCAAGCTCAACAAATGTAGTGAATTTTATTGATAGTTTCAAAGCACCACTTCAACAAGATGCTATATGAGGATGATTTGCACAAGTGTATGTAACTATCTATGGATGGAATGCATGAACAAACATGTGCATTAACACAAGATAATTCAGCACAATATGAATCAAACAATGACTTAATTACTGAAGAGAGTGAGAGGGATATCACCTGAATTTCAAAATTTCAGTTTTGGTTTCTTTTAACCTGATTTATCCCACTTGTGTGCCTTACCTTTGTGATAAAAATAGATTTCATGCTTTACATTCCCAAGGCACACCTGCAAAACAAATTTCTCATTTAGCATTCTTAGGTACCCAAACCATCTTGGGTCCTTGTGGGTTAGCAGCATCTTTGGCACGTGGCTTCCACTTAATAACAACATTCAAATCATCAATTTTCTTCAGAAAACAATTATGCACCATATGTCCAAATTGACCACAGCAGTTGCAACATGACTTTGAGTTCTTAAAAGCATGAGGATTCTTTGAAGCAAGTGATTTTTTGTTCCACTCTTGTTTCCCATTTGTAAAAGGTTTCATTCTTTTCCTACATGCTTCTAAATCATCATTCTTTCTCATAAAATAATCATGCATGCCATGTCCATGTTTTCCACAATAGAAACATGAGAATTTCTTTCTAGGTGGTTGTGTGTGTGTGGAAGAAGTATGTTCAACATGCATGGAGATGCTAGCAACATTTTTAGATTTTTGATGCATGTTGATTTTCTGATTTTTATTTTCTTTTTGAAGCTTTTGAACATTCACATTATTTTTCTGATTTGATTGGGTTCTTGATACAGTGGGTTGCTGGGAGTAAGATGTGGAGATGGTAGGCGCACAATTGTCATGAACAAATGAAGTATATATTTTACTTTCAAATTTCTTTTTGTTCACAGGATTGAACCACAGCCCTTCTCTTTGAAAGTTTACTTTCATTCCCAACAGTTTATCCAAGTTTTCTTGACCATTGATAAATCTAGATAAAGAAGCATTCAAATCAGAAATTTCTTTTTCAAGTGATGAAATGTGCAATTCATAGGAAACCATCTTATTTTCACAAGTCTTGACTTGTTCATGTAATTGGGTGTTGATGATTTTGTAGGTTTCCATTTCTTGTTTCATCACATGCATTTCTTCACATTGATCAACAAGCAAACTTTTTCCTTTTTCAAAAACAAGCAATCTTTCAGAAATGGTATTGTTCAATTCTTTCAGTTTCTCATTTTCCATTTCAATATTTTTACCGTGAGCAACCTCATTTTGACCATTGTTCATAAAACTAACTCTCTCTCTCAGCTCTTTGTTTTCATTTCTCAAAGAAGAGATTTGATCTTTGTGAATTTCAATGTCGAACACATGATCATCAATCAATTCCTTCAAGTGTGAGCATTCTTTACAAGGTGAATCACATTTATTTTGACCAGCATTCTTTTTCAATTTTTTGTTTTCTAATTTTAACTTCTTATGTTTTTCAGCGAGCTCATCATATGCATTCAACAGTTCTTCATAGCTAAATTCATCTTCACAATCGGAGTCAGAATTTACCCTTGAGCTTGATCCACTTTGCTGATCACTCCCTTGATCACTCGTGCCCGGTACAAGACATCTGTCTTTATGCTCTTCCTTGATGTCTGCCAATCCATCCAGTATTTCCTTCGCGGATCTGCACTGGGAGACAAAGGGGAAATAGTTCGAATCAACTGAAGCAATAAGCAACTTTAAAACCAAGCAATTTTGATCATGTTTGTGCTTTTGATTTTCAGTCCAGACATTTTTATCTTTAGGCAATTCATGAGGACCATGTGAAATAAGCTTCCATAGCTTAGGTTCATATAAATTGACTAGAATAAACATTCTACCTAACCACAAATCAAAATTACAGCCATCAAACATGGGTGATGAGTTCAAGGTGTACATCATGGTGGTCATTGATCCGGATCACTCTAGATCGTTAGATCTATGAAATTAGAGCCTTAGCTCTGATACCAATTGTTGGGTCCCACGATCAATGACAACCAAGAGGGGGGTGAATTGGGTGATTACAAATTTTAAGGAAACTCTTCCATTTTTAACAAGTGTAATGAAACAACAATTAAAACATCAAATATGATGAACATGCAAGTAAGATAACAACCTACACTAACTCCCACACTAGACGACAAGACGAATGCTGCGTGGTGGAGTGAACTCCTTACAACAAGATTAAGGAAGTTGATTGTGCCAATAAATAGATTCTCTCAATCTCACCATTCCCACACGATCATATAAGAGGATTCAACAATCAAACCAAGCCAACGCACAAAGTAAACCACAATGCACAGGGATTTTAAGGTGGTTCGGGACCTCGACGGGCTCCCTACGTCTACCCCTCACCAAACTAGGTGAGGCTTCACTCGGGGATAAATCCCCAAACGGAGATGACGCTCCAACCACACACGCAGGATGACGCCTGCACACACACACGGGGACGAGCCCCAGTACACACACACATACACACACGGAGATGATGTCTCCAACACGATCGACAAGCGGATCAACAAAACACATACACGCTGCGACAAGTGCAGCAAACCTCACACACACGTAGATCTAGGAAGACCCACGCACAAACATGAATCCAATACGACACACACAAATGACCATGGATCAACAACGATCCACACAC
The DNA here is from genome assembly GCA_022559845.1 of Amorphophallus konjac. NCBI lineage: Eukaryota > Viridiplantae > Streptophyta > Magnoliopsida > Alismatales > Araceae > Amorphophallus > Amorphophallus konjac. Next base: position 97,523,066 of record CM040118.1, on the reverse strand, counting down.
ACACAAGTATGCAGTTTATAGGAAATACGAATCTGAAACTTAAAACACAATAAGGCACAGTTGAAAAAAACTCCTGATTTAGCTCCCCTTTGAATGTATGCTGTTGATCTTGAATGTGGCTTCAATCTCCACTTGATCAAAGCTTTAATCCGGGCTTACTTGGCTCTTCTTTTCCTTGAATAGCACTCTCTTTATCTCCCTTGAATCTTTCTTGACTCCCCTTAGATCGTTCTTGAAGGATGATGAAGGATTCTAGCACGAATGGATGTTGAAGCTTGATGTCCGATGCAGCTCTTCGATGTATATGATTTTGGGCTTTTATTCAATCTCCTTCCTTTGGATTTCAGCTTTAGAGCAAGGTGGAATAGGGCTTGAAGGCTGCAACTCCAAACCTACACACACAAAATAGAACTCCCTTCCTCTTCTGCGAATTTTATCAAACACTTGTGCAGCACGATGACCGTTCTTGACGATCTTGGCTCGGATGTGGCTGAATCTCGATTTCGCTCGCAGCCAGCAGCGGAGGCTTGATTGAAACTTTGACTCCTCCTTCTTCCCTTCACATTCACGCACACACCAAGGTGGAACAAGGGCTAGAGGTGGCTGCTGCGACCTGCACACACAAATGTTAGGAAGAAACCCAAAATCAGGACATACAAATTTCTCTTAGGGTTTTCATCCTCTACAAGTTGTTATATAGGCCAAGAGTGGTCAAGGGACAGCCATGGGACAAGATCCACTTGTTATGGAGTGGATTAAGGACAGCCACACAAGTGTGGTTGGACCATTTGGTCAAAATGCCAAGAGTCCACAATCATGGTGCCGCCCAGACCAGAAAGGGTCGACCCTTGGGGTCGACCCTCGTGAGGGGCCAGATGGGCCAGACAGCATGGGTCGACCCTTGGGGTCGACCCTTCTAGGAACCAGTGCGGGTTTACAAAAACTACCAACAGGGTTCGACCCTTGGGGTCGACCCTCGAGTGAATGGGTCGACCCTTAGGGTCGACCCTTGCAGGTCTGGTGAAGGAGCCCGCCGGGTTCAAAAAAATAACTACCAGGGGTCAACCCTTGGGGTCGACCCTTGCAGCTGGGGTTGAGAGGTCCGATTGAAATGAAGGAATGGATAGACTTTGAAGAGTGTATAGACTTTGAAAAATGAATGGAATTTGAAGAGTGTATAGACTTTGAAGAATGTGTGGAGTTTGAAGAGTGTATAGACTTTGAATTTGAGCTAGCAGCCAACGTACAGACTTTGAGTCTGTGCAATCAGCCAACGTACAAACTTCTTATTGCGGAATGTATAGACTTGCTGATGTATAGACTTGCTGGCTGTATAGACTTGCAGATGTATAGACTTGCTGGCTGTATAGACTTGTTGATGTGTAGACTTGCTGCTGAATGATGTACAGACTTGCTACTGAAGAATGTACAGACTTGCTGCTTAAGGATGTACAGACTTGCTACTGTATAGACTTGCTGTGCACTGATCTGATGGATGTATAGACTTGATGTGCCTGTAACCAATGTATAGACTTGTTAATGGATGTATAGACTTTGATGTGCCTGCAACCAATGTATAGACTTGTTGTGTAGCAGCATAAGAGATGCATCGACTATATGAATGAACCAATGCAAGATATGAACAGTGGTATGCACTGATGCATTGCTCATGCACACAACCTGTTCGATGAAATGACTAACTGCTTAAACAGATACACAATGACATCATATGCAAGCACAGTGTGACTTATAGTAGTTGCTATCATCAAAACCATAATAGTAATCATGGTGCACACGTATTCAACAAAATGAAAATGGTCCTTGAGGGGCCGTTTAGAACATGAAGGTTCCTTGGCCATAACAAAAGGAAACGGTCCCCCACTAGGCCGCCCCACCACCTACGCGGTCCTTAGAGGCCCGTTTAGTGGCAAAAATAGTCCAGCGGCAACTGCTACTAGTCTGGGCCCAGCAAGACTAAAGTAGTTGACATAATGGGCTCCCAGCCCGCGCGAGGCATGGCGGTACCGAACCAGGGTCCAGCCCCCACTTCTCAGGTCGAGTTAGAGGCTATAGGTCGACTCAAACATGGCTAGGTCGATGGAATTCAAGGAGAAATCGACCAGCAGAACTTGGCACTTAGCCAGTTAGATGCGGTCACAAAGGAGCCACTTCAGGGGTTAGGCGGTCATGCCTGGGCTGCAAGCTAATGGTAACGGTCTTAGAAGAGCCGCCATTAACAGGACAGTCCCAATTCTGGGCTGTTGAAACACGTGATTCGATCAAGTCGATAGATTCAGGTTTTGGGGGTACAACCCGCCCGGCGTCCTAGTGGGAATCCCAGGCTCGTGGGGGCTTACGGAGGTCTCGTAATGGAGGTCCTAGTCCGATGGAAGGTGCATCCGGCGGAGAGTGCCAACCATTACAAGATTAAGGGCTGAGAAAACATCGGAACATAATGTATAATCGGTCAGCCAGCACCACCAGAGCCGTGTGAGTATCAGAACAAACCTAGTAATTTGCAAAACATTATGTACCCATTACTTTACAATTTAATGTTTAATGATTGTTGTAGAAGAAAAAGAGATATGATTGTATATGAACAAGGTAAAATTCAGTCATGAACATAGTTAAATCTAACATGTTTCACATATTCCAATCTTTTATGTGGGTTTCTATCCTACACACAATAATTTCATGAAAATAGACACAATTTATTAAAACATGAAACGAAACATAAACTATGCGTCAAAGAGGGTCTGTCAAGGGCAGCTAAACTAGGTAAATAGTCAAACGATAGATCGCTCTATGATACTATTTATAATTTATCATAATTAAAAATAATAGGCAGACGGTCTATCGTGCGACCGCTCTGCATATAAACGGTCTTACAAAGGCTGCAAAGGGCCAGGCTGGTCCAATGAAGGAAACGGCCTATCGCGAGACCGCTAGGTTCTAGGGCGGTTCCTGTTGCGACTGCAACCAGGTTGACACGCCCGCTCTCCGACGAACTCCGATAGACCCCCATTCTAGGAACTAATTAGGGTGATGTAATGCATAAAAATTAGGGAAAATGGTATGAACGAAAAGAGGACATAATAATACACATTATATCATGTTTAATTAGAGTTTGGGCCTGCCTATACCTAGCATTGAATCAATCAAAAGAATGGAACAAGGTCAAAACCCTAACGGTGACATGCTGCTACTAAAACAAGAAGTACACAAGATATACTAAATAAAAATTAAAGCTTTTGGTATCAAAAGAAAGGGGACTCGAAGACGCTTCCAATGACATAATTTAATTATGGTTTGATCCACTATCACCTACCTAAATCGAAGGAAGAAGAGGACGATGGTCGCCGGTTCCGCGAGATGAGCGCCCTCCAAAACTCACCGAAATCCCTCCTTGATCGAGCTCCTCGTCGACTGTCACAGCAAATGGGGTTTCTAGGTTGGTCGAGGGTTTATTTTATAAAGGCAATTGGATTCTAGGGTCCTCGATAAGGTTGAGAAGAGTCCCACGGATTCGATGCGCACAGGAATCACGCTTGACCAAGTCGCACTGCCTCTCGCTCAAAATTGAGCTCCTAGGGTTAGGGTTTTCACGTGGAATGGTAGGGGAAGCGGGCTATCCATCAAGGCCGTTCGAATGGGCCTAGTTTGGGCTCAAAAGATCGAGATTTGGGCTCGAATTTGGTGATCTAAGGTTCGATCTAATTAAGCTCGATTTTAGCTCTAATTCCATCAAATCATCTTGATTAAAATTTTATTTAGGGTCTGACCTAGAATATAATATATCTAAACTTTTGGTTCCCAACGTGATTATGAAATTTCTAGATTTTTTTATAAATTAGTTAAAGTTTCACTAAACGAAATTTCCAATTTTAATAGTAATATATTTTCTCAATTAATACCCTTTTATCTTATTTAATTAATTTCTCGGGGTGCTACAGGCCTTGCCGGCTGAGGGTTGGTGGGAACTGGCATGGTTGGTAGTGAAGGCGTAGCGACAAGCGGGTTGGAAGGAATTGTGATTGAAGGTGTAGGTGAAGAGTGGACGAAAGAGGGCCCTGGAGGTGAAGGGCTAGTGATGGTAGGCATGTGGGGGTTCGGGGAAGGACGAAGCAACAAAGGCCTAGCAAGTGCAGCATTAGTTTTGACGGAGGTGGGTGGAAATGTTGACGATGGGCGGATAAGGAGTTTCCTGGATGGCAAAGGATTCTTGGAGGTAGGAGGGGTTTGTGGGGTAAAGGGGGAAGGGAAAATGAGAAGGGGCCTTTGTGGTGGGGGGTTGGTGGAAAAGGGACTTTGACTGATGGGGCGTATAAGGGGTCAGGAAGGTTATGGGAACGGAGAAGGCTGAGGTGTTCTCAATAAACGTGGAAACTGGTTAGGATTTTGGTTTAAAGAGGTGACGGAGGTGCTCCTTACATGCCATCCCTGTCCTCTCTCCACCTCGTGGAAGGTAGTGACAGGGCTTACTTGTTGATTCTGGGTGGGGTGCTTCGGCAGCAGATTTTGGACAATCCCCATGTCCGGCTGCAGTACTTGAACTTGCTGTTGTTGGACTTGCTGAACTAGCTACTGAGCCTACTGTGGTGCCTGCTTCCGAGGAGGTCTTCTTGCTTTCAGTGTTGTAATGAATCGTCTCATCTCATCCCAGTCAATGCCGCCTTGATCATTCAGATCATATATATAATCCTTAAAATGAAAACAATGATCAACATTGTGCCCGGGCTGTCGGTGGTAAACACAGTACCGAGAGGTATCCACATTTTGGGGCCAGGCCAGCCTTTCTTTTGGCAAGGTGAGCGCGTTTGCGGCTATAAGGGCATTAAAAATATCGGGAAGGCTCTAGGGTAATGGAGGATACTGGGCTCTCTTGGGGCCTGTGGGTCTTCTCGGCTGCTGGGGGTCATACTTTGATGGTGGGGGCACCTGGTGGTATTGCTGAGGAGGTGGAGGATTTTGTGGTATAGCTTGATTCTGTGGAGGGGGAGGCCGAAAGGGCTGTGGAGGGTTATTTTGTTGGTGCGGAGCTTGGTTAAAGAAGGTGGGTTATTGAAATTCTTGTGGTTGTCGTTGGTTAGGAGGATTGCGGGATTGTATGGGATTGCCAACCACGCCCACCTGCTCATTCACAACCACGCCCTCGGTAGTGGCACCATTGTTACTCGTGGCATTTGCTTTCCTCGGTACTCTTGGTTTCTGTTCGAACATAGATATGATGGGCGAGTCCTTCATCCGAGTCTGAATGTATCTTGCCCTCTCATAAAGCTCCTCCATGGTGCTTAACTTGTTCATAGCCAGGATGTGATAGAACTGAGGAGTAGCATTGGAAACTATCATCTTAACTTGCTCAGCTTCCGACAATGTATCTTTTAATTTCTCGGCCATTGACCTCCATCTGTCAGTGAACTGAATGAAGTCTTCCTCAGGCTTCATCTTCTCAGCAACTAAATCAGAAACCGACAAAGAGGGACCCACACGATCCCTATACTTCTGCAAGAACTTCCTCTGAACAATATCAAAATCACCGGGTTCAACTGGCTCCAAAGAGTAAAACCATTCAAGGGTCGGGCCGTCAAGGGACCTTCTGAAGAGATAGGCCAAAGACGTTTTGTTGTTCTGCCAAAAGGATGTTTCGTCCATGAAGTCTTTCAAATGAATGAACGGATTGCCCATTCCATTATAGCGCCGAAAGTTTGGCATTTCTGACGGCAAAAGGTGAAAAACTGGCAAAGTGGGGACAGTGACCTACGGAGCATCTTTAGGAATAGACATCTTCTTGAGCTGCTCCTCCATGCTAGTAATCTTATGAAGGAGAGTGTTGGTAGTAAACTCAGCCGGGGCCGGATTGGGGGAAACTGATTAGGCATGGGCCTTCTCAAGAATATAGGGGGAGACGAGTTTTGTGGCTTGACAAAAGAATGACATGCCGCAGTAGGGACATGGGTTATCAGACGGGAAGGAGCATCAGATGGATTCCCTTGGTGGATAGCCTGGTCATTGGAAGAATGGGCTTGAAAGCCACCCATAGTCTGGGGAGGGTTCGAAGCGGAAGGAGAGACAGATTTTCCTTTAAGAGCAGCCTGGATCTTTTGGCGTTGGGCCTCCTCCAATTGAGAGAGAACGTTGATGAGATCATCAACATTAAGTGAAGGGGAAGCTTCCCCAGATGTAGATCGAGTTGTAGGTTGCACTTGAGATGAAAGATCTCCCCCTTGAGTAGTGTCAACCATATAAACTTGAGAGGGTTGATGTTGGGGGTTGAAATGATAAATAGGAGCATTGTCTCCCTCTTATTGAAAAGCTTGATATTGAGAAGGATGGTATTGAGTGGAGACATAATCTCCCTCCGATTGGAATTGATGTTGGGAAAACTCACCAGCCTAATCAAATTGACCGGCCTCACCCTCCTCTTGAAAGTGCTCTGGATTAGCCATCTTAACAACTTTACCCGACCTCAGCATCAGGTTTCTAATGATTGAGTGAAGCAATCACAATATCCAACAAGCACAATTGAAAGAAACAAACACCACTCAGCAAGCAAGCTGCAAACAAGTTGAAATGCCTTACGACCAATTTTCCACAGGTTCTCTGTTGAAATTATAGATGACTTATTAATAGATCATTGGGTTTAACTCTCAGTGAGTGAAGCTATGTTTCAATTTGAATATGCCACCGGGTAGCCTAAGTTTTCACTCTCTCAACCGTGATTAGGCCAACTAACCTCCTGGGTACTTCAAGATACAACCTGCCTAGCTTCCGTGAAGGAATCCATGGGTGCGAGGGCTTATGGAGGTCTTGGACAAAGAACTTTCAATCCAAAGAGACAGAATGTTCAATTGGAGGGTCTTTCTAAGTCCAAGAAGGGGTAGTGGATCCTAGAAGTGGAGAGGGAGGAGGTCCCTCGGCCATAATGCTCGTATGATGCAGAGTGATACAGGTAACAGTCAAAAACCAATCATCAAGAAATAGCGTCCAGAAGGGTGGACGCAAAAAGAAACAACGTCCACAGGGTTGGATGCACAAATAGGAAATGGGTGCCTGCCGAAGCACACGCAAAATACCGAATAACTAAATTAACAGAAAATGGCGTCCCTAGGGAGAGACGCTGATTCCAGAGAATAATAATAATAAAAGAAATGGTGTCTCTATCGGAGGATGCAGATTCCAGATAAATAGGAGATAATCAAGTATGTGCGTCTAGATGGGGGGGGCGCAGATAACAACAAATTCCAAAAAATTGCAGATAATCAAGTATCAGCGTCCAGATAAGTGGATGTAGATAACATCAAATTCTGAAAAAAATAGAAAATAATCAGGTATGCGCGTCCAAAGGGGTGGACGTAGATAACCGCAAATTCCCAAAAATAGCAGATAATCAAGTATTTGTGTCCAAATGGGTGGACGCCAAATCTCAAACAGACACAAACACCTAAGCAGCAGTTCACTGATTACACAACCAAGTGGGAACGTGCACGCGGTGCAAGAAAGGGGATAAGAAAAGAAGAATGTGCTACGTGGAGCACCAAAGGAGGGGCACACGTGGGTGCCAACAGGAAGGGTAATCAAATAAAAAGACAATAGTGTCCCACCGTGATCGCCAATCTGTGAACGCGTCACTTAGTGTGCAATGTGAAAGACAGTAAATGCGATGTTGACAAAGCCAAGAAAAGGGAGCACATGGTGCTCAAATGAATGTGATCGCTAGAGGAAATATCTTCAACAATGATAAAAGAATGATCGTAGGCAATACCTGATGAAGCGGGGTGTGTGGGTTCTGCTTCTTCTTTCAACCGGCCGGCCGGCTAAGGGGGACTCTCTATTTGATTACCCTGAAAGAAGCACAAACAAAAGGAACACAGCACCGAATTAGGAACGGGTTTGTGCAGTATCAATTCTTAATGAAAATGAACACATGCAAATGGGAGACTAACACACCTTGTGTGTTTTTAAACCCCTTACTGTAAGGGTGGGAGTATGAATGCGATGTAGTGATGTGCCAAGAGATCTAGCGATTGCTAGATACTGGTCTGTGACCAATGGATGAAATGATGCAGTATGCAAATGAAATAAACAAAAGAATAGAGATCATAGGAAAAAATGGAGGGATGTCCTCCACTCGGATGGCACAGCCACAGAACAGAAGGATTCCCCTTGCTGGAACAATCCCCTTTCTCTCTTCTTTTCGTGCTCTCTGTGTGCCTCCTTCGTGCAGGCACCAAAGATTCCAAATTTATAGGAGAGGAGTCCTAGTTCATGAATGATTCTAAGCGAGGAAGGGGATAGAGTTCCCCATGAAGCGGAAGGATCAAAACATGCAATAACCAACCAGGGGAAGGAGCCCTAGACAAATCGAAAATGCAAGAAGAATGGGCGTCGACCATTACAGTCGCAAATTAAATGTGCGTCCACCATGAAGGACGCTCATTCTTGGGCCTAATTTTAGTTATTCCAGACTTTCCAAAAGAATTGGAGTCTTCTATAGCAGTCGTTAATTAATTAGCGTCCATCTTAATGGTCACTAATTCTTGAGCAATACTTATCAAATAAAGAATTAACGTCTGCTATAGAAGTCGATATTTCCCAAAATCGGAAAATAATCGGTATATATCCCAAGAATGAGCTTCTGGTATGGCAGTCGCCCATAAGAATTAGCATCGAGGTCAGATGACGCAAATTCAAGAAAAATTCCAAAAAATAGAAAAACCTTCCGATTCAAGCTCAAGATGAAATCCACTTTAGGGCATTTCATTGTGACATGAGATTTACTCAATTTAGTGTCAATTTTAGCGTGTCTACAAGGTGGAGAACCCCTCTTGGCCAGTCATCTGAACTCTAATGGAGCGAGAAGAAATAATGGCATCAATGATAAACCTATCGGTGAGTAATGAGATTACCACCGGCCTCGCTTGAGAAGCAACTGGCACTAATGCAAGAGAGTTCTTCTTGGCAACCGTCATTAGAAGTAAAGGCTCATCATCCCTCAAACGGCCAGAGATTAGGACACGGACCGACATGTGGCAAATGAAATCTTGAATCTTGAAATGAAGAACCGGCACTAAATCATCTTGACTTGACTCATTGTCTCCCTGGGGACCAGACCCAAGGGACACCATAGGCAACGCACACCCGCTCCGTGGGGAAGTGGATAGAGAAGAAATGGGGGTAAAAGATCCGGATGGCGAAGGTGACGGTTTAGGAGGCGTGAAGGTTTCAATGGGGGTTTTTAGTGATGGCAAAGGTATAGAGGCAATGGTAAGCTCAAGTGAAGGCAAAGGCTAAGGTGGGGGTATAGGTGTACGCGTAGGTGTAGGTGAAGCTTGCTCAAGCTCTGAAGAAGGTAACAGAGGAGAAGACGGTGGAGATGGTGATGCAGGCAATGGGGGTAGTGAAGATTGGGTTGGTGATGGAGAAGAAGATGAGGAGCGTGGCTCCCACCGTCGGCGTATTGACACAACGCGTCGGGTGGCGTTGGGAATGGAAGTAGTGGTGGAAGAAATGGAGGAAGTGGAAGCACTAGCCTGAGTAGAGGCTTGGATTTGCGGGGGTTGTGTAGATGGCGTAGAAGATGGCGAAGGTAATGAGGTCGGTGGAGACGATGGGGTAGGCGATGGCCTAGGTGAGGGAACGGGTGATGGAGTAGATGACGGAGCGGGCGCAGTGCCAGATGAAGAATCACTAGTGTAACGCCCCAGATTTTTTGCATATTCTTCGGATCTGGATCCGTGGGTTTCGGATCACTTTTGTGGGTCCCAGATTGAGTTTAACGGTTGTTGTACTCGGACTATTTCCCCAACAAAATACCCAGAAATAAGAGTTCGGGAATTTCCTCGAACACCTTCAAGGCGTGGGCTACCCAGCCCCTCCGACAACCAAGTGGGCCCGACCAATGGCCCCAACCCGCTAGCCGAAGCGCATGGCGGCACTAGCAATCGATCGGGACCACTCCCAACACATAAGTTTCGGACTTTCCCCGCACTCTACACAATCACCCAGGCCATCCCGGGGACGCTCCGACTACAAGCCACGCCACGTGGCACTGAAGGAAAAGGCTAGGGGCCTACCCCAGGACGCCTTCCTTCAACCCTCCAAGGTCAAAGGGAGACCCAAATAGGTCAACCACAGGCTCGGGAGGCCCGCAGTATGAGTGTACGGCTCACACACGTGTGTTCGGCATTCCGCCGAACACCTTGTGTGCGCACATGTTTCAACCCTTCTACACCAACCCACGAGCCACCCCGTGGTTCCAGAACACCAATTGGGTCCCACAACGACCCCACAGTAAGTCGAGGCCATCCCCGACCCTCAGACACATGGCAACAAGCCACTGAACTTAGCTCTCGGGCCAACCCGAGGCTACCCTGCCAACGCACCGTACAATGTGGCACGCAACACGAGTCCAGGCCCGTGGGCCCAAGGTGCCTCCTCCCAGCTCCTACGGACTTCTACCCTTGGCCCTAGGTCAAATCCAAGGCCCGTCGGCCACCTGTGCGGCTCGGTCGGCAACCCGGGGTGTGTCGGGCATTCGCCTGAACACCTTGCGAGCGGCCGCTACGACCCAAAGAACAAGGGCCCCCATGGACCGTTTCAATATCCCAGAACCTTGTATCCCGCAAAGGATATCTCCAGACAATGAAGGAAGACCCCCGGGGGCCATCCCTCGGGGTTGCGACTCGCCCGGGGCCAGTTCGCCCCAGGGCATGGCCGCGCCCCCGGAGAGGGCGAACTCCTCGGGGACCGTGCCCTCTCCTCAGCTCGGAGGCCCGACGGCACTCCCTAGTCCCAGTTCGTGGAAATTCCTAACTTCACGGTCTGAGGTTCGTGCAAAGTTCGTTCGTCGTACCCGTGTGTGGAAGGATTCGCGAAGACGGAGTCCCGGGATTACGTTGAGTCACACACGTCAATCCCTCAATCTTCGCGCACAAGCAACCAATCCACCAGTGTATCCTCCCAGTATCCTTTATCCTCTTTCTTCTTATCCAATTTGGGAAGAAAATAACACAAAAAAATCAAATTTTATAGAGGTTGGACCACTCCCCCTCTCTCTTCTACCTGGTCCGCCCAAACCCCCTTAGGGAGGGGTTTAGGCGGATCAGCCTGGACCCCCAGGCTGGTCTGCCAAAACCCCCTGGGGAAGGGGGGTTTAGGCGGACCAGCCTGGACCCCCAAGCTGGTCCACCTAAACCCCTCTAAAAATAAAAAAAAAAAGGTTTTATCCCTCCGAAGAGGGGTTTAGGCGGACCAGAACAGCCCCTTGGGCTGGTCCGCCTAAACCCCACCCCTTCCACTCCGACACACACACAAAAACACACAAATAAAATTAAAATAAAATAAAAATAAAAGCACTATTTTGGGCATTTACCCGGACCAAGTTGGACCCCCAACTTAGTCCGCCTAAACCCCACCCCCACCCCTCCAACTTCTATAAATTGCCCCCTTACCAACAAGCTAAGGGCACGATGCATGCATATGGTACGTGAAGCAATCCACGGACACACAGACGGACGAGCAAACTCCCACGGCCTAATTGTCGCACCCTCGGACCCCCGAGGCTTTCGACAAGGGTCGGGAACGTAGGAAGACAAGTGGGTGCGCGTTTGGCTTGCTAGTTGGCTCACACACGCCGAGGGTATGTCTCACGTACTCCCCGCACGCGGTGTTTAGCCGTCTCACACCAAGTCCATCCCCCCTGCATGTAAGATGACTATGCCAACGGCAAATATGCCCACACCCCGGGTCCACCCGTGTACGTCAACTTACGACATTTACGACGGTAACAAAGGGCACTTCATAATGCCACACCGGCCCCCGACACGGAATAGCGTGCCTGCCGTTCACCTCCCAGTTAGCCGTCGGCCCCTCAGATTGACAAATCAAGTCTAGTCGGACCTCTGGCCCGGGAATCATAGTCCCGGGGCTGACCTCGACTCTCCAGCATGACAACACTCGCCGCCCGAGACCCGGACCCGGACCCGACCGCTCACCTCGAGTCGCGTCTGATCTCCGCCAGACGCCAGTCCATGTTCGCTCTGGCCACCAAGGCAGTCGAACCTACACCAACTCCTCTGTAAAGAGTTCCTGTGGAACACGCGGATATCCGCTTTATCACGCAATGACCCAGGGACCGACCCACGTGTCGAAATTGTCCCGCGGCTTGCTCCAGTTGTACTTGGGCTCATTAAGGCCCGCTTGTAAATCCCATGTGGCTCATCATAAAGCCAGTAAAAATACATGTGCCTGCATTCGGGCCCCCAACTTCCTATCTACGCCACTCGGCATCCGTGCCTAACACCCTAACCCCAGTAAACACCCCCCGGTCTGACATGCACCCCTAGCTGCGGAATGCCTTCCAGCCCTCTACCCACGGCTTTAGACACATATACAAACTTCTCTTCAGCATGGAATGAAGGTATTCGGATTCAATCTGATGTAAATAAACACCGATTGCTTGCGGCCGGTGGGGAAAGATGTCCAGTACACGATTCCCGTAATCGCCTACGCACTCTCACCCATGGAACCTCTTCTCTCCACGTGTCACTCGATCACCCGAGCCCACGTGCCGCGCCCTGGTGGCGCTTCCCCGGTCAAACCTTGGTTCCATGAGTGATTATCGAGAAATCGATTGGCACGCTCGCACCTTGTCCGGTTAACCCTTATCCCGACATTCCCGTGCCATTCGACCCTTTTCGACTTTACATAAAAAGGAGAGTGCCCGGTACCTCCGTGAGAGGCATGCAATCGTAAGGAGGATACCCTAGATATACCAAACTCCCGTATTTTCCTTCCCCGATGTATCCCTCCCTTCACCTCGATTAATCGACATAAAAAAACCCGCGCAACAGAGTGGATGGCACGCCCGGTGGGATGTCTCCCGCCTTCCTTATTTTTGCTGAAAAAAAGTCTGTACCAGCCCTGAAGCCCGGTGCCCTTTCCCTGTCCTTGTAGGAGAGGCAGAGGAGGGTACTCGTGTGCACTTTCGCTAGCACCTTCCGGTTCGCGCTTTGATCGTTGGATCACTCTCGGTGACTATCAGCTACCGTCGCCTCCGCAGCACTAAGATCTCCAGCAACCATAGCGGCCGTCACCTATGGCCCCAACGTCATTGCCACTCATGCCCGGGTGGGCTACTTGGCGACGCCGATCGCTTTTGGCAGCTTCACCTCGGTTATCGGATCACCCTACTTCTTTGGTGTTATCCCTGTGGCTGTTTCTCAGCCAATGCCAGTTTCTCCGTTGGCCCCTGCGGCCAACACGCCATGCGCACCTCCAGCACTAGTGCCCGGCCTGAGTGTCGGGCACCTGACTGCCACAACGGGCCCCTGCAGGGTCCCCATATCAACGCCGACCCGGGTGAGCGTTAGCTCCCAAGGCCAGCCTCGTCCGATCTCCAACACGGGCCCCACGCCCCAGACTTCGGTCATCTTCTCAGCATCCTCCTCGGGTTCTCAACCCCGAGCTGCAGCCAAGCCAGCACCCAACACGGGCTCCCTGCCCCAGGTCCACGGCTTCCCAACATCTTCTTCGGGTTCTCAACCCCGAGCCACAGCCAAGCCAGCACCCAACACCGGCTCCCTGCCCCGAGTCCACGGCTTCCCAGCATCCTCCTCAGGTTCCCAACCCCGAGCCTCGGTTAGGCCGCACCCAACACGGGCACCCTGCCCCGGTTCCACGGCTTCCTAGCATCTTCCTCGGGTCCCCAACCCCGAGCCGCAGCCAAGCCGGCACCCAACACGGGCTCCTAGCCCTGAGTTCTTGGCTCCCCGGCATTGCACTTGGGACCCCGGTCCCGAGCTCCAGTTGAACTGGCTCTCCCGGCGGGTCTTCCACCCAGGGGGCGACGTTCCTCAGCACCCTCCTCGGGCATCCCGACCCGAGCCCAGACTACGCCGACGCCTACCGCAGGTCCTCGACCCAGGAGCGTCGACATCCCAGCACTTCCAACAGCATCGCCTTCCGGTGCAAGAGTGTCATCTCGAGCATCGGCAACACTTCTATCGGCGCGGGCGAAGGATTATACCCGAGTCGCCCAACCATCGACTCCCGGCACGGGTTACTTACCCCGGGGGCCAATCCCAGCACTTCAGACTCACGGCTTCATGCTACCGGTCGCTCCAGGCCGGGTCTTCTCGGTCTACCATCTTGGGGCAGAGTCTTCCTTAGTTCCTTAGAAGAAGCGTCGCCATGGCCGTAGAGGCAGGTGCCTCGCTGCCGCAACCAGCAACTCTGGCAAGATGGTCCTTGTCGGTGACTTGTGGATCCGTCTCAACGGGGGTGAACCAATCATACCCCAGGAATGGATAGTCCCTACCATCCCCATCTCCAATTGTTTTGACCTCTTGCATCAAACACGAGAGGACGGGGCGAAGTTCAAAGGAGCGGGTTCCCCAGTAGCAGCCCGGGGGCACCCACCGCAGCCAGGCACACGGCCTCCCAATACAACTCGTCGGAAAAATGGCGACAAGGGAGATCCGCAATCTGACCTGAGAAGAATCTGGGTCACCCCAGAAGAAGCTCAAGCCATTCGAAGGGCGCGTATCACCAACCCCCTGCGAGCACTCAGACGCGCCATCAGACGGGATGCGACTGGCTTCACAGTAGCATCGTCTGATGACGCCAAGTCGTCCAATGTCCCCCGCACAAGCAAACGGAGGCAAAGGCGAGCCCGTCCTCGGGCCCTCCAGTAACCGGTCCTGGACTCTCCTCCGACTGATGTCGGGAGTGAGACCCCTCTGCAACTCATCTCGGTCTTTGACAGACTAGGGACGCCTATTCGCCCCTCGCGGCACACGCGCCGGAAGCGGATGGCCCGGTTCATCAATGACGCAGTTCGAGTGTTCACGTGCTACAGCACCGGACACCAGCCAGACACCCAGTCTGACGACTTGAACCAGCCTCTGTCCCACTTCAGGAGGCCACGCCACCAGGCTCCGCCGCCTCCTCCGACAAGTCACATCGGCACTTCCGCCGGACCGCAGGCGTCAGAACGCGCGGAAGAGGTCCCGGTGGAAGACCGTGACCCTCCCATCAACGCATAGCCAGTCAACAACGACCCTCCTGCGAACGAGGTTCAAGAAGTGACCCTCGACACTCTTATGAAGGAGAACCAGCATCTGAAGGCCATCTTGCAAGACCTCCTCCAGGAGCGAGACCTTCATCCGCAGCAACCTGCTAGGCCCCAGGCCGAAGCACCGGTCCCCCCGGTGGCCTGCGACGCTGCCAACACCTCAGCGGCGATTGCCCGAACCCCGCTGGCAACTAGGTTTGTCACACCCCTGGTTGAGACTCAACCACAAGCCTCCAATACACCAGTGCCAGAGAATCTCTTAGCGTAGTGCCAGATGATTGAGCACATTGTCGAGACGAAGCTCGCCCAGTATGGTGAAGGGGCTGTCATGGTAGACCTCTACAGTGTACCCCACACGCTCCACCATCCAGCTAAAAAAGCTTCCCCCAGAGTACTCCAAGCCCCCGAAGCTGTAAAAGTTCGATGGGTAGGGGTCTCTACATGACCACTTGGCCTACTATGTTACGGCCATGGGTGAGGTCACGTTGGATGAATCATATCTCCTCCGCTACTTCACCACTTCACTCACGGGAATGGCCTTCCCATGGTACTCCCGTCTGAAGCCCAACTCAGTCATCGACTGGGCTGATCTCCAGAAGAAGTTCCTCGACCGATTTCAAACGGCCGAGCGAAAGGTCTCTCTAGCCGAACTCTGTTCCCTTTGGCAGAAAAAGGGCGAGGGCGCCCTCGACTTCAAAAAAAAATGGAGAGACCTTAGCATGAGGTGTGTCAACCCACCCGTTCAAGAGGATGCCATCACCATATGTCGTCGAGGTCTGGCGGCCGAGGTCAGCGAAAAGCTTCTCGACACCAATATCAAAGGCTTCGACCAACTCAATTCGGCGGTCGCCGAAATAGAGATGGTCTTCACCGATAACCCGAGCTATACTGCAGCAAAGGGTAAACAAGTGCGAGAATGCCAGTCCGGCAAGGAGGTGAATATCATAGAGTTCACCCCTGCCGCCAAGGCCAGTAAGGGGGCCGAATCCTGTGGCTCTGACAAAAAGCCAGCGGATAAGCCGGCTGCTCCCTTCTCAGAGCGTATGAAGACAGGGCCTTCAAGAAGGAACACATGAAGATGCTCTTCAACCTCTGCATGGCCCAGAAGATCGTCGAACTGCCAGAAATCCGCAAGCCAGACGAGGCCCTGAAGATCGACGATCCTAGTTATTGCTTGTACCATCGCATGCTGGGCCAGTCAATTGAAGATTGATACGTCTTCAAGATGCAGGCGCAGAAGCTGATCTGAGACGGTCTTGTCAAAATGAAGAGCGGCCTCGTCGATCCCCCGCAACCACATAGGTGGGCCAGGCCAGCTAAGGCAGCTCGTGTGGCTCACCCCTCAGCCAATGTCATCCACATGATGGCCGCATTCTCTCTCTCTAACGACGAGTTAGAGGAGCCCAGGGCTAATCGAAGGGAACGTTCGATCTGGTATCCAGGGTGGAGGGCCTGGCATGATCAGAGACCTCTCTCCTTCCCCAGGGAGAGAACCCGGCGACAGTTCGATATCCTTGTTCAGAGGGGGCAAATCATGCCCCGTGACTCGCCTGCCAACACCAGCCACTTCGGCTGTGCGATGGTGGTCCTGGCGGGCGCTAAAGTCTCTCCCTTTCCCTGAAGAAGACACCGCCAAGCTCCTCTGGGTCCTTCTCGGCCGAGAGGATGTTCTGGTTGGCGAAACGACGATGGGCTCTCCAGCTCCCTCTCGTCATCCTCCCATCCTATCTCCGTCACCGGCAACAGCAGATAGGAAGGGAAAGCAAAAGCAAGGTGAGGCCCTGCCTCAGCCTCGTTACACCTCCTCAGCAGATGGGCTGTCGGGTCCTCTCCGCCTACCTGTTGACACAATCCGAAGTACGAAGAAGGCATCTTCGGAGTCTTCAGCGGCTTCGATTCAAGTGGTGGGCCCACCGCCACAAGGCTCTGCCATTCCATAGAGTCGGGATAACTGTGCAGAGTGACAACGTCTTGCAACGCCGTCAGTTGCCGCTGGGCCCAGCTCTCAGCATGGTTACAAAGGCAAGGCTAAGGAACAGGATGACCAGTGCACCTCTCTGTCCGCTTCTCAACAAAAGCCGTCGCCACCGTAGCTAAGGCATCAAACCGTGCACACGTCTTCGGACGCCAGCACCAGCCTACCGACTCCTCGTAGGCCCTCGTCGCCACCGCGGACAAGGCACCAAACCGCGCACACCTCTTCGGATGCCAGTCCCAGCATTTCGGCATACCAGGAATTACCGCTCGAGGTGATCGAGCAGGCGATCAATGCCACCTTCCAGATATGACAAGCGAAAGGCACCTAGATCGAAATTCGGGCGAGGAAGAGTCATCGACCTCGCCCTACAAAGGCATTAGCTCGAGATATCCTCGTGAGGATTTATCAACTCCGGCTCCAGCACCTCTCCCTCCTACTCCCTTGGAGGCTGCCATCGCCAAGAAACAAGAGAGAAATAGGAGGAAGAACCTCAGAAGGCGGCTCAAGAAATAAGCTGAGCAAGCAACTGCCCTGCAATCTCCGGCTGAGCCAACACCTCTCCAAAGGCTCCAACGGCTCATTGATGACCTAGAGGAATACATTCCTCCTCGTCCTACTAACGCTCTCCCACTCTACAGCTACATCTCGTGGGAAGAAATGCAAAAACGAGCCCGCCTCAGGAATTGGGTCCAAGAGATGATCCAAAAGCTTAGGAACGGCGAGAGACTCGTGATCCCTGACGAGCTCTCCTTGTGCTACAAAGACAAGGAGATCACCATAGAGCAGCTGGAAGAAATGCTTCGGGGCTGCACCTGTAACATGGTGGCCATCCCACCTCCTGACAATATCAACACTTCTCGGCGGGGTGAGCCAGTAGCCTCCCGGACAAGACAAAGGGCTACCGCCCCTCTTGGGCTACAGTCGGCTCCAGAGCACACCGGTCACGGCCGAGGTCATGGCCGGGGACGCGGTAGAGGTCGTGGGAGAACTCCTGAGATACCTCCTCACCCGTCCACCTTCTACCCGGCGTGAATCATCCTCTTTCGAGGAGAGGAACCGGCTCCCATTCGGGAAGTAGAAGTTCGGGGCAGACCCGACATCTTCGATCCTTCCGGCATTGACGAGACTACTGTCAGTCTCCCAGCCCCTGTACCAGTGTCGGCTTCTACAGCAGAGCAAGCGGGACCGTCCAGCAAGGACGAGCCAGTCCGCCAATCACCTCCAGAAGAGCCGTCATTGGCATCCCTGTTCCAAGGGTCCGCTGGAGATCGAGGTCAATCTGATCCCGGTGGTAAGGGCAAGGCAGTGCAACTCCCCGACAGGGAACAGCGCGGCAGCCCGCAGAAGGTTCAGCCTGACATACTACCTTCCTGGAAGATGCTCGAGCCCGAGCTGATCGGAAGGTCATCCAACAAATGAAGCGCTTCCCTGCCAGCATTTCAATTTGGGAGGCCATCGCTTGGAGTAAAGACCTAAGGGAAACTCTTATCAAAATACTCAAAGAGCCGGAAGTCTATGAAGCACATGCCGCGGAAATGAAGGCGGCTGCCTATGGAGCCTTCGCAGCCACCATCTCTTTTACGGAGAAAGACATGTTGCTTTCCCCTCCGTGCCACAACCGTCCTCTCTACATGAAGGGGAAGATCAATGGGCATGATGTGAACCAGATCCTAGTGGACACTGGTGCCGCAGTCAACATGATGCCGCTCAAGACATTCAAGTCTCTATACCTGACCCCATACCTCCAGAAGGTTCAGGCAGTTAAGATATCCGGCTTCAACCAGATCGACTTCGAGGCTAATCTCATTAGCCGAGCTATTGGCAAGAGTATATGCTTGCCACCAGACTGCATCCAGCTCCCATGTGCATTGGAGGAGCATAGCGTCGAGTCGCTGACAACATTCTGATGAGGGCATCTCCCGACACCCCTCTAGCTTTGATCGCCTGCACACTCTTGATATGGATTGATCATGATCTACACTTGTTATCTTCATTTCCCAAGTTTCATTTTATGTATTTTCTTTTTATTGAGTCCTATCTTATGTATTTTCCTTTATTGAGTCATATGGTTTTAGTCCATTTCCCTTGTTATGTTTAATTGGGCCTTATTACTTTAGTTATGGGCCCATAGGATTGAGTCTAGGATATGCTTGGTCTTTTATCTTATTGTCAAGGGTATTTTGGTCATGTAAAGAATGGTTGCCTATATATAGGCCCCATCTCTCCTCTTGTATTCAACTTTTGATGAATATTGAAGAAAACCCTTTCAAACTCTCTCAATATATCTCTCTCTCTCATTATCTCTCCATTCTCTCTCCTCCTCTCTCTAAATTTCGAAATTCACTCTCTCTCCTCCCCCTCTCAACCACTTCCAACCCCCACCTACCTCCATTAACTCCCCACAACTTCCCACAACCCCTCTTTAATCCTCACCTAGTCCCAAGGAAGTTCCACCACTCAAAACCCCACCCTCCAACCACCACCTACCCCTTTCACTTCCCTAAGCATATCTCCACCTTCCCAAGGCTGAATTAACTCATTCCAAAGCCCAAATTCGAATCTCCCCTTCCCTCCTTGCTCCCTAGGTCGCACCCCTCCTCTCCCCTCAAGCCAAGTTCACCCCCTCCTCTCTTCTCCACTCCAGCTTTGTGTGCAGGCCGACCTGCAGTTTAGCACTCTGTTGCAGTGACGTCCACGACTGCATCTTGGTTCTGCTGGTGGCGTGGCCTAACTTTCTGGAAAGGCCTCCCTGTGCTCTTCGCAGGCGAGGTGGAATCACTCCATTCCGAGTTCGTGGCCGTCCGTGAAGGCTGTTCTTCCCCGACTGCGCAGAACCTCTCAGACCAGGAGCCAGAGCGGCAGAGAAGACTCTCCCACGACAAACCTTGAAGGAACCAGTCTTCGAGGTCTTCTACAAAGTTCTTCCTCCCCCTGTCAGCGTCCAGGAACAGAAGGCGGAACCCCGTTCGGCATCCGACAACCAGAGATACCAATTTTCTACCACACCCACGCCGGTCTGCCTCCTCACAGTCTGCACCGACCACCGTCCACTTCTCTGGACACCCAGCTCATCTCCAACATCAGAAGACTTCGCCGTTTGTTTTGCTGCAAAGTAGACTCGTCCACGATTCCAACGAGTCTAGCGGTGCCAAATTTGGAGCTCAGGAACGATCGTGGCAGCTTCTGCAACCTGCTGTTTCAGACTGAGCTCGGCCAGAGACCAGAGCTGCATCCATCTTCCAGTCGCTGGAGCAGTCAGCCCCCAGATCAGAACGTCATCCAAAAAAATTCAAGCCACACCCCTCTCCGGTTAGCAAGCTTTTGGCGCAAGTTTCATGAGATTCCAAGTTCGGTGGAATTATTGGCAGCATCGACATCGGCCCTCTGTCCAGAATTACAGAAGCTAGGCAGAATCGGCAAAGCTCGGAAAGTCGACTCTATCTCGCTCGTTCCCCTCCCCGCTTGGCCGGCTGAAGGCCCCTCCCTGCGTGGAGGTAATTTTTGGTTGTAATACATTAACCCCCACCCCAAGATCCCCCCCTTGCAAGGGGCGTAGTGCTGTACCTCTTCACATTTTCAGGTCAAGCTCCATCGCCGCGGCGATCGGGTGTATACCCTCGCCTCCCGGCGCGCCCTCGTCTCCGAACGGGATCGGTGTCTTCACACCGATCAGGTGAGCTTCTGATCACACCCTTGTAGCTTCATTTCTGCAAATGTAGTATTGCCTTGAATGCCCGTCGGACGGTAAGAGAGTGCTCGGAATTCATTTTAAGCAATATCGTGCCCACCGCGGCCCGTGAGTGAGTGCCACCCCACACCCCGCCTTGCGGGCCAGCCACCCACAAAGTTGGGACTCCCAGGCCCATTGGAGGTCAGCCTTAGCATTGTAAGTCCATTAGGACAATTGGGTCCCGCCTCGGACCCTCACCATCATCTCCCGGACCCACCGGGTGAACGTGTGAACCGAGTGAGCAGAAATCGTCGTTGTGAGAATCATTGAGCGCTTGTATGCTTGCGGGTCTAAGTCCTAGGGTCACCTTATCATATTTAGTGGTCTTTGGGCTGTGCCACATCAAGTGGTATCGGAGCGGTCATAGGCTTGTCCTTACAAGTCTAGTCTTGGGTCACACTAAGTCTTTCATAGGTGCATCCGCACACCCTTGCATAGCCCACCCAACCTTGCATGACCACTCGTAGTGGTACTCGCTTTCAACCCAATACTACATCTTCCAATCCCACAATAAATCCAAAACCCCAAGGGATGCCTACCACTAACACTCATGACTTCAACTACTTCATGAAAGCCTTGACCTATGCCAATGAGCGACTTGATAACATATCGGGCCGACTCAACCAACTTGGAAAAAATAGGCCCGCCCTAAGGACGGACGATAGGATGGCCCCTTTCCCACTTCCCACCTTTGATGGGACCTCTCCTAGCAAATATTTAGATTGGGAAGCTACAATGGACCAATACTTCAATTGGTATCATATTTCCGAGGATGAAAAGGCATGGGTTGCCAAAATACAACTAACCAAAAGGGCTCAAACTCATTGGTGTAAAATTGAGGGCTTAAGGATAATTAGACGGGAAGCTCCCCTCACCACATGGGAGGACATGAAGGATCAACTAAGGGCTAGGTATGTGTCCCCATCCCACTCGGATCACCAAAACCCAAGGAGCACTCCCACTCCTCCCACCCCACCCGTCCAAACCCTTATCACTAAAACCCAAGTACCTAAGACCTCCACCTCCCCACCTAACCCCATGAGGTCCCCCACATCCCAACCAAAACCCCCTTCCCTAAACTACACTAGTCAAGCCCCTTTAGCCCCCACTTCCACCCCAAGTGATCCCAAGGGCAAGAGACCCCTAACCAACCCAATTCCCTCCATGGTGACCACCACTCATCCAACCCTCACCATTAAAAACCATGTGGACACCATGTCCACCCCTCCACCAAGGCCCATATTGGCCACCACCCCAAAACCCAAAACCCCTCACCCAATCCACCTCCCGCTTCCTACACCAATCTTACCCCAAATTAGGCCTCCACTACTTCCACTCCCAAGTCCAACCCATGTCCGACTTTGCTCACCTCCTCGAGTGCGCCATGCCTCGACTAACACCAACCCACCCACCATAGACCTTCCTACCCCATTGTCCTTAGGAGCTGCAACCCACACACCTACCCAAGTGGAGAGGGATACCAATTCGGATCCACCTCCCAAAATCAAGGAAATCCAAGGGCCATACAACTCACCCACCCCTCCTAACCTAGTTCATCAAGAGCTATACACCCTTCCCCATGACACCATCACCATAGATAAGTTCATATTCCTATGGCTCAAGCGAGGCCTCACCATTCCTAGTTTACAACCAAGCCACCTACTCATGGGACATCAATCCCAACTCATTCCCACTCAGCATCATGTCACTTATCAAACCTCCTATTGTGTAGAAGATTTGGGAGACTTAGTGGCCTACCTACATTGGCAAGTCCACTTGACCGATATGCTAGCCATGAGGCCATCAGAGTCTAGCACCATTAGCTTAGCTTACCCCACCATTGGCTCCATCACTTCCATATACACCAATGGCCAATTTACAAGTGAGATCATACTCCTTCTTCCCATGGAGGAGGAGCCCATCCTAGTCTACTCCCCAACCATTGAGATCCCAAGTACTTTGATTAGCCAACCCATTAGCAACCTTGGCCCAATTATCTTAGAGCGAGATGATTCGCCATTTGAGGACCTTGAGAACATGGAGTACCCCTACCTAGGTGACCCTTACCATAATCCCTTTGACCCTTTTCTATGGGAGCCTAAATCTCCATGTGACCCACTTTCCCTACTCACCACCCACCTCACCTTACCCACATCGCCCATGTCGACCCAAACTCCTCCCTTCCTAGAATCGGGTTACAACATGAGAGCCTTGACCTTAGGCAACAAACACCTTGGGATTGATGAAGTGCCCCACCCCATAACCACGTTCGTAGATCCCTTCGACCCATTCACGTGGACGTTCAAAAGTCATCCCACATCTATGCACATAGAAGTCACCTTTGGGATAAACATGCATGTGTCCAGGCCTACCACACCATTTGACATGATTCATAAGTCGGATACATTCATCCACATCACCCACATGTCAAGTAGGCAGCATAAGTGGACCATATTCGGATGTATTGGCCCACCTTCATTCATCATGAGTCTTAAGCATGATAGGAGCATACATGGATGTCCGGGTCCCCCGACATTTATCACACCCATGCATAAAAGGTTCATCTATGGATGTCCCAGCCCTCCTAAGACTACCACAGTCTTCATAGCATCAAAGTGTGATCGGTCTACATTTGGCTGCCCAGGTCCACCTTGGCATACGCATTCTCGCAAGCATATAGGAAGGATCAATGAGACTTACAAAAGGCGGGCAGATGCTCATCGGCGCCACTACGAGTTCCAAGTGGGAGACTCGGTGATGGTGAGGACGGAGCAGCTCCTTCCGAGACCTGCCTCCAAGTTGAGGGCACGGGGTTCGGGACCCTTTCGAGTTCTACGACGACTTGGCAGCAATGCTTATGAGCTTGACCTACCAGAAAGCTATGGGGTGCACCCTACCTTCAGTGTGGCGGACCTGGTACCCCACAAAGGCCCCGCGGTGGAACCCAGTGAGGAGCTTGAGCCTTTACCCCCCCTTATGAGAGACACTCCCGGAGGGACTCCACTTTCTAGCTTGAGAGACCGACGAGAGCAGGTAGAGGCAATACTGGATGAGCAGAGTATCATTACGAGGCACAGGGTGTATCAGCGCTATCTGGTTAGGTGGAAGAGCCGTCCCCCGATCGAGGATACATGGGTGAGTCAGGGAGGATTTGATATGCTTGGATCCCGACATGATGGAGCAGTACGACAGCCAGGCAGACCCATACTCGACAGGGTCGAGCTCTCCCCACCCCGGGGGATTTGATGAGGGCATCTCCCGACACCCCTCTAGCTTTGATCGCCTGCACACTCTTGATATGGATTGATCATGATCTACACTTGTTATCTTCATTTCCCAAGTTTCATTTTATGTATTTTCTTTTTATTGAGTCCTATCTTATGTATTTTCCTTTATTGAGTCATATGGTTTTAGTCCATTTCCCTTGTTATGTTTAATTGGGCCTTATTACTTTAGTTATGGGCCCATAGGATTGAGTCTAGGATATGCTCGGTCTTTTATCTTATTGTCAAGGGTATTTTGGTCATGTAAAGAATGGTTGCCTATATATAGGCCCCATCTCTCCTCTTGTATTCAACTTTTGATGAATATTGAAGAAAACCCTTTCAAACTCTCTCAATATCTCTCTCTCTCTCATTATCTCTCCATTCTCTCTCCTCCTCTCTCTAAATTTCGAAATTCACTCTCTCTCCTCCCCCTCTCAACCACTTCCAACCCCCACCTACCTCCATTAACTCCCCACAACTTCCCACAACCCCTCTTTAATCCTCACCTAGTCCCAAGGAAGTTCCACCACTCAAAACCCCACCCTCCAACCACCACCTACCCCTTTCACTTCCCTAAGCATATCTCCACCTTCCCAAGGCTGAATTAACTCATTCCAAAGCCCAAATTCGAATCTCCCCTTCCCTCCTTGCTCCCTAGGTCGCACCCCTCCTCTCCCCTCAAGCCAAGTTCACCCCCTCCTCTCTTCTCCACTCCAGCTTTGTGTGCAGGCCGACCTGCAGTTTAGCACTCTGTTGCAGTGACGTCCACGACTGCATCTTGGTTCTGCTGGTGGCGTGGCCTAACTTTCTGGAAAGGCCTCCCTGTGCTCTTCGCAGGCGAGGTGGAATCACTCCATTCCGAGTTCGTGGCCGTCCGTGAAGGCTGTTCTTCCCCGACTGCGCAGAACCTCTCAGACCAGGAGCCAGAGCGGCAGAGAAGACTCTCCCACGACAAACCTTGAAGGAACCAGTCTTCGAGGTCTTCTACAAAGTTCTTCCTCCCCCTGTCAGCGTCCAGGAACAGAAGGCGGAACCCCGTTCGGCATCCGACAACCAGAGATACCAATTTTCTACCACACCCACGCCGGTCTGCCTCCTCACAGTCTGCACCGACCACCGTCCACTTCTCTGGACACCCAGCTCATCTCCAACATCAGAAGACTTCGCCGTTTGTTTTGCTGCAAAGTAGACTCGTCCACGATTCCAACGAGTCTAGCGGTGCCAAATTTGGAGCTCAGGAACGATCGTGGCAGCTTCTGCAACCTGCTGTTTCAGACTGAGCTCGGCCAGAGACCAGAGCTGCATCCATCTTCCAGTCGCTGGAGCAGTCAGCCCCCAGATCAGAACGTCATCCAAAAAAATTCAAGCCACACCCCTCTCCGGTTAGCAAGCTTTTGGCGCAAGTTTCATGAGATTCCAAGTTCGGTGGAATTATTGGCAGCATCGACATCGGCCCTCTGTCCAGAATTACAGAAGCTAGGCAGAATCGGCAAAGCTCGGAAAGTCGACTCTATCTCGCTCGTTCCCCTCCCCGCTTGGCCGGCTGAAGGCCCCTCCCTGCGTGGAGGTAATTTTTGGTTGTAATACATTAACCCCCACCCCAAGATCCCCCCCTTGCAAGGGGCGTAGTGCTGTACCTCTTCACATTTTCAGGTCAAGCTCCATCGCCGCGGCGATCGGGTGTATACCCTCGCCTCCCGGCGCGCCCTCGTCTCCGAACGGGATCGGTGTCTTCACACCGATCAGGTGAGCTTCTGATCACACCCTTGTAGCTTCATTTCTGCAAATGTAGTATTGCCTTGAATGCCCGTCGGACGGTAAGAGAGTGCTCGGAATTCATTTTAAGCAATATCGTGCCCACCGCGGCCCGTGAGTGAGTGCCACCCCACACCCCGCCTTGCGGGCCAGCCACCCACAAAGTTGGGACTCCCAGGCCCATTGGAGGTCAGCCTTAGCATTGTAAGTCCATTAGGACAATTGGGTCCCGCCTCGGACCCTCACCATCATCTCCCGGACCCACCGGGTGAACGTGTGAACCGAGTGAGCAGAAATCGTCGTTGTGAGAATCATTGAGCGCTTGTATGCTTGCGGGTCTAAGTCCTAGGGTCACCTTATCATATTTAGTGGTCTTTGGGCTGTGCCACATCACATTCATTGTCACCTTCAAGCGACAACGCCGGAACAAGAAAAAGGCTAACAGGGACAAACCCATTATCTTCTATAAAGGAGACATGGTCCCTCAAGTCCCGCCAGATGATGACTTCGGCTAGTCTAGGCAAGCTGATAATACCCCTGAAGTAGTTCAGGTGTGGGGCGACCTATGGCCGTGTAGAAACCCAAAATTTAAAAATGAGAAATAAAATTTTCAATTTCATTATGTAATTAAAATTTTCATGTAATAATCAAATTACATTTTTACTATATGAAATAAGCTAGATTATTAAATTTACTTGAATTAACTAGAATTAAATAGATATTAAATGCTTTAGACCTTAGATAAATCATAGTAAGCCCAATAAAAGTCCATGTAATGGATTAGGATTATAATTGGCCCATTGGATAATGCATAATGGGCTGAATTAATGGTTAAAGGATTCAATAAAGGTTAAATTAACCTTAAATTCGTAACATGTGTTTAATATGATATTTAAGGGATTATAATAACCTAATTTCTAGAAGGTTGGTAGAAAAATTGACCCTTACCTAACAGCCCACATTGGACCAGCCGTTTTTACATTGGTTTCACACCAAATGGAGGTTAGGTTAAGAGGAGAAATTAGAATTTTCTTCTAATTCGGAGTTGGAAAGTTTGGCATTGTTAGGCAAGGAATCTTGATACATTTGGCCAAGTTTTGGCTATAAATAGAACCCCATTCGACCCTCAAACCATCCCTGGAGGTTAAGTATACGCTGCTGCGAAGATTGGTGGAGATTTGAAGGGAGATTTGGAAGATCAAAGGGTTTTCCTATATTTGGAGATATTTCTTTAGATCCGTCTAAAGGTAGGTGTCTCTCAGGCTAAACTCTAATTAAATCATGCCATGTTGTTCATTTTGCTGTCCTCTTTCCATTGATAGCTCATTTGTTAAATTCCGTTATAAAATGAGTAAGTTATGGTCATTTGATTGGAGGGGTATTCCCGTTTTTTCATCAGGTCCAGAACGCGCTATACCTCAGTAGCGCCTTCTGAACGCGCTGCCCCGATATAGCGCGTTCATACAGACCCCGTCCCTTTGACCAAATTTTCAAAAAAATATACTTTCCTGGTCGTGCTATAGGTACCTAGCGCGTTCAGACCATTAACCCCGGGTCTTCAGGGGTCAAAATAATATAATATGAAAAGATATATATATATATATATATATATATATATATATATATATATATATATATATATATATATATATATATATATAGACATGATCGCGCTAGCACTGACTAGCGCGTTCTTCAGGTCGCGCTGGCCAAGGGCAGCGCGTTCAAAGAAAAAAAAAGAAAAGAATTTTTTTTGTTTTTGGGGTATAAAATATATATATATATATATTATGAACGTGAAAACCAAAACCAGCCGCACCGCACCTCGACTCGGCATAAATAAATAAATAAATAAATATTACTAGTTTTGTATCAATTCACAACTCAAGCCCACATCCTATGCCCCTTGGGTCCTGACCCAAGGGTGAGCTCTCCAATATATAAAGCCATGCAAGTTTTTTGTAACTTCCAATATGGGACTAAACTTAAGTCACTATACAATAGGAACTATACCCTTTGAAAATTCACGTTAATTGCACGTATATAGTCACCAAAAGTAAGAAAAGGTAATATTAGCATGTTTTAATTCTTACAGCATGTTAAAAATTTATTTTTATAGAATGAAATTATTTTTACATGTAAAAATCTAATTTTCACCATATTAGTTTATACATACTAAAAATTGTTTCCAACATGTTAAAACTATTTCCAGCATGTTAAAAATGACTTCCAATATGATAAAATTATTTTATACATACTGAGATATAAAAATTATTTTCAGCATGTTAAAATCTATTTAAAGCTATTTTTATGCATATGAAACCTAATTTCCTATTAAATAATTAGTAAAATGATGCATGAAAATTACTTCCAGCATGATAAAATTTCTTCCAGTATGGTAAAATTATTCCAGCATGTTAGAATTGTTTTTAGCATGGTAGAATTATTTTCAGTGTATTAAAACTATTTTTTTAGCATGATAATTCTATTTTTCTATCAAATAATTAGCAAATAAATATAGAAAAATAATTTTTAGCATGATAAAAATTATGTTGTCATCAGAGAATTTCTGTAATCAGCATGGTAAACTTATCTTATCATCCTATCAGTAAGTTAATGTATGAGAATTATTTTAGCATGTTATGTATTAATTTTAGCATGTTAAATATTAATTTCTAACATGTTAAAAATTAAATCCAGCATGAAAATTTTATTTTAACCATCTTATCAGTAAAGTAACATATAAAAATCATTTTCAACATGTTAAGATTATTTTCAGCGAATTAGAGTTATTTTTGACATAAAATTCTATTTTATTATCATACTGTTAATTAATGTATGATTAAGTACTAATATCTAAACTCATGGTTGCAATTCATAAAGCATATATTTTCATAACTAAAACTCTATGTTTTATGATTCTGATATTTAGCTAAGATATTTAAAAATTAATTCTAATCAATTACTATCTTAAATTTTCTTCCTACTTACCGTTCATTTTTGAACTCCACGACTTAATGTCGTTAAACATTATGCCTTAAATTATTATCCACTTTTCTTGCAACTTCTGAAATTGTGTCAAATCTGTGCTTATTACAAACAGCATATTCTTGAAAATTCTTGGCCATATACATTAAAGTGGATGTCTAAACGTACTTGGGATCTTCGGATCCATATGACTCAATGCTTGGCATTAATGGGGCCCGGTCTGGTCCTGGGGGGAGCGCCCGAAAGTACTTGTGCCCATGGGAGTTGATTGACCAACGGTGTGGCATTGCATCGAAGTGCATGATAGATTTACTTGATACGGCATTCCACTATTCGTACTTGTTTACTTGTTTACTTAAAAATTACATGAATTACTTGACTTGCGTGAAAATGGCCAATTACATGAAATTCTTTACTTGTTCAAAGTCATTACTTGGAAATTCATCTTGATATCATATCATCTCAATTACTTGGAAATTCTATTCATGTTTATACACTTCTCGATACAAGTTAGAAAGTTGTTTAAATTGTTAACACTTAAAGATTACCTGGTTCATAGAGATATAAAATCCTACTGAGCTTTTTAGCTCACCCTACGTTTTGGTTAATTGTTGCAGGAAATGAAAATGAACAAGGGAATGGACAAGAGTGAGAGAGTGCTTTTCCTTTTTACCTAGGTTTATGTAGATCATTAGTGTTTTACAAGAATGATGTACTTTGGGATTGGAAGTTTGTAATTGCCTTTATGGCTTATGAATTAGTGATGTAAACTTCATTTTGACGGAATAAAAGTATCATTTTCCCGTTCATTTCTGACTTTAGAAATAAAATTGTACATGCTCTGATCGACACGCGTGTTTACGACTCGTCGCGCCCTCGATATTCCGCGCCGGGACGTGACAGGCCGCATATTCAAGAAATGTGTTTGAAGCAACACATTCCCCTGTGGCAAACTCCTGCCCAATAAAGATGCTTCCGTCGATTGTGGGACCCTTCCCAGGGTCGGGGGCAACCCCCATCCTTCTATAAGGAAACCAGGGGGCTTGGTTATGACAATGACCCGGACTTCCGCGTCCACTACGCAGTTAATGTCGTAGGCTTGGCACTACCAGCCGACGACCAAACAAGAGTCGAAGCCAAATTCGACAGCTCCGGGGATGAGGGAGAGGAAATTCTGATCCCGATCTCCGCCAAAGCCAGAACCCCGGCTCAGGCCGTCGGGGAACCTTCTTCGCCTCCCTGCCAAGACAAAGGAGCAGAGGAAGCTTCTCCGGTCTCTCAGCCAGTCGAGGGACACAGTATGATAAACCCTCCTGAAAGGGGGGATCTTGCTGATCTTAGCTGTGAAAGATTGCCAGCTCAGCCAGGCAACCCCGGAGAGACCTCAACAACTCTAGTAGACGATTGCTGGCCAGGAGCCAGCGGCCCGAATCAATCCTCGATTGATTCCAGCAACAACGGCCCTCCAGTCCCATCGGCGTCAACCAGTGACTTCGGGAACCAAGGACTACCCAAAGCCAACACCGATGATGAGGATTTCATCGACTTCCAACCCGCTCCTCCCGAGCTGGAGGATGGCGGCCAGGCGACCGTCGATGATCTCGTGGAGATCAACTTGGGCGGAGATGAAGCCCCTCAGCCTACATTTGTTAGCGCTCTCCTTACTGAGGCGGAGAAGCAGGACTACAAGCAATTCTTGCTTGAATACAAAGACTGCTTCGCCTGGACATATAAGGAGATGCCAGAGCTAGATCCCTCCGTAGCGGAGCACGACCTAGCCATTTCTCCCTCAGTCGCTCCGGTCAAGCAACCTCAGCGGTGCATGCGCCATGAGCTGGAGCTCCAGGTTTCGGCCGAAGTTCATAAAATGGCGGAGGTCGACTTCATCGAGCCATGCATCTACCCGATCTGGCTCGCCAATATAGTTCCAGTCAAGAAGAAGAATGTTCAAGTC
Source organism: Amorphophallus konjac (assembly GCA_022559845.1). Classification (NCBI taxonomy): domain Eukaryota; kingdom Viridiplantae; phylum Streptophyta; class Magnoliopsida; order Alismatales; family Araceae; genus Amorphophallus; species Amorphophallus konjac. Next base: position 97,492,322 of record CM040118.1, on the reverse strand, counting down.
CGCATCTGCGTTGACTTTCGGGACCTCAACAAAGCATGTCCGAAGGACGACTTCCCAATCCCGATTATAGAAATGATGGTCGATATGACCACCGGCCATGAAGCCTTGTCTTTCATGGACGGGTCGTCCGGTTGTAATCAAATCCGGATGTCCCTTAAAGACAAGAATCATACATCTTTCAGATCCCCCAAGGTGATTTTCAACTACAAACGCATGCCCTTCGGTTTAAAGAATGCCGATGCAACTTACCAGAGGGCCATGACCAAAATATTTGACGAGATGCTGCACAACATCGTCGAATGCTACGTCGACGACCTCGTCGTCAAGACTAAAAGGCGCGAAGACCATTTGCGTGACCTTCACCAAGTCTTCGAGCGTCTCCGACAATATGGGCTCAAGATGAACCCCATGAAATGCGCCTTTGGCGTATGCAGCGGCAAATTTCTCAGCTTCGTCGTCAGGTACCGAGGAATCGAGGTAGATCCCAGCAAGATCAAAGCGATCCGAGAGCTTCCACCACCCAGCAACATCACCGAACTCAGGTCCTTCCAAGGGAGGCTGACCTATATTTGGAGGTTTATCTCTAACCTCTCCGGTCGATGTGCGCCTTTTAGCAAGCTGATGAAGAAAGACGCCCCGTTTACGTGGGACTCGGAATGCCAAGCGGCTTTCGAGCAAATCAAGGAGTACCTCCTTACTCCCCCAGTCTTGGGGGCACCAATCAAGGGTAAACCCCTCATTCTCTACATTGCTGCCATGGACGCTTCGCTGGGAGCTTTGTTGGCATAAATCAACGAAGAAGGTAAAGAGCAGCCCCTCTATTACCTCAGCCGGAAGCTAATCGGTGCCGAGTACCGCTACTCCCCTATGGAGAAGGTCTGCTTGGCATTGGTGTTCGAAGTTAAGAAGCTGCGGCATTACCTCCTATCTCATCAAGTCGAGCTTATATCCAAGCACGACCCTCTGAAGTATCTCCTTCGACGACCTGTCCTCTCAGACAGACTGGGAAGGTGGGCTCTCCTATTGATGGAATACGACATTACTTATGTCCTCAGGAAAGTAATCAAGGGACAGGGTATGGCTGAATTCTTGGCAGCCCATCCAGTACCAGACGACTCGCCTTTCAGCTCGGAGCTCCCGAATGAGGAGTCCCTTGCTGCTTAATCACAGCAACCCGTTGAACATAGCATAGATGTCTTGCATTATTGGCAACCAAGTGCTCTCACAACCAGCGTGCCTTGCTGGGAGCTCTACTTCGACGGTGCTTCCCGAGGGATCACCCGGAGCAACCAGGATCCAGCCACCACGGCAGGTGCTGGCATAGTCTTCCTGACTCCTCAGGGCGGAGTTTTGTACAAATCTTGCGCCCTCATGAAGTCCCTAACCAACAATGAAACCGAGTATGAAGCTCTACTCATTGGGCTCCAAATGGCTCTTCACATGGGCATTAAATGCCTCAAGGCCTACGGGGACTCCCAGCTGATAGTCCGACAGGTCCTCGGCATCTATGACGTACGGAAGCCAGAGTTGGTTCCATACCATACCGCCATCACTAGGTTAACCCAGAAGTTCTATTTCTTTGAAATATATCACATTCCCAAGAGCAGCAATGCTCAGGCAGATGCCTTAGCAAAATTGGCCGCGGCCATCAAACTTCCGCCCGAGGGCGAGGTCGACATCGTCATCAAGCACAGGAGACTGATGCCAAGCTCACTTGAAGGCAACATCGGTCTCACCATTTACGAGTTCCATGACCTTGACCAGAACACACCTCCAGAAGAAGATGATTGGCATATGCCTATCATCAAATTCAAGAAAGCGTGGCTCCCCCCTGACCGAGCTTAAAGGGTCCAGCTACTCCGCCGAGCAACCTCCTATGAGTTGATTGGCGACTCCCTGTATCGGCTCGTCCACGAGAAGGACAAGTCAATTCTCCTGAGATGTGTCTCTCTGGCGGAGGCTCGAGCCATCATGCAGGAGGTCCACTCCAGATTGTGCGATGCACACCAGGCCAGAGATCAGATGAAGCATAACATCAAGCTCAAAGGCTTCTACTGGCCAACCATGTCCGTGGACTGCATCCAGTACACCCATACATGCCATCAATGCCAGGCCTTTGGCCCAGTACCCAGAAGACTTCCTAACCCACTGCATCCTATAGCCCCCACTTGGCCATTCGCTGAATGGGGCATGGACATTGCGGGGCCTTTCCTGCCATCTTCCATGGGCCATAAATACATCTTGGCCGCCACTGACTACTTCTCTCGTTGGGCGGAGGCTCTACCGTTGCGAGAGGTCACTGACGAAATCATTGCTAGATTCATCCGGTACAACATTATATACCGATTTGGTACTCCCAGTCACATAGTGTCCGACAACGGGACACCCTTCAAGAATAAGGTTGTATACCAGTTGGCGGCCAAATTCCACATCGATTGGAGAACCTCTTCGCTCTACAACCCCCAGACTAATGGCTTAGCGGAAGCCTTTAACAAAACCCTCTGTAAGCTCCTGGCTAAGATGGTTAGCCATCAGAAATGCGATTGGAGTGAAAAGGTCTTCGAAGCATTATGGGCCTATCGGACGGTCTACAAGACCCCCACGGGGTGCTCGCCGTTCTCCCTTGCTTACGGGATAGAAGCAGTTATCCCCATCGAGATCCAGTTAGCTTCTTACCGTGTGGCGATCCACACCGGCCTCGCCGGCCCTGATGAAGATGAATACCGGAGAAGGCTAGAAGAGCTCACTGATCCAGAAGGCAAGAGCTTCGAAGCCTACAAACACCTGCAAATATACCAGGCTCGCATGGCCCGGGCCTATGATAAGCTCGTCAAACAGCGAGCTTTCAAGCAAGGCGACCTTGTCATGATCAAGGAAAAGGAAGTCATGGCAGGGCCCTCCAGTGGAAAACTACAGCCAAATTGGCGAGGTCCATACATCATCCAGAATGTCTATGAGGGTGGGGCCTACACGATCGTTGATCACAAAGGTCATAGACCGTTCCCGCCTCTCAACGGAAAACACATGAAGCTGTATTATGCACCATAGCATGAGTTCGCGCGCCAGTCGGACTAAGGCGCACGTCCCAGCTACCACCAATAAGGATGATCCTTCCCCGTGAAGGATCTAACCGGCCAGTCCTTCAAGTCTACAATTTCCAGTCAACCAGCCAGCCCAATTCCCCAGAACCGTCGTCAGGCATCCGCGGGGACTAATCTCATGCCCTCATTTCTGTCCCAACGGGAGCACGAGCACTTCTGCACCAGCACCAGTCTAACCGCCAGGCTCACAGGTAAGTCCAAAAAACATAGACAAAAAAAATGGGGTTAAAAATAGAGATACTCCAGCAGACCGAGTCATCCTCACCACAATAGGGTGGCTAGGGGCAAAAAGGCCAGCAACCCGGCTAAGGCAAAAACCCGAGAGGGCGCCTTAGGCAAAATCAGAAAACCCCTCGACGTGAAAACCCGCAAGGGCGCGTCGAAAAAAGCTAAAGGGGGTCGACTCTAGCGAAAATCAGAAAGGGCGGTAGAGCCGATAATGAGAAAATCTTCTTCTCCCCACCAGTTAGAACGGCCTTCCACCTATTCTTTGGTGGGCCGTTAGCCTCATCCAGAGCCAATCTCCAATACATTTGCACTGCTACGGCGTAAACCCTCCAATCCCCAGTTAACCTCGCGTTATTCCTGCTCAGTTTGGCCAACCTTTGGCCCTTGCCTAAACATCACAGATCAACCAGCCCCTGTGATAGTGGATCTCCCAGTCACCATCTTGTTAAACTTACATCCCGGTACATTCCCAAACATTTATCATTCTCTACCCCTACATCCTACATACCCTGTAAATCCGGAGCCTTCCAGTTCGTTATAATCCCAGCTCCCCCATACAATCCCTAATCTACTAGCCATAACTCCAGTCACATCTTGCCATAACAAGGTGACCCTTTGCCACCCTGGCGTAAGGATTTCTGAAAACCCTTCTGAATGGCCGAACAATATCCGGCTTTCCACACCTTCCAGTCTCAGGTTACGTCCCCTGACAGCAACATGCTATGGGCGGTAGTCTCAAATATATATATATATATATATATATATATATATATATAAGGGTGGGGTTAAAAATGGAGATACCCCGGCGGGCCTGGTCGAATCCATTATAGGAATCGACAAGGCGCAAAAATTGTCACTGACCCAGCTAAGGTGAAAACCCAAAAGGGCACCTTAGGCAAAATTGGGTAACCCCTCGGTGTGAAAACCCGCAAGGGCGCACCGAAAAAAGCTAAAGGAGGCCAGCTCTGGCGAAAACACGCAAGGGCGGTAGGGCTGGTAAAGAGAAGGAAAAAAAACTCTCTCTCCCTCTCTATTCTTCAATTACAAAGCCGTCGGCTATTACACGCTCCGATGGCGAGCTCAACATCACTCCACAATAATGGTGGCCACTACACCCCCGAGGGTTGGTCATCGCCAGCTCCCAGTCCCGTCTTCGGCTACAACGCCTTCACAGGCCAGCCGCTAGCTTCCAGTCTCAATCGGCGACAACGCCTTCACATGCCAGCCGCCAGTTCCCATTCCTAGTTCCGGCTACAACGCCTTCACAACCCAGCCGCCAGCTTCCAGTCCCAGTTACGGCTACGATGCCTTCATAGGCCAGCCGCCAGTTCCCAGTCCCAGTCACGGCTACAACGCCTTCACGGGCCAGCCGCTAGCTCCCAGTCCTAGTTCCGGCTATAGCGCCTTCACAGGCCGACCGCCAGCTCCCAGTCCCAGTTCCGGCTACAATGCCTTCACAGGCCAGTTGCCAGCTTCCAGTCCCAGTTACGGCTACGACGCCTTTGCAGGCCAGCCGCCCACCCCCCAATCCCCTCTTCGGCTACAACGCCTTCACAGGCCAGCCGCTCAGTTTCCAGCCCCAGTCTAGGCTATAACGCTTTCCCAGACTAGCAATCTGACCCAGTTCCAGCTCCCAACCATCACACCTTTCCAGGTCACCCAGCTGGTCTCAGCTCTAGTCCCCACTTCCGATCACAGTCCCAACTTCAATTTCAAGTCCCTCTCCCAGTCCCGGTCTTGGTTGCCATGTCCTCCTAGGCCGTCCAGCTAGCTCAATCCCAGTTCCCCAGACACATACGAATTCCATTCTGTGGCTAACAACGTAATGCTAGCCAACACTCTACCACTCAGCTCAGGGCTAAGACACCCTCCAGAACCACCTCTATAACCCTAAACCACGTAAGTTGCCACGCTTCTATGGGCCTACGTTGGTTCCCCGATATGCTGGCTTTCACCCTCTCGGGGGATTGGCCCCCACATATAGCCCTTTCTTTCCCCTACTAACCAGTACTCAACCTCCAGCTTCTAGTACCGAGTTCTTCAAACTCGATCCCTGTTGTTCCTTACCACCCATGACGATGCATTATAGGACGAGCAAGCACGACTAACAATAAGTGGTCGTCAGTTCACACGCATCATTCCATTCCATTGAAGAAGGGAGGGAACAACCCATTAAGTAAAGGATCTGGAGTTTGTCATTTATACTATGTAAAAGGAGCCCAACACATGTCTTTGGGGTAACAAAATCCATACGCTCCAGACATCAAAAAAGAAAAAAAGGAAAAAAATGAGGGGAAATATACAATTAGGGCTCCGGCTCAGTCCCTTCTAGCGCCGCAAGGTGAGAGTCCGCTGCTGCAAGCTCCGCCTCCAAGGTGAACAAGAGATGAGCACTGGCTCCGATTGTGGTCTCAGCCACCTGCCACTCGGCTCAGACGTGCTCGGCGACTGCCTGCCGCTCCTCCCAGGCCTTCCTCAAGGCCTCAGCCTGACTCTCTACCTCCCTCAGCTGTGCGGCTCGCTCCTGAGATGCCAACGTGGTCGCTTCGGCGTGACTCCTCTGCTCAGCTATGGCTGACACAAGTCAAGCCCGCTGCTCCTGTGCCTCTCGGATTGCTGCTAGCCTCTGAGCCCTCTACTCCTAAACCGCACGGAGTCACAGGTACTCCGCCCAGATCCCAGCTAACCTGGACATCCAGAGCTCGCGTGGGAATCTGAGCGCGTGGTAGCCCTGGGTGCACTCCCGCAGCCGCTGCCTCAGGTCCTCTGGAGAGGGGAGGGGCTCGCTCTATGAGTAGCCTCGCGCCCGCTGGAGCAGGGCGGCACCTGCACTCGCCTCCAGCAATGGCTCTGGCGGGGAGGCAAATAAAGGCCACTCGACCCCTACATCCAGGGAGAGGTCTCCAGACGCCGCCAGCACTCCAGAGGAACCTGCATAGTTCCAACAAACACCAAAGGGAGCAAGTAATACATAAAAGGCTTCCTTCGACAAACAATGTGAAAAACCTGAGAAAAAGAAGGAGACAAGTCTTGGCTCCTTACCTGGAGCAAGTCCAGCGGTCCCTGTGGCATCATCTGTCGGGGTCAGAGAAGGCAACTGCACCTCCGCCTCAATGGCATCACCTGTCGGGGTTGGAGAGGGCAATGATTCCTCCACCGCCTAATCATCTCCAGCAAGCACAGGTGGGACAGGGCGCCCTCATCAGGAGCCGACGTACGCTCCTCTTCAGACTCTGACGCTGCAAGTAACCCGAGAACGTCAGCACTCTACTTTATAGGGCTAACAAGCACCAAATGAAGACAGAAAGGACCACCGCATACCTCCAGGAGTGGCCCTCGCTGAAACTTCCCTACTAGCAGTATCCCCGGAGGATGAAGAGCTCAAGCTCGAACTCTCTTCTATCTCCATCTTCGAGCCGCCGTCGTCTGAGGAGCTCGACGAGGTCCCCGACGAACTCCCAAAGGTGGCCGAACTGGAAGCTCCTGCAAGCCAACGCACCAAACAAGGTCATCACGAGACCCAGCTCTATATGAAGATGCCTCCAACTAAGAGTTGCAAACAGAAAACTCACTGACGGGAGCACTCTCCTCCGAAACCTTCTCGATGTCGACGATCTCCTCGTCGCCCTCAGCAGGAGCCACTTCCGTGGGCCCCTCTTGTACAACCTCAGCCCCGTCGCGGGGTAGCTCACCCTCTACTAGAGACGAAGGTACACCTGTAAACAACACCAACAGGACCTCAACGCTAGAAGACAATCAACAACAAGAGGCTTAACAGAAATGATTAAGTCCCCAGCTACATACCTAAGGATCCCATGCTCGAAGACCCGACCAGCCCCACAGTATAAGCCAACACCACAGCTAGCAGGGAAGCTCGCTCCACTCCCGCCAACAGCTGCGGCAATAGGCTAGACACTTCTTCAGTCGCAAGCGGCATTGAACCACTCCTACCCTCAGGCTCCCCCTCAAAGGAGGGAAGGGACACTGAAGGGCCGGTACGAACCAGCTCCTGAATCATCTCCAGAGTGGCGGCTGGATCCTCACCTGGCGAATGACATCATAAAGTCAGTCAGTATCGGCATCCCCGCGACTATACAATGGGATGGCAGTGCCCCCCGTAACAGTTCAATACTTACCCAAGCCATCTTGGGTAGCTGTGGGCTCCTACCCGTCAACAGATGGGGGCACCTCGTCTCGCATCTCAAAAGAAGCTGCAATCTATGATGCCCCGACTACCTCTGCATGACACCAGCAACTATGTCAACTCCCAGAATCAAATACAGCCATGAACGCAACATGGTCGGTCCCAGAGTCATTTACCTGGCTGGGCATCCTTTGAAGCCTTCCATGGCTCAAACTCGGGGAAGGTCTCGACATTGGAGGCGGTCTCTTCCATCATATGAAGAAGTCCCTCCATATCTATCTCATGATCGGCCTCATCGTTAGGAAGTGGGTCGACCTCATGAGGTGGCGAGAAGGCCGCGTCAGCCCCGGTCTCCAATGGCGCTGTGAAAGGCAAACCCAATTGCACAAGGTTAGCCAATCGTCAAGGTTGAATCAATATAAAGCAAGCAGGCGGATATGGCACTTACTCAGAGCCGGCTCCCCCTCGATATACTCCCTGGCAGCGGGTCCCCGAGAGGACTCACCAACCTCCCTGACTCCGGTCACCACCCGGGGGCACTTCCTTCGGGGCTGAAGGGCCCCATCACCTTCCCTGGAAGACGTCCTGTCCACCGCAGAACCTACCAATAAACACAACCACACAGGATCTCTCAACCATATGACCTAGAAAGCAACAAAGTAGGGCCAGCAGGCTAATGAAAAGGTCTTACCTGAAGTCACGAAGGGAGTCATCGGCAGAGGAACTAACTGCTCTGGCTTCAAGCTCACGATCCTTGCGGCCTTCACGACCGCCTCTTTCACGTCCCTCAGGGTGTCGGCGCACTCAATGAGGGACACGAGCTCTACGGGTCCAGCCGACCCGATCGCGTGGGCGCTATGATGCCTCCAGTCGTCAGTCACCGTATCTGCAAAACTCCCCTCAGGGAGCACTCGGTCCAGCGAACCCCTCTGCTCGAACCCGCAGTCAGCCAGAAACTGGGTCCACCAAGTCCTCGACGTCCCGGGTTGAGGTGCCCTGGCTCTAGTACCTCCAGGCGCCGCCCGCGCCTGCTTGAGGGGCTTCAGTGCCCCATTACCGCTCCGCCCCGCAGATAAAGAGCCTCGGCTCCCCCCGGGGTGCCTGCTGCGCCAGCCTCTCTACCTACCGGCGGATCCGAGAGAAGCGAGCCCGCAGGTACCTGTCATCTAGTGCAATGAGGGGCAGGTCATCCCTCAAGAGACGGGTCTCCTCGACTTTCCGGATCACCGAGGGCTTCTGTCGGTACTGATGACTATGCTCGAACCACCACTTGGCATAGTGGACGTCGAACCGTCCCCTGCGTCCCGGCACAGGCATCGGCAGTCGCTCCGGCTCTCAGAGACAGTAGAAGTCCAACCACACCGTGGCTAGCAAATGTGTGTCCCGGCCTCTGTACTGATGACCCGCCAAAGGAAACTCCTGGTTTGACGGGATCCCCTGGTCATACCCGAAGTTCCGAGCAAACCTGTGCCAGTAGTACGGCTCTAAGAAGCTCGTCACAGACCGGTGTAAACGCAGCACCGCTGGCTGGGTGCTCATCACCCACTCTGTGTACAGCGTCGCATCCGGCTCCTGCTGGTAAGGTAGGGCGTAGGCCGCCCCGCCATTTAAAGGCACCATGATCAGGTGGGAGTCCCTGGTGGCACCGTCAAAGGGAACACCCTCTTCGCCCCTGCCGGGCAAGTAACACAAGACTTTATGGGCCTCCTCCAGCTGTACGACTGCGTCCCCGTCCAGCTGCCCGGTGAAGCTAAACAACAATGCTGCCGCCTGGTTCGTCACAGACCCGGGAGACACCAACCCTGGGAATAGTAGGCCAGCCCACGCATTGAGGTAGTGGGTCGACAGAAGCAGGCTCAGCTCGCGTGGCGCCGGGTGCGCCGCCAGGACCCCCAGCCCCTGGTAAACATTGGCCAAAGCCGCAGGGGCTAAGGCCAGCCTCCGTCCCTCCGCCAATTGGCACGCAGGCCACAACAACTCTACTCTCAGCTGGCCGTCCTCCCCGTGGGGGACCGTGAACGTCGCCAGCCAGTACGCCAAGTACGCGGCCAAGTGGGTCATGTCCGGCAGTCTATGGGGGTTCCACCCCTCCTCTGGGGCATAGATATACCTGCTATATGTCCGAAAACGCAACTCTACCTCTGTGTACTCCTCTCAAGGAGTCTGGTCCCTCGCGAACTCCTGGTGAAAGCAAAAGGGTTCGTCATAAAAGTGGCGAATCTACGCGTTCAACGGCACCCTCGGAGTCTGTGCCGTTCTTTCTTTCCCAGCCAGGGCTAAGTCCCATTCTGGTCTTCAGTAAATACCGGTAGCTATAATAAACTCAGTATCTCCCATGTCCGTCAGTATGGCTATGATGGAGGTCATCCAGCACTACCTCCTCGTACCCCTCGCCGCTGATCGGCAACCCGGAGATCCTGTACAGGGACCACAGGTCTAATCAGGTCTCTCCCTCAGTCGTTGCCACGGTGTTCCACCTGCGGTTGAAGCGCTCTGTCAACGCCTATAGAAGTCATGTGTAGCAAGGATACCCATAAAGAGCCGCAATCACAGCATATCTGATATCAGCTTGGTCTAGCAGCACCTAGTTATGGTGTACTATGCCCATCAACCACTCGGTAGCTCCCTGGCGATATCTGTGTGATGAGATCACCGCCCAGTTGCCATACCAGCTAACGGCAGTCTGTCGCAGTATCCCAGATAGAAGGCTGTTGTCGTCATAGCCTTCCCCGACATACTCCAGCCCTGATGGCTCCAGTACTAATCCCGGACTGCCATCTGTCTATGTTCGGTGGTGTCCTTGCAAGTCCCAGGAAGCGGGACCCATCACTCCAGCGCGGAATCTGAACTGGTCTGCTCTGCTGAAGAAGCCCATGCACTCAGCACTGGGAAACTGGCTCTGCCTCCCGTAGTCCACAGAAAAACTTAGAAAGCCACAGAGGACAATTCCGTGCAAACTGTCTCGGCCCACCAAGATCGCCCGCTCTAGTCGACGACGGGCTCCAGCAACCCGTGAGTCACTCTCCTCCATGCCTGGCGGGTCGAAGTGCCTGATAAACTCAAACAAGTGTCGGTCCAGAGGGAACTGCACTGGGTAGCCACAGCTGCGATCATAAGTGTGTATCCCGCCAGCCTCTGACTCGCGGGCCAACTCCACAGTCTCAACCCCGCTGCCGCGCTCGCCAACGGGTCCCTCTACCACAGTCGTGTGCCCCTAGTCGAGTTGCTCCACATTAGCCACAGTGATGACCGGTGGGCCTAAAGGGGGCATGGGCCGCTCGGTCCTCCTCACCAAGTGGTCCTCTTCCCGGACCACACGCCTCGGGACCCTCTTATCCCTGCCAAATCGGGCCATAGCTGCAAGACATGGCACAAAAAAAATGGTCAGTATACTAGAAATTCAACACATACAATACAACAAATCACAAACATATGAAGCGTCAAAATGCAGCTACAACAACTCAGAAGAAGGGGCTCACGGGCCGCACGCCCTCGTCTCTGCCTCCGACGCACGACCCGTGGGGGGCATTTGTTGTACTCTGACTATTTCCCCAGCAAAATACCCAGAAATAAGAGTTCGAGAATTTCCTCGAACACCTTCAAGGCGTGGGCTGCCCAGCCCCTCCGACAACCCAGTGGGCCTGACCAATGGCCGCAACCTGGTAGTTGAAGCGCACAGCGGCACTAGCAATCGATCGGGACCACTCTCGACTCATAAGTTGCGGACTTTCCCCGCACTCTACACGACCACCCGGGCCATCCCGGGGAAGCTCCGACTACAAGCCACGCCACGTGGCACTCAGCGAAAAGGCTAGGGGACCACCCCATGATGCTTTCGTTCAACCCTCCAAGGTCAAAGGAAGACCCAAATAGGTCAACCACAGGCCCGGGAGGCCCGCAGTACGTGTGTACGGCTCACACACGTGTGTTCGGCATTCCGCTGAACACCTTGTGGGCGCACATGTTTCAACCCTTCTACTCCAACCCACGGGCCACCCCGTGGTTCCACAACACCAATTGGGTCCCACAACGACCCCCCAGTAAGTCGGGACCATCCCCGACCCTCAGACACGTGGCAACAAGCCACTGAACTTAGCTCTCGGGCCAACCCGAGGCTACCCTGCCAACCCACCGTACAATGTGGCACGCAACACGAGGCAAGGCCCGTGGGCCCAAGGTGCCTTCTCCTAGCTCCTAAGGACTTCTACCCTTGGCCCTAGGCCAAATCCAAGGCCCGTCGACCACCTGCGCGGCTCAGTCGGCAACCCGGGGTGTGTCGGGCATTCGCCATAACACCTTGCGAGCGGCCGCTACGACCCAAAGAACAAGGGCCCCCATGGGTCGTTTCAATATCCCGAAACCCTGTATCCCACAAAAGATATCCCCAGACAACGAAGGAAGACCCACGGGGGCCATCCCTCGGGGTTGCGACTCGCGTGGGGGCCAGTTCGCCCCAGGGCATGGCCGCGCCCTCGGAGAGGGTGAACTCCTCGGGGACCGTGCCCTCTCCTCAGCTCGAGGGCCCGATGACACTCCCCAGTCCCAGTTCATGGAAATTCCTAACTCCACGGTCTGAGGTTCGTGTAAAGTTCGTTCGTCGTACCCGTGTGTGGAAGGATTCACGAAGATAGAGTCCCGGGATTACGTTGAGTCACACACGTCAATCCCTCGATCTTCGCGCATAAGCAGCCAGTCCACCAGTGTATCCTCCCAATATCCTTTATCATGTTTCTTCTTAGCCAATTTGGGAAGAAAATAACACAAAAAATTGAATTTTATAGAGGTGGGATCACTCCCCTTCTCTCTTCTATCCGGTCCGCCCAGACCCCCCCTGGGGAGGGGTTTAGGCGGACCAGCTTGGGCCCTGCCACTCCAGGCTGTTTCGCCTAAACCCCTGGGTAATAAAAAAAGATTTTTTAAAATAAAAAAAATGGACCACTTCGGTCCGCCCAAACCCCCCTGGGGAGGGGTTTAGGCGGACAAGCCTGGACCCCCAGGCTGGTCCACCTAAACCCCCTGGGGCCCAGGCTGGTCCGCCTAAACCCCACCAAAAATCAAAAAAAAAAAGGTTTTCTCCCTTTGAAGAGGGGTTTAGGCGGACCAGACCAGCCCTTGGGGCTGGTCCGCCTAAACCCCACCCCTTCCACTCCGACACACACACAAAAACACACAAATAAAATAAAAATAAAATAAAAATAAAAGCACTATTTGGGGGGTTTACCCGAACCAAGTTGGACCCCCAACTTAGTCTGCCTAAACCCCACCCCCCTCTCCTCCAACTTCTATAAATTGCCCCCTTACCAACAAGCTAAGGGCACGAAGCATGCATATGGTACGTGAAGCAACCCACGGACACACGAACGGACGAGCAAACTCCCCTGGCCTAATTGTCGCACCCTCGGACCCCCGAGGCTTTCGACAATGGTCGGGAACGTAGGAAGACAAGTGGGCACGCATTTGGCTTGCTAGTTGGCTCACACACACCGAGGGTATGTCTCACGTACTCTCCGCACGCGGTGTTTATCCGTCTCACACCAAGTCCATCCCCGCGGCATGTAAGATGACTATGCCAACGGCAAATACGCCCGCACCCCGGGTCCACCCGTGTACGTCAACTTATGACATTTACGACGGTAACGAAGGGCACTTCATAATGCCGCGCCGGCCCCCGACATAGAACCGCGTGCCTGCCGTTCACCACCCAGTCGATCGTCGGCCCCTCAGATTGACAAATCAAGTCTAGTCGGACCTCTTGCCTGGGAATCATAGTCTCGGGGCCGACCTCGACTCTCCAGCATGACAACACTCGTCGCCCGAGACCCGGACCCGACCGCTCACCTCGAGCCGCGTCCGATCTCCGCCAGACACCAGTCCATGTCCGCTCTGGCCACCAAGGCAGTTGGACCTACACCAACTCCTCTGTAAAGAGTTCCTGTGGAACATGCGGATATCCGCTTTATCACGCAATGACCCGGGGATCGACCCACGTGTCGAAATTGTCCTGCGGCTTACTCCAATTGTACTTGGGCCCATTAAGGCCCGCTTGTAAAGCCCATGTGGCTCATCATAAAGCTAGTAAAAATACATGTTACCGCATTCGGGTCCCCAGCTTCCTATCTACGCCACTCGACATCCGTGCCTAACACCCTAACCCCAGTAAACACCCCTCGGTCTGACACGCACCCCTAGCTGATGAATGCCCCCTAGCCCTCTACCCACGGCTTCAGACACATGTACAGACTTCTCTTCAGCATGGAACGAAGGTATTCGGATTCAATCCGATGTAAATAAACACCAATTGCTTGCGGCCGGTGGGGAAAGACGTCCAGTACACGATTCCCGCAATCACCTACGCACTCGCACCCATGGAACCTCTTCTCTCCACGTGTCGCCCGATCGCCCGAGCCCACGTGCTGCGCCCTGGTGGCGCTTCCCCGGTCAAACCTTTGTTCCATGAGTGATTGTCGAGAAATTGACTAGCACACCCGCACCTTGTCCGGTTAACCCTTATCCCGACATTCCCGTGCCATTCAACCCTTTTCGACTTTCTGTAAAAAGGAGAGTGCCCGGTACCGTCGTAAGAGGCATGCAACCGTAAGGAGGATACCCGAGATATACCAAACTCCCGTATTTTCCTTCCCTACTGTATCCCTCCCTTTACCCCGGTTAATCGGCATAAAAAAACCCGCACGACAGCGGTTACGCGTATTTTTATCTGTCGGACCTTCCGAACCCTGTGTAGGGTGAACCATTGCATTCTCCGACTCCAGGACGTTACCACCGCGTTGTGCATTTTTTGAGGATCTGGGAGATGATTTTTTCCTATTTTTCATATTTTCCAGAATTTTTGGGTTTTCTATATATTTAAAACCTTCTTTTTCTCTCTCACCCTCTCTCTTCTCTCACGCTCTCTCTTCTCACCTTCTCTTCTCCGGCGGCCGTCGGAGTGAGGCAGGGGCAAGGCGGGGCGACGCGGGTGAGGATCGGCCGGGCATGGGCAAGGATCGGGAGGCGGTGGCTCGCGGTGGAGCTCGTGGCGAATTCGTGAACCAACAGAGCTTTAACGATGTTTTCTTGGGAGATGGGTGTTCTCGGCACGTGAAATCTTCGGTGGAGGTAGGGGGACGGATCCCTAACTCGCGTACTTCCTTTCCCGCGAGTTTTGTCGGCTGTGGTGAGCCGAGCGGGGTTGTTTTCGCATTTTGGGGGAAATGCATGATTTTGGGGTGTGAGCCGGATCTGGTGTTTTGATCACATTTTTTGGGTTTAAATGGGTCCTCTCGGTGCTAGAAAGGTTGGGGATGAGTTTCCCCTTGTTTTCCCCTTACATGGGTGTGAACGGGGCGTAGAATGGAGTTTTCCATCATTTCTGCTGTTTTCACGCTCGGGACGACCTAGCGATCCTTCCAGGGACCAATAGGCTACCTGGCAGTCATGTGGAGACCGCCAGGGGTCACCTTATGTCGGTTCGAGCCTTGCGGTCTCGCGATAGAGCGCTACTGTGCTTAGCGGTCACGAGGAGACCGCCAGGCAGGGCTTAGTGGTCAGGGTATGACCGTTTTCATGCCTCAATCGTTCGAGTGTTTCTAGAGCTTAGCGGCCCTGGCTGGACCACTAGGCTGGGCTTAGCGGTCCAGGGGTAGACCGCTAGGCTGTGGGTTGCGGTCCAAGGTAGACCGCCAGTGTGTGACGGTCCAGGGAGGACCGCCACCCTATTTTCGTGCTATTTGTGTTTCGTTGCATGGTGTTGACCCCTGGTCAACTCAGTTGTGACCCAGTGGTCGACCTTCGATCTCGTGGATGTCCCGGACACCCGGGGTTTCTATGTCCATATTTTTGGGGTGGCTAGAGGTACTGTGTTATATCGATTAGTGTGCCCATAGGTTTGGTTGGTCCGAGTGACCCCATGTGCTCCGGGCATTTGTGTTATCACTTGATTGAGTCGCCGTGAGTCGGCATGAGTGCGGTGGGCTTTCCCCACATGGTGTGGGTTTCTCCAAAAGGTGGTTTCCGAGTGAGCCATGTGTGTGGCCTTGGACCGTGAGTCCAGTTAACCAGCCTGGGGGCTGGAGGTTTCCCGTGTGACCCTTGGTTGATGGATCAACTCGGGAGCTCATGAGCTACCTTGGGAATCATGTTACCATGGTTTCTGACCTAGGGATAGGCCAGATTGATGGCATGGAGCCATCTCGGTGTGACGGTCTTGACCCGAGTCGTGTGACTCAAGGACCGTTGGGTTTAGTAGGTCTAGTAGACTGTCCAGAGTCTGGTGGTCTCGAGCCACCTATTACTCCGCGCTACTCGTACTGGGTGCCTATCTGGCTTTCCGTGTTCACGCTGAGTGACCTGCCACTAGTCGTAGCTTTCTTGTACATGCATGTGCGGACCCACTTGGGAGTGGTGGAGAGCGTCACCCGAGAGAGACGGTTTTAGGCTGGTTACCGTAGGGCCCCTTGTCTTTGCAGCCTGAGTCCGGTTGGGGGGAAAACCAGCTAGAGGACCTGACCTAGAGCAGATGGTCTGTGTGTGCACACGTAGTTGGGGGCAGTGAACACACGCTGATGAGCGCGACCCCAGCTAGTCCTTGTTCTGAGTTCTTGGTTACTGTACGGTGTCTCAGTCTCCACCTAGGGCATTACAGTGAGACACCTGAGGCTGCAGACTAAGTCGTCAGTGGACGCATCCGGCGTTGCTTCTGGTGGGCAGTGCTCCCGTCAGGTGACGTGAGTTTCTCGTGACTCAAGTTTCTATTTCACGTCTGTGAGACGCGGTTTTACTTGTAGTTTCATGTTTCTCGAGGTAGAGGTCTAGTGTTTTTGGTGAGCATCACCAAGGGTTTTCCCTAAACAGTCTAGGGTTCACGACGACGAGGTCATGATCGTGTCTACCCAGACCGCGTGGTCTTGGGTTGGGCCTTTGTCTGTGAAACGGGCCTCCATGACAGTGTTGTCATGATGTTTCTTATGGTAGCGTAGCCAGGGTTTCTCTGATAGTCTGGTAGTACCCCGATTTTCAGATCAGGGCATGTTTTCGGTATAGTAGGAGTAGCTATAGCGCCGAATTTTTACCGGCCACCGGTTTGCTGTTCCTACTGTTGTTGCTGCTTTCCGCTACCGTCATTGTTTACGGTTGGGGTTCCACGGGACCCCTACTGAGACAGTGATAGGAGGCTCACCCCTACTTTTCAGGTGCAGCGATTCTTCCTCGAGGTTCGAGGGTGCTGCGCGGAGGTTCTTAGTTGCCAGCTCGCCGGGCCGAGTGTTCACTCAATATTGGGTACGCTTCTCTGCCTTATACTGTACTTTGGTTGGACTGGACTCTCTGTAGCTGTTTATTTATTTCTGTTAATTGTTGTATTATCCTACTTTCTTTCCTATTTCTTTGTACCTCCACACTCCTTTTAGCCCTTCCGAGCCCTTCAGCTCGTGGGCCGTGGGCCAAGATTCGAATGCTATCGGGTTCTTCCCAGTATTTGGATCTTGGGTCGCTACAGTTGGTATCAGAGCGTGGTTGTGGACGTACATGGGAATTCAAGATATTACAGTGATCAGAGTCCATAAGGTCCAGTACAGTCGGCAGCTCACATAGGGTTTTGTGGTTATTTTCCGCTCGGTTTCTCCCGTAAGAGCTTGAGGGCCCGACGTTGGCGCTGTGAATGTGGTTGTTGTTTCGTGGAGTGCTGGTGAGGGGCCCAAGATCTATAGTGCTGTGTTCGAGGTATTTGCAGTGAGGTCAGGTGGCTGGTGAGGATTGTTCATGGTTAAGTGGTCGTGAGCGTGCTCTGAGGGAGCTATTTTCGAGTTTGGCCACTCCAGCTTGAGGATTATCCAACCCTTGAGGTGTCGAGATTGTGGTTTGAGGTGTCGGAGTGGGTTCTCTGATCGAGAGGTGTGCTTGGATGAACGGAGGATCTTCTGTTGAGCTGTTGTTGGTCGAGCCAATATTCTTGTCATGCTCTGTGGCGTCAGAAATGATGTGTCGGTCCCAGTAATTTTCATGGATTTCGAGGCATGATTGGGCAGAGATCTCCCAATAAGCTCTAAGTCCTACACTTCGGTGGGTGAATGGGTTATGTTCCCCATGGATTTGGCTTGAGATGTGAAAAGTTCCGCGGCGAGCTTGAGACTCAAGGATGAGCATTGGCGGTTGCCGATTATGGCTCGTGTTGCGGCTCTTGGCATGGCGTGTTGCAGTTCGAGGAATTGCAGGGGTGGTGCATCGAGAGATGTTGTGATCATGGTCCGACGAGACACTGGGTGAGTGTTGTCAGAGGTGCTGGCCTGATGGAAGTGATGGTTTTTCCGGTGCTGGAAGGTGTTGTTCTCAGCATGTGCAAGGTTTGAGGTCAGGTCGAGTGTGGAGACCTTCCGTTAGTCGGAGGTGTATTGAGTTTTTCCCTTGGTTTGAGGAGATCCTGGTTTGTCAAGGTTCTTCGTCTTGCATTATGTGCCCGGATCGGTTGGCCTTCATGTGCCATGAAGTCCGTCCTAGACGTGTCCCGTTTTGGCAAGGTGATTGCTTGTGAGAAGTTGAGCCCATTCCTGCTAGTGTGTAAGGGTGTTGGCACTATTCCGGAAGGATGTGTGCGGGTTGGGCGGTGTTCATGAGAATTTGTGGCCGGTGTTGTGATTCTCGATGTGTTGAGGATCGAAGCTTGCGATGTTGCAGAGGATGAGTTGAGCATCAGAGGATTGGTTCCTCGGTGTGAGACGTGTTGTTGCCATGCCGATTCTAGAGGTATTGTGGTTCGTGGCACTGGCAGGATGGTGAATTGGGGAAATATGTTGGCGAGTGTGCTACCTGAGTACCCTATCTTTGTGTTGGAAGCTGTGTCCGCAGATGAGGTTGTATTTTTAGAGAAGTGATCTCCGAGAGATTATGGGTCCCTGTTGGTACCTGCGAGCGGCGGGTCAGGTTGACCGAGTGGTCAACCATGGTAAGATGTGTATGTTGTCTTGGGACCTGTCTGCATTGGTCGTGGCATCGTCAACCAGGTTGTTGTGTTAGCAAGTGGCATTTGGTTGCCTTGGAGTTGTGTGCCATGAATAGCTCAGGTTGTGTCCCGTGGCTCTATGGTAAGAGCGGAATCGAGATTGGCAAGCATCCATTTGGAGTAATTGAGATGAGATAGGATTTGATGAGACAGGATGGTGGATAATACCGGGTTTGGAGGTCTCTGAAGAGACGTTGGCATCGGAATGGTGGTCCTTGGTCTGTGACCAACATGGGAGGATTTCCCTAGTAAGTCTGAGTCGAGTGAGGTGAAGACCGAAGACTCCATATTCTTATGATTTGGGTTGCCGTGCTCCCCTGAGAGGGTAGAGTTGGAATGAGGATAGCTCTGGATGCGGTGTCCGAGTGAGGATCGGCTCGTGAATTGGTGTTGGTATGTGTGCAGAAGTCAACGGATGGCCGTCGAGATCTGGAATGTGCCCTTCAGATCTGGTGGAGGACCAGGAAAGAAGGAAGAAGCTGAGTGAGTCAAGGGTTTCCTATTGACGAGTTTCTGGTGACCGGCGATTGATCATTCATAGACAGAAGATGCTGGTGGTTGTGGTTCGAGAATTGCGATAGCCGTGTGCCAGTAAGGCCTTTGGTGGCCATTTCCGTAATGTGCTTTTCCGGATGGGATCTGGGCTTTGTCGAAGTTTAAGTTCTGACAGAGTTGGTCTCGTGTTGTTATTGGCGTTCGGCTTGTCAGGTGTGAGGTGGTCCTTGGCATGGAGCCACAGAATTGTGGCAGTCAGCTGGTAGAGAGGTTGGCGTTTGGTTGGTCCGCCGACCATGGGATGGATCGGTGCCTGTTTCTCGTAACGAGGACTGTGTCTCTTCGGTGAGCGAGATTGTGGCAGCGGTGCCGTGAATAAATTTCATTGTGACTTAGGTGATGCGAGACTTATGCTTTTGTGTTATGCCTGCTCCGATGATCAATGTGTGCAGTGCACGGAGCGAGGTGCTGCTTGTGATTATGGTCTAGCAGTATCCCTCAGGTTGGGTGCTTTTCTGAGAATCAAAGTTTTCTTGTGCTGGGGCCCTGACAACGTTGTCAGTTGGTTAAGGTGTTCTCCCCCTGTGACTTGGCGCTAGTCCTGAATTTCGAGGATGAAATTTCTTTAAGGGGGGATGGCTGTAAAGCCCCGAATTTTTCGAATATTCTTCGGATCTGGATCCATGGGTTTCGGATCACTTTTGTGAGTCCCAGATTGAGTTTAGCGGTTTACGTGTGTTTTTGTCTGTCCGACCTTCGGAATCCCGTGTAGGGTGAACCGTTGCGTTCTCTGACTCTGGGACGTTACCACCGCGCTGTGCATTTTTCGACGATCAGGGAGATAGTTTTTCCCTATTTTTCATATTTTTTGGAATATTTGAATTTTCTATATATATAAAACCTCCTTTTTCTCTCTCACCCTCTCTCTTCTCTCACGCTCTCTCTTCTCACCCTCTCTTCTCCGGCGGTCGACGGAGCGAGGAGGGGGCGAGACAGGGTGACGCGGGCGAGGAGTGGCGGGGCATGGGCGAGGATCGGGAGGCGGTGGCTCGCGGTGGAGCTCGTGGCGAGTTCATGAACCAGCGAAGCTTTAACGATGTTTTCTTGGCGGATCGCCATTCTCGGCGCGTGAAATCTTCGGTGGAGGTAGGGGGACGGATCCCTAACCTGTGTACTTCCTTTCCCGTGAGTTTTGTAGGTCGTGGTGAGCCGAGCGGAGTTATTTTCGCATTTTGTGGGAAATGCATGATTTTGGGATTTGAGCTGGATCGGGTGTTTTGATCACATTTTTGGCGTTTAAATGGGTCCTCTCGGTGCTAGAGAGATTGGGGACGAGTTTCCCCTTATTTTTCTCTTCACATGGATGTGAACAGGGAGTGCAATGGAGTTTTCCACCGTTTTCGCCATTTTCACGCTCGGGACAACCTAGCGGTCCTTTCAGGGACCGCTAGGCTACCTGGCAGTCATGTGGAGACTGCCAGGGGTCCCCTTATGTCGGTTCTAGCCTTGCGGTCCCGCGATAGACTGCCACTGTGCTTAGCGGTAGCGAGGAGACCACCAGGCAAGGCTTAGCGATCAGGGTATGACCATTTTCATGGCTCAGTCGTTCGAGTGTTTATGGAGCTTAGCGGTCCTGGATGGACCGCTAGGCTAGGCTTAGCGGTCCAGGGGTAGACCGCTAGGCTGTGGGATGTGGTCCAGGGTAGACCGCCAGGTGCGTGACGGTCCAGGGAGGGCCGTCACCCTATTTTCCATGCTAGTTGTGTTTCGTTACGTGGTGTTGACCCCCGGTCGACCCGGTTGTGACCCAGTAGTCGACCTTCGATCTCGTGGATATCCCGGATACACTGGGAGTTCTGTGTTCATATTTTTGGGGTGTCTGGAGGTATCGTGTTACCTCGATTAGCGTGCCCATAGGTTTGGTGGGTCCGGGTGACCCCATGTGTTCTGGGCTTTTGTGTTATCGCTTGATTGAGCCGTCGTGAGTCGGCATAGGTGCGGTGGGCTTTCCCCGCATGGTGTGGGTTTCTCCGAAAGGTGGTTACCGAGTGGGCCATCTGTATGGCCTTGAACCGTGAGTCCAGTTAACCAGCCTGGGGGCTGGAGGTTTCCCGTGTGACCTTTGGTTGAGGGATCAACTCGGCGGCTCGTGAGCTACCTTAGGAATCATGTTACCATAGTTTCTGACCTAGGGATAGGCCAGATTGATGGCATGGAGCCGTCTCGATGTGACGGTCTTGACCAGAGTCGTGTAACTCAAGGACCGTTGGGTTTAGTAGGTCTAGTGGACTGTCCAGAGTCTGGTGGCCTTGAGCCACCTGTTACTCCACGTTACTCGTACTGGGTGCGTGTGTGGCTTTCCGTGTTCACGTTGAGTGACCTGCCAGTAGTCGTAACTTTCCTACGCATGCGTGTGCGGACCCACTTGGGAGTGGTGGAGAGTGTCACCTGTGAGAGACGGTTTTAGTCTGGTTACCGTAGGGCCCCTTGCCTTTATAGCCTGAGTCCGGCTGGGGGGAAAACTAGCTAGAGGACCCGAACTAAAGCAGATGGTATGTTTGTGCACACGTAGTTGGGGGGAGTGGACACGCATTGACCAGCGCGACCCCAGCTACTCCTTGTTCTGAGTTCCTTATTACTGTACGGTGTCTCAGTATCCGCCTGGGGCGTCGCAGCGAGACACCTGAGGCTGCGGACTAAGTCGTCAGTGGATGCATCCGGCCTTGCTTCTGGTGGGTCGTGCTCCCGTTACGTGACGTGAGTTTCTCGTGACTCGAGTTTCCATTTCACGTGTGCGAGACGTGGTTTTACTTGTAGTTTTCGGGTGGTTTCCCGAGGTAGAGGTTTAGGGTGTCCGGTGAGCGTCACCGAGGGTTTTCCCTAGACAGTGTAGGGTTCACGACGGTGATGCCGTGATTGTGTCTACCCAGACCGCGTGGTCTTGGGTTGGGACTTTGTCCGTGAGACGGGCCTCCATGACAGTGTTGTCATGATGTTTCTTCTAGTAGTATAGCCAGGGTTTCTCTGATAGTCTGGAAGTCCCCCGACTGTGAGATCGGGGTGTGTTTCTGGTATACTAGGAGTAGCTATAGCGTCGAGTTTTTATCGGCCATCAGTTTACTGTTCCTAATGTTGTTGCTACTTTCCACTACCGTCGTTGTTTACGGTTGGGGTTCCGCGGGACCCTACTGAGCCAGTGATAGGAGGCTCACCCTTACTTTTCAGGTGCGACGGTTCTTTCTCGAGGTTCGAGGGTGCTACGCGGAGGTTCTTAGTTGTTAACTTGTCGGGCCGAGTGTTCACTCGATATTAGGTATGCTTCTCTACCTTAGATTGTACTTTGGTTGGGCTGGACTCTCTGTAGTTGTTTATTTATTTCTGTTAGTTGTTGTATTGTCCTACATTATTTTATATTTATTTATACCTCCACACTCCTTTTAGCCCTTCCGAGCCCTCCGGCTCGTGGGCGGTGGGCCAGGATTCGAATGGTATCGGGTTCTTCTCGATATCCGGATCTTGGGTCGCTACAATAGGGGTGCCCCTGGCCTTGTAGTGACAGAGACGGCTGCCTGGGCGATGCTTACTATTGCTGTTGGCTGTTGCAAAGATATAAAATGACCTTACGAATAGCCGGCCAATCGATCTTCTTCTTAACTTCCAGATCATAAATAAACTCTCGGAACTCGGGACAATCCTCCACCAAATGCCCCTGCTGACGATGATATTCACAAAACTAAAGCATATTCCCGACCGCGGGTTGGCAAGGCATAACTGGAGGAAGCTGCAATGCATGAGTGGCCATCAAAGTCCTGAAAATATCAGTGAAACACTCCGACAATGGAGGATGAGGAGCCTGCTTCGGGCAAGGAAGATTCCAAGGGGTATGAGATGGAGGAGAAGGTTGTGGAGGTTGCGTAGACAAAGGTACGCGGCTAGTGGAAGGACTAGGCAATGGCTTATGCGGAGAGGGACGAGTAGGTATATAGTGGATGTCATCCACTTGCTCGAGATTGGATGTTCCCTTGACTGGAGACAAAGACGTAGGCGGAGACACATGGGGGTATGCGTCGACGGAAGGCTGACTTGCGGAAGGTGGACTCATGGGAGGCTGATATGCGAAGGCGTATGGCCCACTCGTGGAGGGATATGTGGCGGAAGGTTGACTCATGGGGGGCTGACTCATGAGAGATGGTGGATAGGAGGCGTATGTGGGCGTGGAAGGTGGAGAAGACTCGGGGTCAAGAGAACCTTGGAGTTGTTGGCGGACGAAGCGGGCTCGGCTCTACAGTTGCTGCCAGGAGGTAATATCATTAAGGGCCAAGATGAATCGGTACTCGGGCGTCGCATTGGATATTAACATCTTGATTTGCTCCTGCTCCGGAATGTGCCCTGGGACTTGCAAGGCAAGGCGACACCAGCGGTCAGTAAAGGTGCAGAAATTCTCGTCGGTCTTCATCTTCTCATGGGCCAGATCCATAACTGAGTACTTGGGCCCAACCTGGTCCTGATATTACTGGATAAACCTTCCTATGACAGCTTGAAAATTCATAACTTACTCTTGCGACAATGAGAATAACCAATCCGAGCCGAGCCTTCCAAAGATAGACCAAATAAATATGCCATCAAGCGTTGGTCGTGTCGAAACTGGGCCGACTCATAAAGAAACTCCTTAATGTGCACATACGGGTCCCCGACTCCACCATAACGACGATATGGGGGGATTTGGGAAGGAGGTGAAAACCGAAGGTTTTGAAAAGCAAATGGGACACTCCATGAGGGTTTGGGATCAATCCGGCGTTGAAGTTCATCAAGTTGGCATTGTGTTTGAGCAATCATCTCTTGGGTAGGGAGAGATCGAGAAGAAAGTAGGCCAACTTGAGCAAGAGGTTGTGAATTTGGACCAAGAACATGATAATGGATCGGATAAAAGGATCTGGGTTGAGAAGAGGAAGGGCCCATTCCGGGAGTAGAGGGATATGCGGGCCTAGAAGAAACATGAGCATGAGGACTCATCAGGCCAGCAACAACATGGGTGGAAGGAGGAGGCCCATTAAGACAAAATTGGTCATTAGAAACTGGACCAGCAGCATAAGAAGGAGAAGAGGGCCCATTAAGAGAAGGAGGCCCATTAAGAGAAAGCGGCACATTAGGGGAAGAATGAGGCCCATTAAGAGAAGAAGGCCCATTACGGAAATAAGGCCCATTAAGATTATTTGCAATGAGTCTTTGGGCCTGGGCCAGGTCCATTTGACAAACAAGGCTTGATAAATGGGCCATAAGATTAGCCTGTTCTTCAGATGGGTCATAGGGATCACGAGGAGATGGGCCCGCGTGGGAAGAAGATTCCACGTAGGAGTAAGAATAAGACTGGGAAGGAGAAGGGTACAAGGAGTTGAGGCGATGCTCCATGAGTGCAAATTGAGAATTTCTATAGGGATATCAAGGGGATACAGCTAGGGAAGCAAGGGCGTGAGGGGCTAAAGAAAGGGGAGGGCTGACTCACTATGACCAGCACAAGACCGACCTAGGACAATGGAACTGGACAATGGACACATAAAAATGGGCTAACCTAAATGGGCCTATCAACAAAAGCCTATATGGATGATGGGGGATGCAACACAAAACACCACAAATGGGCTTGGACAAGCCCAAACAACACAAACAATGTGAAGGATTTCACCCAAGTCAAACAAGTTAATGTAATGGGAATTTTTTATTCTCCAAAGTTTTGGTGGGCCTTTTAATGTTTTGAATTAAGCACAATTCCCTCAAGATAGGAATCCTATGGGAATAAGGTCCAAACTTTGGGTTGACTAGGGTTAACTCCCTCACACGTATGTAAAATGCAAGCTTAAGGGGTGGAAAGGTACAACTGGCCCGACATCCGTGTGAGAATCCACGGGTCACGGGGGCTTACGGAGGTCCCGGATAAATCACCTAGTCGACCCCAAGGAATATGGAGGTGAGAGGATCACTTACCAAGGTAGGAATGCAACTATGATATGCAATGCATGATCCTATGTGCACCGGAGTGCATGCAGAATTCTAGCATAATAGTGAAAAATGAAGGCATGATTAAATTGTGAAAACACAATGATATGGATGCAAATAATATATGAAAATGAAGACAATATGATGGACAACAATGCAGGACCAGAAACAGGCTCAATCAAGCACTAAAAGATAGGTAAAACCATCAACGAACGACGTACCTTTGCGTCTGCCCCTGGGCCTAAATGCAGATTTTATGCATAAAACCCTAAAAATGGAGATAAGATTTAACTATGCAAACATGACATAATGGATGCAAATGACATATGGAAGCGAAGACAATACAAAGGAAAACAAGATGGGAGCAAGAAATACACAATCCGAACTCAGGAAAGCAATTAAATCCTCAACCAAAAACGTACCCATTAGTCTGTCCCGGGTCTGCCTGCAGATTTTATGCAGAAAACCCAAAAATATAGGCACAATTAAATTATCAAAACATAACTTAATGGATGCAAATGATATATGGAAATGAAGACAATATAAAGGACTACAGGATGAGACCAAAAACAAAGCAATCCGACCCCGGGAGGTCAATTAAATCGCCCAAGAATGAGGCACCCATGAGCCTGTACGCAGGCTTGCTAGAAAGCAAGTAGAGGTCTCCTGGATGACCGTTTCTTGTAAGTAGCGATCTCCTGGAAGATCGCTACTACAGCAGAGAGGTGGGGCGGCCCTGTCATGGCCGCTACCTGTATATGGCGGCCTCGGATAGGACCGCTACCACCTGACAGACCCGAAAACACCCAGACTAGCCCAAAAAAAGGAGAAAATGCCATCTAAACATGATCATACAGACACCCAACTCACAGGAAGGTATGAATAACGTGATGGGCACTAGGTGTACCACCGTGATCGCCAAAAAACTAAGGTTGTAGATGATTTATCTACCCCGCCCCCAAACTAAACAAATATATGCATATAAACATGAAAGCGTGAACAAAGGGGCGATAATGAAAGAAGAACTGACCGTGATCGCCACAAAGGGAATACAACGCCAAAGGGATGGAGAAAAGGATGCAATGGTGCCGTGTACCCTGGAAAAGAGATGGAGATTGGATCGTGCTTAAGAAGAAGAGTGCGTGATGGGGACATCGCTTACCACTTCCCATTTCTCCAAGGGTCCCGATGCTCGCCATTGTGTTCATCCTGATTTTCTGAGTCTAGCTATGTAATTTTTATATCTTTCTTTGAGTCTTAACCATGTAATTTTCCTTTTATTGAGTCAAGTACCTAAGTTAGTGAGTCATCTATCTAAGTCTAAGTATCATTAGGTGGCCTAGTGGGTTAACGGGTCACTTCAATGGGCTTGGCCCATGGGCGCCCCCTTCCCCCCTTGGTCATTTGTCAATAGTCCAAAAGGTGAGGACTTTTTTTAAATTGAGGGTTTCCTTTAAATAGGACCCCAATCCCTCCATGGAGGACTAATGAATTATTGAGTGAAAAGTATCCACAAGAATTGTGCCTCCTTCTCTCTCTAGCTCTCTCTCTCTCTATCTCTATCTCTCTCTCTCTCTAAAGGGGGCGAACCCCATTCTCTCTCCTCCCCACCCCCAATTTTGAAATTCTCTCTCTCTCCTCCCCATTCACCTTTCATTAAGGCCCCTCCCCCTTCCCCATACACTCATTCAATTCCCCTCCAACCCCTAGGTTGAATTCCCCTCTCCTAGGCACCTCTCCATTCTCCCAAGCAACCTTTCCCCTTCCCCATACAACCTTTCATTTTCCCAAGGGAGAATCCCTTCTCCCAAGCACCCCTCCCCCTCCCCAAGGCAACCCTTCCCATTCCCTAGGCCCTCCATTAACCCCTCCATTAACCCACCCCTCAAATCCAAAGGAAACCCTCCCCATTTCCCCAAGCCCATTTGCGCCCCCACCACCCCATCCACTCCCCTCACCAGATCCGCCCCCTCTCTCTCACCCTGCTACCGCCCACCACCACCATCGACCCTCCCCTCCCCAAGCTCCAGCCCTCCGTCAGCAGCCTCACCCCCTCCCAAAACCATTAGACCCTCCACCCAAAACCCTCTCCACTCACCCCACCCTATACCTTCTAGATAGGAACTGTAGATCCACAGTTCTGCCTGCCTGTTGCAGCGCCAACCACGCTCACATCCTGGTGTCCCTGAGAGTGTACCATACAACGCCGGAAAGGTCTTCCAGACGGCTTCGCAGGCGAGGTGGTCCCGCTCCATTCTGAACTCGGGGCTGACTGGGAGAACCTTTCTCCCGAAGCTGCACAGACCTGGTCCAGACTGCAACCAGTAGCAACTTTCAGAAGCTCCTGCGTCCACACCTTGGCTCCCCTTGGCACGCCACTTGGTCGGGATGATCCTCCACCGGTATTCTATCCAACCCAGCTAGAGGGGCATCATTTGGAGTTCTTAACTATTTTTACCAATTTTTCTATCACCGGGATGCCGTCCAGGTCAGTCAGGGTCTGCCCCGATACCTTCCAACTTCTCGGGCTGCTACTCTCGACCCCGACCTCCTCCGATGCCGTTCTTTCTTTCTGATCGAAGAGGACGCATCCACGCTCACAACCGTCCTGGTCCTGCTCCAATTGGATCACGGGAGCTATCGTGACGCCATTGCCAACCTACTGTCACAACCAGAACTCAGTCCGACGCAGAGCAAAGCAGCGCCGGTCCAGCCACTTTCCCGACCAGTGACTATGACATCTGGTGCCATAGAAATTCAGGCTTCATCCTGGGTCAGTCCCCGACATTTTGGTGCTGGTCTCGTCCACTTTCAACTCCGGGAGCGATCGCAACAGCGCCGACAGTGAGTACCTATCAGCAGGAAAATCTGGCGGGCCGAACCCCGAAGAGGCCTATCGGCTCCGGTTCTAACCCTCTTTCCTTCCCGCCTGGATGGCTTACCGCCCCTCCCTGTGTGGAGGTAGTGTTTGTGTGTAGGCCCATTTCCACACCCCGAGATCCACCCTCCTGCATGAGGTGTAGTGCATGTACTATTTAGCAGGACTCAAGCTACATCGACGCAGTGTGCGGGGAACCCACACTTCCCCGCTCGCCCATCGTCTCCGAACGGGGTTGGTTTCTTCAAACCAACCAGGTAAGCTCTAGCCCTTGCTCCCATTATCAGTACTTGTTCCTTTAATATTCGTAAAATTGCTACGTTGGAAGCGAGAGAGAGCGCCCGACCCCGGAGTGCTCCACTTCTGTGTGGTCACCGTGGTTTGTGAGAGAGAGTAACCCAGTGCCCCACTTGGCACCCGGCTAGCCCCTTAGTTGTGGGCATCGTACCCTCGAGAGGGCAACCTTAGCCCTGCTGGCCCTCGACCAGCCAGGGTCTTGATCCACCACCTCCACTCGGCATTACCGAGTCACCTCGGGTTCGTGTGTGCAACGGCGATTCGGTGATTTACACAACCCCGTGCTCAAAATTGATTGTGTTTGCGTAGTAGGTCCGAGGGTCCTCATCTCTCTGCTGCATTCCCCTAGTGGTGTCACATCAAATGGTATCAGAGCAAGTTTTAGACTTGTCTCTACGAGTCTAGTCCCAGGGCATTGGCATTTGGGTCTCCCTTGCATCTCATTTTCCAATGCCCCTTGCATGACCACCCTAGGGAAACGCCCCAAGTACCCATGGACCGATTTGACGCTGTCATCAAAAAATTTCATAACTGTCTAGATACCCTCACCACCCGGCTTGATCGGATTCAAGCAAAAAGGAACCACGGCCCTAGAGCTTGGTCACCTCGGGATGAATTTGGATGGGAAGCCAATGAACCCCCACTTAGGAGCTATGGCCTTAGAGTCTTGCCTTTACGGGATGAGTTTGATAGGAAAGGGTTAGACTATGATCCTTATTATTACTATGAGAGGTACCAACACTACGGGCATGAGGAGAGACGTCCCCGGGATAACCTAGACAACCAATCCTCAAGAATGATGTGATTCTCTAGGTCTCCTAGGTTCACTCCACGACCGGATGATGCCAATAACATGGGACCCCGTCCCAACCTAGACCCTCTCCTGAAGACACCCATGCCATGTCCAAACGGAAGTACCCCATTTCGGCCCACAAATCCTCCTCCCACCCCTCATCCAACAAGGGTCATCCCTAGTCAACCCATACCCCGGCGAGAAGGGAGTTCCAATGGGCCAAGTGTGGGTGAGACCACTCAGGGAAATAGACAACAATGCTCTAAGTGTAGAGGCTTTGGACACTTCATCCATCAATGCCCTTCACGAGAGATGTCCAACAGACTAACTGAAGAAATAGTTACCCCTATCCAAAGGGAACTTGAGGAGGTGACCGAAGTCCATGAGGCTCCCCTAGATTGGGAAGAAGAATATGAAGCCCAATGCCAAGAATTGGGTCAAGAGAACTCATCCCTACCCAAAGAAAACCCATTGAGCCTAAACGGGTGCACCCTCCCCCGTGAGTTATAAGATGTCGAACCTAGGCCTCCACTACTACCCCTCCCCATCCTATCCCAAGTCCCCCATTACCCACCACCCCACCAGTCATCATCACCCCACCTACAAAGTACATACTCACCTCCTTGGTAGAGGAAACCATGATCCCCACACCCAACCCCCTAGTAGGGAACACCCCAGAACCACTCCCCACCTTGGAGGAAAATCATGGCCAAAACAAGGAAGAAATTTCACCTTTCATGCCACCCCCGCCAATTGGGAGTGAACTTATCATAAGTGGGCCCTTGGTTAGATGGCTAGTGGAAAACCGGGCTCACCCTATCCTGCCCCATGCCTACCCTTTCATGGAACAACACCTCCCCATAGTACCCTTATCCACCTATCACACCACAATCCAATCATCCTATCAAGTGGAAATATTAGGGGATCTTCTTAAGAGTCTATTTTGGCAAATGGAGTTAACTGGCAGGTTGACCACAGTGGCCGACCGACCTAGGAGTCTTGACCTCCTACACCTATGTGTCGGGTCCATCTCCTCGATTTACACTGTGGGTTGCTACACTAGCGACCTTCTTCTATTCCTCCCTACACCCGATGAGCCCGATGCTATCCACAAACTAGAGTTGCTTATCTCGGGTAGAACATCAAGCCCTCCATTCATGGCCGACCATCCCACCAAGAACTTCGGCCCAATTGTTCAATTAGAGGAGGATGACTCACCACTATGTAAGGATCATGAGGACCTAGAGTTCCTCTCCCTAGGTGACCCTTACCATGACCCCTTCGATCCCTTCCTATACCCACCCACCTTACTCACCACCAACCTTTTCCTACCAACCATGTTGGATCAAGCCCACCTCTCCCAAGACCCGGTCCACACCAAGGGAACCATGACCATGGGTGAAATACACCTAGGAAACAATGAAGTGCCCCACTCCATGATACATACCTTCTTTGACCCCTTCGACCCTTATAAGTGGGAGCTCAAGGACCACCCCATACCCTCACACATGGTCGTCACCTCTAGGATAAGAGTGCACCTATCTTGGCATATCACATCATTCGACAAGGGTCACAAGCCCAGTCATCTCATACATGTCACACACACTTTAGGCCCAATGCATGACTGGCTCACATTTGGATATGCTGGTCCTCCCACATTCGTCATAGCTCTTACGCATGAATGGAGCATACATGGATGTCCGGGTCCCCCGGTAATTATCTCCACCATGCACGATAGATCCACCTATGGTTGCCCTGGCCCCCCTGAGTCCATGAAAGTCCTCATCACATCTAAGCATGATAGGTTAATTTATGGCTGCCCCGGTCCTCCTAAGTCCATCAAAACCAATGTAACACTTGATAGGGCTGAATTTGGTTGTCCAGGCCCTCCCTTCATCTCTAGAGGATCATCATTCATGACACTGCATAGTACCCGTCGCGAGCACATCAACAAGGGCAATGAGGGATACAGAAAATTAGTCGATTCCCACCGTCGCCACCAAGAATTCCATACAGGTGATTTTGTGATGGTGAGGACCGAGAGACTATTCCCTGGAAATGTCTGCAAACTGAGGTCACGTGGATCAGGTCCCTTCCAGGTTCTGAGGTGGATCGACACCAATGTTTATGTGTTGAACCTCCCCGAGGAATACGGAGTAAGCCCCACGTTCAATGTGGCTGACCTGGTGCCCTATAGGGGACCCACGGTGACCCCTAGTGAGGACATCGAGCCTGTTCCACCCCTTGCGAGAGTCCCTACCCATGAGAGAGCTTCACCAGACTAGAGAGGCCAGCGTGAGCAAGTGTAGCAGATATTGTATGAACAGGTCACTGTCATCTGGAGCAAAGGGTATGGGCGCTACCTCGCTTGGTGAAAGGACCAGCTACCTTTGGTAGACTTGTGGGCAACCCCGCCATGACTCCCTCCGCATACGATGGATCTTTACTCGACAGAGTCGAGTTCTCTGCACCCCGGGAGTATGATGGGGACATCATTTACCACTTCCCATTTCTCCAAGGGTCCCGATGCTCGCCATTGTGTTCATCTTGATTTTCTGAGTCTAGCTATGTAATTTTCATATCTTTCTCTGAGTCTTAACCATGTAATTTTCCTTTTATTGAGTCAAGTACCTAAGTTAGTGAGTCATCTATCTAAGTCTAAGTATCATTAGGTGGCCTAGTGGGTTAATGGGCCCACTTCAATGGGCTTGGCCCATGGGTGCCCCCTTCCCCCCTTGGTCATTTGTCAATAGTCCAAAAGGTGAGGACTTTTTGTAAATTGAGGGTTTCCTATAAATAGGACCCCAATCCCTCCATGGAGGACTAATGAATTATTGAGTGAAAAGTATCCACAAGAATTGTGCCTCCTTCTCTCTCTAGCTCTCTCTCTCTATATCTATCTATCTCTCTCTCTAAAGGGGGCGAACCCCATTCTCTCTCCTCCCCACCCCCAATTTCAAAATTCTCTCTCTCTCCTCCCCATTCACCTTTCATTAAGGCCCCTCCCCCTTCCCCATACACTCATTCAATTCCCCTCCAACCCCTAGGTGGAATTCCCCTCTCCTAGGCACCTCTCCATTCTCCCAAGCAACCTTTCCCCTTCCCCATACAACCTTTCATTTTCCCAAGGGAGAATCCCTTCTCCCAAGCACCCCTCCCCCTCCCCAAGGCAACCCTTCCCATTCCCTAGGCCCTCCATTAACCCCTCCATTAACTCACCCCTCAAATCCAAAGGAAACCCTCCCCATTCCCCCAAGCCCATTTGCGCCCCCACCTCCCCATCCACTCCCCTCACCAGATCCGCCCCCTCTCTCTCACCCTGCTACCACCCACCACCACCATCGACCCTCCCCTCCCCAAGCTCCAGCCCTCCGTCAGCAGCCTCACCCCCTCCCAAAACCATTAGACCCTCCACCCAAAACCCTTTCCACTCACCCCACCCTATACCTTCTAGATAGGAACTGCAGATCCACAGTTCTGCCCGCCTGTTGCAGAGCCGTGTTGCATCTCTGTAGTTTTGATGATGACTAACACTATGAATCAAATTATTTTTATGATAATTATTTTGATGCTCCTTGATGAATGATAAAGATCCTGCATTATCTAAATATTCTTAGGATCTAATGTTGTTGTCTTGCATGCACATCTATGGATCAAATGCTTTTTCATCATGCTTTTCTGATTTAATGCTCTTCTATCATGTTCACCCATGAGCTCATACTTATTTGTCTTGTTTATATGGGTTCTGTGCATTTAGTGCGTTGACGCACTTGGCTGGCTGCGTAGATGCAATAGTGCGTCTTTCGCTTGCTGTTTTGTCCACTGCGTCGATGCTGTCACTGGATGCATTGACGCATTGGCTTGGTGCCAAGGGCTTGAGCGTCTCGCCTATGAAGTTGAGTCGACGCTACACGATGGAAGCGTTGACGCATTGGCTTGGTGCCAAGGGCTTGAGCGTCTCGCCTATGAAGTTGAGTCGACGCTGCACGATGGAAGCGTTGACGCATTGGCTTGGAGCCAAGGGCTTGAGCGTCTCACCTATGAAGCTGAGTCGACGCTGTCACCTGAAGTGTTGATGCATTAGTGTGTTTTGTCAAGGGACCTGTTCTCCATTATATCCATTGCGTTACCGCCTTGGCTTTGGTGCGTTGATGCGTTCTTCAGTCCTTTGATAAGTCCCGTGCAATCTGTGTGAACAATGTATATTTCTGAGATTGACTGAATGTTCTCTGAAACCTTACAGGGACTTAAAGACAAATTGGAACTTTATTCCAATCATGTGAGCATGTGATCCGAGGGAATAATCGTCTAATACGTGGCTCGGTTCATCTGGAAGCATGACTTCACGCGTGTCTCCCAAACCCTCACTCTCTCGTGAGGTTGGATATATATATGAAGGTTTCTGCTCCTGAAAAGCTGCCGAAGCCACAAGGAAAAGGGTGAGGCCAGAGCGAGAGGAAGGAGAGGAGAAGCCATCCTGATCCATTCGTTGAGCGTACCTGGAAGAGAGAGAGTGATGAAGGAGAGGATGGTTTTCTGCTATGTTTTGTCTATGCTTCTTTAAGAAGCTACATTGTTTCTCCGTTCGATTGTCTTCGATATTTCTTTATGTTTTCAGTTGTTTGTTCTTAAATTCCGATACTCTATTTTATCGTTCCCTCTAGGTGTAGAGGAAGAGAGGTGAATCCTCTGGTTTGCATTGTGGTTCCCTCTGAATCAGATCAGAGGAAGGGAGGTGGTCTCCGGGGTTGTTGTGTTCAGATAGTGAGGAGGCTATCTGGGTTGTTCCCTTCGGCTGTGGAGGAAGAGAGACAGCGTCTCTGATTTGCAGTGAGTGTGGGTCACTGCTGGGTTCCCTCTTGTCTAAGAGGAAGGGAGAGTTATCTCCGGGTCAGGTCTTGGGGTGTGAGACCTGGGTGCAAGCTGTGTGTTCAGCGTGTGTAGGGATTTCGATCCCCAAGCTGTGGATCAGCGTGTTGTTGGCAGACTGAGTCTGCGGTTCTTTCTTGTGAAAGGGAAGCCTCACTCGGCCTTGAGTGAGGGATGGACGTAAGTCTGCAGGTTGCAGACTGAACCATCTAAACCTCTTGTTCTTCGTGGTGTGATTGTGCGCATCTTTTCTCTTTATGCTTTTGTCTGGTTTCATGAAGTAAGTGTGATTGTTGTTGATCGAAACCTTGGTCTGACTGCTCGCTTAGTGCTTGTGCATATGTGCTGATGAAATTCTGAGTGATATATGTTCTGCGCTCGTGACCTACTTTATCTTGGTTGAGGTTTCGGATTATTTTACATATAGTCAGTCTTCCTAGCCCATTTCATCTTCTAAGATTACCTCGGCTAGGAAAAATATTTTTTAAACGGTGATCTATTCATCCCCTCCCCTTCTAGCTCACCGTCCTCCTGTTTAACAATTGGTATCAGAGCATGTTTACCCAAGATGTGGTCCAACGACCAGGGTAATCCTGGAACCAGTGGTCCTCACAGCTACATTGCTGAAGGACAGTCAATCTCCCGTCCCCCATATTTTGATGGTTCTAATTATTTCTTTTGGAAAAACAGGATGGAAGTTTTCATCCGATCTCAGAGCCACAAGCTGTGGAGAGTCATTACAACTGGACCTTATGATTTACCTCCGAATGAGGAGATGTGGTCTGAAGAACAAGTCAAATTATCCGGACTGAACTGGTCTGCGCTCAACATCATCCAGTGCGCAGTTCACCCTGAAGAATATGCCCGAATTTCGACATGCAAGATAGCTAAGAAGATGTGGGATGAACTAGCGCTGATTTACGAGGGTACCTCTCAGGTCAGAGCTACCAAGGTAAACTACCTAACCTCTGAGTATGAATTATTTAAGATGAAGTCAGAGGAGAGCGCAACTGATATGTACGCTAGGCTGTCACTGATCACAAACAGCCTCAAGGGATTTGGAAAGGAAATATCTGAAGGGGATATAGTCAGGAAGATCTTGAGATCTTTGAATCCAGCGTGGCACACAAAGGCCACTGTGATAACGGAATCGAAGGATTTAACAACCATGACTATCACTGAACTCATAGGGTCTCTTATGACCTATGAGATAAATCTCAAGAAAACAGGAGAAGGAAGTGACAGAAAGGGTAAGAATGTTGCTCTTAAAGTTGAACGACATAGCAGTAGCAGCAACAGCAGCAGCAGCAGTGGAGACTCTGATGAAATTCCAGACCTTGACATGAGTGAAAAAGCTCTGCTCACAAGATAGTTCAGGAAATTTCTGAAACTGAAGGGAAAATCATATGGGAGAAGAAGACACTACTCATCAGGTAAATATCCGAACAATGGCAATGACAAGGATAGGAATGCTAAAAGTGTGATGTGTTATCATTGCAGGAACTTTGGGCACATGACGCAAGATTACCCTGAGCTTCAGAAGAAGACACTGGATCACCATAAGAAAGGCTCCAAAGTGTACAAGAAAAAGCCAAAAGCTATGGTATGCACTTGGAGCGATGAAGAAGAAGACTCAGAGACTAATTCCTCAGGAAAGGAGACTGAAGGAGTATGTCTGATGGCCGACGAGGAAAATGAGGTAATCAATCCCTTTGTGACTTACTCTATTGATGACTGGGAAGATAAGTATGGTGAACTGCTAGATATGTACAATGCCTTAGCTAAAGAACATAGAGTCACCAAACGCAAACTCAATGTGGTTAATGAAGAACAAGAACTCATCAAGACAGAAAATTCCAAACTGATAGCTGAATTAGCTCAAATGGAAAATGTAAGAAATGAGAACAATCTTGTTAAAAAAGAGCTTGAAAAAGTTAGAAAACAGCTTGATGAAACCAATCAACATACTGAAGAAAACCTGAGACAAAATGACTTACTCAGGGAAGGGTATGAAGCTGTTAAAAGGGTCAATGATGAATTGCTGGAAAGCAATATATGTCTGCGGAAGGAGTTGGAAGATAAGAAGAAAACCCTTGAGAGGTTTGTTTTGGGAGAGAGTAATTTGAATGCCTTGTTAGGCACCAAAGTAAACTTTAACAGAGAAGGGTTGGGTTTCAACCCAAGTAAGAAGGAAGCATTTGGGGTAAAAACCACTACTTTCTGCACTGAGAAAGGAAAAGAGAAACTGGACATTCCATCCAATTCCAAAACTACTGAACAACAAAAGAACATCCATAGACAACAGGCTGATTTTGGAAAAAATATCTTCAAGAAATTCAACAAGCCCATGCACCAGAAGCAAGGTGTCTGTCAATTCAACAACTATGACTCTAATAAAAGAATGGGCTATTTTAAAAGAAACATGGGAACGTCTAACTACACACAGAATACTGTCAATAAAATGCCTTCATCTAGACAGGTTAAAAATTATGGTCTGGCTGGGACCCAAACCTTTATCAACAGAAACTGGACACACCTTGAGAAACAAAAAGAAACAAATGAAATGCACATCAATAACAAAACTGTCAACTCTCAGCACAGAAAGAAAAAGGGGTTGAAACAGATCTGGATTCCCAAGACTGTGATTAATGAATTGAACGGTATTTTTGGACCCAACTTACCTTGGGTTCCAAAGCACACAACTTAAATTGTTATTGTGCAGGTGAGCCTAGCAGCCTAGAACAACAAGTGGTATCTCGACAGTGGCTGCTCGAGGCACATGACAGGGGATCAAAGAAAGTTCAGCAAGCTTGAATTGAAAGCAGGAGGGTCAGTTAAGTTTGGAGGTAAAAACAAAGGTAAAATCATTGGGACCGGAACCATCGGTAAGAAAACCTCCAACTCTGTTGAAAAAGTCTTATTGGTTGAAGGTCTGCAACACAATTTATTGAGTATTAGTCAGTTATGTGACAAGGGTCACAAGGTTCTTTTTGATGAGCATGCTTGCAAAATTTTAGAACCAAACTCCGATAAAATAAAGTCCATTGCAAATAGAGTCAATAATGTCTATATTGTGGATGTTGATGTTGAGTCTGAGTCTAATCTGTGTCTCACTGCTGATTCAGAGAATATCATGTTTGACTGGCATAGGCGACTAGGCCATGCTAGCTTTAACACCTTGCATAAATTAGCTAAATTTGATTTAGTTAGAGGCATGCCTAGTTTAAAGTTCAAATCAGTTTCGAAGAATTGCGAGGCCTGTGCTCTAGGCAAGCAAACTCGAGATTCTTTTAAAATTAGGTCTGAGAGCTTGTCAACAAAGATCATGGAACACTTGCACATGGATCTCTTTGGTCCTACCAGAACCCAGAGTCTAAATGGTAAGAGATTTGGTTTTGTCATTGTCGATGACTACTCTAGATTTGCATGGCTATTTTTCTTGGCAAATAAGAGTGATGCTTTTCAAAAATTTGAACATTTTTTCAATAAGCAAAAACATATAGGGCACAAGATCACTATTATCCAATCAGATCATGGAGGAGAGTTTAAGAACTCCTCATTTTCTAGCTTCTGTGACAAGGAGGGACTGACTCACAAATTTTCTTCTCCCAGGACTCCAGAGCAGAATGGAATTGTGGAGAGAAGGAATCGAACAATAGTGGAAATGGCAAGAACACTACTAATGGAGAGTCAGCTACCTAAGAGCTTTTGGGCAGAAGCGGCAAACACAGCCTGCTACATACTTAATAGAGCTTTGGTAAGACCCATACATAAGAAAACACCATATGAACTCCTGAAAGGTAAGAGGCCTAATGTCTCATATTTCAAAAATTTTGGTTCAAAATGCTTTATTCATAATAACAACAAGAGAGACTTAGATAAATTTGATGCTAGAACTATTCCAGGAATATTCCTAGGATACTCTGAAACATCTAGGGCCTTCAGGGTCTTTAATAAAACTGATAGAGCTGTAGAGGAAACCCCTCATGTTATTTTTGATGAAACAAAAATCTCTAACAGTCTAAATGATGATAACAGGTCTACAAGTCATGATGGAGAGTTCCTGAATCAAATGCAAGAGGAGGAAGTACAACCGGCTGAAGAATCCACTGACCTGAACCCAGTAAGTACAGTCGAACAAGGTGAGTCCTCAACAAATGTCAGAGTTTTAAAAGACCACCCTGTAACCAATATTATTGGTAGTCTTAATGATCCCCCTAGGACAAGATCTCATTTCAGAAATGTTCAGAATCAGGACTTAATTGCTTTAGTTTCTCAAATTGAGCCTAAGACCATTGAAGAAGCCTTAAGTGATGAGAATTGGGTAACTGCCATGTGTGAAGAACTAGGGCAATTTGATAGAAACAATGTCTGGGAACTTGTACCTAGACCTGAAAATTTCAATGTAATAGGAACAAAATGGGTTTTTAAGAACAAACTAAATGAAGAAGGTGTCATCTCTAGGAATAAAGCTAGACTTGTAGCTAAAGGCTACAGTCAGGAGTATGGAGTGGACTTTGATGAATCCTTTGCTCCAGTAGCTAGAATGGAGGCTATCAGAATTCTATTAGCATTTGCTTGTTCAAACAACATAAAACTTCAACAAATTGATGTTAAGAGTGCTTTCTTGAATGGAATTCTAAAAGAAGAAGTTTATGTTGAACAACCTCCTGCTTTTCAGTTTTCGACTAAACCTGATCAAGTTTTCAGGTTAAACAAAGCTCTTTATGGATTAAAGCAGGCTCCTCGGGCCTAGTATGAAAGGCTGACCAGTTTCTTACTAAATAAAGGATATAACAGAGGTAAAGTTGACCAAACCTTATTCACTAAGAATTCAAGACAAGATCTCATCATAGTTCAGGTATATGTGGACGGCATCATCTTTGGATC
The DNA here is from genome assembly GCA_022559845.1 of Amorphophallus konjac. Classification (NCBI taxonomy): domain Eukaryota; kingdom Viridiplantae; phylum Streptophyta; class Magnoliopsida; order Alismatales; family Araceae; genus Amorphophallus; species Amorphophallus konjac. Next base: position 97,453,643 of record CM040118.1, on the reverse strand, counting down.
AACAAATCCTGAACTGTGTAAAGAATTTTCACAGCTTATGTCAGCTGAATTTGAGATGAGCTTAGTTGGGGAACTGACTTATTTTCTTGGCTTACAGATAAATCAAATGTCAGACGGCTGCTTCTTCCACCAAACCAAGTACACGCTGGATATCCTAAAAAGGTTTGGGATGACTAACCTGAAGCAAATTTCCATCCCAATGAGCACAAGCATGACCCTTAATGCAGATGAGTCAGGTAAACAAGTGGATGAAAAACTCTACAGAGGTATGATCGGATCCCTCTTGTACTTAACTGCCTCTAGGCCAGACATACAATTCAGTGTTGGTTTATGTGCAAGATATCAGTCTAGGCCTACTGAACTACATTTGTCTGCTGTAAAAAGAATCTTTAGATATCTGTCTGCCACACATACATTAGGCTTATGGTATCCTGCTTCACGCACATTAGATTTAGTTGCATACACTGATGCAGACTTTGCTGGATGCAAACTAGATAGGAAGAGCACCAGTGGCCACTACCAATTCTTAGGAGGATGCCTAGTTTCTTGGAGTTCAAAGAAACAACATTCAGTGGCTCTTTCCACTGCTGAGGCTGAATACGTGGCTGCAAGCAGTTGTGGCACTCAGGTTATCTGGATCAAGCATCAACTTCAGGATTACCAAGTAGAGACAGGTTGAACTCCCATCTTTTGTGATAACACTAGTGCCATAAACATTGCAAAGAATCCTGTTTTACACTCACGAACAAAACACATTGAAATCAGGCACCACTTTATCAGAAATGAAATTGCAAATAAAACATTTGAATTAATTCATGTTGGGACTGCAGATCAAATTGCTGATATTTTTACAAAACCTCTAAATACTGAAAAATTCACTTCTTTGAGAAGAGAACTTGGTATTTACAAACTCTGACTGATTTGAGGCAATGAATTCTGGTTCATGTATTTTCATAAATTTAGTGGTAGTTTTGTCATACCTTTTCTGGTGGGGGTCCCTATGTGAGGGGGAGCGGGTGTGTGCTTTGAGTAAAGTCAATTCTGCTTCTCTGCTGTTTTCTGGGTAGAATGGGAGATAGAGCTACTAGAGAGGGGGAGCTTGACTAATTAGAAATGCTTGAAAGATGGGTGTTATTGCTGGATTAAATGTTAGAATTGATCTTGAATATTTCTCTTAATAGAACCTCATTCATTTCCTGCATTCTTAAGTTTGTGCAATTAAAATCCAGCTAGAATCCTCTTCTAGTAAGTCTTAAGAGGCTAAGATTAACCTTCACAAGTATATCCTCTTACTTTGTTGCATGACACATGAACAAGCTAGACTTGTAAGAAATGGTTTCTGTTTATGAGGTTCTCATTGGACATCTTGATAAGACCTCTAATATTTGCCCTGGGTTTTATCTTCAAACAACCCCTTGTTGAGCTAGTTAAACTGATCTGTGCTTAAAACTGCATACTGAGAAACTAGGAATCCCATCAATGAAATGAGAATTTCCTATGTCATGAGGTATCAGTTCTCATAAACAAAATCAAAAGAAAGAAATACAATTCAAAATTATGCTTGGCAGAGCAATGATGACAATATGGTGAGTAACTGGGGATTCTGGCCTCTGATCAAGGTGTCTCCTCATGTAACAACCAATGGTCACTATCTCTGTTCTCTAATTGAGAAGTGATGAGGCTCTCACACTGAGTAACTGAGGATGCTAGCCTCTGACCAAGGTGCATACTTAATGTCAAAAGTGTAACTGGCCAAATACACTCTATAACTGTGCTTTCTCTGCCTGGACTGTTTGTCCTCAATGCCTACAGGCTATCTTAATGGTTCAAACTCTTGTTGTCTCTTTGACAAACCTTAACAGCTACCTCAGTCATACTTGTTGCCACTTGCTCTTCTCTCATAATCATAGTAAGTTGATAAATTTCAAGTTTATTCTGAATCTCTTTCTCTTACCAGAACTCCAAGATTCTTCACTGGACCTTACAGCCCCACTTAAGCATCTAAGATTTGATAATGAGTGTCTACTGTTGGAATCCTCTCCATCTTTTCTCACCAGTCTAGCGTCAACATCTCTCTTTCTCCTTGTTTTGATGATGTCAAAGGGGGAGAAGGTTGTAAAGTCTGAAAAGGGGAGAAGGCTGAAAGGGGGAGTAAAGAGGTGATATTGTAGCTAGCTAGTGGAAGGAAGGTTTTGGAATGGTTTTTGGTAAAAGATGATGAGTGCTGTGAGTTCAGGCCTTGAGAGGTCACCATTGTTGCCCTTATTGAGAATGTTTTAAGATGGTGTTTCTTCTTTCACTGAATTTGACTCATGGTGTTGTCATCATCAAAAAGGGGGAGATTGTTGCATCTCTGTAGTTTTGATGATGATTAACACTATGAATCAAATTATTTTTATGATAATTATTTTGATGCTCCTTGATGAATGATAAAGATCCTGCATTGTCTAAATATTTTTAGGATCTAATGTTGTTGTCTTGCATGCACATCTATGGATCAAATGCTTTTTTATCATGCTTTTCTGATTTAATGCTCTTCTATCATGTTCACCCATGAGCTCATACTTATTTGTCTTGTTTATATGGGTTCTGTGCATTTAGTGCGTTGACGCACTTGGCTGGCTGCGTAGACGCAATAGTGCATCTTTCGCTTGCTGTTTTGTCCACTGCGTCGACGCTGTCACTGGATGCGTTGACGCATTGGCTTGGTGCCAAGGGCTTGAGCGTCTCGCCTATGAAGTTGAGTCGACGCTGCACGATGGAAGCATTGACGCATTGGCTTGGTGCCAAGGGCTTGAGCGTCTCGCCTATGAAGTTGAGTCGACGCTGCACGATGGAAGCGTTGATGCATTGGCTTGGAGCCAAGGGCTTGAGCGTCTCACCTATGAAGCTGAGTCGACGCTGTCACCTGAAGCGTTGACGCATTAGTGTGTTTTGTCAAGGGACCTGTTCTCCATTATATCCATTGCGTTAATGCCTTGGCTTTAGTGCGTTGACGCGTTCTTCAGTCCTTTGATAAGTCCCGTGCAATCTGTGTGAACAATGTATATTTCTGAGATTGACTGAATGGTCTCTGAAACCTTACAGGGACTTAAAGACAAATTGGAACTTTATTCCAATCATGTGAGCACGTGATCCGAGGGAATAATCGTCTAATACGTGGCTCGGTTCATCTGGAAGCATGACTTCGCGCGTGTCTCCCAAACCCTCACTCTCTCGTGAGGTTGGATATATATATGAAGGTTTCTGCTCCTGAAAAGCTGCCGAAGTCACAAGGAAAAGGGTGAGGCCAGAGCGAGAGGAAGGAGAGGAGAAGCCATCCTGATCCATTCGTTGAGCGTACCTGGAAGAGAGAGAGTGATGAAGGAGAGGATGGTTTTCTGCTATGTTTTATCTATGCTTCTTTAAGAAGCTACATTGTTTCTCCGTTTGATTGTCTTCGATATTTCTTTATGTTTTCAGTTGTTTGTTCTTAAATTCCGATACTCTGTTTTATCGTTCCCTCTAGGTGTAGAGGAAGAGAGGTGAATCCTCTGGGTTGCATTGTGGTTCCCTCTGAATCAGATCAGAGGAAGGGAGGTGGTCTCCAGGGTTGTTGTGTTCAGATAGTGAGGAGGCTATCTGGGTTGTTCCCTCCGGCTGTGGAGGAAGAGAGACAGCGTCCTTGATTTGCAGTGAGTGTGGGTCACTGCTGGGTTCCCTCTTGTCTAAGAGGAAGGGAGAGTTATCTCCGGGTCAGGTCTTGGGGTGTGAGACCTGGGTGCAAGCTGTGTGTTCAGCGTCTGTAGGGATTTCGATCCCCAAGCTGTGGATCAGCGTGTTGTTGGCAGACTGAGTCAGCGGTTCTTTCTTGTGAAAGGGAAGCCTCACTCGGCCTTGAGTGAGGGATGGACGTAAGTCTGCAGGTTGCAGACTGAACCATCTAAACCTCTTGTTCTTCGTGGTGTGATTGTGCGCATCTTTTCTCTTTATGCTTTTGTCTGGTTTCATGAAGTAAGTGTGATTGTTGTTGATCGAAACCTTGGTCTGACTGCTCGCTTAGTGCTTGTGCATATGTGCTGATGAAATTCTGAGTGATATATGTTCTGCACTCGTGACCTGCTTTATCTTGGTTGAGGTTTCGGATTATTTTACATATAGTCAGTCTTCCTAGCCCATCTCATCTTCTAAGATTACCTTGGCTAGGACAAATATTTTTTAAACGGTGATCTATTCATCCCCTCCCCTTCTAGCTCACCGTCCTCCTGTTTAACACGCCGACCACGCTCACATCCCGGCGTCCCTGGGAGTGTACCATACATCACCGGAAGGGTCTTCCAGACGGCTTCGCAGGCGAGGTGGTCCCGCTCCATTCCGAATTCGGGGCTGACTGGGAGAACCTTTCTCCCCAGACTGCGCAGACCTGGTCCAGACAGCAACCAGTAGCAACTTTCAGAAGCTCCTGCAGCCACACCTTGGCTCCCCTTGGCACGCCACTTGGCCGGGACGATCCTCCACCGGTCCCCTATCCAACCCAGCCAGTGGGGCATCATTTGGAGTTCGAAACTATTTGTACCAATTTTTTTACCACCGGGACGCCGTCTAGGTCAGTCAGGGTCTGCCCCGATACTTTCCCACTTCTTGGGCTGCTACTCTCGACCCCGACCTCTGCCGGTGCCGTTCTTTCTTTCTGATCGAAGAGGGCGCGGCCACGCTCTCAACCGTCCTGGTCCTGCTCTAATTGGATCACGGGGGCGATTGTGACGCCATCGCCAACCTTCTGTCACAACCAGAACTCAGTCCGAAGCAGAGCAAAGCAGCGCCGGTCCAGCAACTTTCTCGGCCAGCGACTACCAGATCTGCTGCCAAAAAAATTAAGGCTTCATCCTGGGTCAGTCCCTGACATTTTGGCTCTGGTCTCGTCCACTTTCAACTCCGGGAGCGATCGCAACAGCACCGACAACGAGTACCTATCAGCAGGAAAATCTGGCGGGTAGAACCCCGAAGAGGCATATCGGCTCGGTTCTAACCCTCTTTCCTTCCCGCCTGGCCGGCTTACCGCCCCTCCCTGTGTGGAGGTAGTGTTTGTGTGTAAGCCCATTTCCCCACCCCCAGATCCACCCTCCTGCGTGAGGTGTAGTGCATGTACTATTTAGCAGGACTCAAGCTACATCGACGCAGTGTGCGGGGAACCCACACTTTCCCGCTCGCCCATCGTCTCCGAACGGGGTTGGTTTCTTCAAACCAACTAGGTAAGCTCTAGCCCTTGCTCCCATTATCAGTACTTGTTCCTTTACTATTCGCAAAATTGCTCCGTTGGAAGCGAGAGAGAGCGCCCGACCCCGGAGTGCTCCACTTCCGTGTGGTCACCGTGGTTTGTGAGAGAGAGTAACCCAGTGCCCCACTTGGCACCCGGCCAGCCCCTTAGTTGTGGGTATCGTACCCTCGAGAGGGCAACCTTAGCCCTTCTGGCCCTCGACCAGCCAGGGTCTTGATCCACCACCTCCACTCGGCATTACCGAGTCACCTCGGGTTCGTGTGTGCAACGGTGATTCGGTGATTTACACAACCCCGTGCTCAAAATTGATTGTGTTTGCGTAGTAGGTCCGAAGGCCCTCATCTCTCTACTGCATTCACCTAGTGGTGTCACATCAGTGCGGGAACAATGTGGAATCAACCTCCTCGCCTTCTAGCTGGCTAGAAGAAGAGGGCCTTACGTTCAATCATGCTTCTCCTGCAAAACAAAGACAAACACAAGAGCAAAAACCCATTAGAAATCGAAGTGTAGCATCAATCTCGAGGTGATAAAGTAGCATGAATAAAAGGGGGAGAACGCACCGAGGGAGGGTTTTTAACCCCTATAAACTAGTGCAAAAGATAGGTGTGTGTATTGTGATGAGAATGAAACAAATAGATTAAAAAATCACGCATCACAACTGCGAAAATATGCTATGCAATATGAGGAAAAGTGCAGATGTAGTAGAAAAATAACAAACTATGATGATTTTGGAAAAGGGGGAGTGATGTGACACAATGATGCAGCAAGTGGCTATGGCTCCTTGGACTTAATCCGCAAACACAATCACAAGATTCGAGCAAACTTTGAAGACGCTGTCTCACCGTGCGCACCCGTCACCCGTGGTGACTCGGTGATGCCGAGTCGAGGTGGTGGAGAAAGACCCTAGCTGGTAGAGGGCTAGCACCACTAAGGTTAACCATCCCGAAGGTATGATGCCCACAATCAAGGGCGGCCGGGTGCCTTGGGGGCACTAGGTCACTCTCTCACTTTGGTCACGGTGACCACACAAGAGTTAGTGGCTCCGGGAACGGGCGCTCTCTCACCGACCAGCGGACAAGTTTTACGGATATGAAATGAACAGAAGTAAATGGAGCAACGGTAGAGGCTCATCTGGTTGGTTGAAGAAACCAACCCCGGTCGGGGACGATGGGCGAGCGGGGAAGTGTGGGTTCCCCGCACACTGCGCCGGTGAAGTTTGAACCCTGTTTAAGTAATTACAAGCACTACACCTCACACAGGAGGGTGGACTTGGGGTGGGGATGTTGATTTACACGCAAAGATTACCTCCACGCAAGGAGGGGCGGTAAGCCGGCCAGGCGGGGAAGGGAGATTCGCCGAAATCGCGAAAGGAGACGCCGATGTCGAATCTGCCTGCTCTCTGTGATGGCTGACTGACAGTTGATGTCGAGGCCGTAGATCCCGTTCTGGAAATTTTCTGATGGCGAGACTAGTGGGGAACGCTTCGTATCTGGGACTAGGATGCCTCTGAATTTTGCAGAATTCTTCTGTTGCAGTTGCGGGCCCGGGACGAGGTTCGATCAGGGAGACAGAATCTGGGCGCGGCAGCTTCCTGTTTCTGACAGCTGTTTGTAGAGAGTGCCCCGACTGCTCCTGGACTCCGAATCATGAACTGCCGGAGTTTATGAAACCGTGGACGAGCCCTCTTCGCAGAAAAACTAGCGGGGAAGCCGTCTGATGTCGGAGAGGACTGGGGGACTCAGAAGAGTGGAGGCAGGTCGTTGCAGACTGTGGGAGGCAGACCCACGCAGCCGAGGGAGAAAAACAATAACTTTGGCCTCCGGATGCCGAACGCGGTTCTGCTTCTTGATTCTGATAGAGGACTGGAGGAGGAAGAACTTTGTAGAAGGGCTCTTGGCCTGAATCTTCCGCCGTTTGTCGTGGTGCAGCTTCTAATCGGGTTCAGGTGCTCTGCAGAGGGAGTCCTGCGCAGTCGGGGGAGAATGGTTCTCCCGGACAGCTCCGACCTCGGATTGAGACGAAACCGCCTCGCCTGCGAAGACGACTGGGAGAGATTTCCATTGATGTAGACCACGCCCCCAGGAGATCCGGGATGGAGGCTGGGGCGGTGCTTCAACAGACTGTCAGTCTGTTGGTATTCAGCTGTATGCAAATGAGAAGGGAGAAAAGGGTGGAGGGGTGGTTCCTTTGGTGGAGGGGTGAGGGAGATGGATGCCTTGGTGGAGGGGAGTGATTTAGGAGGTGGGAGGGGTGGTGAGGTGGAAGGTCAGGGGCGGAGCTAGCAGGGAGATGGGCTGGGTGCGCAAATGGTCAAGGGGGGGAGGTGGTGGAGTGATGGGGGTGCAAGTAGCTTGGGAATAGGGAGGGCTTCCTTTGGAATTGGTGAGTTGGGTTAATGGTGGTGTTAATGGAAGTCTAGGGAATAGGAAGGGGTTGCTTGGAGATGGGAAAGGTTGCCTAGGATAGGGGAGTCTTCCTTGGGAAGGTGAAAGGGTGTATAGGGAATGGGAAGGGTTGCTTGGGAAGTGGGAGGAATTGAAGTGGAGTTAAGGGCCTTGGGAAGGTGAAGGGGTGAGAGGCTGATGTGGCAGATGAGGTGGCAAGAGAGGGAGGTGAAGGGGCAGGTGCGCCCAAGGGAGAGAGAGAGAGGGATAGAGAGAGAGGGGTTCGCCCCTTTTAGTGAGAGAGAGAAGAAGAGAGAGAGAGCTAGAGAGAGAGATGCATAATTACTTTGGCAAACTTTATCAAATATTCATTCCTTCATTAGCTTCAACTGGTGGGATTGGGGTCCTATTTATAGGAATCCCACAATTCAACATAGTCCCTGACTTTTGGACTAATGACAACTAACCAAGGGGGAAAGGGGCGCCCCTGGGCCAAGCCCATATAACTGGGCCCATTAACCAATCTAACTGACATAATGATAATAAACTTAGGTAGATGACTCATTAACCTAGGGACTTGACTCAAATAAAAGAAAAATTACAATGATATGACTCCAGAAAAATATGAAAATTACATAACTTGACTCAAGAAATCAAGACGAACACAATGGCGATCATCGGGACCCATGGAGAAATGGGAAGTGGTAAGCGATGTCCCCATCAGGGAGCGAATAACTAAGAGGAGAGAGGAGGAAAACTAGCCTTGAGCATTGGAAATTGAAGATAATACTTCCCTCTTCAGGTTAGGGTCAAAGAAACGAGTCAGAGATGTAGCATGGCTTCGTCCCGAACCAAGAAAGAGTCCCCCGTCGCGTACTGCGAACTGGGCAGCTTAAATAGAAGTACAGAAACCCCTAGGGTTAGAATCCGAGATAAACACCCAATTTCTGGGATTTAGATTGATAAATCTTGAGATAATATCAAGGGTAAGAGCCCTGGATTGATGGAGACCGAGGTGGAGGCTTTTCTCCCTCGAAAATGGTGTCAAATAGGAGTCCAAAGAGTCCAGCGGTGAAGAAATCAGCTTTCAGAATCATCCGGGTTCTCTGTCGAAGAAACTGTCTATGGCGAGACCGCCATTGGAAGAAACGGTCATGGCATGACCGCCATTTGAAGAAACGGTCATATGGGTGATCGCCAGGCGACTAGGGGCAACCGGGATGATTCTGGCACAAAAACTGAAGAAACGGTCTTCATGAGATCGCTACTTGATAGTGGCGGTCTCAGGAGGACCGTCAGTTGATATTAAAAACTAAAAATAAAAAAATTGTCAAAATATGGTCTCCTAGGAGACCACTTTCAAGAAATACAAATAATAATAATAAATACTATTCACTGAGGACGCGGTCACCTAGGTGACCGCATTTAGGAGCCTACGTAGGAAACTTTCGGGTGCCCGTTCAGTCGCCTAGACTACTCGAATCGGTCCCGAAAGGTGGGGAATTAAAGATAAAAGCTTCCAAAGCTCAATGGGCTTGAAAAATGGTCAAGAAATGGGCTTGAAATACGGTCAAAGGAGACTCCAAAACAATGGATAATTCAGAGCATTATAAAGGAAAATAAGAGAGATAACTCAACTTATAAGCTAAAAACGGGTGTCAACAATTATGTCCGTGACAACTCGTATATTCAAATGAAGGACATAATTCATGTACTCGATTCGTGATGGTAATTCTTGTGAACTCTTGCATACTTGATGTTCATACTTGAATACATACTTGCTTGACATGATACCTGACTAGCATGCCCGAGAGGCATTATTACTGGGTACTTGTGTGATAATGGCCAACTCTATAAGTTATGTTCTCTTGCACATGATCATTGATTGACTTACATGAATACCTAGTCATTGACTCGCTATCGTATCTTGTCTCATTAGATCTTATTACCTCTTATACTCAAATCTTGTACTGGCAAATATCTCCTTTCTACCATTAGATTATACCATGCTTAAGTTGATCGTGCCTCTGTTCTGATTTTGGGTTTGGCCTTTTATGCCATGCATTTTCCCATATATTGATGAATTGTTAATCACTTATATTTTGCCCAGTTATAGGGATGTAATTCCTACTGAACGTTTTTGCTTATTCAATTTCTCTTAATATTTTTCAGGTAATAATTAAGATGATATTCCATCAGATGGGGAAGGGCAAGAGTGACAAGTGTTTCTAGAGTTTTGAAGACTTGTGTCTTTTTATTTTCTTGAGTTTAGATAGGTTGAAGTCATGTATTGATTCTTTTCTCTCTTTTTCTACGTTAATTGTAAGTTGAGTCAATAAGATTGTAATAATGAATTTGATATCAGTAAAATTATCTATTTTGTTATTTCTAGTCTCTTTGTGTTTTTTTTATGGTTTGCTATGAATTGTACTGACCGTTCGCTGTCATGTTCTAAGTAGTTTTCGCTGCTATCAGTTCGGGACGTGACATAAGTGGTATCGAGCCTAGGTTTTGTTGAAATCTTAGGTCTTAACCATAGGTATAGGTTGCCATAAGTGTTAGGCATTGTAACATATGTCTTCTTTATTTTTACCTGGTGAGATTGTGTAGAGCCATAGGTTATGTGCTAAAATGTATAGTCTTCAGTTAAAAATGTATTCTAAAAGATGTAAGTAATTAACTCATGGTTTGTTTTAGATTGCTAGATAAAGATGGCGGGCGAGTGTCCTCAGTGGCAGGAGATGCAAAGGATGGTGTTAGGTTTGACTCAAGCTCTCCAACAGATGGCTCAGGGTGGTATGAGTCAAGGTACTGGGGATTTGCACAATAATTTTCAAATGTTGAATCCCCCAAGGTTTAGTGGATTTACCGATCCTGATGAGACAGAGCATTGGGTAAAAGAGCTAGAGAGAATTTTTTGAGTTATACGATGCTCGGACCAAGATAAGGTCCTCTTAGCCATATTTCAACTTGGGAAGGATGCTAGGGCTTGGTGGGAGTCTGTGAGAGTCTGTGGAAGCGACCTTGCCCGGTGATGAAATATCTTGGACATATTTTTTTTGTTCTTTAATGATAAGTATTTCTTGAAGAGGATTCAAGAACGTAAGGCCGGGGAGTTTGCCTCGCTTAAGCAGAAGAGTATGACAGTTGCAGAATATGAGGCTCAATTCTCAAGGTTATCTCGTTATGTGTCTCACTTGATTTTGACCGAGAAGATGAAGGCGAGGAGATTTATGAATTGATTGAGGCTTCAGTTTATAACTCATTTGGCACCATTAGACATTCAAGCATATGCCAAGATGGTCAATAAATTGCAACTATTAGAGGATGCCATGGAGATGGTTGAGAAGGTAAAGGCTAAGATGGAAAAGAAGACGAAGTCGGAAACAAATTCTGGGAATGGCAAGAAAAGACCGAACAGCGGTAGCAGGCCTTCTAATGGCAAGAAGGTAAAAGAAGAAGGGAAGTGCTATCATTGTCACATTGTTGGACATCGATCTTATGTATGCTGGAGGAAGTTGGGAGCGTGTCTTCAGTGTGGAAGCAAGGATCACAAGATATTGAGCTGTCCTCTTTTGAAAGATCAAACCAAAGATCGTAATAGGGTCCGACGTCAAGGAAGGCTGCAAGCTTTAAGAAAGGCCGAGCCAGCTAAGGATGGAGTAGCTAAAGGTACCCCTGAACCTTAAGCGAGTTCCTTTCCTTCCTGTAAATCTTAGATTATCACTAGCATGATTGTATGATCGATTAGATATTTGGAAAAATAGGTTAGGCACCCCATTATTATTTTGGGAAAAGAATGTCATATGAATTTGGAGGACCAAATTTCTTTAAGTGGGGGAGGATGTAGCAACCCAGAATAAAATAACGTGGTAAATAAATAAATGTAATTTCTTATGTGGAATAAGCACAATTTAGATGTATATAATACTTGCAGTAATGAAAATCATGAATTGTTTAACTATTAAGAGCTTAATGGGCTGGTAATTAAAAGTTTTAAATGGGCTTAAAAGAGAATTAATCTTCTAAATTTAGAATTATCTAAATCCCTTGACACTAGTTGGGTTAATAGACTAAAACACTAATAATTGGGCCTAGTTTTGAATCTTAACCCTAATCCATATTGGTAGGGTCATTTTCTAGTGGAAACCCTAGCTAATTAGGGTTAGACGATGGCTGGCAGCACTGAATTTAGATGGATATCGAAATTTTCAGAGGTATTCCCTATCTAGGATTCCTTGAGTTGATTAGGAAACTATGGGTGGTTTAGCTCTATAAATGAGACCCCAAATCGATCTAACAACCCTAATAGCTCATGGCCAAGGTGGGAGAGCATGTTGGGGGCATGCTAGAACGTGGATCGTGGTGTAGGATCGAGGGCTAGGAACGGCGAGTTCTTCTTCCTTCCTCTTCCTTAATTCGGCTCTAAGGTAGGTGATCTCTCGGGCTAAACATCAAATTAATGGATCAAAAATGTTCATCTACATGTCTACTTTAGTTCTGCATCGTTTTCCCTAATTTTCATAGACTATTCTTCATGTATTTCGAAGATTATGGGCTGAATATCGCCAGTTTAGGGTTTCTTGGCCAGAATGGCTTTTTGTTCGTGATCGCGGCCCTAATAGAGACCGCGATCTTGAATGTAGCCTCGTGACAGACCACGATCTTAAGTATTTAGTTAAATCATGAATATCGATTTATAGAGTTTTTAATATAAAAAAATTAATTTTCCATGAACGCGGCTCCCATATAGACAGCGATCTGAAGTGTTATTTTATTAAGACTGTGTTTTCTCTCTCTATAAAATTTCTTATATAATTATTAATTTTATCAAAACACGGCTTTCAACATGACCACGATCTGATCGTGTCCATCGTCATGACCGCATTCTATCAATGGGTTTTTCAAAAACTCTAGATTTTTTCTAGTTGATTTTTATGACATGTTTAGGTCATATATCATATTTTTTTCAACTGATCATGGCATCTGAACGAATTAAACATCTAGAGAATCTTGAAAGAGAGTTAATGCTTAAAGATGTGATTATGAACTATGTCCCTTATGATTTCATGAAATTCTTTACCACCTCCATGTTACAATTTTTCCTCGTATACATCCTCCAAAAGCTTTTGAATAGCGAACAAGTATCTAGAAATTTCCATTTTGACCATATATAAGAATATGTAGCTATCCAGAAAGAAAATGTAAAGCCCATATGGTGTTTTAAGTATAGGATGGGGGGCGCGGGGAACCAAAAGTATGGGATCTGGGTTTAGTGTTTAGGATACCCAGAAGAAAATTGTAAAAACCAGATGACGTTTAAAGTCTAGGATGGGGGGGGGGGAATCAAAGACATTGGATCTGGGCCATACCAATCCTATTGTTCATTAACTTCACAAATGCATGCATTAAATGAATATGCAAGAGAAAAAGATTCTATGACCAAAATATACAATAGAAAATATAAGTGACGGAGTTAGAAGTTCTGTAGAATCAGAAGCACGATGGACTTTTTATCGAAGGATTTTTATCAAAAAATTCAGTGATTACTCATGCTGCAAGAAACAGCGGCAAATCGTTAAACATAATCAGATAAATGGATAAAGGTTTCCCCACGGGCAAAGAGGTTGAAATCTCACCTTTGTTTTGTTTTGTTTTATTTTGTTTTGTTTCTATTCTAGAGCGGATGTCGGAGATGAGACAGTGAAGAGGGAGCGCAAGATAGTGAAGATCAGGGAATAAAATAAACAAATAGGGAGGGGTGAGGGAAGGGGTGTTGATTATGGTTTTAGAAAGCATAATAAATGGTGGAGGAAGAAGAAGAAGAAAAGAGGGATAGAGGGGGAAGAAATCTGTGAAGGGAAGAGACCATGGAACTCTTGACTCCCATGGTCATGCATCGAATAAAAGCACGAGAAGGGAAGATGGCGGAAAGAAAATCGGGAAGACAATTAATGGGCCGAGGTTATGAGAGGAAGATGGAGAGGATGGAACGTAGACGCATGGACTCGAGAGGGAGTGCATCTTCTAGTGCTCCAGGTAAAATAAATGGTTTAATTAGTTTTTATTATGAGGATTGAACATTTGATCTTATTTGTTATTGCTCATAAAGAGGGAGGGGTCCTGCCAAGGCTAACTGTGTAATTAATCTATCAGGAGGTCAGTTAATTTGATTAGTGGATCTACAATTGGAGCAAATGGTCAGAACTTCACAACATTCTTGGGGGGTCCTAAATAGAATTCATTATTCTCTCTGACAACAAGATTACTCCAAACTTCCAGAGGAAATAAAAGAAAATATCGTTAGCGATGTTGTGGTAATAATTATTTATGAATATTTATCTTCATATATCTTGTAAGTCTGTTTCTAATGACTTTTATAATTGCTAATATGCAGCAAAATTTTCAAATTGAGCGATCTCCCTCGGTTGACGACTCAATTATAAGACATATGGGAGACATACAACGGAAATATAGAAGTGCTTTGAAGAAAAGAGTAAATTAAATAGTTGACTCTTAAATGTTAATATATGTTTTTCATGATACAATTAAACAATCTACTCCCCCTTCCCCCGTAAAAAAATTAAGCTACATACCATGATTTAAGAATTATAACTTTTAAATGTTAATATATTTTTATGTAACCTATAAATTTATTTGCATGATTTAATTTTTTACTGGGAGATCATTTGACGATGCACTTGTAAATGGACATTCTCATATAAATATCGATCAATTGCAACAAATGTGTGAGATATGGAATCAAGAAGAACATCAGGTAACATGTTTTTACTGTCTATTATTAGTGTTAATGTGTTTACGGTAAAATGTTATAATAAATTTTTAATGAATGTAGAAAATTGCTGATAGGAATAAGGCAAATAGAGCAAATTTGACAATGCATTATAGGAGAGGGCGTACAAGTATTCATCAATTAAGTGATGATTTTGTAAGTTTCATTTTTTATTTATTCATAATCATTACATATATTATTTTCAATTAAAGAATATCATTTTTGTAATTAAACAGCGAAAAACTCATGGTCGGGAGGTTACGGGACCCGATATTTTTGAAATGTCTCAAACAAGGTTACAACCTGATGGGAGTATTTTTTGTACGAATAAACAAAGTGGAGAATTGATGGTAATTAAGAATTGACATATTTGATGCTTCTTTATTTTATATATCCATTTATTTTTGTTGATAGTTTGCATTATTTTTTCTTAACACAGGATCAAATAGTTACATTGATGTCGCCATCATCAGAGAGTTCTGACACGACAGGTCCTGGCTTATCACCAGATGATGCTTTTGTCCTCATAATGGGGCAAGATAGGCCTGGACATATTCGATGTGGAGGATGTGGAGAGACGCTTCGTTCATGGTATGGTTCTTCCGAGAGAGGCAGTGACAGCACGCAGAGACGCACAGATGAACAAGCTACAAAAATTCAAAATTAGAGTCCGAGCTTTTTTCACTGACAGAACATATACATCAGATGTCTTCTCATATTAAAAACATGTGTTCGATGAGATATTCCACTATACATGTTGAGGAAGAATGACAAGATGATGAGAATATGGACGATGAATCTACCGATCTTCATAGATGACTATTTTATGTGTTTTAAATGTGGGTTATATGACAATATATTTTTTGAAAGCGGTAATACTATCATATGAAAGTGTGTTATGCGATAACGTGGATATTATGAATTTGTATTTGATACTTTTTGCATTTATGGATTGTGCTGTTGTAGCTTTATTAAATTTATGAGTGTGGATTGTTCGATATTTTGTGCTTTATATGTGATTTGTATGTAGTTCATATGTGGATTATTTTGTGTTTTATATGTAATTTGTATGTGATTCATATGAGCGGAAAAAATCAATATTGTTGAGCAGGTTGTACAGTTTTAACAACGATTTGCAACCATTGTTAATGATGGTGTAAATATTATAACTATAATTATGTTGCTGGCACTACTATTTATTGCCGACGATTCTACAATCGTCGTCAATACTTATTAATGAGGTAATATTTATTGGAAACAGTTCTACAGTCGTCACCAATATTTTATTGGCGACAATTTTGCAACCGTCGTAAATATTTATTTATATATATTTTTTTATAAAATTAATATTAGTGACATTTGAACTGTCGTCGCCAATAAATTTTTATTATTTTTAATTTTTTACAAAATTATATTAGTGATGACTTAAGAGCCGTCGTGAATAATATTATATTTTTTATTTCCCAAATTACATTGGCGACGGCTGTATCAACGTCGCTAATAATGTTACTCAGTTGTTGCTAATAATAACTTATTCACGACGACTGGTCATAGCCGTCGTCAAAACATTCGCGATGACACTATTTGAAAAAAAAATAGTGGTTCGACTGAAATATTTTAGTGCAAAACGGTACATTTCAAAGCAAACTGTGGGATTTATATTTTTCAGTTGAACCCCTATTTTTCAATCCTGGGCATAATTTTTAATTTAAGAGCACGCATACAGCTAGCTAGTGTGTGGCAGCATGACGACGTACGCATATGAAACCAGTTGCTAATTAATAACCACCTTTATTTAAGAAAGATGTCCCTCGCATTAAGCATGAGGGTAATCGAATAATTGGCAGGACGAGATCAAGCTTGGTGATAGATATTATGCGTGAGCACTCATTAAAGTGCAAACATGGTCACTGCAAATTAATTGGGAAGGCATGACACGTAGACGCCCATCATCATGGACTTGCATGTGGAGACTTTTCAAAAGCAAAAAAAGGGGGACTCCATGCACACAACTAAACTGTCTGTCTTGAAGTTGCAAACTAGACCGTGAAGATATTCGCTTAATTTTCCAAAGTTCTTTGCACTACATAGACAAATATATAAAAATCTGCTCCGTTGTTGTTACTGGTTAGATGTGAACAGGTGCGGTTACCAACTTACCATCAACTGTGGTGCTATCCACTTTCAAACAACAACAAACAAAATCCATGTTGAAATATGCAATGTTCCTGAACGAGGCAACATATCATTAGATAAAAGGAGCACAAGATATTATACTATATATAACACAAAGTTTTGTGCACGTCTTACCTTGCCTTCATCGAAACCAAAGTCAATCAATGAGTTTGCTCCAAGAAGTGAATATTCACCCAAACATCAGTAATTTTCTGCAGAACACAATCAAGTTGTCTAGCACCCAATAAGAAAGCATTATGTGAATAAAAGCAGTTCGTCAGAATATTGTCAGTATACCAAACTATCAATTCAAAGAATAACCGATTAAATACAAATGTACAAATTTTCATTTGACAGAAGCTAATCCTGATAGTCCAAAAACAAGAAAACAAAAGGTAGCCATAAGAATTCAGGGGCAGAGCAAATGACCTAAGTGGAACATGTCCACCCAACATAGCTTGAAATCCTGTTTTGTAACATATGATGGCTTTCATTTGACCATCCTATAATGTTGTTTTCTAGATATAGTATAGTGTCCATATAAACCAAGGAAGGTGGAATCGGGGATCGGGATCGGATGGACTAGTCCCAAAATGATCCGGATCGGTGGGATCGGTCGATCCGATCAACCTCGGATCGATCCTCGCCGAGTCAGGCCAACTGACTCGGTTAGGGATACAAATGTCCAAAAAAAATTAAAAAAAAAACTTTCAAAAAAGTGAAAAATGAAAAAACTATTATAACATAGTTCTATATCAAATTTAATGTGAAATAGTTGATGTATACTCTTCATTCATGAAATATGTGGCATACTCAAATGATGCAAGGATTCCATGAGATAGCTACCTTTCATTCATTGAAGACGAACATTGAAAGACTTTTTTACATATTTTACATAGTAGATTGGTAGCCAATGGATACGGAAACAGGTGATACAATTTTTAACATGGTTTCTTAACAAGAAAAAAGAAATTAAACAGATTAGATTATTTTTGAACTTGATATCTGATGATGACTGTCAAAGAATAATTCATATTCATATTAACATATGAATCCTTAGATATTAATATGAAGATTAAGGAGTAACGAGTTGAATTGCCCCAACTTAGGCTGAATTTGTGTATGCAACTATCTGTTTTGGGCTTGATGTAATTACATTGGTATTTTTGTTCTACATTCTTACTTAAAACAAGTATAAAATTAAGTATACTGTTACTTCTGTTAAGGAATTGCTATTTCCTTTAAAGTCTTGAGTTTATCTTTAATTGGAGATGTTGGGAAAATACCTTTACCCATGTGATCGAGTATTCAAAAGGAAAAGAACCCTCGAGATATGTATGTGATGCAAGTCTGAATTTTATTATTAGACTTAGAGAGGAAGGAGCCTAAGAGACGGAAAGAGAAGAGAATAAAGTGAAAGGGTGTGTGAGAGAGTGAAATCTCGGTCAAAATGTCCCAAGGACCAAAGACCCTTGGTTGGCATTCCCCCCCAAAACTTTTTTTTTGAAAATAGAATAGAACATGGAAACAACAGGTTGTATAAAATGTAACATGAATTCTCTCCTTCCAACTTAAATGACACTGTCCTCAATGGCATAAACAATATAAAATAATATAACAATGTAAAATTAAATTTTGTTGAAAAGGAAAGGTATAACTTGGGGCATGTGGGTGTGGCTTCCTCGTATTTGGTTGTGCTTCGACGATGATGTCTTCATCACGGCTATCCTTTCATATCTGAAAACACGCTAGAAAATAAAGCATTAAATAGAATCGTTGGGTTACCTCCCAACAAGCGCTAAGCTTACCGTCTTCAGCCAGACGCATGCAAGCTCTCATAACTTACTTTGGATCACTCAGTGCTATTGATTCCTTTGGCAGTAGTTGAGAATTTTTCAAAAAAGGTTTGAGACGTTGACCATTGACAGTGAAAATCTGACCAGTTTGAGGATTTAGAATTTTAACAGTGCCATGGTCAAAAATCTTAACAATAATGAATGGTCCGTCCCATCGAGATTTTAATTTTTCAGGAAACAAACGTAGCCTAGAGTTGAAAAGTCAGACCTTTTGATTAGATTGAAAAGATTTTCTTAAAATGTTTTTATCGTGAAAAGCTTTAGTCCTGGCTTTGTAGATTTTTGAGTTCTTGTAGGCGTCATTGCGTAGTTCTTCCAGTTCATTTAACTGTAGGGCTCTATGAGAACCAGCTTGGGCTAAATCCAAATTAACTTGTTTAATTGCCCAATAAGCCATGTGTTCTAGTTCAACGGGATGGTGACAAGCTTTACCAAAAACCAATCTGTAGGGAGACATGCCAATAGGAGTTTTAGAGGCGGTCCTATATGCCCACAAATCATCATCTAAACTGTCCGATCAATCCTTTCTATCCAGCCTAATAGTTTTATGCAAAATATTCTTGATCTCCCTATTGGACACTTCAACTTGGCCACTCGTTTGGGGATGGTAGGGGATAGCGAGCTTATGAGTGATCCCACATTTTCTAAGCAAAGCTCGAAACTGAGAGTGAGTGAAATGCGAGCCCCCATCACTAATGATTGCTCTAGGACATCCAAATCTAGAGAAGATATTCATTCGAACAAACTTCATGAAGACCTTATGATCATTTGTCCTAGCAGCTATGGTTTCAATCCATTTTGACACATGATCAACCGCCACAAGAATATATTCATTACCAAATGATGGCGAGAAAGGTCCCATAAAATAAATTTCCCAAACATCAAAGATCTTAACCACTAAAATGGGACTAAGTGGCATCATGTCTCTCTTAGAACTGTTGCCCACAGCTTGACACCTTAAACAAGTCTTGTTGAATTCATAAGCATCCGTAAATAAAGTAGGCCAATAAAATCCACTTTGCAAGACTTTTGCAGCCATTTTCTTTCCTGAAAAATGTTCCCCACAAGCTAAAGTATGACAGAAATTCAAAATACTTTGATGTTCTTCCTCAGGGACACATTTTCTAATTATAGGATCAGGACCCATGTGAAACAGTTCAGGGTCCTCCTAGAAATAATGTCTCACCTTAGAAAAGAAATGATCATTCTCCTGTTTAGATCACCCCTCTGGAATTTGACCTATCCCGAGGTAATTAACAATATGGGCATACCACGTCGAGAGATGAGCAACAGCTAGCAGATGCTCATCAGGGAAGGAATCTTGCACAGGGGCACTTTTTGGAATAACAATTCTAGAAAGATGATCTGCCACAACATTTTCAGACCCATTTTTGTCTCGAATTTCTAAATCTTTCTAAATCAAACTCTTGAAGCAATAAGATCCATCTGATAAGTCAGGGCTTAGCTTCCTACTTAGATAATAGATATTTCAAAGCTGAATGATCAGAGTAAATTATAACCTTAGCTCCTAAAAGATAAGATCAAAATTTTTCCAGGGCAAAAACTACAGCTAATAATTCTTTCTCTATAGTGGTATAATTCATTTGGGCATCGGCAAGGGTGCGGCTTGCATAGTAAATCACTACGGGGTGCTTATCAACCCTTCGCCCCAAGACAGCTCCCACCGCATAATCAGAGACTTCACGCATAATTTCGAAAGGCAGCGACCAATCAGGGGATTGAAAAATCGAGGCTTGAGTAAGGGCTGCCTTTAAAGAATTAAAAGCCTCTAAACAAGAGTCATCAAGGTGGAATGAGACATCTTTGGCCAGGAGTTGAGTTAGAGGACGAGCAATAGTAGAGAAGTTTCTAATAAATCGACAGTAGAAGTCGGCATGGCCTAAGAAAGATTGCACTTGCCTCACAGAAGTAGGAGGAGGAAGATTAGAAATCAAATCAACTTTGGCCTTGTCTACCTCTATACCCTGTTCAGACATAATATGGCCTAGCACAATGTCATCTCTTACCATAAAATGACTTTTCTCCTAGTTGAGCAACATATTTGACTCTATGCATCACTCAAGCACCTTCTTCAAACTAGCCAAGCAACTATCAAATGAGTCCCCAAATATTGAAAAATCATCTATAAAATTTTTCAAGAATTCACCAGCCATATCTGAGAAGATTTCCATCATACATCGTTGAAAAGTAGCCAGTGCATTACATAGCCCAAATGGCATTCTTTTAAAAGCAAACATGCCATAAGGATGTGTGAATGTGGTCTTCTCTTGATCCTCCGGGTAAATTACCACCTGATTATACCCGGAGTACCCATCCTGGAAACAGAAAAATTTTGTCTAGCTAATTTCTCAAGAATTTGATGCACAAACGGGAGTGGAAAGTGGTCTTTCTTTGTCATGGAATTGAGCTTCCGATAATCTATACACACTCTCCATCCCGTGGTAAGCCTAGTGGGTACCTCCTCTCCTTGTTCATTTTTAACAACTGTCAACCTTGACTTCTTAGGCACAACCTGTGTGGGGCTCACTCATTTACTGTCTGAGATTGGATAAATTATGCCTGCATCTAGCCACTTGACTACTTTCTTTTTCACGACTTTCTTCATGTTTGGATTTAATCTTCTTTGCATTTCCCGACTTGGCTTAGCATTCTCTTCCAAAATAAACATGGTGCATGCATGTAGAAGGACTAATTCCCTTAAGATCAGCCACCGTCCAACCTATAGCACCCCTATGACTCTTAATGATATCTAACAATTGAGTTTCCTGAGTGGGCGTGAGGTTAAAAGCAATGATGACCGGCAAGGTTTGGTCGGGGCCTAGGTAAGCATATTTAAAAGAATTAGGAAGAGGCTTAAGCTCAAGCTGAGGAGTATTTTCCAGGGAAGGAAGAGCAGGTTCAGATTGTAGAGCAGGTAAAGGCTTGACCCTAGACCAAGGCATGGGAAGGATCAAAGAATCCTGCAATATACTAGCCTCTTCTAGGGATTCATGACCAGCAACCGGACCACCTTCTATTAATTCTTTAATGGCATCAATGGCATGACATTCCTTATCCTGATCCGGGAATTGTGAAGCCTTGAACACATTGAGCGATACTTTCTGACCTCCAAATGAAATATCCATCATCCCCGTAGCACAGTTGATATTGGCCTGTGCTGTATCAAGGAATAAACGTCCCAGAATAATAGGAGTATGATTAAGTTCTTGGGACGCGGCCATGTCTAGAATCAAGAAATCTACGGGGAAATAACACTCATGAACCTTGATAACCACATCCTCTAAAAGTCCTCAAGGAGTTTTAACAGACCTATCAGCAAGTTGAAGGATAATGGATGTTGGTTTAAGCTCTCCAGATCAAACTGCTCATAAATAAAGGTGGGTAAGAGATTCACACTAGCTCCTAAATCCAAGAGCACATGATCAAAAGTTACGCCACCTATATCACATGAAATTAATGGATCACTAGGGTCCTTCAACTTTTTGGAGAGATGGTTCATTACAACAGCACTCACGTCTTCAGATTGCCTGATTTTCTTAGGAGCCACCCTGGATTCCCTCTTAGGAGTTCAAAGCTCTTTGAGAAACTTAGCATATGCCGGCACATGCTTGATGACGTCGATGAGTGGAATATTGATATTCACTTATTTGAACAATTCTATCAACTCCTCCTATTGGGCCGGCGATTTCTTGTTGAGCTTGGGCTTCAACGCATCGGGGAAGGGCACTTTTGATTGATAAATACTAGGCTCCTCTTCTAATTTCTTTTTGCCTTTAATATCCCCCTTCACAATGGGCTCCTCCTCGCTTTTAGTCTCATCTTGTTGGGCCTCTTGGGCCGAACTCTCCCTTATCTCCCTAGCCTTATGTGGGTCTTCTAGGGTCTTACCACTCCTAAGAGTCGAAATAGCTTTAGCATTTTCGAATTGAGGACCTTTAGGTGGTGGTAGTGGCAGGCCAGGTTGCGAAAGGAGGCCTACTCAAGGAGGGAAACCTAGAGGTTGATTTTTAGGGTTGGCCACAGGTTGACTAGGGAGTTGGCCCATCTCTCTTCTCATGCTAGCTTCAGTAGGCTGCCCAATTTGGTTCTCCAATTTTGCAATGGATTGTTGTTGAGTTAAGATCAATTGTTGAAGTTGTTCAAATTTATTATCTGAATTGGGTTGAGAAGGCTGTTGGTATGGAACTTGGGCCTGATTAAATAGGAAAGGAGGGTATTAGGCTTAAGGATATGGGCCGGGCCCTATGGATATGAAGCCTGAGGATATTGGGCCTATGGTCCACGAGCATAAGAATTTCCTAGTAAATTTGGCTAGGCTTGGAATTGGGTTTGACTGGGTTATTTTTGGGCCTGGGAAATAGAAGGATTGAATGATGGAGGTGGACCCTGTTAATTTTTTCAAGAAAAATTAGGGTGATTTCTCCAGCCTAGATTATAGGTGTTGGAATATGGATCATGAACGGGCTTAGAGAACCCTTGCACATCTTGAACTTGTTCTTGGATAAAGGGAGGAAGCCAGGGCGCAGTTGGGCAATCGGACACATGGTGATCCGGGCTAGCACAAAGGACACACACTTCTTGGGGTGTTGGATCCGAGTATGGATGTGGAGTTGATGGAAAGGTGGGTTCTTGTTTATTCAGGGCCAAGAGTTGATCTAATTTTTGGGCCAGCAAGTCTACCTTCTCCATCTTTTGGGCCACGAGGTCCACCTTATCTAACCTTTGGGTGATGCAATTCATGTCCATTCTATTCTCGGGTTCCCCATGATTCTTTACCTCATAAAGTCCGGCCCGTTTAGAGGGCCCAATTGATCTCTCATAAGATGACAAAAGGCATGATTGATCAAATTTTTACTAAGCATTTCAAATAAATCATAAGTGCAATGTGCTAGATTTTTCGGATCAGAATCCGTGGGTTTCGGATCGCTTTCGTGGGTCCCAGATTGAGTTTTACGGTTTACGCGTGTTTTTACCTGTCGGACCTTCGAAATTCCGTGTAGGGCGAAACGTTGCGTTCTCTGACTCTGGGACGTTACCGACGCGTTGTGCATTTTTTGAGGATCGTGGGGAGTATTTTTCCCTATTTTTATATTTTCTAGATTTTAAAAATCCCAAATTCATTTTCTATTTAAACTTACTCGCCCCCCCTCTCTCTCCCCATTCTCTCATTCTCTCCCTCTCTCTTCTCTTTCTCTCCTCCTCTCATCCGGGCGGCCGACGGAGGTGATGCTAGGTGAGGCGGAGATGCTGCGAGGGCGTGGAGCGAGGATGGGTCGAGGATCGAGGGACGGTGGCGTGTCGAAGCTCACTCGCGAGTTCGTGAATAGGCGGGGGTTTCATTGGCGTTTTCGTGTGGAATGGCGTCCACGGCGCGTGAAATCTTCGGTGGAGGTAGGGGGATAGATTCTTAACCCCGGTACTTCCTTTTCCACGAGTTTGGTAGCCCATGGTGAGTCGAGCGTGGGTTTATTATCGTTGGGGTTAAAATCATGTTTTTAGGGCGTGTGACAGTTTCGCCCCATCGAGCGAGGTTTTCCCGCTTTCTTTCCTCCATTTTTGGGTTTTGGGACTCGAGGAATGATCCCCGTTGTTTTCCCCCTCGACTGGGGTTGAGTGGGTGTGGAAATAGTAGCCCTAGGGTGGCTCCGATCGGTTTTTCGCCGTAATCGATCGACCTACACCGGCGGTTTGGTCGACCAATCAGGCGTTCACCACTGAACTAGGCATTCTGCCCAGTTCGGTCGACCGACCCCATGTGGGTTGGTCGATCGAAATGCAGAGATTAGCCCATTTTTGGCCCTGGTCGACCCGGTTGAGATGCAATGGTCGACCTTTGGCCCCGTGGATGCCGTGACCGTGTTATTGGGTGTCCGGAGGTATCACTTTACTTCGATTAGCATGCCCGTAGGTTTGGTGGTTCCGGGTGACCCCATGTGTTCCAGGCTTTCGTGTTCTCGTTAGAACGAGTCGTCGAGTATCGACATGTGTGCGGAGGGCTATCCCCGCATGTCATTGGCTTCCCGGTAAGTGTTTTTCGAGTGGGCCATGGGTTTGGCCCTTCGACTGTGAGTCCAGTCACCGAACCTGGGGCTGGAGGTTTTCCGCTTTTTCCTTGGACAGGGGATCTAGTCGGCGGCTTGTGAGTTACCTTGGGAATCATTCTACCGTGGTTTCTGATCTAGGGATAGGCCAGATTGACGGCATGGAGCCATTCTAATAAAACGGTCTTGACCCAAGTCGTGTGACTCAAGGACCCTTGGGTTTGTTAGGTCTAGTGGACTGTCCAGAGTCTGGTGGCTCTGAGCCATATGTTACTCCTTGTTACTCGCAATGGGTGCGTGCGTGACTTTCCGTGTTCACGTTTAGTGACCTCCCATTGGTCGTAGCCTTCTTACAACACGCGTGTGCTGACCCACCCGGGAGTGGTGGAGCGGCTTACCCGAGAGAGACGATTTTTAGGCTGGTTACCGTAGGGCCCCTTCGCACTGCCTGAGTCTGGGCTTTGGGGAAGAACCAACTCGAGGATCTGACCTAGGGCGCATGGTTTATGTGTGCACACGTAGTTGGGGGCGTCAAACCCACGCTGACGAGCATGACCCCAGCTAGCCCTTATTCGTGGTACTGGTTATATGTCTCAGTCTCCGCCTGGGACGTCGTAGGGAGACACGGGGGTGCAGTGTAAGACGTCAGTGGACGCATCCGTCCTTGCTTCTAGTGGACAGTGCTCCCATCACGTGATGTGAGATAGTTGTGAATCGAGTTTCCATTTCCCGTCTGCGAGACGTGATTTTACGTGTAGGTTTCGTGTGTTTCCCGAGGTAGAGGTCTAGGGTTTTCGGTGGGTGTTACCGAGGGTTTTCGCTAGACAGTGAAGGGTTCAGGACGGCAAGGTCGTGATTGTGTCTACCCAGACCGCGTGGTCTTGGGTTGGGCCTTTGTCTGTGAGACGAGCCTCCACGTCAGGGTCGTCATGGTGTGTTTTCGGACAGTGTAGCCTGAGGTCTTCCCATTAGACCGGTGTTTCCCCAATTGTGAGATCGGGGTGTTGGTTTCCGTTCCAGTAGGAGTAGCTGTAGCACCGAGTTTTTACCTGCCACTGGGTTTGTTGTTCCTGCTGTTGTTGCTGCTTTTCGTTACCGCCGCGGTTTACGGTTGGGGTTCCGCGGGACCCCTACTGAGCCAGTGATAGGAGGCTCACCCCTACTTTTCAGATGTGACGGGTCTTCCTCGAGATTTGAGGGTGCTGTGCTGAGGTTCTTAGTTGTCAGCTCGCCGGGCCGAGTGTTCACTCGGTGTTGGGTACGTTTCCCTGACTTAGACTGCACTTTTGTTGGACTGGACTCTATAGTTAGATTGTTTATTTCTGTTAATTATTGAATTATCCTGCTTTATTTCATATTTCTTTGTACCTCCACACTCCTTTTAGCCCTTCCGAGCCCTCCGGCTTGTGGGCGGCGGGCCAGGATTCGAATGGTATTGAGTTATTCCCGATATCCGGATCTTGGGTCACTACAATAAGCCTCATCCTCACTCTTACTCATGAATGCTCTTCCACATGATGCATCAACCATATGTCTATAGAGTTCAGACAACCCCTCATAAAATGCTTGGACAATCTGCCATCTAGACAACACATGATGATGACATTTTCGAAGCAATTCCTTTAACCTATCCCTTGCTTCATGAATTTGCTCTCCTGGATTTTGAGTGAATCCGGTGATAGCCCTCCTCATGGTATTGATGTGACCTATGGGGTAAAACTTCTTAAGAAATTCTTTTTGTATATCTGCCCAAGATTCTATAAATTTCTTTAAGACCCCTAACCAATATTTAGCTTTGTCCTTTAACGAGAATGGAAAAAGTGTTAATTTGAGGGCATCATCAGAAAAATGTTAAATTTTAATAGTAAAGTAAATTTGCAGGAATTCATCAAGATGTTTATAAGGGTCCTCATATGTATTTCCATAAAAAGAAGGTAGCATTTGAATAGTGCTCGATTTAATTTCATATTGAATGGCTTGCTTTTGAGGAATTGGAATGTAATATGAAGGTTGATATTGATTAGGCGTGAAATAATCCTTAATTTTCTTAGGAGGATCGTTATTATCAGCCATAGGATGTTGATGTGGATTCCTTTGATGCAAAATCTATTCAATTTTAGCAATCGGTCCTTGCAAAATTGGGTTTAGGGATCTCCTACCTTGCATGCAATGCAATAGGACCTAAAAGATGAAAGTTTTTTTTGTTTCTGTTTAAACTTCCAAGGGCAAACTAACTTCGGGGGAGCTTCGATGGTACAACCAGCCCAGTTTCCGTGAGGGAATCCACGGGTGCGAGGACTTACGGAGGTCTTAGAGAAAGAATTTCCGGTCTAATGAGATGGAATACTCGATTGGAGGGTCATTCCAACTACAAGAAGGGTGTGCCTAAATTACCCTTAAGAAGGAGAAAGAGAGAAGAAAAAGAAGATGTTTTTATTTTAGGAAATGCAAGTAAATGAATCAATAACTAGATAGATGAATGCATGAGCATGATGTAACTAGCATGATGACAAGATGAGAATTTATTTTTTTTAAGAAGAAGGGTATGAATGCTTTTAAACAAGACAACTAGCCAAAAAAAAAAGCCTAATTAACATGCAATTTTAAGAAGAAAGCAAAGGCTAAAATATTTTTTTATAGGATTTTTCACTTTGTGGTTTTTCTTCAGGAAATTTTTTGAATTTTTTTTTTGCAAAGAAGGATAACTATAAATGCTTAGTAATAAAGAAACTAGCCACTAGAAGCACTAAATAGCATACAAATCTATTGAGAAAATAAGGCCTAAAATTATTTTTGTTGCTATTTTTATTTTCTAATTTTATTATCTATTTGTGATTTTTTTATATTTTTTTTATTTTTCTGAAAAGGACTTTCACTTACAGATTTCGACTTTCTGCGATCTTTTATTTCTCTGGATTTTTAGAATTTCACCCCTTTGTTGACAGATGTCTACTTTCTGTGACGCTTTTTCTAACAGATATTTTTCTACAATTTTTAGGTCTAAATTTTTCCTTTTTTGATTTTTTCTACAAAATAAGGAAACAAAATAAAAGTTAGTATTAATATATACAAAAATAAATAAATAAAATATAAAATTATCAACCTAAAACCCAAAAACCTCCCCAGCAATGACGCCAAAAAATGATGCGAGTGGATGCTCGTCGTTATAAACACCGCGCACACAATTTCAAAATTTCGCACTCACACACAATAAAAATTAAATTTGAGTGTAGTGGCGAGTATGCGTCGATCCCACGAGGAGGTTAGAATTTTAAGGTTGAAAACTTTATATTTTTAAGAGAAAAATTGTTGAATGACTATTTTTTTAGTTGGAATTTAAAATTGCATAAAATAAAATCTATCTAAAGAAATTTAGAGAGTTTAAAGAGAGATATATATATAGAGAAAAGATGAAAAAATAGAGAGAGGAGAGAGAGAAAATACTAGAGAGAGAAAATAATTCCAAACTAATTTTATTTTTCAAAAATTAAACATTTACAAGATAATAAAAAAATAAAAATTACAACCCTAAATCAATTCTAACTAAACTAAAAATAAAGGAAATAAGGTAAAGGAATAGTCGAAAAATAAAGTAGAAATGCCGTCGCCCTCGCCTTTGGGCCTTGGAGTGTCGCACAGCCTTGGACAAGACATCGCCGTGAGAGAGAGCCTTAGAGAGAGATAGAAATTTAAAGAGAAAAGAATAATAGAAAAAAGTTAGAAGGAGAGAGATAGATGGGTGGATATGTGAGAATAAAATAAAAAAAATAAAATTAAAAAACAAATACAAATAGTGTGTGCATTGTGTGTTGTGGGGAGATAGAGAGAGGAAGAGAGAGATCGTGAGCGAGAGAGAAACGAGAGAGAGAAGAAAGGGAGATGATGGGTGAGAGGGGTGCATGCAACGACGACGGCCGCGAGGGTGGAGAGAGGGAGTTGCAACGGGGGTTAGCAGAGAGAAGGAGAAAGGGAGGACGATGGACGGAGGGAGAGAGATGATGTGGGATGAGAGAGGTGCATACGGAGGAGGTTAGAAGGGAGAGAGAGGGGGGCGAATGGCGAGAGAGAGAGAGCGACGGCGGCGAGGGGAGGGAGTGCGGTGGCCGAACTGTGCGTGCAGGGAGATGAAGGCGGTCGCGGGACTCTGATGGAAGCGCAGGGGTGCTGGACTGCGTGTGTAAGGCAGTGAGAGGAGAGAAGTGAGGAAGGTGCAGTGGGGAGGGAGAGGAGGAAAGGAGAGGCAGAAGGAGAGAGGGGGAGGTACGCGGCAGGGTCGATGGGAGAGGAAGAGAAGAGGTGTGAGAGAAAGCCGACAGAGGAGGGCACTGCGGAGCTAGCAGGGTGAGGAGAAGCAGGGAACGGTGCGTAGAGGAGAGAGGGAGCACTGTTCAGGGGACGCCGGTGCAACAGAGATAGGAGAAGAGCAAATGAAGAGAGAGGCACGGTGCTGCGGTGAGGAGTTGCCGGGAGAGAGATAGAGAGGAAGAGGGAGAGGGAGAGGAGGAGAGGAGAAAGAAGAGAGAAAGGGGAGGGAGAGAAAGATTTGCGATGGGGGGAGAGAGGAGGAGAAAGGAGAAGGAGAAGAAGGTGAAGAGAGAAGAAGAAGAAAAGGAAGCTGGGGGGGAGGTTTCTACCATGGGGAAGGAGAAGAAGAGAAGGAAAGGTGGCAAAAGAAAAGAAAGAAATAAAATAAATTGAGATGCCCTCTCATGGGTTGCCTTCATGGGCTATTTATAAGGGAGAGTCATCCTTTCAACATTTTGTTTCCATGTCCATCTCGAAGATAATCAAGATATCCCCCCCCCATGTTTGATGTAAACAGTAGAGTTCTCATGAGATTTTCCTTTATTTGAATTTGTGTCGATCTGGTTTTGACACTAATTTCTCTTGCAATAAAGAAATAACATAAAATTAATTTTGCAAGAATATTAATAAAAATATAATTGTGCAATTTATTTTTGTTATGCATTTATAATCTCACATATTTATTTTATAACTCATAAATTGATTAATTTCATGAAAAGTCAAATTTAATGTGAGATTAAAATTAAATATAAGAATTACATAATTATTCTTATTAAAGCTGAGAAAATAGTCTGTGTGACATGAGTAAATATATAAAATTAAGCATTCTCTTGCACGATCATCAAAATGTGCATTATCGCATTTCATGCCATTCCCAAAGGAAGAAGGAACAAAGAATTGCTCGTTGGCTGGAAGGAAGTCAACTTGGGCTGGCCCCAAGTTGACTGGTTCATGATTCCTACAGTAGAAGCCTGCTGTCAGCTTGGAGCCCAAGTCGACTTGCCCATGTCTCCAGCAGCAGGAATCTATTGCTGGCTTGGAGCAAAGTTGACTTGGGCTGGCCCCAAGTCGACTTGCCCAGCCTGCCGATTCCTCACAACATCAGGCTTTTCCCCCTGCCCTTCCTTCCTTATACATACATGTGCATTGTGCTTACCTTGCCCATATGCATGAAGATAGTAAAAAGATATAACAAGATAAATAAAGAGAAGAGAAAGAGAACGAATGAAACAAAAGATGG
Organism: Amorphophallus konjac; assembly: GCA_022559845.1. Classification (NCBI taxonomy): domain Eukaryota; kingdom Viridiplantae; phylum Streptophyta; class Magnoliopsida; order Alismatales; family Araceae; genus Amorphophallus; species Amorphophallus konjac. Next base: position 97,423,571 of record CM040118.1, on the reverse strand, counting down.
ATAACAAAAATGATGAAACTGAATTTCCAAGAAACCCAAGCAAAGAAGTAGGATGAATAAGATAAAAAAAATAGGAAAAGCTAAGAAAGAAGAATTTGAATGTGCATGATATCCCTTGCATAGAAGGAATTCTTTGTGTATGATATTTGCATTCACATGCATATTCGTAGAATTGCATTCATATGCACGGACCCCTTTTAAACCGGCACGTGCTTCTTCACATATGCTTGATCTCATGAATGAATTCTCAATATGAACAAAACCTAATACGCATCTTCATTCCATATTTTGAATTTGCACATGACTTGTATGAAAATCTCATGTACACGCATATTTAAATAACATGTGTTTCTTTTGAGCCCTTCCTTTTAAAACGAAACAAAAAAAAACTGAAACAACATTTGCTGCTGGGTTCGGTCGACCGAACTTAGGCTTCGGTCTACCGACCAGTGACGGAGTCGACGCAGCGCTTGGCTGAGTCTACCCAGTCGGCAGGCCTCCCAGCCCTGGGTAGATCGGTCGACCGAAATGAAGTTTCGGTCGACCGAACTCCCCTTTTCAACAAAAAAAAAAAGAAGAAGATACAGCGTCAAAACAACATAGAGCTAAAGTGGTAGGGAGGGGTGCGCCGACGTAGGCATCCCACTACGTCAACGCAGCCACCCCTTGGCCCTTGGGGTAGCCCACCGTTGTGCGCTGAGTCGACGCATGCAACCCCCTGCGTCGACCCAGCCTCTCCCTGGCTCGGCAGGGCTGTTTCCCCCTTTATGCTGCATCGACGCGGGCAACCACCGCATCGACTCAGCCTTCTTCGAAGAGTAAACAAACTAGAAGAAAACAAAAAAAACAAAACCAAATCAAACACAACAAAAATCAATACAAACAAAGATGAATGAAATAACAAAAAGGAAGAATGAACGATAAGTAATAACTAACAATGTTTAGAAAGGAAGATACCATAAAGATAAAAGAAATGCCACGAAGACACAACAACCAAGAAAATGAACTTAAAATGCCATCCTTAAGGAATTAACAGTGTTTGATGTGGAAGTCTTCACCTCCTTAAGCCCGGCGTGAGGGAGATACTAAAGACACCTCGCAAGCTGTGCTTGGCCCTCGGGTAACACTCAATCATGGCCACAGACACGCCTCGGGCCAATATCTCACTAAGTTTTGCTCATTCCTAAATGATTCAAATATCAAATTTACCGTACCCCGACATACATTTGTCTCGGTATTGCATATATACTTGGGACGCTTCCAACCTGGACGTCCGTCTGAACACGAAATGGCCAACCCATAGCCAACATGATTTCAAATATCCCCTTTGCCCCCTAATATAGGGAATTTCACTAATTTTTAATACATTCTTTCACTCGCTTTATGAAAATTAATTTTTAGGCCATGAGGCCCCTTATCTTGGCGATTAATCAAAGGTTTTCCCCTCTCCGAGGGGATGTAATTAACGTCATGACCTTTATGGCATGGCGTGTATCCAGTCCCGACCCGATACCCACAATCATCTGATTAGTCAGACGGCACGCACTGAAGGCTTTGGACCACTCCAGTCTCGAAGTCTGAATATATTGTCAATATGTGACTGGCACGCCCTCGCACTTAATAAACCAATAAATAATAAACGATACATGAGATTAAAAAGTGCGTCCACAAGTCTGGCACGCCCGGTGGGACCGAACCACCTTTCCTCTTTTCGCCAAGATTTGGGGGCCTTGTGTCCTCCACCTAAGATTCTAACATCCTTAATTTTACATTGCATGGCAAACTTTGAAGAAACCAATGGCCGTCACATTCGGTCTTTTGGTCGTTGCAAGCCATGCGGAGCATGGGTACTTGGCGGTGTCGACCCATTTTGGTGATTTCCCCCTGGTGGTTGGGTTCCCCAACTTTCTCGCGGTCATGTTCATGGACGTCCTGGAGATCTAGGAGATTGAGCCTGTCGCCACTACAAAGGTGACATCCGAAGAAGCAAAGGTGGTGGGCTGCTGCGTCCACCACATCAATACAAGAAGGAAACGCACCCCAGTTGCTAGGAGGGTGGCCAAGAAGAACGCCGACACACTGCAAAGCCGGGTCTCCACTTCGGGTAAATCTGTACTCATCGGAGGCGTCCGAGGTTTTCTAAATGGCCGACAGGCCAAGATCACGCCCGATAGGGCAATTCTAAGGGTGCTAGTGCACAACACTTTTCAAGCACTAAACCAAGAGAAACTAGGCCGCTTAGAGTCCAAATCAAAGGGGGGGTTTGCCTCAAAGCCAACCAGGTTCAAGCCTATTCGGGTGCCCAAGCGGACTTGGCCCCGAACTCCAACTCAGCCAGGCGGGGCACTACGGACCCTTGCCATGGAAACCCGTCGGGATGAGACTGTGGCGGTCGTGACCGTCAATGTAATCAGGGCTGAAGTTGACGGTGGGAGGCCGTCCACATCATCGGAAGAAATTCTAGCTGAAGAAAGAGGTGTCACCCTCCGCCCCTCTGCACATGACCTTGCTGTACTAATGCTGCTACAGGAATATTAGCGTGAGATTAAGATATTAAAGAAGCAGCGGAATGATCAGAATGCACATGCATCTACCTCCAAGCAGGCTGAAGTCCCTTCCGAGACACCTGGGGACGATGGCCAAAACCTCAAAGTTTCACCGCAGGTGGCCGTATCTCGGCTGGTGCCTAGCTGCACAGGAGGCACTCCCTTCCAGCAACAACATATCACTGTAGCGCAACCCCTAGTTTTTCCATACCAGGGGACTACCGCTACACCTCAAGTAACAGTGGTGATGCCGCAGATGTAGCAAGTTCACTCCTGCCCAAGCCCGGTCGACCAGGCGATGGTGAATAAAATGATGATAGAACAAATGATCGAAAAGAAGCTGGCCGATAGGGGCAACGATGATTATGCCACTTTTGATGTGTATAAGGTACCTTACCATGTCCATCATGCGGCCAAGAGGCTACCTCTCAGTGTCAATAAACCGCCAAAGTTTGATAAGTTTAACGGACAAGGTTCGCCAAAGGAACATAGAGCCTACTACATCAACGTAATGGGTGATCTGGCGACCAACGAGTCCTACCTACTCAAGTTCTTCGGGTCCTCCCTCACAAGACTCACTTTTGAGTGGTACTCAAACCTGCTGGCTGGGTCCATCAGCGACTGGCCAGACATGTAACGGAAGTTCCGGGAACGGTTTCACGTTGCTGAAAGAGAAGTGACCGTAGCTGAATTATATGCTTTTAAGTAGAAGAATGATTAAACGACTTTATAATATATTAAAAGATGGCAGAACCTCAGCATGAGATGCAGCTGACTAACACATCAAGAAGACGCAGTGCAAATCTGCAAACAAAATTTGAAGAGGGGGATCGCCGAAAAGATGATTGGAATCGAAATTAGGTCCTTTGACCGATTGAATAATATGGTGGCAAAGATTGAGGCTTTCCTCTCCACATACTCCTCCGCCCATGCGGCCTCAATCCTGAAGACCAAATCAGCCGATAAATGGCCCGCGCTTGAGGAAGTTCATACAATTGACTTCAAGGCGTTCGAGTGGCAGAAAGATAAAGATAAAGGGGTCGTCGACCCTCCTCCGGCTAAGCATGCTGAACAACAGGAAGGCCCTCCTTTGCGAGCCAAAATGATGAAGTCCTACTCCTTCCCTAAGGATAAGACTCGGCTCTTGTTTGAATGGGCCACCAGATATAATAAGGTCACCCTTCAAGGTGATGCTAGAAGAAAGGATGACCCCCACTTTTGTCCATATCACCAAATGCTTGGGCACTCTATTGAAGATTGCTATGTAGTTAAAGATATTATCGAAGGCCTGATCAAAAATGGAGAGCTCCAGATGGGCAAATGCAAGGTGGATCCTCCACGCCCTCACGGGCTACCCGATCTCAAAAGAGCTGTCAACATGATATCCATACACAGGTAGTTGCCTGAAGAGGCGTCCAAAGCGCACACCTATGAATATGTCCCACGGGAGCACTTCGAATCCCCAGACTTGATACAAGATGCAGAAAAAAAATCAGGAGTGCCAAGAGCACCAGATGACCCGTTGTGGGGGCAGATGCTGGCCACAGGTGGGAAGCAGAAGAAGAAGTCAAAGGATAGAAGAGAAAGCAGTGTCCTCTCCTGAAATACACTGACGGCCTTATCTGGCGCGACCCAAACTGATGAAGAAGAAGATGATGAATAAATATGCTTCGTGCCGACACAGGTGGATCAAACCGAAGCTTCTACCTCTCGTCATGCCAATCGACCCCGGGAAAAGTGGGGGCACTCTTTGCTGCCTGATGAAGATTTATGCTATCATACTCCCTCACGTATGAGCGTGGGGGCAAGAATATCAAGCTCTGAAGGACTGAATATATCTAATGATGATACTAGGATGCTGTTTGTCCTACCCGAAATCAAAACGGGAGGCAGCATTCTTGACTCTCCTAAAATTAGCTCTGCTCCGATGACAGAGCTATACCAGGAAATACAAGATGTTAAAATGATAAGAAGAAAATTGGGGGAATGGGTTTAGACCCAGTTGACCCATGCCCAAATCTGACAGCTCCGGCGGCAATGAATAAGCCAAGGATGGGGCAGACAGTCGAAACAAAGTTAGCAGATGGAGAAGTCACCAAGGCAAGATTATATGAAATCAAGCAAAGAGATGATGAGTCTGCCCTGGACTATATCCAACGTTGGAGAAAGCTCAGCTCCAGGTGTAGGCGTCCGCCGAACCATGAAGATGCTATTCAAATATGCAAACTCAACCTAAAAATCGAAATCTTAACAAAAATTATTGACATTGAAGTCAAATCCTTCGATCGATTGAATGATATGGTGGTCGACATTGAAGCTTTTTTGGTGAAATATCACCCGGCTGCGGCTACCCCAAGTTAAAAGAATGAGCTGACTGATGGGCGGCCGACGCAAAAAGAAATTCAAGCTACTGATTTCCAGGCCTTTGAGAAGCGAAGGGAGAAAGAGAAAGTGGCAGCCAGCTCTTCTTCAGCCACGTCTGCCAAGCAACAACCCTCGTTGAGGGATAAGATGAAGAAACTCTATTCCTTCCCGAAGGACAAAACCAAAATGTTGTTCGAATGGGCTCGCGAGTTCGACAAGGTCGTCCTCCTGGAGCCCAAAAGGCCAAGTGATGCAAGATGGAAAGATGACCCTCAATTCTGTCCTTATCACCAACAGAGGGGGCATTCCATTGAGGATTGTTATCCGTTTTAAGATATTATTGAAAGCCTAGTCCAGAAAGGTGAAATATAGATGGGCGAGTACTGGGTGGACCCACCACGTCCTCATCTAATGCCTAGCCTTAAATGGGCTGTGAACGTGGCCTCACCCCATCACCTGTAGAACAATGTGCCATAAAGGGTGCTTCAAGCCTCTTGAATTATTGCAGAAAGTCGAAAGAGAGGCAAGATACAAATTGTGCCCTATTGTGGGGGCAGATGTTGAAACAAATAAAGATAGAGATCCAAAGATCAAGAAATCATCACCCTACACTGTGATATGCTGTCGACGCTCTTTAGAGCTGACAAATGCAAACAAAAAAAAAAGTCGGCCGACGCCAAACCTGATAGCCGAATGATGAAGCTAAGGAAGCCTCTCCAAGAGGTACTCACCCCAGATAAAAGATCCAGCAAGATATAACTGTGGCTCCACGTGCTTTAAGACACTATGAAGGATGCCCTACGAAAATATGGCCAAAGCTGACATGGCTAGCCGAAGAAGATGTGCTCTCGCCCTCCACGACCCTTCGCGGGTCACTCCATGTGAGAAAGGAGCAACCAAATGTTCAATAATCCTACAGCTCTTCAACTATCAGCATCCAAGCCGACAACTCTTCAGTCATCGACATCCAGGCTGACAGCCGTCCAAAGAAGTTCAAAAAATATCCAAGCACTTCAACCATTGACGTCCAAGCCGATAGTTGTTCAAAGATATTAAAAAATATTCAAGTTTTTCAACCATCATCATACAAGCCGATAGCTCTTCAGTCATCGACATCCAGGCCGACAGCCATTCAAAGAAGTTCAAGAAATATCCAAGCTCTTCAACCATTGGTGTCCAGGCCGATAGCTGTTCAAAGTTGTTCAAAAACATTCAAGCTTTTCAACCGTCAGCATACAACCTGATAGCTCTTCAGTCATCGGCAACCAAGCCGACAATCGTTCAAAGATATTCAAAGCTATTCAAGCTCTTCAGCCATCGGCATTCAAGCCGACAGCTCTTCAATCATCGGCATCTAAGCTGATAGCTCTTCAATCATCGACTTTCATGCCGACAGCTCTTCAATCATCGGCATCCAAGCCGATAGCTCTTCAATCATCAGCATCTAGGCCGACAGCTTTTCAACCATCAGCGTCCGAGCCGACAACATTGCAACCATTGGCACCCAAGCCGACAACTTCTCAAATGTTGGCATCCATGCAAGCACTCACATTCAAAAAATATTCAAAGATACTCATGATACCTGACCACCGGCGTCCAGACCGACAGCCGTTCAAAAATATTCAAAAATATTCAGAGCTATTCAAATATATTTAACCATTGGCGTTAAAGTCAATAGCATTTCAATCATTGGCATCCGTGCCGACACACACTCGAAGATGTTCAACAATATCCAAAGATGACTCACGAATATTCAAAGATGTTCATTGATATTATTAAAAAAAAGAAAAAAAAGAGAGAGAAGAAGAAAAAGAAAAAGATAAGATAAGATAAGAACAAATAAAAAAACCCCTCTTGCATGAGTTTGATTTTGATTGCGTGCTAGCCCTGCTTGCATGATTGCCTATAATATATCTAATACACTTCCTTCGAATTTCGTAGGACCCTATCTCCCTGAATAAATAATGCTACTCCAATTCTAGATACGTGTGCGTCACGACATACACTAAAAGGGAAAATCAATCTTGGTGAGTGTAGGCATCGAGGGGAAAGGGTCATAGCTATGCTGTTAGCGTAACTCATAAAATACACCCGAGACAAACTCCCACACGTTGCACACAATGTGATCAACAAATTCTAATCATAAGGATTGCAGAATTTCTTCCTGACACTCTATAGGTGCTCGAATCCCTATGCTCACATGAAAGGTAATCGTGAGGAAAAAGTTGCCTACCCCCTTCAAAAAAAATTGATGAAGAAGTGAAATGTGGATCCAAATAGTCGGGAATCCCCACTGAAATAAATGAGGAGACTCGCGCGAAAATGGTGAAGCAAATTTTGTAATAAAATTACAATAAGGATGAAACATAGTAGCCAGGAATCTCCATTGAGATACATGAGGAAACTCGCGTCGAATAATAAAGTCCATGTTTCAAATAAACAAGTGGGCTGTGTGAAGCTATCGAAAGTCGAAAGCCTAAAATCTATGCGTAGGCGGTAGAGTAATCCTTCAAGTGTTACTTAGAACGTCTGCTTATCCCTATGTCTAGGGTTTAATACTCATATACCTGCATTTCCATACCAAAAAAAAAGCTGTCTTGGGTGTAGATTGTGATTTAAACTATGTGCATGGGCTATGTGATATCCTCTTAACGAATGCACATCTCCTTTAGTTGTGTCTCGTGGGCCGCACTCTGTCCGTGGATCAGGGGCATCGTTCTTATCCTATCCGCGATAGAGGGGAGCTACCCTATATATATATATATATACTCTATGCCTGTTGTTAACGAATGCATGCATGCTCGGGTAAAAAGGGTTTTAAAAATGATGAAAATGATGGTTGATAAAAAAAAGAGAGAGAGAAAAATGATGACAAAAAATGATGAAATGATAATGATGAAAAATAATAAGAAAATAATGATGATTAAAAAAAGGGGGAATAAAAGATGATGATAATAAATGATAATGATACAATTAAAATGATGACGATGACAAAAAATAATGCTGATAAAAAAATGATGATAAAAATATATCCAACCATCGGCGTCTAAGCCGACAGCTTTCCAACCATCGGCGTTAAGCCGACAACTTTTCAATCATCGGCATCCAAGCTGACAGCATTTTAACTATTGGCGTTCGAGCCGATAGTTTTTCAACTATCGGCGTTTGAGCCGACATCATTTTAATCATCGGCATCTAAGCCGACAGCTTTCTAACCATCGACATCCAAGTCGACAGCTTTCCAACCATCGGCGTTTAAGTCGACAGCTTTTCGACCATTGGCGTTCGAGCCAACAACTTTTCAACCATTGGCATTTAAGCCAACAACATTTCAATCATCGGCATCTAAGTCGACAGCTTTCCAACCATCGACGTTTAAGTCGACAGCTTTTCGACCATTGGCATTTGAGCCAACAGCTTTTCAACCATTGGCATTTAAGCCGACAACATTTCAATCATCGGCATCTAAGTCGACAGCTTTCCAACCATCGACATTTAAGTCGACAACTTTCCAACCATCGGTGTTTAAGCCGACAGCTCTTCAATCATCGGCGTTTAAGCGCACATCTTTTCAATCATCGGCATCTAAACCGACAACATTTCAAACCATCGGCATCTGAGCCGACAGCATTCAACTATTGGCGTTCGAGCAAACATCATTTACATCATTGGCGTCCGAGCCAACAGCATTCAACCATTAGCGTTCGAGCCGACAGCATTTCAACCATCGGCATCCAAGACAATAGCTCTCCAATCATCATTTGTTAAGCCGACATATATTCAAGAGGTTGTAGAAAGATACCCATAGATATCGAATCATTGGCATTCAAGCTAACAGATATTCAAAGGTGCTCAAAGATATTCAACCATCGGCACCTGAGCCGATAGCATTTCAACCATCGGCATTTAAGCTAACAACATTTCAACCATTGGCGACCGAGCCAATAGCAGATAGTTTTTCAACTATCGACGTTCAAGCTGGCAACTCCTCAACCATTGGCACCCGAGCCGACAACATTTAAACCATTGGCATTTGAGCCGACAGCTCTTCAACCATTGGCATCTAAGTCGACAACTCTTCAACCATCGGCATCCAAGCCGATAGATGATCAAAGAGATTTAAAGGATGTTCTCCTCTGACATCGACCGCCTGTCGGGCAAGAAGATGCACTCTCGGGCCCCGCACCTTTGTCCCTCGTTCACGACACCCGCGGGTGGGGGGAATTTTTTGGCACTAAAAAAAAGAAAGGAAAAAAAGAGAAGAAAGAAGAAAGGAAAAGGGCCCAGTATGAAAGGGCCAAACAATGAAAGAGCCCAAATGAAATGGGCCAAATGGAATGGGCCCAAGGAATAGAAGGCGCAAGGGGCAGATGCGCAATTGAGATAAAAGAGAGGGGGATTAGAAAAAAAGAGAAGGATTTTTCAAAAAAATGGGAATAGGAAGAAAATCATGACACTGTTCCCGTATGTTTGTGTCTCACATCGTGATTTCTCTCCCCCCCCCCCCCCGTGTTTCCTGTTGTGTCCCTGTGGTTTTGATGATGTCAACTATTATGACTCATTATATATATAACCTTGATGATATAACCTTGATGCATTTATTAATGATCTCATCATAGAAGTATGAATTCTGTCAGAACAGGTGTTGGCACTCAAAATATAATCCTTCGGCGACAAAGCCGCAAAGACGAATGATACGGCCCACTGAAGCACAGAAGTCGATGAAGACTAGCTTACTGAAGGCTCTTCAAGCTCCCAGAGCCCTGAGCCACCTTGAAGGGAACACCGGGGACTTCACCTTAGGAGAGTCGGAATGAACCCACAACCAACCGGCAGCGCGACCAAGCCTGCCCAATGATCCGGCATCGACCTCGTCATGCCGCTACCCCACATCCGTCGCCCGACCAAGGACGACGGTCTACCCAATGGCTCTCCTGAGGGGGAAAAACGTCCTCGGCTGTCCATAACAAGAGGCCGAAGGTTCTGTCAGCAGAGGGCCCCGATCACCCGACATGGGTTCGGCTCCTCGTCATAATGGGCTCATTAGTGGCCAATTGATCGCCATTCAAGGCAGAATCATCCGGGATGCAACACCGTCCCGCAAAGAAGCCTCGAGCACGAGTCCGTCTCGACCAGAAGCATAAATCACAGTGTCGAAGGCCATGCCAACAGGATACCCGTATGCTCGAGCCAGACACACGCGGAGGTCTGATCAAGGCCGTTCGTCATATCGAGAGCTTCCTCGACACCACGTCAAGGTTTTTCAAAGGCCAGGGCGAAAGGAACAGTCAACTAGAGTCTCCGGAATCATCCCCGGACCCACCGGCCGGCCCGCACCGAGCAAACGAGTTAAAACAGCGCGTGAAGGGTCACCGGCGCCGCTTAAAACGGCGCCATCAGAAAACGGCGCGCCCATTGTCATCGGGGGACTGCTTCCCGGTGCCATCAAAAGTGGCGCGCCCTCTTCCTAGGGCGTCAGATCAACAAGGCTATATATATAGCCTGCCTTCGAAACACAAAAGAAAAAAAGGGAGAGAAAAGGAGGGGAAGAGAATCAAAGAAAAAAGGGGAATCAGAGGGTTTTCTTCGTGGCGAGTGGAGAGCCCTTTCTCTGAGAGTTCGTTGGCCGCCACCGCCGTCCCCTGTACTGCTCTGCTCAAACCTCCCGGTGTCGGAGAGGAAGATCGACTACTTCTTTGTCTTGTAGGTGGGTCACCGTCGTGTTCCCCGTCGATTTTCCCCTTCTGATTTTCTATTTTCGTTCCCCCTGCTGCAATGTAAGTGAGAAAGAGGGGGAGGGGCGATGATACAAGCCTTTCCTCCCCCCTTCTCTCACCATTACTTCCTCCCCGTCTGCTTCATCTGTGATGAGCCTCTGTTAATGTAAATGGTGGCCGAGCGACAACGCCGGCGTCGGAATATATACGCTGTGTACATACCCGTGCTGTTCACGGGATGAATGAAATGCTATTGTGGTTGATGCTCTATCCTTTCTCCATGCCTTCTCTAATCTCTTCTCGAATGTGCATTCGATGATTTTCCGGCATATGTACTCCCATGTAATCGTTTTCCCCGACGATGGATGCTTCCTGGGCTATATGAATCATTCTCCCCCTCCCGGGGCTTTTCTTTCTTGATTTTTAGTATAATGGCCGGGCTCTGCACCGTATACGCCATGGATCCTGTGATCGGAGACGCACCTCTGTGCGCATCTCTGTCTATCTCTATCCGGGGAGCACGTCCTCACCGCCGATGTGCCTCTTCTCATAGGCCAAACCGGGGGGGATTACCTCTGTCTTTCTTTCCTCTTCTGCGGCGAGCCCTCGCTGGTTTGTTTTCGAACGTGATATGTGTATATCCCCTCCCCGGACCCTCATGCTAATCTCATAGCATGCCGGCATCAACTCACTTAGCCCGCGGGTTTCACCGTCTTGCGCTACTCTTTCCGCCCCGCTCGGATCTTCACAGTAGTATGCTCTGTAGCATCACTCCAGTGCTCGGGGAGTGGAACATTCCCCCAATCTTCTACATCAGTCATTCGACCGGCAGAGGGTTCGTCCATCGATGACGAATATCCCCACGGGCTATTGGATGCACAGCAATGGGCCCACACCCTACAGTTCAAATCCACGGTCCTTAATGGACTTTGTGGTGGCCGTGGGTTGTGTCTCCCTTGTAGGCTAGCCCTCGGGAGTTCCTTCCTCTATTGGTCGTCCCGATTCGAGTGTTGTGGTGACTCAGGTCGGGTGCCCCTCGTAGGCTAGCCCTCGGGGTTTTCGCTCCCATATTGAGTCGCCTCATTCACTCACTGTGGCCCACGGACTCAGTGCCCCTAACAGGCTTGCCCTCGGGGTCTTCCTTTCCGTTCGGGTTTGCCAGTCGCCGTTGCGCCACCCGGCTCTCAGGGGTTGCTCCGCCACGTGAGCACTCCCCGCTTCTCCCCGACAATCCTCCGGGATGGGGAGATGCTGCCGGAATTCCGGCTCGAACGAGTCTAAACTTGGAACGATCGCCGCGCTCGAGTCTGAACCTCGCGCGAGCCCGTGACTTGACTTTTTGGACGGCTTAGGACCGATCCACGAATAATCAACTCAATCAACTTTCAAAATCTCCCAAAACATTTTAATAAATCCATAAATAAACCAACAAAATCTTGGTGTCCGAGAAATTGGGCTAAATCGGCGCCGTTCATGCATGGCACACCTTAAACGGCGCGCCTTAAAACGGCGCGCCCTTCCCAGCGCGCCCCAATCAGGCCGCGCCGATTTAACACATCTTTTCCATTTACCTACGGTTTTCGGTGCCGTATTAAGCCATTTACCTACGTTTCAGGGCGCCGTTTCAAGCATTTTAACCCCTGTCTTCACAAATGTTGCATCGGTTTCACGCCGAATCATGTCGTTGTGTCGTCCAGTCTCTTCTCCGCTCCCGGGATGATTTCTGGTGTCAACCATAGAATGAAGCAAACTCTTCGATCAGTGAACTGAATAAATTAGCTTGTTCGAGATTGAATTGATATGTCTCGAGTTTTCGCCGTTATGCCTTAGTCCAGGCATTCGTGTCGCGTCAATGCATGCTTGAGTGTGCGCATCCTCGGCATATCAAATGACATTGCCGGAAGGTCAGGCTACGCCTGATCGGAGGTCTTGTTACGCGTGAAGGTGGCCTTCGGGCCTAAGTCCTCCGCCATGTACCGAGGCCCACCCAAATAAATCGTGTGTAGTCAGTCATAACATCTCGCATGATCACTCGCATGCTCTGTATCCCTTCTTCCGGCCTCGATAGCCCATCATCTCGGCAATTAATCAAAGGTTTTCCCTCCTCGTGGGGGATGTAATTAACGCCATAGCCTTTATGGTATGGCGGACTGCTGGTCCCGACCGAACCTCACATTCGCCCGGCACGGGTCAGAATGAGCGCATCATAAAATTGTCACTCATGTAACTGGCACGCCCGCGTCGTCAATTGATCATTCGACCACCAGTTGGTCAGTTGGTCGGTCGACCCGCGAGCGAGAGAAAAAAAAAAGGTCGCGAACAAGTCTAGCACGCCCGGTGGGACCAGTGTCACCTTTCATCTCTTTGCCGAGATACTTGGGCTTCCAGGCCCTCCCAGAGGCTACTGATGTTTGGCTTGTTTATTTCTTACAGGTGGACAATGACAACCAATGGGATAACTGGCATCGACTTCGATCTTTCGATAGTCGCTGGACACGCGCAAGGGTACCTGGCGGTACCCATGGAATTCGGCAGCTTCCCTGCCGCTGTGGGCTTCCCCAACTTTTTAGGGTTGGCCTTTGTAGATATGCTGAAGGTCGAAGCCCCAGAACCTGTCAAGGAAGCTGTGGAGAAAATGGAGCCTCTGGGGGTTCCCTGCTGCAAAGACTTGTCTGAAAGTCCGGCCCCGGCCGCTAGCTGTCTGGTGCACCACGTCATACGTGGGACCCACCCCAATGTCATCAACAAACACCCTGGAGGAGGCCAGCGTCGCCAGGCCCGCAAGAATGCTGCTGTAGTCACCGGAACTCTGTCTCAATCCAGGAAATCTATGCTAGTCGGGGGTATGCGCGTCTTCCTCGACGGACGCACTACATGGGTGACCCCAGACCGAGTCATCCCCAACATTCCTGTTTACAATGCCTATCAAGCTCTCGCTGGAAGGAGGGCAGAAATAGAAGAAACCGGTCATTATGGCCAGGGAAGCCCAGTACCCAGGCCGAGGAAGTTTAAACAGGTGTGGGTTCCCAAGCGGACCCGACCTGCCCACCAGCTAACACCCATCTGCCGTCATTTTGTGAACGACGAGGCGGAAGTGAGAAGAGAAAGGGGCCTGCCCCCGAAGAGGGAAGAAGAGGTGGTCGCGGATCCTCCGCGCCACAGAAGTCTCCGGGCTGCAGCCCGTCAAGCCAACGTCCCTGCTGCGGGATGAAGATTCCAACAGACGGCCGACAGAGCTCGGCTGGCCTATATCCCTCCTGCTGGAGGTCGACAATCACCCCCCGTCCTATATCAAGAACGGGGTCAAGAAGAGATGACCTGCTTGGTCAGAAATTATTTCCGAGGCTTAGGAAATCCCTCACTCGGACAGCAGCGACTGATGCAGACAGTTGCCACTGAGGAAGATTACTGCCCATCAGCGATAAAGGAAGGGAATATGGGAGATAGAATGAGGGTGTCATCAGTCGACGACAATGGATATAATGACGGCTTCGAGGTCAAAGTCGATGAAGCCTTCCCCGAGCGGGAAGAAAGAAGAAGAGTTTCTGTGTTCGAAAGGCTGACCTTTCTGCAGCAAGCCAGAAGGAGGGTCTATCAACAAAAGAGAAGGATGCAGGTTCTCACCTGCAACATGGCTGGTATATCCAGCCGATATGGGGAGCTTCCTGAAGACCCCCAAGAATTGGCTCAATTGGCCGCACGGCCGGGGCCAACTACCCGCAGAACAGAAGCAGCAAGAGAGCTTCTGATGATGGTTAAAGGGAAACAGCCCCAGGTCTATCCCCACTGGGATGACAAGGCCCCCGTCTTGACCGCTAAAGTGGTGATGGTGGAAGAAGAAGACGGCGTCCTCCTCGACATCCTGCCTGAGGGTATGTCCGGGGAGACAACAGAGGGTATCCCCACCACTATAGACCCATCAGTTCTGATGCTGCTACAAAAATATCAACGGGAGATAGACTCTCTGAAGAAGCAGCTGATGGAAAAAATTGAACATTCATCAGCTTCTAAACCACCCGAAGTCCAGGGTGAGTCATCTCGGGGAGCGGCTCGTCATGACGACCCTCCACCGCTCTATACACTATCCCAACCGTTAGAGCCAAGCATGGCGATAGCACAACAGCGGCCACCACAGCCTCAGCCGCTGCTACCTCCGGTGTTCCCTCAGGTGCACCCGACACCCCCGCTGCTACGTCCTCCACAGGCGACCACCCTGGTCACCCCATACTTGCAGCCGGCACACTTCTATCCAGAACTGGTTGATCCCACAGTCGTGAACCGGATGATGGTAGAGAGGATGATCGAGATGAAGCTCGCAGATAAAAGTGAAGGCGACTACGTCGCATTTGATGCCTATCGGGTGCCCTACCCGCAACACCATGCGGCTAAACGACTTCCCCCGGGGGTCAACAAGCCGCCTAAGTTTGACAAATTCAACGGGAAAGGGTCCCCTAAAGAGCATATTGCATATTATATGACCGTTATGGGTGATCTGGCCACCAACGAGTCATATTTGTTGAAGTTCTTCGGGTCCTCGCTGATAGGGCTCGCATTTGAATGGTACTCTAGCCTCTCGGCCGGGTCAATCAACGATTGGTCGGATATGCAGAGAAAGTTCAGAGAAAGATTTCATGTCACAGAGAGGGAGGTCATAGTGGCCGAACTCTACTCAACAAAACAAAGGGCAGATGAGACAGCCCTTGATTACATCAAGAGGTGGAGGAACCTCGGAATGAGCTGCAAGCGGCCCCCGCATCAGGAGGACGCGGTACAAATATGCAAACAAAACCTCAGGAGGGAGGTCCTGGAGAAGATGATTGGAATGGAAATACGGTCGTTCGACCGGCTGAATAATGTAGTGGCCGAAGTGGAGGCTTTCCTAGCCAAGCCTGTCCCGGCGTCAGCTGCCAGCACAGCCCAGAAAGGCAAGGCTGCGGAACGACGCCCCACACCTAAAGAAGCGAATGCGCTTGATATCAAGGCGTTCGAACAGCAGAAGGAGAAAGGCAAGAAGGCGGCTCCCCCGCCACCTGTGAAAGCTCTAGATGATAAAGAAGGTCCTTCGCTGAGGGACAAAATGAAGAAAGCATATTCCTTTCCAAAAGATAAGACCCGAGTCCTGTTCGACTGGGTAACAGAATACAGCATGGTCACTTTGCCTGAGCCAAGGAGGCCGGAGGACCTGAAAAGAAAAGACAGTCCAAGATTCTGCCCTTACCACCAGATGTTGGGACATCCAATCGAAGACTGTTATGTTTTCAAAGACGTCATCGAAGGAATGGTAAAGAAGAATGAAATAGAGCTGGGAGAGTACAAAGTGGACCCTCCTCAGCCACATGAAGCCTCTCTCAGGAGAGCAGCAATCAACATGATCTCCCTCTACCAGGCATTACCTGAGGAGATCTCTGGAGCAAGCACATGGAGCACCTACGAAATCCATTTCCTGGAGCCCGTGAAAGAACAACAGGGGTGGCAGCAGATCCCTGTGAAGCACAAGAAGAAGAGGGCACCCCGCCCGAAAGAGGGGGCACATATTCGTGGCATTACACCCCGGCCTGCTCCACCAGTGGTAGCACCCGTATGGGTCACTCCACCTACAGCTGTCAGAATACATACACCTAACAGGAGGAGACAAACTCCGCTGCCAGTAATCAAGGAAACCAATCCTGGAGTCCTTCAACTGCAGCACCTGATTGAAGGGCTAGATGAATATGTGCAGCCCGAATTGAAACCTCTGCTGGTACGGGACCACGTCCCATGGCAAGAGCTAGAGCAACTCTCACTCAAACAGGTGGAGGAAGCCGAAACAGCACCCCCTGAAGAGGGCAGCCTGTTCTGGGGGCAGGCACCTGCAGAAACCAAAAAGAAGGGAAAGCAAAAGAAAAAGAAAAGAAAGGCCGCTGGGGCTAATAAAACACAGGTTGTCTCCTGCAATACCCTGTCAGCACTCTTCAACCTACCCGGAGAAGAGGAAGAAGAAGAAATTTGCTTCACACCCCATGCTGGGGGAGGCAAAGCCGAGGCCGCAACTGCTGCGCATGCCACTCGGTCGGGCCGAAAATGGGGGCGCCAGCCACCACCCAATCACAACATCATGTTCAGAGGGGAGCAACCCTACAAGACACCTCCGCCGGAGGTTAAGGGAGTCTAAATCCCTCCTTCGTCAGGCCTGTACGACAAGAGTGGGGGCAAGGCAGTCCCTTCGTTCCTTGAATATATGAAGATGTCAAAGGGGAAGCAGCCCTGTCGAGAGGCTAACCCTACACCCGGGGCCATTCACCCGCAGCCAGCGCAATCTACTGAGGATGCAAATGCAGATGGAGCTTGCCCTACAGCAACTAATAAAGAAGACCCGACAGTCGGTGCCAGCCAAGAGGGTACCGAGTCCGAGGAAGATGAAGCAGGTCCGTCTGGGCCCACAAATCAAAACCTCCCCAAAGCTCTCCAATGTCCGGGCTGGGAGCCGAATAATGAAGTTGCTCAAAAAAGCTCCCCGCTCGATTTACGATCTGGGAAATTCTCTCTTTGAGTGAAGAAACTCGACAGGCAATCATCACTGCTCTGCAGATGCCTGCTCATTTTGAAGCCTGCATAGCCGAGGCTATACCAGAAGCCAGTACGACCTTCTCTCCGGAAGACATGCTACTGCCTACTGCCAGCCACAACAGGCCGCTGTACATGAAAGGGCACCTGAATGGAAGGGAGCTGAATAGAATACTGGTTGATCCCGGTGCAGCAGTCAACATTCTGCCTTACAGAATATACGAGAGGCACCACTTTAATGTGCATCTCGAGAAAGTCGGGGATATGCGTATCACTGGCTTCAACCAAAAATGTGAGGTTTCAATGGGAGTGGCAGAGTTCACACTGACCCTGGCAGATTTCACTACAACGGTGTAGTTTCATGTCATCGACTCTCGCACCTCCTACAAAGCGCTGCTCGGCCGCCCATGGCTGCATGAAAATATGGTGGTGCCCTCCACGCTCCACCAATGCATCAAATACTACCTCCAGGGGAAGAAAGAGAGGATATTTGCTGATATCCACCCATTCGAGGTGTTTGAATGTCACTTGGCGGACGCCAACCTATATACGGGGCCTCCCCGGAAGGTTTCTGAAGCTAAAGCCCCCATAGGGGCCTCGAAGAATAGATCGGGTGACGGTTGGTATCCACCACCGCCACGCGGATATGTCAAGCCGAAGGTGGTCTCCCACATCACCGCTTCTGGAGATGTCGGCAGGGTAACACCCCCAGCATTATATCCCAAAGCTAAGGAAGTGTAGGTCAATCGACAGCACGACCGCATCGGAATCCCGACCGGCCTCACCAAGCCAGTCCTCGGCCGCAATGATCCCACTGTCGAACCTTTCAAGGCTTGGGAGGTGACACAAGAAGATGGGCCCAGCAGCTTGTTCTATACAGCTGAGGAGCATCCTACTCGAGAGGACACAGAATGCAGCCTCCCCGAAGATCTAAGCAACCCGCCGGTTCCTGTTCAAGGCCTGGCATTTACAACTGATCGGATGGCCTAGATGTTTCAGAAGCAACACATTCCTCCCGATCAGTCTCAAAAGCGCAAAGAAGCTTTCCAGAAGATGTGGTATCCTGCAAATCTGGATAAGGAAATGAGACGTGTCTCTCAACATCCAGGGTTGGGCTTCACCCTGGAGGAATATTATTACAGTGGGCGGTACGAGGTGGATACTATCTCCGCCCTCTATCCTACTGAAGATAGCCCTCTGGGGGCAACCTTTGATGAGTATCCGGTGGAAGCCGAATATCTTGAACTGGCTCGGTCCGGGAATCGAGAAGCAGAAACCTCGGCCCCCTGCCGATGCTGGGAGCAGGTTCATTCTGAAGAAGTGGCCCTTCAAGCCGAATTTGATACGGCTAGTAGCAGCAAAGCCGAAGACATTCAAGAAGCAGGTGATGTGGACATCACCTTCCATGCCCACATTCATAGCTCGTCTCCTCGCCCCGGTTGCATCCGGCATGGTTTAGTCATTTAATTTTGAGTCCTATGTAATTTTACTTGAGTCATTTGATGTAATTTGCATTTTATTTGAGTCATGTCCCTAGGTCTTGCATTTATTTTCCTATGTTTGAGTGTCATTAGAATGTGTAATGTGCTAATTGGGCCCATTTCTTCGGGCTTGGCCCAATGAGCTCCCCTACCCCTTCGGTTATTTGTCAATGAGTCTTTTGTCAGGGTCTTATTTTAAAATGTGGGTTTCCTATATATAGGGCCCCATTTCCTTCATTTGGAGGTAATGAATGAATCAATGAAAAATGCCATTTGAGTATCCAAAGCTTAGTTTAGTGGAGTGATTCTAACATTTTTTGGGTGAGAAACCCTAGGGGAGAGATTCCCCACCCTTCCCTCTCCTAATCCCTCTTTTTCACTCCACTTTCTCTCTCCTCAACACCCAATTTCGAATTTTCTTCTCTCTCCTCCTTTCCCAACCACCTCAACCCCCACCTACCATCATTAAAGCCCTCCACTTCCCCATGGCCTCCATTACTCCACCCCCTAGTCCCAAGGAGATCCCTCACCATTCCAACACCATCCTCCACATTCCAACACCACTTTCCCCATTCCAACACAATCAACCCCTTCCCCACACAACCCCACAACTTCCAAAGCATATTTGAATTTGAAATCCACCCTTCCCTCCACTCACTTGTGCCCCCCCTCACCTTCTCCTCTCACCCACCTTCCCAAATTCGTAGCTCCTCCTCCCACCACCTGTTAGACCCCCTTCCAGACCCCATTCTTCCCTTCCCCCACCTTAGAACACCCCCTCCTAGACCCCCTCACAGCCCGGGCTTTCCCCACACTCATCCACCCCCATTTCCCCTCCCATATACCCCATTCCCCCCCATCATCATCAACCTACAGCTCTCAACTGAAGATCTACAGCAGAGCAGCAGCTTGCAGCGGCCACCACGATCACCTCCGAACGAGTTTGAAGACCCAAGAGCCATCGTCGGAAGCGTCTGTCAGTCGCCTTCGCAACCGAAGTGGTTTCGTCTTCTTCCGATCTCTGAGCCATCCTAGAGGTCCATTCTTCCACAGCTGCGCGGTTCTACCTCGGCTAAGGACCTAAACCAGTTTAGAAGCTCTACCACGACGGACCATGAAGGAATAAGTCTTCAAGTTCTTCTTCAAAGTTCCTCTTTGGCCTGTCTAGTTTCAGATTCAAGAAGCAGAAGTTCATTCAGCATCCGGGAGCAGAAGTTACCAATTTTCTCCCCCAAACGCGCGGTTCTGCCTTCTACAGTCTGCACCGACCCCTCCTCACTCTTCTGGTTCCACAGATTGTCTCCGACCTCTTATGGTGTCCCTGTTTCTTTTGCTGCAAAGAGGACTCACCCACGGTTCTAACGGCACTGACGGTATCAAATTTGGAATTCGGGAGCAGCCAGGACAGCCTCTGCATCCTACTGTTGGTGACCTATCCCTGCTAGTCCGAGAAACAGAGGCCCTGTTCAAGCTCCTGCCCCAACCAGCAGCGACTCCAGAAGAAATTAAGAAAATTCTGAGGCATTCCCCTTCTAGCTACGAAGGTTTTCCCTCTGGTTTTGTCATCGACAAAATTCCTGATCAAGATCTACAGCAGCAACACCGACTCTCTATCCTGACTCACAGACAGCAAGCAGATTCGGCGTCCACCCTTATTCCTCGTTCTTTGCTTTAGTTTCCCCACCCCGCTTGATCGGCTGAAGGTCCCTCCCTGTGTGGAGGTAGTATTGATTGTAATTTCTATTAACCCCCACCCCAAGATCCCCCTCCTACGTGAGGTGTAGTGTTGTAACTTGTTTGGGCAGGTCAAGCGACACCGCCGCGGCGTATGGGGATCCACTCGCCTCCCCGCTCGCCCTCGTCTCCGACCGGGACCGATTTCTTCAATCCGATCGAGTAAGTGCTCAAACCTTCACTCCACTTAGTGCTTATCTTTCAATATTAGTTCTAATTCCGCTGGTTATGCGAGTGAGAGCCCGATCCTCAAGCCCCATAAACTTGAGTGATCACCGTGGGAATATTGCAACCGGTGCCTTTGGCACTTTGTCGGCCCCCTTGATTTGGGCATCCCCACCCTTTGGGAATCAAGTCTTGGCCTTGCTGGCCCTCTACCAGCAAGGGCCCAACCCCACATCCTCCCCTTGGCATTGCCAAGTCACCCTGGGCTTGGGTGAGTGACGATAGAGCGGTGGCCCAATTTGGCCCGTTTTGAATGCGATTGTGCTTGCTTGCATTAGGTCCGAGGTCGTGTCACATCAAGTGGTATCAGAGCAAGTTCACAACTTGTCTCTCCACAAGTTGGTCCTAGGGCATGTTTATGCATTTAGAGTGCTCGGTTGCATCTCCCATGTCCATTAGAATGGCCACTTCATACCCGTCATATCCATCCCCATCAACTTTCCCAAGAAGCCCAAATCCTCATGGAAGCTCCATTGCCAACAAATTGGGTAGCAACACCTCTATCATAGAAGCCCTACCTAATATCCTTAATCGGCTTGAAGATATCATGTCTCGACTCGACCGACTTGAAGGAAATAGCCGTCAACCAAGAGTGAATGAGAGTGACCTTTGGGGAGATCTAGAAACCATATTTTTAGAACACTTGAAAATCAAAACCCCCGCCTTTGATGGATCCAACAGCCCAAGCCTTTACCTAGATTGGGAGATTTCCCTAGACCAATTCTTTAAAAGTTACCCCTTGAACGAAGAAAGGAGAATGAGGCTAGCCAAGGCACACCTCTCCAAACAAGCTAAAACTCATTGGTTAGTTGTGGAAGGTTTAAGAAGGATCCGCAGGGAGGCCCCCATTAGCACTTGGGATGAGATGAAGGTCGAGCTTAGGAAAACCTACACTCTCTAACCCTCTCCCTCCTACTCAAATCACAAAAGCCCAAGGAGCACTTCAACTCCTTCATCCCCACCCGGTCAATCCAAGACCCCAATCACCCATTCCCTACCACTTCCCATCTCTCCCACCCCAACCACTACATTTACACCCCACCTCCAAGTCCACACCACAACCATAGGTCCCCATACCCAATTGGGCCCCATGGCCAACTCTCCACCTAGGCCCATGGTAACCCTCACCACTACCTCTCCATCACCCCCAAAAGGGGACACTCCTCCCAAAACCAATCAACCCAAACCCCTTCAACCCACCCATCTTCCTCTCCCTACCCCAATCCAACTCCCACCAAAGCCTCCACTACTACCCTTACCTATCCTAACCCAAGTTTCCCACTACCTACCACCCCGGATACACCATGCCCCAATCATCACCACACCCTCAAAAGCCCCTCTCACCTCCTTGGAAGAAGAACCCATACCCGATCTAATAGTGGTGAACACCCCAAACCCACTCCCTACCTTGGAGGAAACCCATGACCAAGAAGAAGAAGAAGCATCACATGGTGACCTTCACGTTACACCACCCTCTCTAGTTAGGGCCAAACTCATCTTAGAGGAACCCCTTATTAGTTGGCTAAAGAAGAGCCCAATAAGAGAGATCACGGCCCACGATTGCCTTCCCATAAAGGAAAACCTTCCCATAGTGCACATCTCCTCCTATCACACCATAATCCAAACATCCTACCAAGTGGAAACCTTAGAGGACCTTCTCAAGGGCTTAGCTTGGCAATTAGATATGACTAGCATGTTGACCCCTATGGTAGAACAACCTAGGAGCCTTAGCCTCCTACACCTATGCATAGGGTCTATCACCTCGGTTTGCACCATTGGTTGCTACACTAGCGACCTCCTTCTATTCCTACCTACACCCGATGAGCCCAACTTTCTCCTCGATTTAGAGCTTCTTATCTCGGGTAGAAAGTCAAGCCCTCCACTCATGGCTGACCCACTTGCCAAGAACATTGGCCCAACTATCATGGAGAAGGATGACTTAGCACCTTTTGAGGATCTTGAGGACATGGAGTTCCTCCCCCTAGGTAACCCATTTTATGATCAATATGATCCATTCCAATGGGAGTCAAGAGACTCGTGTGACCCAAACACTTTATCCACCACCCACCTTTCCCTAAACCAACTCACAATGTTTGACCCAATTCACTCCATCTTAGACCCGGGTTACTCCTTGGGAGCCATGACCTTGGGCCACATATCCCTAGGTAATAAAGTTTTGCCCCACCCCATGATGACCACCTTCTTAGATCCATTTGATCCTTTCCAATGGGAGTTCAAGGGTTGTCCCACACCTATACACATGGAAGTCACCTTTGGGAAAAGCATGCATTTGTCTAGGCTTACCATACCCCTTGGCATGAACACTATATTGGGTCCATTCATTCATATCACCCACATGTCAAGTAGAAAGTATGAGTGGTCCATATTTGGATGTCATGGTCCACCTTCATGCATCATGGGTCTTAAGCATGTCAAAAGCATCTACGGATGTCCAGGTCCCCCTACATTCATCACCACTTTGCATGATAGGTTCACCTACGGGTGCCCCGGCCCAACTAGGCCCACCAAAGTCTACGTGACAACATTGCATGATAAGTCCACATATGGTTGCCCCGGCCCTCCAAAATCCATCAAAGTCTTCTTGGCATCAAAGCATGATTGGTCTACTTTTGGTTGCCCAGGTCCACCCATCACCCCTAGAATGTCAACATTCACAAAATTGCATGAAAGCCTTTGCAAGCACATAAGCAAAAAGAATGAGGCTTATAAGAGGCGGGCCGACTCTCATCGGCGTCACCAAGAATTCCATGAGGGTGACTTTGTGATGGTAAGGACGGAGAGGCTTTCCCCGGGAGCCAACTGTAAACTGAGGCCACGTGGGGCTGGTCCCTTCCAGGTCTTGAGGCGCATAGGTGCAATTGCCTACGAGTTAGATCTCCCTGAGGAGTATGGAATAAGTCCCACATTCATTGTTGCCGACCTAGTGCCATATAAGGGACCCACGGTGGTACCTAGTGAGGAGATTGAGCCTACTTCTTCCCTTGAGAGAGCACCCACCCATGATGATAAACCACCAGCCAAGAGAGTCCAGCGTGAACAAATTGAACAAATATTGGATGAACAAGTCACTACCACTCGGAGCAAGGTATATGAGGGCTATCTCAGCAGGTGGATGGATCGGTCTCGTTCGGAAGACTTGACGGCAGTACCACTTCTACACCTTCCAAGGAGGGAAGGATACTTACTCGACGGAGTCGAGTTCTCCGCACCCCGGGAGTATGATGTGGACATCACCTTCCATGCCCACATTCATAGCTCGTCTCCTCGCCCCGGTTGCATCCGGCATGGTTTAGTCATTTAATTTTGAGTCCTATGTAATTTTACTTGAGTCATTTGATGTAATTTGCATTTTATTTGAGTCATGTCCCTAGGTCTTGCATTTATTTTCCTATGTTTGAGTGTCATTAGAATGTGTAATGTGCTAATTGGGCCCATTTCTTCGGGCTTGGCCCAATGAGCTCCCCTACCCCTTCGGTTATTTGTCAATGAGTCTTTTGTCAGGGTCTTATTGTAAAATGTGGGTTTCCTATATATAGGGCCCCATTTCCTTCATTTGGAGGTAATGAATGAATCAATGAAAAATGCCATTTGAGTATCCAAAGCTTAGTTTAGTGGAGTGATTCCAACATTTTTTGGGTGAGAAACCCTAGGGGAGAGATTCCCCACCCTTCCCTCTCCTAATCCCTCTTTTTCACTCCACTTTCTCTCTCCTCAACACCCAATTTCGAATTTTCTTCTCTCTCCTCCTTTCCCAACCAGCTCAACCCCCACCTACCATCATTAAAGCCCTCCACTTCCCCATGGCCTCCATTACTCCACCCCCCTAGTCCCAAGGAGATCCCTCACCATTCCAACACCATCCTCCACATTCCAACACCACTTTCCCCATTCCAACACAATCAACCCCTTCCCCACACAACCCCACAACTTCCAAAGCATATTTGAATTTGAAATCCACCCTTCCCTCCACTCACTTGTGCCCCCCCTCACCTTCTCCTCTCACCCACCTTCCCAAATTCGTAGCTCCTCCTCCCACCACCTGTTAGACCCCCTTCCAGACCCCATTCTTCCCTTCCCCCACCTTAGAACACCCCCTCCTAGACCCCCTCACAGCCCGGGCTTTCCCCACACTCATCCACCCCCATTTCCCCTCCCATATACCCCATTCCCCCCCATCATCATCAACCTACAGCTCTCAACTGAAGATCTACAGCAGAGCAGCAGCTTGCAGCGGCCACCACGATCACCTCCGGACGAGTTTGAAGACCCAAGAGCCATCGTCGGAAGCGTCTGCCAGTCGCCTTCGCAACCGAAGTGGTTTCGTCTTCTTCCGATCTCTGAGCCATCCTGGAGGTCCATTCTTCCACAGCTGCGCGGTTCTGCCTTGGCTAAGGACCTAAACCAGTTTAGAAGCTCTACCACGACGGACCCTGAAGGAATCAGTCTTCAAGTTCTTCTTCAAAGTTCCTCTTTGGCCTGTCTAGTTTCAGATTCAAGAAGCAGAAGTTCATTCAGCATCCGGGAACAGAAGTTACCAATTTTCTCCCCCGAATGCGCGGTTCTGCCTTCTACAGTCTGCACCGACCCCTCCTCACTCTTCTGGTTCCACAGATTGTCTCCGACCTCTTCTGGTGTCCCTGTTTCTTTTTCTGCAAAGAGGACTCACCCACGGTTCTAACGGCGCTGACGGTATCAAATTTGGAATTCGGGAGCAGCCAGGACAGCCTCTGCATCCTACTGTTGGTGACCTGTCCCTGCTAGTCCGAGAAACAGAGGCCCTGTTCAAGCTCCTGCCCCAACCAGCAGCGACTCCAGAAGAAATTAAGAAAATTCTGAGGCATTCCCCTTCCAGCTAAGAAGGTTTTCCCTCTAGTTTTGTCATCGAAAAAATTCCTGATCAAGATCTACAGCAGCAACACCGACTCTCTATCCCGGCTCACAGACAGCAAGCAGATTCGGTGTCCACCCTTATTCCTCGTTCTTTGCTTTAGTTTCCCCACCCCGCTTGACCGGCTGAAGGTCCCTCCCTGTGTGGAGGTAGTATTGATTGTAATTTCTATTAACCCCCACCCCAAGATCCCCCTCCTACGTGAGGTGTAGTGTTGTAACTTGTTTGGGCAGGTCAAGCGACACCGCCGCGGCGTGTGGGGATCCACTCGCCTCCCCGCTCGCCCTCGTCTCCGACCGGGATCGATTTCTTCAATCCGGTCGAGTAAGTGCTCAAACCTTCACTCCACTTAGTGCTTATCTTTCAATATTAGTTCTAATTCCGCTGGTTATGCGAGTGAGAGCCCGATCCTCAAGTCCCATAAACTTGAGTGATCACCGTGGGAATATTGCAACCGGTGCCTTTGGCACTTTGTCGGCCCCCTTGATGTGGGCATCCCCACCCTTTGGGAATCAAGTCTTGGCCTTGCTGGCCCTCTACCAGCAAGGGCCCAACCCCACATCCTCCCCTTGGCATTGCCAAGTCACCCCGGGCTTGGGTGAGTGACGATAGAGCGGTGGCCCAATTTGGCCCGTTTTGAATGCGATTGTGCTTGCTTGCATTAGGTCCGAGGTCGTGTCACATCAGCAGGAGTCTCTCCCTCCACGGGGGTCCTACTAATGACAATTTCAACACCCTTTTTGCCAATCAGGGAAGCCTTGGTCAACTCCAATCAAGGGGAACCGGCTACCCGGAAAGAAAAAGCCACTTCTACGGAAGACACAACTGTCCCAGAAGCCGAGACTTCCTCAACTTCTGCTATAGAACCAGTATGCTGTCCGAGCCTGGCAGTAAACAGTTACCAGCCCGTCGTGGCTGCAATCTCATCTGTAAATACTAAGGCTGCTCTCTCGCCCTTGGGAGCTGCAACGGCAATGGATTTATTAATAGAACAATCCACCCAGCCGCTAGCACAAGAAACAAAGAAACCTCAAGAAGCTCTGGTAGTGTCTGACGAGGAAGTCTAAGTACTCGACCCTCAAGATGGTATTCCAGACTTCGTTGACCTCCAACCGGCACCTCCGGAAATAGAAGACGGAGGCCAGGCCACAGTCGATGAACTGATGGAAGTCAACCTGGGAAATGAGAAGGACCCTAGGCCTACCTTCCTCAGCGCTCAACTATCCCCAGAAGAACGGGAGCTGTACATCCAGCTGCTGCTAGAATACCGGGATTGCTTCGCCTGGACTTACGAAGAGATGCCAGGTCTAAGCCCCGCTGTCTCACAACATGAGCTAACAATCAGCCCTGAGGCCGAACCGGTGAAGCAACCACCGTGGCGCATGAGGCCAGAGCTCATCACCCAAATTTGTGCTGAAGTCGACAAGCTCATTGACGTGGGATTTGTTGAAGAAAACTAGTACACCACGTGGCTGGCAAACATCGTCCTCGTGAAGAAGAAGAATGGACAGATCCGGATATGCGTCGACTTCCGGGATCTAAATAAAGCCTGCCCCAAGGATGACTTTCCGGTGCCAATAACCGAGGTCATGATTGATGCTACAACCGGCCATGAGGCCCTATCATTCATGGATGGATCGTCCGACTACAATCAGATTTGGATTGCGGAGCATGACCGAGTCCATACTGCTTTCCGAACCCCTAAAGGCATTTATCATTACAAGAGAATGCCGTGACCGACTGAAGAATGCTGGCGCAACTTATCAGTGCGCAATGACCAAAATCTTTGATGAGTTGCTCTACCACAAGGTCGAATGCTACATAGACGACCTGGTGGTCAAAACCAGAAGAAAGGAAGATCATCTGCAAGACCTCCGGATTGTTTTTCAGAGGCTGAGGCAGCATGAGCTAAAGATGAACCCCATGAAATGTGCATTCGGAGTGTCGAGCGGAAAATTCTTGGGTTTCATCGTCCGATATCGGGGAATCAAGATAGACCCCGCAAAGATCAAGGCGATTCAGGAGTTACCTCCGCCAAGGAACATCTCCGAGTTGAGATCACTACAGGGCCGCTTAGCTTATATCTGGTGGTTCATTTCCAATTTGTCAGGGTGATGCCAGCCTTTTCACAAGTTGATGATGAAAGAGGTTCCCTTTTATTGGGACGAAGATTGCCAGGCAGCCTTTGATAAGCTAAAAGACTACCTGAAAACTCCTCCAGTGCTGGGCGCACCGGTGAAAGGACGACCATTGATACTGTATATAGCAGCTACACATAATTCTCTGGGGGCAATGCTGGCCCAGAATAATGAAGAAGGGAAAGAGCAAGCCCTCTATTACCTCAGTCGGAGACTGGTCAGAACTGAAGATAAATATACTTATATTGAGAAGATCTGTCTGGCGCTGGTCTTCGCAGTTAAGAAGCTCCGACACTATATGTTGTCGCATGAAATCAGCTTGGTGTCCAAAGAGGATCCCCTGAAGTACATCATGTCTCAACTGGCACTCAAAGGCCGCCTGGGCAAATGGGCGGTAATCCTTATGGAGTTTGATATCTCCTACGTGCCGCGCAAGGCTGTCAAGGGCCAAGCTATTGCAGACTTCTTCGCTGAGCACCCAGTGCCCGGGGATTGCCCATTGGAGCCGGAGCTTCCTAAAGATGAAACCCTAGAAGCCGTGCAAGTACAGTCCTCTCTATGACAGCTATACTTTGATGACGCTTCCAGAATTGACACCTCTGCCACTGGATCAGCCAGAGTCAGGGCAGGAGCAGGCATAGTCCTGAAATCCCCAGAAGGGGAAGTGGTGCATACATCATGTTCCATAAACAAGCAATGCACAAACAATGAAGTGGAATATGAAGCCCTGATAATCGGGTTGCAAATTGCTCTGTCCATGGGAATTCAGATGCTGGAAGCATTCGGAGACTCCATGCTAGTGGAGAGTTCGATGTGCGAAAGCAAGAGCTCCTCCCCTATCACCAGTTGGCAACTCGCCTGATGTCAAGATTTTACTTCATCAGCATCAAGCACATCAATCAAGGTCGGAATGCTCAGGCAGACGCCCTCGCTAAGCTGGCCAGTTCATTGGCGGTCCCGCCAGACACAAGCCTGAATATAACAGTGATCAACCGCCGACAGGTCCCCAGCGTAACAGAGGTCCTGGCCGACGAACAAGAGATGGAAGTAGCAGTCATCGAAGGGGTTCAGCAGCCCGATTGGCGAGAGCATCTCCTACGCTGGTTTCAACACCAGCAACTTCCAAAAGAAAAGGAATAGAGAATGAAGCTCCTGAGGATCAAGGATTCTTACGAGATGAGAAGCGGGACCTTGTTCCGCAGTATGGCAGATGCCCGAAGGAAAGTCCTACTCCGTTGCTTGTCTTCAGCAAAAGCGGGACAGGTGATGCAGGAGGTCCATGCAGGATCAGCTGGAGCACACCAGGCTGGCCCGAAGATGAAAATTGAGATAAAGAAGCTGGGTTACTATTGGCCCACTATATTTGACGATTGCTGCAGATTTGCCAAAACTTGTCAGAAGTGTCAAGAACACGCTAATGTGGCAAGGAGACCTCCAGTGCCATTGCATCCCACCCTACCAAGCTGGCCGTTTGCTCAGTGGGGCACGGACGTAGTAGGGCCGCTACCAGCATCTTCATCAGGGTGCAGATACATCTTAGCAGCTACGGACTACTTCTCCAGATGGGCGGAGGCAGTAGCACTAAGAGATGTGACGGGAGAACTAGTTGCAAGATTCTTCCGGCAGAATGTAATATTTTGGTTCGGGATCCCCAGCCGAATCATCTCTGATAATGGCAGTCACTTTAGGAACCAGAAGGTTTATTGGCTGGCCGACAAATACAAAATCGACTGGAGGACATCGTCTCCCTACAACCCTCAAGCCAATGGACTCGTAGAAGCCTTTAACAAGACCTTATGCACGCTGCTGGCGAAGACTGTCAAGTCTAATAAAAAGGATTGGGAAGAAAGGATGTACGAAGCACTTTGGGCCTATCGTACTGTCTACAAGACCCCAATCGGCTGTTCACCTTTCTCCCTCGTTTATGGGTCGGAAGCTGTAGTGCCCATTGAACTTGAAGTTCCTTCATTGCGAGTTGCCGTCCAGCACGGACTAGTCAGTGGTGAACAGGCCAATGCAGAAAGAAGATTGGAGGAGCTCGCCGAGCTCGAAGGAAAACGCCTCCGGGCACAGCAAAGCATCCAACTCTACCAAGCTCGCATGGCCCGTGCTTTTGACAAGCTAGTCAAGGGTCGAGAATTCAAGAAAGGAGACCTGGTAATGGTCAAAAGAAGAGAAGTGATGGCCTCCAACCCCAAAAGGAAGCTGGTCGAAAACTGGGTCGAGCCGTATATCGTCCGCCGAGTATATGAAGGGGGTGCCTACATCCTTGTAGACCACAAAGGAGTCATCCAGTTTTCTCCCCTCAATGAAAAACATATGAAGCTGTATCATGCAGCACAACCAACAAGCCCCGAGTGATCGGTCGGGATACCTTTCCCCTTGGTTTAGTGGCATTCCGCCCTAACCAAGCTACCTTTCTTCTTGGTTTAGTGGCGCTCCGCCCTAACCAAGCTACCTTCTCCTTGGTTTAGTGGCACTCCGCCCTAACCGAGCTATCCTTGCCTTGATTTAGTGGCATTCCGCCCTGATCAAGCTACCTTCTCCTTGGTTTAGTGGCACTCCGCCCTAACCGAGCTATCCTTGCCTTTATTTAGCGGCATTCCGCCCTGATCAAGCTACCTTCTCCTTGGTTTAGTGGCACTCCGCCCTAACCGAGCTATCCTTACCTTGATTTAGCGGCATTCCGCCCTGATCGAGCTACATTCTCCTTGGTTTAGTGGCACTCCGCCCTAACCGAGCTATCCTTACCTTGATCTAGCAGCATTCCCCCGTGATCGAGCTATCGTCACCTTGGTTTAGTGGCACTCCGCCCTACCTGAGCTACCCTTCTCCATTGGTCTAGTGGCATTCCGTCCTAACCAATCTACTCTTCTCCTTGGTCCAGTGGCATTCCGCCCTGACCGAGCTACCCTTTCCTTGGTCCAGTGGCATTCCGCCCTGATCGAGCTACCTTCCCTTGCTCCAGTGGCATCCCGCCCTGATCAAGCTACCTTCTCCTTGGTCTAGTGGCACTCTGCCCTGATCGAGCTTCCGAAAGAATACATCGCACTGCCATTACAAGCCTTACGTTCGAATTGGCACGAAAGCCCTTCCTTGCGTTAGCATGATCTCCCCGCTAACAAATAAACCCCTCTCGGCTGAAGACTTTGTGTCCTAGCTGGCATTCTCACATTGTTGCCACTGCGGGCCATCTACGGTCAACTAGGAGTCGAATATCACGCTTCGATTTGCCACCCTATACAAATAAAAAAAAGAAAGATAAGAAAAATGGGGTTAAAAATAGAGATACCCCGCCAGACTTGCTCCTATATTAGGACAAGTGCAAAATTGGCTATAACCCAGCTGTGGCGAAAACCCGAAGGGGCGCTGCAGGTAAAATCGGGTACCCCGCCGCGTAGAAATCCGAAAGGGCGCGCGGGCAAAAGCAAGAGGGGGCTGGCTCCGGCGAAAACCCGAAAGGGCGCTTGAGTCAGTAAAGTGGTAATTTCCAAATTCCTCTCCTATTCTCCACCCAATGGAACTCCGAAAGGGACAATCATCAAAGACCTGCCGGAAATCCTTTAACGAACCCGGGTCGACCCTCGTCATCATCGGTGAGATCGGTCGATCTCTACCCTCAACTTGGACCTTACGTCCCTGTTGATAATCCCATCCTTGTTTCAGCAATAACCCATGCCAATGAATAAACCCACGTTCGACCCTCGTCATCATCGGCGAGATCGGTCGATCTCTACCCTCAACTCGGATCTTACATCCCTGTTGATAATCCCATCTTTGCTTCGGCATGTGACCCATGCTGATGAATAAACCCATGGTCGACCGTCATCATCATCGGCGAGATCGGTCGATCCCTACCCCTAAGACTTGGACCTTCCGTCCTTGCTAATAAACCCACCTTTGTTTCGGCAATAACCTATGCAGATTAATAAACCCACATTCGACCCTCGTCATCATCGGCGAGATCGGTTGATCTTTACCCCTAACTCGGATCTTACATCCTTGTTAATAGACCATATCCTTCGCTTCGACATCTAGCCGGTGTCGACGAACCAAAGCAGGATCCAATCCTCGTCATCATCGACAAGGCCAGCCAACATTTTCGTGGTCCAGTTCTTCTGCATCCCAAATTCAAAAAGAAAAAAAAAGTGGAGCAAAGAAAATGGGGTTAAAAATAGAGATACCCTGCCAGACTTGCTCCTATGTCAGGACAAGTGCAAAAATGGCTACAGCCCAGCTATGGCGAAAACTCGAAAGGGCGTCACAGGTAAAATCGGGTACCCCGCCGCGTGAAAACCCGAAAGGGCGCGCGGGTAAAAGCAAGAGGGGGCTGACCTCGGTGAAAACCCGAAAGGGCGCTTAGGTCAGTAATGTGAATAAAAAAATGAATGATGAATAATGATGAACCATCCTCCATCCAGAAGGCCATTTGCAAGGCCGAGGCGGAACCTTCATCCGATATCCCACTTATACACCCTTTTCGACCCTTGTCATCATCGGCAAGATCGGTCGCTACCCTTTCCGGTTTTTGTCATCATCAGCAAGACCGTCCACCCTTTTCGACCCTTGTCATCATCGGTAAGATCGGTCGCTACCCTGTCCGATTTTTGTCATCATCGGTAAGACCGTCTACCCTTTTTCGACCCTTGTCATCATCGGCAAGATCGGTCGCTACCCTACCCGGTTTTTGTCATCATCGGCAAGACTGTCTACCCTTTTTCGACCCTTGTCATCATCGGCAAGATCGGTCGCTACTCTTTCCGATTTTTGTCACCATCGGCAAGACCGTCTACCCTTTTCGACCCTTGTCACCATCGGCAAGATCGGTCGCTACCCCTGTCCGGTTCTTGTCACCATCGACAAGACCGTCTACCATTTCGACTCTTGTCATCATCGGCAAGATCGATCGCTACTCTTTCTGATTTTTGTCATCATCGGCAAGACCGTCTACCCTTTTCGACCCTTATCATCATCGGCAAGATCGGTCGCTACCCCTATCCGGTTTTTGTCATCATCGGCAAGACCGTCTACCCTTCTCGACCCTTGTCATCATCGGCAAGATCGGTCGCTACTCTTTCCGGTTTTGTCATCATCGGCAAGACCGTCTACCCTTTTCGACCCTTGTCACCATCGGCAAGATCGGTCGCTACCCCTGTCCGGTTCTTGTCACCATCGGCAAGACCGTCTACCATTTCGACCCTTGTCATCATCGGTAAGATCGGTCGCTACTCTTTCTGGTTTTGTCATCAACGGCAAGACCGTCTATCCTTTTCGACCCTTGTCACCATCGGTAAGATCGGTCGCTAACCTACCCAGTTTTTGTCACCATCGGCAAGACCGTCTACCCTTTTCGACCCTTGTCACCATCGGCAAGATCGGTCGCTACCCCTGTCCGGTTCTTGTCACCATCGGCAAGACCGTCTACCATTTCGACCCTTGTCATCATCGGCAAGATCGGTCGCTACTCTTTCCGGTTCTTGTCACCATCGGCAAGACCATCTACCCTTTTCGACCCTTGTCACCATGGCAAGATTGGTCGCTACCCCTATCCGATTCTTGTCATCATCGGCAAGACCGTCTACCTTTTCGACCCTTGTCACCATCAGCAAGATCGGTCGCTACCCTGTCCGGTTCTTGTCACCATCGGCAAGACCGTCTACCATTTCGACCCTTGTCACCATCGGCAAGATCGGTCGCTACCCTTTCGACCCTTGTCATCATCGGCAAGATCGGTCGCTACCCTTTTTGATCATTGTCATCATCGGCAAGATCGGTCGCTACCCTTTCGACCCTCGTCACCATTGACGAGCCCGGTCAACTACCCCCTAACCTGGGCCTTCCGTCGTCGTTGATCAACAAAACGTCATTGCGTCGACATTTGACCCATGTCGATGGTTATAACACACCTCTCATCACCAGCGGCAAGGTTCGCTAGGTGCATCTGCCTACGCTACCTATGTCCCACCTTGGCAAAGGCCCTGTTCCGGGAACGGCTACGTCGCGATGGAGCGAACACCTCACCCCTTCCCTGAAGGCGTGAGCGCTCTCCTGCGCCATCGGCATGTATCCCCAGGTTTGGGTAATCAGCCAGAAGAAAGAAAAGAAGGAAAGAAAAGAAGTCGTGATCGAGGCGACAAACAGAGATGTCTTCATTAATATGACTTGTCGGAATACATTTACGCCCGGAACATCCCCCGGGGGTACATAAGCTCCAAAAAAAAAAAGGAAGCGAGCCCGATCAAGGAAAGAAAAAAAAACAAAAACAGAATGAAATCACGGCAAAGGACGCCAGAAAATATCTGCCAACTCCAAGAGGCCCAGTGAGGAGTGTCAGGTCAATTCTTGCAGCTGGGCCTCAGTAACTGTCAGCTGCGATAACCTTTCGTCCAAGGAGGCAAGTTGTCCTTCGGCCAGATCAACTTCTTCTCTTGATTGGGTTTCGAGGTGCTCGCCTTCCTGCAGTTCGGCTTCGACCTCGGCAAGCTCAGCGCGCAACTCTGCCTCCCGTGCCGTGAGGAGCAGCCGGCGTTCTGAGATATTGCCGACAGCGTTTCTCAGCTGTTCCATGGTCACCCTCAAAGAAGAAGCAGCAGTGCAGCAATCTGCCCTCTCCAGCTTCACAGCCGTCAGCTGACAGAAACCTCTCGGCTCAGGAACTCCCGCCTATTGGCGTGCTTTAATAGCATTACAACCCGCGGAGTCCAATCATCCATGGGGCAGCCGAATGCTAATAATGACCGGGAGAGGTGGTCTACCAAGCTCCTCAGCTGCACATAGGTCAGGTCCGGAGAAGCTGACATGGCCCGCTGGAGATTGTCCAAAGACTGCCATACCATGTCATCAGAGAATCGTAGGCCTAGTGGCGAAGTCTCAGGGAGCTGAAAATCCACCCTGCTATCTATGTCGGCCCAGATGTCATCGGCCACCCCGAGGGACGTCGATGGCAGGGTCTGTATGACACCGACTCCTGGCCCAACAGTTGCGGTTACGGCTGCCAAGGGGCCCTCTATGACGGCAATTTCCTTTCCTGCCCTTTGGGGCGAAGTCATGACGGCCGTCTCAGCGGCTGAGGGTGCTTGCTCCTCCCGAGTAGTCTCACGGGTCGTCAACAGAGGGGAGCTGTCTATAACCGATAAGGCTTCACCTTCTTCCGCAATAATCTCCCCCGCTTCTACTTCCGGGAGAGCACTTGGCTTCAGCTGTAGCTCTTCGCCGGCAACCAGGGCTTGAGTCCCCGCAACCTCGATCAGGTCGCCAACTTCGGCAGTCACACCGGGCTCCCCTGAGGCCGCTGCAGCAGCATAGGTCCGTGGAAGCCGCAGGGCGATGGGCCGCACAACAGGTGGAAGAGCCGATTGACTAATATCCACGCCAGGAAGGGGTATGCGGATCATTACAGCTGGTGATACCGCCTCAGCCTGCATTGCACATACGTACATCAGCCAGTTGGCTTGGAAATAAAAAGAAGTGCTGCAGGCGGGAATCAGAATACTTCCTACCTCAACCGGCACTATATTTAAGCCTCCAAAAGTGGCCTCTGAAGATTCTGGCCCTTCTCCTGCAGTCGGGTATGATGGCCCGTGCTCGGCTCCCAATAGCCTCGGAGGGCTAAACGTCAACAGATCACTCTCATAAGCTGAAGAAGCCCCGACGTCCTCAGCCTCAGTGTCGACCATCGGGAACCCCTCGTCCTCGCCGGAGCCGCCACCATAATCAACTTGTTCAGAGGAGGATGATTCTTCTGCTTGTTCTCGGACCTCCGATACCTGAGCGGGAACCGTGCTGCTAGGAGGAAGCCCTCTATCCAGAATCTCCTTAGCGGTCTCCGCCTCGGGAGCATCCGTTGGTGGAATATCCCGGGGCTAGTCCCTTGGAAGCCCTTGCTCTCCGATGGCAACCCCTGCCGTGGCACCGACCTCAGGGAGCAGCGTGGGTCGAACATCGACTGGAATTGAAAGACAATAAATAGTCAAGACCCGACTGAAACCATAATATGCCACCAAGCTCTATCGACATGCTGCAAATTACCTTCTATTTCTCGATGGGGTGTCGGTGAAGGCAAGCCACCCTCAGCGGAGGCCGAGGGGGCTTCCTCCTCTCTCTCCCCAGCAGTAGCTCCGGTTGCCGCCTCCAACCCAACAACGGCGGAGGTAGTGCCAGCAGCTACTAAAAGGAAGGATGATCAGCCAGGGCGGCGGAAATAAACAAACAAGCCAGGCAAGAATAAGAAGTCACCTTCACCCTCAGGCCCTTGCGTCCAGGCGGCCTCAAATTCGGAGAATGACGAAACCCGAGGAAGGGGAACTGTGGACTCCTCTTCAGCAGCCTTCCTCCGACGTGCCCGAGTAGCGCGGGACTCTGCCCTCTTGGCTTTCTTGGCCCTACTGATGGCCTCCCTGACCTGGGACCTGGTTCGCTTTCGCGAATCCCCAGGGGGTAATGGTGTCGTAGTCGGAGTTGGCTCTGGAATATTAAAATATGAAGGCTTCTGTGCCTTAGATATCAACTCCCTACAGTGTCGGGTCGCCTCCATAGAAAGGTGAGCTGCAAAAGCACATAAGTGAGAAGATGCACACTGACTATAGAAGAAGCAGCTTCAGGGCTGAAGAAGAAAACAAGCATTACCTGGCAGCCCCGTATATCGAGGACTAAGCGGCCAGTAAAGCAATACTGGCGCCTTGTCCCGGGAAGCCGCCTCGCGGATAAGCCAGCACACATCACCAATTGTTTCACTTTTCTCTGCCAGTTGAGCCAAGTCTTCATGGCCACAGGATGACAAGTGATGATATAAGCTCAAGTGGTCGAACCCCCAGCCATCGACATACTTGAAAGATATCAGAAGCTGATGGTCCCGGATGGCTTCTAACGGACTCGAAATTGAAAGTCCATGAGAATGAAGCAGGGCGAATATCCAGGGGGTGTTGGAATATAAGTCAGCCCGCCTGTCTTCCCTCCTGATGAAGGTCCGGTAGGGATGAAAACGGTCGATTTCTGGGCGCCAGCCCACCACAGTAGGAAGGGGTTCTTCCACCGGAAGGGGGATTGTCTGAAGAGCAATCCGGTCACTGCTGACCCGGCACAACCCCCAGAGGGTCTTCACGTAGTCATCCTTCTTGATCTCTGGCATCCTCGGGTCGGCCTTGGGTGACCTACCCTTCACAGCTTTCCTGGCCTCTATATATGCCATCACCTCGGTGTTAGACCAGGATTTCTGCCTCTTCAAATAGGAGGGGTCAATATCCAGAATGGGTTCCCGCTGGGAGTCTAAAAAGCGGCGTTCGGCAACATGCCAGCAGTCCTTCCGGAAGTTTCGATAGAAACCCGTTCGCGCATTCCACCACTTGATGAAGTCTGGAGTCACTCGGGGTAGACGGGCCGGGGTTGGCACCCTGAATGATACGTCCTCCCGACGATGGAAGTAGTCCCACCATGTGCGGGCTTCCTCCGTAGTCGTCTGACCGGCCCGATGTCTGTTCGGAAGACTGAACCGGGCTGAAGAAGAAGGAATTTGCTGGTCATATCCAAAATTCCGGCCGAAACGAAAAGGATAATACGGCTCCAGCCACAGTAAGCCGCTCTTTCTAAATACAAGAACACTGGGGCGGATAGACAGTGCCCAATCGACCAGTTCTGGCTCCAAGATGGGCCGTGTGCTCTTGGACCTGGTGACCTGATGAATGAATTCCTCTGTCTCAAACAACCGGCACTGCTTCATCCTGTTGACTAGAGGACTGGAGCTGGCAGCCAAGCTCCAAAAGTGCAAAACTCCTGGGGAATCTGCCGGAACCGTAGTCAGCTTCCCCCGAATAGCAAAAAGCTGATCCGCCAGTGAAGACGGTTCAGCGCTAGCAAACTCGATCATCCGTGGCAAAGGACGATCTGACTGCATCGACCGGGGAGCTGCTTCTGGAAACAGGGTGCAGACCCAGGCGTTAAAGAAGTGAATGGGGCCAACTATCCGTGAATTCCTGGGGATGCGCGACTTGTGCAAGTCCCCTAACATTTTATATATGAGGCATAGAGCCACTGGGCACAGAGACAACTTTGTCCCCCAGGCCATCAAACAGGCGGGGTAAATCGCTTCCGGCTTGATCACCGTCTCGTCTCCTTGAGGAAGGGCGAATGAACAAAGCCAATAAGTCAGGTACGTAGCACAATGTGTAAGTGCGTCAACTCCTGTGGGATTCGGGCCGACTTGCCGCCCTCTCCCTGAGACAGCGGATATGTCGCTTGGCGTCGAGCCCTCTTCTTCCGCGCCACCGCTGTCGGAGCCACCGTGGGGAAGTCCTCATAGTGCTGCTCCCTACCAAAGAAATATTGAAGCCATGTGCCCATCCGCACGCGTCTCTTTTCGCCAGGCTTTCGCGCTTCCCGCGGATCAAGCGTCAGGCGCAATAGGGTGCGATACGCCTTCATCAGATAATGGTAGGCGAAGCCCGTGAAATATCTACCTTCGCCATCCGTCTGGTCTTTCAGCCAGTCTGGAAAACAAACTTCTTCATACGGCTCCCTGTCTATGGGAAGCCGCTCAGCTGGGAAAGACTCCAGAGATCTAGTGAAGTCTCACCCTCTGCAGTGTAAAAAGTGTTGTATTCTGGGCAGAAAACTTCAATCATCCCACAGCACAGACCTCGGGAGATCGGGTACCTGTACCGGGAAGCATATACACTCTGGTATACACCAGCATGCACCAGGATGGGGGCGTACTGCCGTAACACAAAGTCTGTGAATTCAACTGCCCCCGGTCCGAAGGCGTGAGCATCGGTGGCTTTGAGTTCTCCAAACCACCCCACTGAAATCTGATGCTTAAACCGGACCGCCAAGCAGTCTAAAAGGAAAGGCTCATCTCGGTATCCCCAGTGGAGCGGGGCGAGGAATAAACCGTATACGGGCTTCTCCCTGTCAACGCGTCCGGCAGTTTCATTCCAGCGAGCTAGTGTATACTGCGGTGCTCTCGTCAGCATCCCGGCCTCGGGGGATAACTCCTGCACTCCAAGCACGGCCCCCCATTTCCTAGGCTCGCCCGGGATATACATAGGCATACCGTGAGTAACTGACTCAGTCACACTGTCTCGCTCCGCCAGTAGAGCTCCTTCGGCTCGACGGACAAGGATTATATCGTGCTTCCCGCCAAGGTTGAAGCGCTCCAGGAATGCCATCAAGTGCTTATCTTTGGGATGGTCCAGCCTGACGCCGTCCCCTCGATCATACCTGAACTGGTTGCCGTCAAGAATCAATAGGCGGCCAGTGTCGATAGTGTCGGTCTCTGAGTCCGAGGACTCGGCCACCACAGCTACATGTCGAGGCCCCCGATCAAGGGAATGCACATTCCCCCAGGTCACAGCGACCCGGGATGCGGAAGAAGATGATCCAGATGCCATATTATCTGTAAAACAACGCCCAGAGGTGAACAAGCAGAGTCAGAAATCAGTTGATCGAAGCAATATTTCTGACAAAATTCCGGCAGCATCTCCCCAGCTCGGGGGTTTGCCGAAAGAAAAATGGAAGCCGTCCACAGAGGGAGCGGCCCCTAAAAGTAGCCATATGCATTAAGCTAAGGCCGAATGGGACACTCGAGGGATTTAGCTCCGAGGACAAGTCCTACGAGGAGCCTCCCGGGGCCCGAAGAGCGGGTTCAAAACCCAAAGCATAATAACAACTCAACTCACCGGCTCGCTCAAAACCCAGAGCCCACTCGGCACCGCGGGAGGAGGAGAAAGGGAGGAGAGAGAAAGAAGATTTGCAAATGAGAAGTTGTGAAGAAAAAATGAAGAAGAATTTGATTTATAGGGGGGCTCCACCCCTGTTAAAATGGCGCGCCCCGGGGCGCGCCGTTTTAAGCCATTTGCACGCCGCTTTTAGCGGCGCCGTTTTAACTTCGAAAGCCCAGGGCGCGCCGGATTCGGCCGCGCCGTTTCAATCCTGAAGAAATGCCACGCCGTTTTAAACGGCGCCGTACAAGTCTCCTGCCTCGCCGGATTAGCGTCCGAAGCCGGAATTAAGTGCCGTTCGAGCTTCTGTCAACCAAACGAAGCTCATCCGTAGGCCTTGCCGCATTCCTGCCTTACTTGCACCGCCTACGTCTGGGGGGTATTTGTTGGCACTCAAAATATAATCCTTCGGCAACCAACCCGCAAAGACGAATGATACGGCCCACTGAAGCACAGAAGCTGATGAAGACTAGCTTACTGAAGGCTCTTCAAGCTCCCAGAGCCCCGAGCCACCTTGAAGGGAACACCGGGGACTTCACCTTAGGAGAGTCGGAATGAACCCACAACCAACCGGTAGCGCGACCAAGCCTACCCAATGATCCGGCATCGACCTCGTCATGCCGCTACCCCACATCCGTCGCCCGACCAAGGACGACGGTCTACCCAATGGCTCTCCTGAGGGGGAAAAATGTCCTCGGCCGTCCATAACAAGGGGCCGAAGGTTCTGTCAGCAAAGGGCCCCGATCACCCGACATGGGTTCGGCTCCTCGTCATAATGGGCCCATTAGTGGCCAATTGATCGCCATTCAAGGCAGAATCATCCGGGATGCAACACCATCCCACAAAGAAGCCTCGAGCACGAGTCCGTCTCAACCAGAAGCACAAATCACAGTGTCGAAGGCCGTGCCAACAGGATACCCGTATGCTCGGGCCAGACACACGCGGAGGTCTGATCAAGGCCGTTCGTCATATCGAGAGCTTCCTCGACACCACGTCAAGGTTTTTCAAAGGCCAGGGCGAAAGGAACAGTCAACTGGAGTCTCCGGAATCATCCCCGGACCCACCGGCCGGCCCACGCCGAGCAAACGAGTCAAAACGACGCGTGAAGGGTCACCGGCGCCGCTTAAAACGGCGCCATCAGAAAACAATGCGCCCATTGTCATTGGGGGACTGCTTCCCGGCGCCATCAAAAGCGGCGCGCCCTCTTCCCAGGGCGCCGGATCAACAAGGCTATATATATAGCCTGCCTTCGAAACACAAAAGAAAAAAAAGGGAGAGAAAAGGAGGGGAAGAGAATCAAAGAAAAAAGGGGAATCAGAGGGTTTTCTTCGTGGCGACTGGAGAGCCCTTTCTCTGAGTGTTCGTTGGCCGCCGCTGCCGTCCCCTGTAATGCTCTGCTCAAACCTCCCGGTGTCGGAGAGGAAGATCGACTACTTCTTTGTCTTGTAGGTGGGTCACCGTCGTGTTCCCCGTCGATTTCCCCCTTCTGATTTTCTGTTTTCGTTCCCCCTGCTGCAATGTAAGTGAGGAAGAGGGGGAGGGGCGATGATACGAGCCTTTCCTCCCCCCTTCTCTCACCATTACTTCCTCCCCATCTGCTTCATCTGTGATGAGCCTCTGTTAATGTAAACAGTGGCCGAGCGACAACGCCGGCGCCGGAATATATACGCTGTGTACATACCCGTGCTGTTCACGGGATGAATGAAATGCTATTGTGGTTGATGCTCTATCCTTTCTCCATGCCTTCTCTAATCTCTTCTCGAATGTGCATTCGATGATTTTCCGGCATATGTACTCCCATGTAATCGTTTTCCCCGACGATGGATGCTTCCTGGGCTATATGAATCATTCTCCCCCTCCCGGGGCTTTTCTTTCTTGATTTTTAGTATAATGGCCGGGCTCTGCACCGTATACGCCATGGATCCTGTGATCGGAGACGCACCTCTGTGCGCATCTCTGTCTATCTCTATCCGGGGAGCACGTCCTCACCGCCGATGTGCCTCTTCTCATAGGCCAAACCGGGGGGGATTACCTCTGTCTTTCTTTCCTCTTCTGTGGCGAGCCCTCGCTGGTTTGTTTCCGAACGTGATATGTGTATATCCCCTCCCCGGACCCTCATGCTAATCTCATAGCATGCCAGCATCAACTCACTTAGCCCGCGGGTTTCACCGTCTTGCGCTACTCTTTCCGCCCCGCTCGGATCTTCACAGTAGTATGCTCTGTAGCATCACTCCAATGCCCGGGGAGGGGAACATTCCCCCAATCTTCTACATCAGTCATTCGACCGGTAGAGGGTTCGTCCATCGATGACGAATATCCCCATGGGCTATTGGATGCACAGCAATGGGCCCACGCCCTACAGTTCAAATCCATGGTCCTTAATGGACTTCGTGGTGGCCGTGGGTTGTGTCTCCCTTGTAGGCTAGCCCTCGGGAGTTCCTTCCTCTATTGGTTCTCCCGATTCGAGTGTTGTGGTGACTCAGGTCACGTGCCCCTCGTAGGCTAGCCCTCGGGGTTTTCGCTCTCATATTGAGTCGCCTCATTCACTCACTGTCGCCCACGGACTCGGTGCCCCTAGCAGGCTTGCCCTCGGGGTCTTCCTTTCCGTTCGGGTTTGCCGGTCACCGTTGCGCCACCCGGCTCTCAGGGGTTGCTCCGCCACGTGAGCACTCCCCGCTTCTCCCCGACAATCCTCCGGGATGGGGAGATGCTGCCGGAATTCCGGCTCGAACGAGTCTAAACTCGGAACGATCGCCGCGCTCGAGTCTGAACCTCGCGCGAGCCCGTGACTTGACTTTTTGGACGGCTTGGGACCGATCCACGAATAATCAACTCAATCAACTTTCAAAATCTCCCAAAACATTTTAATAAATCCATAAATAAACCAACAAAATCTTGGTGTCCGAGAAATTGGGCTAAATCGGCGCCGTTCATGCATGGCACACCTTAAACGACGTGCCTTAAAACGGCGGGCCCTTCCCGGCGCACCCCAATCAGGCCGCGCCGATTTAACACATCTTTTCCATTTACCTACGATTTCCGGCGCCGTATTAAGCCATTTACGTACGTTTCAGGGCGCCGTTTCAAGCATTTTAACCCCTGTCTTCGCAAACGTTGCACCGGTTTCACGCCGAATCATGTCGTTGTGTCGTCCAGTCTCTTCCCCGCTCCCGAGATGATTTCTGGTGTCAACCATAGAATGAAGCAAACTCTTCGATCAGTGAACTGAATAAATTAGCTTGTTCGAGCTTGAATTGATATGTCTCGAGTTTTCGCCGTTATGCCTTAGTCCAGGCATTCGTGTCGCGTCAATGCATGCTTGAGTGTGCGCATCCTCGGCATATCAAATGACATTGCCGGAAGGTCAGGCTATGCCTGATCGGAGGTCTTGTTACGCGTGAAGGTGGCCTTCAGGCCTAAGTCCTCCGCCATGTACCGAGGCCCACCCAAATAAATCGTGTGTAGTCAGTCATAGCATCTCACATGATCACTCGCATGCTCTGTATCCCTTATTCCGGCCTCGATAGCCCATCATCTCGGCAATTAATCAAAGGTTTTCCCTCCTCGTGGGGGATGTAATTAACGCCATAGCCTTTATGGTATGGCGGACTGCTGGTCCCGACCGAACCTCACATTCGCCCGACACGGGTCAGAATGAGCGCATCATAAAATTGTCACTCATGTGACTGGCACGCCCGCGTCGTCAATTGATCATTCGACCACCAGTTGGTCAGTTGGTCGGTCGACCCGCGAGCGAGAGAAAAAAAAGGTCACGAACAACAGGTTCTGAAGTTGACTCAAAAAGTCATGAAAAGACAGTCACTACTGTTAAGCTGAAGTGACAATAGGTCAACGCTACTATTCAAGAAGTGACAACAAGTCAACGCTACTTCAAATTGTGAGATAGAAATCACATTGAAAGGTCGGTGCATATACCTTCTATTTGTCAGGTAAGGTCGATGCACATTCATACTTTTGCATATCAAGGTCGGTGCATATACCTTCTACTTGTCAGGTAAGGTCGATGCACATTCATACTGTTGGACATCAAGGTCGGTGCATATCTCCATTCCTATTCTGAAGGTCGTTGCATGTGCAGAATGGTTGCATATCAAGGTCGATGCACATGTAGTGTCTAGGTCATAACAGGTCGATGCATGTGCACTCACGTAGCTGAGCAGGTCGATGCACCTTCATACACTTAGGCTATCAGGTCAATGCATATGTCCCCCTAAAATCTTCATGTTAGAAAGGTCGATGCACATATGCATTACAGTCTATAAGGTCGATGCAGGTATGCATAGTATGCGCTATCAGGTCAGTGCATCTTGTGTATCGCATTTGCTAAGGTCGGTGCATACCATAGGCAGGTCGATGCTAGTTAGC
Source organism: Amorphophallus konjac (assembly GCA_022559845.1). Taxonomy (NCBI): domain Eukaryota; kingdom Viridiplantae; phylum Streptophyta; class Magnoliopsida; order Alismatales; family Araceae; genus Amorphophallus; species Amorphophallus konjac. Next base: position 97,379,817 of record CM040118.1, on the reverse strand, counting down.
TAGCGTGTGCAGCTAAGGTCGATGCATATAAGCTGACTGATCTATAAGGTCGATGCATATGTATTTATTGTATTCTATTAGGTAGATGTACATGTGAGGTTTTAGTTTTATCAGGTCGATGTGCATCTGATGGTCACTGCATACAAGTCAATGCATATTCATATATATTGACATACAAGGTCAGTGCACATTCATACACTGTGTCATGTAAGGTTTGTGCACATCCACTCACTATGTCTCTAAGGTCGATGCATATCTGCTATGCATCGATACAATTGTTGAACCTCATGCATTCACTCATATTATTTACTCTGTGTTCAACATGAGATCAATTCTGCATTCTCTGAATGATAGGAGGTTTAGTAATATTAAGATTGACTTGTTAATGAATCTTCATACACATTCTGACAGGTACAGCTAAATCATGAACTTTTTAGACAACTAGTCATTTGATCAAGCATCTGGTATACAACTTTCAACAAGAAGAAAGGCTTCTGACTCAAAGTTTAAACCAACACTTCAAGCCAACAGGTCGATGCATCAAGTGGACGTTACAGAGCAACTAAAGTCAAAAACACAAGGATTACTTAATCCAAGTGATTGAAGAATTCAATGGTCACGTGGGTTCGTTAGTTCATCCTCCAAGGCACGTGTACCCAGGAAGCTTATGTTTGGGTACTTAATCCAAAGCAGACAGTCCTAGAAAGGATCTGCCACATGGACCTACTTTTATCCAGATTCCAACATGTGGAAAGCTTCTCCTAGAAACCCCTTGGCGGGAGTGCTCCCTCCACACGCTCTCGAAGAATGAAGTAGGGTCCACACTATTCAGGCATATTGAGAAGAACCATCTCTGGCGCCCCTGTTCTATAAATAGGGAACATTTTCTTCCAAAAGGAAGAGTAGAATTGTGGGAAAATGAGAATTGAATAGCGTGAGCTCCAGAGAAAGGGAAAGAAAGAAATAGAGAGGCAATAGTGAGAGCAGCAATGAGTAATGCCGAATTAGTGCTATCAAAGGAAGAAGGGTAGCCATCTGAGAGAGAGAGAGGCCACCAGTGAAGAAAGCTAGCCAGTGAGTGAGTATGAGATTAAAAGAAAAGAGAGAGAAGTTCAGAGTAAGAAGGAGATCATGTGAGTTTAGAAAATCATTGAAGATCATATCAGTGTTGGCCTCTAGATCAGATCTAAGCCAAGTTTCTCCTGCGAGAGCTATATATTCTTGCTTTCATCTTCGTTCCTTGGTTTTCCATTTTTGAGTTTATCAAGCTGTGTGTCAGCGTTGTAGAGGAGTGGTTTCTCTAGACAGCAAGCTGTGACGCTCAGCTGTAGCAAGCTATAATGCTCAGCGGAAGCAAGCTGTGTGGCTCAGCGGAAGCAAGCTGTGATGCTCAGCAGATGTAAGCAAGCTGTGATGCTCAGCGGTTCAAGCTGTGAGTCAGCAGAAGCCTCACTCAGGTTTGAGTAGGGGATGGACGTAGGTCTGTGGTAGCAGACCGCACCATCTAAAAATACTTTGTGTCTGTGGTTTGCTTGCTCTGTTGATTCATGATAGATGTATGCCTAGGCTCGTCACTTTTGCATCTGGTTAGCCTACATTATTCTGAGCATGTTGAGTACTAATCTGAACAGAGATTGCACTTTTAATTCTGCTCAGCTTGCTGATTAGTGTGGAATCCATTTACACTGAGTGTTTTGCTAGGCTTACTGATAAGTAGAGTCACTGTCCTCGTGCCAAGTGTTTGTGGTTTTTCACCTATCAGATTTCAATCTCTCTAGCTTAATTTGAGTTAGAATTAGAGTATATTTGGGTTTGAGTTTTTAATTCCGCAATAGTTTTTAACGGGGATCCATTCACCCCCGCTCTGGATCCGTGCCTTGCACCCAACATTGCCATCTCCAGCGCAAGGGCATTGAATGCCCGCTGACCTCCTGTCATTCACACGCAGGTAGGCGGTTGCCTCTGCGCAGGCACGGCACTGGGGCGGACCGGCCACTCCGCACAGGGAAGGTCTCCCCTCTCCCTGCTCCGTCGCACTCCTCGCGAAGCAGCCACGTAGAAACCAGGCCGGTCGCAGTAGCAGTAGCAGCAACCGCGCCATCGACAGCGAAGCAGTAGCAGTAGCATCAACAGCAGATAACAAGGAAAAATAATAAGAAGAAGAGGAAGTAGGGGCTCTCTCTCCGAACAGGACCCTGCACCCCCTGCTTTCCCTATAAATACAGGCCCCCATGGCAATAAGAAGAGGGGAGATGCTGAAGAAATTTATGGGGAATCCCTGCTGTTGGAGCTGAAGAGAGAGAAAGAGTTTGAGAGAGAAGAGAGAGGTGAGGGAAAGGGAGCAGGGAGCTCCAGCCCTTGCTTCCTCCCCCTTCTTGTATTTTCTTCCTTTTCTTGAGTTGCTCTCACGATGTATTCTTCTCCCCTGATGTGAAATAAAGAAGCATTACATTTGTTTGGAAGTTTTTGTGCCGTAGCTCTCATCGTGTTCATCCTTTGATGCCCATGCCTTCTCTTTCCTCCTCGCTCCCCCTGCTCGCGATGCTTTTCTGCTTGCTGGCTCTTACCGGTGATCAAACCTTAATAGGGAGACTCTCCTCCTCTCAAAACCTCGTTCTGGGATTTAACCCCGGAATGAGCACTTTTGCAATGTTTGCTATTGCAGTTTTGGGGGAAGAAGTGCATGTGCCTTGCAGGATGGGTCTTGGGTTTATCCACTCTCATGGATATGATTCAAGATTCTCGCTCGATTGAGCTCCTGCGGGCTACTCCCTGATTTTCCTTAGCTCTCTCCCGAAGTGTTCCAATCACTCTCGGATCTCTGGGGACTCGCTTCCTCATAGCGTGGTTCCCGCACGATCTCCCTCAAAGGGTGAACATTGACGGCCATGCATCTTGGTTATAATTAAAGTCCACATTTCGGAAATGAGATCATGGCGGCTCATGGGCCATCGGGGTCCCTTGTAGGCTAGTCCTCAGGATTTTCGTGCCCAGTTTGGGTCGTAGGATGTTGTTGCTGTTGTGTCTCTATAGTTTTGATAATGTCAACTACTATGAGTCATCATGAGTTGATGATGTCATTCATGTATTGATGATTGCATCCATGAGTTGATGATTGTACTGTCTTTTGATGCTATGAAACCTAATGAAATTGATCTCACCTTGATTCCTTTATATATAAACGTCAATAGTTGAAAGTTGCTAGCAGAATGCTGAAAAGAACAGGATTTAGTTCTGCAGATAGAACTGGTTTCAAAAGGTGTCGACTCTAGAAGTCGACTCCCACTAGAAAGTGAGAAAGGTCAATGCACATGAAGAATATTTTGGTCAGCAAGGTCGGTGCAGAATAGACAGTTCTTGCAAGTCAGGTCGGTGTAGTGGAGCTGGTATGCCTATAAGGTCGATGTTGAAGCTGTTATTCCTATAAGGTCGATGCAGCTGAAGTGGTTATGCCTATAAGGTCGATGCATTTAAAGAGGTCCGTGCCTATCAGGTCGATGCAGCTGTACAAGTTTACCGCTAGACATGTCGATGCTATTTTGGCATCTCATATAAAGAAGGTCGATGCAACTACATGCCGCTACTTTAGACTTGTCAGTAAGGTTGACGCGACGGAGTGGACCATGAATCTAAGGTCGATACACTTAGAGTTGATTAAAGGAGTAAGGTCGATGCATATGAACTCTCTATGTTAAAAGGTCGATGCATAAAGTTCCCTAGTGTCATTTTTTGTTGACACAGGTCGATGCAACAATGTTAAGATAGGTTGAAGCATTAGACTAAGGCCATAACCAAAAAGGCCAGAGCACTTAAGAGACAGGTCGATGCACTAGTTCAACCATTGCCTGGTCAGGTCGATGCAGAAGCACAATCTTCAGTCTGGACAGAGACAGGTCGATGCATGAGCTCTATTCAATAAAGAAGAGGAATTGTTTAATGAAGTGATTTTGAGAGCAAAGCCTTAATGCGTCAAAAGATCATGTCCTTTAGGCTGTTATTAAGATAAGCTCAAGGGCACCAGTAGCCTAGTCCTATGGTCAGATCAGCAACAGCTGCAGGCTCATCTAGTCATCAGCTGTTCAGCAGGATAGCCTAATTCTCCATGTCAGCAGATTCCAAGCCAGCTAAAGTCCTCTGTAGTAAATAGCATTTCAACAAAGTAGCAGCAACAAAAGAAGGTCAAAGCAACAGAAGAGCATACCTAAGCACTACCTTAAGCCAGTATGTTAGAGCATCAAAAAACTGCTTAGAAACACTAAGTCAAGGTAGACGCTGTTGTACTAACTGTTGCCAAGAATGGTCGATGCTTCAGACAATCCAACTCATCTAACTTCGAATTCTTTAACTTAAATCCAGATCTGATAAGGGAGGTCGAACCTGTAGTGAGTAAATCAATGGCACGTGATCCCAGGTAACAAATGATGGGCACATGATTCAAGGTGAACAGTCTAGCAGAAAGGATCTGCCACGTGGAAAGCCTCTCACTTCTACCTGACACGTGGACTCTCGGATCAAAGCATCTTCTAGAATTCCTTTAGCAGGAGTGTTCCCTCCACACTCCCTCAAAGAATGATGTGGGGACCACACTAATCAGGCCATTGAGAATAAGGAGTTCCGGCAACCTTGTTCCATAAATAGAGTACTTCCTCCTTCGAAATGTAGTCATGAAGTGATAGAAGCTGCTGCTACGAAGAAAGAGGAAATGAGAGATCATAAAGAAGAGATCCAGTGTGTGAGTAGAGGAGAGAAAGAAGAGAAAGTTCTGTGAGGGAGATCGTTAGAAAGAAGAAAGAGTGTTCAGAAAAATAGAGTATCAGAGTTCTTGGAGTGAAGGTGGAGATCTACTGAAGATCAGTCTGTGTTCTGACTCGTGGATCAAATCCAGAGTCTGTCTACTCAATTGAGCTGAATTTTGTTGTGTTCTTTCATTTGTTTTCTTATTTATTTTCCATTGTTACATTCAGCAAGCTGTGAGGCTCAGCTATAAGAGGATTTATTCCTCCGGATAGCGAAGTTGTAAGGCTCAACAGATAGAAAGTTGTATTCCTCAACAGCTGTAGGGATTCGTCCCCAAAGCTGTGGATCAGCAGTTCAAACTATTTTTCAGCGGAAAGTCTTACTCAGGTTTGAGTGGGGGATGGACGTAGGTCTGTGTGTAGCAGACTGAACCATCTAAAATCTTTGCGCACCGTGGTTTATGATTGTGTGTAATTGTCCAACTCCATATATTCTATCTCCTTCACAGGTGTTGACACCCGTTTTATGACCGATAAGTTGAGTCATCTCCTTATCAATTTTTATGATGTCCCGAGTTGTTCACCAGTTATTGGGCCATTTTTTGGTCACTTTTGGGCTTATTTTTATGGGTTATTCTCCCTGGTTGGGCCTAGCTCCTTTGATTTCTCGTCATTTCTCAGCTTATTGGGCCTAGATAAGGGCTAATGAGGGTTTTTATTGTGGATTAACTTGAAGATTTATCTACCTTTATCTCTTTTGCCATGACTCTTGTCCATGCGGTCTATCGTACGACCGTATGGTGGGCGTTGGTGGTCCTTTGCTAGACCGTTAGGCATACAGAGAGTCCCATTAGGTTTCTTTAGTCTTATCTCTTTGTGGACGATTGAGCCATGCGGTCTATCGGTCGACCGTTTATGGACCCTTGCGGTCTATCGCAAGCCCGTTTGGGGAGACAGAGAGTCCTAGTCTGTCTGTTCTTTCTTTCTTCGACCGTGGACGAACTAGAGTCATTGATTTGTTGATTTCTCTCTGAATAGAGACTCTTAGAACCTTCTGTTTGTTTCTGTGGACTCTTGAGAGTATTATCTTCGAGATTTATCTAAGTTCAAGTCTATTTTTGTGTCATTATCTCTCCAACTCGACCAGAGGGTTTGGGGGTCTATAAATAGAACACTTGACTTCATGGCCTGAGGGAGGAGATTTTTGGGAGCTGCCACGAAGTGCTGCTGCGTTCTGGAGCGACTACCAACTAGGGAGAAGTCCTTTCTACGTCCTTAAGGCTTCTGGTCCAGGGAGTATTGAGTTCCATTGGTTTAGTTTGAGTCTTTTCTCTTAGTTTTCTCTATTCCCCTTTGCATCTTCATAGCATATTCCCTCTTCCTCTTCCACGTTCTCTGCACTTACATCACGTTTTCAAACATCCTCCTATCTTTTCCACGCCCCTCAGGGGTTAAAAAACCACCAACCCCAGGTAGTCACCCTTCCTTTTATGCATCTTAGCTTAATTGCATTATAGATACTACACTAGTCCAAGGGCTTATTGGGTTGTGTTTCTTTGTGTCTACATTCTTCTGCAGGTTTACAAGACTCATAGCATGAGGCCCAGCTCTTCTGGCCGGCCGGGAGGGGTAGAGATTCAAAGTTTCACGTTACTATTCTGGGTTCTCTTGCGGCCGTTTTGAAGACCGTTTGTAGATCCTAGGCGGTCTATCGCAGGACCATTTGGCGTTGTCTGACGGTCGTTCAGAGGACCGTTTTCTTCTGCGATGCCTGGTTTCTCTCTCCCGTGGGCGGGTGACTTCAGTCGGCTCTTTCCAAGGTACGTATTGTGGTTTTACTGCATTATTTACCTTGGTGGCAATCACACTTTCTTTTTTGGGTATTTATCATCTAGTTCATCATTTCTTCTATGTCTTTATTACTTTTAGTTGCTCCATACCTACAGTGTGTGTTTTCCTTTTATCCCTTTGCTCCATGCCCCGGCGTGTGTTGTTTTTCTTTATTTCTGCATTGTTAAGATGACATGCCCACGAGTTTCATGTTGTTTGCTTGAGTTAGTGCACCACTTGCTTCCACATCCTTCATATCTCTCACATTAAATTCATCCACACACATCACTATCATCACCATCACGACAAAAATATCAACAACGCCTATTTTTTGGCGATCACGGTGGGACATCTAGTGCGAATCCTGATGAGTTTCTGTCTGACCTGCTGTTCTTAGTTGTTCTCAGTTGCCCTTGTATTTTTTCTCAATTTTCTCGTATATTCTCTATTGTTTCCTGCTCTCTGGTTCCCTGGCGGTCTCCTCCCTGGCAGTTTCGGGCTTAAAAGTGGTCTAGCGATAGACCATCTTATCTGTTTGCGGTCTCCCATACGACTGTTTCTCCAGCTACAGGTACGCACACCGAGGTTGCTGTTATTTCTACAGTGTTTGGCTGTGTTTATTATTCTTGGGTGCTATCTGGTCTCCTCCTCTGTTGTGACTTACATATATATCATTGTTTGCATATTGCTTGCTATTTCATAGGCTAGAAATTGCATGCACTCCGTTGTACATAGGATCATTCATTTTCCAACATGTCTTCCTACGACCTTCCCCATTCCCATGAGGAATCTCTTCCCCAAGGTCTCTTAGAGGACCCGCCCAGGGTCATTCAACTTCCATCCGGAGAACGGTCCGTCCCTCCTCCATCCTCTATTTCCATGGAGGGTGCGCAACCCTCCCCTTCTACCAATAATCCCACTAGTCACATCTTACAAATGATAGCCCAGTTAGATCCGGCCTAACTTTAGGCCCTTTATCAGACCTTGCAGGGGTCTAGTGCCCCGTCTCCCACGATTGCACAGGGTCTGTCCACCACCTCTGTCTTTCAGTCTAGGGTTGGTGGGCCCGGGGTTCCACCCATTCCTATTGATCTTACCCCGGTTCAGCCTAGGGTCCTTCGATTCTCCAGTCTGGAGGCGGGCCAGTCCCCTGGCTCGGCCCCTCAAATCCTCAATAAAGGGAAGACCATTCTTCCCTCATCTACCCAGACTGATTCTTATAGGTCTATTCCATCGGCGCCACAAGTCCTTGTTGGCTCGGCCGATTTTACCTGCCCTCAGCAAGGGGCGGCCCATGTTCACTCCAATTTAGGTCATCCTTCGGTCCAATATCACTCTTATGGGCCTCCCCCTCCTTCCGTCTACCCTTCGGCACCTCGCCTCGAGCTTACTCCTTTCACTCCACCTACTCCCTCTCGGGGGCAGGAACTCCTCGATAAATGGGCCGCTATGCAACAAAAAATTGACTTCCTCCAAAAGTAGGTTGGCCCACAATCCCTGGCAGACGTTCCCGTTCCCAGTTTCAATAATATCCGATTCCCTCCCCAATCTGAGCTCCCTACATATCGCAAGTATGATGGGAACAACAATCCTTTTATTCATGTGAGAGACTTTATGTATGAATCGGCACAGTTTCAGTATGATGACCGCCACATGGTGTATTTGTTCCGCCGGTCACTAGATAGAGTTGCACTAGAGTGGTTCTATGCTTTGCCATTAGAAGATGTCGACAGTTTCAAAGTTGATAAGGAGAAGTTTATTCAAAGGTTCTAGGACCGGGTCGGCCCAGAATATCCGTTTACAGATCTTGTGGCCGAGAAAATGAAGGTAGACGAAGACTTTGCCACATACGTTGATAGATGGAAGCAGATGGCCGCCCGTGTGTCGGGTCATATTCCAGAGGAGGAGAAGGTAAAGTTGCTCATATCTAATGCTACACCCACTTTCCGCAACATATTGGCCATGAACGATATTGCCAAAATGCACCAACTCTATAGCCGGGCAAGATTTATTCAAACCCAGTTCAAGGACTCCCCCATCCATTCTCTCTTCGAGGCCCAAACGCCCAAATATAATAGAAAACCTCAGGGGCCCGTTACTGAAGGAGTCCAAACCAATGAACAGGTGCAAGCCGTTGCATTCCCCTTCCCTAACCAGTCCCCTCCACTCCTCTTCCCACAAACTCCCCGTAATTCCCAATTTTCCACACCATAAAATGTCCAACATGTTTTCCCTGCTTCACCAAACACCCAGGATACTTTCCCCACTCCACAAAATGTCTTCCCTGCTCCACAACAGCCACAACAACCTTCACAATATCACAATGTTCCTCCACCCAATGGCTACACCAATAAACGCCCGGCTCCGAAAAGGGTGCAATATCCTCCTTTGCCCGAGTCCCTCACGGACATCTTCTCAGCTCTCATGTCGATAAGTGCAATTCAGCTTCCTCCGGAACGGCCCAACTGGAACCCGGCCGTTGATCAGTCTAAATACTGCATGTTCCACCGGTAGCCCGGGCACACCATTGAAGGATGTTTTCAGTTCTGAGATCTGGTATACGACCTACATGAAGGGCAACGCATTGATTGGGCCGAGATGCATAAGGCCATTGTTGAGATCAAAGAGAAATGAAGGCAAGCACCGAGGCAGCAAGTGTAGCAACAAGCACCGCAACTGCAGCCACAGCCGTAGCAGCAGCACGTTCAGGACTTGGGGATCCACCAAAACCCCATGCCAAATCATCCGCCCGCTCCGCAACCTCAGCCACCAGCATCTGCTCAGGTTAATCTTGTTCAACCCCCAGCTCCTGACGCCGGGTGGTCCTATGCCGATGAAGCTTCGGTACAGCGGCTCATGGCACTCCCCCGCAATTACCGCAATACTTCTTCCCCCGTCATCCTCCCGCCTATCCATCAAACCCCTCCATCTCCCGTAATTGCCAAACCCCTCATTCTACCACCCGCTTCCCCTATTGTTCCGCCCATCTCCACTCCACCGCCAACGCCTACTCTCGTCATCAAGATGCCTCTATCAAGCCCTTCACTTGTCATCCCTTTACAGCCTGTTATCTCCACCACTACTCCCATAACCCCCGTTACTTCCTCTGCTGCACCATGCATCCATCCCGTCGGGCCCATCAACCGCTAATCTCAAACTTGTCTGATGCCGTGCCAGCCTAAAATATTACCCTAGGGAGCGGGAGTTTGTTCCACAGGAACTATCCTTCCACCGGTGCACCTACGCCCAATCCCCAGTCCTCTTAACATGCTACTGATCAGGAGGAGGCATATCCGCTGCCGGGAACCCAATATGATTTGCTCCATCATTAGGATAGGGTGCCTACTAAAATTTATGTGCTGGAATTGATCAAGAGGTCCACGCTTCACCAAGATGCACTCCGCAATTTTTTGCCAAAGGTTATAGTAAATGAGGACATGGCAGTGGATAGCTTACCTACAGCCCTGGCTACCGTTTCCAAAGGGCTGGCAATCACATTTTCTGAGACTGAACTAGCACCTCCCGAGGCACGCCAGATGCCACAATGCATTTCTATCATTCTAAACAAAGTAAGCATAGACGCGGCATTGGTAGACACAGGGGCGTCTATTAATGTCTATCCTCTCAGCACTTTAAGGGGCTGCAACTTGTCAGAAGATTAGCTAAGGCTGACCCCAACTACCATTGCCGCATATGACAATTCTAGAAGGGCATGTCACGGGGTAGTCACCATTCAAGCAGAGCTTGGGCCTCTAACAATGCCAATTGAGTTTTATGTGCTAGACATCGACCCTATGTTCAAAGCTATCTTGGGTCGACCGTGGATTAACAATCTTAATGCCATACCATCCACTGCCCACTAATGCCTCAAATTCCCTTTTCAAGGGAGGGTGGTCAAGGTAAAAAGCATATCCACGGTCCAATCGTTAAAGCCGTCTCGGAAAAGATTTTGCCAACACTATGGCCCAGCAGTCGGCCTATCATTTCAATTTTAGACCTTAGTTTTTCATGGGCCTATGCACCACGTAAGCCCACCACTGTGCCAGTCAACATCAAAATAAAGCCCCAGATACAGGATTCAAAGGGTTGGAACATGATACTGAAGCTGGGTTATCAGCTGGGGAAAGGTCTCGACGCACAATTACAGGGGCAGACCAAGCCGGTCCCAAAGGGTAGAAAAATGAATAGAAGAGGCCTTGGTTATCGAGAATCCTCAATCTCAATTTTGAGTGACCCAGGGCCATTAACCTGGGGCTACCGCCAACATTTTGTCAAAGGTCCTCTCCAGCCAGGCACATTGAAGGCATCGCCAAGTCAGCCCAAGAAAGAAGATACAACTTACATATTTGACAGCCCGCCATTGCTTCCAAATGGGCCTGTTGATGATATGATCGACTTTAGCCAAGCATTTGCAAAGTTATTTCATGAAGAAGATAGTTGCCAAAGAAACCAGGAGGTGCGGCTTGTGTATTATGGACAAAAGAAGCCAGTCGTCTGCCCGCAGGAAAGGGGGAGCTCACCCGTCATTTTTACTTGGTCTCATTCCCGCTTGTTCTGATTCTTTCAAAAGCTAGCATCCATACCTCGCTCACCTCCTATCTTGATCAATCCATTGCTATTGGAGATTCCTACTGATTTTCTCATTGTCAGGACATGCACTTGCTGTCCACCGGTTGATCTATCAACTCCTTTCTTCTCCTCCTCTGATCCTTTTCTCGATCTCTTCTGTCCGTCCATGTATCCCCTCAGGCTCCCTCCTCCGCCTTCTTCTCCATCTTGTTGCATGATCACCATCGACCTCCAAAAAAATGTCAAATTTGAAACATAGGTCTCAATGGTGGATTACACTATCTTCTCTCCATCCTCCTCCCAGGGGCATGAGGCCCCTGCTGCCTCCTTTCCACTAGATTTTCTCTCTCCTAGGTTAGGCGTAGGGCCCGTCGAGTCTAGAGAAGTAGAGGCTGTTAGGTCTAGAGAAGTAGGGTCTTATTCTAGGTCATCCAACCCATCCTTGCTTGAGCCGCGCCCATTGGCACGACATTCTAAATCCATTCTTGATAGGTTCTTACAAGATCTAGCTCAAAGATGTCGTGCTCTTCTTAAATGTCCAGAGTTCATAGCTACGGCGATTGTGATCAAAGAAGACGAGGAGCAAGACAGGGTGTGGAGTGGCGACAGATCGGGAGTCTATGAAGTCATGGATGAGAAGGACCTAGTCGATTGTGAGGACAGCGATGTAGACGACACTGCCGACTTGTATGCGCAAGGCCTAAAGAGATTTGACGAGCCATCATCCGTAGTGGATGAACGTACAAAGGAGATAAATTTGGGAACTGAAGAGGACCCCATGCCTATTATTGTTGCTGCTAGTCTCCCTCCAGAAGTTGAAGAAGATTTAGTCAAGGTTCTAAGGGAGTATAATGATTCTTTTGCCTGGTCTTACGAGGACATGCCGAGTCTTGACCCCTCCTTGGTGGAACATCGACTAGTGCTTAAGCCAGGGGCAACACCCGTAAAACAGAGGCTAAGAAGATTTCACCCCCACATGGCCTTAAGGATGAAGGAAGAAGTTGACAAATTGCATAAGGCCAGGTTCATTAGAGTTATTTTATATCCCCAGTGGGTGGCGAATATAGTCCCTGTCATCAAGAAGGATGGAAAGGTGCGCATTTACATCGATTTTAGGGATCTGAACAAAGCATGTCCCAAGGATGATTTCCTGCTACCTCACATCGACGTATTGGTGGACAACACCGCTGGGTATGAAGCATTGTCATTCATGGATGGTTATTCAAGATACAACCAAATCCGTCTCGCTCCTGAAGATCAAGAGAAAACCTCTGTGACCACGTCCTGGGACACATATTGCTATGTGGTTATGCCGTTTGGACTGAAGAACGCCGATACCACTTATCAAAGGGCGATGATGGCTATATTCCATGACATGATGCATGTCTACATGGAAGCTTACGTGGATGATATCTTGGTGAAGTCAAGGATGAAAGAGGAACACCCCGCCATTCTAGCTAAGGTGCTCCAGATAGCTAGGGAGTACCAGTTGAAAATTAATCCAAAGAAGTGTGTTTTCAGAGTCTCTTTAGGGAAATTGCTAGGTTTCATAGTTAGCAAAACGGGGATTCAGATTGATCCTAACAAAGCAAAGGCCATCATAGATATGCCACAACCTTAGAATATTACGGAGCTTCGAGGATTGATTGGATGCTTCCAGTTCATTAGAAGATTCATATCCCAGCCTTCTCAGAGGTGCCGCCCGTTTTATGAATTGCCAAAGGCGGGGGTCAAATTTGAATGGAATGAAGACTATCAAAAGGCCTATGAAGATTTAAAGGAATATTTATCCAATCCCCCGATTTTGTAACCTCCTGTCCCTAGGAAACCTCTGATCCTATACATTTCTGTTATCAAGGACTCTCTAGGGGCTTAGATGGTGAAGGCAAAGAGCGGGTAGCTTATTACCTCTCTAGATTATTTAACCCGGTAGAGGCCAAGTACACTACCATGGAGAAAACTTGTGCCACCCTGGTTTGGGTAGCTCAGAAGCTGAAACACTACTTTCTAGCCCACCCAGTTAGGCTAATCTCTAGAATGGATCCGATCCGCTATCTCCTAGAAAAGCCCATCCTTTCTAGTAGGTTAGCTCGCTGGCAGAGCTTCCTCTCTCAATTTGACATCACATTCGTTGTTCAGAAGGCAGTCAAAGGGTATGCCATCGCTGAGCACCTTGCCCATCTTCCTATCCCCTGCACGGACTCTATTCAGGATGATTTCCCTGACAAACATATCTCTATTCTTACTCATCATCCCTTCTGGTATCTGCACTTTGATGGTGCACTCAATTCCCAAGGCCGAGGGATAGGTTCCATTTTTTTCACTCTAGAAGGGGTGACCATTCCTTTCGCTTATCAGCTCTATTTTCCTGCTACCAACAACATTACTGAGTATGAAGCTCTCCTGGCTGGATTAAAGCACGCCTACCTCTTGGGCACGCGCTACTTGAACATCATAGAAGATTCTTAGCTCATTCTGCGGCAAGTTCTGTCCACTTACCGCACCTGTGACCTGAAGCTCAAGCCATATCAGGATTTGGTCACTCTCTTGGCTAGGCAATTCCATAAGATGATCTACATCCATACTCCCCGATCTCAGAATATCCTTGGCGATGCGCTGGCATCGCTCGCTTCCTCCTTATCCTTCCCTCTCAGTCGAAGCACCGAAACCATCATCGTTCAGAGATTGGACGCACCTTTGCTTCTGGATCCTTGTTATGACAACCTTAGGAAAACTGTAGAGGCTAAGGCTGAGAAAGAAGATTTGAAGGAAGTATCCTTAACAAAGTTAGAAGAGATTCTGGAAGATAAAGAGTTGCCATGGTACCATGAAATCGAGCTGTATTGCAGGGATGAATCGTTCCCAGAAGGAGTAAATGCTGAACATCGTAAGGCTATTAGAAGATCCACCTTGAAGTGCACTATCATTGCTAGAGAACTGTATAGGCACACTCTTAATGGAATGCTCATGAGATGTCTAGACGATGATGAAGCTTGGAAGGTGGCCGAAGCAGCCCACTCAAGTGAGTGTGGAGGTCATGTCAATGGCCAAGCTCTAGCGAAGAAAATCCTCTAGCAAGGTTACTATTGGCCCACTCTAGAGGAGGATTGTTCCCTCTATGTTTGGAGGTGTCTTAAATACCAACTCCACGCTGATAAAATCCATGCTCCTGCTTCATCTCTTCATCCTCTCTCTGCTCCTTGGCCATTCTCTATGTGGGCCTTCGACATTGTCAGCCCGCTCGGTGATCCCAATTCTCAGACCAAACAGAAATCCTTTATCCTCACCGCCACTGAGTACTTCACCAAATGGGCCGAAGTAGAAGTGTACGTAGAGATCAAAGCTACCATGGTGTGCTGCTTCATCTTGAAGAATATCATCTCGTAGTTCAGAGTACCAAGCAGCATCGTCACCGACAATGGAGCCCAGTTCATCTCTCAAGAGCTCCAGGATCTCTGTAAGAAGTTCAATATTGCATTGCATCATTCATCTCCATATTATCCTCAAGGTAACGGCCAAGCCGAAGCCACTAATAAAACCCTTCTTAAAATTATAAAGAAAACTTGCGAATCTCACAAATTCTCTAATTGGCCTGACCGATTAGTGGAAGCTCTATGGGCTTGCCACACCTCCATCCGTACTCCTACGGGGAAAACCCCCTATGCTCTCACTTACGGGATGGAGGCGGTGCTCTCATGAGATCCTGATCCCTTCCCTAAGGGTACAACTCGATAAGGAACTTAATCTCGATGAACGTCGAGAGACGTTGCTCGTCCAATTGGAACTCTTGGATGAGAAGAGGATGAATGCGGCCGATCACGTGTTTGTTTATCAAAAGAGAGTTTCGCGTTATTTTCAAAAGAAGGTAATTGAGCGCAAATTTTAAATAGGTGATATGGTTTTGAAACGTAAATTCGTTAGGTCCAGAGGTCCTAGGTCTAAATGGCAACCTAACTAGGAAGGGCTGTCGTCATTAAAGAAGCTTATTCAGGGAACGCATATCTCCTAGTTAACGCAGAAGGTGAGGAGCTGTCTCACACTTAGAATGGGTTGTATCTTAAGTGTTTTTTCCCTTAGAATCTGGCTAATGAAGGCCCAGTAGCAAGGTGTCCCTTTCCTCAAAACACAAAGGAAGATTTTGAGTCTGGCAATCACACACTTCACGACATCCCTGGTCGGGTTCCCCGGTTTTGTGTAAACACCATTTCTCCCTGGCCATGCTTGGGGGAAGTGAAAGTCCCTGTCTGTTTCTCTCTTCGGCTAAATCTAGGGGCAAGAGGCGAATAAAGGGGGTGATAACTGATCTGACACCCTAACGAAAGAGATGTCTCAAATAGGGGCAGTCCCTTATGACCTGATTCCACAAGAGAAAGCAATAGTACTATCAAAGAAAAAAAAGAAATAAAATAAAGAAAAGAAAAGGAGCAAAAATCAAGGCAAAGCTAAAAGCTCATTTCAAAAGCTCAAAGCTCAAAGTCCAGAAAGCTCTAAAAGTATAAAACTAGGCACGGCAAGAGTGGCAGTACAGTTTTCCCCCGGGACGCTATGAGCCCAGTCGTATGTGTGCCTAATGAGGATGAAGGTTCGATGATGGACACAAAGCCCTAGCGCAATAGACTGAATCTCTGAAGGGATCATCATGAGAAGGATTCAAGCCCTAAAAACCTCTATACCTGGTCTAGGCTTACCTCTCGAACTCCTTGTTTTTCTTTTTGGACTAGAACTGTGCCCTGGGTATGGCCTCGGCAGAAGCGCCATCATATAGATTGGCCCTGGCCGGGGATTGTCACCTCAAAAAGTACGCCAGCCTCAGGAGATTCCTAGTGGGATAGGTAGCGCTCTTGTTGCCGGGACGAAGTTAGCTTTCAAAATCCCAAAAAAATCAAATATTTTAAAATTTAAAAAATTAAATATTTTGAAATCCAAAAAAATTAAATATTTCAAAACTCTCAATAAAATTAAATATTTTAAAAACTCCAAAAAATCAAATATTTTTAAAACTCTAAAAAATCAGATATTTTAGAATCCAAAAAAATCAGATATTTCAAAATAAAAAAAATCAAATATCTTCAAAAAACTCAAAATACCATCATTCTTGCATATTCATAACATGCATTTGCATTCATATTTTTCATTACATTTTTTTTCCTATTTGATAAGGCTTCACCCCTTGACCAAATATCGAGGATTGGTCATTTTCTAACTTATCACAGGCAAGGGGTTGAGTCTAAGAGCGGAGCTAACTTGTTTTCTTGTTTTAAGTATGTGCAGGCGCAGGTTCCAGAATTCAAGTTCTTAGGTTTCTCTATCTCCTATCCCTTGCGGTCTATTGTTAGACCGCTTAATTTTCTCTAGCGGTCATGAAGAGACCGCTACCCTCACCCGAGAACCAGAATTCTCAGGTTTCTCTGCTTCTCCTCTCTAGCGGTCCTACGATAGACTGTTTATAGTCCTCTAGCGGACCAGTGGCGACCATATGCCATTCCCGAGAACGTGAAAACTCTGAATTTTTTTGGGTCTTTTTTCTTCACGGTCTATCGCTAGACCGTTTTTCCTTTCAAGCGGTCTTTTGTTAGACCGTTTGGCAAATAGAGAACTCTGTCCTTTTTTGATCATCAAGCTATAAGTGTAATATCAATGCACATCTTTCAAACCAATCTTTTATTCCATTCATCCAAATTCACGATACATCATTCTATCAATAAAATTCAAAATTCATGATCATGGAATTCAAATTACATTCAACTTTCCATCCGCACGGGGCCGGATCTTGCGTAATTCCTTCACATAAGCACGATACTCC
This sequence comes from Amorphophallus konjac, assembly GCA_022559845.1. NCBI lineage: Eukaryota > Viridiplantae > Streptophyta > Magnoliopsida > Alismatales > Araceae > Amorphophallus > Amorphophallus konjac. Next base: position 97,362,879 of record CM040118.1, on the reverse strand, counting down.
TTGTCACTTTCTTTCACTTCTGCTTGCAAGGCACGAACGTGGATGATCTCCCACATGGTCAGAGCACTCCGGACTGCCTGCTCGTCCTCCTCGGTCCTGATCTTCCTAGCTTGAAGGGGAGGGTAGTGAGATAGTGCTTGAACCGTAGTGCGGGGAAGCCCGATTTGTAAGTAGCACCGGTGCGGGTTGTAGATCGCCAAGGTAGTATTCCCCACTAGCTGTAGGTCTAGTCCCAATCGCTGAGGTAATTTGAGAGTAGTGCCTTGAAGAGCCCGGGGTCGCATCATGAACTTGTCAATTGGCAAGGTGTTGAGGTAGAGGCGCCAATCGTCCCGTGTTTTCTTGTCCGTAGTCCGGCATTCAACCTATTAAGAAACTTCAGATGCACCTCCTATATAGAAGAGTGGGTGGCTCCCAGATATGCTGCTAGCTGATGCAACATCCTCCTTGGGTAGAAATTTGAGTCTAATTCTCATCCATCATTCGAAAACAATCATTGACCCAAAGAGAGGACACCCTAGAGAAGCTGAACTAAGGCCTTCATAGAGGTAAGAAAGGATAGCTTGGGAGATGGATAAACCCCGCCACAACCCACTAATGATGCTAAGGTTTTGAATATCTAAGAGGTGGTCGGTGGTAGGAAAGAGCAAGACACCGCACAAGCAAATAGAAGTAGCTTTGGCTATGGCTTCATACCTCCCCCACTTGTTTTTGCAATGAGAAGTGATCCATTCGGCCATGGGTATCAAATGGATATGGCGAGGGCTGGTCATGGTTTTCACATCCTTTGGGTTATGTATGAAATCCCCCAAGATGAGTGATGGGTCTATAGGTTCAACTGTATGGCATATTAAGTCTTCATCCCCCACCTTAGTCTTCGGAAGGGCTAGGTAGGTCTCTACCACTTCTATAAGGACAGTAGCTTCAAAGGTTGGGAACATGAAAGTGTGTGTTAGGGGATGCCACAACTCCACTAAAGTTGAAATGCTAGGCCAATCATAAGAAATTTTCTGAAAGTTCTTGACTAGAACTAATAAGGGGTGTAGGTGCCATGCCCTTAGGATTGAGGTAACTTCTAAAGGGAGTTCTTTTATCATGGGAGCCACCCACTTCAATCTAGAGTAGCACCTTGGACCAGGAAGGAGCTAGAAAAAGGAAGAAGAAGAAAGAAGAAAAGAAGGGAAGAATGCCATGAGAAGAAATTTAAGGAAGTTCATGAATTTTTTAGATTAATTTGAACTTACCTCTCTTGAAGGGCTTGTGCTCAGGTGCTTGGGGATGGAAGTCAACCATTGCAGCTCGCCATGTCCCCTTCTAGCCACCTTTGGCCCGGTGTAGGCCACCTCTTCCATAGTGCTAGCTTCAAGGCTTCTCTTCATGATGATTTGGGTGATTTTGAGAGAGTTTTTAAGGTTCAATGCAGAGATTTCTGTGAGCTACGAATTTTGAGTCTATTCCTAGTTATAGGGCTCTAATTCTAGTCCTAATGCATTACGATTGAGGCTAGTTAGCTTTAATTTAAGTTAGGATAAGTCTTAGTGTAGATTAGGAACCTCTATCCACGGGTTAGGACTCCCACGGAGAGTCCCGCTCGGATTTAACTTAGTCTTCGCCCTTGCGGTCTATCGCGCGACCGCTAAGCTCCCATAAGCGGTCGTCAGACGACCGTTTCTTTCCTTCCTTCACCGCCTTCTCTCCCTTCTCCAAACGGTCATGTCGCGACTGTTTGTCCATTCATGCGGTCTTTCATTAGACCATTTTCGAGCTTCCTATCCTACTTTCATCATCTTTTATAATCTCAAACATCAGTTCTCTCTCTTGCTCTCCTGCTCTCTTGGTCAGTCCTAAAGGTCGTTGTTAGTGAGTCAGCATTCACATCCACACATTTTGCATTTGAAAAGATAAAAAAGACAACATTTTATTAATCAAAATATCATGAACATATATGCATGCATAAGTACAAAATCACTCCCCAGCGGGTCCCCCTGCTGGACCTCCGCTGTCCCCGGTCCCCTCATGCCTCTTCGCCGATGGGCACATGGCTGAGCTCCCCTCCTCTCGGTGGCGTTGGTGCTACTCATCCTCCTCATTCCTCCGTTGCCCAGAGGAACCCGTAAAGTAGTCCCGGTGTCCACTACGTGCGACGCTCTGTGACACACTGTGGGAGGACCGTCCGCCCACTAGCCGGAGTGCCCTCTCCAGCACCTGGATCTCAACTCTCAGCTCCCTCACCTTTAGCTAAGAATCCACCACCGCTGCCGCTCTAAGTCTGTCCACCTCTGCGCGAAGATGGGCTACCTCAGCCACCTCGGCTCGGAGTCGCTCTGCCTCTGCTCGAATGCGCTCTACCTCGTCAAGTACCGTGGTCAGCTCTCTCATCTACATAAGCATTCATCATGGTTAGTCATTTTCATTATCATAAGCATTAGTCAAAGGAAGTCGGTTGGATTGCTTACCCTCTCCGAGAGAGTGGCCTCGGCCTCCACAGCTCGAGCAACCTCCCGTGCAAAGTCGACATCTCGCTCCACCCGGTCTGCTGGCTGGGAAGAAGAAGATGGAGCTTCCGGTCCCTACCGCTATACTCCCTCGGCTCGTTGCATTTTGGAAATTGAGTTAGTCAAAGTGCATAAACATTTGCATATTAAGTCTAAGGTTTAACAAAACTCACCAGAAGCTCTAGCATGCACTGGAACTCATCCCTCTCCTGCACGGTGGAGTGGAGGAGACCCTGGAGCTCCGCTATACGTCCCTAGGGGTCTAGCTGTATATAGCGAGTAAAGATGTCAATGCATTAGAACTAATTAAGAAGCATAAGTTTAGAGTGTCGTACTGGTCGTCGGGCGTCATGGAAAACCTGATCTCCGTATCTCCTGGCGTAGGCCTTCAGGTAGGCCTCATCACTGGTAGCTCGGGCTCGTACCGCATGACCCCTCCGCGTCCAGTCTCGAATCTGGTCGATCGCCCGGGTCACCCAGTCGATGTCACCGCTCAGTCCCTTCAAGGACCATCCGACGAACTTGTCATCCCGCGCTGGGAACTCCACCTCCGGTTGATGGATGCCCCTGGTCCTCATGATTAGGCGGTAGTGCAGTGGCTCGATGATGTTCATACAGTGAAGCCACACCTCTCGTCCCACGTACTCCTGGGCTGCCTCCACCCAAGGCTGTCCCTCGTGACCCTCATCACGGTATGGTGTCCAGCGCACCTGAAAGGGCAATCGAGTCAAGTGTCAGCATTTATAAGAGCATTTAAGTGCATTTAAGAATCTTAAGTCTAGAGTCTTACCGATGCATAGGGGAACATGTTCGTGTCATCCTGGATCGTCACGCTAAGCGTCGCAGCGACCCCATGTCCCGAACCGCCATCCATCACCTCGCAATGGGGATCCGGTCCGGATGTACCTCCTTTCCCCGCCCTAGGCCAGGGAGGTACAGGTAGCTTCATATCTGCATTAGTCAGATGTCAGAATATAGCAATCATAATCATAATTATGAGCATAAGCATTTAGAGTCAAGCATTCTTACCTAGAGTAAAGGCGAGAAGTCACCCAGCATCATCTACCGGTCGGTGGTGCTGAGTGTGTCAAATAGGAACGCCAACGCAGTAGCGCCCCAGGCGTACTCTCCAACTCCGTCTAGGTCCCTCAGTAGTGGAAGGAGCCTGCAGCTCACTCCGTCCGCCCTCGTTGCGAAGAGTAGTTTCCCGAACATCATCATCAGGAAGCGACGAAGAATGATGTCTCCCTCTGGCCCCGGTCATGTTGCCACTCTCTCTCTGGCTCTGTCTATCAAGCTTCCGAGGTGCTCCTCGGGTAGCTCTCCCACGCCTATCGCCGCTTCTCTCAGCCCCAGGCTCTCCTGGAGCGTCGCTTGTCCCATCATCGATGAGTGGCATCCTGGTCTCATCAACTCTAGCCCGAGTAGCTCCTGCGCCAACTCCCGGTAGTCGGCATGTGTGGTCACGGTCACTGGCGCTCCATGTACTCGAAGTCCCATGATCCGCGTCACGTCCTCCAGTGTCGGGATCATATGACCCCACGGGAATAGAAAAACTATGCTGATCGGATCTTATCTCTCGTGCAACGCGTACAGCAATGCCGTGTCTATCCTCATCACCTCGATGCTCAACAGCTCCCCGAACCCCATCGTCGCCAATCTCTCTCTCTAGTAGTTCGGCAGCGCCAGGTATACTGCTCAGACCTACAGCCAGGAGATCCTAGTCCGTCTCTTCCCCTGCATACATTTTAAAAGATTAAAGTCAGTCATTCATATAATTCATAAGTCATGCATTGCATTGAATTTAAAATAAATTAACAAAAAAGAAAATCACTCTGGTTCCCAAACGGTCATCTCTGGACCGTTTCTCCTTCCCTTGCGGCCATGCCTAGACCGTTTGGATCCCTAGCAGTCGCTAGAAGGACCGCTAGGCACTCACCGTGAGGGCCGTGTTCACCCCGTTTCCCCGAGTGTTGGAAATGGCCCAAAAGGCCTTTACATCATTTTTATGGGTCCCCAGACCCATTCCCTCGCTATCCTACCCCCATGCATCATCTAGAAAATTTAAAAATTAGGTTTTTAAGGAGGTTGGCTTACCTCCAATGATCATCTCCCGGCCGGCACCGCCGATGCTTCCTCGGCCGCGGGCTCATCATCGCCCTCCCCTGTGGCATCTCCAGGTCCTTCCTCTGCTGTAGAAAACTCCTCCACCGCCGGTTGACCCGACGGCCCCTCTTCCCCTTCTGGTTGGTTCACCGTCGCCAGAGGTGTCTCCTCCGCCTCTATCCGCTGTCAGAATCGTCGAATAGCCCTCCTTTTCGCCATCTTAGGGGATCGGTGGGCGTAGGCTCACGGTGGTCGGTGGTGTGGTGGTCGGTTGCCAAAGTGGCCGGAGTGGGGTTTTGAGGGAAATAGAGTGAGATTGAGAGAATGGGAGAATGAGCACCGGTTCTATTTTTTTTTAAAATCTCTCAGGGTCATCCGGTCTATTGCCATACCGTTAGGTATCCTTAGCGGTCTTCATGCAGACCGTTTGTCATCTGGGTCACCCTCATTGAAGAATGTGAACTGCCATTCGTCTAGCAGTCTATCGCTAGACCGTTAGGAGTCTCTTTGCGGTCCTTGTCAAGACCGTTTGAGTTACTGCATGTTGATGATTTGAAATGCTATATCTGCTCGGTTTTTTTGGTTCCATTTCTGAGTGGTTCATGTCTTATTTATAAATCATACTCGCTAACCTCTCTTATTGTCAAAATTATAAATGCCATCATGCTATCATTTCTCGCCAAGCAGGTAAGTCAGGTAAGTATATCGATCCTAGTCCCTTAATGCATTACTATATGGTATCTATGATATATTACCTCGAGAACCAGCTGGTCATTCATGTGTTCTAGGATCTGATGTTCCCCTTTAACAAAAATGATGATGATCTAGGTGCACATGTTTAATCGTTGGATAGGCCGTTATGTTGGAAGAGTTGAGGGACGATGGTTCTATCTTGCACGCCGTGGTAGCAGATAGTGTCTTGACCCTGATTTGTCCGGTCTAGCAATACTATTCTAGAGTATTTTCCTATTTTTATCCTTTTTTATATTTGTTTTGATGATTTCTTTTATTTTAGCCCAGCATGTATCATAAGCATCTTTTAGCATTCATGTGCCCTCATCTGTCTAAGGTGTCTCAGTAGTGGTGGATAACTATGTATCAATGGTCTTGAGTGAGGAGGATTATTCCACTTTGAGTTGGAAGGTTTCCTTCGATCTTTTTGCTTGGTTTGGTTAGCTAAGGATTCCTATCTGGAGTTTAGTTGCTCGTCTCCTTATTTTCCGTTGCTCCGATCGCCTATCAACTATGTGTTCCAGTGAGGAGGTTGGTCGTGTTTTTATTTTCTTTAGTTATTAGTTCCTCCAGGCATGCCTCATTCGGTTTGGTCGTTCCTTGTGATTGGTTTGAAGTTTTTCTGGAAGATTCCTATCGCTTGTTGGTTGAGGACGGGTGTCGGTTTACCTTAACGCCCGCTTTTCAGTCCACTCCGCTACACTTTCGCTTCATCTCCATGATCCATTTCACTTTCGCTTCACATTCGCTCGCTCCCCTGCAAAGAGGACGTTAAGGAGGGGCATCTGTTGACACCCATTTTATGACCGATAAGTTGGGTCATCTCCTTATCAATTTTTATGATGTCCGAGTTGTTCACCGATTATTGGGCCACTTTTTGGTCACTTTTGGGCTTATTTTTATGGGTTATTCTCCCTGGTTGGGCCTAGCTCCTTTGATTCCTCGTCATTTTCAGCTTATTGGGCCTGGATAAGGGCTAATAAGGGTTTTTATTGTGGATTAACTCGAAGATTTATCTGCCTTTATCTCTTTTGCCATGACTTTTGTCCATGTGGTCTATCATACGACCGTATGGTGGGCGTTGCGGTCCTGTCACGCCCCGACGCGGAATATCGGGACGTACAGTTAGAAACGAGCTGGAAAGAGAGAGAACTAATCTAAATATATACAAATGCTAAGAAATGGAAATAACTTATTGACCATTAAACAAAACATAACTGGTACATAATCCTCAAATCAACTCAATACAACTGGGATAACAACTCTAAACCACAATAACATAACTGAAGCACAACACACTCTAAACACAACTAACTGATACACTCAAAACATCACTCCTGCCCTTCCCCATCGGTAAGCGCGTCACCTGAAAAGCCTGGAAAGGGGGGAAACAACAACTATGAGCTAACACTCAGTAGGAAATAACAGATAGGTATAAGTGATTAGCAGTTTAATTACATTTTCAAAATATCATGCCACAAAGGATAATGCAATAAAAGAGTAATGATGATATAATGAAACAAAATTTAAAGATCTTGCAATGTCAAGAAATATAAAGGAACAGAATGGTAATACTTAAGAGGAATAACAAAGACAAGAATTTACTACAGGAGATGACGATAAAGAGTTGGCCATATCGAGATAATTCAAGTCATGTCAAGCACGTATGTAGTTTCATTTCCACGTCCAAGTAACAGCAAGTAAGTAATAACAAGTAGAGTATAGAACAGTGAAGAGTGGAAAGTGAAAAGTAGTAGAGAGTAGTAGAGAGTAGTGGCCAGTCCTAGATTTAACCCATGTCATAGTACTGGTGCCAAATGCCACACCTAGTCAATCACCTCCCCGGGGGTACACGTAGTGTTTGGGCGCTCCTCCCAGGACTAGACCGAGCCCTTAATTATTTGCCAGGCATTGATTTCTTTGGATCAAAGATCCCACGAATCTAGACTTCCACAATTTATGGCCAGAATTCCAAGGTTTGAACCATGTAGCAATAATAATTTCAAGTAGGAAGGAGATTCATTTCAGAATTTCAAGGTAAGCACAATCATCAAGAAGATTGAAAACCAATCACAATAAGAGTTAATCATGCTGCGCTACTGTAGTACAGCAGCTATCCAACAAGCTAATCAACATATTAATCCTAATTATCAAGTTAATATGTCAAAGATTATCCATTATCATTTGCATTAAGACAATTGCCAAAAGCTGATTCAAGATGATAAGGTAAAGGAACAAGCTTGTACATGAAGGAAAAAGAATGCATTAACAGAGATTTAATTACACCATTAACCACTAATTATGTGGGTTTCTATTTAACCAATGTATGAGTCGAAATGAAGATGGTAAACGGCATGTTTTTACACTATGTTTGCAAGTAGGAACCAATGTAAATTGAAATCATAAGGTTTCCAGAATAGGTCACTGGTTCTTCAAAAGTATAGTTTTCAATTGGTCTAAGTTCAATGGGTCGATCCCCTAATGATCCGGATCGATCCACGGGTCGTAAAATGATAAAACCGGGTTTCTGGTACATGGGTCGACCCCTGGGGTCGACCCCCTCAAATCCATCAGCATGGGTCGACCCTCGCGCTGGGCCGAATGGGTCGACCCCAGGGGTCGACCCTCGGGCTGGCCTTTGCTGCTGGGGCATGGGTCGACCCCTGGGGTCGACCCCTGCAAGCCTAGAAAAGGCCGGGGCCTCCGAAAAACATGTAAACTTACCCATTTGAGGTCCAATTGAGTTGAAATCAAAACCCCATGCTATAGGAATCTTACTAGACATATGAGGGTCATAATACATGAGTTTTAAAACACGAATTTCATCAGAAACCCATTTAATCACAACCTATTCTATGTAGAACACAAGAAGACCTAATTCTTGACATACTTCCACTAAATCTAAAAATTCTCCCAACATACACAACAGAATTTGGGGATTTTGGTGTCAAAAGAAATCTAACAAGCTACTGATTACATTCATGTATATTAATTAGAAGTTGGGCTGTTATAACCTACCTCAAATCGGAGAAAGAATTCGAAACCCTAGAATGAAGAACAAGCTTGACAGCAGCTCACAAAAAGCTCGATATCTCCACGGATACCTAATAAAATTTGGGGCTTTCATTCCCATTGGATAGCTCTCGTCGAGTTGATCAAGATACTATATTTACACGTCTCATTTGGTTAAGGGTACCTACCTTAATCGACGGATTAAAGGGCTGGAGATGAAGAACGACGAACTACCAACACCCTCCACCAAAATGACGAATGCTCCCAGATCTGGACTCCTCGTCGGCTGACCCAGCTACCAAATGAAACTAGAGTCGAAGAGCTACATTTCTATGGGTCATGGGGCTTCTGGAGCCTTCGGAGTTGGGAGTATTTGGCGCTGCAAGTTACGTGTTTAGAAACGGCGCCGGAATCCTTGACTCGACCAAATCTATATCGGCAGCACGTTTTAGGGCTAGGTTTACCTCAAATTGATTAAGGGTAAATGTTCCTTACCTCGTGGCCTTCCATTTGCCCTTGATTTCAGATCATTTGGTTGAGTAATAAGGTCAAATTTCACATTTTAAGTTACGATTAGGTAAAGGTTAGGTAAAAGTCAAATTCGGGATTAATCCTCTAATTAGACAAGGTTACGTAATTAATTTGGGTCAAGTCCAGAAGACAAAATTGCTATAAAAATGATCTTTTACCCAATTACTATTTTTACAGATTTTTCTAAGGTAGTCGAATTTTATAGGTTCTATTTTCTAATGAATTAAATATTAATATTTCGAAATTCAAACATTAATCCATTTTAATTCAATTTTTAATTAATAAAAGCTCAATAAAACTTAATAAATTAATCGGGGTATTACACCCTCCCCTACTTAAAGAATTTGGTCCTCCAAATTCACTGCACTATATACGGAAAGTAGGGAAAAGATAGATCACCTAGAATAAGTCGGGATACCGCTTCTGCATAGTATCTTCCGATTCCCAAGTAGCCTCTTCAGTCCCACGCCGACTCCACTGAATCTTCACCATCGGTATAGACCGATTCCGGAGTTGCTGCTGTTTCCGGTCTAGAATTTTGATAGGTCTTTCTTCATAAGTCAAATCTTCCTTTAACTCAAAATCCACATGTTGAATGATGTGAGTGGGATCGTACACATATTTCCGTAACATAGACACATGGAAAACATTATGTACGCCAGATAACTGAGGCGGTAATGCCAGTCTGTAAGCAACTTCTCCCACTCTATCTAGGATCTCGAATGGACCAATATACCTCGGACTCAGCTTACCATGAATGCCAAATCTTCGAATCCCTCTCGAAGGAGAGACTTTCAGAAACACATGCTCGCCAACTTGAAATTCTAATGCTCTTCTCCTTGTGTCGGCATAACTCTTCTGTCTTGACTGAGCCACTTGTAACCGGTCTCGGATAACACGGATGTTTTGTGATGATTCTGAAACAAGATCCGGTCCAAGCCATTGCTTCTCGCCCACCTCGTCCCAACACATCGGGGAACGACAGCTTCTTCCATGCAAAGCTTCAAATGGAGCCATTTGTATGCTGGATTGGTAACTGTTGTTGTAGGCGAATTCAATCAATGCCAAGTGATTACTCTAACTGTCTCCGAAATCAATCATGCAAGCTCGCAGCATATCTTCCACTATCTGGTTGGTTCTTTCAGTCTGTCCATCTGTCTGTGGATGAAAAGCAGTACTGAAATTCAGACGAGTACCAAGAGACTCTTGCAGCCCCTTCCAGAAATGTGAAGTAAATCTCGGGTCTCTATCAGACACAATGCTGACATGTATACCATGGAGCCTTACCACTTCCTTCAAATATAAAGCAGCCAATACATCAACTGTCCACTTGGACTTAATGGGTAAGAAATGAGCCGATTTTGTCAAGCGATCGACGATCACCCATATCGCATCAAATCCACCCCGAGTCTTAGGTAGACCCATAATGAAATCCATGCCAATGCTTTCCCACTTCCACTGGGGTATGTCGAGTGGTTTCAACTTTCCTGCCGGTCTGAAATGTTCAGCCTTAACTTGTTGACAAACCAGACATCTACTCACGAAATCTGCAATTTCCCTTTTCATATTCGGCCACCAAAAGGCCCTTTTCAAATCCTTAAACATTTTAGTGCCTCCAGGATGAATAGTGTATTTGGATCTATGTGCTTCCTCCAGAATCTTGTTCTTTAACTCAGCTTCATCAGGTACACAAGTTCTACCCTGGAATAACAATCTTCCATCGTCAGCCACCATGAAGTCGGGTTTGCTGCTCAAACTTCCCTTGATCTCAACCAGCTCGGGATCATTATCTTGCAAGGATTTGATCTCCATCAATAATTCGGGCTTAAGTCGAATCTGTGCAATTATAATCCGATCATTATCAACATTTAGATCCAGGCTAGCTAACTGTTCTAATAGCCTCCACTCTTGTAACATGAGACTTGATAATTTAGCCACAGGCTTCCGGCTTAATGCATCTGCCACCACATTGTCTTTACCGGGATGATATTCAATCGAGAAGTCGAAGTCCTTCAAGTACTCCAGCCATCTTCTCTGCCTCATGTTAAGTTCTTTCTGAGAAAATAAATACTTCAAACTCTTATGATCTGAAAATACTGTGAATGTTTCTCCATACAAGTAATGCCTCCAAATTTTTAAGGCGAATACAACTGCTGCAAGTTCCAAGTCATGAACGGGGTAATTCTCTTCGTGCTTCTTCAGCTGCCTAGAAGAATAAGCAATCACCTTACCATGCTACATGAGTACACAACCTAAGCCAATACCAGAAGCATCGGTATAGACCACGAAACCACCGTCGCCAGAAGGTAAAGCCAATACGGGTGCAGTAGTGAGGCAATCCTTCAATGTTTGAAAGCTCTGCTGACATTCCTCGGACCATTCAAACTTGTTGTCTTTGCGGGTCAATCGAGTGAGAGGTACTGCAATCTTGGAGAAGTCTTGAATAAATCTCCGATAATAGCCTGCCAGGCCTAGGAAGCTTCTCACTTCGGTCACTGTAGTAGGCTGATCCCAGTTCCTTACTGCCTCCACTTTCGAAGGATCAACTGAAATACCTTCTTTGGTGATGATATGTCCTAAGAAGGACACTTCTTGCAGCCAGAAATCACATTTACTGAATTTGGCATATAGTTGATGATCTTTCAATATTTGCAATGCCATCCTCAAATGTTCGGCATGCTCTTCTTCAGTCTTGGAATAAATTAGTATGTCGTCAATGAATACCACGACCCATTGATCAAGATAAGGCCGGAATGCATTATTCATTAACTGCATGAAAGCTGCTGGTGCATTCGTTAGACCAAAAGGCATAACGACAAACTCAAAATGACCATACCTGCTGCGGAAAGCCGTTTTATAAATATCATCTTCCTTAATCCTCAGCTGATGATATCCAGATCGAAGATCGATCTTAGAGAAATAATGTGCTCCCGCTATCTGGTCGAATAATTCGTCAATCCTCGGCAATGGGCATTTATTCTTGATAGTTAGCTGGTTCAGTTGCCGATAATCGATGCATAATCTCATCGAACCATCCTTTTTCCTAACGAATAATACAGGAGCTCCCCAAGGTGAAGTACTCGGACGAATAAAGCCCTTCTCGAGCAATTCCATCAGCTGTTGCTTTAATTCCCTTAGCTCCGCAGGGGACATACGGTAAGGAGCTCTAGAAATAGGGGACGCGCCCGGAACAATATCAATGGAGAAGATAACTTCCCGCTCAGGCGGAAGTCCTGGTAGTTCCTCCGGAAAGACTTCGGAGAATTCTCGGACAATAGGAGTGTCCTTTATCTCAACTCGCTGTTCCGGTGTAGCATGGACAAAGGCTAGAAAAGTCTCGCAACCTCGCCTCATCAGCTTGTCGGCTCGAAGAGAAGAGATGAGCGATACGGGGTTATGGCGCTTGATCCCCGTAAAAGATAAACCAGAATATCCAGTAAAAGTCACTGAGCTAGAACTGCAGTGAACACTGGCCTCATACTTGGCCAACCAATCTGCTCCAAGGATTACATCATAATCCTTCATATCCATGCAAACTAAGTCGGCTGGAAAATTCCGTTCGTCAATAATAACCTTACTAGAAGGATAGTAATATTGAATAGCCGCTCCAGAACCAATAGGAGTTGATATAACCAATGGAGAATTCATCATAATAGGTTTGACAGATAACGACTTCGTAAATTTTTGAGAAATAAAAGAATGCGTTGCACCAGTATCAAAGAGAACAAATGCGGGCTTGTCGATTATAGTAAGGGTACCTTCGACGAGTCGCCATCATCAGAAATCCCAGTTTCATCCGCATGTAAAGCTTGGAGCCTTCCTTGCGGCTTCTTGATAACTTGAGGTTTTGCCGGTGTAGCTTGTTCCGATAGAAGAGGGCAGTCAGGGATACGGTGTTCCCTACTCCAACATCGTAAACACGCACCTAGCTTGCGCCAGCATTCCTCCATCTTGTGACCTGGATGATCACAATACTTGCACTTGCCCTTGAATGGAACAATAGGGCCAGGTTTCTTCTCTTCATTTCTTGGCATCTTGCCTTTCCACGTTCCCGATCCGATCCATGAACTAGACCCACTCATGGGCCTCTTTTTGCTAGTGCCAAATCCGGGTCTAGGAGTTGGTTGTTCCTTCTTCATGCCTTGCCCACGGATCCTCTCCGTCATTTCTAAGGTATCTTCTAGAACTTGTGCCTTTCTCACCATCTCAGAATAAGTAGAGATCTCCATCGGCGCTAGTTGATTGATGTAGTGAAGCTTCAACCCGTTGAGAAATCACTTAGCTTTCATCTTTTCTGTGGAGATAAGATGAGTAGCATAGCGCGAAAGCCGAGAGAACTGTGCTTCATATTCGGCCACCGATAAGTTTCGCTGCTTTAGAGCCGCGAACTCCGCCGCCTTCTTCTCTTGTACACGATCAGAAAAATATTTGTCGTTGAAGAATTCCTCGAACTCTTCCCATGCGACTTGTTGATCGCCTAGAGTTGCCTTGATGGAATCCCACCAAGTACGCACGTCCCGCTCCAATTGGAAGGTAGAAAGAAGGACACGCTCTTGGTCGGTGCATTGCATGACTTCAAAAATTCTCCCCATTTCGTTGAGCCAATGCTCGGCCTCGTCGGGGTTAGTCGAACCAGCAAATCTTGGCGGGTTCATTCCTCGAAAGTTTCGGTATAAGTCACCGGTGCCATGACCCGCTGCTCCAGCTTGAGCTACCTGATGTAACGCTTGAGTCAGGTCTTGAACCGTGCGCTGCAGGTTCCTCCATTCAGCACGTTCGGCTGCCATCTACACGAGAAATAGATTACTTAGGTCCAATAAAATAGATAATAACACGATTAAGGAACGAACTTAACCCAAGTTTCTACTCAATCTCACCAGGTCAGGTTCTACACTTTAACAAGGTTAGAGGTCCAATGCACCTAAACACGACCAAAAACTTGGTACCTGGCGGAGCTAATCGGTCCGAAGACCACTCGCGCAAGTATGCGACCTTCCCGATAGGCGTAGCCTAACGTTTGGACAACACCTTTTGATATACCGATTATTGGGATGCAATGCAAGAAAACCTAAACTTAGGGAACCTAGGAATATGAAACCTAGGGCTCTGATACCAACTAAACTGTCACGCCCCGACGCGGAATATCGGGACGTACAGTTAGAAACGAGCTAGAAAGAGAGAGAACTAATCTAAATATATACAAATGCTAAGAAATGGAAATAACTTATTGACCATTAAACAAAACATAACTGGTACATAATCCTCAAATCAACTCAATACAACTGGGATAACAACTCTAAACCACAATAACATAACTGAAGCACAACACACTCTAAACACAACTAACTGATACACTCAAAACATCACTCCTGCCCTTCCCCATCGGTAAGCGCGTCACCTGAAAAGCCTGGAAAGGGGGGAAACAACAACTATGAGCTAACGCTTAGTAGGAAATAACAGATAGGTATAAGTGATTAGCAGTTTAATTACATTTTCAAAATATCATGCTACAAAGGATAATGCAATAAAAGAGTAATGATGATATAATGAAACAAAATTTAAAGATCTTGCAAGGTCAAGAAATATAAAGGAACAAAATGGTAATACTTAAGAGGAATAACAAAGATACGAATTTACTATAGGAGATGACGATAAAGAGTTGGCCATATCGAGATAATTCAAGTCATGTCAAGCACGTATGTAGTTTCATTTCCACGTCCAAGTAACAGCAAGTAAGTAACAACAAGTAGAGTATAGAACAGTGAAGAGTGGAAAGTGAAAAGTAATAGAGAGTAGTAGAGAGTAGTGGCCAGTCCTAGATTTAACCCATGTCATAGTACTGGTGCCAAATGCCACACCTAGTCAATCACCTCCCCGGGGGTACACGTAGTGTTCGGGCGCTCCTCCCAGGACTAGACCGAGCCCTTAATTGTTTGTCAGGCATTGATTTCTTTGGATCAAAGATCCCACGAATCTAGACTTCCACAATTTATGGCCAGAATTCCAAGGTTTGAACCATGTAGCAATAACAATTTCAAGTAGGAAGGAGATTCATTTAAGAATTTCAAGGTAAGCACAATCATCAAGAAGATTGAAAACCAATCACAATAAGAGTTAATCATGCTGCGCTACTATAGTACAGCAGCTATCCAACAAGCTAATCAACATATTAATCCTAATTATCAAGTTAATATGTCAAAGATTATCCATTATCATTTGCATTAAGATAATTGCCAAAAGCTGATTCAAGATGATAAGGTAAAGGAACAAGCTTGTACATGAAGGAAAAAGAATGCATTAACAGAGATTTAATTACACCATTAACCACTAATTATGTGGGTTTCTATTTAACCAATGTATGAGTCGAAATGAAGATGGTAAACGGCATGTTTTTACACTATGTTTGCAAGTAGGAACCAATGTAAATTGAAATCATAAGGTTTCCAGAATAGGTCACTGGTTCTTCAAAAGTATAGTTTTCAATTGGTCTAAGTTCAATGGGTCGATCCCCTAATGATCCGGATCGATCCACGGGTCGTAAAACGATGAAAATCGGATTTCTGGTACATGGGTCGACCCCTGGGGTCGACCCCTGAAAAAATGGGGTCTGCCTGCTGGATGGGTCGACCCCTGGGGTCGACCCCCTCAAATCCAGCAGCATGGGTCGACCCTCGCGCTGGGCCGAATGGGTCGACCCCAGGGGTCGACCCTCGGGCTGGCCTTTGCTGCTGGGGCATGGGTCGACCCCTGGGGTCGACCCCTGCAAGCCCAGAAAAGGCCGGGGCCTCCGGAAAACATGTAAACTTACCCATTTGAGGTCCAATTGAGTTGAAATCAAAACCCCATGCTATAGGAATCTTACTAGACATATGAGAGTCATAATACATGAGTTTTAAAACACGAATTTCATCAGAAACCCATTTAATCACAACCTATTCTATGTAGAACACAAGAAGACCTAATTCTTGACATACTTCCACTAAATCTAAAAATTCTCCCAACATACACAACGAAAATTGGGGATTTTGGTGTAAAAAGAAAGCTAACAAGCTACTGATTACATCCATGTATATTAATTAGAAGTTTGGCTGTTATAACCTACCTCAAATCGGAGAAAGAATTCGAAACCCTAGAATGAAGAACAAGCTTGACAGCAGCTCACAAAAAGCTCGATATCTCCACGGATACCTAATGAAATTTGGGGCTTTCAGTCCCATTGGATAGCTCTCGTCGAGCTGATCAAGATACTATATTTACAAGTCTAATTTGGTTAAGGGTACCTACCTTAATCGAAGGATTAAAGGGCTGGAGATGAAGAACGACGAACTACCAAGACCCTCCACCAAAACGACGAATGCTCCCAGATCTGGACTCCTCGTCGGCTGACCCAGCTACCAAATGAAACTAGAGTCGAAGAGCTACATTTCTATGGGTCATGGGGCTTCTGGAGCCTTCGGAGTTGGGAGTATTTGGCGCTGCAAGTTACGTGTTTAGAAACGGCGCCGGAATCCTTGACTCGACCAAATCTATGTCGGCAGCACGTTTTAGGACTAGGTTTACCTCAAATTGATTGAGGGTAAATGTTCCTTACCTCGTGGCCTTCCATTTGCCCTTGATTTCAGATCATTTGGTTGAGTAATAAGGTCGAATTTCACGTTTTAAGTTACGATTAGGTAAAGGTTAGGTAAAAGTCAAATTCGGGATTAATCCTCTAATTAGACAAGGTTACGTAATTAATTTGGGTCAAGTCCAGAAGACAAAATTGCTATAAAAATAATCTTTTACCCAATTACTATTTTTACAGATTTTTCTAAGGTAGTCGAATTTTATAGGTTCTATTTTCTAATGAATTAAATATTAATATTTCAAAATTCAAACATTAATCCATTTTAATTCAATTTTTAATTAATAAAAGCTCAATAAAACTTAATAAATTAATCGGGGTATTACAGGTCCTTTGCTAGACTGTTAGGCATACAGAGAGTCCCGTTAGGTTTCTTTGATCTTATCTCTTTGTGGACGACTGAGCCATGTTGTCTATCGGTCGACCGTTTATGGACCCTTACGGTCTATCGCAAGATCGTTTGGGGAGACAGAGAGTCCTAGTCTATCTGTTCTTTCTTTCTTCGACCGTGGACGAACTAGAGTCCTTGATTTGTTGATTTCTCTCTAGATAGAGACTCTTAGAACCTTCTGTTTGTTTCTATGGACTCTTAGGAGTATTATCTTCGAGATTTATCTAAGTTCAGGTCTATTTTCATATCACTATCTCTCCAACTCGACCAGAGGGTTTGGGGGTCTATAAACAGAACACTTGACTTCATGGCCTGAGGGAGGAGATTTTCGAGAGCTGCCACGAAGTGCTGCTACGTTCTGGAGCGAGTACCAACTAGGGAGAAGTCCTTTCTACATCCTTAAGGCTTCTGGTCCAGGGAGTATTGAGTTCCATTGGTTTAGTTTGAGTCTTTTCTCTTAGTTTTCTCTATTCCCCTTTGCATCTTCATAGCATATTCCCTCTTCCTCTTCCACGCTCTCTGCACTTACATCACATTTTCAAACACCCTCATATCTTTTCCACGCCCCTCAAGGGTTAAAAAACCACCAACCCCAGGTATTCACCCTTCCCTTTATGCATCTTAGCTTAATTGCATTATAGATACTACACTAGTCCAAGGGCTTATTGGGTTGTGTTTCTTTGTGTCTACATTCTTCTGCAGGTTTATAGGACTCATAGCACGAGGCCTAGCTCTTCTGGTCAGCCGGGAGGGGTGGAGATTCAAAGTTCCACGTTACTGTTCTGGGTGCTCTTGCGGCCATTTGGAAGACCGTTTGCAGATCATAGGCGGTCTATCGCAAGACCGTTTGGTGTTGTCTGGCGGTCGTTCTGAGGATTATTTTCTTCTGCAGTGCCTGATTTCTCCCTCCCATGGGCGGGTGACTTCACTCGGCTCTTTCCAAGGTACGTATTGTGGTTTTACTGCGTTATTTACCTTGGTGGCGATCATACTTTCTTCTTTGTGTATTTGTCATCTAGTTCATCATTTCTTCTATATCTTTATTACTTTTAGTTGCTCCACACCTACGGTGTGTGTTTTCCTTTTATCCCTTTGCTCCACGCCCCGGCGTGTGTTGTTTTTCTTTATTTCTGCATTGTTAAGATGACATGCCCATGAGTTGCATGTTGATTGCTTGAGTTAGTGCACCACTTGCTTCCACATCTTTCATATCTCTCACATTAAATTCATCTACACACATCACTATCATCACCATCACGACAAAAATATCAACAACAAGATGGGTTAGCATTGAGCGATATATGTTTGATATCAATTTTGATTGATCTATTTGTTCTGAGATAAGATTTCTTTTCTTCATTGAAGCAACTTATACAGGCCAGGTGATTGTCCGAAGGCTTAGTATTGTCTCAAGCTGCATGTGTGTGTGATCTATTGTTTCAGTTCATTGTTTTGAAATCTGCTTAGTATCAGTCTAGCATCTAAGTGTCCATCGTTACTTCTGTTTGAGGAAGTACTTTGGTAAATGTGTTCTTCTCTTCCATCTCGCAATTCAGGAGTTCATCCAATTTTAGTTTGGTTTAAATTCTAATTCCACAAAAGTTTTTTAAAGGGGATCCATTTCCCCCCCCCTCTGGATCTCAACCGTGCGCTTATCAGCTAGCACCTAAATCCTAACAATTGGTATCAGAGCGGTCACTGATTCATCAGATCCAACGATCTGCAGAGGATCCTGCTATTTTGTTGGTGCACTTTGTTCTTAGTCTATTGCCTTGAATTGGTTTGATTTGTGTAAATGGCTCATTCTTCTGTATTTGATGGTTCCAACTTCGAAGAATGGCTAGGAGGCCTATGTGTTTTCATGAACTCCATCGATTCTAATTTATGGAGTCTAGTATCTAACGGCCCACATCAACTATCTCATGATCAGACCAAGTGGTCCAATGAGGATAGATTGAAGAACCGTGATAATTTCACAGTTCTTAATATCTTGATGGGTGCAATTGATATTGAGAAGTTTCCTATTGTACTCAGATGCACTTCTGGAAAGGAAGTCTTGGACAGAGTGATTGCCATCCATGAGAAGAAGGAAGAAGAATGTCTGATGGCTAACCAACGTGATCAACGCAGTGATCAAATGAATGAGACATCATCTCAGGTAAGCTCTGGATCCGAAGAACATTCTTTTGATGAATTAGTAAGCATGTATGAAGAACTCTATGATAGATATAAGGAAATAAAAATTGAAAATAAAAAATTGAAAAAGAAACTTGAGCAAAATAATCTTAACTCTTCATGTGAAAGATGTTCTCAGTTAGAAGAGTCAAATAGAGCATGTGAGGTTGATGTTCGATTGCATAAGGAACAAATTTGTTTGTTGAAAAATGAAAACTAAGAATTTCTTTCCAAAATCTCTAAGCTGGAAAACAAGCTGAATTTATTGAGAGATGATCAAGCCTTAATAAATGAGTTGGTTCAAAATAAAAAGATGACGGAAGAAATTGAAAAACTAACACAGTTAAATTCAGCTATGACAGATAGATTAATGATTCTTGAAAAGGGGAAATTGGTTTGCATAGATGAGTCTGAAAAATTACACAATCTAGAACAAGAAATTGAAAATTATAAAACTACAAATAAGGTGTTAAATGAATGTGTTAATTGCAGTGAACAAGAGATTGTTCGTTATGAGATAAACATTGCATCTCTAGAAAAGGAAATTCATGATCTGAAAAACTCATTGTTAAAATTTGTTGAAGGTCAAGATAACTTGGATAAGTTGCTGGGCATGAAAGTAAATTTTCAGAAAGAGGGACTAGGTTACAACCCAATAGACACTAAGAGATTTGGAAATAAACTTTATACATCACTTGTAAGTAGCTCTGAACAAACTAACACTAGAATGCCATTAGTCTTTCAGTTTACAGCTCAGAAAAATTATAAGCAAGTTGATAGTTAGAAAATTCAAAAACAAACTGAAAAATTAAAAAAGAATTTGTAGAAAAAGCTAAGAAACCCTCATGCTAACAATGTGCATGCTGTACACAACTTGAACACAGACAAATATGCACACAAAAAGATGTCATGTCATTACTGTCATAAGATTGGTCAACTAATGCATGAGTGTAGATTAATGGAAATGATCTGAATGCTAGGAAATCTCATCTTAGAAATCATGCATTTCAGAAAAGGAAACTTCATTGCTTTTGCTGTGGCAAGATAGGCCACATTGTTGCAAATTGCTGGTTTGCTCAGGGAAGAAATGTTCATTCTAAATATGTTAGTTTCCCTGCCAAGAAAAATGTTTTTGATAGAAGGAAATTCCTTTTTAAAGGAAAATCCATTGCATGTTTTGAGTGTGGAAAGCCACGCCACAGAGCTGCGAATTGCTGGCAGGCTGATAATAAAGGATAAAATTACCATGTTAAAAATAGAAACACTCATGTTCATGCACATAAGTTCCATGCTAATGCAAATGTGCACAAAAAGAACCCAAAATCTATTATATCATGTCATTATTATGGACAGTTTAGGCGTTCCATGTCTAACTGTTATTTGATGAAATCTGATGACATACAAGCTCAGAAAATGTGGAGAGCACATTTCAGAGGTGCCACTGACACTTCAGGACCCAAGAATTCTTGGGTACCTAGAAATGCAAAATAAGATTTACGTTTTGCACGTGTGCCTTGTGGCTGAGAAATAAAGGGGGTTCAATAAGCCAAGGCACCTGAGAATGATAAAACCCCATCTCTGCTTTTTACTGGTTTGCTCATGTGAATTTTCAATAATCTGTTTCAGATAGCTGCATATCATGTCTTATTTGTCAATGAGATTCTTTTGTATATATGAGATTGAGAATGAATTGCATATCATAGTCTGAAAATCTGAATTGCACTTGGTTGATACTTGCTTGAATCATAATGCATATCTTACATATTCATTGAAGATCTGTTATATATTTTTCACTTGCATACATATGTGCTTGATAGACTGTCATAAAAATTAAGATGCACATAGAACTACATTTGCACTGTATTGTCTTGCATGACTATTATGGTATATCAAATGGTGAGTTACTGAAAGGCTGATGCGATATGTCTGGAAGTTCTTACTATGTATGAGGTGGTCCTTAGACCAAGTTCTCTACCTGGTACCATAGGTCATCTTTGCTCATAGAGTAGTCTAGATGTTAATGGGCATAAGTTTTTAAAACTCCTTGCATTTTTTTCTAATTCTGGCTCTACATTGCATATAGACAGGGGGAACCAGTCAAGGCAATTTTGTGTCTCATGCATATACATATTTGTTTAGATCAATCAACTCCCTACATGGTCTTCATGACATATTTGATAATTGAAGTGCATTCATAAAAATGGAATTCCTGTATCTTTTTGGTTGCTCATGTGCATGATGTTGTCTTAAACAATTGCACATCATCATCAACATCATCAACACAAATATCAAAAGATTGCTTAAACATGCATGCACATAGATAAGTGGAATCCCTGCATTTCATTATTTAGCATTATGCATTTCCTTATTCTTATGCATACACTGATGTCAAAACAAATTGCATACCATTCATGTTGAAAATTCAAAAAGATTGCCTGACATGCATGGCCATACATTCAAGGGGAGCACTTGTCAAGTTTTGGATGGTCATGTTGAACATACGTTTGATCTGTTCCTGAATTCATGCACTGTCTAGTTAAGTCAACCGAATTGCTCATTTCGGTCAACCGATATTCCCATCTTCAGTTTAAGCTGGTCTCTTGGTTGTGATCTTTATTGCTTAATGTCATGTGTTCCTATTGTCCGACCAGGTCAGCCTAGCTGGTTAGGAAATCATTCTGTCATTCTGATTCCAACTGGTGTATGAAAATCTCATAGTCAACTCTTCATCCAGCTCTAGCAAACTCTTCATCTAATTTTCATCTCTATCTGTTCTGAAATTAATTGTGCTCCTGCTTTTGCTGAAGGGAAGCTTCATTTTAAAGTTTTTTTTTGAGTTATCTTGTAACAACTAGACAGTATATGAAAAGGCATAGTTGGAAAGATAGGTCAGGCCTATCTAGAAAGTTGTCCCTTGCGTGAGAAGATTCATGGATCCAACCTTCACCTTGTACTGATCTCAGTTGCTGGTTGATTTCTTGCTTGCTTTGTGATTCACCTTATTGTTGGCATCTGTGATTGATACTCCTGTTGCCTACATCTTTGAGCTAGTTTGTGTGAAAATACTTCACGTTTGCTGAACAAGTAAACTATTTTGTCATAACTTTAGCTAAACATCTTTCAAGTTGCTCTCATACATGTTGCATATCCTTTGCTACACATCTTATTAAAAATCTCTGTCAAACTTGATACTCATCCTGCTGCACAACTAATCATATCTTATTGAACTTGATCATGTTATTGCTTGTTCTTGGAAGTCATTATCTTTTGCGCTGGAAATTAACTGCTCTTAATATTTCTTGTCCTGATTTTATTGAAATTTAGGGAGATTTCAATCCGTGTACCTTGATAGTAAATCTGAAAACCATTATAATAATGAATCTTCTATTATACGGAATTATGAACGTCTAAAAGACTCAGTTGATTTAAATTTAATGTATTCCTTGAGTTCAGATATGAATAACTTGAAATTATCTGAGTCAATGTCTTAATAAACCTTAACCAACTACTTCATGTTATGTCATGTAAAATCTTCTAAAATATGAACATTTTGAAATCATGACTTTCTTTGGTTGAGATACACAAAGTCAGTATTGTTTTTAAACATCTGAATGTTTTGAAAAGTTCCTAAACGTAAATTTATGTCAGAGCAATGACAATGGTCACTGAGAAATAATGTCTAAAAATAGACTGTGTCATGAAGTGCCATAGTTATCTCTACTGAAAATTATTACAAATCAATAAAATATATGGCAGAGCAATGACATGGTGAGTGATGAGTAACTGGGTCACTTCACCTAAGGCGTGTTGTGCCTCACGTCAAAAGCCAAACTACTGTTATCTCTGTTCAATTTGAAGCATGACAGTTAGTCATACCAAGTGCTTAGGGATACTGGCGTCTAAACAACGTATATCCTCTAGATACAAGGTGTGTACTAAACTCAATTGCTCCTGAATTTTGATGAGAAAATTGTTGTTGAACAGAAGAAGAAATCTGAAAAATAGTTGAAAAAGAAAAATGGTTGAACCTAAGGAAGAAATTCCAAAATTTTCATAGTTGTTTAACCTCAATACTAATGAATGTAACTCATAAAGAAGTCATTGAAATTGAATGAGTAAGACGAAGGGAGGTTAAACAAGATGTTAATATGAGCGCTTGGTTCCTTTTTATTAATATTTGATTTCAGATATGAGTATAGATCTTTATTGACAAACTGTGTATACATCATATTTAAACCATGCTATTTAATAAAGATGCATTCATAACCCCTTATAATGGAAGAGTCTGAAACATCTGTCTCCTTAGTTCCATGAAATTGGTACCTCATTGAAAACCTTCTTGAATTACTTAATCATATGGAACTTCAATTGAAATTTCTTGTGCTCAGTTTATATTGAATGCAATTGCTTGAATCAGAATGCTCATATCATCTGTTTTCAGCTCCAGCTCACTATTGTTCACTACTTCTTGATGTAATCTCTCATGACCTGCATTCATCCATGATTGTCCCTATGATTTTGCTGATACCCTCATTGACTATGCTTCTGAAATCACCTTTTTTATCATGTCTACTGCATGATTCAATCATCATCAGAGTTTTTACTTCCACTCCATTCCTTCTACTCTGTCAAAAGGGGGAGATAATTTGATCTAGGTGATATGCTCTTAAATTCAGGGGGAGCAATTCTTTTAAGTCAAAGGGGGAAAATACTTTAAGGAGAATCATTCTGCATAATTCATATTTAAGTCTGCCTTCTTTGAGACTATCTTTGCTGTGGTTTTGCACATATTATCATCGACTATATCTCTAAAGCTTTTTAAGATCTACTTCATGCTTCTTTTTGACTATTCTTGGTCATACCCCTGTCCTTAATTCAATTCTAATCCTTTGGATTTGTCAAAGGGGGAGATTTCCTTATCATTTCTGGGGAGAATACTTAGAAGAGAATCATTGTGTATACTTGTCAAAAGGAGGAGATTGTTTCTTCAACATCCATTAATATCTAGAGGGAGAATACTTTTCCTGATGATTCTTTCTTTTTGATAATGTCAAAGGGGGAGAATGGCTCACTTAATTATGAGTCATGTCATTATGATTCTGAATCTGCATCATGATGGTTGCATAATGTTTTGTGACTCCTATGACTCATAAGTATTGCCATCATCAAAAAGGGAGAGATTGTTGTGTCTCTATGGTGTTGATGATATCAACTACTATGAGTCATCATGAGTTGATGATGTCATTCATGTGTTGATGATTGTACTGTCTTTTGATGCTATGAGACCTAATGAAATTGATCTCACCTTGATTCCTTTATATATAAACGTCAATGGTTGAATGTTGCTAGCAGAATACTAAAAAGAACAGGATTTAGTTCTGCAGACAGAACTGGTTTCAAAAGGTGTCGACTCTAGAAGTCAACTGTCACTGGAAGGAGAGAAAGGTTGATGCACATGAAGAATATTTTGGTCAGCAAGGTCGATGTAGAATAGACAGTTCTTGCAAGTCAGGTCAGTGCAGTGGAGCTATTATGCCTATAAGGTCGATGCAGCTAAAGCTGTTATGCCTATAAGGTCGATGCTGAAGCTGTTATGCCTATAAGGTCGATGCAGCTGAAGTGGTTATGCCTATAAGGTCGATGCAGCTAAAGAGGTTCATGCCTATCAAGTCGATGTAGCTGAACAAGTTTACCGCTAGACAGGTCAATGCTATTTTGGCATCTCATATAAAGAAGGTCGATGCAGCTACATGCAGCTACTTCAGACTTGTCAGTAAGGTCGACGCAACGGAGTGGACCATGAATCTAAGGTCGATACACTTAGAGTTGATTAAAGGAGTAAGGTCAATGCATATGAAGTCTCTATGTTATAAGGTCGGTGCATAAAGTTCCCTAGTGTCATTTTTTGTTGACACAGGTCAATGTAGCAATTTTAAGACAGGTCGAAGCATTAGAGTAAGGCCATAACCAAAAATGCCTGAGCACTTAAGAGATAGGTCGATGCACTAGTTCAACCATTGCTTGGTCAGGTCGATGCAGAAGCACAATCTTCAGTCTGGACAGAGACAGATCAATGCATGAGCTCTATTCAATGAAGAAGAGGAATTATTTAATGAAATGATTCTGAGAGTAAAGCCTTAATGCGTCATAAGATCATGTCCTTTAGGCTATTATTAAGAGAAGCTCAAGGGCTCCAATAGCCTAGTCCTATGGTCAGATAAGTAACAACTGCAGGCTCATCCAGTCATCAACTGTTCAGCAGGATAGCCTAACACTACAAGGAAAACAGGTTATTCCGACGTCCATATTTCGTCGCTAATACGTCGGAAATTGATATTTCGACGACTTTTCGACGTATTTGCGACGGAATATGGACGTCGGCACGATTACGTCGCTAATTTCTGACGTAATCTAATTGCGTCGCCAATTCGTCTGAAATTACCGATGAAAATATGCCATCGAAATTATCGTCGGTATTTATGTTGGTAATTAACAATAAGAAAATTAATTAATATTTACGATGGAACATAATTTAGTTGAAAATATGTCTAAAAGTTTCAACGTATTTTTGACTAAAACTTATTCTGTCGAAAAACTTTAGGCCAAAATATTTTTGACGAGCCGAAAATTCCCGACGTATTTGCGACTAAAATTTTGTTTTGTTGGAAATTATTTGATCCATATGTTTCCGAATTAGTTCCGACGAAAATTATATTTGTCAAAAATTAGTCGAAACTTACCGACGTATTTGAGACATGAACATTATTTCATCGAAAACCTAGGGTTAAATTAGTTCCGACGAAAGTTAATTCGGTCAGAAATACATCATTAGTTTTTGACGTATTTGAGGCGGATAATTAATATGTTGGAAACCTATGGGTCAAATCAATTCCAACGAAACATTATTTGGTCTAAAATACGTCGTAACTTTTCGACGAATTTACGACGAGCATTAATTCATCGTAAACCTGTGGATCAAATTCGTTCCAACGAACCGTTAATGGGTCGAAAATACGTCGTTAATGTTCGACGTATTTGAGATGAGAAATAATACGTCGGAAGTAATGTGGCTCAAATTAGATCCGATGACCTTTAGTTTCTTGAAAATATGTCTGAATCTTTCGACGTATTTACGGCGAAAAATTAATACGTCGAAAATAAGTTGGTCAAATTAGTTCTGACAAATTGTTTGTTGGTCGAAATTTCGTCGAAAACTTTCTTCACATTTTTTATATATAGTTTGAAATTTTAAAAATCTATTTAAAGCTACAATTATACACCACAATCTACACAATTCAACATACAACACGCAATAAACAACATATACAACACATAATAAGATAAAATCCGTCGAACATTACAATAAAGAACATCCACAACACATAACTCAATGAATAAAAAAAGTTACAGTTTCATTAATTGAAATGTATCATTCTTTCACAGTATCAATAAAAAAATCAAGAGATATCCACTGCATCATCTCATTTGTCATTCGTAGCATCTCCACCATCACCGGCTACTGGAGGATCCTACATCATAAAATATTAAAAATAATTAGATTTAAATAAATATAATTAATAATAAATCTAGTTAAATATCATTTTGATTTTCTAAATTCGAATGTAGATAATATGAAGATGATTTCTTTGACTCTCAAAGTTGAATTCTTTGAACTAAGTAGTAATGTTATAACTCTAAAGTCTACGAAATTAAAAGTTAAATTAAATACTCACGTGAGAGGGATGTGCTGTGCTCAAGGGTGCTCCCTGAGTCAAAATCCCTGCCTGAGCCAGGAGGGTAGCAATCGCCCGAGTAAAGCATGCCTCCATGCGTTCCTCGATGCCGTCTACTGCATGTTGGACGATGGATGTAATCTGGCTCGTAGAAGCGCCGATGGAGGGAGTAGAGAAGGAATTGCTATCGAGGTAGGACGAAGCTGAGGCTAAAGAAGATGCTAGAATCGGGCTGGTGTCCAAGCTTTGCCCAAAACCGTATATTCGTCCTTTCTTCGGTGGGCCGGCTACTGCTACCCATGCCTCAGGATCTAGCTGCGGCCGCTGTGTCTCCTCCTCCCCGTACTTTTTAGTCATATGCCTGTCATATGACTCCTGCAAATTGAATAAAAATATTATAAATTTCATATTAATCAATCATATTTAAAAATTGAAATAGAAAATAAATGTGTATGTATATAATCTTACCAGTACCGAGCGAGCTCTCTCGCTCAGATACTGATCGGTCCCCATCTTCTGGTGAACTGTAGCAAATAAATCATGGTACGAGACCCTACCACCCCTCTTCTTTTTCTATTATACATGTTATAGAGAATAAATAAGGACATATAAGAAATAAAATATAATTAAATTACGATTATTACTTATCAATCTCTCCTTTTGGGTCGCGAAGGAAACGGATCCAGAAGTATGGAGATGTACGTCTGGATGTGTCGCACGTGCGGCTTTGGCTTTTCCGGATTTGGCCATCCAATTAGGCTCGGTCCATCTATCACAGAGGTCCTCCCAGTGCTCCCTCCTCATCCATGTGGGGCCGTGTGCCTTCCAAAGGCCACAGTCCTCGCTTCCCCCGGCTAGAGCCTTGGCATAGACTCGACAGCTGTATAATTGATGCTTATAATTTACAGTTGTTGTGGCCTCCCATGCACGTCGAGCTCATCCGGCATCAGCTCATCTCACAAACTAATATCCTTGCTGTGAAGGATTCAAAGTTTATAAGTTGTCAATTGAAATTGCGGAGTTGGGAAATATGTAATTTAAAAGATTATATTGTATACCAGGAACTCGTTGTACAATCGATCATGAATATCCTGAGGAAACTGTCAAAATGACTTATATGGGCCAGTCACATGTCGCTCAATAATGTTGGTAGTAAAACGAGAAGCGTCATTGGGATCTACGTTATTTCTACAATTACAGATGTTAAAATGATGGCCAACAATTATATAGTTGATGGATAGATAACGAACATAATTCATGAGCTTACATATTTACCCAGAGACCCAACATGGCTTGCGTCTCTCTTACAACACCACCTACTCGCCCTCGTGATGGCTAACAGCATCGTCTGCCGGTTGTGTGCCCGGGTGGGCGGACGAGCCAACTATCGTAGGTGGTGTGGCCGACGTACCTGTTACAAGTAAAATAGAAGTAGTTAATCAGAATTTAGCATTATTGTATTAAAAAAAGAACATGGCTTGCGTCCCTCTTGCAACACCACCTACTCGCCCTCGTGATGGCTAACAGCATCATTTGCCGGTTGTTTGCCCAGGTGGGCGGACGAGCCAACTATCGCAGGTGGTGTGCCCGACGTACCTGTTACAAGTAAAATAGAAGTAGTTAATCAGAATTTAGCATTACTGTATTAAAAAAAGAATTTATTCAACAAGTAAACATATAGAATTTTCATCATTTAACTAAAAATTTAAATAAACATAGCAGTAGAATGTGATGGAAGCGGTGTACTCTGTAGACCTGATGTAGAGGCACTTAAACTTGTAAACATAAAATATCGTAAGCAAAATAAAGTGCATATTCACTAGACATTTATCTAAGAATTTAAATAAACATACACGCAGCAAGTGGTGGGGCCGGTGCACTCTGTGTACCTGATGCGGAGACATAAAATATCGTGAAGAAAATAAAGTGCATATTCACTACTCATTTTTCTAAGTGGTGTGCAGAAGGATAGGATATAGAGGGGGGATGAATATATCCCCCGATTAAAAACTGTGCCCAAATTAAAATAACAAATCTGGCGCTACCCAATCTTAAAATAGAATAATCAATATGTTAACAAGAGTTTGCATAGAACAAACGTCGAACACTTAAGCACTCAACGCACACTAGTGGGAAATGAAATGAAAGTGAAGTAGCGCTCTTGCTGACAGATTTAATGACAATATAAGAGTAATGCTTTGCACAGAACAAATGTCAAACAACAAGCACTCAATACCCACAAAAAGAAAGAGAGAGGCAAATCATGCGGCTCTTCTGCTGAACAGATCTAAAAGCGCTATAAAAGAAAAGCTTGAACTAGATCACGTGCCATATGATTTACCTTTTCAACCTTGGGGCATGTGACAGTCGAAGGTGTGAAGAGATGCTACGTATTCCTCACGTGTCTGACCCTTTTCTCCACTAGCGAGCTATTTGTTACTCCTATCGGGTATTTTATAACCTTAACCAGCTATTTGTCTGCCTTAGGGAGCTATTTGTCA
The DNA here is from genome assembly GCA_022559845.1 of Amorphophallus konjac. NCBI lineage: Eukaryota > Viridiplantae > Streptophyta > Magnoliopsida > Alismatales > Araceae > Amorphophallus > Amorphophallus konjac. The sequence goes on along the minus strand of CM040118.1, from coordinate 97,333,579 downwards.
CCCTTAGCTTCCCTTTAGCCATCACCACAGCTCCTTTCTCTACCTTGCTTCCTTGCTGCATCGACGCCACAGCTTCATGCGTCGACTGTGCCTTATTTCTTTCCACGCATTTTGCCTTGCTGCCCATTTGTCAGCCTAACATAGCTATTTGTCTGCCTTGTCCAGTCATCTGTCTCCACTATCCATATTGAGCCGTTGCCCTTCCTGCTTTCTTCTTTAGCTTCAGCCGACGCCAAAAGCCATTTGTCACCCTTATTCCTCTATTATTCTGTCTGACTTTGGAGCTTGACCTCCTTGACCACGACTGATGTTGACTTTGACTTTGATCAACATTGACTTAAGTCAAACATGATAATAACGTTGGCTGGAGTTAGTTGACTTTGACCAATTCAAAGTTTGACCGGTCCACCTTGACTTAAGTTAACCCTTCGATTGTTCTTCTGGCTTCTTCGAGGGTTTCAGGGATCACTGTAGAACACTATAGCTCATTGTCTTATAGTGATTTACTGTTGAGCTTTTGGCATGTAGTGAACCCTTCTCTCTCTCCTCCATTTTCCTTCTTTCTTCATCTGATAACTCTTCTCGAGCTATTAATCAGATATAACAGTTATTTTTCTCCCTTGAGAGGGTATATGTCACCATTGAGACCTATTTTTCACCATTAAGAGGGTATATGTCACCCATAGAAGTCTATTTGTCAGCCTTAGCTTCTTCTGCTGGCGGATAAACACAAGTCAACTTCCCCTTCATGCAGCTTCAACACTTCACACATATTTAGCGCTACAACCTATTTTTTACCCGTAGAGAGCTATTTGTCAGCTATACTTGCCTATTTGTCACCACTAATGAGTCATTTGTCTACCTTATCTTCTTGCCTTCCCTTGTATGAATCTTAATAGATTTGTGACCCATTTCTAAAGAATTAAGACTTTGACTACACTGACTTGGGTTGACCACTGTCTTAGCTCCATTGACTGTGTTGACTTCGTTGACCCCATTGCCTTTTCTTCAGTTCTTCAAAAAATTATTGGCTTTCAGCCTATTCTATGTGCAACTGTCAACCTGTTCTTTGTGCAATTTAGAAGTAAACTACACACACAAAATCATTATAGCTCCATGCATGATTCTACATTAACAAAACACATTGACTACCCACATGAAGAGTATACATGGCTCATGATTTTGGTAGCATCAAAACACAGGGACGCAACACTAAGAATTTAAATGAACATACCCGCAGCAGTTGGTGGGGGCGGTGCACTCTCTGTAGCTGGTGCGGAGACAAAATATTGTGACCAAAACAAAGTGCATATTCACTACTCATTTATGTTAGAATTTAAATAAACATACCCGCAGTTGTTGGTGGGGGCGGTGCACTCTGTGTAGCTAGTGCGGAGACATAAAATATCGTTAGCAAAATAAAGTACATATTCACTACTCATTTATCTAAGAATTTAAATAAATATACCCGCAGCAGGTGGTGGGGGCGGTGTACTCTGTGTACATGGTGCAGAGACATAAAATATCATAAGCAAAACAAAGTGCATATTCACTACTCATTTATCTAAGAATTTAAATAAACATACCCGCAGTTGTTGGTGGGGGCGGTGCATTCTGTGTAGCTGGTGCGGAGACATAAAATATCGTGAGAAAAATAAAGTGCATATTCACTACTTATTTATGTAAGAATTTAAATAAACATACCCGCAGCACGTGGTGGGAGCGGTGTACTTTGTGTACCTGGTGCAGAGAAATAAAATATCATGAGCAAAACAAAGTGCATATTCACTACTCATTTATCTAAGAATTTAAATAAACATACCCGTAACAGGTGGTAGGGGCGGTGTAATCTGTGTACCTGGTGCAGAGACATAAAATATCATTACCAAAATAAAGTTCATATTTACTACTCATTTATCTAAGAATTTAAATAAACATACCAGTAGAACCCCTCTCGGAACTACCTCTCCTCGAAGATCCGGTACGACCTCGAACCATCTAATTATTGACAACAATTAAAGTAGTGCATATTAGTCCAGAACTAATTACGACGGGAGGTGGTAAGTAATAATGATAAGAAGTGTATATATGTTAAATTTCTTACAAAATATTCAATCCGTATCTATTTCATCTTCATATGCCGAAGATATATCAAACTCATTGTCATGTTCGTCATCTTCCCCATTCTCACTAGATTCATACTGTTCCTCTTCAGAGGACTCCCCCTGCCCAATAATTGCTTCATTTAGTTTCAGTTGAATCGGCTTCTTCCACTTCGTCCTCTATAGACAACCGAAGTGGATCGTCAGATTCGATTAGATGAAGATTAGAAGCAACCAACTCTGCAGTGTCACCCTCGTCTGATTGAAAAAATTCGGCACCAGAATCCTTTGAGATAGCTTCAATGAGGTCTAAATCACCATTAGGAACAAGCCTTGATTTTACCCTATAGACTGCCCACCAATCTTTATTCTTGGACGATGAATAACTTGAATAATACACTTGCTGAGATTGTGCAGCCAAAATGAACAGCTCATAGGTATTCAATTTGGATCTATGTTTGACATCGACAATCCCATATATTACGTCGTTTCGAACTGAATTAGGATCAAACCAATTTTTTTTTGGGAAAAACCTTACCTAGGTGCAATAGGAGAGTGCACCCTCTACTAGGGGTAGAGAGAAAGCCACTCCACCACTGCACACTAGGGGGTAAATTTTATTGATGTCAAAAAGCTATACAAGTTACATCAATCGAATGCTAGGCATACCTAGCTTATCCATACGAACTACCCCTTTTATGTACATGGGGAGTTGTTGTTGAGAAAGAAAAAAGGAATTACATTTCACTGAACATGCTAGATTAGCAAAGGAATCGGCCATTTGGTTAGCTTCACGAAAGATATGTGAAATAGAGTCCGTGCTGGATAACAAGCTCCATATTTCTCTTATGTAGACTGCAATCCTCCACGGGCATGGTGACTTGCGGTTAACAATATGAACAAGGGATTGATAATCACATTCTATAACAGTCAACTGGATGGACATAGCCTTGAGATACTTCAAACCATCCAAAAGGGCTCTGGATTCAGCAACCATGCTATTATGTTGATCATAGTAATGAGAGAATGCCAAGAGAAAAGTACCATGGCCATCCCGAATTATACCTCCACCTCCAGAAGTACCATTTCCTTTAGATGCACCATCAGTATTGAGCTTTAAAATGGGCCAAGGAGGAAGCAACCATTTCACCAGTATCATCTTTTGGCTCTTAAAGGCATGGCTTGATATGTCAAAGGAGGCCAAAATACTCCTTTTATTATAGCTCGATTCCTATAGCTCAGATAAATGGACTAGCAGTTTAACCTGAGCAAGAATTTTTTGAATCAGGCTGTTGGAACAAATGGATTTATTGTCATGGATGAAAGCATTTCTGGCAGCCCAAATTTCCCACAATCCATAAGCTACAATGCCAGTTGAGAACATACCAAAAGTAGACTTGCATGTTTCCTTAAGGATAGAACGGGTAATTAGACTCCTGACGGTATTACCAGATATTGAAATGCCCCTTGATTGGAAATAAGTCCAAACCTTGGTAGCCAATTCACTGCCAACAAACAGGTGGTTAATATCTTTCTCCCGGCTGTCCTCGCAACACCTACATTTAGAGCAGATAGCTATGCCAGACTGCTTAATTTTCTTGTCCAAAGGCAGACAGTTATGAATAACCTTCCATAGAAAAATTGAGATTTTAGTAGGGATCCAAGGGGACCATATACGTTTCCAGGAGCCAAAATTGTCCATTTGCTGAGAGATGCTTAACTGAGTGTGAATAGAAGAAATAGAGCAGTTACCACTAGGGGATAAGGACCAAATAGCCTTATCCGGGTAGTGAGATAGTTGGATGAGAGACATAGCTCTTTTGATATCTCCAGGTAGAAAAGAATCCATATTGTTGATAACTTCAGAGGATGGGTCAGTGAGAATATCTCGGATAGAGACATTGCTATCAGAGATGAAGTTATGAGGAACAAAGGATTCTAAATTTCTGTCCCCAAGCCAAATGTCATTCCAGAAGTTAGTGGCCTGCCCATTGCCAAGAATTATCTTTTGGTGTTGAACAATAAGATTTTTTGCACGCTGCCAACTCTTTCTGAAAAAGCCATGCATTTCCTTGAAATTAACCAGACTAATATGGTTATTTCTGATATATTTGGCCCTGAAAAAAATTGCCCATAGAGAATCAGAATACAAGGCATTCCAGAGCATTTTGGTTTGAAGGGCAACTTCCATAATTCTGAGAGATATTATCCCCAGGCCTCCCTATGAGATTGGTCTGCATATGTGCTTCCAGGACTTCCAGTGTTTGCGATTGCCATACTGTGAATAGCCCCAAAAGAAATTTGCAAATGATTGTTCCAAAGTTTGATGAAGACCTTCATGGATTGGAGTGGAAGCAAGAATGTGGATTGGGATAGATGACAAGACATGCTTTATAAGAATGAGGCGAGCTCCTTGGGATAAAAATATAGCTTACCATCCTTCAATTTTCCTTTGAATAGCTGTGATGATGCCTGTAAAGTCAACCTTCTTGATTCTGCCAACAGCCAGAGGGAATCCCAAATATTTATGGGGGAAGGTCTGTCTAGAAAAACATGTTAGTTTCTCAATTCTGCTAGAGAGATGTTGGTGGCTGTTGGATTGTATAAAGTAGCCACTTTTGTTTACATCAATGAGTTGGCCCGAGGCCTTTTCATATGATTGAAGAATATCCATTAGCTTCCTAATAGAAGCAGTTGAAGCATTAGCAAAAATAAGGGTGTCATCCACAAAAAGAAGATGAGAGACAGTAGGACATCTTCGGGGCACAGCAAACCACTTAACCACACCTTCCATGAAAGCTTTTTGAAGAAATCTGCTAAGGGAGTCCTGAGCAAGGATGAATAGATAGGGAGCTATTAGGTCACCTTGTCTCAGGCCTCTGGTGGACTTGAAGAATCCAGCTGATTCCCCATTGAGAGAGACTGAAAACCAGCAATTGCTGACCAATAGTTCAATGAGATCAATGAAATTGTTGTTGAAACCAAATCTCTTTAATACCACAAAAAGAAAGTCCCATTCAATTCTATCATATGCCTTGGCCATGTTTAATTTAAATATAACGTTGCCTCCTTTTGTTTTCCTACCAAGATACTAAGCCATTTCTTGAGCTAAAGCTATGTTATCCACAATATGCCTCCCCTTAACGAAGGCGGACTGCTCCCCAGAAATGAGAACTGGCAGATATCTGCTTAACCTACTGCAAATGACCTTGGAGATGATTTTATAAGAGAAGTTATATAGACTAATAGGTCTATAATCAGCTATGTCTATTGCATTTTTAGCTTTAGGAATAAGGGCTATCAGAGTGGAAGTGAACTCCCTTGGAAGTGGCTTTCGGATAGCAAAAAATTCCTGGATGGCTGCAGTCACCTCTTTGTCAATGATCGGCCAAGCCTTTTGAAAGAAATATCCGGTAAAACCATCTGGCCCCGGAGCACTCTCAGCTGAAATAGAGAAAACAACTTCTTTTATTTCATTAGCATCAGGGGCTGCACAGAGAAAGTTGTTGTCTACTGCCGATATCAAGTGGGGAACACAGTCTATAGTAGCATTGTCTATGAAATGTTGCTGAGAAGTCAAGGCCTTTTGGAAATGTTCCACTACAATTAGCCTCATTTCCTGTTGATAAGAGGTTAAAGAGCCAGATCCATTCCGAAGCTGATGGATGAAGTTGCGCCTCCTATTAGTCATCGTAGTCATATGAAAGAACTTAGTATTCCTATCACCTTCCTTAAGCCAACGAATCCTTGATTTCTGTCTCCAAAACATTTCTTGTTGAACAATGCGATTTGCCAAGGAATTCTTAGCAGCAGATAAAGTCTCCAGATTGCTAGAGGTAGGGGCTGAATCATAAATATGTTCAGCCTTTAATACATCATCCTCAGCTGTCAAGAGGTTGTTATGCACATCACCGAACACCTGTTTGTTCTAGAGCTGAAGCATTTTCCTCAAAACTTTGAGTTTGATGCATAGGGTGGTAATGGCTGAAGAGGAAATAGGACTGGTTTTTTGTTAGCGCAGCAAGAGTGATATAGAAGGGGGGGATGAATAAATCACTCCCAATTTGTAGAAACTTAGGCGAAAAATAAATTCTACTACTAACGCACCTCCTTAACCCGTACACAGAGAAATGTAAATGAGAATGAAGAACTGATCACATGGAAGCAAAGAGACAAGCAGAAGAAGAGCGCAGATAACAATAGCAAACCACAGAGGAGGCACTCAGTTTTTAGGTGGCTCGATTGCAGTCCGCAATCTACATCCACCCCTCACTCCAACTAGAATGAGGATTCCACTAGACAATGCTAGATCAATGCAGACTCAGTCTGTGAACAACATGCTGCCACACAACTTGAACACCCAAGGGAAACAAATCCCTCAACCAAGCTCTGCTACCCACAGAACTTGAAACCTGTTCTAGCTCCCAGCTAGAACACAACCGGATAATCCTCTCCCTTCCTCCACACACCGGAGGGAAACTGTTAATGACAACCAGTCACTAACACCACCAGAGATCACCGATCTCTCTTCCTCTGCAACTCAGAGGAAAACTGGAGTAATACTCCCTTCCTCCACACACCGGAGGGAAACCAATTCAAATCAGAAGGATGAACAAAATGAAACGAAAACAAAGTAGAAACAAAAACCAATGAAGAAGAAATCGGTTCTGAAATCCTATACAAATGTAGCTTCAAATGAAGCAATTCATCAATCCACACACACTGCTCTCTCTCTCGAACAAACTCCTCTCAGATCTGGAACTCTCTGCTCTTTTTCTTTTCTGGATCGTGCAAACTCTCACCAATGGCTTCTGCTTTTTCTTTTCACGATCAGTCTTCTACTGAAGGATGAAGCTCTATATTTATAGCAGATATTGGCGTGTGGCTGTCAGGTTCCCGCCCATGCACTTTTTGCCAGATCATTTGAATTTCGATCACATGGCAGCATCCTGACTAGGTTGCCATATACGTGTCATGCACCTGTTGTCTTGGATCACGTGCCAGGTGCCAACCTCAGTTCACGTGCCCAATCATCAGCCTGAATCGCCTGCAGACAGAGACAGATTGAATGTATAGACTTAGTTAGTTCAAGCGATAAACACGAATGTATATACTTCAGAAACATCAACTGATTAAGTGTGTACAACGTGAGAGAGTGTACAGACTTAATGAATAAAGCGCATGTGAAGGTAGTGTATAGACTTATGAAGAATGCATATGAAGGCAGTGTATAGACTTATGAAGAATGCATATGAAGGCAGTGTGTAGACTTATGAAGAATGCATATGAAAGCAGTGTATAGACTTATGAAGAATGCATATGAGGCAGTGTGTAGACTTATGAAGAATGCATATGAAGGCAGTGTGTAGACTTATGAAGAACAAAGCAAACAAGCCTTACTAATGTGTACACTTTACATAGCCCAGCCACTGTGTAGACTTCACGAAGCCTCACCAGTGTACAGGCTTGAAAAGAGTGTGCTGTGAGCATTGAAGACTCAAGTTATAACACCAGAATGTATAGGGTTGTGGTCGGACAACCCAATGTGTAGACTTGATGGATAGGCTCATGAAAGGCAGTGTATATACATGTGATGAACAATGCAAACGAGCCTTACCAATGTGTAAACTTAACAAAGCTTCAGCCACTGTATAGACTTCACGATGCCTAAACAGTGTACAGACTTGGAACCTGTGTGAGACTCTTAATAAGACTGTGAGCAGTGTGTAGACTTGATGCTCAACGGAGATGTATAGACTTCGACAAGCTTTAGCCAATGTATAGACTATGCCAGAGTGAGACGATGCATTAGACACTCGGCTGTACAGACTTGGAAAGTTCTGTATGAGACGATCGGCTGTTGAACCGATGTACAGACTCTGGATGTAAAGGTAGTCTGTATAGACTTGAATCGCTTGAAGCGATGTACAGACTAGATGAAGCTCAAGCACTGTACAGACTTGTGAAGACTTCAGCGTTGTACAGACTTGGTGAAGCTCAAGTGAATGTATAGACTTGATGAACTACTGTGGATGTGTGGACTTGAGCGAATGAAGCCGATGTACAGACTTGCCTAAGACGCAGCATGAGACGCTGGCTGAGACAGACGCTGTACAGACTTTGAAGAGCAGTTCAATGTATAGACTTGAACGAATGAGGCCGATGTACAGACTTGCCTAAGACGCAGCATGAGACGCTGGCTGAGACGGACGCTGTACAGACTTTGAAGAGCAGTTCAATGTATACACTTAGTGATGTACAGACTTGGCCAGGAAAGCGTAGGGAAATGTTGAGTGTATGGACTTGGCCAAGCGTAGGAACAGATGAGGAGTGTACAGACTTGGCATTGTATAGACTTGGCTTTGAACGCTTGGGCTGAAGGCAATGTGCAGACTAAGCGATGTATAGACTTTGCCCAAGGAACCGAATGTATAGACTTTGCCACAGTCTGATGTACATGCTTTGCAGAAGTGAACGAGCCAATGTATAGACTTCAAAAGAAGCAGTCCGATGTACAGACTTCAAGAAGTCTTGACAACGGACGTTGTTCAGACTTTGCAAACAAGACTCTGGGCGATGTATAGACTTACACTATCGGATGTGTAGACTTCATGATAATGCAGCAGCCAGTGTATAGACATGAAGTTTGACAATTCAATGTATAGAGTTGAAGCTTGGAGGGATGTATAGGGTTGAGCTGAACTGACTTTGGCAATGTGCAGACTTAGTTGGTCGGGCAGTGTACAGACTTAGAATTTTAATACCAGTGTGTAGACTTCAGTTAGAAGGTGCCCGATGTACAGACTTGAAGAAGTTATGCCAATGTACAGACTCAATAGACCAAGCTGGTGTATAGACTTTGGTACCCAGACAAACAATGTACAAATGAATCGACGCATCGGCGAGGGTGGGTCGACCCACTGCTGTCTATACTAACTAGGCATAGTGTAGATAGAATCATGATAGCATGCTTATCTGACAACCAAATGAACTGTACTCACTCACATGATGAAACAGCATTAATCTAGAGATAGAAGATTGATTTATAGTGTGAGACATCATCAAAACCATAGAGATGCAACAATCTCCCCCTTTTTGATGATGACAACACTATGAATCAAGCAATATCAAGTTTCAACAAGAAATTTATATCAGCTGCAACAAACATATTAAATTCAAGGCATGCTCTTGCAGATGAATTAAACATTCCCTACAACACACTCTCATCTCCCCCACAACTCATAACCAAATCTTCTCCGAAGCAACATGACTCCCCCAAAGCTCAAGACAAATCCAAGACTCACTGATATTGCAGAACTTCTCACTGATATTGCAGAACTTCTCACTGATATTGCAAACTTCTCTCCCCCTTTGACATCAGTAAAAAAGAACTACAGAATGTATGACAGTGCTGGAAACATGAGGACTAAGGGCAGTAAGTTCTTAGTGCAGAAAGTCACGTATAGGTCTTAAGAGAATAAGTGAGTTTCTAATCTCAAGAGAAGATTCTTTAAATTCCAGTACACAATAGAGAAGTAGAATGATTGACAAGTTTATCAGCATACATAGTGGATGATTTAGAGCAGGAGTTCACAAGTATGGTCAGATATAGCTGATCATTATACTCACCAGCAAGCCACCATTGCTCTGTCATGTCTTTTCATTCATTTTAAGCATTTGACACCTCATGACATGGGAGAAATATTCATTTCATTGATGAAGCTCCCAGTTTCTCAGTGATCAAAACAGAACATTTTTGTTCAGTTAAGCCCTTGAGTTAAAGAGATAGAATGATTGAAAATAATACCAAAAAGGACTATTTCTTGAATTGAGTCTTGAAGTCTAGATTTCAAGTTGATTGGGTCAGATAACAAGACATACAAGTTTTTGGCCTGAACCAGAATCAATAACAATGTAGGAAGATATACTTTATGCAATTAGTCCAGATCTCTGAAGAAGTACTAAAGAAAAGATTCTAATCTGGAGATTAGAGTCACTGACTTATAGACTTAAGAGATAAGTGACACTCTACTGTCTGAGAGAACCACTCTAGATCAGTCATGCAAGACCAACAAAGTTACACATCTGGACAGCCCCTTTTGAATCTGTCAAAGAACTTCTCTTCTCACATCACAACTCAGCTCCCCCTAAGACATAGCATTCCTCAATAAAACATTCCAGCATAAACTCAAGGCTTCCCTTTACTCAGAGTATTCCTGAAAGCTAACCAGTAAGCATTCTGAACTCCCCCTTAAACCAGCAAGAAAGAAGGCTAAACATCTGACAAATACAACTCGCCCTCACAACAAGAACATGCTTCATAATTAAGACAATTTGTATAAGCCTAGTTCTCTTCTCAATGTGGTGAATTTTTCATTATCCAGAGGTTTTGTGAATATGTCAGCGATCTGATTATCTGTGCCTACATGAATCAGTTCAAAATTATTCTTAGACACCTCATCTCTTATAAAATGATGTCTTATCTCTATGTGTTTGGTTCGTGAATGCAAAACAGGATTTTTAGCAAGATTGATGGCACTAGTATTATCACAGTAAATTGGTGTGCACCCCAGGTCTACTTGGTAGTCCTGAAGCTGGTGTTTAATCCATATTACTTGTGTTCCACAACTCCCTGCAGCCACATATTCAGCTTCTGCAGTAGAGAGGGCCACAGAATGTTATTTCTTGGAGCCCCAAGACACTAAACACCCACCCAAGAATTCACAATGGCCACTAGTGCTTTTCCTGTCTAGTTTACAGCCTGCATAATCAGCATCTGTGTATGCTATTAAGTTAAGTGTGTGAGATGCAGGAAACCATAACCCAAGAGAATGAGTAGCTGAGAAATATCTGAAGATTCTTTTAACTGCAGCTAAGTGTAATTCAGTAGGTCTAGACTGATACCTTGCACACATTCCTACACTGAATTGTATATCTGGTCTAGACGCTGTCAAGTAAAGAAGTGATCCAATCATACCTCGATAAAGTTTGGCATTTACTTCTTTACCTGTCTCATCTCCATCCAATGAAGTATTGGTGCCCATGGGTGTAGTAATGTGCTTTAAGTTTTCCATGCCAAACCTTTTGAACAGTTCCATTGTGTATTTGGTTTGGTTGATGAAGCACCCATCTTCTAGCTGCTGTACCTGCAATCCAAGAAAATATTTTAGTTCACCAACCAAGCTCATTTCAAATTCAGCAGACATCATGGTAGAAAATTCATCACATAGTTCATGCTTAGTTGATCCAAATACAATGTCATCTACATATACCTGAACTATGATGAGATCTCTGTTTATGCCTTTGGTGAATAAAGTTTGATCAACTTTACCTCTTTTGTAGCCCTTGCTGATCAGAAATTCAGACAGCCTTTCATACCATGCTCTTGGAGCCTGCTTTAGACCATACAAGGCTTTGTTTAACCAGAACACTTGGTTAGGTTGAGAAGAATATTGAAATCCAGGAGGTTGTTCAACAAAAACTTCTTCTTTAATGACTCCATTTAAAAAGGCACTTTTAACATCCATTTGTTGAAGTTTTATATTCTTTGAGCATGCAAAGGCAAGCAACAATCTTATAGCTTCCATCCTAGTAACAGGTGCATAGGATTCATCAAAGTCTACACCAAATTCCTGACAGTAGCCTTTGGCTACTAATCTGGCCTTATTCCTCGAGATGATTCCATCTTCATTCATCTTATTTTTGAACACCCACTTGGTTCCTATGATATTAATACCATCTGGTCTTGGGACAAGCTCCCAGACATTATTCCTTTCAAACTGACCTAATTCCTCACTCATAGCATTGACCCAAGCTTGATCAGCTAAGGCCTCTTCTACTGTTTTGGGTTCAATTTGTGAGACTAATGCAATTAAGTCATCATTATTCACATTTCTAAAATGAGACCTAGTCCGAAGAGGATCTTCAGGATTGCCTATGACTTTATCTAAAGGATGGTCTTTAAGAAATCTGATATTTGTTGAAGACTCACCTGTTTCTCTTGGCCCTTCCTGATTGGGGGAATTTGTTTCTCCACTTGGCTGAGTCTTCTCTTCTTCTTGTTAGTCTTCTAGAAAATCTCCACCATGATTGGAATCCCTGTCAAGATTTTCAACATTAGAAACATCTTTCTTTTCACTAAAAAGGATGTGTGGAGACTCTTCCACTTTCTGATCCGATATGTTAAATACCCTATATGCCCTTGACACTTCAAAGTAACCCAAGAATATTCCAGGTGAACTCTTGGCTTCAAACTTGTCTAAATCTTTCTTATCATTGTTATGAATAAAACTGATGGGGACATCAACGTCAGCCCGCTCACATTGTGTTTGCATCTACGTCCTTTTATATTTGTATGTATACCCTTGTGATATATGGGTACATAATAGTAGGTCTGAGTGGGTTTATTTGCAAAAGGCCATTGGGTCTTTTTGCAAAAGTGCATGTAGGCCCTGCAGGGGCCCCCTCCCTCCTCCTTGTTGGTCCACTTGGACTCCCGGGCCCAAGGGGGCTGGTCCATGGTCCAACCTTGGACTTGGACCTAGATTTAAATAAAGAAGACAATTCAAATTTATCTTCTTAAAGGGGGGGGGGGGGGGGGCGAACCATATAGTTTATTAGGCTTTTAATGTGTTGTTCAAAGTTGTTCAAACCACATCCTAGCCCTTAATTTCCCAGCCCTTGATCCAAGGGTCTAGAATTAGTTAGAGACCTAGTCTATATAATGTTGTATTTTTCATGAGAAATTAAATGGAAAAATCAGAATTTTTGTGAGTGTTCAAGGAGCTTGGTGCGCCCCTCTCTCCTCCCTTGCTGTTCTTCCTTCCCCAACCCCAGATCTAGAGTGTATCCCTCTTCTATCATCCCCTCTCAACCTCCGGTGATCGTCTATGCCGCCGCCGCCGCCGTTTGTGCCCCCTTCGAGCCGCCGTGGAATCGTCATCAAGTTTCTGTCCTGCTGGACAGAGGTGTAGTTCGAGAATTCCTGAAGCCAGCCACGAGTTCTGATCGATTTGAAATTTTGAGGGTTGGTTCCTATCTTCTATCCCCTTCTCCACAAAAACATTCAGGTTCAAAATCCACCGTTTCATATCCTTACCATTTCGTTCAACTCTCAATCTCAGATCTGTTCTGTCACTGTCTACAGTGACAGTAGCCCTGAGTTCTCCACCTTCGACCACCCTTTTGATTTTTGTTAGACCTCCCAATTTAACTGGGAGTTCTGTCCATTGTCTCCTACCACCACAATTTTCCTTAAAGTTTTATCATCCTTCTACCTATTTTTCAAAATTCATGATCTACTGAAGCTACAGTACTTTCAGCCAGATCCCAGATCCGACCTTCGTCCACTAAACAAATCATAGAAAATCATAGATACATCCAAACGGGTCCAAACCAATTTTGCTGTCTTCCCAGCTCAGATTCCAACAACTTTTCGGAAGAACATAACCCCTGATTCGAACGTCTCCCTCGCGGTCAAAGGCAATCCACAGGGAAGTTCTCTGCTGACCTGTGATTTTAGGAACTGTACAACAGAAGATTGAAAATTCCATAAGTCAAGATACAAGCAGATCTAGGCCAGATCTTTAGGCCTAGGTTGAATAACATCAAGCTAGCTTTCCAACGGAGCCGGTCTCGTGTCGATCCGACGTCGGGGCTGATCGCAGCGTCCATTCTCTCCGGAGCGCGCGCTGCAAAACAGCAACCACCAGTCCGTGGACAGCAAACCCGACGGGTGCCGATCGGAACCGCCCGACCCCCGGGCGACGTTCCGGTGTGCCGCCAGCCTAGGGAACACTTCCCTAAGTGTCCACACTACAGCGGCGCCACCGGGTCCCACACGACCCCTCCAGACAGCACGTGGGCCCCACGGTCGTGATCACGCGTGTAGCCGAATCAACACACGAAGCTGCCCGTCATCCCGAATTTGGTCCTCCCGGGCCCCTGGTGTCGCCCTTTACCTCCCTGCGTGGAGTGGGCATATTTCTATTGCTGTAATATTCATGTATTAACTGTCCCGAGAGCACGAGTTCAGCCGGGCCCGTCGTCCCCACGCCGAGCGCGTGGAGGTATCGCATTCGCTCTCTTACTTGGCATTTTGCTTAATTTTCATATATACTTGCTTATGCCACTGCTAGAGAGCATGATAGGGTAATTAGCTCGCTTTCTATTTATATCACCGCTGCTGCGAGAGAGAGCGTTACCGTCCCGTGACCCGATCCGGGCACAAGTGAGAGCCGACCACCCTAGCTCACAGCCGGTTTCTCAACCGCGCACATCCGACGCTTCCCTCGTTAAGGGGCAGTCACGAGCTTGTCGTGTCCATGGTCTCGTCCCGCATCAATTTGGTATCAGAGCGAGTTTGAGTCTAGGGTGTAAAAAAAAAAGTGTCATTTATATCAAGTCATTAGTCGGTTTAAGTCGAGTCTACGATCATCATTGTTTTAAAACAAAAAAAAAGTGTCTTTTGCATCGCATCCCAATAACCCGATATATCAAAAGGTGTTGTCCGAACGTTAGGCTACGCCTATCGGGAAGGCCGCACACTTGTGCGAGTGACCTTCGGGTCGATTATCTCCGCCGCGTACCGCGTTTTGGTTAAGTCTAAGCGCATCATTTTGCATTAGTGTGTTTTGCTTTAGTCGGCGTCTTCTAGTCGGTGTGTTTGCATGCCCACTCGTCGGGGTACTCAGTACTCACCCCCACCACCACCTATGGCCAACCCACGGGATACCTCGGAAGACTTCCACTCCCTACAAGAGGCGATGATGGCCATTATGACTAGGTTGGACCAATCCGATGCTAACTTTCGGACTTTCTCCGATAATATGGATGGTCGCCTTAGAGCCATGGAGGGGCGCTTGGAGACCTCCGACAGGTCGGTCCAAGACCTCGTTGGGCGGTTAGATAGGATGTCACACGGGGACCCTCCAGGGGCAGCCCAAGGCCCACCCGCACCTCCTCCCGCGGTGGCCCAAGTCCAACCCGCTCCCATGGCCCAAGTCCAGGCCGCTCCCGCGGCCCAAAACCAGCCACCACAGGCTCCTCCACCCGCCCTTCCTCGGGTTCCCCAACTACCGCACCGTGACCTTGGTCTCGAGGACTATGGTTCCGACAATGCCTATGAGGGATATGGTCAACGCCGTCGTGGTTTTCAGCCACAACGAGATGAGGATGATGACCGGGTCCTTAAGACCGTGCGAGCGGACCCTCCCGCTTTTTACGGGTCTTTGGATCCGAAAGTCTACCTAGATTGGGAGTTCGGCATGGACCGTTACTTTGAGTGGTATGATATGTCGGAGCGTCGAAGGGTCCGATTCGCCACCATGAAACTCATGGGGTAGGCACAAACCTATTGGAAGAATGTGGAGAGCCTGCTACTTCAGCGGTTAGAACCCCCGATCGACACATGGGCCGAGATGAAGAATAAACTTCGGCAAAAGTACCTTCCTCCCACATACCGCCAGCGACTCATCGATAGATGGCAAAGTCTTAGCCAGGGAGACCGGTCCGTCTCCGAATACATCACGGAGTTTGATGAGTACTTTCTACGATGTGGTGTCACGGAGGAGAGTACCATGCCCGTGTCCCGCTTTCGACGTGGTTTGCAGCCACACTACCAGTATGAGCTTTTCCGCTGCAATGCCAAGACGTTGGAAGAGGCATACCAGGTTGCTCTCGAGATGGAGCAATTTGAGGGAGAGTTTGAGTCTAGCCATCGGTTGGGCCCCACCCCTCGCCGTAGTGCCGAGCCCCGTCACTCCATAGGCCCACATCAGTGGCCTCCCATGGCTCGACCTCAGGAGTCCACCCGTCAGGAGCACTTCGCTCCACGGCCTCGTCCTCCTCCACCCCAGGATCTATTTCCACCCCAACCACCGGCACCCGTTGCCCGTTCCCCGGCTCCTATAGCCCGTCCTCTGGCACCGGCACCCCCTCCACTATTGTCCAAAGCACCTACATCTCCTCCATTACTGCCTACACCCCCTACCCGACGGGATGATAAGGGTAAGGCCCCTTTTATAGGAGAGAGTAGTCGGTCGAGAGTGCAGTGTTTCCACTGTCATGGGTTTGGCCACATTGCCAGCGAGTGTCCCACTCGCACCACCCTAGCCTTAGGTGTTGGAGGATCCGTACCTCCCGAGCCTGAGTGTGTTGATTACGAGGCCGATGAGGCACTAGCCGAGGAGTACTATGCCTTGGGAGGGGAAGAGCAGGACGGCTCTCCTGCCGCCCAGGATGCCGCCACCTACTGGGCTTGATGCTACCACCTTAGTCTAGAGTCGTGCATGAGTCAGTGTGTTTTCTTTGTGTGGTTTGCATTCGTGTGTCAGTACATGGTGAGTCTGCATGTGTCTTGTGCAAACTCGTTGTCGTTCTCTTGTGAGTGTGAAGCGAGTCGACTCACTAATGAGTATGGGATCGGTTTTACTTCTATACCCGGATCAGTCACCTATAGGGACTCAACGGTGATTCCTAGTGAGTCTTCGAGCTGTTTCCTTCCTTTTGAGAGTGCCCTTCGGAGTGACCACCTTTAGCCATAGCAGTTCGCATATCCAGTATATATGGAATGAGCAGGTGCCGATCACTTGGAGTGGAGCATACCTGCGCTACTTGGTTCGGTGACGGATCCGCCGGCGCTATTCGAGCAGCAGCACCCCTTACTCGACGGGGTCGAGTTCCTCCCACCCGGGGAGAATTGATGGGGACATCAACGTCAGCCCGCTCACATTGTGTTTGCATCTACGTCCTTTCATATTTGTATGTATACCCTTGTGATATATGGGTACACAATAGTAGGTCTGAGTGGGTTTATTTGCAAAAGGCCATTGGGTCTTTTTGCAAAAGTGCATGTAGGCCCTGCAGGGGCCCCCTCCCTCCTCCTTATTGGTCCACTTGGACTCCCGGGCCCAAGGGGGCTGGTCCATGGTCCAACCTTGGACTTGGACCTAGATTTAAATAAAGAAGACAATTCAAATTTATCTTCTTAAAGGGGGGGGGGGCGAACCATATAGTTTATTAGGCTTTTAATGTGTTGTTCAAAGTTGTTCAAACCACATCCTAGCCCTTGATTTCCCAGCCCTTGATCCAAGGGTCTAGAATTAGTTAGAGACCTAGTCTATATAATGTTGTATTTTTCATGAGAAATTAAATGGAAAAATCAGAATTTTTGTGAGTGTTCAAGGAGCTTGGTGCGCCCCTCTCTCCTCCCTTGCTGTTCTTCCTTCCCCAACCCTAGATCTAGAGTGTATCCCTCTTCTATCATCCCCTCTCAACCTCCGGTGATCGTCTGTGCCGCCGCCGCCGCCGTTCGTGCCGCCTTCGAGCCGCCGTGGAATCGTCATCAAGTTTCTGTCCTGCTGGACAGAGGTGTAGTTCGAGAATTCCTGAAGCCAGCCACGAGTTCTGATCGATTTGAAATTTTGAGGGTTGGTTCCTATCTTCTAACCCCTTCTCCACAAAAACATTGAGGTTCAAAATCCCCGTTTCATATCCTTACCATTTTGTTCAACTCTCAATCTCAGATCTGTTCTGTCACTGTCTACAGTGACAGTAGCCTTGAGTTCTCCACCTTCGACCACCCTTTTGATTTTTGTTAGACCTCCCAATTTAACTGGGCGTTCTTTCCATGGTCCCTACCACCACAATTTTTCTTAAATTTTTATCATCCTTCTACCTATTTTTAAAAATTCATGATTTACCGAAGCTACAGTACTTTCAGCCAGATCCCTGATCCGACCTTCGTCCACTAAACAAATCATAGAAAATCATAGATACATCCAAACGGGTCCAAACCAATGTTTCTGTCTTCCCAGCTCAAATTACAACAACTTTGCGGAAGAACACAACCCCTGATTCGAACGTCTCCCTCGCGGTCAAAGGCAATCCACAGGGAAGTTCTCTGTTGACCTGTGATTTCAGGAACTGTACAACAGAAGATTGAAAATTCCATAAGTCAAGATCCAAGCAGATCTAGGCCAGATCTTTAGGCCTATGTTGAATAACATCAAGCTAGCTTTCCAACGGCGCCGGTCTCGTGTCGATCCGACTTCGGGGCTGATCGCAGCGTCCATTCTAGCCGGAGCGCGCGCTGTAAAATAGCAACCACCAGTCCGTGGACAGCAAACCCGACGGGTGCCGATCGGAACCGCCCGACCCCCGGGCGACGTTCCGATGTGCCGCCAGCCCAGGGAACACTTCCCTAAGTGTCCACACTACAGCGGCGCCACCGGGTCCCACACGACCCCTCCAGACAGCACGTGGGCCCCACGGTCGTGATCACGCGTGTAGCCGAATCAACACACGAAACTGCCCGTCATCCCGAATTCGGTCCTCCCGGGCCCCTAGTGTCGCCCTTTACCTCCCTGCGTAGAGTGGGCATATTTCCATTGCTGTAATATTCATGTATTAACTGTCCCGGGAGCACGAGTTCGGCCGGGCCCGTCGTCCCCACGCCAAGCGCGTGGAGGTAGCACATTCGCTCCCTTGCTTGGCATTTTGCTCAATTTTCATATATACTTGCTTATGCCACTGCTAGAGAGCATGATAGGGTAATTAGCTCACTTTCTATTTATATCACCGCTGCTGCGAGAGAGAGCGTTACCGTCCCGTGACCCGATCCGGGCACAAGTGAGAGCCGACCACCCTAGCTCACAGCCGGTCTCAACCGCGCACATCCGACACTTCCCTCGTTAAGGGGCAGTCACGAGCTTGTCGTGTCCGTGGTCTCGTCCCGCATCAAAAATATTTTGTTCCAAAAATTCTGAAATGAAACAAGTTTGGTTTCTTACCTTTTAGAAGCTCATAGGGTGTTTTCTTGTGTATGGGTCTTACCATGGCCCTGTTGATTATGTAGGTTGCTGTATTGGCCGCTTCTGCCCAAAACCTTCTAGGTAATTTACTTTCAATCAACATGGTTCGGGCCATCTCCACCACAGTTCTATTTCTTCTCTCCACAATCCCATTCTGTTCAGGTGTCCTGGGAGAAGAAAACCTGTGAGTTAGTCCATCTTTTTCACAAAAATCAGTAAACATGGAGTTTTCAAACTCACCACCATGTTCAGATTGAATAGAACAGACCTTGTATTTCCCTTCTTGTTTGACCTTATTGAAAAACAGATTAAACTTTTGAAATGCATCACTCTTATTTGCTAAGAAAAATATCCATGAATATCTAGAGAAGTCATCTATGATGACATAGCCAAACCTGTTTCCATTAAGACTCTGAGTTCTAGTTGGACCGAAAAGGTCCATATGAAGAAGTTCCATTGGTCTAGAAGATAATGGCTCAGATCTTAATTTAAAGGAATTTCTGGTCTGTTTGCCTAGAGCACAGGCATCACATGCTTTTGATATTGAGTTGAATTTAATTCTAGGCATGCCTCTAACTAAATCATGCTTGACCAATTTATTTAAAGTTGAAAAGCTAGCATGACCTAGACGTCTATGCCATTCAAAGGCATCATTTTTAGAATTGACAGATAAGTAAATAGTAGATTCAGATTTCTCATCTAAGTCTACAATGTAGACATTATTAATCCTGTTGGCTACAAATTTAACCATGTCAGAATTTGTTTCAAGGATTTTGCATGAACTATCATCAAATACAACCCTGTGACCCCTGTCACATAATTGACTAATGCTAATCAGGTTGTGTTGAAGCCCTTCCACAAGTAAGACTTTTTCAATGGAGTTTTTGGAAGACCTACCTACTGTTCCAGCTCCAATTATTTTACCTTTGTTCTTTCCTCCAAACTTGACCAGACCCCCTGGCTTCATCTCTATCTTGCTAAACTTGGATCGGTCTCCTATCATATGCCTGGAGCAGCCACTGTCGAGGTACCACTTATTGTCTTCAGCTGCCAGGCCGACCTACACAGATACATCAAGCAGAGTGATTTGGAACCCAAGATGAGTTGGGTCCAATGACATTGTTCAAATCTCTGATCAAGTGTTTAGGTATCCAGATTTGTTTCAGCATGGTTTTCTATGGCACCTTCCTTTCTGGTTTATTAAAGTTGAATCCAGCTGAACTGGAGAAGTGAGTTCTATTCCATTCATTAGTCTTCCTATTCCTAGGAAATTTCCTGTAGGCTTGTTGATTAGCATATCTTTGACCATGAAAGTTATTTCTCTAGTAGGTCCTGTTTGGACCCATCTGATTGTTGTAATTCTAGCTCTTATTCTGATTTACTTTCTTGTTCCATCTACCATTTGTGTTCTGGTGAGTGGGCTTAGTGTTATTCTTCATAAAATTCATTCCCATCTTAAATGGTTGTCCAGTACTGGTTTTTATGTTTTCTTTAGGACTTTGAATTTCCTTAGAGCTGTTTGAGCCGGATGGTGTGTCCAGCTTTTCTTTTCCCTTCTCTGGACAGAAGGTGATGGTCTTGAATTGCAAGGGTCTCTTGTTGGTTGGGTCATAGCCTAGACCTTCCTTATTGAAATTGACCCTAGTCCCTAGTATAGCATCTAAGCTAGTCTTTCCTTTGACAAACTTTTCTAAGACTTTCTGTTTGTCTTCCAGCTCCTTTTGAAGGGACTCAGAATTTTTTAGGAGTTCAACATTTACTTTCTTCACAGCTTCATATTTCTCTGAATTCACTCTAATTTCATTCATACTTTCTTCAATTTTAGTTTTGAATTCATTGAGCTATTTTTGACTTTCTTGAGTTTCTTCCTTGAGCTTATCATTTTCTTTCCTTAGTGAGGTCATTTCTTCTAGTTGTTCTTTTAGCTTCTCATTTTCCTCACAGACCAGAGTTTGTTCTTCAACATTTGTGTTAAATTTTCTTTTCAGAACTTTGTGCTCTTTGCTAAGAGAATTAAATTTATCTAGCAAGTCACCATAAGCATCCTCCCAGTCATCAATTGAGAAATTTTCAAAAACGTTTATTACCTCCTCTTCACTGTTTGCCATGAGGCAAATTCCATCTTCATATTCTTCTGAGGAAGCGTCTTCGGGGTCTTCTTCTTCCTCGCTCCATGTGCAGACCATCGCCTGTGGCTTCTTCTTCTTCTACACCTTTATGTTTTTCTTCTGAAGATAGGGACCCTTCTTTTGGAGGTCTGGGCATTCGCCTTTCATATGTCTCTGTTTGTTACAATTAAAACAAGTCAGTCTCTTAGGATTTCTATCCCTGTAACTAGTAAATTCAGCACTCTTGTTGAAAGAGTGTGGCTTCTTCTTCCTAAAGGTCTTTCCCTTTTTCTTCAAAATTTTTTTGAACTGTCTAGTGAGCATTGCCTGCTCCTCCTGGTCGAGATTTGACAAACCTTCAAGCTCGGACTCAGACTCGGGGCTACTGCTGCTGCTCCCGCTGTTGCTACCCTTATTGCGGGATGCTCTTAGAGCCACATTCTTACCCTTCCTCTCACTTCCTTCTCCACCTCCTTTGAAATTCATCTCATATGTCATAAGAGATCCTATGAGTTCATTCACAGTCAAGATAGTCAGATCTTTTGACTCCTCAATCACAATGGCCTTAGTGTGCCATGCCGGGGATAAAGATCTAAGGATTTTCCTGACTATATCTGCCTTAGCAAGATCCTTCCCTAGCCCTTTAAGTGTGTTTGTGATCAAGGACAACCTGGCATACATTTCAGTTATATTATCATCTGCATTCATCTTGAACATTTCATACTTAGAAGTGTAGAGGTTTACCTTCGAGGCTTTCACTTGAGCTGTACCTTCATAGATCAATTGCAGCTCATCCCACATTCGCTTGGCAGTTCTGTATGCAGATATACGGGTATATTCCTCTGGATGAATAGCACACTGGATGATGTTCAGCGCCGTCCAGTTGAGTGAGGAGAGCTTGACATGGTCATCTGTCCAAGCGTCCTCATTTGGTGGCAGATCATATGACCCCACCGTGATTACTCTCCATAGTTTATGACTCTGAGCCCTGATGAACACTTCCATCCTGTTCTTCCAAAACAGATAGTTACTACCATCGAAATAAGGAGGGCGACTAATGGATTGACCTTCGGCCATGAAGGTTCTAGGACCACTAGCATTTCCTTGACCGTTCGTCCACATGGCGTAAACCTGCTCTGATACCAAGTGTTAGCGCAGCAAGAGTGATATAGAAGGGGGGGATGAATAAATCACTCCCAATTTGTAGAAACTTAGGCGGAAAATAAATTCTACTTCTAACGCACCTCCTTAACCCGTACACAGAGAAATGTAAATGAGAATGAAGAACTGATCACATGGAAGCAAAGAGACAAGCAGAAGAAGAGCGCAGATAACAATAGCAAACCACAGAGGAGGCACTCAATTTTTTGGTGGTTCGATTGCAGTCCGTAATCTACATCCACCCCTCACTCCAACTAGAATGAGGATTCCACTAGACAATGCTAGATCAATGCAGACTCAGTCTGCGAACAACATGCTGCCACACAGCTTGAACACCCAAGGGAAACAAATCCCTCAACCAAGCTCTTCTACCCACAGAACTTGAAACCTGTTCTAGCTCCCAGCTAGAACACAACCGGAGAATCCTCTCCCTTCCCCCACACACCGGAGGGAAACTGTTAATGACAACCAGTCACTAACACCACCAGAGATCACCGATCTCTCTTCTTCTGCAACTCAGAGGGAAACTGGAGTAATACTCCCTTCCTCCACACACCAGAGGGAAACCAATTCAAATCAGAAGGATGAACAAAATGAAACGAAAACAAATTAGAAACAAAAACCAATGAAGAAGAAATCGGTTCTTAAATCTTATACAAATGTACCTTCAAATGAAGCAATTCATCAATCCACACACACTGCTCTCTCTCTCGAACAAACTCCTCTCAGATCTGGAACTCTCTGCTCTTTTTCTTTTCTGGATCGTGCAAACTCTCACCAATGGCTTCTGCTTTTTCTTTTCACGATCAGTCTTCTACTGAAGGATGAAGCTCTATATTTATAGCAGATATTGGCGTGTGGCTGTCAGGTTCCCGCCCATGCACTTTTTGCCAGATCATTTGAATTTTGACCACATGGCAGCATCCTGACTAGGTTGCCATATATGTGTCATGCGCCTGTTGTCTTGGATCACGTGCCAGGTGCCAACCTCAGTTCACGTGCCCAATCATCAGCCTGAATCGCCTGCAGACAGAGACAGATTGAATGTATAGACTTAGTTAGTTCAGGTGATAAACACGAATGTATATACTTCAGAAACATCAACTGATTAAGTGTGTACAACGTGAGAGAGTGTACAGACTTAATGAATAAAGCGCATGTGAAGGCAGTGTATAGACTTATGAAGAATGCATATGAAGGTAGTGTATAGACTTATGAAGAATGCATATGAAGGCAGTGTGTAGACTTATGAAGAACAAAGCAAACAAGCCTTACTAATGTGTACACTTTACATAGCCCAGCCACTGTGTAGACTTCACGAAGCCTCACCAGTGTACAGGCTTGAAAAGAGTGTGCTGTGAGCATTGAAGACTCAAGTTATAACACCAGAATGTATAGGGTTGTGGTCGGACAACCCAATGTGTAGACTTGATGGATAGGCTCATGAAAGGTAGTGTATATACATGTGATGAACAATGCAAACGAGCCTTACCAATGTGTAAACTTAACAAAGCTTCAGCCACTATATAGACTTCACGATGCCTAAACAGTGTACAGACTTGGAACCTGTGTGAGACTCTTAATAAGACTGTGAGCAGTGTGTAGACTTGATGCTCAACGGAGATGTATAGACTTCGACAAGCTTTAGCCAATGTATAGACTATGCCAGAGTGAGACGATGCATTAGACACTCGGCTGTACAGACTTGGAAAGTTCTGTATGAGACGATCGGCTGCTGAACCGATGTACAGACTCTGGATGTAAAGGTAGTCTGTATAGACTTGAATCGCTTGAAGCGATGTACAGACTAGATGAAGCTCAAGCACTGTACAGACTTGTAAAGACTTCAGCGTTGTACAGACTTGGTGAAGCTCAAGTGAATGTATAGACTTGATGAACTACTGTGGATGTGTGGACTTGAGCGAATGAAGCCGATGTACAGACTTTCCTAAGACGCAGCATGAGACGCTGGCTGAGACGGACGCTGTACAGACTTTGAAGAGCAGTTCAATGTATAGACTTGAACGAATGAGGCCGATGTACAGACTTGCCTAAGACGCAGCATGAGACGCTGGCTGAGACGGACGCTGTACAGACTTTGAAGAGCAGTTCAATGTATACACTTAGTGATGTATAGACTTGGCCAGGAAAGCGTAGGGAAATGTTGAGTGTATGGACTTGGCCAAGCGTAGGAACAGATGAGGAGTGTACAGACTTGGCGTTGTATAGACTTGGCTTTGAACGCTTGGGCTGAAGGCAATGTGCAGACTAAGCGATGTATAGACTTTGCCCAAGAAACCGAATGTATAGACTTTGCCACAGTCTGATGTACATGCTTTGCAGAAGTGAACGAGTCAATGTATAGACTTCAAAAGAAGCAGTCCGATGTACAGACTTCAAGAAGTCTTGACAACGGACGCTGTTCAGACTTTGCAAACAAGACTCTGGGCGATGTATAGACTTACACTATCGGATGTGTAGACTTCATGACAATGCAGCAGCCAGTGTATAGACATGAAGTTTGACAATCCAATGTATAGAGTTGAAGCTTGGAGGGATGTATAGGGTTGAGCTGAACTGACTTTGGCAATGTGCAGACTTAGTTGGTCGGGCAGTGTACAGACTTAGAATTTTAATACCAGTGTGTAGACTTCAGTTAGAAGGTGCCCGATGTACAGACTTGAAGAAGTTATGCCAATGTACAGACTCAATAGACCAAGCTGGTGTATAGACTTTGGTACCCAGACAAACAATGTACAGATGAGTCGACGCATCAGCGAGGGTGGGTCGACCCACTGCTGTCTATACTAACTAGGCATAGTGTAGATAGAATCATGATAGCATGCTTATCTGACAACCAAATGAACTGTACTCACTCACATGATGAAACAGCATTAATCTAGAGATAGAAGATTGATTTATAGTGTGAGACATCATCAAAACCATAGAGATGCAACATTTTCCAATTTTGTTCCACCGCCTGAAGGAAGAGGTCATGTGTAGTCCACATTTGTTGAAAGAAAAATCTACTATGAAATTTGCTAGGCACAACCTGTTTGACTAGAAGGGGAGCATGATCCGAGGCTTCTCTTGACAGATGTGCCACAGTGACAGTAAAACAGTTCAACCAGTTGGACTTAATCAGGACCCTATCAAGCCTGGCCCAGATTCCTTTGCTACCCTTTTGATTATTGTGCCAAGTATACTTGGAACCCATAAAACCAGCATCAAGGAGACCACAGCTATTTATATAATCCTTAAAATTAGCCATGGACTTCAGACTGGTTGTCTTGTCTTGTCCGAGATACTGTAATTCTATGACCTCCTTAAGAATACCATAGTAATCAAGATCATTTTTATTGTATGTACTACATTTCACGCATATGCCACTATTCATCGTAGACTTATTTCGTCCATAATCTCTGGTGTGAAATCTATAACAATTTACAAAAAATCCTGGATAGGCATACGCGACCTTCGAAGGTCCATAACTTATCACCCGGACTCTTTCATCAGTAATATAACCTTGTTCAACCTATGAATATAAACCACATTACTTTAAAATGAACGGGCATACATCTCAAGCTTTGTGGAACTTAACTTCGGCACTTACTTGACCTTTAAGCCATCTGACAAAAGATCTCTCTCGTTCCTTTTGAACCTCCATGTCATTGAGGCGTGGACATTGAGTAATTGATTCTGAATAAAATTGCCTACAATGATGAATGCAACATCACCATAAATGGGAGGAAGAACATCAAGAAACTTATAAATTTTAGCACCTGCGGAGTTGATGACTCACTCAACATAAGGTTCAATCTCAGCACAGTTTAGGAGAACATATATCTCTGCGGCCAACAACTCTTTGTCCTCTAATATGCGATTCGAACAACGTCCGAATGCACGTCCTAGATACTTAAATATGGACAACCAGTCGGGCGGACCCACCTCCCCTCCATCATCATTACGTGGAGGTCGATTGCGGTGAGTTTGAATTTCGGGTTCGAAGTACATCGAACAGAAGTTTAAAATTTCTTCAATAATATATGCCCCGATAATCGAACCCTCTACTTTAGCCTTGTTGCGAACCTTCATTTTTAGGTCATGCATACACTTATGACAACAATTCATATGACAATGACATACAATGACAATGACAGACATATGTAACTAGTGTCAAATAATCAGTAAATACATACTGATTACCTCTCAAATGGATACATCCATCAAAATTGTACCGGTCCTCCAACTTTAACCTCGCATGGCAAATGGATAATCAGGTGCTCCATGGAATCGAAGAACGCAAGGGGAAATATCTTCTCCAACTTGCATATCGTCGTGACCACATTCTGTTCCATAGTTTGCACGTCCCCAAGTTTGAGTTCTGATGCACATAGAATCCATAAAAACTGACTCAACTTAGTCAATGCTCCCCATATAGGCTGTGGCAATATGTCACGGAATGCAATGGGCAGAAGTCTCTCCATGAACACATGGCAGTCATGACTTTTCAATCCATATATTTTTCCCTCATTGACATTCACACAACGGGCTATGTTAGACACATATCCATCAGGGAATCTTAATTGCTTCTGTCACTGGCACAGTTCATTGATCTGTGTGTCTTTCAACACGTAAGCTACTTTAGGTTGCACAACTTTACCCCGTACCTGCCGCAATTCCAACTCTAGTCGTTTGCAAAGTATCTTCAAGTCCGCTCGTGCCTTCGCATTATCCTTTGTTTTTGCTTTCACGTTCATGGTAGTGTTGAACATATTATCAAAGACATTCTTCTCAACATGCATGACATCCAGGTTGTGCTGTATCAAAAGGGCTGACCAGTAAGGTAATTCCCAGAAGATACTTTTCTTCACCCAGTTGTGATCCTGTCCAAATCCCAAAGATGCCATGTACTACCCGACAGTTGCACTATATCAGGTAAGTCTTGCACCTGTGCCGCCATTTGTCGACCAGACATGCGT
This sequence comes from Amorphophallus konjac, assembly GCA_022559845.1. Lineage (NCBI taxonomy): Eukaryota > Viridiplantae > Streptophyta > Magnoliopsida > Alismatales > Araceae > Amorphophallus > Amorphophallus konjac. Next base: position 97,306,415 of record CM040118.1, on the reverse strand, counting down.
TCCATGTCTGCTTCATCCATTTCAACTGTCTTCTTAATGAATGAGTCCTTTTGCCTTCGGAAAGGATGGTCAATTGGTAGAAACTATCGATGACAATGGAACCAGCATGATTTCTTACCATATTTAAGGATAAATGATTTGGTATCAGCCATACAGTAAGGACATGCCAACCTCCCGTGTGTGCTCCAGCCAGATAGCATCCCATATGTAGGGAAGTCACTTATTATCCACATCAATGCAGCCTTCATATTGAAATTTTATTTTCTATACGCATCATAAGTAACAACTCCATCATTGCATAATATTTTCAACTCATCAATCAGTGGCCTGAGATATATGTCCAAATTTTTTCTTGGATTTTTTAGACTCGGAATCACCAAAGTTAAGAAAAGGTTCTCTCGCTTCATGCACATGCCCGGCGAAAGGTTGTACGGCGTCATGAACACTGGCCAACATGAGTAACATGCCACTGAACCTCCAAATGGGTTGAAGCCGTCTGTGCATAAACCTAACCTAACATTGTGTGGCTCGTGAGCAAAAGCAGTATAGGTACGATTGAAATGAGCCCAAGCTTCACCGTCGATGGGATGACTGATTATATCATCTACACGACGTACTCTTTCTGTATGTCATATCATATGCCGAGCTGTCTTTGACGACATATACATCCGCTGCAATCTGGGCGTGAGAGGGAAGTATCGCAGTGACTTGTAAGGCACATCCTTCTGCTTTGAATAGTCCCATCTCTTCGGTTTAAATCTATCATGATGACAAATATCACATGATCTTTTATCTACATTATCTTCATAATATAACATACAGTGATTAGGGCATGCATCTATTTTTTGGTATCCAAGCCCTAACTCATTGACCACCTTCTTTGCACGGTAAAAATTTTCAGGCAGCTTCTCATCTCGAGACAGCATACTCTTGATAAGGAGGAGCATACGGTCAAAACAACTCTCACTAAGGTGAAATTTGGATTTCAAATTCAACAACTGTGAGACAATAGACAACCGAGTGTGATTTTCACAACCATCCCATAGCGGCTCATCAGAATCCTGAAGTAACTGATAAAATTATTCAGCCGACTTGTTTGGTGGTTCTTCGTTGTACACGTGTTCCCCTTATACATTAAAGTTAGGGCCAGTAGCATCGATTACCATGTCCACATAGGTACTTGTGCCTGTAACATTGCCGTCCTCATACGACCAGAAGTCCTCACCATGACACACCCAATTCATATAAGCTTTCGTGAACCCATTCCTATATAAATGAACTTGCACATCCCATAGCGAAAGAAATCGCTTGTTTTTACAAAGTAAACAAGGACATCGGATGTTACCACGCTGGTCCACTGCTGTTGGATGCCCCAATATAAACTAAATAAAACTATCAACTCCATCCTTAAACTCCTCTGACACCACTCCGTCAACTACTCTGTGATTTATCCATGAACGATCAATTCTAGCCATATTTACCTAACAAATTTAAAAAATCATATTAATATGTCTTATCACTACTTCTACGAAAATATGGACAACATCTCCCCTCAATATTGACTATTTTCCACATTTGTACATCCTGTTTGGTCACATATACATCCATATCCACATCCACTTCCACTTTCATATTCACACACCCACATTGACATCGACATCATCTTCTGAAAAAAATCATGATCATACTTGCATTCACATACACATTTTCTCGCATATCGGCATCCACACCTGTCTACAAATTTAATTCACATCCAAACATACTAATCACATATATCATAATAAAAGTCTTGAACAGGCAAAAATGAAAAAAAGGTCATATCCACATTTACGCACACACATTTATATCCACATCCCTCTTCCCACCCTCCCAATAAAAAAAGGGCTTGGAATTTCATCTCCTTTTGTAAGAGTACACCAGGTGATAATGTCACGCCCCGAACCGATAGCAGCGGGAAGCGGTGCTCAGAACGTGACAGCGAAACAGTCATGCTAATCATAGTAAATAGACAATAGATGAAAACAATAGCAAAGACACATAGAGGCCACAATTTGACAAAAATATAATTTTATTGATATATGAAAATTTAACGTTACAATTTGACTCAATCACAGTAATAGACTCCAATGAAAGGAAACAAAGAAAAAGGCAAAAGGACACGACTCTAGATACTAACTAAACTCAAGAAATAGGAAAAAGAAGACTCTGGTCTCTACGGCTCTGGGTTCACTCGATCACGCTGACTCTATCCCAGTTTCAAATGTTCCATCTACCGAGTTACCTGAAAAATGTTAAAGCAGGGAGTGAGCGAGAAGCTCAGTAGGAATTACTCTCTATCATCAGGTAGAATTTAAGTAATTAAACACTTTCACGAATGTGCATGAATGATGTGAAAAATACGAGATAAAGCGAACTAAATAAATAGCTTGATCACAAGATAACTGACGTGATATGGGAGTTGAGATATTACAAGTCAAGATATCAAGAGCAAGTAACTAGAATTTCATTTGAATGGCCATTTATCAAGTAAAGTCATGTCACGCAAGCAAGTACTTCACGCATTCAAGCATGTATATCAAGTATCACGAGAATGTGGAATGTCGTAGACTCAACACGCTAGATAGTACTCGGTGCCAAATGCCACACCTAGTCATTACACCTCCCTGGGGCATAAATACACTTCAGGTGCTCCTCCCAGGACCAGATTGGGCCCTTAAAATGATTGCCTTGGCATTGATTTACTTGGATCATAGATCCCATGAAATCTAGACATCCACAATATTTAATGGCCAAGAGTTCCAAGGTCAAGCTATGTAGCAAGACGATACATGTAGAAAATTGGATTTCTTATAGGATTTCCAAGAATAAGCTCTTAGCTAGAGAGAATATACATATAAGTCATTACAGGGAATGACTTTCAAGGAAAATAATTACGATGTTGACCCATCAAAGGTCACATTTCCGAGACAGAATAGCCTGGAGAGGCTAATGGGAATAATATGCAATAAAATCACAAATATAACAGTTTCAGAAAATTGGTCAAGAGACGGTCTTGACGAAGGCCGCACAGAATAAGACGGTCATATAAGGACCGTAATAAGGATACCACGGGCCACATTGAAAGCCAGGAAAATAAACGGTCTAGAGGTGACCGCACGAGAGACAGTTGCGGTCAAAGGAAGATCGCAAGAAATCTGAAACGGTCAAGGCACAGTCGTAACCAACATAAAAATAGTCTATACTGGACAGCTATAGGGCCACTGTAGACTGGATAGAAATGATTGGCAAAAAGGCCACTAAAGAACAGAAACGGTCCGCACTGGGCCGCTCCAAGCAGAAACGGTCCTAAGTGGGCCATCATAAGCGAAACACGGTCCAAGGCTGGCCGCAACTAGGTTGGGCAGAGCAATGTTTAAACAGTCGACTTAATGGGCCCTAGGTCAGCCTGAGACATGGTGGAACCGAACCGAGGTCCAGCCCACACGTCCCAGATCATACAAGGGGTATAGAGCTAGGTAAACTGGAAATCAAAGGAAATCGATCGGCAAACCTGACCCACCGGCCAGAACAGAAAAAGAGAAACAATAACTCTATGGCTGCTATCATACAGTAGCGGTCCTAGAAGGGCCGCAATACTCAGAACAGTCCCGATTTTGGGCTGTAGAAACACGTGATTCGATCAAGTCAATTGGTTCAGGTTTTGGTGGTACAACCTGCCCAGCGTCCTAGTTGGAATCCAAGGCTCGCGGGGTCTTATGGAGGCCTTGAAACATGAACACCTAGTCTGGCGGATGGAATATCTGACAGAGAGGTATTCGATGCCTAAAAATTAATGGCTAAAAATCTACGTAAAATAAGTGTATCCGGTCCAGTCATTTCCACCAGAGTGTATGACCTTAAAACAAATTCTGAACTATTCATAACAGAAGTGAAATTTGGACTAATCCATTTATGAAGCATTATTTTACTTCTTCTTCAAATGTTTCATAATACAGGAAGGATGGTCATGAATAGAACAATTATAAGAAAGAGAGTTAAACTTAAATCAAACATTTCATAACCCTAGTTTAAGTGTGTTCATACCATGTAGTTTACCTGACCAACAAGCTATTTAACAGAACATAACATGCCAAGACAATAAATACAATTCACTGAAACAAGGGTAAAAACGGTCAGGTACAGACCGCCTGATGACCAGAAACAGTCAAGAGGAAGGCCGCCCAGCTCTGGAGTAAACCCCCCTTTTATTTGAATCATGCCACCCAGAAGCGGTCTGTCGCGGGGCCGCCTGACTATGAAAAATGGCCTATCGCGTGACCGCGTCAACCCTAGCGGTTCCTGGTAGGACCGTTTATACGAACCCGAGCCCCAAAACATGACGAACATGACATCGGTACAATAGAAGCATGATTAAAACATGAATATGGTATAAACATTGGGTGATTTACTGTCAAAAGATAGGTAACATAAAAATGCACATCATAGTATGGTCAATTCAAAGATTGGACTTCGATTAGTTTATATAAATGAACAGAATTGATGATAGTAAGAAACCCTAATCACATGCTCTTCATAAAAATAAAAATACACGTGACATAGGTGGCCAAAATTAGGCAAAATAGATTCAAAGGAAAGCTAAGGACGAGATCTACATGTTCACATCACTTAATTAGGTTGGGCCTGAGAGAAACCTATCGATTTAGATCGAAAGTTGGACGGAGCGCTAAAACACGAACCGTGAACACGTCGACGTTTCTCGCCTTAAATCGCCCTCGATCGCCCACAATCGCTTGCTCCACCTATTGGAAAAACAAATAGAGGTCTAGGGCTGCTGAAGCCCTCAATTTATGGCGTCCAAGGAGGTTTCTAGAGGTCGAAATAGACTCGAGAGTCCAACGAGGAAAAACCGACGAAAAACATGGACCTTGACCCATTCCGCACCGCCACTGACAAATAGAAGCCTGTAGAATTAGGGTTTTCGCAGGGGAATTGGGCTCCTTGGGTAAACCTATCATTTGGGCTTGGTTTGGGCTCAAAAGGTTAAGAATTGGGCTCGAATTAGGTCGATTAAGGTTAACCCATTAAGAACAACGAATTTGGCTATTAATTCCTTAATTCAACCTAATCAAATTTTTATTAGGGTCGGACCAGTTGACAATTTTGTTCAACATATCGTTCTCTATAAGAATATAATTTTTCTATATTTTTAAAAATTGGTCAAAACTTTGGCTTACGGGCGAAATTACATTAATCTAATCTATATATATATATATTAAATTCAGATTATTGTGAAAAATTCAATTGCATTGTGAAATATGAAATTATTTTTATGGTCATTGTAGAAAAATAATTATTCCCTCTTTTTTATAAAATTTAGTCACTTACAAAATAAACAATGCCCTTTAACAAAGAGAATTATGGAAGTCTTTAAATGATAAGTTAATTTAGAAAATAAATATTATAATCTTTTTTTCAATATATCGGCCTCACTCTTTGTCGAGTTGAAATTCAATTATTCATTCATTTTTGAAAAAATTATTTTCCTTTTATTCATTTCTAATTATTCTTTTAAGATTAAATTTATAACTTAATTCACGACACATTTTTCGTATATTTCTTTTTCCCATATTTTATTTCAACACATATTTCGTATTTTAATTTTTTTATCCTTATTAATTAACTGGGGTGTTACACCCTCTCCCACTTTAAGGAATTTGGTCCCCAAATTCACCGATCATCTTCTTTTTCTTCAAATAATATAACTATGATTGACCCTATCTATTAATTATTCAAAATAACAATCTAGTCAAAATCTAGTGAGATGAAGAAGAGCTAACTAGAGTTAAATATGAGGAATACGATACCTTTTATAATTTCTTCTTTGATAATAAAAATCGGTTCCAATTCTCCTTTAATTATTGCTTGCGGGGGTAGCTTAGGGCAACTAGCCATTCTATGGTCTTTATTTTCGCATCGAAGACACGCTCTGCTCTTCCGCCAGCACTCCTTGGCCTGATGACCCAATTTATGACAGTGAAAACACTTCTTTTGTAATAGGTTATTTCTTCTCTTTTTGTTACTTCGAAATTCTTTACGACGAACTCCCCAGCCTTTAGCAAAATCGGGGGTCATCTTACTCGCGAACCTTCTCTTTTTCATTTCAAAAGAGCTTAGATACCTACAAAAATAATTATAATTCAATAAACTTATTAGCCTTACGCGTCGCACTATCGTCATCTTGTGCATATTTTATTACTTAACCCGAGACTCTACCCATTCTCACTAGGTGAACCGAAGGGATGACATGGATTATACAACATATTACTTAGGGTAACCTATACACATGGACAAGAACCTAGGATTTAAACAACATAGGCTCTGATACCACTTTTGTCACGCCCTGAACCGATAGCAGCGGGAAGCGGTGCTCGGAACGTGGCAGCGAAACAATCATGTTAATCAGAGTAAATAGACAACAGATGAAAACAATAGCAAAGACACATAGAGGCCACAATTTGACAAAAATATAATTTTATTGATATATGAAAATTTAACTTTACAATTTGACTCAATCACAATAATAGACTCCAATGAAAAGAAACAAAGAAAAAGGCAAAAGGACACGACTCTCGATACTAACTAGACTCAAGAAATAGAAAAAAGAAAACTTCGATCTCTACGACTCCGGGATCACTCGATCACGCTGACCCGATCGAAGTTTCAAGTGTTCCATCTACCGAGTTACCTGAAAAATGTTAAAGCAGGGAGTGAGCGAGAAGCTCAGTAGGAATTACTCTCTATCATTAGGCAGAATTTAAGTAATTAAACACTTTCACGAATGTGCAAGAATGATGTGAAAAATATGAGATAAAGCGAACTAAATAAATAGCTTGATCACAAGATAACTGACGTGAGATGGGAGTTGAGATATTGCAAGTCAAGATATCAAGAGCAAGTAACTAGAATTTCATTTGAATGGCCATTTATCAAGTCAAGTCATGTCACACAAGCAAGTACTTCACGCATTCAAGCATGTATAGTAAGTATCACGAGAATGTGGAATGTTGTAGACTCAACACGCTAGATAGTACTCAGTGCCAAATGCCACATCTAGGCATTACACCTCCCCAAGGCACAAGTACACTTCGGGTGCTCTTCCTAGGATCAGACTGGGCCCTTAAAATGATTGCCTTGGCATTGATTTACTTGGATCATAGATCCCATGAAATCTAAACATCCACAATATTTAATGGCCAAGAGTTCTAAGGTCAAGCTATGTAGCGAGACGATACATGTAGGAAATTGGATTTCTTGTAGGATTTCCAAAAATAAGCTCTTAGCTAGAAAGAATATACATATAAGTCATTACAGGGAATGACTTTCAAGGAAAATAATTACGATGTTGACCCATCAAAGGTCACATTTCCGAGATAGAATAGCCTGGAGAGGCTAATGGGAATAACACGCAATAAAACCACAAACATAACAGTTTCAAAAAACTGGTCAAGATACGGTCTTGACGAAGGCCGCACAGGATAAGACGGTCATACAAGGACCATAATAAGGATGCCACTGGCCACATTGAAAGCCAGGAAAATAAATGGTCTAGAGGTGACCGCACGAGAGATAGTTGTGGTCAAAGGAAGACCGCAGGAAATCTGAAACGGTCAAGGCACAGCTGCAACCAACATAAAAATGGTCTATACTGGACAGCTATAGGGCCAGTGTAGACTGGATAGAAACGATTGGCAAAAAGGCCACTAAAGAATAGAAACGGTCCACACTTGGCCGCTACAAGCAGAAACGGTCCTAAGTGGGCCGCCATAAGCGAAACACGGTCCAAGGCTGGCCGCAGCTAGGTTGGGCCGTGCAATGTTTAAATAGTCAACTTAATGGGCCCTAGGTCAGCCTGAGACATGGTGGAACCGAACCGAGGTCCAGCCCACACGTCCCAGATCATACAAGGGGGGTCGACTCTTATAGAGCTAGGTAAACTGGAAATTAAAGAAAATGGACCGGCAAACCTGACCCACTGGCCAGAACAGAAACAGAGAAACAGTCACTATGTGGCCGCTATCATACAGTAGCGGTCCTAGAAGGGCCGCAATACTCAGAACAGTCCCGATTTTGGGCTGTAGAAACACACGATTCGATCGAGTCAATTGGTTCAGGTTTTGGTGGTACAACCTGCCCGGCGTCCTAGTGGGAATCCCCGGCTCGCGGGGTCTTATGGAGGCATTAAAACATGAACACCTAGTATGGCGGAAGGAATATCCGAGAGAGAGGTATTCGATGCCCAAGAATTAATGGCTAAAAATCTACGGAAAACAAGTGTATTCCGTCCAATCATTTCCACAAGAGTGTATGACCTTAAAACAAATTCTGAACTATTCATAACAGAAGTGAAATTTGGACTAATCCATTTATACAGCATTATTCTACTACTTCTTCAAATGTTTCATAATACATGAAGGATGGTCATGGATAGAACAATTATAAGGAAGAGAGTTAAACTTAAATCAAACGTTTCATAACCCTAGTTTTAGTGTGTTCATACCATGTAGTTGACCTGACCAACAAGCTATTTAACATAACATAACATGCCGGGACAATCAATACAATTCACTGAAATAGGGGTAAAAACGGTCAGGTACAGACCGCCTGATGACCAGAAATGGTCAAGAGGAAGGTCGCCCAGCTCTGGAGTAAACCCCCCTTTTATTTGAATCACGCCACCCAGAAGCGGTCTGTCGCGGGGCCGCCTGACTATGAAAAATGATCTATCGCATGACCGCTTCAACTCTAGTGGTTCCTGGTAGGACCGTTTATCGAACCCGAGCCCCAAAACACGACGAACATGACATCGGTACAATAGAAGCATGATTAAAACATGAATATGGTATAAAAATTTGGCGATTTACTGTCAAAAGATAGGTAACTTAAAAACGCACATCATAGTATGGTCAATTCAAAGATTGGACTTCGATTAGTTTATATAAATCAATGGAATTGATGATAGTAAGAAACCTTAATCGCATGCTCTTCATAAAAATAGGATTACACGTGACATAGATGGCCAAAATTAGAAAATATAGATTCAAAGGAAAGCTAAGGATGAGATCTACATGTTCACATTATTTAATTAGGTTGGGCCTGAGAGAAACCTACCGATTTAGATCGAAAGGTGGATGGAGCGCTAAAACCCTAACCGCGAACACGTCAACGTTTCTCGCCCTAAATCACCCTCGACCGCCCACAATCGCTTGCGCCGCCTGTTGGAAAAACAAATAGAGGTCTAGGGCTGCTGAAGCCCTCATTTTATGGCATCCAAGGAGGTTTGTAGTGGTCGAATTAGACTCGAGAGTCCAACGGGGAAAAATCAGCGAAAAACTTGAACCTTGACCCATTCCGCGTCGCCACCGACAAATAGAAGCCTGTAGAATTAGAGTTTTCGTAGGGGAATTGGGCTCCTTGGGTAAACCTATCGTTTGGGCTTGGTTTGGGCTCAAAATGTTAAGAATTGGGTTCGAATTAAGTCGATTAAGGTTAACCCATTAAGAACAACAAATTTGGCTATTAATTCTTTAATTCAACCTAATCAAATTTTTATTAGGGGTCGGACAAGTTGACAATATTGTTAAACATATCGTGCTCTATAAGAACATAATTTTTCTATATTTTTATAAATTGGTCAAAACTTTAGCTTACGGGCGAAATTACAATAATTTAATATATATATATATTACATTCAGATTATTATGAAAAATTCAATTGCATCGTGAAATATGAAATTCTTTTTATGGTCATTGTGGAAAAATAATTATTCTCTTTTTTTATATAAAATTTTGCCACTTACAAAATAAATAATGCTCTTTAACAAAGAGAATTATGGAAGTCTTTAAATGATAAGTTAATTTAGAAGATAAATATTAAAATCTTTTTTTCAATATATCGGCCTCACTCTTTGTCGGGTTGAAATTCAATTATTCATTCATTTATGAAAAAACTTATTTTCCTTTTCTTTTTATTCATTTTTTATTATTTTTTTAGATTAAATTTATAACTTAATTCACGACACGTTTTTCGTATATTTCTTTTTCGCATATTTTATTTCAACACATATTTCATATTTTAATTTTTTTATCCTTATTAATTAACTGGGGTGTTACAGATACGGAGAAAATGTTCGTCTTGGATATCAGGCATGAAAGTTAAAATTCTCAAAGGAGCAGTTGGTTTTCTTAAAAGTAATCTCTATGCAACTCTTGAGTACATATTACTTGGGTAAGAAATTATCCAGAGTTGCATAGAGATTACTTTTAAGAAAACCAACTGCTCCTTTGAGAATTTTAACCTTCATGCCTGATATCCAAGATGAACCTTTTCTCCTTATCACCTGGTGTACTTTTACAAAAGGAGATGAAATTCCATGCCCCTGTTTTTAGTGGATGGACAATCAACAAGGACAGGTTCGTCCTCACCGCCATCTATTTATTCATCCTATTGATCATGCATTTGCAGAGCCCACTCTTGGTTTTGCCTTTCGAGTTGCACAATGTTTACTGGTTTTCCATCCTCACATATTGCAACAATTGCATCAGTCTCTCTTTAACGAGCCTTATCTCCAAAATCTTTCATCGTCATAGTAAAAGGGTCATGATGTTACATGTAATGCCCGAGAATTTTCTAAAAAATTTTGGGATTAAAATATAATTATTAAACATTTAAAAATGACTAAATGAGCTATTGAATGAATTATAGTTAATTATATCTAATTATTAAAGCCCAAATAATGACCAATTGATTGGGCCCATTTGAATAGGCCCCTATGACCCGAATTAAAATCTATGGACCCTAGCCCATATTCTAGAAGCTTCAATGGATGTATTTACGGAATTAAGAGGATAAATAAGCTAATTATGGGATAATAAAAATGATAATAATAACAAGAGTTTGAAATAATTCAAATTCGGCGCTTGAGGATAAAAACGGTCTATCGCGAGATCGCTTTATTCCCTTAAACGGTCCTCAAGGGACCGCTATTAATAGGCAGATCCGAACAGCGAAGAAAGCTTGAAAAGTTGGAAACTTTGGCATCCAAATCGCCTAGGATCGATGTTATCCCTTAGTTAGAAGCATCAAGAGTGCTTGCAGATTGAATTGAAACCCTAATTAGGACTCTAGATTCATTCTAATCCTCAAAACCCTAGCTAAACCCTATAAATAGATCCCAAGTTTCACATGCATGACCCTTACTTTTGGCTCGCGTGGAACTAAGGTAAGGAAGTGTTATTTGGGGTAAGTTCTTTAGAATATTTTGTTCATCTTAGTAAGGCCTAACTAGCCTCAAAATTTTATTCTAGGAGATCAAGCTTACAAGGAGTTAGAGGTCTGCAAAGTCGCTGGTTCGGTGCAAGCAAACCAGGAACTTGTGCAACGGACCCAGATTGATCTGCCAATTAAGAGCCTTAAACGAGGTAATTAGATAGGGGTTCTGTAGAACTATTTGTTCCTTATAGTACCCTCTTATTACCCTCAAAGTTTCGTAATCTTAGGTGAAGAGAAACAGAAGGTAGAAGGCTACAAAGTTGCTGGTTCGGTCAGGACAAACGGGAATTAGGGTCAAGTTCCTACTCAAAATTTGAAGTTTAGAGCTTTGTCCAGAAGTAGGTTATCTCATGAATGGCTCAAATTCGAAGTTAGGAACAAAATCCCTCTATTTCTAGTTGTTTGCATGCATTGTATGAAGAGAATTTCATGTTTTATGGAGATTGCGCATGTAGCTTATTTATCATGCATCAAAATAGCCTTAACAAGATAATAATGTAACTTCTTGCCTAATATACCTTCACCCATGCATCTTGATGACTTAATTCCCTTCTAGCATGTTTATGTACAGGTTTCCTTTGATTTACATGCATAGTATGCCTAGTTTTACTTCTTATTTTCGCTATATTCTAGCTTCTGTCTGAAGATAGAAAACGGTCCTCTTGAGACTGCCAAAGTCTGCCTCGCGGCCTTGCGATAGACCGCTAAGGTCATGAAACGGTCCTCCTGAGACCGCTAGGTTTTTCAAGTTCTGTAATTATGTTAACCCGAAACATAATGCAGAAATAGCTTTGTTTATCATATGGTAAGCCTAGATAAGTAGGTTTTATCCTTGTTTTAAGTATTATATCTGAAACTTGGATCTATGAAAGGTTTGTTATAGAAGGTTTTATGTGTTACATATACTTGGGCATTATATTGACCTAAGTTAGTTTCATGCCAAACTCTATACTCCTATATTAAATCCATATTTCAAATAATTGATGAATTTGATCGATGTTTGATACCAATCTCGTTCTTATCTATGAGTCATTTTCATAAGTACATGACATGTGTTCCTATACGATGTCATTAGATACACGTTTACGCATTAAGCACATCATCTTGGACTTGTGAACCTCTCCGTCGGATTTTCCTTTTGTCGGACTAGGGGATCATGCTTCAAGGCCTCCGTAAGACTCTGCGAGCTTGGGATTCCCACTAGGACGCCGAGATGGTTGTACCCTTGAAGCTCAAATTATCTAGAAAGCACTCACATGATCGGTGTTTTGATTTATGTACTTTTGTTAATTGCGGCCATATAGAGACCGCCACTGTCTGCTAGCGGCCTTGATCAGACCATTTTTGCCATACATCGGCCATCTCTCAGACTATTACTATCTAGAATTCGTTGAGTGTTGACTTTTCTTTTCATTCTGGTTGACATAGTCTAGTAGCGGCCTTAACTGGACCGTTATTATCAGTCAAGCGACCTTACTGTCACCGTTTTCTTCTTGAAGCGGCCCAGTATATGACCGTTTCTTTCTGTCAAGTATCTAACCCGGGGTTTGACCCAAGGGGTTGTTCTAAATGTGTTCTGAAGAGGTCTCTTGATTTTCTGGAACAAAACACTCTGTCTAATAAGTTAAGGTTAAATTATGGAACTTAACGAATGTACTGTTATGCTGCCGGAATGCCGCCGTAGCATAATGTTCTTTTAATTCTTCTCTGGAATCATATATCATTTTCAAACGTTCTATTCCTTGGTTACTTGGTTATGAAACCTATGATTTGAAGTTGAAAGTATTGGCCGAAATTATTGTTATCTCGTGGAATTAGCTTGATCTGTAACTTGAAGATGCAAGAGCGGGCACGGACGGTGTCCAAGGGCTCGACACTAGCCCCCACGGCCGATGGTCGGAAACGTGCTAAAAACCATGGGGTACGATGAACACTGGCGTCGCATTGCACCGAGAGTATTTTTTTTATGGACGAGTGAAGAACCACAAGGCTCACATTTAAAATTTCATACTTGTTAATGACTTTCTAGTACATAGCCTTTACAAGGTTGTGTAAGTACTTTCTCGATACATGCTCGTACTTTCTTGTTCATGAAAGGCCATATGTATATCTACATGATTAGATCTTGCTCGATTATGTCAAATTGCTCAAATATCTCTTGAATCTATAATCTTGGTTATCGGATTTATGACGTATGATTTACCGCATTCTCATTTTCTCTTAATTCTAGAGCAAAAATATTAATCACTTAAATATTGCCATCATGTTGATACAAAGATACCTACTGGGCATGTGTGCTCATTCCCTACTTTTCCAATCTTTTCAGAAAATTCTAGCGGGACGGATTCAGACTATTCAAGTGATGGATCCGGGAGTGACTAAAGTTTGAGAGAAGACTTAGTGGAGCCATAAGTCCAGTCGAGTCTATGTATTTTCTCTTTATTTGAGTCTAGTGAATGGAGTCAATTACATTTGTAATTTGATTATCATTATCAATAAAATTTATATTTTTGATCAACCATTATTGTCCATTCATTCTAAGTGTGAATGATTTACGCTCTGATTATATTGCTCGCTTGAGGCTTACTAGCTGACTGTTCACGTTCCTGATTATTTCTGGTGCATAATCTCGGGCGTGACATTGCAACTCAGTCGTGGTAATATGGATAACAGAATCTGCCAAACTATCCACGAGAATAGGATCGTGAGGTGGTGAATCCAAAATGGAAGGACCCATTTACTGACAACTGAGAATGTAAAATCTTTACATCATGATATTCTGCACCAGCTGGTTTTAGTTTTGCTGGCAACCGAGCCCCTCCCCCGCCCTGTATATGTGTCTATGAGAGTGAGAGTGAGAGTGAGAGAGGGGAATACCTGCGGTGGGGGGGTGTCCGTCGAAAAGAATTTGACCGCCGCCGCTGTCGGAGCTCACCGCCACTGCTGTGCCCTCGCTGTCGGTGCCGCCTCTGCTTGCCCCTCACCGGCGTCCCTGGGTAGCTTCGCCGCGCCCGCCCACCCTCGCCACTCCGCCACCCGTCGGTGAGAGATTGAGAGGGGGTGCGATCGTGAGAGAGGAAAGGGAGATCTAGAGGAAGGGGAAGGGGGAAGGACTAAGGAGGAGAGGAGAGGGGATGCTTTTTCTAATTCTTGTCTCTTTTTATTTGTCACCATATTTTAATTTGGCGCCATATTTTCATTCATTCATTCGTGATATTTTTTCATTCACTCATTTCTTCTAATAGGATAAAATCTCTCTCAATATAAAATATCATTACATTTAAAAAATATTATTTATTATTTAGAGATCCGAAGATCTGTAATTTTAAAATTTTCAACTTTGTTTATGAAACGAAACACGGGACCCATGCACGGAAACCCTCCGGAACCCATGAATGTTAGAGCTAGTAGAAGAGAGCAGCGGCACCGACGATGGGGAGCTAGGGCTCCTCGCGGGGGCATGTTGGAGCTAGTGGGAGAGAGCATGTTGAAAAGCCTTGAAAGCCCCACGTCGGGGTGCGAAAAGGTATTTAGAGCCGTATCGGTCACATGTTGACCATTTCCTTATTGTTCCGTGCCCCCTCAAACTCATGTGTTGTGATTTTACCGACACGTCTATAATTATTTTTCGGGAGCTAAAGCCCCTCGCGGGGAATGCCACGTGGAAGCACTTAAGATAATAATAAAATATCATTGTATATTTTATCGATTTTACTCACGATAGGGCGTGCCAGTCACGTGTGTGATAATGTGTTCAGGTTCCAAGACTGGGATGGTCTGGACTAACCCAAGGTGCATTGTAACGACCCGAGATCCGAGTACCGGAAAGGAACCGGTGAGACTCAAACCTCGGCCCGCCGCCCACGAGCCCGAAGACTCGAAAAGGTTAAAGGATGGTGTGAGGGCACAAGAGAAGCTAAAATAACTGTAAAGTTAGCACAATAATAAAAAAAATAATATAAAAATTAAGATAAATAACAACTAAACATCTACAACGTCCAGAATATCTCATGTCCAATATAAGTACAGTCAACGGAAAGAAAAGTACAAGAACACGAGGCATATCCCGACTCTAGCAACTGGCGACTAACCCTGGCTACTGGAACCACGCTGAAACTCCACCGCACCTTGATAAGTGTCCATTTCATTTGATAATTCATCGCATGTACACCATTTTATGTGCATATAATTAGGTAATTATGCATATTTCATAGTTAACCTCAACTCCGCATTTAAATTGGAGCTTTCACGTAAATTGATTAATTCGGTGATATTATTTAATAATAAATTACAGTTGAGGGCCATGAGTATTAATTCTCTATTGCATAACCATGAGCATTTGAGATTTATGTGCACATTGTGATAATTTTTATGGACTAAAGTGTAATTATGTGTGTGCAAGACACCGAAGGTAATTACAAAAGAAGCCCGGGGTAAAACGGTCATCACCACTTTGACCAAGTCAAATAAAGAATTCAAAATATTTTGATTGGAGGGAAAAGAAAGTTCAAATTTTTGAATTCAAAGTTTGGAAAGGAAGAATTCAAAGTTTAAGTTTGAAAAGGAGGAAAAGGACATTCAAAGTTTGAAAATGAGATTCAAAGTTGGAAAGGGGGTGTCCAAAGTTCAAGAAAGGGGGTGTCCACCTCCTTTTCCTTTTCCCCATGTATCATATTCTACTTAAATCCTAGTCATCCATCTCCTTTTGATATAATCTCCACCCTCCATTGATCCAACTTTCCCTATAAATAGCCCAAGACAAGGAGGTGAAGGGGACTTCTTCTTTTGGGAATTTCTCTCCCAACCTTAGGCCTCCGAGTTCTCCCACTTAAGTTCATTTTCTGCTCGTGCACTCTTCATAAACGTTCTTTATCTTTAAGTTCTCTACAACTTCTTCTTCTGCATCATCTTCCAATTCCTTCTGGTTTGTAAGGTATTTCATTATTTTTTACTATTTTGTCTTGTGCACTTTCAAACTACATTCTTATCTATTTTCTCCTTCCCCTGTCTCTCTTCTCCTCTTGCTGTCTTCATAAAAGTTATTTGATGTTAAGTGTTCTACAATTTCTTCTTCTACATCATCTTCTAATTCCTTCTAGTTTTGAAGTTATTTCTCATTTTTCAACTTGCTGTCCTGTGATTTTACTGTTCATCTGAGCAGACCATTTCTCTTCTTTCTCTGATTTCACCATCTTCCTTACATTTTCTTTCTCTGTGCCCTTCATCAAAATTCTTTATAGCTTCTCTCTCTTCAACTTCTTCTTCTTGGGCATCCCCTAATTCCTCTTAGGTTAAAAGTTATTCACCCTGCAAAGTTAGCTTCAACGACGAAGGTGACTTCCTCCCGGTGTAGACAACATCTTCCGCAAGGTGGTTCGTGATCCAAGGCCAAGAGAGGACGACGTCGTCATCACCATTGCTGCTACCATCTTCACACCTCAGGCTCCTTTTATTTTTATTGCTTTAGTTTCATTTTACTTCATTGTAATCTTGCCACATAGTTGTTGTAAGTTTATCTTGCACTTCATGTACTCTTTCTTTTAAGTTAATGAAAGGAGTTATTCTTTTGATCTAGTTCTTGATCTTCTACCCTCCCTACCTCCTTCTATCTCTTCTTTTCACTTCATGCAATTATTTTCTATAGCATAGGTGCATAGTCATAGGTGTTTTTAATTAAGTGTTTGGTTTGTTCCTTGTTTCATCACTTGTCTTCAATCAATCAAATCATAAATATTTTTCAAAGGATTCTAAAGTTTGTAACTTTAAAAATCTCTTCTTCCCCGTGGATTCGACCTGTGCTTGCCATAGTACTACGTTCTCTTTTAATCATTTTGTGCGAGTTCGGTTTTAAGATTGCTAGCACGTGTAGTAACGACATATATTTTCGCGTTATCAATTTTTGGCGTCGTTACCGGGAAAGAATGATGATTTTTGATTTAAGAACTTTGTTTTCCTTGTGTATATAGTGTACTAATAAAGCTCTCTTTTTTTTACAGGTTAAAAAAAATTCAAAAAAAAATAGAGGTAAGTTTACATTTCTTTCTTTCATCTTTTGATTTTGTCATTCATTTCAAAAAAATGAGGGATCACTTTTCAAGTAAGTATCCAAACTTTCTCTCTTTCATTCTAGTTTCATTTTTTCATTTTACATATCTTGTGGTTAGATAGGTTCATTAAAAAAAAATTTTAAAAAAAATCACTTGAACTTTAATAAAAGACTTCATTCAAGAGTAGAAATCACACCATCCATGTTTTAGGCCATGCATCATTTAGCATAGGATTTTTTATTTTTATTTAATTTTTGCATTGTATTTTGGAGATTACAAGGGACAAGGTACGTTCTACTTATCTTATTCTATCATGCATATTGCATAAGAACCCTTTGTTTGAAATTATGGTGTGCATTTCATTTCAAAATATTTTAATGACAACACCCCTAAATAACATAAGGTGGGAATTTCGTCACCCCACAAACCACATTTTCCCTTGCATCTTTGCATGACCTAAGCCTTAAATAAAAGTCAGTAGACATTGACCCAAGGATCACACTATGATTTTAGTATGATTTGAGTTTACCCTCTTGTGGAAATCGGTGCATAAGGCAAGACGCTTGGACGACAAACACCTTAAGCGAGATTGTGGTTTGACATAATTAGGTTCCTATGAAAGTAGGGGGAGCCTCCCACTACCCCACCTCTTACCTGGCCGGTGAAAATATTAAGGGTGAACTTAAGTTGCATTTTAGTCATTTTATGAAACCCCATTTGTAGGTTTAGGTCACATCTAGGTCATTAGGTAATTTGTGTGTCAACTTGTTTGTGCATGTAAAAAAAAAAAAAATTTCTTCCTCTGCTCTCTTGTCATCTCAGTTGGTGTAAAAAAAAATAAAAATAAAAAACACACAAATAAAAATTATAATAAAAAAATGATATCTATGGATCGGGTTTTTAACCAACTTAATTGCTTGAAACAAAATAACTTCACTCCAATGGACTCAAGCCCCTTTACACCACCTACCTTTCAATATGATCACACATTGGCCTAGTCGACCCATTATGTAGGTGAGTACCCGACCCAATATTCATCTTACCCGACCTTCAATGAAAGCTCAAATCCTCAGTCGGCCCAACAAGAGAACTCCACACCTATGGCAGCCCAATATCCTTATCATCCCCAAAATGAAAACCAATTTACTCAATCATATTTAGGGGACCATATGCTATTCTCTCCTCATGAGCAAACATCAACATGTCAAAATCTCCCTACACCTTTTTGCACTCCTATCTTTGAGTGGAGAGATCAAAATAATTTCTCTTGGGAAAATTTTCAATGTCAAGCTCCATGCTCTCTTGAGCCAAAATTTTTAACACAATTTGATCAAAATCAATATGGAGAGCATGACACATACTTCCTATCATCTCAATATCAATATGATCATCAACACATTCATTCCACCCCTCCATACAATGGTTCTAACAATGAAGAAAAAATCAACCAATTGATTCAAATCATTTTGAATAATCAACAAAGTATCGACTCCCTCCAAACTAAATTGGACCAAGTAACAAGAGCCACCTATGAAATGGGCCAATTGTCTAACCCCAGTGATGAAACCTTTGAAGATAAAGTCCCTCAATTCACCCAATACATTTATTCTTGCCAACAACCCATGGTTCCCTTGCCAAATGAAACTCTTGACCAAGGTAATGAGAGAATTGGGGAAGAATCATATCAAAGAGAATTGGGGATAACTAGTAAAATGGCTTATGCGATTAAGGAGTCCACACCCATCTATGTTGAAAGACACAAGGAGTCGGTTGAGATCAAGTTGGGGGGTTACTTAAATGATTTGCAAAATGGTGCCATTCAAAACTGTGAAATTGAGAATATTAATGACCCAATTGAGGAAGAATGTAGAAAAGAATGTCTAGCTGAAAATGATGATGACAAAGCCATGGAATGTGACCCTCCTCACTTGGAAGAATATCATGAAAGGACCAGATTGGAAGATTTCTCATTTCATCTCATGGTCCCACAATTAGAAGTTTTGATTGACATTCTTCCTATGATAGAATAATGTGAACACTTTGATGTGGAGAGTGCCATCATTAACTTATGTGACGAAAAACATAAAGAAGTGGGTAAAGTTGATGTTGCAGATATGTTGAATGATAACCCTCATGAGGAAGAGAATGGTGAAGGGCATTTGAGTGAAAAATACATCTTTCATTTAGAGGCACCACTTGTGGAGAACAAAAATGATAATCTCATTTTAGAAGATATTGGTAATGGGGCTTCACTTGAAGAAATTGAGAGCATCAGTCCAAACATCAAAGGCCCATTTGAGGAAACGCATGAAGAGGGGGAGTGCTTTATGGATAACAATCTTGTTGATTTAATGAAGATGAATTCTGAATATCCTCCTCCTATTGATGAGTGTAATGAAGGGACCCTCTTAGAGAAATTCACATTTGAACTGACCTATGATGAAGGGTTCAGGCTGGAAAGATTAACATTTGATCTTCCCACCTCACCATTGGAACATTCGATTGATATTCTTAATGTCATTGATGAGGGTGATGAAGGGGCCTTGTTGGAAAGGTTTACATTTGCTATATCCACCCCATTACTGGAAAGTTTGATTGATAAACTTCATTCTATTGATGAGTTTGATGAAGGGGCCTTCTTAGAAACTTTCACATTTTATCTAACCCCTGAGCCCTACCCCATAAAGTTTGACTCATCAAATGGGATAGATTTTGGGATCACACCTCCTTCCACTTTGATCCCCCCTACAAACTAAGCCTCTGTAATATGACACTCTCAAACTTGAAGAGGATATTCCAACCATATTCACATTTGATTTAACTCCCCTTCAAGAAGATCAATTGATTAATGCCCTTAATGCTCATGAGCTGCCTGTCTTTGACCAAGTTTCTTTGCAGGAATAAGTCATTAAATGGGTAGTCAAGTCGGTAGATACAGGACAAGGAGACCGATGGATAGATACTGGGCAAAGGTTCCATCCCAATCTTGAACGATTGATGGCCTTTGATTATTACATACCCCTTAAAGAAGAGAACTTGCTCACACATATGGCTAATTTTAAAATCAACAATGTTCAAGACCAGCATAATTTTGGGCCACATGCATACATATATAATCTTGTCTTCTCGTGGCACAAATGTGAGAAATTGAAAGCAGATAAGATAATGTGGTGGCTCATTCTTAACTCAACTCATTGGTTATGGAGCTTGAACCTCTTATGCATGCGTCTGGCTGAAGACGTTAAACTTAGCGTTTCTTGGGAGGCAACCCATAATTTTCATGATTTTTGGTTGCTAATAAATATCTTCTTGGGAGGCAACCCAAGTTTTTTCCTGTGTTTTTATTTTTATTTTGAAGGTGTGAATAAATGATAAGTTGGGGGGAGAGAGAAGATTGCTTGCACCTATGCCTCGCCTTTAACGGCCAAGTATCGCATTTGGTCAGTAAGGATGCCCGTCAAAATTCACTTCTGTCAGGTTGTCCCGTTCCTTCATAAATTTCATGTCTACATTGTTCTATTTATTCATAGTGTTCATGCCATTGCGGACAATGTCATTTAAGTTGGGGGGGGGGCGAAAATCATGTGGCACATGTTGCATTCATATACAACCGCATTTGTCTAAAAAAAAAAGAACCCAACTGAGTTTTAATTATTCATGCTTAAATTAAAAGTAATTCTGGAATAGAAAAGACTAGGGATAAGGATGATGGGAAATTTAATCAATCTAGCTATGGAAAACTGATATAAGAATCCCTTTAAAGTTCATGTGCACTTTAGAAAAAAAAGAAATTCACGATGCACACTAATGAAACAAGCAAGACAAGTCCCCTGCCATTTTAGGTATGTTGTCTGATATTCTGCACTTCTTAAGAAAAGAGATCTTTTTACAAAACTTTCTGCCAAATTATCTATCAAATAAGTGCAATGGCACTATGAAAAAAAAGAAAAAAATAGCATGAAAAATACCCCTAGTCGTAGTAACCGGACCTACTTCACCTAAGACGTGTTGAGGTTCGCGTAAAACAGAAAAGGGAACCTAGATCTGCGAAACTGGGCCTGCTTCTCCTAAGGCAAGAGTCGAGGTTCACGTTGAGTAGTGAACGGTAGTGCAGCATCATGTGTGATATAAAAGATCCCAAAGGGACAAAGTAATAAGGTAAACAAAAGCTAATATACTTAATGCTCTGATCTAAGAGGTGCAGGGTTGAAAGGCATTTGCTTGGAATAGCGAATGAGGGATGCAATTGTCTAAGTTGTTGATTTGGTAGTTACACATGCACAAGTGCTATTGAGCTTTGATTTGAATTCTTGATCATGTATTATTAAGTTCCTACATAAGGCTAGTCTTCATTAATGATTCCAGATTCCTAATCTTTGGTTGATTCTATGAAGGGAGAACTAGATATGAGAGCATGAATTTTACAAACTCTTGTTAGTCCTAAATTTCAATTTATTGGTATTACTAAGGGACTAGCAATGAGTAAGTTGGGGTGTGTGATAAGTGTCCATTTCATATGATAATTAATCGCATGTACACCATTTTATGTGCATATAATTTGGTAATTATGCATATTTCAAAGTTAACCTCAACTCCGCATTTAAATTGGAGCTTTCACGTAAATTGATTAATTCAGTGATATTATTTAATAATAAATTACAGTTGAGGGTCATGAGTATTAATTCTCCATTACATAACCATGAACATTTGAGATTTATGTGCACATTGTGGTAATTTTTATGGACTAAAGTACAATTATGTGTGTGCAGGACACCGAAGGTAATTACAAAAGAAGCCGGGGGTAAAACGGTCATCATCACTTTGACCAAGTCAAATAAAGAATTCAAAATATTTTGATTGGAGGGAAAACAAAGTTCAAAATTTTGAATTCAAAGTTTGGAAAGGAAGAATTCAAAGTTTAAGTTTGAAAAGGAGGAAAATGACATTCAAAGTTTGAACATGAGATTCAAAGTTGGAAAAGGGATGTCCAAAGTCCAAGAAAGGGGGTGCCCACCTCCTTTTTCTTTTCCCCATGTATCATATTCTACTTAAATCCTAGTCATCCATCTCCTTTTGATATAATCTCCACCCTCCATTGATCCAACTTTCCCTATAAATAGCCCAAGACAAGTAGTTGAAGGGGACTTCTTCTTTTGGCAATTTCTCACCCAACCGTAGGCCTCCGAGTTCTGCCACTTACGTTTATTTTCTGCTCCTACACTCTTCATACAAGTTATTTATTTTTAAGTCCTCTACAACTTATGCTTCTGCATCATCTTCCAATTCCTTCTGGTTTGTAAGGTATTTCATGTTTGTTTACTATTCTATCATGTGCATTTTTAGACTACATTCTTCTCTGTTCTTCTCTATTTTCTACTTCTTCCGTCTCTCTTCTCCACTTACTGTCTTCGTCAAAGTTATTTGTTTTTAAATGTTCTACAATTTCTTCTTCTACATCATCTTCTAATTCTTTCTAGTTTTGAAGTTATTTCTCGTTTATCAACTTGATGTCCTATGATTTTACTGTTCATCTGAGCAGACCACTTCCCTTCTTTCTCTGATTTCACCATCTTCCTTACATTTTCTCTCTATGTGACCTTCATCAAAGTTCTTTATCTCTTCTCCCTCTTCAATGTCTTATTCTTGGGCATCCCATAATTTCTCTTGGGTTCAAAGTTATTCACCCTCCAAAGGTAGCTTCAATGACGAAGGTGACTTCCTCCCGGTGTAGACGACATCTTTCGCAAGGTGGTTCGTGATCCAAAGCCAAGAGAGGACGACGTCATCATCACCATTGCTACTACCATCTTCACACCTCAGACTCCTTTTGTTTTTATTGCTTTAGTTTCATTTTACTTCGTTGTAATCTCGCCACATAGTTGTTGTAAGTTTATCTTGCACTTCATGTACTCCTTCTTTTAAGTTAATGAAAGGAGTTATTCTTTTGATCTAGTTCTTGATCTTCTACCCTCCCTACCTCCTTCTATCCCTTCTCTTCACTTCATGCAATTATTTTCTATAGCATAGGTGCATAGTCATAGGTGTTTTTAATTAAGTGTTTGGTTTGTTCCTTGTTTCATCACTTTTCTTTAATCAATCAAATCACAAATATTTTCCAAAGGAGTCCAAAGTTTTTAACTTTAAAAATATCTTCTTCCCTGTGGATTCGACCCGTGCTTGCCATAGTACTACATTCTCTTTTGATCATTTTGTGCGAGTTCGGTTTTAAGATTGCTAGCGCGTGTAGTAACGACATACATTTTTGCGTTATCACGTCTCTCGATGACCCCACCTCACATGAAAACATAGGGGTGAGCCTCATTTCATAGGCTTAGTAGGGATCTCGTGGACCCCCACCTCGCACTAGAGAAACAAGACAACAAAGCGCGAACAAGCACGAAAGGTAACGCTACCTAGCGGGAGTACGGTAGTGGCAACAACCAATAATAAAATAACGGAAAAGCTCTCTACAACTAATCGTACTGAGCAAACCGACCTCGAACCAAAGGGAAAACAAGTCCGAGCCACAAAGGGGAAAACGGTCTATTGCCAGGCCGCTACCCAAACAAAACGGTCCTCATCGGACCACAAGGCACAAAGAAACGGTCATGCCCTGACCGCAACTATGCACGTGACTCCCAACGGTCAAAAATACGCACCCCAAGGGTGCTCTGACCAAACGGGGCAAACGGTCATGGGCTTGCCGCTACCCAATGGGTAACGGTCAGTCGCGTGACCACTTACGAGGCCTAGCAGTCCCTTGGGGGCCGCTAAGCCCAACCAACACACCAAAACGCCTAGCGGTCCCCTGCCGACCCCCAAAGGGGCCCTAGCGGTCACTGGAAGGACGACAACCCCAACCTGAGCACGAGAACGGCAGGAACGGCCCAAAAATCCATTCCACGCCCCGATCATCCTCTGATGATGGGGAAACAAAGGGGAATCCATCCCCAACCCTCCTAGCATGATTCTACACCCATAGATCGGTCAAAAACCCCGGGAATTGAGAGATCCGGCACTCAAACCCCAAAGATGCCATTTCCCTTCCCAGTATGAAGGAACCCCCTCTCGACCTCCCCAAGGCCTAGAAATCACGGGGAAAGCGGGAAAGGAGGAAAGGATCCATCCCCCTACCTCAGGGAAGCTCGAAAGCCGTCGGATCGCCGCCGATCTCAAAATCTTGGCGGAACATAAACTCCACACCCCACGCCGCGAGAGTGCCACCTCCACGCTCACCTCGCCGCCGCCGTCGTCACCGAGCCGCCGCCTTGGTCTATCGACCGCCACCGGAGGAGGAAAGGGCGCTGCGAGCTTGGACGGGGGAGAGGGCTTGAAATAGTCGGCTGGCTCACGGGGGAGAAAAGAAGAAGAAAGAAGAAGAAAAGAAAAAGAGAAAAGAAAAGGGTTATATATAGAAAATATGAAAAAATGAAAAAATTAAAAAAAATCATTTCCTCTTTCCTCGGAACACGCTCGACGCACTGGTACCATCCTGGAGTAGGAGAACGCAACGGTTCACCCTGTACGGGGTTCCGAAGGCTCGTTAGGGATAAACACGCGTAAACCACAAAATGCGCTCCGGGACCCCCGAAAGTAATCCGAAACCCACGGATCCTGATCCAAAAAATGTCCAAAAAACTTGGGACATTACATGTGCTCCTTCTGATACTAAGTAGATGATGGTGGACATCCGGTTGGGACAGGAGACCCGCCATGCCATAAAGGTCGATCACGGCGATAAGAGGGGAAAACGTTTGATTAATCCCCAAGCAATGGGGCTGCATGGCCGATAAGTCGATTCCTATAAAAAGAAGAGAGAGCGTGTTGAAAAGCCTTGAAAGCCCCACGTCGGGGTGCAAAAAAGTATTCAGAGCCGTATCGGTCACATGTTGACCATTTCCTTATTGTTCCGTGCCCCCTCAAACTCATGTGTTGTGATTTTACCGACACATTTATAATGATTTTTTGGGAGCTAAGGCTCCTCACGGGGAATGCCACATGGAAGATCTCCGATCTTGTGCCAACCTCTTTGAGTCACGTGCACATCATTCGGGGCAGGTGTGGCCGTCTCGGCCACGACTCGTGACGGGATGGTACCGTTGCGTACCGATACCGAAAACTATAATATATATATATATATAATGGAATAAACTAATTCAAATCATATGTTATCTCATTTGGTTAAGTCTTGCGCCGTTTCAACGGGTTTCTCCGGCTTTGAATCTCAGCTTCAGCGTAACGTTTCCATAATTTTTTATTTATCACCCTTGCGAACCCATTTTATACCCTTAACGGCTATTTGTCACCCTAACGGTTGATAGCCGTCGCCTTAGCATTTTCCCTGTTACACTGAAGTCGTCGTGCTAACTCATTTTTCACACTTACCGCTCTATTTGTCGCCACTGCCTTGAAAATTTTCACCATTGTTTCCACATTTGTCACCCTTATGCCGCTAATTGTGTTGTCTTGTTGCAGCTGTTCATCATGATTGGATAGATAGGTTGATGCACCAACCTAATGCATCGATGCATCTGAATAGTTTAATGTATTCATTCACACCTTTTTGCTTGTCCTCATGAATATGCATTCACACCTTTTTGCCACCCTTATATATCTCTTTGTCACCGCCGAAGCTTCATTTGTCACCCTTAGGAGAGTATTTGTTACCTTTAGTCTTCTTCTGTTGTTCATCCTCTTTTGTCATTTTCTGTGTCCACTATCGCTGGACGAAGCTTGACCAGGCTTTGGCTGGACTTCAGAAGTTTCAAAAGCTTGACTTTGACCATTGACTTTGCCTGGAGTGTTAGTGCATTGGGTCAACATAAACTTGAAGATGACTAGAGCCTTCCTTGTCCTAGCGTTGACTTTGACGACTGTTGTCAGCCCTCGCTTGTTCTTCAGATTGCTTTAGAGCCCTTCAGATCACTGTTCACATTTGTCTTCTTGTGAGCACTGTAGGTCCTTTGTCTTCTAGTGAGCACGTCTCTCTCTCCTCCGATTCATCTTTCTTCTGTTCTTCTTCAGCTTCCTTTTCATTTGTTACCAATGTGAATTTATTTTTTAGTCCAGTCGAGCATTTGTCACCCATACTCACCTAATTGTCACCACTAAAGTCCAGAAGCCGTCGCGCTTACTCTTACACTGCCTAGAAAGCCCTGCGTCGGGGGATATTTCTATTGAGCCCTATTTGTCACCATTAGCAGGGTATTTTTTACCCTTGCTAACTCATTTGTCACCCGTGTAGACACATTTGTCGCCCTTAAGCTCCAATTGTTCCACGTGGAAAACGGGACACGTCGGCCACGCGTGGATGGTGTTCGCGTATTGCTGCCCATGCAACATCACAGGCCACATAAACAGAAATGATGACGCCGAACTGGACCTCGAAATTAAAAATCCCCAATTCCTTATTTACCCTTCCCACCATGTCTTGCCTTTTAACAAACCTACCAAAAGGCGGTTCATCTCTCCATCGTGCTTAGCGTCTCCTCTTCCTTGCGGTGCTATTCGTCTCCCCTACAAGCCATTTGCAAGCTCTCCATCATTTGTTGTGCGGTCATCCTCAATTGTCACTACTCTTTCATCACTGGCAGTCATGGAGCCGAAGGAGACACCCAACAAACGCACGGTCTGCCGTAAACTGGATGTCCCCCCTACATCTCAGGAAGCTACAGTTCCCACGGCCGAAGAAGAAACGTTTGAGGAACCTAGGGTTGCTAAGGGATCCACTTCAGAACGTGAAGTTAAAGGTAGGGGGGTTCCTTATCTCCCTTACATAGCTATTTGCCCCCCTAGAAAATGACCTATTTTTTTCACGCATATCTACCTATGTGTCACTCTTAAAGACCTACCTATCACCGAATTTCATACATTTGTCACCCTTAAGCACCTATTTGCCACACCTAAACTCCCTTGCTTATACATTTGTCACCCTTGTCTTAATCTTAATATTTTTCATATTTCTTGATCAATCAATTGATTGAATATCTTGCTTACATATTTTTTTGAATCTCGTGAACACAAAGGTCAACTCGGCCCGATGTTCTATGGACATTCACATGAAGGATAGGGATCAGATGGCATTTCGGGAATGCCACAAGTCATTGATGAGGACCACAACCTCTGGTCCATATGTTGACAATGCTTCTCCCGTCACCTTCACCATGACACTGTTGGAGGAGATTATTTGCGCCCATAGTGGAAGAGATTATTTGTGCCCATAGTGGAGGAAATTACTTCCGTATGGGTAGTAAGGAGGTCGCATTCAGTGTGGAAGATGTGGCCATAATGTTAGGATTACCTTGCTCCTGTTAGCCGATTCAACATTATAGATCCGCAAAACAGAAGTCGAAGTTGTAGCATCGATTTGGATTTGCAGCAACATTTGACTGGAAGAAAGTGTGCTCTCTCATCCCGCAAATTGTTGGGTCCGATGAAGAGCAGGATGTTACCGACATTGTCCGGCTGTGGATTGTACTCCTACTGTCCACTTTCCTTTGCCCACGGTTGACACATTCTTGTCCACAACATATGTTGTCATGCTTAGATGACATTGACAGAGTTTCAGATTACAATTGGGTAGCCGCCATGCAACAGGTAACGATGCACAAGTTTGAGCAATTAGTGTCGACGGTCCAGAAACGACATTCAGGTACAATTGACCGTGCTAAGAGAAGAGCCGGGGATGCATCCCAAGCCCATACATTTATATTTGGTTGTTCTGCCGCACTTGCTGTAAGTTTTTTTATTTTTGTTGCGTAATAATTAATGTGTCAATCAATAATTCTATTGCATTGTAAAATAACTTGATATATTTCATATTACAGGTCTGGTTTTTTGAGCACACGTGGGTGCGGCAACCACTAAGGCAGGTGGCATTTCCCCGACTCTTTTGGTGAGGGCCATTTCTAGATAGGAAATTAAAATTCTTCATTGGATCCCTGCGAGGCCAACAAGTATTATGAGTACTAAAAACTTCTTCTTTGTCCTTCAACATTAATGAATAACCGAAGTGATGTGGTTTGAAATACAAGTGATCGAAGGACTCCTTGTTGAGCCAACTGAAAGGGACATGGTGTACGGTGGTCAGATGATGACCCGACCCCGTGATGAGGAGACGTCCTCATCAGCTCCATACATGCCTGTGCTACAGGATATTGCCGCTACATTGAAGATCCATTAGCGGCTACTTGAGGAAATGAGGGCCTTCTTTGTGACTAGGGTGCAAGGGGCTCACATTGCCGCTGATGCAGCACCTCCTAGGCCCGTCAAAAATTGACGGATGATGCCATGCCACCGCAGGCAGCCCGAGGAGAGGAAGTGCAAGGGGATGAAAATGTTGAGGAAAGTACCTGTCAAACTTTGGTGGACATTGCCGCCAATGTTGTTCTTCCAATGCCTCTTCAACAAAGTACGGATGATACTGTGGCATCTAAGGCAGCCCCTGAAGAAGATGTGCAAGGTGATATCCAAGCTCAGGTGGAGGCAACCAATGGGCATGGTGACCGTCGTCCAGGTGTCTTTTCTCAGTCCCTTCATCAATGGGACAAGAAGCCCGTGAGGAAATGGCGGGCACCTGCAAAGAAAATAGGACGGGGGAAGAAGAAGGTGAGTCTGCGTTGTTCCTACTTCTTACACTATAGAATCTAAGATTGGTATATTGGCATAAATGTAGAAGGGAGATGAAGCCGACCAGATCAGATGGCTCCTATAGAGTACTGATTGGATCTGCAAAGGCCGGATGAAGCTGACAGATAACAAGACTGTGAATGAATTCATTGATGCTTATGTCTCGGGGGATATTGAGTAAGTTGTAGTCTTATAGTTTCTGTAATTA
The DNA here is from genome assembly GCA_022559845.1 of Amorphophallus konjac. Taxonomy (NCBI): domain Eukaryota; kingdom Viridiplantae; phylum Streptophyta; class Magnoliopsida; order Alismatales; family Araceae; genus Amorphophallus; species Amorphophallus konjac. The sequence continues at coordinate 97,277,204 of CM040118.1, read as the reverse complement.
TCCTGATTCACCTTACTCTGACTACCATGAAAATTTTTGTCCAATATAGTGGCCCCATATTTCAATTACAGAACATGATTGTTTTGAAATGTTGTTGTGTCCTATAATAGATCAATGACATTACTCTGACTACCATGAACATTTTTAGGGTAGGGCGAGGCGTAAAATTGCACAATCAGTGAAAGAAAGTACCATATCATCTATCATCTGGCCATATAATAGATCAATGACATAACGACATTTCAAAACAATCATGTTCTGTAATTGAAATATGGGGCCACTATATTGGACAAAAATTTTCATGGTAGTCAAAGTAATGTCATTGATCTATTATATAGCAAGATGATAGATGATATGGTACTTTCTTTCACTCATTGTGTAATTTTACGCCTCGCCCTACCCTGAACTTGTGTTTCTACTGCTAATAGAATCGTGGTTGTTTGTAAGTGATCGATGCCATGATGTTCCTCCTCCACTCAAGATGCAATGAATCTGGCATCTTTCATCAGTGGGTTTATTTTCCCACCATTGTAGTGAATAACATCAATGACAACACAGTGGCCAACAACGCAAAAAAGAAGGAATTGTTGCAGTGCGTGTGACGACCCAAGATCCGGATACCGGGAAGAACCCGATACCATTCGAATCCTGGCCCACCGCCCACGAGCCGGGAGGGCTCGGAAGGGCTAAAAGGAGTGTGAAGGTACAAAAAAATGGGAAATAAGATAGGACAATTCAACAATTAACAGAAATAAATAAACAACTACTACAATAGAGTCTAGTCCAACAGAAAGTATAGTCTAAAGTAGTAAAACGTACCACATGCCAAGTGAACACTCGGCCTGGTGAGCTGGCTACTACAGAACTCCCGCGCTGCACCCTCGAACCTCGAGGAAGAACCGCCACACCTGAAAAGCAGGGATGAGTCTCTAAACAGAGACTCAGCAGGGGTCCCGTAGAACCCCAACCGGAAATAACAGCAGTAGCGGAAAGTAAAGCTTCAACTACAGCAGGATCAGCGAACCGGTGGCCGGTCAAAACTTGGCACTACAGCTACTCGTACTGTACCAGAAAAACACACCCCGATCTCACGGTCGGGACTACCGAACCACACTAGTACCACTTACCAAAGTAAAAACCCACGGCAACCCCGCCGTAGAGGCCTGTCTCCCAGAACACGGCCAACCTGGACACGCTGTCCAAGGTATAACCCCAACCACCCGATCGCGGACACCGCACCGACAAGACGCAACCTCGGTAAAGCTACTAGCACCCTGGCCACTAACTCGGAAACACATGCCGGTCCAGAAAACCACGTCTCGCAGATGGGAAATGGAACCCAGAAATAAGGGAGTCACGTCTCACGTGATAGGAGTACCTGCCCACCAGAAGCAAGGCCGAATGCGTCCACTGACATCTTAGTCTGCGCCTTAGGTGTCCCCCTCGACCCCTTGGGGAACGGGGACACCGTACTAGTAACCATAAAGCAAGTGACTAGCTAGGGTCGCGCTCGTCAGCATGGGTCCAACTGCCCCCAACCACGTGTGCACAAACAGGCCGCGCGTCCCTGGTCTGGCCCTCTGACTGGTTTTCCCCTCAGCCGGACTCTGGCTGCAAGATGTGGGGCCCAACAGAAACTAGTCTAAAAATCATCTCTCTCTGGGGTAGTCTCCCCACCACTCCCTGGTGGGACCACTCGCGTGTCGGAAGGCTACGACTAGTGGGGAGTCACTGATGTGACCACTCTCCAAAAAGAAACTTCAAGAAACACGCACGCACCCTACGTGAAAGTCGAGAAGAACCAAGTGGCATCGAGCCACTGGACTCTGGACAGTCCTCTAGACTCACTAAATCCAACGGTCCATGAGGCACGAGACTCGGGGTTAAGACCGTCGTATGCAACGACACAATCCCATTAATCTAGCCTAATCCCTAGGTCTAAAACCATGGTCGCACGAATATTGAGACAGCTCACGAGCCGCTGAGATCATTCCCTCAGGAAGGGAACTGAGAAGCCTTCCAGCCCCAGGCTGGACAGCTGGACTCAAAGTCCGAGGCCACACACACGGCCCATGCGGAAAGCATCGAAGCATAATTCCCAAGGTAGCTCATAAGCCGCCATGATGATTCCCCATCCCAGGGAAAAGTGGGAAACCTCCAGCCCCAGGTTGGCAACTGGACTCGCAATCCAAGGCTAAACACTTGGCCCAGTCGGGAACCATCTTCCGCAGAAACCTACGACATGCGGGGGAACCCCACCGAACTCACACCGATACACGGTGACTCGATCGAGCGTAACACAAAGCCCGGAACACACACACCTACGGGCATGCTAGTCGAGGTATCACGGCACCTCCAGACACCCCAGAAACACGAACACGGAACCTACGGGGTGTCCGAAACACTCATGAGGCCGACCGTAACTCACGGGAATCACGGTCAAAGAGAAACGGGACTGCAAACCACTCAGTGCAGCTCAGAGTCTGGCGGTCGAACCTTGGGCCGCCACAGGCTCTGGCGGTCCAACACTGGTCCGCCACAGGACTATAGCGGTCCAACACAGGAGCGCTAGATGAAGAAGACACGCTGGCTCTGGCGCACCCATCCCAGGCCGCCATAGCGCTCTAGCGGTCAAGCCTTGGCGCGCTAGAAGCCCTCTGGCGCCCGTACCTACGGCCGCTAGAGGCACGTGACTCCCAACGGTCAGAAAGCACGTGACTCGAGAAGCGATGATCAAAATGAGGTAGCGGTCTAACCCTAGGCTGCCACACCGTCTGGTGGTTTATCGTGCGGCCGCCAGACGATGGACGCCCTACCGACAAAATAGTGCCCTATGGCGCACCCACCTGGGGCCGTCACAGTGTCTGGCGTTCCTACCTTGGGCCGCTAGAGACTCTGGCGGTCTCTGGAAGGACAGCCACACCAGCACGAGAACGGTCCAGCGGGAAACACCTAAAAATCCAAACCACGCCCCCAAACATCCATGGACGAGGGGGAAAACAAGTGATGTGAAACCACTACGGGGTATGCAGCAAGCAAATGTAAACTTAGGACCTATTCCGCATTCACAACCACATAGCAATTAAGTTGATAAATCGGGGCCAAATCGCCGTCGCACACACGCGAGCCCGGGGTGACTAAATGATGCTAGGGGGAGGTGATGGATCAAGACCCTTGCTGGTAAAGTGCCAGCTGGGCTAGGGTTGCCCTCCCGAGGGTACGTAGCCCACGCTTATGGGGCTGGCCGGTGCCAATTGGGGCACTAGGTCCCACTCTCTCACTTTAGCCACGGTGACCACACTAAGATGGTGGTTCCGAGATCGGGCACTCGCTCGCATGCACAACGGAGCTACGTCTACGGATATTAAATAAACAGACACTAAATAGTAATGGAGCAAAGTTTAGAGCTCACCTGGTTGGTTTGAAGAAACCAACCCCGTTCGGAGACGTGGGCGAGCGGGGAAGTGTGGACCCCGCACACTGCGCCGATGTAGCTTGAGCTGCTTAATACAAACACTACTCCTCTCGCAGGAGGGTTGGGCTTAGGGTGGGGAAATCAAGCTTACATCCAAACACTACCTCCACGCAGGGAGGGGCGCTAAGCCGGCCAGGCGGGAGGGGGAAACTCGCCGAGGTTGTAGGAGAGGACGCCGACGTAGGATCTGCTCGCTTGCTGTGAGAGGGGACAGGCCGCCGCTGTTGCAGTCGTAGCTCTTACTCCAGAATTCTGACGGTGACGAGACTAGGAGGGAATTCTTCGTGACAGAAGCTGGGACGCCTCTGAAGTTTCCTGAATTCTTCTAAAGTCGTCGCTGGCCACGGCAGAGGCTCGAACAGGACAAAGGAATCTGGGGTTGACAGCTTCAAATCTGATGTAGTAGGATGCAGAGGTTGTACCGTGGGCTCCTGAGCTCCGAATCTCAAACCGTCAGAATTTATGGAATCGTGGATGAACCTTCTTTGCAGCAAAACTGGTGGGGAGGCCGTCGGAGGTCAGGGTGGCCTGGGGGAGACCGATGCGTGAGTGCTGGTCGCAGAAGACTGGAGAAGGCAGTCCCACGCGACTGGAGGGGAAAAATCAGAACTTTGGCTCCCGGATGCCGAATGTAGCTCTGCTTCTTTCTCCTGGTCGGGGACAGGGGGAGGAAGAACTTTGGAGAAGGAACTTCAGCCAGATTCCTTCACTGTGAATCGTGGTTCAGCTTCTAGTCGAGCTCTGGGGCTCTGCAGATGGAGTTTGGTGCAGTCGAGGGAGAATGGCTCTCCCGGGCAGCTCCGAACTCGGAATGGTACGATTCTTTCTCGCCTGCGTAGTGGACTGGACTACCTTTCCAGAAAGGTAAGGTACGCTCTCAGATGTCACCGGATGACCTCGGGGGAGCTTCTGCAAGACGGGCCTTCTTTTACCACCTGCAGATGTGACAGAATGAATGGGATGGTGGTGGGGTTAGGTTAAGGGGGATTGGAGTTTGGTAATGGAGGGAAGGGTGGTGGTGATAGCAGATGGGGGAGGGGTGTGTGGGGGTGAAGAGAGGGGTGGAGCAGGTAGTATGGAGGTGCAGGAGAGTGGAGGGGTGAGAGGGCCGAAGCTTGGAGAAGGGGGGGTGGAGGGGTCGGCCAAGGCAAGGGGATGGGTGTAGTTGGTGAGGGTGGTGCGCAACTTGTGGTGGGGTGGGGATTGGGATGGTCAAGGGATATGAATGAGGGTGTGGGGTAGTGGGAAGGTTGCTTGGGGAAGAGGGATGGGTGTCTTGGAGGTGGGGAAGGGGTATGGGGAATAGGAAGGGTTGCTTGGGAAGTGGAGGAAATTGATGAGTATTAAGGGGCCTAGGGGAGGTGAAGGAGTGGAGGGTGAGGTGGCAGCTGAGGTGGCAGGGGAAGGGGGAGGTGAAAGGGCAAGTTCGCGGAACACCACGGACCCAAGAAATTCCATAAAAATACCGGCGTGCTCCTCACAACACCACGGACCCAAGAAAATTCACGGGCACACCACCAACGGGTCCGACCATCCGGTATAAAATAGTCCAAAGCTCAATCGGACAGGATCTGCAACCCACGAAAAGATGATCCGAAACTCACAGATCCAGATCCGAAAAACCCGAGGCATTACAGCCCTCCCCCCTTAAAGGAATTTCATCCTCAAAATTTAGGACTAACCCCAAGACACAGGGGAAGAACACCTTAACCAACTGACAACGCTGTCAGAGCCCCAGCACGGAAAACCTCGATTCTCACGAAAACACCGATCCTGAGGAACACAGCCAGACTAACACCACGAACGACACCACGCTACACATGCCGCACACACCGGCCTTTAGAGCAGGCACAACACAAAAGCATAAGTTTGGTATCACCCCAGTCACAATGCGAGAACCAATCATGGCACCGCTGCCACAATCTCGCTCACTGTGGAGACACAGTCCTCGTCACGAGAAACAGCTACCGATCCATCCCATAGTCATCAGAAAAACCGCACATCGGCTTCACAACCAGCTGACAGGTTACACACCCTTCTCCAGGGAACAACCAATACAGAGCCTCCATCATCTCACAACAGCATCTTCTGTCTGTGAAAGACCACACGCTGGTCACCAGCTGCTCGTCAACGGGAAGTCTCCATCGGCCCAACAGGCACGATCCAACTCACAGTAGGCCATCTGCTGACTCACACATAGACAATTACCACCATTCCGACGCCAACCTCACTAAAAGGCTTCCGCCCACAGGCGTCACTCTTCCGTCTTGTCTCATCACATCCCTCAACTCAATTAATCCAAGTGGGCACCTGCCAATCCCGATTCCGCCCTTACCACAGAGCCACGGGACACCACCTGAACAACTTACGGCACACATCTCTAAGGGAGAAAGTGCCAACCAAAATTACGGCAACCAGGTCACCAACACCACGACCAAAGCACACTAGGTCCCCAACAATACACATCTTACCATGGTCGTCCACGAGACTAGCCTTACCAGTCACTTGCAGCTACCAATCGAAACCCAAAATCTGTTAGAGATCACTTCTCCAAAAATGATCTCATTGGAGGACACAACTTCCAACACAAGTCGGGCACCAAGCCACCGACTCTAACCAACACGTCCTCGATCACCGTCAGGCGACACCCTCAACAACCCCGTCTGGGCTCACACCGACGCCTGACACAGCTTCCGTCATAGGAACAGGGTACTCATGCGGCACACTTGCCAACATTTTTCCCAACGCTCCATCCTACCAGTGTCAAGAATCACGATACCTCAAGCAACGGCACGGCAACAACACGTCTCGTACAGAGGAACCAATCCTCACATGCTCAACGCAAACTTAGGAAATCCGCCTGTAGCAACCAACGCTACGATCCTGAACCAGTGGGTCACAGGCCCACCACGCTTCCGCTGCGCACTCAGATCCACGTGCACAGCCCAAACACGGCAACTCGGGACTCGCCATCCCGATAATCTACCACTCGACTGGCCAACTTCAGAAAACAGGGTGAGGAAAGCTCCCTTACCTCAAACCCCAAGCACAAATTCACTCCCAAATCTGGCAATCCTCTGCAAATATGCAGACTCCGAACTGTCGCGCATCGGAAATTTCCAGCACCAGCCAAGAATGCGAACACCGCCCAACCAGCACTCATCCTTCCGGAACATCGCTAGTACCCTCGCACAACAAGGGAATTGGGTACGACTTCTCACAGGCAACCACCTTGCCAAAACACGGGTCACGTCTCGCACGGACTTCATGGCACACAGAGGCCAACCAAATCTGGGAACATAATGCAAGGCGACGAAACTTAGCCCAACACAATCTCACCATTCCACGGAGAAGCTAACACTCCTCCGACCAATCGGAGAAATTCCACGCTCGACCTGACCTTAAACCATGCACATGCAGGGAACAGCACCTTCCAGCACCGAGAAAACCATCACTTCCATCAGGTCAGCGCCTCCGACACACTCGACGAGTGTGACGTCGGACCACGATCACAACATCTCTCGATGCACCACCACTGTAATTCCTCGAACTGCAACACACCACACCAAGAGCCGCAACATGAGACATAATCGACAACTGTCAACGCTCATCCTCGAGTCCCGAAACTCACTACGGAACCTCCACAACTCAAACCAAATCCAAGGTGAACACCACCGATTCGCACGCAAGAGCACAAGAGCAAGACTTACTGGGACACCATAGCCCAATCCTGCCTCGAAATCTACAAGAATAACTGGGACCAACACATCATTCCTGACGCCATAGAGCATGACAAGAACACCATGCTCGAAAATCAGTAACTCACCGAGAAGATCCTCCGCTCACTCGAGCGTACCACTCGATCAGAACCTCCTCTCGACCCCTTCAAACCACAGCCTTAACACCTCAGGGGCTGGATAAATCCCACGCTGGAGTGGCCAAACTCAATAACAGCTCCCTCAGAGCACACTCACGGCCACTTAACCACAAACAATCCTCGCCAGCCACCTGACCTCGCTGTAAATTCCTCGAATGTAGCACCGCAGCAACGCACCTGCCGGCAACCTCTGCCCAACGCAGCGCAACCGGGATCACCACCGACGAGGGAGAAGCTCTCAACCTTGATCCTTAGATCCCACACTGGCACGAAAATCGTGAACAGCAATCGCCTTCACAGCACTGAGCGGCGCACTCAAGCTCTCGAGCGAGAAACAAGGTGAAAAACAAACACAAAACCCTAAGCCAGCTGCCGACAATACTAGACCTTACGGACACTGATCACTGTAATATTTCGATTTCCTATGTACATCCACAACCACTGCTCTGATACCAGTTGTGACGACCCAAGATCCGGATACCGGGAAGAAACCCGATACCATTCGAATCCTGGCCCGCCGCCCACGAGTCGGGAGGGCTCGGAAGGGCTAAAAGGAGTGTGGAGGTACAAAGAAATAAGAAATAAGGTAGGACAATTCAACAATTAACAGAAATAAATAAATAACTACTATAACAGAGTCCAGTCCAACAGAAAGTACAATCTAAAGTAGTAAAACGTACCACATGCCAAGTGAACACTCGGCCCAGCGAGCTGGCTACTACAGAACTCCCGCGCTGCACCCTCGAACCTCGAGGAAGAATCGCCACACCTGAAAATCAGGGATGAGTCTCTAAATAGAGACTCAACAGGGGTCCCGCGGAACCCCATCCAGAAACAACGGTGGTAGCGGAAAGGAAAGCTACAACTATTGCAGGAACAGTGAACCGGTGGCCGGTCAAAACTCGGCACTACAGCTACTCGTACTGTACCAGAAAAACACACCCCGATCTCACGGTCGGGACTACCGAACCACACTAGTACCACTTACCGAAGTAAAAACCCACGGTAACCCTGCCGTAGAGGCTTGTCTCCCAGAACACGGCCAACCTGGACACGTTATCCAAGGTGCAACCCCGACCACCCGGTCGCGGACACCGCACTGATAATACGCAACGTCGGTAACGCTACTAGCACCCTGGCTACTAACTCGGAAACACCAGCCAGTCCAGAAAACCACGTCTCGCAGATGGAAAATGGAACCCAGAAATAAGGGAGTCACGTCTCACGTGATAGGAGTACCTGCCCACCAGAAGCAAGGCCGAATGCGTCCACTGACATCTTAGTCTGCGCCTCAGGTGTCCCCCTCGACCCCTTGTGGAATGGGGACACCGTACTAGTAACCACAAGGCAAGTGACTAGCTGGGGTCGCGCTCGTCAGCGTGGGTCCAACCGCCCCCAACAACGTGTGCACACACAAACCGTGCGTCCCTGGTCTGGCCCTCTGACTGGTTTTCCCCTCAGCCGGACTCTGGCTGCAAGACGTGGGGCCCAACGTAAACTAGTCTAAAAATCGTCTCTCTCTTGGGTAGCCTCACCACCACTCCCTGGTGGGACCACTCGCGTGTCGGAAGGCTACGACTAGTGGGGAGTCACTGATGTGACCACTCTCCAAGGAGAAACTCTGAGAAACACGCACGCACCCTGTGTGAAAGTCGAGAAGAACCAAGTGGCATCGAGCCACTAGACTCCTGACAGTCCTCTAGACTCACTAAAGCCAACGGTCCTTGAGTCACGAGACTCGGGGTCAAGACCGTCATACGCAACAACACAATGCCGTTAATCTAGCCTAATCCCTAGGTCTAAAACCACAGTAGCATGAATACCGAGGTAGCTCACAAGCCGCCGAGATCATTCCCTCGGGAAGGGAACTGAGAAGCCTTCCAGCCCCAGGCTGGACAGCTGGACTCACAGTCTGAGGCCACACACACGGCCCACGCGGAAAGCACCGAAGCACGATTCCCAAGGTAGCTCATAAGCCACCATGATGATTCCCCATCCCAGGGAAAAGTGGGAAACCTCCAGCCCCAGGCTGGAAACTGGACTCGCAATCCAAGGCCAAACACTTGGCCCAGTCGGGAACCATCTTCCGTAAAAACCTACGACATGCAGGGGAACCCCACCGCACTCACACCGATACACGGTGACTTGATCGAGCGTAACATAAAGCCCGAAACACACACGCCTACAGGCACGCTAGTCGAGGTAACACGGCACCTTCAGACACCCCAGAAACATGAACACGGACCTACGGGGTGTCGGTGACACTCACGAGGTCAACCGCAACTCACGGGAACCACGGTCGAAGAGAAACAGGACTGCAAACCACTCGGTGCAGCTCAGAGTCTCGCGGTCCAACCTTGGGCCGCCACAGGCTCTGGCGGTCTAACACTGGTCCGCCACAAGACTATAGCGGTCCAACACAGGAGCGCTAGATAAAGAAGCCACGCTGGCTCTGGCGCACCCTTCCCAGCCCGCCATAGCGCTCTAGCGGTCATGCCTTGGCGCGCTAGAAGCCCTCTGGCGCCCGTACCTACGGCCGCTAGAGGCACATGACTCCCAACGGTCAGAAAGCACGCGACTCAAGAAGTGACGGTCAAAACGAGGTAGCGGTCTAACCCTAGGCCGCCACACTGTCTGGCGGTTTATCGTGCGGCCGCCAGACGACGGACGCCCTGCCAACAAAACAGTGTCCTATGGCGCACCCACCTTGGGCCACCACAGCGTCTGGCGCTCCTACCCTGGGCCGCCAGAGACTCTAGCGGTCTCTGGAAGGACCGGCACACCAGCCCGAGAACAGCCCGGCGGGAAACACCTAAAAATCTAAACCACGCCCCCAAACATCCATGGATGAGGGGGAAAATAAGGGGGAAGCTCCCCTAGGACCCTTAGCATGCATCTATAGCCTCGAATCGAGCCGGAACCACACGAAACGGTGGATCAACGCTCAACCCTAAAACATGGAGTTTTTCCCAAAATGCCCCGATTAGCCCGCTTGGCTCGTCACGGCCTACGAAACTCGCGGGAAATGAAGAGAACGAGCTGGGGGTCCATCTCCGTACCTCCACCGAAGATTTCACGCCCCGAGCTCGGCGATCCACGAAGAAATCACCATGAAACCCTCGCCGTTCCACGAACCCGCAGCCGAGCTTCATCGCGCCTCCACCGCCTCGATCCTCACCCATCCTCACCTGTGCCTCGCCTGCGCCATCCCCGCCTCTCCCGCGCTCCACTCTGTCGGCCGCCGGAGAGAGAGGGAGAGAGGAGAGAGCGTGAGAAGAGAGAGGGAGAGAGTGAGAAATGAGAGATGGGGGGAGAGAGAAAAAGGGGTTATATATATATAGGAAAATATGGAAATTACCAAAAATATGAAAAATAGGGGAAAATCACCTCCCTGATCCTCGGAACACGTTTATCACCATGGTAATGTCCCGGTGTCGTAGAACGCAACGGTTCACCCTGTACGGAGTTTCGAAGGTCTGACAGATGAAAACACACGTAAAACCCAAAACGCAACCCGGGACCCACAAAGGCGCTCCGAAAATTCCAAAAAAATACCGGCGTGCTCCTCACAACACCACGGACCCAAGAAAATTCACGGGCACACCACCAACGGATCCGACCATACGGTATAAAATAGTCTGAAGCTCAATCGGACATGATCTGCAACCCGCGAAAATATGATCCGAAACCCACGGATCAAGATCCGAAAAACCCGGGGCATTACAGTGCTTATTCGAGAATGATGAATTATCAGAACTACAGCAGAACAAATATTTATTCTTCGTGTTACACTCAAGTAATCACTGGCTTCTATTTGCTGTTGACACGGAGAATTGTCGCTTTGTCTCATATAATTCCATGAGAGGCATGGCCATCCATGAAGCCACTATAAGAAAATGGGTATTTTTTCTTATCCATGTACCTGTGTTAAAGATATTTATAATGTGTCTATTAATTATTCCTTAATAATGTCAAATATTTCATTTGAAGAACCCAGTTGTACGGGCGTTACTGAAGGAATATGGGACATTCTAGGGAGTTGATGAATAGGAACTTTTGTTCAACAACGAATGTCCCCAATAGGCAGCTGGAAGCCTCAATTGTGCCATTTTTGTACTGAAATATGTTGATGAATTGTCAAGGAAGAGGAGACATCATGGACATTTAATGGTGGGGACACCGGGCCCACTACCGGGCCCCATACTTGGAGCCGACGCCGCACTGCCCTGACACCGAGCTTGTGGCTCCGAGATTCACTCGAAGACTCGGCATCCTGAGTATTTTATTTATGTATTGAATATTTGTGTGTGTATGTGAGTAAAATACATGTATTACTACATGTATATTTACTTTTGTTTTATTAGGCTAGTTATAAAAGTTGTTGTATTTTATTTTATTAAGCCCACAAAGTCAATAGTTGGTTGTTGGGTTTTGTCTTATTAGGCCAGGGTATAAACACAATAAGTAAAAGTGTGAAGGTATGTGTGTTATGGCCTTCCCTATAAATAAGGGGCTAAGGGGTGTGTTACATATGTTGTTATATGAAGAATGGAGATGTTTGTCATAAGGTGCTTTGCCTCGTGTTCCCCTTCTCTCTTTTCTCTTTTGTGAGGATTGAGCGTCGCCCGGGGTGAGACCATCCGGCGTGAGATCGAGCTGCACGAGGTAGCAACCTATGTAGTCTTGTTCGTTATACCGGAGTTGCCGTTGATCCATTTCCACGTCGTCGTCGCGTCAGATTTGGTATCAGAGCCCAACAATCTCGTCTCTGACAACCCCGACGTCCCCGTCGTCTCTCCCCCTCTCTGTCAGTTGCTAGAAGTAAAAAAAAAGAGAGAGAGAGAAAAAAGAGAGAAGTAGAAAAGAAAAAAAGGGAAAAAATTTTTATCAAACCCCCCCTCCTGTGATTTCTCTCTCTCTCTCTGTCTCACCCGATTTCTCTCTCTCTGTTAAGAATTGTTTCAATGTGTACTTTCAGAAGAATGATGTATCCGGCTTAAGTTTAAGCTACACTCTGGCATTAAAACCTCACACGTCTAGGGATCCTAAAAAAAAACAATAGTGGGCAGGGTATTGGATGGCTGCTCCACAGGATTGCCAATGAAAGGACATGGCTCTCTGAAAGACAACATCTGGTACTACAGTAAAGTGAGAATTCAGAAGTTAAGGGCGAGCAAGATCGGCTGAGATTTCAATCTTAGAAAGATAGACGTGACAGAAATGGGCACCATCATCTTTTGATGTTTTAGAAGGCTCAGGGGTCTGCTCGTATAAAACTTTTGGGGACAGAAGTGGAACTCTCACCGTCACCATCGACCGCCGAGCACCTTCCACCGGCCTCACGCTGCCACCACCCCACGCCCTTCACTTCCATCTCTCCCCTCACCACAGCGAGACCTCCTCTTCCGGTCACCCTCACCAAGCCGCCGGCGACTCCCCTCCACCACCCTGCAACCCCCTTTCCACGTCACCGCTGCCACCGCAAGCACCCTCCACAACCGGCTTCCATCCTGTCGTCTCCACCTCGTCCTTGTTACCACCGCAACGCCCCCCCTCTCCTCTCACTGCCAGCCGCCCCTCACCCTCCCCCCTGCTAACACCGAACACACCCGGCCGTAGCACACCGCCCGGCCCGTGCCTACGTTCGCACCGCCAAGCACCATCTGCCCGTCGGCCGCCCGCCAGCAGACGCCCCTGGCCCACGAGCCCCCCGCACGAGCCCACCAGGGCTGACGGCCCGGCCGCCCAACAGGCTCACCTGCTAGCCGTGAATTGCGCAGGTGGACCAGGAGAGGTTTGACAGTTTGAAAAAAAAAGGGGTTTGAAAATTGGAAAAGGGTTTGAAAAAAGTCAAAAAAAAGTAGGTGAAGTTTGAAAAAAAAGTGTTTGAAAAAAAGGGTTAAAAGTTAGAAAAAAGAGTTAAATATATATATAATATATATATTTGGGATATATATAATCTTATATATATCTATAAAGATATATATATATCTTCTTAACTTATTAAATTATGACACCCGAAGTCCACCACGATGGTGAGATCGATGCCCGAGTCGCCCGGAAGCTGACAGACGGCCCGTAAATCATGAGCCGTGGGTACCCCTGAGTCTACTTGCGCGGAGAAAGAAATTGAATTAATTTGTTCCCGTACGCGGGAAAATTTTTAAATTTCATGGTTTTGTAATAAATTGTAACCTCCCTGCGTGGAGTGAATTTTTTTGTAACCGGTCAAGCTTCATCGACACCGTGCGGGCACGCACATCCCCGCTCGCCTTCGTCTCCTGTCGGAGTTAGACTTTCAGTCTAGCTAGGTACATGTAGCACCTCGGAAATTTAAATATGAAATAAATGAAAATAACTATAAATAATATCATGAAATAATTATGGTTAAAAAATATCGATAAATAGAGCTAAAATAAATAAGTGAGTAATGGAAATTGAATATATCCTTTTATCTAATTGTGGCTTAAATTAAAAATACGATTCAAATATTTGGAAGGGACCTTATTCCAAATATATATACATACATATATATAAAGAATTTCATAGGGTCGAACCCGACTCTGATACCCGAGACAACGGTAAATAAATAAAATTTTTGGAAATAAAATCCCCATATGGAGTTCTACTCACAAGTGAACAAAGACACTGGAATATAAGTTAAAACCCATTAAAACTCTAACATATATAATTAGGGAGTCTTAATAAAGGTTTAAGGCTTAAAACATGATGAAAATCCAACCCAGGTAATGCTAAACCATAATGGGCCCTAACCAAAGCCCATAACACAAACTTCCCAAACCTATGTAATACATATAGCCACATACATTAAAAAAAGGCCTTAAATCCTTACCGTATATGTATATAAACCCATAAAGATAAAACCCTCACAATAATATCATAAGGCCAGATAGAGAAACGCATGATGTATATTAACCTATATATATATATATATATGTGTGTGTGTGTGTGTGTGTGTGTGTGTGTGTGTGTGTGTGTGTGTGTGTGTGTGTGTGTGTGTGTGTGTGTGTGTGTGTACAAGGGCCTCAACGCATACCCATAAAGAAGCCTTATCCAACTACGCATGAGGCCTTAAACCTATAAAGTCACCCACACAGCCTAACCATCCTAAGCCTTAACCCTCATGGGCTTCACGTGAGGGAGCCCAGATTCTCTTTAACTCATATACCTATAGAAGGGGGCCTCACAATGGACCTGGATGATTAGGAACCCAGCCCACTGTTAGCCAAACAAAACCCCCCGATGCCATATTCGACGTGGCAGGGGATTAGCTTTAGGGTTTTAAAACAAACTTAGCAGGCGACTATAAGATAGGAAAGATGACATCGATCGTGGAGAGTTTTTAGGAATGTAAATGGAGGAGGTCGATTCCCGATAGGAAAGACTTTTCATCCCTATAAAAATACATGGTTAGATGATTGTCGGAGGCTTCGTGTTCCTGCGTTTGAGAAGCCGCTGCGTCGACCACCTCCCATCGCGTGGGCGAACTGCTGTTGTCGCTGCAGTTATCCTTCATCCACCTTCTTCCTTTGCTACTGCAGTGGTCATGCGGTAGTGCATGAAAGAACTCCTTCCCTCTTCATCCCGTTGTAGTTGCCGTTATTAGCATCTTCATCTTCTTCCACTGCCAACGGGCTGCTGCTACCGCAGAGGTTTTTCCCTGCTTCAGTGGCTGCAGGCTGCTGCTGTCGTCGTAAAAGGAAGAAGCAAAGGCTTCTTCTTCTTCATCCTCTGCTAATCGATCGTGTGGCTGTCGTATTCTTCTTCCTCTTTACTATAAGAGCATCGAGGTAGGCAATCTCTCGGGCCAAACTATTAAGCGATTAAACCTTGCATGATCTCATTAGTTCTTTCTCAATACTAAGCATTACCTACATAATTTTATGTTGTTTTGGTTTAATACTGTAGTTGTTTTGGTTTAATATTGTAGCAGTCAGTTATGGAGTTTTTACCTTAACAGCCTATTCGTGGGGGTTAGGGCGTCCTTTGGTGATGAAATTTTATGGGCGTGTTATTAGGATAGTGACCGAGGTAGTGGGGTTGGTACCTCCTTTTTTTGATCCTCCTATCTCAAGATCCCCCATCTCTCAAGTAAAATTATTTTTGAACATCTGGTTAGGTAGAGTTTTTTGAGCCCTTCATTTTGGTATATAGATTGCGCGATTCCGATGTGTATATCTCGAGAACGGAAGTTTTAAAGATTTTTAGACTATTACTTAACGAAATAACGACCGCTCTTTAATATATATATATATAATATGTAGCTTTTATTCGTATCTTTAAAAATCTATATCTACTAAACTATGTAAAATAAAATTATAATATATATATTTTTGGAATCCTTAGATTTTTTTCTTAATTATCATAAATTTAGTTCCGAAAATTTTCTTTTATTTGAAAAATATTGCTATTCATCATGATCAAATTAAAAATTACGTATCATGTTTAAATTCTAAAAAATCCATATCTTATGATAAAAATAGGTAAAAATTACTATAAATATATAGTCGTGATCCTTGTAAATTTCTCGTAATTATCTTGTAATTAGTTCAAAAAAAATAGAGTATCGTCCTTTTAAAGAGATGCTATTTTCTAAATTATTAGATTAAATAGAAATTAAGATATGAATTGACACCTACTTGCATGGACGTGATTTATTCTGCTTTTCTCGAGATTTGATCTGTACCGTAGATCATATTGGCACTACGTCTCAGTCCGTAGATGCAGTCCCATGTTTCACGTTGGTTTTCCGATACACCCTCAACTCTCGGTGACATACGAGCCCTCCGTTGGACATTTCGTTCCTTCGGACTGGCAAGTTAGTCATTGGGACCTCCGTAAGTCTACGCTAGCCTTGGATTCCCTCAAGGCAGCCGAGCTGGTTATACCTAATCACCTAGATTTCCAGAATGTCATGGTTTTCATATGGTTTATTGATATATCATCTTTACTAAAAGTTCTGTCATTGAACTCTATGTTTCATGCGATCTACCTTAATGTTCTTACATGCTTGATCTTTGAAATTCTTGGCCATTAATATGGAATTAGTCTAGACTAAATGTCAGGGGCTATGGGTCTCAATAAAATGACATTTTAAATACTACGGGTCCTGATCTGAACCTCATTGGGCGAGACAAAGTCCAAATGTTACCGGTATACGATGATCGGGTGTTGGCATTCACCACCTATAGTCGTCTATAACTTATTTCCATGAGGGGCGGTCATATCTTCGTGATTTTCCCCTTAGCACATTGGCCAATCCTATATAGTGCTAGGTGGGCAAACGCTCTCGTGATAGTGATGATCGGGAGTAATTGCCATCATAGTACACAATCCTATATCATGCTAGGTGTGCAAACGCTCTCATGATAGTGATGATAGGGTCTTATATAGTGCTAGGTGTGCAAACGCTCTCGTGATAGTGATGATCGGGAGTAATTGCCATCATAGTACATCTTTCCACAACTTATTGTTCATCATGATAAGATCTTGAATTACCTTACTAGAGGGGCTATCATATTATCATGATTTTCCCTTAGTGTCTTGGCAAACCTTATATAGTGCTAGTAGAAGTGATTGACTTACTTCTATATTGTTCATCATGAATGTTCTTGAATTATCTTATTGAAAGTACCTGTTATCTCGTCATGAAAGTTCTTGATATACTCTCTCATCAAACTACTTGTTCTTATCCTGTTTGTTTCCTATAGTTCTTGAATTTATCTCGTGCCATTATAGTTCTCGATTTCTATATCTTGCATGACCTGCATGAGCATGTTAAACTATAATTGACTTAAAGCTAGCTTGGAGCATGAGATATTAAGTCCTCCTGAGCGTTCGCTCACCCTGCGTTTTTCAATATTTTTCAGGTAACAACCTTAGTGACGACAAGACCGAACATGATGGACAAGGGCAAGAGTGAAGAGAACTCTGACATCTAGATGAACTGTCTAGCTAGTCTAGTTATCTTGCGTCTTATGTCTCATTGTAATTTTTCCTTTATTGAGTCTTTTCTTTTATTGGGTCCAAATTGTAATGAACTTATATTTGAAATGAAATTGTTATTTTGTCCAAATTGTGTTTCGTGGAATGACTATACTCTGACCGACTCGACTGTTTAACTGCCACGTTCCGAGCAAACGATATGTTCCGTTGCTATCGGTTCGGGGCGTGACAGTACGTGCTCCCCTCACTTGCTCATTTAGTATCTTTTCGATTACCGCGTGATGAAGTAAGAGAGAGCCCGATCCATGCAGCCAGTCTCCTGAGTGCATCGCTGTGGATGCCAAGAGAGAGATTGCTTGTACCTATCCTTAAAACCTTAGACTGTCACAGTAGGGCAACCTAATTGTCAAGAGGTAGTTCCATAACTACTTCGTCTATGGGCGAGTAACTTTCCCTGACCAGTCCCTTCAAATTGACCCTTTGCATATGAGCTGGGTCCACACCTTGCTAATTTTTGATCCCAGGATTGCATCATCTAGGTCCGAGCTCGTGCATGCCACGTCAGTCTAGGAATTCATCAGGTCGTCTAGAGCGCATTTCAACTCTACAAACACCCATGGATCAGGAGAGATATATGGCCGATCCTGATCTCATCGCCCAGTTTGAGGCAATGGATGTAGGATTTGATGACACGCATGTCGAGTACATGCAGGTTGGAGACATTACCGAGAGTTCTAGCCAGAAAAGATTAGATGCAGTTCGCTGTATCTCAACACCCCAGGAGAACGATTGGCGTCGAACCTCCATCTTCCAAACCTACATCATGGTGAACTCTCATCCCTGTAAGGTAATCCTTGACAACGGGAGCTGTATCAATGTAGTCTCTTCAGACTTTGTCTCCCGTTTAGGTCAACCTACGCACCCTCATCCAAGGCCATACAACGTGGCTTGGGTCGATGACACTTCTATCCCAATCACCACCACATGTGTCATTCCCATCCAATTCCAGTCCTACCAAGGATAAATCTTATGTGACGTAATGCCTATGAAGGCTGGGAGTGTCATCTTAGGACGACCATGGATCTATGATGTAGACCTCGCTACATTTGGTCGGTCCCATCAGTGTTCATTCTCCCACAATGGGAGGATGATTCAGTTATACCCGACACCCCCAAAGGTGACCTCGGGTAAGAGTTCCACCTCCACTCCCACTGGAACTCTCAAAATTTAGGAGAATCCCTAAACTCCCACTGAAGGGAAACCTCCCCTTCCCTCTTCTCCTGCATCTATCACACCCATTTCAAAGGCCCCTAAGGTTGGTCATGACCTAGTTAGGTGCCTTGACTCCATAAATGTCGGTGAGCTAAACAGAGAGGTTGTTGAGGGTGCCCGTGTTTTGGCTGTTGACGTCACCATCGCACCCAAGGAGTCCCGAGTCTCAGTCCCAACTGAAGTCCCGATAATACTGCATGACTTCCAAGGCATCGTCCCCGAGGACTTGCCTTCTCGACTCCCTCCTATGCGTGACGTACAACATGCTATTGAGCTTGCCCTCGGGTCCACCCAACCTAACCTTCCCCTTGAGTCTAGAATATCCAAGTCAGCCGAAGAGTTTGCACAACACGTCAGGAGTATGCATGAGTCAGCTGATTTGCATAGGCGTCATCATAAATTTCAAGAAAGTGACTTGGTTATGGTACGGTCCGACCCGAACGATTCCCCTCGGGAGCCGTTAAAAAGTTACAAGCCCGTAGTGATGGTCCCTTCCCAATCCTGCAGAAGATTGACGATGATGCCTATGTTGTGGACTTACCTCCCGAATATGGGATTAGCTCTACATTTAATGTGGCAGATCTAGTGGCCTACAAGGAACCCATAGCGATTCCTAGTGACCCTTTCGAGCCTTATCCTCCCATTGAGAGTGAGCCCACCCCTGTGCGTCCTATAGCCTTGAGAGCACCGCGTGAGCAAATTGAGAGGATACTGGATGAGCAGGTGACCACTACACGGAGCAGGGTGTACCTGCGCTACCTTATCCGCTGGTGGGACCGTCCACCGTCTAATGATTCCTGGATCAGCCGGGAAGATCTCCAGCGCCTCGATCCAGATCTGCTGGAGCACTACCACAGCAGTGTCCCCCCTTACTCGACGGAGTCGAGTTCCAGCCGCCCTGAGAGGGTTGGTAGGGACACCGGGCCCACTACCGGGCCCCATACTCGGAGCCGACGCCACACTGCCCCGACACCGAGGTTGTGGCTCGGAGATTCACTCGAAGACTCGACATCCTGAGTATTTTATTTATGTATTGAATATTTGTGTGTATGTGTGTGTATGTGAGTAAAATACATGTATTACTACATGTATATTTACTTTTGTTTTATTAGGCTAGTTATAAAAGTTGTTGTATTTTATTTTATTAAACCCACAAAGTCAATAGTTGGTTGTTGGGTTTTGTCTTATTAGGCCAGGGTATAAACACAATAAGTAAAAGTGTGAAGGTATGTGTGTTATGGCCTTCCCTATAAATAAGGGGCTAAGGGGTGTGTTACGTATGTTGTTATATGAAGAATGAAGATGTTTCTCATAAGGTGTTTTGCCTTGTGTTCCCCTTCTCTCTTTTCTCTTTTGTGAGGATTGAGCGTCGCCCGGTGTGAGACCGTCCGACGTGAGGCCAAGCTGCGCGAGGTAGTAACCTATCCAGTCTTGTTCGTGATACCAGAGTTACCGTCGATCCATTTCCACGTCATCGCCGCGTCATTTACTGAGGCTGGTTGTAATATGATTAGAGCTCGGTTTGGGGCCAACCTCATTACCTTTGGAAATACAAGATCTTAAACAATTTCACGTCTCAAACCTCAGAATGTGGCATACTTGTCTTGATTGATATTTCTTTTGTCATACATTTTGATCTTCAAAGTTTCATATGTTTTAATGATGTTAATGTGTGCTTGATAATGTTAATTCATGAATATCAATGAGTTTTCTTAAGACATATTCAAGTTTGGTTAAGGAACTGGGCTGAAGTGTGAAAAGATGAAGGGTTTACTTGCACAAGTGTCGACTAGAGTCGACCTTGGAGCTGACTCCAGTTCAGACTGCTGAAGAGAAAAACCCAAGTCACCCGCTGGATGAAAAGGACTTTGGCTACACTTTAAGGGTGACAAATCGGTGGCCAATGGTGAAAAATAGGCCTTAGGGGTGTAAAAGAGGCAACAAAGGGTGAATAATAGATGATCAGGCTGAAATATGAGAATATCCACGTCCCATGATAGAGAATATACCTCTGATAGGGTAGCGTCGGATCACGTGCAAAGCCTGGCCTTGGATTTGAGCGTGTGTCAGACACACCGAAGTTGTGATTCACCCATTCAGCCCATTTGTCAGCCTTACTGGCTATTTTACACGCTTATCATCCATTTGTTAGTCATACGGGCTATTTGTCACCCTTAGGTTCAATAGCCATCGCCTTAGCCATTTGTTACCGTAATGCCTTGGCAACATCGCAACCCTTGGTTTTCAATTTTATGTTTTTTTATCATTTTTGTATTTATTTTATTATATTTATACAATTATATTTCTTAATTATCACTGTTAGACAGAAAGAAGAACAAGTTTTAAAGTTTTGGAGCCAATACGTCAGATATGTTGGGCAAGTGTATAACATGTGTAACTCCATTGTTTTGATAATGGTTGACTATGTATGTTGGGCTTATGTATAATATTCTTTTGTTTCAATGATGTCTAACTATGATTTATTAATATAGTTTGACCTACATTTGATAGAGACAAACACTCATGCATTTCAGGTCAAGCCCACACCGGCAACAAAGTGTGTCTGCAAAGATAGAAAGAAATCAAGTAAGTCACACAGATAAGGCATTAGGCTGCACAAGAAAGAAGGACCAAGGCCGATGCAAGAAGGCAAAGGAAAATGACTAAGGTCCGTGCATGTCTTTATTGCGATATAGCAAAAGAAGATCAGTGCACATCCAAGGCTAATCAGTATCAGGTCGGTGCAAGTTTCTATTACAATGAGCTAAGGTCTGAGCACATAAGAAGATCAAGGTCCGTGCAACCCCTGGCCAACACATATCAGGTTTACCTTATGGCAAGAGAAAGTCTATGCATGTTGCTCAAGGTCCAAACATCAAGGTCCGAGCATACTCCAATCAAGGGCTGAATTAGAAAGAAAATATCTCAACACCTTCGGATGACAACTCTGCACATAAAGCATGTGTCGACACATCTGACAAATGTCTCGACACCTCAAGAAGAAATCAGCTGAAGCAGAAGCAGTCCTCAAGACCGTTCAAAGGAATGTGTCGACACATATAGGTTCAACCAGAACGTGTATGAAATCAAGCCGAAGCTATTCTGTCTAGGACTCTGGACTCACTAATGTCTCGACACACTCGTGTGAAAATCTCTGCACATTGGCACTTATGTCTCGACACCCTCATGCGAGAACTCTGCTCATGGCTCACATGTTCTGACACCTTTTGGTGTTGTCTCGACACATCAGCCATGGATCTTTGAGACACTCACTAAATGTCCCAACACACTGAGTGTAAAACGTCGACACATCAACGTTCAACCAGAACGTGTTTTGAAATCGACAGAAGCTATCTGCAAGGCTTTCAAAGGGATGTCTCGACACACTGACAGAAAAGTGTCGACACATCCATGATCAACCAGAATGATTCCTCAAGGCCTTCAATGGGATGTCTCGACACACTGCTAGGAAAGTGTCGACACACCCTTGTTCTTTCAGAAATCCTCAAGCCAATAAACTGTAAGATCAATGGACCATCCAGAGAGAGAAAATGGAACCGCAAATCATCAAAATCAAGGATTTTGGGGTCTGGACCATGTCCCAAGGCTTGACGTTTTGCTCAACCATCTTATCTTTCATTTATCTACCTTTTGGAGATGGTTATGTCAGAAATCTAGCTGGAAGAGCCACTTTAGTCTTTCGCGATGTCAGTCTTATCTGTCTGCCTGTCCAGATTGTCTGCTGCTGGGAATAGGACACTCCGTAGTCTGCCTCTATCTCGTTGTCGATCAATGGGCTGTCCGACCAGCCAAGTTCGCAGAAGAGTACACTTGAGCAGAATAAGAAGATTGCATTTCTGAGGGAGAGTCATTGTAAGTATCTAATGATGTCTAAAGGGAGATCTGGTCTGATTCTTCCCACTGTCTGCCAATGTACCTTCCTTGTACTAAAAGCTGGGGTCAGCTAATGGAAGATAGCTGGCCTGTAGGAGCATTTAATGAAAAGATCTCCAAGTATCCAAATGAGAAGACTCAGTCACTTCTTCCAGGTGCTGCTGCCGACGAACATGGAACTTGCCTGGAAGACTCCAAGCTCTCACTTCACCCTGGCGTATGCCTCAAGAGAAATTATGGAGGGAAAAATACAATCGGTACAATGGTCCATATGTGACTTCTGGGCGCCATTTTTTCCCCTGACTTTACAACTAGTTTTTACCTATTTATACCAAGCTTCCTCAACTGAAGAAGCTGCTGCTGCTGCCGTCCACACAGTGCCACGCTCTAGACCAACCTTCAAAAATATTCCTAAGAAAGCGTGAGAGTAGCCCCAGCACTTGGTTGACATAGTCCAATGCTGAGAGTATTAGAAGAAGAAGAAGAGAGCAGCCTTGAGAGAGAAGACAAACCCTGCAGTCTACCGGTGTTTGAAGAAAAGGATCCTTGGATCTAATCTTGTAGCTGCAGCCACCAGCTCCGTTGTCTTGATCCATTCTCTTAGTTGGTGTCTACAAAATCTCTACTCCTTCTCCACTGCACTTACAGTATTCAATTTCTATTGGTTACGGTTCGTCTATCACCAATACATCTAGCTTTTCCGGTCCCCTGTTTTAGGGACCGGGTTCCCTCTGTGGTTTCAGAGGAAGAGAGGATCAAATGCTCTAGGTGATTCAAGCTGTTAGTCAGTAGTAAGCAAGCTGTGTTGCTCAGCTGTGTAAGCAAGCCGTGTTGCTCAGCTGTGTAAGCAAGCTGTGCTACTCAGCAGATCAAGCTGTGTCTCAGTTGGAAAGCAACACCGAGTTTGGTGTGGGGTGGACGTAGGTTGTGGGCTAACAACCGAACCACCTTAAAATCCTTGTGTTGTGGGTTGTATACATTGTGAGCTTATTCTATAACTTCTATCCTCATTTCACAGGTTCGTCTACAACTTACGCTATTTATTTTCTCTGCACACTCAAGCGTTCTGCTTGCACAACAGTCTCATCTTGATCCTCTTGCTATCGTTGCTAACATGCATCTTCTCAGGTTTCTGCAGCACTCTTGCTTACAGACACTTGAAGCATCTCCCTAGCAGAGGAAGGTATCATAATGAGTGAGCAGTCTGTTGTCCCCTATGTCTTTAGACGCATTAGCTCCTTGGGTTGCCTGCTGCACCATTGCACACAGGTATCAAGGTGAAAGTTTTGCCAAGGGAATTCACCTCGTTTAACACTCATGCACCTTAGTGATCACCTCAATTCTCACACACGAAGCAAATCATTTCACACTCAGCTACTCTGATCTAAGATCTCTGTGGTTCGGATCTGTAGAAGGTGTGTCGACCTGCCCGCTGGGAGTGTCGACCTGTGGCGTTCACATACCCAGAATCCGTAGAAGGTGTGTCGACCTACCCGCTGGGGGTGTCGACCTATTTGAACTAAGCATCGTGCTTTAACATTATTACTTGCTCCATTCCTATCTATTCCGTTGCGCTATGTGTCTAAGTGTTTTATTGGTTTATAGGAGTGATTCATGTGTTTAGGGTTCAAGTTTTAAATAGGTCATAGCTAACAATAGGATCTATTCAACCCCCCTTATAGATCCGATTGCACTCCGTAGGACCCAACACTTGGTATCAGAGCCTAGCTCTGCTATTCCTAGATCCTACGATCTGCAGGGAACGATCCCAGTGCATTTTGAGAAAATGGCTTCATTTGCTAAAGACGCTTCGAAGGTTTCTCCGCCTATGTTTGATTGCTCAGATTTTTCGATATGGCTGAGTGAAATGTACATCTATGTCAAATTCACAGATCCACAATTGTGGAACCTTATATACATTGGTCCAAATGAGCTGCCATCAGATTCAAATGTATGGTCAGTTGAACATAAGACCAAACATGACAATAACCTTGTTGCGCTCAACTTAATCAAAGCTGCGGTTGATGACAGATTACTTGATCTTGTGTCTACCTACAGCACAGCTAAGCAAGTTCTGGAAGTGTTGATGAACATCCATGAGAAAGAAGATCAAGAGCATCAATACCTTATGGTTGACAGATCAGAGCAGTCAAGCAATCCATCCTCATCTCAGGTAAGCTCTGATTCTGAAGACTTTACATTTGAAGAGCTTATGGGTGCATATGATTAGTTGATTGAGCAGTACAAAAAGATGAAATCTGAAAATAAAAGATTGAAAAAGGATTTGAAGAAAAGTGGTCAAGGTAAGAGTCATGCTTGTGAAAACTGTTCAAACCTTGAAGAGCTCAACAATACTCTTGCTTTTGATTTGGATCTAAACAAACAAACCATCGTATGTCTAAGTGATGAAATCAAAATCCTTCAAGAAGAAATCATAAGGTTGGAAGAGACTGTTCAAAAACTTAAAATCCAACCAATCCGTCAGAATGAAAGTCCTTTCTGTAATAACTATTCAGCTTTTGAAGAGCTAAACTATACTCTTGCCTCTGACTTGGATATGAGTAAGCAAACCATTACATGCCTAACAGATGAAAATGGAATCCTTCAAGTTGAAATCACTAGGTTGGAAGAAATCATAAGACAACTTCAAAACCAACCTAAATCAATCTCTAATGAACAAACCATGATGGACAAGTAAATCCCTAATACAAGGCTGATTGAAGAAATAAACATGGCAAAAGAACAAAACGACATGTTGCTTGAAAAACTATCCATTTATGAGAAGGGCAAGGGTATTGCCCATGACAGTTCTGAAAAATTGAATGAACTTCAAATGGAGATTGAAAATTACAAGGGGGTTAATGCTACGCTCAATGAGCAATTGGCTGTATGTGAGGAGGACCTCGCTGAAACCGAGCTGCATGTCTCCTCATTGGAGAATGAAATCAAAGATATAAATGACTCTCTGTCTAAGTGTATGCAGGATAAGGAAAGCATGAACAGACTGTTAGAAACAAGAGTAAGTCATCATGAAGGAGATTTGGGTAAGAATGAAGCCAGCACTTCTTACCGCCTCCCAATACCTCATGCTGATCAGAAAAACCAAAAACGCATTGGTAAGCAGAAAGGGAAGGCTCTCATGCATCAACAAATCCCTAAGTCTGCTAGTCTTGACATGCAAAACAGGAAAAGCCATGATGACTACCATGCCTCTCATAAAATGAATGTTTATTGCTTTCATTGTGGCATGCTTGGTCACATTATACATGACTGTCTCACCTTGGATAATGATGAACTAAGAGTAGGAAAGAATTCAAGAATTGCTGTTGAAATCAAGGGCAAAAGACAGGTCAACTCTGGCAGTGGTTGTATGCAGCAGAACTCTGCATAGAACCGCATGGCGAATCAGAAGAGTCGACACTTCTATTCGGATAGGTCGACACTCCCCGTGGCGTTCAACAGAAATCACCCTCCTTGCTGCTACCACTATGGAAAGATTGGCCACACAATCCATGACTGCTGGCAACTGAGAGGTAGGAGCTACTCTCATAATCAACATGACAGTATCTATGCTCACTTGCAATGAAACAATGCACATGTGCACACAAAAAATGATAAATACCCTGTGCGTTGCTTCTATTGTGGTAAATATGGACATACATCCATTAATTGTCCCTAGACGAGAGTGGTTGACCAGAAGGCAACAAAGAAAAGAAGATCAATTGCTAGAACAGCTGCTAACCAACAAGGACCCAAGCAAACTTGGGTACCAAAAAAATTCAAATGAGAATTTCTGGTGTAGGGTGCCTTGGGGCTAAACACAGGATGCTCACGGAAATAAAGGCTCAAGGCACAGGTATGTAGAGAATGTCATTTGTTTAATATTGCTGCATGATAGGCTTGCATTGTAAGTCACTGCATATTAGGGGTGTTATGTGTCAATAAATCATGCAAGAAGCTATCTCCCTGAACTACTGAATTATCTTCTTGGTGTAAGATGAGTTTCTAGATTAGATTAATTGCTTGCACCTTGCATGACCTTTGGTAATTCAAAGGGTCTAGAGCAGAAATGCAAGTCAAGCTTGCCCGGAGCTCTCACTATGTGTGAGTAGGATCTCAGATCCACACCTCAGCCGTGCACCAAAGATCAATTGGTTCAGTTTCGTAATTCACGAAAAATTTGTCATGCTGATGAGATTGTTATGATAATTGAGCTGTTGTTTAAATCATGTCTACCATTTAACAACCATGTGAGCTTCTTCCTTAGCATTAATGATCATTATTTTGATGATGTCTCGCATGGCTGCACATATCCCAACTCATCATCCTTGTGGACAAATAAGATGCTGATTGTCTGTCCTAACTTCCATGAGCACTGGACAGAGGGGGAGTTTAAGAGTTTGGACCTTAGGGAAGAAATGCATTACATCTGGGTGTGGTGTAGTCCATGAGCATCTACTTGAAATTTCATGCCACATCATGCATTTCATGATCAAGGAACCCAACTCTGCATGACCTCTTGGTATATAAAATGGTAAGCTGGAAGAAGGACAGATCACTTCTGTCTGGAAACCCACATCATGCGTGAGGTGGTCTTAAGACTTCAGTTCTCCGCCAGGTACCAAAGGTCAACCCATCATGAGAACAATCTAGATGTTCATATGAATAGCTCATCAAATTCCATACTTTGATTCCACTGCATGTGAGGCACTCAGAATTCAGACACTCAAAGCACATAGTCAGGGAGAGTTCTTGCATTTCATGATTTACCAACTTGCATATCTACTCAGAATGCATTTCAGAAAATCCATGATTGCATAATATTGTGGTCTCATACACTCCATTGCATATCATGTTTGAGAAAAAATGAAAATACATAATCATCTTGTAGCATGTTTATTACATTGTGCATTCATTCAAGTCATATGCTGCACATTACTTTGCAACCCTTGCATGGAACCAGGGGGAGTCAACATTAAATTTCTGCATGCTTCATTCTACATATTGTTGATGTCCTTGAATATATTGCATCCTCTCAGGGGGAGTTTGTCTTTCATGACAAATCAGTCAAAACTCTGCCCTACTGTCAGAAAGGTTGACCTCACAACCCGACAGGTCAAACCCTAAGTTCAGCCTGGCTGAAAATTGCATTCTGTCTGAGCTTAAGTGTCGACATATTACTATGCAAGTGTCGATACCTCTTTGCATATGTTGAACATATCATTGTCCTTCAAATCTGAGCTCAGTGCATCATCCTTAGGGAGAGTGTTCATCACCAATTCCTACTTTCAATTCATGCTACACTCTCTTCTTGAACCAATCCACCGCATCATAATGCCTATCTCTGATTGTGGTTTAACTTGGATTCACAATATCTTGAACTTCTTGGAGGATTCTCTATATGCTATCAAGGTTGTTTATCAGAGCAAATCTTTTAGAGGAATCTTCTTTTATAGAGATATGTGATGCCTCGAACATGAATGAATCTAGTTTAACATTAATGATTTCATGTGTCTTGAAGTGTAACTGTCTTGAAAATGTTTGTGATCGGGCTGAATAGACTTAAACCAATTTCTCATGTTGTTTGTCCAGTTATGCCCTCTGAAATCTGAAAGTTTACTTTAAGTACAAAGGTAATTATGTTTGAGAAACTTCTATCCAAGTATTATTTTTAAACAATCTATTTTTGTGGAATTTCTAATGGCAAAAATAGTCAGAGCAATGACATTGGCTCACTGAGAAATATGTCTCCTCATAAATAAATTAAGATAAGATATGTCATGAAGTGCCATTGTTAACTCTGCTATGTTTTAAGGTATATCATGAGGCAGAACAATGGCTAGTTGCTGAGAAACATGTCCCCTCATCAAGAATATGTGGAACGATATGTCATGAGGTGACAATGCTATCTATGTTTTATTTGAAGCATGACAGTCAGTCTGACCAATTACTTAGGGATACTTGCATCTAAACAATGTGTGTCTTTACGGATATGAGGCATGCACTAGACTTAATTGCTCGTAAAATCTTCTCTTGTACTCAATGAATATTATGGTTGAGATTGCAAAAGCTAAATGCACATCTTTCGAAATTATAAAATTCTATTTTATCTTCATGCTTGTTTAATTTTAATACTTTTTAAGAGTTTCTCTCAAAGAAGTCAATGGAATTGAATGAGTAAGATAAGAAGAGGCTAATCTAACGATTGATATGAATTTTTGGTTCATCTCTATTAAAGTTGAATACAAATGTTTTCATGTTATTCTACTGAGTAGGCCAGAATTCATTAACATTAAACCAATCTAAGTGTAAGGGCTAGTTCATTCGGGTTCTATAACTAAAAATTCTGAAAAATCCATAACTCTGATTTACGAACCTGGTCTCAGGTTAAAAAACCCTCATCTTCTATAAAGACAACATGTCTTTCTATATCCCCTGATCCTTGCCATCCCTTCTTGAAATATCATATCTTGATGCTCCTTGGTGTTTACCTTGCATGAAACATATTTGCATCAGTCATTGCTAGCATTGTTGCATGTGTATATCGTTGCAATCATCCATTGGACATAACAATTAGAATCATCATCCATGCACATCTGCCATAAGTCTTAGCATCATTGGCATTATGGTTACAACTCAATTAATGGTCTCAGTTTTTCATGCAATTGGGTGGACTGCATTCTTCAACTATGTACACACATATCTTGCATAGAAAACCCAAAAAGTCTGAAAAATAGAAATCCACTAAAAATCTTGAAAAATCTGAAATCAAAAATGTGTTCTTTGGCTGCTATATTGCATCATGCTGCTGCAACCATGCCTTCAAATTTTAACTATCTTTGGGATGTCTCGACACACTGACAGGGAAGTGTTGACACATCCATGATCAACCAGAATGATTGTAAGACCCTGAAATATTTTATTGGATTTAATATGTTTATTTAGCTCTTGTTAATTAAGAATTGAATTTCTATTGATTTAAAAATTGAATTTCGTATTTATTAATATTTAATTCCTTAGAATTAGAATAGTGATAATTTCGACCACCTTATAAAAATCCAGAAAAAAGGTAAACAGATTAAGGTCGAGGTAGATAACAACTTTTCCTTCTGGCATTAGGCCATTGTAAATCCGTGGGAAGATCTATTTAGAGTTTAAACCCAAAAGTGCACACTTTTGACCCATACCTAACCCTTGGATTAAAACACGAAATTCGACCTCAATACTCAACCAAATGATCTGAAATCAGTGGCAAATGGAAGGCCACAATGTAAGGAACATTTACCCTCAATCAATTTGAGGTAAACCTAGCCCCAACACGTGCTGCCGACATAGTTTGGTCAAGTCAAAGATTTCGGCGCCGTTTCTAAACACGTAGCTTGCAGCAGCGAATACTCCCAACTCCGAAGGCTCCAGAAGCTCTATGAGCTATCAAAATGAAGCCCTACGAGTCTTATTTCATTTGGCTACTATGGGGTTCACTGAAGTTTCAGATCTGGGGAGATCTATCTCGAATTGTGGAGGTGGGTCAGCTGGCCGTTGGCTTCCCTTCATCCTTCTTTGATCCATCGATTGAGGTAGGAATTCTCAACCAAATTTTGATCATGAGTATAGCAAATTGTTCCTCTCATCGAGCTCTATCCATTGGTGGCAAAAGCCCCAATTTTCATTAGGTATCCGTGGAGAAATCGAGCTTTTTGTGAGGTGTTGTCCAAGTGTTCTTCATCCTAGGGTTTGAGTTTTCTCTCTCCGATTTGAGGTAGGTGTAACAGACCAAACTCTAATTAATTTATATGATGTAATAAGCATGATATTAGCTTTCATTTCACGTAGAAAGCCCTAAGTTTCATGAAGCATACTTATAGAATTTCTGTTTATAGTAACAGCATGTTTTAGACCTAGTTCGATGTGTTCATCCGAAGTGATTTATGATTTCGAAGTATTAATCTTAATCCTCATGAACCATATCTTATATGGTTGGATTCACCATCGAAGTAGCTTTCATTTGAGCCAAGAAGCCCCAAATTCCATTCTGTATGTAGAGAGAAATTAACGTTTTAGTCACAGCATGTCAGAATTAGGGTTTCATGTGTTCTTGACTTAATAGATCTCGATTCCAGCAATTGATCATGCAATTGACCTTGTAGACAGGTAGAGTTTTGTATTAGCTTTCCATTGATACCAAAATCCCCTTATTTGGAGCTCAATCCTAGTAGTTATTAACGTTTTAGTGCAACCCTAGCAATCACCTTGTTCTCGGCGTTCACCGGATGCGGCAGGGATGACCGGAGACGACCCAGAGATGGGCGGTCTTACGATAGACCGTCCAACTCCAGCCCACCTTTTGACCAATTTTGACTCTAGCATGCCCCTAGTTGAACGGTTTTTCAGGAACCACTCATCTCAGGATGAACGGTTCTTCAGGAACCACATATCTGGATGAAAGGTCCAGAATGGACCACATATACATGAACGGCCCCTTAATGGGCCGCACATCCAGGGATGGGCGGCCATCTCTGGACCGCCCATACCCTTGGGCGGCCCTGACAGGACCGCCCATCCACTTGGGCGGCCCAGGGAGAACCGCCCAAGTGCCAGACCCCCGTTCAGCCCCCGTTCAGCCCCCGTTAAGCCTGATAGTTGTGCGGTTCAAACCGAACCGTTTATCTACCCAGTAATTGACTTAGTAATTATTATGATGCATCCATTTTAGTGTCATAATGACCATTTATAATTAGAAACCTATGGACGGCCCCGTAGGAACCGCCCATCTCCCTGTGTCACAGGGTGACCCCTGTTCGGCCCCTGAATGCCCAGTTATATGCGCGGTCCATATAGAACCATTTATCCTTTCAGAGAGGGACTTAATATGTGTTCTAAGGCATTCATTTGCATGTCATTAAGGGTAATTAGTGAAATAGAAACTCATTTAATAACTAATTAAATATGTAACTAAATTTACGATTATTGCTTGTTATTCGTGCTTACGCGACTTACGCGAACTCGTTATCATCTTAAATTACTTTCTTGGCATCTTGGGTTCATATATAACCAAATCCCTATTAAATTGGCTTGGCATTAGGATTAATATGACTGTTTAGCTTGCTGATTAGCTGCTGTATTACAGTGGAACAGCATGTTTAACTTTCCGACTTTGCACGAGCCGTTTGGCCGATTAGCGTACTAGTCTCGGTTCTATCCCGGAAACTCTATCCGGCGGTCTTACCGTCATCTTGGAACATCATTATAATCATGATTAGAATCTGTTTAACACCAGCATACCTTGTTTTATGAGTTTAAACCGCTGGGTTAAGTCTTGGATCAAATCAGACGACCCGAGGCATGCGCGGTTAGTATTTGACCGCATAACCTCTTCGGCGGCCCGATCGTGACCGCATATCTTTATACGGCCCAGTATGGACCGTATATCTTATTCTTGGGCCTCACTGTCTTTTAGACATGAGCGGCCCATATTGCACCGTTCTTACCTTAGGGCGGCCCACTGTCAGCCGTTCTTTTCTTGACTTCACGGGCTGAGTTTCAGTCCAGTTCCTGTACGTACGGTCCTGTATGAACCGTATATACCCATCGAGCGGCTCCATTACGACCGCACATCTCTTGAAGATGAGTTTGACCGTGTTTTGTACTCTTGAATCCAAGGACAAGGTTAGTCCTTTAAATCTGAACTTATGGCAGAAATTCCTCTGATTAATTGGCCATTAAAATTGACTGAATGTCTGGACGGATGGGACGTTGGGCCCAGTAAATCGATGCCATCGCATCATAAGGGCCCGATCTGGTCCTGGGGAGAGCGCCCGAAAGTTAGTGAGCCCATGGGATGTTAATGACAAGGTGGGGCATTGCACCGAAGTACTTGCTTGAGTGTTGGCGTCTATGACAAAAGTATCTTGTTACTTGTTACTTGATCATACTTGGTTAAATGTTTAAAATACTTGCTTGTTGGCCAATTCCTTACTACTATCTCTTGTTATATCTCCTGTTGTAAATTCTTGTATTTGTTATTCTTGTTAATCATTATCAATTATATATTTCTTGACCTTGCAAGATATTGTTATTACCGTTGTTTCATTATATCATCATTACCTTTTCATTGCATTATCGTTTGTATCATGACATTTTGAAAATGTAATTAAACTGTTAATCACTTATACATGTCTGTTATTTCCTACTGAGCGTTAGCTCATAGTTGTGTTTCCCCCCTTTCCAGGCTCTTCAGGTGACGCGCTTACCGACGGGGAAGGGCAGGAGTGATGTCTTAAGTGTTTCAGTTCTAGTGTGTTAGCAGTGTGTTTATTGTTAGTTGTGATTAGAGAGCATTTAGTTTCAGTTATGTTGTTGAGTCTTAGTGATTGTTATTCCACGTTGTATTAAGTTGCCTTTGAGATTATTGTATCAGTTTGGTTGTTAAATGATCATTTAGTATTTCCTTTCCATAACACTTGTGTATATTTAGATCAATTCTCTCTCTTTCCTACTTGCCTCTGACTGTACGTCCTGATATTTCCTCCTTGTTCGGGGCGTGACAGTTTAGTTGGTATCAGAGCCTAGGTTTCACATTCCTAGGTTTTCTTAAGTTCTTAAGTTCTAGGTTTTCTAAGTTCTTGCATGGCATCCCAATAACCCGGTATATCAAAAGATGTTATCCGAACGTTAGGCTACGCCTATCGGAAGGTCGCATACTTGCGCGAGTGGTCTTCGGACCGGTTATCTCCGCCAGGTACCGAGTTTTGGTTGTGTCTAGGTGCTTTAGACCCCTAATCTTGTTAAAGTCTAGGACCTGACCTGGTGAGAATGGGTAGAAACTTGGGTTAAGTTCGTTTCTTAATCATGTAATTAATTATCTTGGATTAACCTAAGTAATCTATTTCTCGTGTAGATGGTAGCTGATCGCGCCGAATGGAGGAACCTACAGCGCACGGTTCAAGGCCTTACCCAGGCCCTTCAGCAAGTGGCTCAGGCAGGAGCGGCACCACATGGCACCGGTGATCTATACCGGAACTTCCGCGGGATGAATCCGCCTAGATTCGCGGGTTCAACCGACCCCGACCAAGCCGAGCACTGGCTAGATGAGATGGGGAGAATATTTGAAGTTATGCAATGCACCAACCAGGAGCGTGTCCTTCTCTCGACATTTCAATTGGAGCGTGATGCACGTACTTGGTGGGATTCTATCAAGGCGACTCTCGGTGATCATCAGGTTACGTGGGAAGAGTTCGAGGAATTTTTCAACGGCAAGTATTTTTCTGACCGAGTGCAAGAGAAGAAGGCGGCAGAGTTCGCGGCCTTGAAGCAACGAGGTTTGTCCGTGGCAGAGTATGAGGCTCAATTTGCAC
The DNA here is from genome assembly GCA_022559845.1 of Amorphophallus konjac. NCBI lineage: Eukaryota > Viridiplantae > Streptophyta > Magnoliopsida > Alismatales > Araceae > Amorphophallus > Amorphophallus konjac. Next base: position 97,243,366 of record CM040118.1, on the reverse strand, counting down.
GGCTTTCTCGATAAGCTACACACCTTATTTCCACCGAGAAAATGAAGGCGAAGCGTTTTCTCAACGGATTGAAGCTGCATTATATTAACCAACTGGCACCAATGGAGATTTCCACTTATTCCGAGATGGTGAGAAAGGCTCAAGTTCTAGAGGATACCCTCGAAATGACGGAGAGAATCCGTGGAAGCGGTGCGAAGAAGGAACAACCTACGGGTTCCGGGAGTGTCAAACTCGGGTATACCAAGAAGAGGCCTGTTAGTGGACCTAGTTCGTGGAGCGGGTCCGGATCGTGGAAGGGCAAGATGCCGAGGCATGAAGACAAGAAGCCTGGCCCTATTGTTCCGTTTAAGGGCGTGTGCAAGTATTGTGATCGTCCAGGTCACAAGGTGGAGGAATGCTGGCGCAAGCTAGGTGCCTGTTTGCGATGTGGAAGCAAAGAGCACCGTATCCCCAACTGTCCTTTGATATCGGAGCAAGCAACACCGGCAAAACCGCAAATCTTCAAGAAACCACAAGGGAAGCTCCAAGCTCTGTATGCAGAAGAAGCGGAAACAGCCGAAGATGGTGGACTCGTCGAAGGTACTCTTATTATACTCGACAAGCCAGCATTTGTTCTTTTTGATACTGGTGCAACACATTCCTTTATTTCTCGGAGTTTTGCTAAGTCATTAGCTATGGAACCGGTTATGATGGATACTCCGTTAGAGATTTCAACCCCTGTTGGTACTAGATCGGCAATCCAGCATTTCTATCCTTCTAGTAAGGTTTTGATTGGTGAGCAGAACTTTCCAGCTGATTTGATTTGCATGGACATGAAGGGTTATGACGTAATTCTAGGAGCAGATTGGTTGGCCAGATATGAGGCCAATGTTCATTGTAGTTCTGGCTCGGTGTCTTTTACTAGGCACCCGAGGCTTTCTTTTGTGGGTGTTAAGCACCATAACTCTGTATCACTTATTTCGGCTCTTCGAGCTGATAAGCTGATGAGGCGAGGATGTGAGGCTTTTCTAGCCTTTATCTATGCAACCCCTGAGCAGCAGATTGAGATCAAGGACATTCCTATTGTCCGAGATTTTTCTGATATCTTTCTAGAGGAATTACCAGGACTTCCTCCTGAGCGGGAAGTTATCTTCTCTATTGACCTCTTTCCGGGCACATCTCCTATTTCCAAGGCTCCTTACCGTATGTCTCCTGCGGAATTGAGGGAGTTGAAGCAACAGTTGATGGAGTTACTCGAGAAGGGCTTTATTCGTCCTAGTACGTCTCCGTGGGGAGCCCCTGTATTGTTTGTTCGGAAGAAAGATGGTTCGATGAGATTATGCATCAATTATCGGCAGTTAAACCAGTTGACTGTCAAGAACAAATATCCACTGCCGAGGATTGATGAGTTATTTGACCAGATAGCGGGAGCTCAATATTTCTCTATGATCGATCTTCGATCTGGATATCACCAGTTGCGGATTAAGGAGGAGGATATCTATAAATCGGCTTTTCGCAGTAGGTATGGTCATTTTGAATTTGTCGTTATGCCTTTTGGTCTAACGAATGCTCCGGCAGCCTTCATGCAGTTGATGAACAATGTATTTCGGCCCTATCTTGATCAATGGGTCGTGGTATTTATTGATGACATCTTGATCTATTCCAAGAGTGAAGTGGAGCATGCTGAACATCTGAGGATGGCATTACAATTATTGAGAGATCATCAACTTTATGCCAAGTTTAGTAAGTGTGAATTCTGGCTGCAAGAAGTGTCCTTTCTCGGACATATTATCACCCAGGAAGGTATTTCTGTGGATCCTTCGAAGGTTGAGGCAGTGAAGAATTGGGAGCAGCCTACCAGTGTGACGGAAGTTAGAAGTTTTCTTGGCCTGGCAGATTATTATCGAAGGTTTATCCAGGATTTCTCTAAGATTGCGGTACCTATGACAAGGTTAACCCGCAAGGAGAACAAGTTTGATTGGTCAGGCGATTGCCAGCAAAGCTTTCAGACTCTAAAGGATTGTTTGACTACTGCACCTATATTGGCTTTACCTTCTGGTGAAGGAGGATTTATCGTTTATACTGATGCTTCAGGAATTGGCTTAGGCTGTGTACTCATGCAGCATGGGAAGGTGATTGCCTATTCTTCTAGGCAGTTGAGGAAGCACGAGGAGAATTATCCTGTTCATGATTTGGAACTTGCAGCAGTCGTTTTTGCTTTGAAAATTTGGAGGCATTACCTGTATGGAGAATCTTTCACAGTATTTTCAGACCACAAGAGCTTGAAGTATTTATTCTCTCAGAAGGAACTCAATATGCGGCAGCGCAGATGGTTGGAGTATTTGAAGGACTTCGACTTTTCTATTGAGTATCATCCTGGCAAGGGCAATGTTGTGGCAGACGCATTGAGCCAGAGGCCAGTAGCTAGATTGTCAAGTCTCATGTTGCAAGAGTGGAAGTTACTGGAACAGTTATCTAGTCTGGATCTTAATATTGACAATGATCGGGTTTTGATTGCTCAGATTCAACTTAAACCTGAATTATTGATGGAGATCAAGTCCTTGCAAGATAATGATCCCGAGCTGGTACAGATCAAGGGAAGCTTGAGCAACATACCTGATTTCGGGTTGGCTGATGATGGTAGATTATTATTTAAAGGCAGAACTTGTGTACCGGATGAAGCTACAGTAAAGAACAAGATTCTTGTGGAAGCTCATAGATCCAGATACACCATTCATCCCGGAGGCACTAAGATGTACAGAGATTTAAAGCGATCCTTTTGGTGGATGAATATGAAGAGGGAAATCGCTGACTTCGTAAGTAAATGCTTGGTTTGCCAACAAGTTAAAGCTGAGCACTTCAGACCGGCAGGGAAATTGAAACCACTCGACATACCCCAATGGAAGTGGGAGAGTATTGGCATGGATTTCATTATGGGTTTGCCTAGAACTCGTGGTGGATTTGATGCAATTTGGGTGATTGTTGACCGATTGACAAAATCAGCTCATTTCTTATCCATTAAGTCTAAGTGGACAGTCGATGTATTGGCTGCTTTGTATTTGAAGGAAGTGGTGAGATTACATGGTATTCCAGTGAATATAGTATCTGATCGAGACCCTAGATTCACTTCTCATTTCTGGAAGGGACTGCAAGAGTCTCTTGGTACTCGTCTGAATTTCAGTACTGCTTTTCATCCACAGACAGATGGACAGACGGAGAGAACCAATCAGATAGTGGAAGATATGCTGCGGGCATGTATGATTGACTTTGGTGGTACTTGGAATGAGCATTTGGCACTAATTGAATTCGCCTACAATAACAGCTATCAGTCTAGTATTCAGATGGCTCCATTTGAAGCCTTGTATGGGAGAAGCTGTCGATCCCCGTTGTGTTGGGATGAGGTAGGTGAGAAACAGTGGCTTGGACCGGATCTTGTCTCGGAATCTTCACAGAACATCCGTGTTATCTGAGACCGATTACAAGTAGCCCAGTCAAGACAGAAGAGTTATGCCGACAACAGGAGAAGAGCATTGGAATTTCAGGTTGGCGAGCATGTGTTCATAAAGGTCTCTCCGACGAGAGGGATCCGAAGATTTGGCATTCATGGCAAGCTGAGTTCGAGGTACATTGGTCCATTCGAGATTCTAGATAGAGTGGGAGAGGTGGCATACAGGCTGGCCTTACCGCCTCAATTGTCTGGCGTGCACAACGTCTTCCATATTTTTATGTTACGGAAGTATGTGTACGACCCCACCCATGTTATACAGCATGTGGATTTCGAGCTGAAGGAGGATCTGACCTATGAGGAAAGACCGATAAAGGTTCTGGACCGGAAGCAACAGCAACTCCGGAATCGTTCAATACCGATGGTCAAGATTCAGTGGAGTCGGCGTGGGACCGAAGAAGCTACGTGGGAGTCTGAAGAGACTATGCGGAAGCGGTATCCCGACTTATTCTAGGTGAGCAATCTCTTTCCCTACTCTCAGTCTTAGTGCAGTGACTTTGTAGGACCAAATTCCTTTAAGTAGGGGAGGGTGTAAGACCCCGAATTATTTTATTAGATTTAATATATTTATTTAGCTCTTGTTAATTAAGAATTGAATTTCTATTGATTTAAAAACTGAATTTCGTATTTATTAATATTTAATTCCTTAGAATTAGAATAGTGATAATTTCAACCACCTTATAAAAATCCAGAAAAATGGTAAACAGATTAAGGTCGAGGTAGATAACAACTTTTCCTTCTGGCATTAGGCCATTGTAAATCCGTGGGAAGATCTATTTAGAGTTTAAACCCAAAAGTGCACACTTTTGACCCATACCTAACCCTTGGATTAAAACACGAAATTCGACCTCAATACTCAACCAAATGATCTGAAATCAGTGGCAAATGGAAGGCCACAATGTAAGGAACATTTACCCTCAATCAATTTGAGGTAAACCTAGCCCCAACATGTGCTGCCGACATAGTTTGGTCAAGTCAAAGATTTCGGCGCCGTTTCTAAACACGTAGCTTGCAGCAGCGAATACTCCCAACTCCGAAGGCTCCAGAAGCTCTATGAGCTATCAAAATGAAGCCCTACGAGTCTTCTTTCATTTGGCTGCTGTGGGGTTCACTGAAGTTTCAGATCTGGGGAGATCTAGCTCGAATTGTGGAGGTGGGTCAGCAGGCCGTTGGCTTCCCTTCATCCTTCTTTGATCCATCGATTGAGGTAGGAATTCTCAACCAAATTTTGATCATGAGTATAGAAAATTATTCCTCTCATCGAGCTCTATCCATTGATGGCAAAAGCCCCAATTTTCATTAGGTATCCGTGGAGAAATCGAGCTTTTTGTGAGGTGCTGTCCAAGTGTTCTTCATCCTAGGGTTTGAGTTTTCTCTCTCCGATTTGAGGTAGGTGTAACAGACCAAACTCTAATTAATTTATATGATGTAATAAGCATGATATTAGCTTTCATTTCACGCAGAAAGCCCTAAGTTTCATGAAGCATACTTATAGAATTTTTGTTTATAGTAACAGCATGTTTTAGACCTAGTTCGATGTGTTCATCCGAAGTGATTTATGATTTCAAAGTATTAATCTTAATTCTCATGAACCATATCTTATATGGTTGGATTCACCATCGAAGTAGCTTTCATTTGAGCCAAGAAGCCCCAAATTCCATTCTGTATGTAGAGAGAATTTAACGTTTTAGTCACAGCATGTCAGAATTAGGGTTTCATGTGTTCTTGACTTAATAGATCTCGATTCCAGCAATTGATCATGCAATTGACCTTGTAGACAGGTAGAGTTTTGTATTAGCTTTCCATTGATACCAAAATCCCCTTATTTGGAGCTCAATCCTAGTAGTTATTAACATTTTAGTGCAACCCTAGCAATCACCTTGTTCCCGGCGTTCACCGGACGCGGCAGGGATGACCGGAGACGACCCAGAGATGGGCTGTCTTACGATAGACCGTCCAACTCCAGCCCACCTTTTGACCAATTTTGACCCTAACATGCCCCTAGTTGAACGGTTTTTCAGGAACCACTCATCTCAGGATGAACGGTTCTTCAGGAACCACATATCTGGATGAAAGGTCCAGAATGGACCACATATACATGAACGGCCCCTTAATGGGCCGCACATCCAGGGATGGGCGGCCATCTCTGGACCGCCCATACCCTTGGGCGGCCCTGACAGGACCGCCCATCCACTTGGGCGGCCCAGGGAGAACCGCCCAAGTGCCAGACCCCCGTTCAGCCCCCGTTAAGCCTGATAGTTGTGCGGTTCAAACCGAACCATTTATCTACCCAGTAATTGACTTAGTAATTATTATGATGTATCCATTTTAGTATCATAATGACCATTTATAATTAGAAACCTATGGACGGCCCCGTAGGAACCGCGCATCTCCCTGTGTCACAGGGTGACCCCTGTTCGGCCCCTGAATGCCCAGTTATATGCGCGGTCCATATAGAACCGTTTATCCTTTCAGAGAGGGACTTAATATGTGTTCTAAGGCATTCATTTGCATGTCATTAAGGGTAATTAGTGAAATAGAAACTCATTTAATAACTAATTAAATATGCAACTAAATTTACGATTATTGCTTGTTATTCGTGCTTACGCGACTTACGCGAACTCGTTATCATCTTAAATTACTTTCTTGGCATCTTGGGTTAATATATAACCAAATCCCTATTAAATTGGCTTGGCATTAGGATTAATATGACTGTTTAGCTTGCTGATTAGCTGCTGTAGTACAGTGGAACAGCATGTTTAACTTTCCGACTTTGCACGAGCCGTTTGGCCGATTAGCGTACTAGTCTCGGTTCTATCCCGGAAACTCTATCCGGCGGTCTTACCGTCATCTTGGAACATCATTATAATCATGATTAGAATCTGTTTAACACCAGCATACCTTGTTTTATGAGTTTAAACCGCTGGGTTAAGTCTTGGATCAAATCGGACGACCCGAGGCATGCGCGGTTAGTATTTGACCGCATAACCTCTTCGGCGGCCCGATCGTGACCGCATATCTTTATACGGCCCAGTATGGACCGTATATCTTATTCTTGGGCCTCACTGTCTTTTAGACATGAGCGGCCCATATTGCACCGTTCTTACCTTAGGGCGGCCCACTGTCAGCCGTTCTTTTCTTGACTTCACGGGCTGAGTTTCAGTCCAGTTCCTGTACGTACTGTCCTGTATGAACCGTATATACCCATCGAGCGGCTCCGTTACGACCGCACATCTCTTGAAGATGAGTTTGACCGTGTTTTGTACTCTTGAATCTAAGGACAAGGTTAGTCCTTTAAATCTGAACTTATGGCAGAAATTCCTCTGATTAATTGGCCATTAAAATTGTCTAAATGTCTAGATGGATGGGACGTTGGGCCCAGTAAATGAATGCCATCGCATCATAAGGGCCCGGTCTGGTCCTGGGGAGAGCGCCCGAAAGTTAGTGAGCCCATGGGATGTTAATGACAAGGTGGGGCATTGCACCGAAGTACTTGCTTGAGTGTTGGCGTCTATGACAAAAGTATCTTGTTACTTGTTACTTGATCATACTTGGTTAAATGTTTAAAATACTTGCTTGTTGGCCAATTCCTTACTACTATCTCTTGTTATATCTCCTGTTGTAAATTCTTGTATTTGTTATTCTTGTTAATCATTATCAATTATATATTTCTTGACCTTGCAAGATCTTGTTATTACCGTTGTTTCATTATATCATCATTACCTTTTCATTGCATTATCGTTTGTATCATGACATTTTGAAAATGTAATTAAACTGTTAATCACTTATACATGTCTGTTATTTCCTACTGAGCGTTAGCTCATAGTTGTGTTTCCCCCCTTTCCAGGCTCTTCAGGTGACGCGCTTACCGACGGGGAAGGGCAGGAGTGATGTCTTAAGTGTTTCAGTTCTAGTGTGTTAGCAGTGTGTTTATTGTTAGTTGTGATTGGAGAGCATTTAGTTTCAGTTATGTTGTTGAGTCTTAGTGATTGTTATTCCACGTTGTATTAAGTTGCCTTTGAGATTATTGTATCAGTTTGGTTGTTAAATGATCATTTAGTATTTCCTTTCCATAACACTTGTGTATATTTAGATCAGTTCTCTCTCTTTCCTGCTTGCCTCTGACTGTACGTCCCGATATTTCCGCCTTGTTCGGGGCGTGACAATGATTCCTCAAGGCCTTCAATGGGGTGTCTCGACACACTGCTAGGAAAGTGTCGACACACCCTTGTTCTTTCAGAAATCCTCAAGCCAATAAACTGTCAGATCAGTGGACCATCCAGAGAGAGAAAAAGGAATCGCAAATCATCAAAATCAAGGATTTTGGGGTCTGGACCAAGTCCCAAGGTTTGACTTTTTGCTCAACCATCTTATCTTTCATTTATCTATCTTTTGGAGATGGTTATGTTAGAAATCCAGCTGGAAGAGCCACTTCAGTTTGTCGCGATGTCAGTCTTATCTGTCTGCCTGTCCAGACTGTCTGCTGCTGGGAATAGGACACTCCGCAGTCTGCCTCTATCTCGCTGTCAATCAATGGGCTGTCCGACCAGCTAAGTTCGCAGAAGAGTACACTTGAGCATAATAAGAAGACTACATTTCTGAGGGAGAGTCATTGTAAGTATCTGATGCTGTCTAAAGGGAGATCTGGTCTGATTCTTCCCACTGTTTGCCAACGTACCATCATTGTACTAAAAGCTGGGCTCAGCCAATGGAAGACAGTAGGCCTGTAGGAGAATTTAATGAAAAGATCTCCAAGCATCTGAATGAGAAGACTCAGTCACTTCTTCCAGGTGCTGCCGCCGTCGAACATGGAACTTGCCTGGAAGACTCCAAGCTCTCATTTCACCCTGGCGCATGCCTCAAAGGAAATTATGGAGGGAAAAATACAGCCGGTACAATGGTCCATCTGTGACTTCTGGGCGCCATTTTTTTCCCTGACTTTACAACTAGTTTTTACTTATTTATACCAAGCTTCCTCAACTGAAGAAGATGCCGCTACTGCCGTCCACACAGTGCCACGCTCTAGACCAACCTTCAAAAACATTCCTAAGAAAGCGTGAGAGCAGCCCCAGCTCTTGGTTGACATAGTCCAGTGCTGTGAGTAGTAGTAGAAGAAGAAGAGAGCAGCCTTGAGAGAGAAGACAAACCCTGCAGTCTACCGGTGTTTGAAGAAAAGGATCCTTGGATCCAATCTTGTAGCTGCAGCCACCAGCTCCGTTGTCTTGATCCATTCTCTTAGTTGGTGTCTAAAAAATCTCTACTCCTTCTCCACTGCACTTACAGTATTCAATTTCTATTTGTTACGGTTCATCTATCACTAATACATCTAGCTTTTCCGATCCCCTGTTTTAGGGATCGGGTTCCCTCTGTGGTTTCAGAGGAAGAGAGGATCAGGTCCTCTAGGTGATTCAAGCTATTAGTCAGCAGTAAGCAAGCTGTGTTGCTCAGCTGTGTAAGCAAGATGTGCTGCTCAGCGGATCAAGCTGTATGTCAGCCAGAAAGCCACACCGAGTTTGGTGTGGGGTGGATGTAGGTTGTGGGATAACAACCGAATCACCTTAAAATCCTTATGTTGTGGGTTGTATACATTGTGAGCTTGTTCTATAACTTCTATCCCCATTTCACAAGATCGTGTGCTACTTACGCTATTTATTTTCTCTACACACTGAAGCGTTCTGCTTGCACAACAGTCTCATCTTGATCCTCCTACTATCATTGCTAACATGCATCTTCTCAGGTGTCTGCAGCACTCTTGCTTACAGACACTTGAAGCATCTCCTTAGCAGAGGAAGGTATCACAATGAGTGAGCAGTCTGTTGTCCCCTATGTCTTTAGACGCATTAGCTCCTTGGGTTGCCTGCTGCACCATTGCACACAGGTATCAAGGTGAAAGTTTTGCCAAGGGAATTCACCTCGTTTAACACTCATGCACCTTAGTGATCACCTCAATTCTCACACACTAAACAAGTCATTTCACACTCAGCTACTCTGATCTAAGATCTCTATGGTTCGGATCTGTAGAAGGTGTGTTGACCTGCCCGCTGGGAGTGTCGACCTGTGGCATTCACATACCCAGGATCCGTAGAAGGTGTGTCGACCTACCCGCTGGGGGTGTCGACCTGTTTGAACTGAGCATCGTGCTTTAACATTATTACTTGCTCCATTCCTATCTATTCCGCTGCGCTATGTGTCTAAGTGTTTTATTGGTTTATAGGAGTGATTCATGTGTTTATGGTTCAAGTTTTAAATAGGTCATAGCTATCAATAGGATCTATTCAACCCCCCTTCTAGATCCGATTGCACTTCATATGACCCAACAAGATAAATCAAAATCAAGCGCGATGGCTAACACCGCATAGTGGTGACAAATAGTCATCAGTGGTGACAAATAGGCTTCAAGACTGCCAAATGTCTCGTAAGGGTGATAAATGGATAACAGAAGTCACAATACGTTATGAAGCGAAACAAAGGCGATGGCTAGCGAGCGATAAGGGTGACAAATAGCTCCTTATGAGTCACAAATAGTCGTTAGAAGAGATAAATAGCTCTATAATGGGGACAAATAGCTCATGATAGTGAAACTTGAAAAAACTCAAGTTCATTTGAAGGGTTTAACCATGTATGGGTTTCCTAACTCTATCAACATGGATCTGAAGCTTTCCTAGTCATCAAACGACACTGATTAAACTCATCTAAGATCAAGGAACGAGATTTATCTCCAGTTCTACTAATTTATGGTGGGATCAAGCCAGATAAGCGTCTGAACAGATAAACTGCTATGTTTATAGATGAAAGAGTTTTTTATCTGGATTCTGTCAAGAGTCCTTCTTTGTCATAACAACCTCCGTGGGTCTCCATACCCTGCGAAGAGAGAGTGCTTATATAACGAAGAGAAAAACACAGACACAAAAAATGAGAAGAAACGGCGTGCAACCATAAAAACCTGGGTGACTTTCGTGTGTCTACAAGAAGAAGGCAGAGCCACACTCAAGCAACGTCAAAGGGAATTCAAGTGGATAAAATATTTAATTTGTCTGAATTCCCATTGGTCCACTTGCCAAATAAGAATATTCTTATTCAGAAAGTATCTGGAATTGTATAAGAGACAAGTTCCAGCCAATAGAGTTTGAGGTGACATGATTCGGTAAGTTCATCATGTGCCTCATAGAAAATGCTTGATGCTTCGACATGCTAGGTGGACAGGTCGAGGCAGCTCAATTGTTGCAAGTCTTGAATATACTGGTGCATCGATGCATTGAAGGATGCACCCTTTCCCAACTTTGAGTTTATAGAGCTGTTGGGGCTTCACAGCTTTGACACTGAGCCCTTTGACGTCGATGTGTTGTAGAAGAAGTGCAGATCAAGTTAGAAAGACAGGTCGAGGTTAATCAATATCGTTTGATCATTAGGAAAGCTTCAGATCCGTGTTGGTAGAGTTAGAAATCCTATATACGGTTAAATCCTTCAAACGAACTTGAGTTTCTTCAAGTTTCACTGTCATGAGCTATTTGTCATCGTTACAGAGCTCTTGGTCACTGCTAACGGCAATTTGTCACTTACAACGAGTAATTTGTCACCCTTATCACTCGCTAGCTGTCACCTTTGTTTCGCTTCATAACATATTGTGACTTCTGTTATCTATTTATCACCCTTACGAGATATTTGTCAGCCTTGAAGCCTATTTGTCACCACTGATGACTATTTGTCACCACTATGCGGTGTTAGCCATTGCAGTATCTCTCTCCGGCCTCTAGTCTACTTCAATGTCTTCGCCAGCTACAAAAAGCAGAGGAAAGCAAACAGTCTCAGAGAAACAGCCTGCGGCTGATGTATCCGGATGAAAGGAACCTCGGTCCAAGCGATCTCATGACCGAGATGCATCTGCCAGTGGATCTCATCAGTCGAAGTCAACAAAGGCGACAAAAAGGAAGGACCAAGAGTCAGATTCACCTGTCAAAAAAAGAGGGGCAACTTAGAAAAGTTGGGGGAGACCGAAGTTGGTGTGATCTTTGCGGTCCCATCACTTTGATTTCCACAAAGTTGGGGAGGCACGAAGACTCTTTTGCCCCTTCTGGGGGTTTTGTCTCCTTCCTATAAATAGAGACTCTATAGGGAACCCTAAGGACATCCTGAGTTCCTTTGGCTGTCAAAGACACTCTTGTGAAAATGTCATCTAAGAAGTCAGATTCTTCGTTAGAGGAGGTTCCCCACAAATGACTGTGCTTCCAAAAGGAAGCCCTACCGATGCCAGACCAGCCATCAGGGGAAAGCAGCGACGGTAACGTTTCGGAGGAATACAAGTAGGGGTACCTACAAGGGTGGAAGGACGCGTTGGTGAAGGTGGACCACCTGTTTGTAACAAGGGGGTGTTGAGCCTCCAACCTGACAGGTTTCGTCCCAAAGAGGACGAGTAACCGCTTGTACCCTCTTCCCCCTATCAATATAATTTCTTTTTCTGCAACCTTTCTTTACATGATGGATGCTTGATCTTTGTGTGATGTGGTTGCCATTAATGGATCCATACCTTCCCTTGATGTGTGAGTCAAATGAAGGATACCATCCATCGCAAGTAGGGGTTACCTTTACGAAGGGGTTACCTTTACGAAGGGGAGTTTTTCCCATATAAGTATCAGGGTTTGTCGATGGTTCTAATATTAGTAGGGCTTATCTTTATGCTCATAGTTCATCGTTAGGATCCATTTGTCTCACCTGTTGATCTATTTGTCACCACTAATAGGTGTTTTTCACTCTTAGCATGCAGGAGCCGTCGCCTTTGCCCCTAGGAGCCCTCGCCTTTGTGCATTTTTCACCGTTAAGAGCCTTTTGTCACCCCTCATGCACATTTGTCGCCCCTGTCAACCTATTTGTCACCACTAATGTGCATTTGTTGCCTCTGTCAACTTATTTGTCACCACTAATATGCATTGATCACCCTGATCATTCATTTCACCCTGCTGCTCTTACATACGGATGGTGAACCCAAAAGAAAAAAATGATAATAATAATAAAAAATCATTAAAAAATGATAATTAATAAATACAATAATTTATTTGTTTGGGGGCGGGGTAAATAAAACATATACACCCATGTAGTGTTTTGATGATGTCAAAGGGGGAGAAAGAGTCATGTGCTGCATTGTCTTAAGTCAATTAAGGGTTGCTGCATAGGGTTGTTGAATATTCACTATGTCAATCTACATCTGCATTTTAAAGGTCATGGTCTGATGTGTAAGCTGCACGCTCTACATTGTAAATTCAAATTTTTTGAAATGAAATGAAGTTTATTGTTGAATGATTATGTTTGTCAAAACATATGGTGTATGAAAAGACTTGAATGTGCTACTTGAAGCACAATGACTCATAGTTGCCATCATCAAAAAGGGGGATAATGTTGTGCCCCTAGTTTTGATGGTGACAATAGCTAATCACACAGGTTGCCCAACGGAGGAATAGCCTCCTCCCTTCATCTGATGACACAGAGGGAACCGTGCACACCTGACCTGGTGAGCACACCCCTGATTCTGCCCCAGTAGAACCAAGCCCACTGCACATGAGGACCCTTCCTCGCACCCTGGCCCGCAGACCAGATCATGATCAATCTGAAGATTAATCACACCTTTGATTAGTGCAGCAATGCACTATCAACGAACAATGACTCAATTGGATCGAAAAGGCAAACCGAGAAACTCAAAATGAAACAAACAAAATGTAGCAGAACGAGAAACAAATGTAGCTCTGAAATTACACAGAAATGGGTCTTCTCTCGATCTCGCAAAGTGCATATTCTCTCTTTTCTTCTTTTTTCTCTCGCCCTTTCTCTTACTCACACAGTGGCTTTTTTCTTTCAGGAAGATGTCCAGCTTGTTGATTCATCTTTCTGCCATTTTGATGTTCTCCATTGAGCTACGCTGACGTAGCTTAAGCACTGCGTTGACATTCTCTATTGAGCTGCCAAAATGAAAGAATGTGAACAATTCAAGGCAGGACTTAAGCGACGAAATAGTGGTGACAAATAGCTTGTTAGAGCTGACAAATGCCTGATAGGAGTGAAAAATAGCTCCTTAACACTAAAAAATAGCTCCTACCTATGGAAAGTGAATAGCAGTCAAGATTGCACAAAGGAATCAACCTTGTATGGGTTTCCTAACCCTGTCATCTTGAATCTGGAGTTCTTTTTAAGCCTTGGATGACTATGATTAACCCCATTTAAGATCAAAGGAAGAAAGTACTCTCTAGGTCTAAGGGTTCTTCATTGTGATGGGTTTGAGCAGAAGCGACATCATATATTTCTCTGAAGTGCAGGCCGTGTTGATCAGCAACTTATCAAGGTTCAGCAAAGTTCAAGTGCGCCTATGATAAGCAAAATTCACACAAGCCAACAAGGATAACACATAGGTTAGTAACGGTGATAAATAAAAGATAGCAGTGACAAATGGGGCAGTAACGGTGACAAATAACTAAAGGCGACGGCCAGACAAAAGAGGAAAAGAACAATAACGACAGCGTTTGAACGTAAGGGTGACAAATAGGTGTCTAAGGTTGACAAATGTCCGATAGGGTTGTAAAATGCCAATTAAGTCTGACAAATAGCTCGGTAGGCTGAAATGAGGGAAACTTGTGTCTGCCACACGCTCGAGCTCAAAAGCCAATGGATTGGCACATGACCCAATGCTATCTAACAGAGAATATCATCTCTCTTGACACGTGGACCAATGGTTAAAAGAAGAAATCAATTCATTTTTATCCAGAAGTCTATGGAGCACCTTTTCTATATATATGGGGTGTTCTTTTCTGTGAAGGGTGCTGCACAAGAGAAAAGAAAAGAGAGGGCTGCTGTGAAGCACTATAAGAAAAAATAGAGAAGAGTGAGAAGCAGATCTGAGAGAGGGGAGTTCGTGAGAAGAAGAAGAAGAAGAGAAAATGATGGTTCGTGAGAGAGAGCTGGTCTGAATAGAAAGCATTTTTTTTAATCGGGCAAAAGCCTGCAGGGCGGGATGAGGGATACCGTTCACCCCTTCGAGGAAGGGAAGGGACACTTAGCATGCGATGAATCAAACTATAGAATCTGTTCACACACCATCCTACGAAGGGGGGTTAGAGGATAATGACCAAGCTCACACACAAACCACACTACAAAGGAGAGAGAATGTTCCTCTTCACAGAGAACCTTGAATCACGTGCCCACTAATGGGTCTTCGAGATTGAGCGTGTGGCAGACACAAGTTTTTCTGTAATTTAGCTTTCCAAGCTATTTTTCAGCCTTACAAGCTATTTTACAGTTACACTGCCCATTTGTCTACCTTAAGTACCTATTTGTTACCCTTATTTCCCATTTGTCTGCCTTACTATCCATTTGTCTGCCTTAGGCCGAAAGTGTTGTCGCCTTTGAGCTTTTTTCCTCTTGTGTTGAGCCATCGCCAATAGCTATTTGTCACCGTTAACTAGCCATTTGTTACTCCTGGTGTCTATTTCTCAGCCTTGGGACCCTTTTGTCACTCTTATGAAGTCCCGTGATCAATGACACCCAAGAGGGGGGGGGGGAATTGGGTGATTACGAATTTTAAAAAAACCCTCATTGATTTAAACAAATGTAATGAATATCAACAAGGAAGTTCAGATCTATTAGAGAAACTGTTGGATCCAACAAAATCTATGGCACACAACGGATCCTTGGTACTGTGGCGGAGGTATGAATCCGAAGATTCTACTCAAGTAAGGTGTTATCTTCCTGACAAGATTGGCCTTGTCAATTCAAACCCACCTTTTGATATACCAAGGATCTATCACTGAAATGATCGAATATGCTAGATTTAAAAGATCAAATGCGGAAGAGATAATATGCAATATCAAACACACAGAATGGGGGTAGATGAAAAGGACCAAATCACACGATAGACAATGATTTTAAGGTGGTTCAGATGCAACGATGGCAACCTACGTCCACCCCTCATAAACTCTGAGGATTCACACAATATATTGTAAAGGATTATAAGATCAGAACACACACACACTCGTAAGGAGATAGGAACTCCCACGAAAGTGCAAACGCACCGTAGCATACATGAAACTGAAGGAAACAAGACACACACACACAGATCTGGGTAGATCCACACACACACAGATGTTTGGAGATTACAAGAATAGACACTTGAAGCTCAATGGAAAATAAAAGTGGAAACACAAATGAAAACTTCATATTTAAGCTCCCCCTTAGTGGATGAAGAAGATCTTTGATGTAGCTTTCTTCTCAGGTTAATTTTCACTTGAATGGTTTCAGGATGATCTTCAAATGCTTGAGATTTGATGAAGAAAACTTGGACGAAACACTGTTCACGGAGTTCTTCATGTAGCCCTTTTTCTCCTTTGATATCTTTCCTTTGATCCCCTTTGGTTATTAGGTTTTTGACCCCAAAGAGATGTTTTTATACAACTAGGGTGGTCAATGGACATGACAAAACACAGATCCACAAATCATGGCATGTCTGGTGGCTTTGGGATTAAAGAAATCAAAGAGAAGGGCTTCCCATGTTCAAGAAACAAAAAGTCAACATTTGCTGCCTCGAGGGGTTCGGTCGACCTAATTCTCAGCCCGGTCGACCGAACTCTGAGAAATCTATAAATTTTATCCCTAGCAATTTTGGTCGACCGGTACCCTCCATAGGTCGACCGAACTCTGTAACTTTTGCAAAGTTCTGATCCCTGAAAAAATAGGTCGACCGAATCATGCCCAAAGGTCGACCGAACTCTGGAAAAATTGCAAAAATAGATTGTTATCCCAATGAAACATATCCATAGGACAAGAGCCTTATGTCATCATATAATCCATTCATTTTGGGGTTTGATTTAGCTATGTTTATGCATTTGGAAGGCTTAACACATTTGAGCAATTGTCATTACACAAAATGGCCTTAAACACGTTCAATGCTCGTTCTTGATCACTTTGACACGGCACGAGACGGAACCTATGTCCAGGGCTTTGTTATCATCAAAATCACCTGGAGAGACTCAGCAATCTCTCCCTTTTTGATGATGACAAAACTCTAGAAAGGAAGTAGAATAACGTGCTGTTAGAATGAATTAAGGATAGTAATCAAAAAATAATCCGTCAAACAAATTAAATCCATTTCATTTATCCATATGTGCCAAAATTGTTTGAAAGGAAATAAGACCAATATGTGTGCCAATACCAAGTGCATTTCATTCATTAAAGTTCATATTACATATTACATTGACATTGACACAAACACAAAGACAGCCACGAAGTGACTAGACTGACTAGAGGGAAGATGACACCTAGACTCATGGATGCAAGACTCACATATGGAATGCAAATGCCAAATGGCAAAACACACATGCAGACATACATCAAGCACAACATATATAAACCTAACTAGCTACTTCTCCCCCTTTGGCATCATCAAAAGAGGGAGAGGGATACAAGAGCAGTGGACGACAAGGGGACACTCGGGGATATAAGAACAGCTATGGGGCAGGGTGATCCAAAGTCCCGTTGTCATCATCATCATCAAAAGTATCGTCCTTATCCTCAGAGGCAACAGCAGGAGGAGGTGGAGGTGGAGATGGAGGAAGACGGCTTTCAAAGGAGTGCAAAAGATGATCAATGTGAAGAAGTGAGAGGTTGGTAGTCCTAAAAGCCTGGTGAGTATCCTCGTAGCTCGTGGTGAGAGAGGCCACATGGGTATCAAGGGTGTCCAAGGCGTGGGAGAAGGTATCCATCCGACCAGTCAGTGTGTCCATGAAAGTGTCAAGCCGGTTAAAAGATGAGTCGAGCCGACCAAAGGATGTGTCAAAACGACTCCCAAGGTCAGAAATCTGTCCCCCAAAGGTTTCCATATTAGTTTTTAAGCCTGAAAGATGCCTATCAAAAATCTCATAGTCTACCCAAGAAGGCTGTCCGGCACCCTGAGCAGAGGACTCCCCATGGTGAAACTATGGAGGCGGCGGCAAGTTCGGATCTACATGTGGAGGAGAAGGTGGCTGCTCCTCGGGCTGAGCTGGAGGTGGGAGTGGTGCTTGAACCTCTTGTTGTTGTTGCTTCTCGGCTTCCTCATTTTCAGAGTCTTTTCCATACATTTTGACATCTCTTATCAGCTCTCCATCCGGACCCTAATAATATCCAAAATATGTGGACATCTTGTGTTTGTTATACACATCACACCGTCGCACTTCAATAAATACCTCATCAACCAAGTGAATTCCAGCATGAATAAATACTCATGTCAGTTGGGATGCATAGGGCAGAGATCTTCGCCTTTGTGTACGGCATGACCCAATTAATTCCATCATAAGATGACCCATATTGATAGTCACTCCAATGGTCACATGATAAAATAGCAATCTATGAACTTCTGTGACCTCATTACGGCTTCCTGCTTTTGGGTAGATAATGGTGGTAAACATGTGATGCAAAATACGCTGTAGTGGAGGGAAATAGTTGGAATTCAACGTGATTAGATTGCTGACTCCATGCACGTATTCGCTACACGTCATGAGGATAAAAGTTTCCTCAATAAGGCCATGACCAAAAACTATGTCGGCACCCATAGCCGAAACTCCAAGAGCCCGTGCAAATGGATCTAAATCAATTTGAATCTGAACCCCTTTGACCACAGTAGACAGAAGCCCATTTCTCATAGTGAGATTGCCATAGAACTGTTGAACAAGGTTGGGATAGTATTTGGTGTACCATGTCATAAAATCTATCCAACCAATCTGAACTTCAAAAATGGCACTCAAATCCGAAAAGAACTCATGCATCTCGTCAAAATCTACCAGACGAGGGTCGAGAATGGGCCGTGGCCGCATCGGTGGTGCCTATGGAGGTGGGGCTACCCACTGTGGTGGAGGGGCTTGGCCCTCATTTCTCCTGGTGCTAGACTCCCCCTGGGTGAGACGCCGAGAGCTTCTTCTAGACGCCATCTGGACAAGAAAACCATTGTAGAAACCCTTGAATGGACCGAACCCTTCCCAGGGAGTAGAGAGACACAGAGGGACACACCAACAGTGGTGGACATAATTTCCCCACAACCTGGAAGGAGAAGAAGAAGAGTTGGAGCTGCACAAGCCACTCCAGAGACTTCTTCCGAAATGCTGATGAACTGGCAGGATCTTGTGCGGATGGAAGAAAGAGGGGGTTTTTTGGTGTGAAATGAAGAGGTGGAGTGTTCTAGGGTTAGGGAAGAAGGTTGTAGAGAAAATGGGCGCGATGGAATGAAGAAATGGGGTGAGAAGATCCCTTATAAAAGGGTTCGGTTGGTGGTTCGACCGGGCCGGTTCACAATATTTGATCGACCGGACTCGGGGCGGCGGTCGACCGAAATGGTCGACCTAGCCCTAATTTCCCTTTTGTTTTTTGAACTCCACCATGCCTCCCCCTTTTTGTTTTTGAACTCCATCATACCCCTTTTTTTATTTTCTTGCTTGCCTTTTATTTTTCATCTCTTCCTTTTTTTTTGAATTGGGAAGAAATGGAGTGAGATTGACCTCTGATACGAATTGACTTAAGGAAATCTTCTGAACCTCCCCCTCAGTGACTGCCTAAAATCCCCAGGTCAATAGTCCACATTTATTTATCGAAGAGTAATTGGTCTTATAAATTTTTCAAAGAAGGATGTTTATATATATACAATCATACATATAAGGTGATATCATGCACAAGAACAAAAATACACACAATGGATGCATGCATTTCACACAATCTACCCTTCATGCTTCTGACTTTTTATGTAAATGCAACACTCATCCTAGTGCAGACCTAGGTATGTATGCTCTCACCCTTGCACATGCCAAGTTCTCTTCTGATTTTATTGAATTGTTCCTGGTTTAAGGGTTTTGTGAAGATATCTGCCAGTTGATTGTGTGTGTCAACAAATTTTAACTCAAAATCCCCCTTGCCTACATGATCTCTCAAAAAATGATGGTGAATGTCAATGTGTTAGGTCTTGGAGTGTTGAACATGATTTTTGGATAAGTTGATAACACTTGTATTATCACACAAGATTGGAACTGAATGTACTTCTACATTCAAATCAAGTAATTAATTTTTGATCCAAAGTACTTGGGCCCCACAACTTCCGATGGCTACATATTCAGCCTCGGCCGTTGAGAGAACTACTGAATGTTATTTCTTGGAGGCCCATGAAACTAGGCACCCACCAAGAAACTGACAGTATCCACTAGTACTTTTACGATCAACAATACATCTGGCATAATCCGCATCAGTATATGCAATCAAATCAAATGAGCTACCGATCGAAAACCACAAGCCAAAGTCTACTGTGCTAATTAAATATTGAAAAATCCGTTTAACAGCCAACAAATGATATTCTTTAGGACATGACCGAAAACGAGCACATAGACATACACTGTATTGAATGTCAGGACGGCATGCTATTAAGTACAGTAGTGATCCGATCATACCTCGAAACAGTGTGGGATCTACTGTTTTACCATTTTCATCTTTGTCTAACTTCATGGTTGTGGCCATCGGAGTTGACAAGGGTTTTACTTTTGCCATCCCGTATTTCTTTAACAGCTCCATAGTGTACTTGGCTTGATTTATGAAAATACCTTTAAACGTTTGCTTCACCTGTAACCCAAGAAAAAATGTTAGTTCCCCCACTAGACTCATTTCAAATTCGCCCTACATTATCTGTGCAAACTCATCACATAAGGCATTATTAGTAGCTCCAAAGATTATATCATCAACATAGACTTGAACTACTAATATGTCTTTACCTGATTTTCTCGTGAAGAGTGTTTTGTCAACCTTACCTCTTTTGAACCCATTTCCAATCAGGAATGATGTAAGTCTTTCATACCATGCCCCTTGCAGCTTGCTTCAATCCGTACAAGGCTTTCTGCAACTTGTACACATGCTTTGGATGTTTTGAGTCTTCAAAACCTAGAGGTTGTTCTACAAAAACATCATATTTTACGTACCCATTTAAAAAAGTGGATTTAACATCCATTTGAAATAATGTGAAGTTCGATGAGCAAGCATAGGACAAAAGAATCCGGACTGCTTCTAATCAAGCAACCGGGGCAAAAGACTCATCAAAATCAATACCCACTTCCTCCCTATACCCTTTGGCTACAAGCTGGGCCTTGTTCCTAACAACCACTCCCATGTCATTCAACTTATTTCTGAAAACCCAACGGGTTCCTATTACGGGTTGATTCTTAGGATGCGCCACAAGAGTCCACACCTCATTTCTTTCGAACTGGTGCAGCTCTTCATGCATAGCCTGGATCCAGGATTCATTTTAGAGAGCTTCCAGTACATCCTTAGGTTCCTCTTGAGAGATTAAGGCCATCAAATCCTCTTCTTCCACTTACCTTAATGACGATCTAGTTCTTACCCCATTTTCAGGATTACCGTTTATATTTTTAACGGGGTGATCTTTCAAGAATGTAGAAGAACTGGGCAAGTCGGGGTGTTGCACTTGATATTCTTGAAGTGTTTCAATTGACGGATCTTCATCTTTTTCATCCTTGCTGGAGGTTCCTTCCGTTGGTTCATCCTTAGCTTTAGATGATCCAGCATCAGTTGGATTTCTAGGAACTTCATTTGCATCCAAGATTGGAATATGTTGACTCGTCAGTTTTGATTCAGATTCATCAAAAATAACATGAGGACTTTCTTCAACAACCAAGGTCCTTTTATGAAACAATCTGTAAGCTCTAGAATTCAATTGCATAATCTAGGAAGATTCCTTTATCACTCTGTTCATCAA
Source organism: Amorphophallus konjac (assembly GCA_022559845.1). NCBI lineage: Eukaryota > Viridiplantae > Streptophyta > Magnoliopsida > Alismatales > Araceae > Amorphophallus > Amorphophallus konjac. The sequence continues at coordinate 97,222,127 of CM040118.1, read as the reverse complement.
ACTTACCTAGGCTTGACTTACCATTGTTCAGAATATAGCAAGGGCATCCAAAAGGTTTGAGATAGGAAATGTTTGATTTCTTACCCTTATAGAGCTCATATGGTGTTTTCTTCAAAATGGGCCTTACCATTGCCCTGTTGATGATGTAGCATGCCGTACTTACCGCCTCAGCCCAGAAATATTTTCGTAGGGAGTTCTCACTTAACATGGTCCGTGCCATGTCAATCAAGGTCCTATTTTTTCTCTCCACTACTCCATTTTGTTGAGGCATCCTTGGTGATGAGAAGTCATATGTGTATCCCTGTTCTTTGTAAAAACTACTGAAGTCATGGTTTTCAAACTCACCACCATGATCACTTTGAATTGTGGTGATGAGATAACCTCCATCATTCTGAATTTTCCTGCAAGATACTTGAAACTCCATCAGGGCATCATTTTTATTTGCTAGAAATAATATCCATGTGAATCTGGAGTAATCATCAACAATTACAAATCCATAAGATTTTCCACCTAGGATGGATGTCCTAGTTGGACCAAAGAGATCGAGGTGTAGCAGTTCTAGAGGCTGACCGGTAGAAACAATATTCTTATTTTTGAAAGAGATGCGTGTTTGCTTGCCTTTTGTGCAAGCCTCACAAATTCTATCACTTTCAAATCTTAACTTTGGCAGTCCATTCACAAAGTCATGTCTAGACAATTTGGAGATTACTCCAAAATTAGCATGACCTAGTCTTCGGTGCCATAACCAAGCATTATCATGATTGTTTGCTACCAAGCACACATCATCACCGGAAACATCATCAAGATCAATGGTATATACATTATTGTTCCTTTTTCCAATGAATTTTATTTCATTAGTGATTTTATTCATGACAAGGTAATGAGTTTCGTCAAAAATAATTTTGAAACCCTTGTCACATAGTTGACTTATGCTTAAAAGATTGTGATTTAAGCCCTTTACAAAAAGTACATTCTCGATAAGAGTTTCAGAATTCTTACCTATGTTGCCGATCCCAATGATTTTACCTTTATATTTTCCTCCAAAAGCAACTAAGCCTCCATGCTTGTCTTGTAGCGTAGAGAACACCTTCTTGTCCCCTGTCATATGCCATGAGCAATCGTTGTCTAGGTACTATTTGATTCCCCTTGCTTCAGGGCATATCTGTAAGATACAACATTCTCATGCAATTGTTTTTGGTACCCAAACTAATTTGGGTCCGAGAGTGTTAGTCCAGTTCTGTGCATATCTTTTCTTGATCCAAGCAGCATGATTTCTTTGTGAATTTAGTTTGAACCAACAATTAGAAACAATATGACCAAATCTATCACAGTGAAAGCAATTAACATTTCAAAACCTCCTTTGGAATTGGCATGGTTTAGGTTGGGCATATTTTGGCTTGGAGTGTGAACATGATGCACAGTTATTTTCTTTTTCATGAACAAAGGAAGTAGTGATCTTGTGCTCAAAAGATTTTTTATTTTGGGGAATGTACCCCAACCCTTCTTTCTGGAAGTTAACCTTAACTCTCAACATGTTGTCTAGGTTTTGTTTGCCTTTAACAAACCTAGCTAAAGTGGACTGCAAGTCAGCCACTTCCTTATTTAAACTGCCATTTTTCTTTTCAAGTTCTGAAATTGTGGATATCAGAACTTCTTTTTCACTTTTCAAGTTCTCAGAAATGAAGCCCTTTCAGATATCTTGCATGATAATTCCTCTTTGGATTTTTCAATGTCTGAAATTGTTTAAGATAAATTTTCTTTTTCTTCTGTTAGTTCAAACCATTCTTGCTCAAGTTTTTCAAACTTAACAGAAGAATCCTCATGTATGAGATCTTCGATCTTTTTCTTAAGAGATTTATTTTCCGATCTGATTATCTTATATTTAATGTACAACGTTTCATACTCGGATTCCCATTGTTCATTTGAGATAAAGTCAGGGTCAGAATTTACCTCAGTTGAATCATCTTCTTGTGCCATAAGGCACAAGTTTTCTACGAGCTCTTGCAGCTCCTCTTTAGACTGTTCGTCCTCTTCATCGCTCCATGTGGCAACCATGGCTTTTGGCTTTCTGAATTTATATTTCTTGAACTTTCTTTTTAGATCAGGGCACTTTCCTCTCATGTGCCTGGGCTTCTTGCATTCATAGCAAATAACATTGTTAGGCTTGCTCGGCTCACCCTTTGTTTGAAATGGCTTAATTTGCCCCTTTCTGAAATTTCCTTAGAAATTCTTCTTTCTTCTCAAAAAATTCTTCACTTGGTGGGTCAGCATAGCCAAGTCTTCTTCTTCATTACTCCCTTGGCTGGACTCCTCTTCTTGGGAGTAATCATAAGACTTGTTGGCTTTCAAGGCCACGATTTTCTTCTTCTTGGATTCCTCCTCCGCAGTTCTTTTGATATTTATCTCATAGGTCATGAGTGACCCAATGAGCTCGTCCAAGGAGACTGTGGACAGATTCTTCAAATCTTAATGACTGTGGCTTTTGTGTGCCAGGCGGGTGGCAGGGATCTTAACACCTTCCTCACGAGCTCAGAGTTGGTGTATTCCTTTCCAAGACTCTTGTGACCATTAGGGATCCCAGTCAGTCTTGCGAACATCTCAGAGATGGTTTCTTCGGGTTTCATTTTGAATAGCTTGTAATCTCTGATGAGTAGGTTGGCTTTGGTCTCCTTGACCTCGGAGGTTCCTTCATAGATAAGCCCCAGCTTGTCCAACGTCTCCTTTGCTGAACTGCACATGGATACATGAGAAAACTCGTTAGGATGAATATCACATTACATAATGTTCATATCAATAAAATTCACTGTGGATTTTTTAATATCCACATGAGTCCATTCGTCTTCATCCTTGGAAAGCTCAAGTGGGCCCTTGTCCACCACCCTCCAAATCTCATACTCTTGGGCTATCAGAAAAACATGCATTCTATTTTTCAATAGGAGTAATTCGAGCCATCGAAGTATGGAGGACGGTGGATGGAGTGACCCTCAGGCATCATCCCCTTGTTGGCCATTGATCTGGATATGACTCTAGATCGTTAGATATGAAAAAAGTATAGCTTTAGGTCTAATACCAATTGAAGTCCCATGATCAATGACACCTAAGAGGGGGGTGAATTAGGTGATTACGAATTTTAAGAAAACCTTCGCTGATTTAGGCAAATGTAATGAATAGCAACAAGGAAGTTCATATCTATTAGAGAAACTGTGGGATCTAACAAAATCTATGGCACACATCGGATCCTTGGTACTGTGGCGGAGGTATGAATCTGAAGATTCTACTCACGTAACGTGTTATCTTCCTAACAAGATTGGCCTTGTCAATTCAAACCCATCTTTTGATGTACCAAGGATCTATCATTGAAATGATCTAATATGCTAGATCTAAAAGATCAAATGCGGAAGAGATAATATGCAATATCAAACACACAGAATGGGGGTAGATGAAAAGGACCAAACCACACGATAGACAGTGATTTTAAGGTGGTTCGGATGCAACGACGGCAACCTACGTCCACCCCTCACAAACTGTGAGGATTCACACACTATCTTGTAAATAATTACAAGATCAGAACACACACACACTCGTAAGAAGATACAAACTCCCACAAAAGTGCAAACGCACTGTAGCACACACGAAATTGAAGGAAACAAAACACACACACGTGGATCTGGGTAGATCCACACACACACAGATGTTTGGAGATTACAAGAACACACACTTGAAGCTCAATAGAAAATAGAAGTTGAAACGCAAATGAAAACTTCAGATTTAAGCTCCCCCTTAGTGGATGAAGAAGATCTTTGATGTAGCTTGCTTCTCAGGTTGATTTCCACTTGAATGGCTTCAGGATGATCTTCAAATGCTTGAGATTTAATGAAGAATGCTTGGACGAAACACTGTTCACGGAGTTCTTCCTGCAGCCCTTTTTCTCCTTTGATAGCATTCCTTTGATCCCCTTTGGTTATTAGGGTTTTGACCCCAAAGAGATGTTTTTATACAACTTGGGTGGTCAAGAGACATGCCAAAACACAGATCCACAAATCATGGCATGTCTGGTGGCTTTGGGATTAAAGAAATCAAAGAGAAGGGCTTCCCATGTTCAAGAAACAAAAAGTCAACATTTGCTGCCTCGAGGGGTTCGGTCGACCTAATTCTCAGCCCGGTCGACCGAACTCTGAGAAATCTATAAATTTTATCCCTAGCAATTTTGGTCGACCGGTACCCTCCATAGGTCGACCGAACTCTATAACTTTTACAGAGTTCTGATCCCTAGAAAAATAGGTCGACCGAATCATGCCCAAAGGTCGACCGAACTCTGGAAAAATTGCAAAAATAGATTGTTAGCCCAATGAGACATATCCATATGACAAGAGCCTTATGTCATCATATAATCCATTCATTTTTGGGTTTGATTTAGCTATGTATATGCATTTGGAAGGATCAACACATTTAAGCAATTGTCATTACACAAAATGGCCTTAAACATGTTCAATGCTCGTTCTTGATCACTTTGACACGGCACGAGACGAAACCTAAGTCCAGGGTTTTGTTATAATCAAAATCACCTAGAGAGACTCAGCATCTTATTCACCATTATTCAACCTTGAGCAATATTCTTCACGTTAACACCCATTTGTAACCCTTAATGACAGACAGTTGTTGACAGATGAAATATGAGCTGAGACAAGATGAAAACAGAACCAGCAATGAAGACCCTTGTAATCCCTGCAAAGTCAGAATTGAAGAAGAGCCGTCACTACCAATACCTCACCCGACTGAAGCCTTCTCCGGCCAAGCTGATGTCCGGCACTGCCGTCGTTCAGACGGTGGTGTTGATTAAAACCATGTCAACCCCCATATAGTCACGTGACTGATGAAGAATATCTTCGGGATATTCTGGTGACTATAGAATGGGATCCACGCTACTTATCCCCCACTATGGATACAAAGGATCAAATGAATGCCAAGGCAGATGCAGTGACTGTGACAGCTCATGCCACTAACAAAAGGGAGCCTGAATGACTAAAGCCCCTAAATGGGCCAAAATCCTTGGCGCCGAGTGACCATAAGAGAAGCCCAGTTATCTCACTGTAGTGCGCCGGGAAGACCTCTCCGCATAAAGGCGCACCGAGGTTGCTCAATCCGAGAAGGGGGGAGGGCTGAGCCTATAAAAACCCTTCTTCCTCCACTTACGAAATAGGGAGAGAGGTAACAACGACAGAAGAGAAGCGGCAATAGAAGAAGAAGCAGAGAAGAGAGAACAAAAAATGAGAGAAGAGAGGCCAGAGATGAGATCGTGGGAAGTGAAGAGAGTGTCCCTAGGAGGAAGCTCATAGGTGGGCAGAGGGGGAGGGAGAGGAGTCAATGCTCCGCCCTCCCCCGTTTTCTTCTTCTTCTTTATATGTAGCCATGTTTATGTTTAAGGCATTCGAGTCCTTCTGTTATCGGGGAGATATCATAGTTTATGTGCTTTTCTTTCTTTCTTCTCGTTCCACCTTTGTGAACGATGTAAACGATAGAATAGTGAAACACGATTTAGTGGTTGTTCTGCCGAACTTGCAATGGTCAAATCTTCCTTTCTTTGCTTCCTTGGAATGTATGTTGTCCACTTTGTGGGTTAGTTGTCCCGATGCTTAAAGCTCGGATGATTTCTTGCGCTCATATGCCTGTTCCTAAAGGAACGGAGGCAGAAGAGTCCCAATCCTCATTTCTGTGGATTTTTGGGCTCTGTCCTCCTTCCTCCTCGATGACGCCGATGGCGTTAACGCTGTGAAGTCCTTCTATTTCCCGAGTTTCTCAAGCCACTAGGTCATCACAGGAATCAGAGACAGCAATCTCTTGATTTCTTGGACGACCAACGACACAAGGAGAAAACCTGTTTCCAGAGGGTTTCAAATGGCCGATGACCTCGATCCCTCAATACACCCTACCTCCCTGTGATTCTTTGGGGTTATTCCAGCAAAGCCCCTGGCTCAGCCTCCCATTTGTGTCCTTAAACCTACCCCAATCTGAATCTGGGCTTCAAAACCCTTAGAACAGAGCTCCGTAGAAACCCTGAAAGCTTCCCAGCGCCCCTACCTTCCCGGTGTGGAACCTTCCCGGCGCAGTGAATAGTTCCTGGCACGGCACTTTGGGAACCGAGAACCTGGCTCGTCGAGAGGCCCACTCCAGCTGTGCCGAGAACCCACCTCCATCCGGCTGAGAAGCCCTTCTACACTCATGCTGACCTTCCCGGCACGAAACCTTCCCGGTGCCGTGAACAGCTCCCGGCGCGATGCTTTACGCGCCGAGAACCCCTTTGCGCCGAGAACCCCTTTTCATATGAAAGCTACGCCGAGAACTTCCATCTACACCTCATTCTAACTTCTGATCACTCCATTGTACCCGTCTGAGGGATATCCAGAGGTCATCATTCACACCTCAGGAGATAAATTAATGAGGAATGGCCTTCCCTACATTACATCATCCCGAATCAGATCCGTCTATAACCTTATGAACCTAAGGAGCTCTACCACTGCATGTGCTCCGATGGTTTCCAAGGGAATATCAACCGGTGCTACGAATGCAAGCAGTGTTCCCGGGCCTAGTGCCCTTCTCTCTCGGCCTTCATCCCGGCATCCCATGGATGATGGTCTATCTCTCCTTGGCATGATCCAAGATAAGGGATATGCTGCCGAAATTCACCCACATCACACCGAGTGACTACGGTATTTTCGCCTAACCCTGCTGGCCCACGGAGTTCTGCCACTACATGTCCTCCGATGGTCCTTCGAAGGGGGATATCAACAAAACATCGCACCGGCATATGGTGTATCATGGTACATTGGTCCCTCTTTGGATTCCGGGTCAAATATACCCGATCTTTCACGGATTCCATCATGCCGCTGCATGGATGGTCTCCTATTCCCACTCGGCATAGTCCAAGATAGTGGGGATATGCTGCCCGATTTAATTCATTAAACTCAACAAGTCTACCACTTGCTCGTTCATTTTTCTATAGCATGAAAACTTTATTACGCACATTAATATTTCTGATCGCCCTTCGAGGCCTCCTGTCTTTGGCGTTTAATCTAGGGTTGTCCTTCTTAGGAAGGGCGTAATTAACGCCATAGCCTTTACGGTATGGCAAACTTCCGGTCCCGACCCGAATCTCACAATCGACTGACCAAGTCAGGTGGAGCGCATAATAAACTGTCACCCCGGTGAGTGGCACGCCTAATAATCAATGAATGCAAACAGATAAATAATCAATATATATATAAACAAAATACATAAAATATAAATCGGATAAAATCCATCCCCACAAAGCTGGCACGCCCGGTGGGACATAGTCTCCCTCCATCTCTACGCCAAAGCAGGAGGCCCAGCGGCCTCTCTCAAATTCTAATTGTGCGTTAATCTTATTTTCAGGAACTGAAATGGCAAGCGGGATTGTCTCTGTCCACTTCGGCCAGCAGGTCGTTGATACCCATGTGCGGGAGGGCTACCTGGCGGTGCCTACAACATTCGGCTCCATGCCACCAGCCGTGGGATTGCCCAACTGCCTGGGCCTGGTTTTCGTTGACCTACTGGAGGTCGACAACAAAGAGCTGGGCACTACTGCGAAGAGCCCGACAAAGAAAGCTACCCCAGTGGTCGTCGCTTGTTTCGTCCACCACGTGGAGAGAACGGGTGCAATCCCTGCTGTTGTCAACAAGAGAAGAAATAGCTGGAGGAGCCGGCATGTTGCTGCGAGCCGTCATCTTTCGAACTCTGGGAAGACAATGATGGTTGGAAGCATCAGGGCGAACCTCAATGGTCGCCCTAAGGATGTCCTGTCAGACAGGGTTGTCCCGGCGATTCAAACCAACAACAAGTTCCAAGTGCTGGCCACTAGAAAGGCCAACTAGGAAACTGATGAAAGGAAGCCACTGGCGCCCAAACCGGAAAGGTTTAAACAAGTCTGGATGCCGAAGAAAATTCAGAGCTGGGCACCAGCTCAAGAAGAAGATGTTATTGTCACCCGCCCTAGAGTTGGGGGCAGAAGATGGGAGAGTAAAGAAGAAAATGATGTTCTTGTCCGCCCCAGGGCCGGGGGTAGGAGATGGGAAAAGAAGGAGGAAGATATTGCTATCACTCACCCCGGGAGGAGGGGCGAAGATTTCCAGAAGAAAGATAAAAGAACAATGGAGGAAGTTATCTCTGTTGCTATTCCAGAGAGACCCAGGGCCTGTGCTAGACAGGCCGATGTGTTCAGATACCCCAAGTCAGAGTACTTGGCTGCTCAAGTCTCGAGGTTGGCCTATCGGCCGAAAACTCAAGAGAGACTACTGCCCCGTTCAGAGCTACAAGGGCACAGTCAAGAAGAGATGAACCGGGTGGTTCAGATTACTTTCATTGCATAGGGAACTCCTCCCTAGGGCAACAAAGACTATCTCGTGCCTTTGGCACTATGGATGAAGAGGAAGGAGTTCTTGAAGGAGTGATGCTAGGAGTTTCATCCTCAGACTCCAATGACTATGAAGATGGCCGCGGGGCCAGATATGAGAAAGATATCCCGCAGAGGGAAGGAAAAGAGAAAAGAATGTCCGTATTTGACCGTCTGACGTATCCTGGACGGGTCAAGAGAAGAATTCACAGGCAGAGAGAGAAAATGCAGATTCTTGATTGCAATATGGCCGGCGTCGCCGGAAGATATGGTATGTTACCGAGTCAACCAGAAGAATTGACCAGGCTGGCATACAGACCAGGTGCCGTCACAAGAAGAAGCCAAGCAGCGAAAGATAAGATAGTAGCTGCTAATCAAGGTGACCTCTCGGCCGTCAATGAAGCCCGAAGGATCACCACGATGACAGTAAATATGGTGACTGCTGAAGAAGAAGACGATCCTCTCTTAGACACCGCTGAAGGGACTTCAGGAGAAATGCAGATTCCAACAACCCTGGATCCCATGATCCAGATGATGTTCAGAAGATATCAGCAAGAAATTGGCTCTCTCAGGAGACAGTTGAATGAGAGAAATGAATAGACACCTGTTTCTGAGCAGGCCGAGCCAGCAGGGCAGACTTCCAGCTCAGCGGAGGTGGCCGTTCCAGCTGTTCCTCATCTGAATAACGGAGGCAGGGCGCCAAGTCAACCTCTCCCACAGCAGGTGGCAGCCCAACCCTCTGCATCTCAAACGCAGTCTGCTGTTCCAGCACCTCAGCCAACGCTACATACAACGGTCATGACGACCCCTTTCAGCCATCAGCATGCATATTTCTTTACGGAACCAGTGGACCCAGCTGTGGCAAATAAACTGATGATAGAAAAGATTGTCGAGATGAAGCTGTCTGAGAAAGTCGGGGACGATTCTGGTACTTACGATGTCTACAAGGTACCGTACCCTGCACACTATGCTGCCAAGAGACTACCACTAGGCATCAGCAAGCCACCCAAGTTTGAAAAGTTCAATGGCCAAGGCTCTCCAAGGGAGCATATAGCCTATTACACTACAGTTATGGGAGTCCTGGTGACCGATGAAGCATATCTGCTAAAATTCTTTGGCTCGTCCCTTACAGGGTTAGCCTTTGAATGGTACTCCAGTTTACCAGCTGGGTCGGTAGCTGACTGGCCTGATATGCAGCGAAAGTTCCGAGACAAGTTTCATGTTACAGAAAGAGAAATCACAATAGCCGAACTGTATGCATCCAGGCAGAAACAAGATGAGACCGCCCTGGATTACATAAAGAGATGGAGGACTCTGGCCACGAGATGCAGGCGACCTTCCCATCAAGAAGATGCAGTACAAATATGCAAACAGAGTCTCAGGAGGGAGGTACTGGAAAAGATGATCGGGGCAGATGTCAGAACATTTGACCGGTTAAATAACATAGTTGCAGATGTCGAGACGTTCCTATTTAAGCGTCCGACCACTAATGCCCCTGCTATGCAAAAAGGGAAAGCTGTTGATCGACGGCCATCACATTCAGAAGCCAACACTGTTGATTTCGGAACCTTTGAACAACAGAAAGAAAAAAATAAGGCAACTGATGCTCCTCCGCCAGCAGGCCCAGCAGAAATGAAAGAAAATATTTCCCTAAGGAACAAGATGAGAAAGGCATACTCCTTCCCCAAAGATAAGACGGGTGCACTGTTTAATTGGGCTTATAAGTTCAATAAAATAACGTTGCCCGAACCAAAGAGACCCACTGATGTAGCAAAGAGAGACGACCCACTGTTATGTCCATATCACCGGGCACTGGGGCATGCTATAGAAGACTGCTATGTCTTCAAAAATGTTATGGAGAGTATGTTTAAAAGGGGTGAGCTGCAATTGGGAGATTACCAGGTGAACCCTCCATGCCCTCATGAACCTCTAGCGCAGAGGATGGCTGCAAATATGATTTCTATATATCAGCAGTTACCCGAAGAGGCTGTTGAAGAATGCACTAAGCACACTTATGAGGCATGCTTCCTTACCCCATTAAGGGATCAGGAGGGGTGGCAGTCGAAGCCGGTGAAGACCAAAAAGAGGGCACCTGTTGCCGGAAAGACTGGGCCATCCATTCGGAATACTACTCCGAAGCCGGGTCCACCTCCAGTAAAGCCAATTTGGCATGTAACTAAGACAACGATGGTCATCCGAATCACCACCCACAATCGGAGGAGGCAGACTCCGCTTCCCACACATAAAGAAATAAGTCCTGAGGTAAAACGTCTCCAACAGTACATCAACGGGCTCGACGAATATGAACAGACTGAGCCGAAGCCCCTACTGGTAAAAGATTGTATACTCTGGGAGCAGCTGGAAGAATTGACCATTGAAGAGAAACCAGAGGAAAAATAGGAAAAAGATGAGACTGAACCTTTCTGGGGGCAAGAGCCGGCAAAGCCAAAGCACCAGAAGAAGAAAAGGCAGCTAAAGATCAGAAAAGAAAAGAAAGTCATGACAGTACACTGCAATACCCTCTCGGTGCTGTTCACCTTGCCTGGGGAAAATGATGATGCAGAGGCATCAGCCATGCCACTGGAAGCCAACCATGTTGAAGCTTCAACCTCAGCACATGCTACCCGTTCTGGGAGAAGATGGGGACGTCCCCCGCCAACCAATCACAATATCATTTTCAGGGGAGAGCAGTCTTATCAGATACCAGAGCCGGAAGTGCGAGGTGTCCAGATTCCTCCTCCTGCTAGTTTATACCAAGAAGAGAAGAAAGGGGATGGAGCTCCGTCATTCCTTGAATTCCTATCCAGTTTAGAGGGTGAAAAACCGCTACAAGCTGCACCAGTCAGAAGTAACAAGCGCCAGCAGTCAACGGCTCTGAAGCCTAAGCAGGGTGAGGAAGAATAAAAAGATCGCCCAGCGACACTAAGGGCCGTCTTTACAGAAGAAGCCCCTCAAGAAACCAACCAAGAAACTGAGACAAGAAGTGGGCAGGTAATGCCGCAAGCACCTCGTGAGCCTCCAAAGCCCCGCTGGGCAGAAGAGATGCGGCTCTCCAATGTCTGGGTAGGCAGCGGATTATGAAAATGTTGAAGAAGCTCCCCACCAGATTCTCTATATGGGAAATTCTTTCCTTGAGCGAGGATGCCCGCCAAGCAATTATCGACGCTTTACAGTCTCCAGCACAGTATGAAGCACTACTGACAGAAGTAAATTCTGGGCCAGCAGTCACTTTCACTGAAGATGACATGTTGATTCCAAATCCCAGCCACAACAGGCCGCTGTACATGAGAGGACATCTCAACTGCCAGCCATTAAGCCGGATATTGATAGATCTAGGGGCTGCTGTAAACATTCTGCCATACCACATCTATCAGAAGTACTACTTTGATATGCACCTCACTAAGGTCAGAGACATGAAGATTGCGGGCTTTAATCAGAAGTGTGAGACACCTTTGGGGGTAGTAAATTTCAACCTCACATTGGGGGACCTCACTACTGTTGTGCGATTCTATCTGATCGAGTCTAACACCACATATAAGGCCTTGTTGGGGCGACCGTGGCTGCATGAATACCAGATAGTGCCGTCCACGCTGCATCAGTGCATTAAGTACTGTCATGATGGTAAAGAAGAAAGGGTGTTCGTAGATTTGCACCCCTTTGAAGTATTCGAGTGTCACATGCTCGATGCGTCCTATTATACGGACATTCCGCAAAAAGATAAGAGGAAAGAAGCTGTGACTAGCCAGGAGAAGTCGGCAGTGAAGATAGAGGACTGGCCTCTGCCACCACCACGGGGCTATGTCAAGGAGCATGAGGTATCCCATATCTCTCATGTTGGGGATTTTGCACGTATTGCACCTCCAAGCATTCATCCCAATGATACTGATAAAGAAATGAAAGAAAAATATACACAAGTCGGGGTGCCGGAAGGGCTAGTCAAGCCCGTCGCCAGTTTGGAATGCCAGACAGTGCTACCACTTAAGATTATGGAGGTCCCTTGCTTCTGTGAGCCTCCTATCATATTTTACACCGGAGAGCCTGTTGAGGAAGACGATCAGGACTGCATGGTCCCGGAAGAATCTACAAGTCGAATGGTGCCAATCACTGGCTTGGACTACACCACACAACGGGTCTCACAGATGTTCTCCAAAATACAGATACCTTCGCTGCAGTCCGTCTCCCAGAAGAAAGCATTCCAGGAGCTTTGGGATCCTCCCCGGAACAACAAGGAACTAATGAAGATCACCCAGCACCCAGGATTGGGTTACACTCTTCAGGAATACTATGAGGCCGAGATAGATGTCATCTCCGCCTTCTTCTCACATGAAAACCCTCCTGAGATGGGTTATGACGATTACCCCTCAGAAGATGAAGAGATTATATACCAGTCCATAATGGATGATGGGCCTTCCAATAGCCAGCCAGAGGCAGAAAAGTCTGATGAAGCAAACGTGTGTCGGTGTTGGGAAGAGCTGTCTTGCAAAGAAGATATGTTCCAGGCCGAAGAAAAGTTTGACACGGGAACCTCGGATGAAGACCAGATTTCTGATGATACAAGAGAATGCTTAGAGTTTGAACGTATTCTGGAAGAAGTTTGAGCTCTGCAAAATATAGATTCCCCAAAGGAATTTACGCTAGTAAAGCCTCCGGAAGTGGAAGACCTAATCTTTAAGCTGTACACGGAGTCAGTCATATCCCATGGGCAAGCTGAACAAAGTCGAATGGTTTCTGCCCTATATGATGAGTCATCATCGGCCGGGGTCCAGCATGAAGAATTAGAGAACTGTGAGACTGAAGAAGACTATATCCCGGGAGGTTTCGTCGATTTACAGGAGGCTCCGCCCGAAGTTGAAGATGGTGGCCAGGCCACTGTTGATGAGCTTGTAGAAGTAAACTTGGGGACAGAAGAGGAACCAAGGCCAACCTTTCTTAGTGTTTTGCTGGAACCAAAGGTCCGAGAACATTATATACAATTTCTGAGGGAGTTCAAAGACTGCTTCGCTTGGACGTATGATGAAATGCCGGGATTAAACCCCGATGTGGCACAACATCTGCTGGCGATTAATCCGGAAGCCAGCCCCATAAAACAGCCACCCAGGAGGATGCGACCTGAGCTGATCAACCAAATCAATAAAGAGGTCGACAAGCTTATTGATGTTGGCTTCGTCGAAGAAAATTAGTACACCACATGGCTGGCGAACATAGTGCCCGTAAAGAAGAAAAATAGGCAGATCAGAATATGTGTTGACTTCCGAGACCTTAATAAGGCTTGCCCGAAGGATGATTTCCCAGTGCCAATTACTGAAGTGATGATTGATGCAACCACTAGTCATGAAGCCCTGTCATTTATGGACGGTTCATCCGGATACAACCAAATTTGGATTGCTGAAAAAGACAGAGTACACACTGCATTTTGTACTCCAAAAGGAATATTCCACTACAAAAGAATGCCGTTTGGCCTTAAGAATGTCAGCGCTACTTACCAAAGAGCCATGACAAAGATTTTTGATGATTTGCTCTTCAAAAAAGTGGAGTGCTATGTTGATGACCTGGTGGTGAAAACCAGAAAGAAAGAAGATCATTTGCAGGACCTGAGGGTAGTATTTCAAAGGCTGCGGAAATACGAGCTGAAGATGAACCCTATGAAGTGCGCCTTCGGCGTGACCAGCGGAAAATTTCTCGGATTTATTGTCCGGCACAGGGTTATTGAGATTGATCCGTCCAAGATCAAGGCTATTCAAGAACTCCCTCCACCGAAGAATTTGTCTGAGCAAAGGTCTCTGCAAGGGCGTCTGGCCTACATCCGCCGATTTATATCAAATTTGTCGGGTCGGTGCCACCCCTTTCATAAGCTCATGATGTAAGATGTGCCATTCCTGTGGGACGACGGATGCCAAGAGGCTTTCGAAAAGCTGAAAGAATATCTCAAGACCCCTCCGGTATTGGGGGCACCAATCAAGGGCAGCCCTTTGATCCTCTATATAGCAGCCACACATTGTTCGTTGGGGGCAATGTTAGCACAAATAAATGAAGAGGGGAAGGAGCAAGCCTTATACTACCTTAGCAGAAGGTTGATCAAAACTGAAGAAAGATATACTTACATAGAGAAGACCTGCTTAGCACTGGTTTTCGCTGTTAAGAAGCTCTGACACTATATGCTGTCACATGAGATCAGGCTGATATCTGTAGCAGATCCGCTCAAATATATATTGACTCAGCCGGCACTCAAAGGTCGACTAGGTAAATGGGTTGTGATTCTGATGGAGTTTGACATCACTTATATACCTCGAAGGGCTATAAAAGGTCAGGTTGTGGCTGATTTCTTTGCAAAGCACCCTGTGCCAAAAAATGCTATGCTGGAGACCGAGCTCCCTGATGATGAAGTGCTCGAAGCATGCCAAACCCAGCCAGTCATGTGGCAATTATATTTCGACGAGGGATCAAGAACAGAAACTGATTCCAATGGGAAAACCAGAATACGTGCAGGGGCCGGCATTGTGCTGAAATCGCCAGAGGGAGAAGTAATGCACACCTCATGTTCCATAAACAAGCCCTGCACCAACAATGAAGCTGAATATGAAGCTCTTGTAATTGGTCTTCAGATCACCCTCAGTATGGGCATTCGAATGCTTTAGGTATTTGGTGACTCAATGTTAGTAATAAAACAAATGCAGGGGGAATTCGAAGTGCGAAAGCCAGAATTGAACCCCTATCACCAAAAGGCTATACGCCTCATGGCAAATTTCTATCACATTGAGCTCAATCATGTGGGCCGGGGACATAATGCTCAAGCTGACGCACTGGCAAAGCTGGCCAGCTCACTATCAGTCCCGCCAGATGAGACACTCAACATCATTATCATGAATAGGCGGCAAGTCCCCAGCATGTTGGAAACGTGTCCTGAAGAGTATGAGATTGACGCCGTTGACAGAGTATAGGGGTCTGATTGGAGACAGCATCTACTGTAGTGGTTCCTACACCAATAGCTGCCTAAGAACAAAGAAGAGAGGATGAAACTCCTAAGGGTTAAAGATTCCTATGAATGCAGAAATGGAACTTTGTTCTGAATTATGGCAGACGCCCGCAAAAAGATTTTGTTTCCCTGCCTGTCTACTAAAGAAGCTTGGCAAGCGATGAAAGAGATACATGCTGGAACAGCAGGGGCACACCAGGCTGGGCCTAAGATGAAGATTGAAATCAAGAAGCTGGGTTATTATTGGCCCACTATGTTTGAAGACTTGCCAGTTTGCAATGTCATGCCAGAAATGCTAGGAGCATGCCGCTGTACCCAGGAGGCCTCATGTAGCTCTACACCCAACAATTCCCGGCTGGCCTTTTGCTCAATGGGGAACTGATGTGGTCGGGCCACTACCGACTTCCTCAGCTGGACACAGGTACATCCTGGCTATAACAGACTACTTCTCCAAGTGGGCGGAGGCAGTAGCACTCAGAGAAGTGGCTGGTGAGTTGGTTGCCAGATTCATCAAGCACAATATCATCTTCCGGTTCGGGGTCCCCAGCCGAATAATATCTGATAATGGAAGTCATTTCAAGAAGCAGAAAATATATCGGCTTGCTGAGAAGTACAAAATTGAATGGAGGACCTCCACTCCTTACAATCTACAAGCAAATGGATTAGTCAAAGCTTTCAATAAGACGCTGTGCACCCTGCTAGCCAAGGTCGTCAGCTCTAATAAGAAGGACTGGGGTGAAAAGATGTATGAAGCACTGTGGGCATACCGCATCGTCTATAAAACCCCCACGGGTTGCTCGCCCTAGTCACTGGTATACGGCTCCAAGGCAGTAGTCCCTATAGAGTTGGAAGTACCGTCACTCAGAATTGCAGTCCAGCATGGCCTAGTTCGTGACGAACAAACCAATGCTGAAAGAAGACTTGAAGAACTGGCTAAATTAGAGGGGAAGCGTCTGCAAGCCTAGAAAAATATCCAAATATACCAGGCGCGCATGGTGAATGCCTTCAACAAACTCGTGAAAGGACGAGAATTCAAGAAAGGCGACTTCATTATGGTCAAGAAGAGGGCGGTCATGGCTTCCAACCCAAAAGGAAAGCTGACCGCTAACTGGGAAGGTCCTTACGTAGTACACAGAGTCTAGGAAGGTGGAGCCTACGTGGTTGTTAACCACCGTGGAGATGTGCAATTCTCACCCCTCAATGGCAAACACCTGAAGCTCTATCATGCTGCGCCACTACCCTATGAAGAGCTGGCGGGTGGCAGCAGATAAAGTCAGTAAGAAAAAAAGAAGAGAGGAAAAAGAAGGGGAAGAAAAAGATGAGATGACAAGGAGAAGGTGAAGCATGACTGACACACAAAAATGATAATATGAAAAAGAAGGAAAAAGAAAAAAGAGAGTTGGCAAAAATGACGGTGAATGAATGATGACTGATGACAATCAGGAGGGTCGCTCCTTTGCTACACACTAAACATTAGTTCGGACCCTCCTTCCGGATTAGATGATGAAACCCTATTCTTCTTTGCGTTGGTGTTTACCCCACATCGACGATAAAACTCATCCACCTTTTCGGCGAACGGTTTCAGGCCTAAGCTGTTACACATCAACATCAGTTCGGACCTCCCGTCTGTATTGCATGATAGAATCCCATTCTCCTCTGCGTTGATGTTCGCCCAACGTCAACGATAAAATTTATGCACATTTCCAGCAAATGGCCCCATGCCTGAGCTGCTACATGACAACGTCACTCAGACCCTCCGTCCGAGTAGACGATGAAACCACTCTCCTTTGCGTTGATGTTTATCCCCGCACCAACGATAAGATCCACATTCCCGGCAAACAGCTTCATGCCCAAGCCGCCATCCACCAACTTCAGTTCAGACCTTCCGTCTGAATTGCATGATGAAGCCCTACTCTCCTTTGTGTTGATGTTCACCCCACATCAATGAATGGCACATGCTCAGAAAACAACGCGAGAATCAAAAAAAAAGAGAAATGATAGAAAAAATAAAAAATGATGAGAAATGGGACTTAAAATAGAGTTGCCCCGCCGGACTTGTACAAAACATCTTGGACGAGTGCAAAAATGGCAAACAACCCGACTGTGGCGAAAACCCGAAAGGGCGCTACAGGCAAAATTGGGTACCCCGCCACGTGAAAACCCGAGAGGGCGCGTGGACAAAAGCAAGAGGGGGCTGGCTCCGGTGAAAACCCAAAAGGGCACTTGGGTCAGTAATGTGGTAATATAAAAAGTTCACTTCATGAATCTCCTTCGGCAGCACATCCACCGCATGTCCCACCGATGATGAAACCCCGTCGATCATAAGGCATATCGTCCCGATCAATGCTAAAGCCCATCTCGGAATAGACCTTCCGTCTGTTCTGATAAAACCCTTCCACTTTCTGCCCGAGACCCACCACGATAAAACCTATCCAGTTTAGATCTTACATCTATTCTGATGAATCCTATCATATGTCCCACCAATGATGAAACCTGCTATTGATCGATGGGCACACTGCCCGATCAACGATGAAACCTATCCGATTTAGACCTTACGTCTATCCCGATGAAACCTATGGAACTCCTTGCAGTGGTATAAACCCAATACCGGTGGTGGAATCAGTTACTGATGGAGCGGCACACTGCCTGATCGATGTTGAAACCCATCCAGGGTAGAACTTCCGTCTGCTCTGATAAAAACACAACATATTTTCTCAAGTCAATCCCGACCTTCCGTCTGGATGGATAATGAAATCACATTCCTTTGCGTTAATGTTAAACCCCACATTAACAATGAAATCTACATCCCCAGCGAACGGCTTCGTGCTTAAGCTGCTACACACGTTCTCGAGTCAATCTGGACCTTCCGTCTGGATAGATGATGAAATCCTATCCCTTTGCGTTGATGTCAAACCCCACATTAACGATGAAACCTACATTCCCAGCGAACTGCTTCATGCCCAAGCTGCTACATACATTTCTTTAAGTCAATCTGGACCTTCCATTTGGATAGATGATGAGATCCCATCCCTTTACGTTAATGATTAAACCACACATTAACGATGAAACCTAGATTCCCAGCGAACGGCTTCGTGCCCAAGCTGCTACCCACATTCTCAAGTCAATCCGGACCTTCCGTCTGGATGGATAATGAAATCCCATTCCTTTGCGTTAATGTCAATCCCCACATTAACTATTACAGTCATGCTCTCGGTGAACGGCTTCGCGCCTAAGCCACAAAACACACTCAAGTCGACCCAGGCCCTCCGCCTGGGTGGACGATGAAACCCCATACCCCTTTGCATTGATGTTAACACACACATTAATGACGATGCATACACAGTTGAGCACATGGATTAACAATTTACAAAGCCAAAGTCCCAGTTCAACAAAAGAAAGAGAAAAAAAATAGATAAAATGAGGATAAAAATAGAGATGCCCCGCCAGACTTGTTCAGGCATTCTGAACAAGGGCAAAAATGGCCAAAACCTAGCTGTGGTGAAAACCCGAAAGGGCACTGCAGGCAAAATCGGGTACCCTGCCACGTGAAAACCCGAAAGGGCGCGTGGGCAAAAGCAAGAGGGGGCTGGCTCCGACGAAAACCCGAAAGGGCGCTTGGGTCAGTAATGTGGTAATTTAAAAGGTTCCATGCCAATGACATGCTACCTTCATCTCCCACCATTTACAAGAACCTTCCATTTGTCGCTCAGCATCTTGCCCGATCAGCGATAAAACCCTTGCAGGATAGACCTTACGTCTGTCCTGATAAAGTCTTCATACCTCTTTCAAAAGTCCCACCGATGATAAAACCCATTACCACTCTTATGAAACCAGCTATTGATCGACCGGCACCTTGCCCGATCAATGATGAAACCCTATCCAGTTTAGACCTTACGTCTATTCTGATGAAACTTATGAAATTCCTTTGAATCGATATAAACCCAATATCGATGATGAAACCAGCCATTGATTGACCGGCATATTGCCTGATCAATAATGAAACCCTACCCAGTTTAGACCTTACGTCTATTCTGATGAAACTTATGAAATTCCTTTGCATCGATATAAACCCAATATCGATGATGAAACCAACCGTTGATCGACCGGCATATTGCCCGATCAATAATGAAACCCTACCCAGTTTAGACCTTACGTATATTCTGATGAAACTTATGAAA
The DNA here is from genome assembly GCA_022559845.1 of Amorphophallus konjac. NCBI lineage: Eukaryota > Viridiplantae > Streptophyta > Magnoliopsida > Alismatales > Araceae > Amorphophallus > Amorphophallus konjac. Next base: position 97,202,569 of record CM040118.1, on the reverse strand, counting down.
TTCCTTTGCATCGATATAAACCCAATATCGATGATGAAACCAACCGTTGATCGACCGGCACCTCGCCCGATCAATGATTAAACCCTACCCCAGTTTAGACCTTACGTCTATTCTGATAAAACCTATGAAATTCCTTTGCATCGATATAAACCCAATATCGATGATGAAACCAACCGTTGATCAACCGGCACCTCGCCCGATCAATGACGAAACCCTACCCCCAGTTTAGACCTTACGTCTATTCTGATGAAACCTATGAAATTCCTTTGCATCGATATAAATCGGATATCGATGATGAAACCAGCTATTGATCGACCGGCACCTTGCCCGATCAATGATGAAACCCTATCCAGTTTGGACCTTACGTCTATTCTGATGAAACTTATGAAATTCCTTTGCATCGATATAAACCCAATATCGATGATGAAACCAACCGTTGGTCGACCGGCGCCTTGCCCGATCAATGATGAAACCTGTCCAGTTCAGACCTTACGTCTGTCCTAACGAAAACCGCATACCCTTTCATGTCCCACCTACGATAAACTCTACCAAGTCTAGACCTTACGTCTATTCTGATGAAACCTATAGAATTTCTTTGCATCGATATAAACCCAATATCGATGATAAAATCATTCACCGGTCGACTGGCACATTGCCCCAACCGGCTTTGAAACCTACCCGGGATTGACCATTCGTCTGTTCCGGATGATACTCTAAACCTTTTCATTCACTTTTCTGCAAACAACCTCACTTGCGGCACATATGGACGAAAAAGACATCCGCTACTACCTACAAAATTTGGTTTAAGCACCCTCTGGATATCGTCACGCGGTGGAGCGAGTTCCCCATCCTTTCTCTGAAGGGGTAGACGCTCTCCTGCTAAATACGGGCTATCCGCATGAGGATTTCTAAAATCGCTACCGAATCATCATGAAGTAATGGTGATGAAATAAGTGAAGAACAGCCACACATGAGACCAGCATAAAGATTCCTCTTCACTATATAAAGAAGAAAAAGAGTACAAGAAGAGCCCTTGAGGGGGAATTGTATTACAAAAGAGGAGGAAAAAAAGAAGAGATGTTCACTGGCGTCGTAAGATGTCTTCGAAAGCCAGAAGACCCACATACAGAGCAGCCCCCAACTCATGTAGACGAGCCTCCTCCTCCTGTAGCTGAGCGGACTCGTCCTGAAGAGACATCACATGCCCCTCCAACAGAGCTACTTCCTCTGCGAACTGTTGCCGAGAGGTTGTTATCTGTGGCAGTTCAGCTCGGAGATCATCCAGTTCAGCTTCTAGAATGTTTATCCGGTTGCATATAAACTGCTCCCGCTGTGTCAGAGATTGCAGTTGGCCTCGGTGCTCCTGAAGGATAGAGCTCATCTTCCCCAGCTCAGATTTGCACTCTACTTTCTGCAACTTCAAAGCTGCCAGTCTGTCAGACATAACATGCGCCAAGAAATCCCGACGTTGTACAAATTTTAGCAACAATAGAACACGCTGGGCCCATGTTTCTAAAGGATAGCCCATCGCCTGCAGACCAGCAGTGAAGCGTTCGGCTATCTCTTTTAGCTGCGGATAAGTCAGTCCAGGTTGGGACTCCACTAGTTGGCGCAGCATGTCCAGATTTTGCCAAACAAAGCTCTCGGATGAAGTAAAGCCAAGGGAAGGGAATGGGGTTACTTCGAAAGTCACCTCACTGTCAATATCTGCCCATAATGCAACATCTGGCTGGGAGGAAGAAGACGGGAGATCTGCTGAAGAGGCTGACTGGACCTTCTCTATAATTTCTTGCGGAGCTGAGGGTCCTTCCACCGCCATGTCCTCAAGGACTACTATATGAATGCTCGGAAGGGAAGGGCTCGTGATTGCTGGAGCTGTTTCTTCATGGGTCTCCGGTGCAATGGTTGCATCTTCAGCGTTCTCTTCCCGAGGCACCCCCTCCTCCGACTCTGAAACCATGGAGATTGCTTCTAGGCCAGATATGGATAACAGGCCAGTCTCTGCGGCAGTTGCCTCCTGCTCGGCCATCCCTTCTGCAATGACTACTTCCTTCAGTAATGAGGCCGCAGGGGCTATGACTCGAAGAGGCAGGGGTTCAATCTCCATAATCACAGTTGTAGGGATCGCTGATTCAGGCGCAATGGTCATCACTGCGACCGGTACAAAAGCAGAACCCCTAGCTGGGTCCGTCTCAGCTCTAAAATCTAAAACTCTGATAAGAGCCGAGCTCTCCCCCGAGGCTCCCAAGTCCAATAACGCCATGTCCGTAGAAGACTGTACCCTCACTGGCACGGGGCGAACAATCCCAGAAATGCCCACACAGGTTGCTGACAGAACAGGGATGATAGCCAAGGCTTCAGATGGAGTGGCCTCAGAAGCTGCAGTTGTTACTAGGCTGGTGACAGCAGGTTCCTGTGGACAGATCAAGACGACATCAAGCAGTGAATGAAAAAAAGAAGAGCTGATGAAATTACAACATAAAAAAAAGGAGAAGAGACTCACTCTTAATGTGATGTCAATGTCCTCAAAAGAGTGCAGGGGAGAGGAAAGCTCCGTAGCTGAAGCAACAAAGGGAGGGGTTATGTCTGCTTCGGTATCCATACCAGCAAATTCTTCTTGTAGCTCCTCCTCAGAAGACAGCACCAGCAATTTGGGAGGGTGGAACAGCGAAAGAATTTCGGTGGATACGGATGGGACCCCTGATTGGGAGATGTCCGCCTCGCTATCACTGAAACATGCTTCTTCTTCTTCTGCATCAGAGACAGTCGCAGAGCTACTGGAAGATATTTCCACACTATCCATAGGCTGGGCAGTCATTTCTGGAGCATGCCGGGATGTGGACCGGGTAACTATGCGCCTTGTGGGGACAATCCCCCGTTTCGTCTGGGTTTTGTGACCCTCCTGTGGCTGAGGCACGTCTCTTGCCACTGCTATGACTCCAACCACCTCTCCGGCTATCACCGCAGTGAAAAGTCTGTGAGAAGGATGACAGAAGAATAATTGAAATGCGCAAGAGGAGATGAGAAAACACACTTACCCTCTGCCTCGCTAGCCGGCGTAGGAGAAGGCAACCTGGTGTCCACCTCAGAGGGTGCCACAATCTGCTCTTGGGCTGTATCAAAAAAAAGGAGGGGTCAGAGCCAGAGATCTCCTTAAGATTCAGCAAAGAAGATAGTGAAAGATGCAGCTGCAGGCTATTAATGTTACCCTCAGCGGATGCCTGGGCGGCCTCCCTTTGAAATGCAAACTCATCAAATGAAGGGATATCAGGGAGAGGGGTCCCAGCGTCCGTCACTGTCAGGGCCGGTTGCTGAGCGTGAGCTATCTTGGCCTTCTTGGCCTTCACAACTGCAGCCTTAATGCGGAAGTCTTTCTTTTCTTGCTCGAAGGCAAGGGAGTGGTGGTCGATGCTGCTGCAGGAACCTCAAAATAAGCAGGCTTCTCAGCCTATGCAATGATCTTCCTATAAAGTCCTTGTCGCTTTATGTCTGGCCTGTCTGTTGAAGACGCAAGAAGAGCAATGAAAATCAATAGATGCAAAGTTTAACACTGAGTAAAAGGCACTACAGTCAGAAAGGAAAGATCATACCTGCTGGGCCATCATAGAAAGTGGAAATCGGCCAGTACAGATATGCCACCTCCTTTGAGCGAGAAGCAGCCTCCTTAATGAGCCAGCAGACGTCACCGACTGTCTGACACTTCTCCACTAGTGCAGCTAGGTCGTTGTGACCGTGAAAGTCAAGACAATGAAACAGGCCGAGGTGGTCTATACACCAGCCATCAACATAGTGAAAGGAAAGAAATAGTGGCTTATTCAAAATGCCAGCTATCGGACTCTCCACAGACAGCCCATGGACATTCAACAAAATAAACAGCCAGGAGGTGTGCTTATAATACGTCTGAGTTCGGTCTTCCCTACACACAAATGTCCTGTAAGGATGAAATCTATCTGTTGGACCCTTCCAAGGGACTGTTGTCGGGAGCGGCTCTTTGGGGGGGAACGGATACTGCTGCGTCTCCAGACGAGCACTCCCTACATGGCACAGATGCCTTAAGTTCTTCATGAAAGTGTCTTCATTGATGACAGCAAAGACAAGAGTGGGTGGCTCAGAGCCTTCTTCTTTCAAGGCTCGACGTTTGGCCAAGTAGGTTTCTGCCTCTCTTGGGTGCTGTGAATAAATCCTATTCAGATGGGCCTCGGCAATGTCAAATATTGGCCCGGGTTGCTACTTCAAGAAAGAACGCTCAGCCACGTCCCAGAACGCACCCCTGCCATCCCTATAAAAGCTGGTCCGAGTGTTCCACCATTTGATGTACTCTGATGTGACGCGGGGAACACAGTTAGAAATGGTTGGAACCTTGAAGGCTACGCCATCTTGGTGATGAAAGTAATCCCACCATAACTGGCCGTCACCAACAATTGTGGACCCGTGCTTGGCCCGACTGTCCAGAGGGAACTGAGCAACTGATGTGGGGATGTGTTGGTCATAGCCGAAGTTCCTCCCGAAGCGGAATGGGTAATATGGTTCCAAGAGGAGCAAACCACCTTTTCTGAAGATTAAGACACTGGGCCGGATGGCCATGGACCACCTGACCAGCTCTGGCTCCAGAAGAGACCGAACAGCATTAGCCCCCGAGACAGGATGAATATAAGTCTCTACCTCTTCCATCTTACATTCCCTCTGAGGATGGACCAAAGGAGCTGAACCCGTTGCCAAACTCCAGAATTGAATGCTGCCGGGGGCGTCTACTGGTACCCTTATCAGTCTGCCCCTTATCTTGAACAGCTGATTAGAAAAAGAGCTGGGCTCGGCACTGGCAAACTCAATCATCCTGGGTAATAATGTATCTGCCTGCAGAGTTCTGGGAGCCAGCTCGGGAAATAGACTGCATACGCAGGCGTTGAAGAAATGAAATGGACCTACAGTCTTGGAAGAGCGGGGAACCCGGTGCTTGTACATGTCCCCTAGAGATTTGTAAATCAAACATAACGCCACCGGACAGAGTGACAATCTCATCCCCCAGGCCATTTGACAGGCCGGGTATATAGCTTCTGGCCGGATAATCGTCTCGTCCCCCTGAGGGAGAGCGAAGGTGCACAACCAAAACATCAAATAAGCTGCACAATGTGTGATAGGATCCACCCCTGCTGGGTTCGGACCATCTTTGGCTATACGGCGCAGTGAAGCTGGCAACGTTGACTTGTAATGGGGAGTTCTTATCTGCTTACTGGCAGTCGGCCCCACAGAAGGAAAGTCCACATATTTCAAAGGACCCCCGAAGAAATGCTGGACCCACCGTCCGATTCGGACCCTTAACTTACTGCTTTTCTCTCGGGGTTGGTAACCCCTGGAAGATCCTCTACTGTAAGCCAAACAGATGGAGCGATAGGCTTTCATTAAATACCGGTACGAGTAACCAAGTGAGTACCTGCCTTCGCCATCAGAACTGTCCTTCTCAGAGTCTTCCAAACAAACCTCTTTATACAGCTCACCGTCAATGGGTAGGTCGGAAAGCTGTGACAAGCTCCAGAGGTCGAGAGACGTTTCACCCTCTGTTGTATAAAATGTGTTGAATAAGGGGCAAAACACTTCAAACATTCCACAGCATAATCCTCGGGAGATGGGATAGCGGAATCTGGAAGCAAAGACGCTGTGATATACCCCGGCTCTGATCAGCAGAGGGGCGTATTCCTTCAAAACAAACTCTATAAATTCTACTGCTCCCACTCGGAATAGATGGGCGTCGGTTACCTTGGCGTCCCCGAACCAACCGGCAGCTAGCTGATACTTAAACTGCACAGCCAGACAGTTCAGCACAAAAGGTTCATCTATATACCCCCACTTTATTGGTGCCAGGAACAGACCGTAGCCTGGTTTTTCTTTGTGAACTCTGCCACCGGCGGTATCCCACCGAGCGGGTGTAAATTCCGGGGCAGGGGTCAGCATCTTTTTCTCTGGCTCTAGCTCTAATATACCAAGGATTGCGTCCCAATCGTGCTTCTCCCCGGAAAGATAAATAGCCTTACCGCGGTATACTGATTCCTTCAGGCTGTCCCTTTCGGCAAGAATAGCAGCTTCGACCGCACGGGCTACCCGAGGGTCTCGCATGCCGCCCACTGTAAAAGTCTGGATGAATGGCATCAGGTGGCGGTCCTTTGAAAGATCTGAACGATAGTCGCTACCCCGTCTGAAACACGTCTCCACTACAGTAGAATAAACCCTGGACGTCGATACTGTATCAGTTTCGGAATTGGAGGATTCATCAACGACGGCAATTCTGCCATATCCAAAGTCAAGGCTGTGCACATTCAACCAGTTCACTAAAGCCCGTGATATATCTGGCTGGGCTAACGAGCTTGCTCCGACAACCCCAGAAGACGCAGCAGTAGAGCTGGAGGCCATTTCAGCACCTACAATCAAAGGATGACATGAATGTGAGCCCCAAAATAATGAACAATCATATGAAGATTAAGTGTAAGGTTTTGTGAAAATTTCGATAGCATCTCCCCTTATTCAGGGTCTGCCCAAAGAAAATAGGGAGTCACCCACCAAGAGGGAGTGATCCCGTAACCAAAAAGGATTTAATCCCCAAATAAATATTTTACCCGGATGAAATCTGATGAAAGGGAAAAGAACAGAATGAAAAGCTCTCTCGGGGAAGAACTCGCCACCGCCGAGAGGGTGAAGAGAGAAGGGCTAGTGAGAAATGAGGGGAGAAGGGGCACTCGGCGCCTTAAATAGTACCCCTAGAAGAAGGGTTCTCGACGAGATGGAATGCGCGCTGAGAACTCCCCCCTCTTTGCCAAAGGAGCGCCGAGAAGGCACGCCGAGAACTCCCCCCTTTGCCAAAAGGCGCGCCGAGAAGCCAGCGCCGAGAAGCCTCCGCGCCGAGAAGCCTCCCAACCACTCCGTGCCGAGAACCTATTAATTCCGCGCCGAGAAGCTGTGGTGCGCCGAGAACCATCTGAAGCTATTAATGAAGCAAAAAATGGTTAGAAAATATGGAAAAACAAAGAAAAAGAATGTACTGAAGCCATTATAGTAAAGCTATCAGGCTGAACATCAAAGAAAACCAATATTGAAAGGCTGAGAAAGATACTCTCAGATGCTAAATGATGCACCTGCGGACACCGTGCCGCTTATTCTGCGCTTACACCATCCACAGGCGGGGGGCATTTTTTAACAAATGAAATATGAGCTGAGACCAGGATGAGAATAGAACCAGCAATGGAGACCCTTGTAATCCCTGCAAAGTCAGAATTGAAGAAGAGCCGTCACTACTAATACCTCACCCGACTGAAGCCTTCTCCGGCCAACCTGATGTCCGGCACTGTCGTCGTTCAGACGGTGGTGTTGATTAGAACCATGTCAACCCCCATACAGTCACGTGACTGATGAAGAATATCTTCGGGATATTTTGGTGACTATAGAATGGGATCCACACTACTTATCCCCCACTATGGATACAAAGGATCAAATGAATGCCAAGGCAGATGCAGTGACTGTGACAGCTCATGCCACTAACAAAAGGGAGCTCGAATAACTAAAGCCCCTAAATGGGCCAAAATCCTTGGCGCCGAGTGACCATAAGAGAAGCCCAGTTATGTCACTGTAGTGCGTCGGGAAGACCTCTCCTCATAAAGGCGCGCCGAGGTTGCTCAATCCGAGAAGGGGGGAGGGCTGAGCCTATAAAAACCCTTCTTCCTCCACTTACGAAATAGGGAGAGAGGTAACAACGACAGAAGAGAAGCGGCAATAGAAGAAGAAGCAGAGAAGAGAGAACAAAAAAAGAGAGAAGAGAGGCCAGAGAAGAGATCGTGGGAAGAGAAGAGAGCGTCCCTAGGAGGAAGCTCATAGGTGGGCAGAGGGGGAGGGAGAGGAGTCAATGCTCCGCCCTCCCCCGTTTTCTTCTTCTTCTTTATATGTATCCCTGTTTATGTTTAAGGCATTCGAGTCCTTCTGTTATCGGGGAGATATCATAGTTTCTGTGCTTTTCTTTCTTTCTTCCCGTTCCACTTCTGTGAACGATGTAAATGATGGAATAGTGAAACACGATTTCGTTGTTGTTCTGCCGAACTTGCGATGGTCAAATCTTCCTTTCCTTGCTTCCTTGGTGATGTGATACCCCCTAGGACTTAGACAAGCAAGCACATTCACAATCAAAAGGGCCAATTTGGGCCACCGCTCTCCCGTCGCTCACCCAAGTCCCGGGTTAACTTGGCAATGCCAAGGTGAGGTTGAGGGGTTGGACCCTTGCTGGTAGAGGGCCAGCAAGGCCAAGATTTGATTCCCAATGGATGTGGATGCCCAATTCAATGGGGCCGACAAAGTGCCAATGGCACCGGTTACTCTCTTCCCACGGTGATCACTCAAGACAACGGGGCTTGAGGATCAAGCTCTCACTCTCACGGCCAGCGGAACTAAGAACTAATATTGAAAGACAAGCACTAAAGGGAGTGAGGTTTGAGCACTTACTCGACCGGTTTGAAGAAATCGGTCCCGCTCAGAGACGAGGGCGAGCGGGGAGGCGAGTGGATCCCCACACGCCGCGGCGGTGTAGCTTGACCTGCTCAATCCAATTACAACACTACTCCTCTCGCAGGAGGGGGACCTTGGGGTGAGGGTTAATGGATATTACAGCCAAAACTACCTCCACGCAGGGAGGGGCCTTCAGCCGGCCAAGCGGGGAGGGGAATTGGAGAAAGGAACACCGAAGACGGGAGGTTGCTGATTCTACCCGGTTCTGTGGGTGCTGACAGGTGACTGAAGAGTTGACTGTTGCAGCTGCTACAGAATTTTTTTGGGGGCAAAACCACCTGGGAAATCTTTGTAGGAGGCAGGGGAAGTCCTCCAAATTTTGTTAATTTCTTCTGTCGTCGATGCCGGTCTGGGTGGAGGCCCGAACAGGGAGATAGACTCTCGGACTGGCAGCTCCTGATTTCTAATAGCAGGTTGCAGAAAATGTCCCGATAGCTCCCGAACTCAGAATCAAGCACCGTCAGAGTCGTTGGAATCGTGGACAAGCCCTCTTAACCAAAAAACTGACGGGGAAGCCAAACGATGCCGGAGAAGGCCAGGGGACTCTGAACGGTGCTGATAGGTCGGTGCAGACTGTGGGTAGCAGAACTATGTAGCTGAGGGAGAAAATGGATAACTCCTGCTACAGGATGGCAAACGGAGTTCCGCTTCTTGATTCAGAAAGTAGACAGAGAGAGGAAGAACTTTTCAGAAGAGCTCTTGAGCTGATTCTTCCGAGGTTCGTCGTGGTGAAGCTTCTACTCCGGTTCTGGTACTCAGCAGGGGCTGCTCTGTGCAGTTGTGGGAGAACAGAGCTCCCGAGCAGCACACCGCTCGGATGAAGATGAAACCACTGCCGTTGCGAAGAAGACCGGTAGGCGCTTCCGTGGATACCTCTTGGGCCTTCAGATTCGCTGGGATGTAGTCGGGGTCGCCTCTGTAATCTGCTACTATTCTACTGCCTGCGAACTGAAAGCTGGAGGTTGAAGATGATGGGGGGAAATGGGGTATATGGGAGGGGAAATGGAGGTGGATGAGTGTGGGGAGAACCCTGGCTGTGAGGGGGTCTAAGAGGGGGTGTTCCAAGGTGCGGGGGGGGGGGGGGGGGAGAATAGGGTCTAGAAGGGGGTCTAACAGGTGGTTGGAGGAGGAGCTACGAATTTGGGCTTGGAGGGGGAAGGGGGAAGGTGAGGGGGGCACAAGTGGGTGGAGGGAATGTGAGTTTGAATTTCCTTTAATATGGGGTGATCAATGGTGGCCTTGGGGATGGGAAGAGGTGCCTTGGGAAGGTGGAGGGCTGCTTGGGGAATGGGATGGGTAGTTGGGGGTTGGAGGTGGGGTGTGGATTGGTGGAGGGTCTATTGGGACTAGGGGGAAGTAATGATGGCTTGTGGGAAGTTGTAGAGGAGTTAATGGAGGTAGATGGGAGGGTGGAGGTGGTTGGGAGGGGAGGAGAGAGAAAATTTTTGAAATTGGGTGTGGAGGAGAGAGAAAGGAGAGTGAAAGAGAGAAATTAAGAGAGGGATGGGTGGGGAATCTCTCCCCTAGGGTTTCTCACCCAAATAATGGAATCTCTCCACTAGATAAGAAGTTTGAACTCTCAAAATGGTAAGTTTTTCATTCATTGATTCATTAGTTCCAAATGAAGGGAATGGGGCCCTATATATAGGCAACCCACATTTTACAATAAGACCCTGACAAAAGACTCAATGACAAATAACCGAGGGGGTAGGGGGGCTCTTGGGCCAAGCCCAATGAAATGGGCCCAATAGCTAACTAAACAACATAATGACACTCAAACTTAGGAAAATAAACACAAGACCTAGGGACATGACTCAAGAAAATGAAAATTACATCAAATGACTCAAATAGAAAGCACAAAAAGGATAATTGGGCCTTTATGGAGAGAGGCCCGAACTCAAATGGTGCCGGAGTGTGAGGAAGACCCGAGCCAAAGGGAGTCACGGGTGATGCCTCCATCAAATCCCCTGGGCTGTGAAGAGCTCGACTCCGTCGAGTAGGGGTCCATCCGGCTGTGGTACTGCTCGAGAAGGTCGGGATCCAACTGCTGGAGATCCTCCCGACTCACCCATGAATCCTCCGAAGGAGGCCGATCCTTCCTCCTGATGAGATAGCGCTCGTATACCTTGCTCCGAGTGGTAGTGACTTGTTCATCCAATATTTGTTCTATGCGTTCACGCTGGGCTCTCTTGGCTGGTGGTCTCTCCTCACAGGTGGGTGCTCTCTCAAGGGAAGGAATAGGCTCAATCTCCTCACTGGGTACCACCGTGGGTCCCTAATATGGCACTAAGTCGGCGACATTGAATGTGGGACTTACCCCATATTCCTCGGGGAGATCTAACTCATAGGCATTTGCACCAATGCGCCTCAGGACCTGGAAGGGACCAGCCCCACGTGGCCTCAATTTGGAGGTGGCTCCCAGGGAGAGCCTCTCCATCCTTACCATCACAAAGTCACCCTCATGGAATTCTTGGTGACGCCGATGAGAGTCGGCCCGCCTCTTATAAGCCTCATTCTTTTTGCTTATGTGCTTGCAAAGGCTTTCATGCAATTTTGTGAATGTTGACATTCTAGGGGTGATGGGTGGACCTGGGCAACCAAAAGTAGACCAATCATGCTTTGATGCCAAGAAGACTTTGATGGAATTTGGAGGGCCGGGGCAACCATATGTGGACTTATCATGCAATGTTGTCATGTAGACTTTGGTGGGCCTAGGTGGGCCGAGGCACCCGTAGGTGAACCTATCATGCAAAGTGGTGATGAATGTAGGGGGACCCGGACATCCGTAGATGCTTTTGACATGCTTAAGACCCATGATAAATGAAGGTGGACCAATACATCCGAATATGGGCCACTCATGCTTTCTACTTGACATGTGGGTGGTATGAATGAATGGACCCAACATAGTGTTCATGCCAAGTGGTGTGGTAGGCCTAGACACATGCATGCGTTTCCCAAAGGTGACCTCCATGTGTATAGGTGTGGGACAACCTTTGAACTCCCATTGGAAAGGATCGAATGGATCTAAGAAGGTGGTCATCATGGGGTGGGGCACAACCTTATTACCTAGGGATATGTGGCCCAAGGTCATGGTTCCCAAGGTGTAACCCGGGTCATGGATGAGGTGGGTTTGGCCCAATATGGTGGGTGAGGGTAGGAAAGGGTGGGTGGTGGGTAAGATGGTTGGGCCACATGGGTATATGAAATGGTCAAAGGGATTGTGGAAATGGTTACCTAGAGAGAGGAACTCCACATCCTCAAAGCCCCAAAAATATGGGTCATCCTCCTCCAAGATAATTGGGCCATGGTCGTTAGTGGGTTGGCCGACCAAAGCACTTGGAATCTCAATGGTAGGGGAGTGGACCGAGATGGGTTCTTCCACCATAGGGAGAAGGAAAAGAAGGTCGCTAGTGTAGCAACCAATGGTGCAGATCGAGGTGATAGACCCATCACAAGGGTGGATGAGACTAAGGTTTGTTGGGTGGGCCGTCCCTAAGGTCAACAAGCAAGTCAACTCTAGCTGCCATTCTAGGCCTTTAAGGAGATCATCAAAACCCTCTACTTCGTAGTAGGATTGGATTGTTGTGTGAGGAGTGTGGATGGGAACTAGATGGTGGTCTTGCTTTATGGGTAGATAGGTATGGGTCATGATTTCTCTAATCAAGCTCTCCCTTAGCCACCTAACAAGGGATTCTTCTAAGATGAATTCGGCCCTATCTAGAGGGGGTGGTGTAGGGTGAAGATCCTCGTGCGGGGCTTCCTCTTCAATTGGGACATGGGTGCTCTCCATGGAGGGGATAGGTTCTCGAGGGGTATTTGTCTTCATGTGGCAAAGCGGGTGGACTACTTCTTCTAAAGCTAATGGAGTGGGAAAATTCTTTGATGGTGGGGTGATGATGGCCGGAGTATGGTGGACCTGGGGTGGTGAACAAGGGCGGGATTCCCGCGGGTGGGAGAAAACAAGGTTGTTGAATTTAAAGGTTCCCGAAAGGTGTGGCGGATGCACTAGGCAAGTCCGACGTGTTGGGTCGATGTCGGCATTCCTTTCATCTAACCATTTCTTACCTAGGATTATACATGGACCCGCCAATGTTCCCTTTTGACACCAAGCTCCATCCAAATACTTAGTCTTCCCGAACCATTTATGAAATTCAATAAAGACTTGGTCTCCATTGTGCACAATTTGTCCGGTCCTACAAAGAGAGGTAATGATATCGGGGGACACCCAATTTTCAGATTCTAGGTCAATGAAATCAATTTCTACGGGCTCTCCATTAGGTAAGCATGCATGGGATATGATTGGGAGAGGGGCCATGTGACCGAAGACTCAATGTTAACAAGGATGGGTTGACAATACACGGTTCGGACAAGAATGCAAGCATGTCCTAGGACTTGACTTGATAGAGACAAGTCAATGACTTGCTCTGATACCAATTGATGTGATACCCCCTAGGACTTAGACAAGCAAGCACATTCACAATCAAAAGGGCCAATTTGGGCCACCTCTCTCCCGTCGCTCACCCAAGTCCCGGGGTAACTTTGCAATGCCAAGGTGAGGTTGAGGGGTTGGACCCTTGCTGGTAGAGGGCCAGCAAGGCCAAGATTTGATTCCCAATGGATGTGGATGCCCAATTCAATGGGGCCGACAAAGTGCCAATGGCACCGGTTACTCTCTTCCCACGGTGATCACTCAAGACAACGGGGCTTGAGGATCAAGCTCTCACTCTCACGGCCAGCGGAACTAAGAACTAATATTGAAAGACAAGCACTAAAGGGAGTGAGGTTTGAGCACTTACTCGACCGGTTTGAAGAAACCGATCCCACTCGGAGATGAGGGCGAGCGGGGAGGCGAGTGGATCCCCACACGCCACGGCGATGTAGCTTGACCTGCTCAATCCAATTACAACACTACTCCTCTCACAGGAGGGGGACCTTGGGGTGGGGGTTAATGGATATTACAGCCAAAACTACCTCCATGCAGGGAGGGGCCTTCAGCCGGCCAAGCGGGGAGGGGAATTGGAGAAAGGAACACCGAAGACGGGAGGTTGCTGATTCTACCCGGTTCTGTGGGTGCTGACAGGTGACTGAAGAGTTGACTGTTACAGCTGCTACCGAATTTTGTTGGGGGCGAAAGCACCTGGGAAATCTTCGTAGGAGGCAGGGGAAGTCCTCCAAATTTTGTTAATTTCTTCTGTTGTCGATGTCGGTCTGGGTGGAGGCCCGAACAGGGAGGTAGATTCTCGGACTGGCAGCTCCTGATTTTCAACAGCAGGTTGCAGAAAATGTCCTGATAGCTCCCGAACTCGGAATCAAGCACCGTCAGAGTCGTTGGAACCGTGGACGAGCCCTCTTAACCAAAAGCTGACGGGGAAGCCAAATGATGCCAGAGAAGGCCAAAGGACTCTAAACACTGCTGACAGGTCGGTACAGACTGTGGGTAGCAGAACTATGTAGCTGAGGGAGAAAATGGATAACTCCTGTTACAGGATGGCGAACGGAGTTCTGCTTCTTCATTCTGAAACTAGACAGGGAGAGGAAGAACTTTGCAGAAGAGCTCTTGAGCTGATTCTTCCGAGGTTCGTCGTGGTGAAGCTTCTACTCCAGTTCTGGTACTCAGCAGGGGCAGCTCTGCGCAGTTGTGGGAGAACGGAGCTCCCGAGCAGCACACAGCTCGGATGAAGATGAAACCACCGCTGTTACGAAGAAGACTGGTAGACGCTTCCGTGGATACCTCTTGGGCCTTCAGATTCGCTGGGATGTAGTCGAGGTCACCTCTGTAATATGCTACTCTTCTGCTATCTACAAACTGAAAACTGGAGGTTGAAGATGATGGGGGGAAATGGGGTATATAGGAGGGGAAATGGAGGTGGATGAGTGTGGGGAGAACCCTGACTGTGAGGGGGTCTAGGAGGGGGTGTTCCAAGGTGTGGGGGGGGGAAGAAAAGGGTCTGGAAGGGGGTCTAACAGGTGGTGGGAGGAGGAGCTACGAATTTGGGCTTGGAGGGAGAAGGGGGAAGGTGAGGGGGGCACAAGTGGGTGGAGGGAATGTGAGTTTGAATTTCCTTTAATATGGGGTGATCAATGGTGGTCTTGGGGATGGGAAGAGGTGCCTTGGGAAGGTGGAGGGCTGCTTGGGGAAGGGGATGGGTAGTTGGGGGTTGGAGGGTGGGGTGTGGATTGGTGGAGGGTCTATTGGGACTAGGGGGAAGTAATGATGGCTTGTGGGAAGTTGTAGAGGAGTTAATTGAGGTAGGTGGGAGGGTGGAGGTGGTTGGGAGGGGAGGAGAGAGAAAATTTTTGAAATTGGATGTGGAGGAGAGAGAAAGGAGAGTGAAAGAGAGAAATTAAGAGAGGGATGGGTGGGGAATCTCTCCCCTAGGGTTTCTCACCCAAATAATGGAATCTCTCCACTAGATAAGAAGTTTGAACTCTCAAAATGGCAAGTTTTTCATTCATTGATTCATTAGTTCCAAATGAAGGGAATGGGGCCCTATATATAGGCAACCCACATTTTACAATAAGACCCTGACAAAAGACTCAATGACAAATAACCGAGGGGGTAGGGGGGCTCTTGGGCCAAGCCCAATGAAATGGGCCCAATAGCTAACTAAACAACATAATGACACTCAAACTTAGGAAAATAAACACAAGACCTAGGGACATGACTCAAGAAAATGAAAATTACATCAAATGACTCAAATAGAAAGCACAAAAAGGATAATTGGGCCTTTATGGAGAGAGGCCCGAACTCAAATGGTGCCGGAGTGTGAGGAAGACCTGAGCCAAAGGGAGTCATGGGTGATGCCTCCATCACTTGGAATGTATGTTGTCCACTGTGTGGGTTAGTTGTCCCGATGCTTAAAGCTCGGATGATTTCTTGCGCTCATATGCCTGTTCCTAAAGGAACGGAGGCAAAAGAGTCCCAATCCTCATTTCTGTGGATTTTTGGGCTCTGTCCTCCTTCCTCCTCGATGACGCCAATGGCGTTAACGCTGTGAAGTCCTTCTATTTCCCGAGTTTCTCAAGCCATTAGGTCATCACAGGAATCAGAGACAGCTATCTCTTGATTTCTTGGACGACCGACGACACAAGGAGATAACCTGTTTCCGGAGGGTTTCAAATGGCCGATGACCTCGATCCCTCAATACACCCTACCTCCCTGTGATTCTTTGGTGTTATTCCAATAAAGCCCCTGGCTCAGCCTCCCATTTGTGTCCTTAAACCTACCCCAATCTGAATCTGGGCTTCAAAACCCTTAGAACAGAGCTCCGTAGAAACCCTGAAAGCTTCCCGGCACCCCTACCTTCCCGGTGTGGAATGTTCCTGGCGCGGTGAATAGTTCCCGGCGCGGAAGTTTGGGCGCCAAGAACCTGGCTCGCCGAGAAGCCCACTCCAGCTATGCCGAGAACCCACCTCCATGCGGCCGAGAAGCCCTTCTACACTCATGCTGACCTTCCCGGCGCGAAACCTTCCCGGCACCGTGAACAGCTCCCCGCGCGATGGTTTGCACGCCGAGAACCCCTTTACGCCGAGAGCCCCTTTTCATATGAAAGCTGCGCCGAGAACTTCCATCTACACCTCATTCTAACTTCTGATCACTCCATTGTACCCGTCTCAGGGATATCCAGAGGTCATCATGTACACCTCAGGAGATAAATTAATGAGGAATGGCCTTCCCTACATTACATTGTCCCGAATCAGATCTGTCTGTAACCCTATGAACCTAAGGAGCTCTGCCACTGCATGTGCTCCGATGGTTTCCAAGGGAATATCAACCGGTGCTACGAATGCAAGCAGTGTTCCCGGGCCTAGTGCCCTTCTCTCTCGGCCTTCATCCCGACATCCCGTGGATGATGGTCTATCTCTCCTTGGCATGATCCAAGATA
Organism: Amorphophallus konjac; assembly: GCA_022559845.1. Classification (NCBI taxonomy): domain Eukaryota; kingdom Viridiplantae; phylum Streptophyta; class Magnoliopsida; order Alismatales; family Araceae; genus Amorphophallus; species Amorphophallus konjac. The sequence goes on along the minus strand of CM040118.1, from coordinate 97,186,142 downwards.
AGGGATATGCTGTCGAAATTCACCCACATCACACCGAGTGACAACGGTATTTTCGCCTAACCCCACTGGCCCACGGAGTTCTGCCACTACATGTCCTCCGATGGTCCTTTGAAGGGGGATATCAGCAAAACATCGCACCGGCATATGGTGTATCATGGTACATCGGTCCCTCTTCGGATTTCGGGTCAAATATACCCGATCTTTCACGGATTCCATCCTGCCGCTGCATGGATGGTCTCCTATTCCCACTCGGCATTGTCCAAGATAGTGGGGATATGATGCCCGATTTAATTCATTAAACTCAACAAGTCTACCACTTGCTCGTTCATTTTTCTATAGCATGAAAACTTTATTACGCACATTAATATTTCTGATCACCCTCCGAGGCCTCCTGTCTTTGGCGTTTAATCAAGGGTTGTCCTTCTTAGAAGGGCGTAATTAACGCCATAGCCTTTACGGTATGGCGGACTTCCGGTCCCGACCCGAATCTCACAATCGACTGACCAAGTCAGGTCGAGCGCATAATAAACTGTCACCCCAGTGACTGGCACGCCTAATAATCAATGAATGCAAAAAGATAAATAATCAATATATATAAACAAAATACATAAATTATAAATCGGATAAAATCCATCCCCACAACGGTCAAGCATATGAAGTATTTTTCACCCTTGTGAACTATTCTTCAGACTTGCTGAAAGGGTTGACTGCTTTGACTCTGATTAAGCTCGTATTGACTCCTTCTCATGAGATGGTGTTGAAATAGTTGTTTGACTGTTGACTTACTTATAGCGACTCTGAGGCATCGCTGCCTTGACAGCGTTGACTCAGAAGCTTGAGTGCTTTGCTATGTTGACCATGTTAGGTGCAATGTGATACGTTCTTCAACATTATGATCTCTTTGTCACTTGTAATCTTCATATGACACTTGATTTCCTCATTAGACAGCTTGTTTTGGTCGAACAGTTCACAGTTCCGACATATTTACGACAGAATAAAATTCCGTTAGAAACTATTGATAAATTTCTATCTATTACTATTATTTAGAGATTTTCGACGGAAAAACATCAGTCCCAAATACGTTGAAAATGCCCGACAGAAATGAATTTGGTCGAAAATACGTCGGACTGTCCTAACATAAATCTGACTAAATAGTTATGTCAAAAATGTGTGACGTATTTTCGATTGACAATTATTCCATCGAAACCCAATGAAATAATTTTCCACGCTTCCTAAAATTAAATAATCAAGAGTTTTCGACGGACAAATGATTAGTCAGAAATCTGTTGGAAATATGCGACGTAATAAAATTACGTTGGAAATACGTCGCAACTTTCCGACGTAATTCTGACCATATTCTTTTCTGTCGGAAACTATTGATAAATTTGTTGTCCTTCTTTAGGGCTTTCCGACAAAATTTAATACAGTCGGAAATACGTCAGAACTGTGTGACATATTTTTGACTAAATTTCATTCCATCAAAAAGTTCTGATGTATTTTCGACCGAATTAATATGTCGGAAATAGGTCCGTAATTATAGACGTTTTTCTGACATAATTTTTTCCATCAAAAAGTAAAATAAGTTCTGACGTATGTCCGACGAAATTTTTTTCGTCGAAAAATGCCGTGGTATTTCAAAACTTTCTTGTAGTGTAATTCTCCACGTCAGCAGATTCCAAGCTAGCTAAAGTCCTCTGCAGTAAATAGCATTTCAACAAAGTAGTAGCAACAAATGAAGGTCGAAGCAGCAAAAGAGCATACCTAAGCACTACCTTAAGGCAGTATGTTAGAGCATTAGAAAACTTCTTAGAAACACTAAGTCAAGGTGGACGATGTTGTACTAACTGTTGCCAAGTAAGGTCAATGCTTCAGACAATCCAACTCATCCAACTCCGAATTCCTTAACTTAAATCCAGATCTGATAAGGGAGTTCGAACCTGCAGTGAGTAAATCAGTGACACGTGATCCCAGGCAGCAAATGATGGGCACGTGATTCAAGGTGAATAGTCTAGTAGAAAGGATCTGCCACGTGGAAAGCCTCTCACCTCTAACTGACACATGGAGTCTCGAATCAAAGCATCTTCTAAAATTCCTTTTGCAGGAGTGTTCCCTCCATACGTGGGGACCACACTAATCAGGTCATTAAGAATAAGGAGTTCCGACGACCTTGTTTTATAAAAAGAGTACTTCCTCCTTCGAAATGTGGCCGTGAAGTGAGAGAAGCTACTGCTACAAAGAAAGAGGAAAAGGGAGATCAGAAAGAAGAGATCCAGTGTGTGAGCGGAGGAGAGAAAGAAGAGAGAGTTCTGAGAGGGAGATCGTTAGAAAGAAGAAAGAGTGTTCAGAAAAATAGAGTATCGGAGTTCTTGGAGTGAAGGTGGAGATCTACTGAAGATCAGTCTATGTTCTGACTTATGGATTAAATCCAGAGTCTGTCTGCTTAATTGAGCTCAATTTTGTTGTGTTCTTTCGTTTGTTTTCTTCTTTATTTTCCATTGTTACATTCTGCAAGCTGTGAGGCTCAGCGGCGAGGATTGGTTCCTCGAATAGCAAGCTGTGAGGATCAGCTGTAAGAGGATATGTTCCTCTAGATAGCGAAGCTGTAAGGATCAACAGATAGCAAGGTGTGTTGCTCAGCGGCTGTAGGGATTCATCCCCGAAACTGTGAATCAGCGGTTCACGTTGTTTGTCAGCGGAAAGCCTCACTCAAGTTTGAGTGGGGGATGGACGTAGGTCTGTGTGTAGCAGACCGAACCATCTAAAATATTTGTGCACCGTGGTTTGAGTTTGTGTGTAATTGTCCAACTCCATATATTCTCTCTCCTTCACAGGATGGGTTAGCATTGAGCGCTATATGTTCGATATCGATTTTGCTTGATCTATTTGTTCTGAGATAAGATTTCTTTTCCTCATTGAAGCAGCTTATACAGGCCAGGTGATTGTCTGAGTGCTTAGTAGAGTCTCAGGCTGCATGTGTGTGTGATCTATTGTTTCAGTTCATGGTTTTGAAATCTGCTTAGTATTAGTCTAACATCTGAGTGTCCATCGTTACTTCTGTTTGAGGAAGTACTTTGGTAAATGTGTTCTGCTCTTCCATCTCATAATTCAAGAGTTCGTCAAATTTTAGTTTGGTTTAAATTCTAATTCTGCAAAAGTTTTTTTAAAAGGGATCCAGTCACCCCCCCTCTGGATCTCAGCCGTGCGCTTATCAGCTTGCACCTAAATCTTAATAGCTGCTTCCGTGTGCATCCTTGGATGTTGCCGCTTCCGTGCGTATCCTTCTTATTTCGGGGTCGTCTAGGAGTTTCTCCGTTGACGTGTACCTAATTAACCTCCCCCAAAGCTTCGGGTCTAAGGGAGGTGCTGTCGGATTTTTGCCAGGCAACTTGAAGACTCATAATAAAAGAATGGCAAATTGACAGAACTCAAAATCATTATGAACAGGTCACTGAACCAATAACAGTGAGCTTAAAGCAAGGCAATGGTTGACATAATTTCATAAAACTATTGAAAACAAGGATGAACAAGATCAAAAAAGATGATGAAGTGATGAATGAAATAAAAGGAACATGAATAAGCTTCTCAGATCCAATCAATAACTTCTGCATGAGTATTTGTGCATAATTTGCGTGATTGTCCATGGTCAATTGATGCACCTTGAAACAAAAAAATGATTTCAGAACTGGGCGCCGAGAGTGATGTGACACAACCTCGGACCTAATTTAACAAGCACAACCACAAGGCTATGAAGCCTACGCAAGCGGACCTTCGTATGGCGCACACACTTAACCCGGGGGTAACTCGGGGATGCCGAGTCGAGGAAATGGGACAAGCCCCTTGCTGGTAGAGGGCCAGCAAAGTCTAAGTCAAACCTCCCCTTGAGGTGCGGATATTCAACTCAATGTGTTGGCCTTGGCCGAGGGACGCGGATCACTCACTCACACCCACGGGGGTCGCACAAGTGCGGTGGAGCCTTAAGATCTGGCGCTCTCTTCCTTACCGACGGCGCAATTGGAGAATATTAAATGAACAAGAATAATTGAGAGCAAGGGACGAGTTCTCACCTAGCCGGTTTGAACAAACTGACTCCGGTCGGAGACGGGGGCGAGCGGGGAGGCGAGGGGAAGCACCCGCACGCCGCGTCGATGAAGCTTCAAACCTGTGAGTGTAAATAATATATGAACTACCCCCATGCAAGGGGGGGGATCTCGGAGAAGGGAAGCCAATGAATACACTCAATACGACCTCCACGCAGGGAGGGGCCTTCAGCCGACCAAGCGGGGAGGGGAATTCGAGCTAGAAGTGAAGAGAGAGAAGTCGAAGTCGAATCTGCCCGCTGACTGTGTCTCAGGATAGACTCTCAGGAATTTGGACGCTGTGGTCAGCGCCGAATTTTGTTGCAGACGAAACTACTTGGAGATTCTTCATAGCTGGATCTGGATGATGCTTGAATTTTTTAAATTTCTTCGGGCACCGCTGCTGGTCGGGGTAGGGGCTTGAATAGGATGGCAGACCCTCGGATCTGACAGCTTCAGGTTCCCAACAGCAGGAAGCAAAGGTTGCCACGGTCGCTCCCGAGCTTAGAATCAGGTGCCGCTAGAGTTTTTAGAACCGTTGACGAGTCCTCTTCGAAGCAAGACTGACGGGGATGCCAGATGATGTCGGGGTCGACCGGTAGGCACTGAACACTGAGGAGGGGTCGGTGCAGACTAAGTGGAAGCAGAACCGAGCACCCGAGGGAGAAAATTGATAACATTCAGGTCCGGTCAGAAAATGGGGCCCTGCTTCTTGGAGATGTTAGAAGACTCGTAGTAGATGATTTTTGAAGAAGAACTCTCGATCCGATTCCCAACACGATCATCGTAGTAGAGCTTCCAATCCGGCTTTAGTCTCCTGCCAGGGGGGATCTGTGCAATTGTGGGAGAATGGCTCTCCTGGTCGATCTCAAACTCGGAATGGGACAGGACCACCACCGTTGCGAAGAAGATAGGCAGACGCTTCCGTTGGTATATGGTATGCCACCTGAAGCTCCCAGGGGACAACGGGGTGGCCTCTGCAACCTACTGCCAATCTGCTTCCTGCAACCAGAACTTGAGAGGGTGGAGATAGGTAATGGGGAATGGGGTAGATGGGATGGGAAATGAGGTGGTTGTGTGTAGGGGCAACCCCCAGCTGTGAGGGGGTCTAGGAGGGGGGGTTTCAAGGTGTGGGAAGGGGAGAATGGGGGCTGGAAGGGGGTGTTTGCTATGGGTGAGAGAGGAGCTACGAATTTGGGCTTGGAGGGAGAGGGGAAGGTGAGGGGGGCACAAGTGGGTGGAGGGAAGGTGAGTTTGAATTTTCCTTAATGGAGGGTATTCAATGGTGGTCTTGGGGATGGGAGGGGTTGTGTTGGGGAAGGGAAGGGGTGCTTGGGGAAGTGGGTGGGGTAGTTGGGGGTTGGGAGGTGGAGCTAGGATTGGTGGAAGCTCCCTTGGGACTAGGGGGTGGAGTAATGGGATGTGTGGGGAAGGGGAGTGGCCTTTAATAGGGGTTGGTGGGAGAGTGGTGTTTGGGAAGGGAGGAGAGAGAAAATTTTTAAAATTGGGTGTGGAGGAGAGAGAAAGGGGAGTGAAAGAGAGAGATTAAGAGATGGATGGGTGGGGAATCTCTCCCCTAGGGTCTCTCACCCAAATAATGGAATCTCTCCACCAGATAAGAAGTTTGAACTCTTAAAATGGCAAATTTTTCATTCATTGATTCATTACCTCAAAATGGAGAGAGTGGGGTCCTATTTATAGGGATCCCACAATTTACAATAAGACCCTGACTTTTGACACATTGACTAATAACCAACAAGATAGGGGCGCCCATGGGCCAAACCCAATGAATTGGGCCCAATAGCTAACTAATAAATCTAATGACACTCAAACCTAGGGAAATAAGCACAAGACCTAGGGACATGACTCAAATAAAAGGGAAATTACAATGATATGACTCAAATAAAATAAAGAAACATACATAGGACTCAAAATAAATGACTAGACCATGATGTACGCCTCCGGGGTGACGAGAATGGTCGAGAGTGTCAGGACGGATGGTGATGACCCCATCATACTCCCGGGGTGCGGAGAACTCGACTCCGTCGAGTAAGAGGTGGTACCGCTGACATGTCTTCCGAAAGAAGCCGATTCTTCCACCTAGCGAGGTAGAGCCCGTTCACCTTGCTCCGAGTGATGATTACCTATTCATCCAATATTCTCTCAAGTTGCTTACGTCGGCCTCTCTAGGCTGATGATGCTCACATGGGGAGGGGTGGGTGCTCTCTCAAGGGAGGAAGGGGGCTTGAAATTCTCACTTGGTACCACCGTGGGTCCCTTGTGTGGCACAAGGCTTTCCACATTGAAATTGAAGTTAACTCTGTATCCCTTGAGGAGGCCTAACTTAGTAGTGAGGCTAATGCACCTCAAAACCTGGAAGGGGCTGATCCCACAAAACCTCAATCTTGAGTTGTCTCTATGTGAGAGCCTCTCAGTCCTCACCATCCCGGAATCACCCATTTGGATTTCTTGGTGACGCCATTGAGTCGGTCGGCCTTTTGTAGATTTCATGACTCTTGTTGATGCGCTTGCAAGGTTATCATGCAATTTTGTGAATGCTGTCCTTTTAGTGGTTATGGGTGGACCTGGACAACCATAGATGGACCTATCATGCCATGATGTCATATGGACCTTGATGAACCTTGGTGGGCCGAGGCAACCATATGTGGACTTATCATGCAATGTTGTCATGTAGACTTTGGTGGGCCAGAGCAACCATATGTGAACCTATCATGCAAAGTGGTGATGAATGTCGGGGGACCCGGACATCCGTAGATACTTTTGACATGCTTAAGACCCATGATGAATGAGGGTGGACCAATACATCTAAATATGGACCACTCATGCTTTCTACTTGACATGTGGGTGATATGAATGAATGGACCCAACATAGTGTTCATTCTAAGTGGTGTGGTAAGCCTAGACACATGCATGTTTTTCCTATGGGTGACTTCCATGTGTATAGGTGTGGGAGAACCTTTGAACTCCCATTGGAAAGAGTTGAATGGATCTAAGAAGGTGGTCATCATGGGGTGGAGCACAACCTCATTACCTAGGGATATGTGGCCCAAGGTCATGTCTCCCAAGGTGTAACCCGGGTCTAAAATGGAGTGAATTGGGTCAAACATGGTGAGTTGGTGTAGGGAAAGGTGGGTGGTGGATAAAGTGTTTGGGTCACACGAGTCTCTTGACTCCCATTGGAATGGATCATATGGATCATAAAATGGGTTACCTAGGGGGAGGAACTCCATGTCCTCAAGATCCTCAAAAGGGGCTAAGTCATCCTTCTCCATGATAGTTGGGCCAATGTTCTTGGCAAGTGGGTCGGCCATGAGTCGAGGGCTTGGCTTTCTACCCGAAATAAGAAGCTCTAAATCGAGGAGAAGGTTGGGCTCATCGGGTGTAGGGAGGAATAGAAGGAGGTCGCTAGTGTAGCAACCAATGATGCAAACCGAGGTGATAGACCCTATGCATAGGTGTAGGAGGCTAAGGCTCCTAGGTTGTTCGACCATAGGGGTCAACATGCTAGTCATCTCTAATTGCCATGCTATGCCCTTGAGAAGGTCCTCTAAGGTCTCCACTTGATAGGATGCTTGGATTGTGGTGTGATAGGAGAAGAAGGGCACTATGGGAAGGTCTTGTTCTATGGGAGGGAAAATATGGGCCGGGATCTCTCTAATTGGGCTCTCCTTTAGCCAACTAACAATGGGTTCTCCTAAGATGAGCTCTGCCCCAACTAGAGAGGGTGGTGTAAGGTAAAGACTATCGTGTGAGGTTTCTTCTTCAACTTGGACTTGGGTTTCCTCCAAGGTGGGGGGTGGGTTTGGAGTGCTCACAACTATTGGATCAGGTATGAGTTCTTCTACCAAGGAGGTGAGGGGGTCTTTTGGGGTGATGAGGGTTGGTGTGTGGTGCTCCCGGGGTGGAGGGTAAAGGGAAACTTGGATTGGGATTGGTAGAGTGGGGTTTGGGAGTGGAAGTAGTGGAGGCCTAGGTTGGGGTAGGATTGGGGTTGGAAGTGGAAGGTGGGTTGGGTGACAAGATTTGGGTTGATGGGTTTTGGGGGGTGTACCCTTTTTAGGGGACGATGGAGGGGTAGTGGTGGGGACCAAGGGGAGATGTGGGGTATGGGTTTGGTGAGGGATTGTGGGTTGGGTGGTGGTAGCCGTCATGGGTCTAGGTGGAGGGATGGACACGGGGTCCACTTGGGTTTGAATGGTGGTCCTTATTGGGGAAACAGGGTCGGTTAGGGGTCTCTTCCCCTTGGGATCGACCGGTTGTGAAAGGGGGAAGTGGGGGCCAATTGAGTTTGGATAGTGAGGTTTGCGGAAGGGGGTTTTGGTTGGAGTGTCGGAACCCTTAGGGGATTTGGTGGAGAGGTGGGTGCTTGGTTTATTTGGGCCTTAAGGGAGAGGACTTGGTCGCGAAGTGTAGTTATGATGGTTAAGAAGTGATTTGTTGGGAGTGGTGGGGGAGGAGGCCTAAAGGTGGTATCAAGTTGGTCGGGTGGGGATGGAGGAGTGGTAGTGCACCTCGGGCTAGGGGTGTTTGAGTAGAAGGGGTGGGAATATTTAGGGATGTAGATTTTTCTAAGTTCTTTCTTCATATCATCCCATGAGGAAATGGGTTCTTGTTTCCTAACGTCCCTTAAGCCCACTATGTTCCTCCATTTTTCCTTGGCTTGACCCCGAAATTGCCCCATGGCAACGCGGACTCTTGCGGGTCCATAAACCATAGTTCTCTCAAAGTGTTTTTCCATGGTGTCCTCCCACTTTAGATAGGCACTATAGCATGATCCATCGAAGAGGAGATCCTCAAAAGAGATTATGTCAAATGGAGGGTTGATCGGTCCCTTGTAGGGGGTCGAGTGGGATGAATGTGACCAAAGAGAGGTAGCCATGTTGATGAATGTAAATGTGCCCAAGGACTAGACTTAGTAGAGACAAGTCTAAAACTTGCTTTGATACCACTTGATGTGACACAACCTCGGACCTAATTTAACAAGCACAACCACAAGGCTATGAAGCCTACGCAAGCGGACCTTTGTATGGCCCACACACTTAACCCGGGGGTAACTCGGGGATGCCGAGTCGAGGAAATGGGACAAGCCCCTTGCTGGTAAAGGGCCAGAAAAGTCTAAGTCAAACCTCCCCTTGAGGTGCGGATATTCAACTCAATGTGTTGGCCTTGGCCGAGGGACGCGGATCACTCACTCACACCCACGGGGGTCGCACAAGTGCGGTGGAGCCTTAAGATCTGGCGCTCTCTTCCTTACCGACGGCGCAATTGGAGAATATTAAATGAACAAGAATAATTGAGAGAAAGGGATGAGTTCTCACCTAGCCGGTTTGAAGAAACTGACTCCGGTCGGAGACGGGGGCGAGCGGGGAGGCGAGGGGAAGCACCCGCACGCCGCGTCGATGAAGCTTCAAACCTGTGAGTGTAAATAATACATGAACTACCCCCATGCAAGGGGGGGGGGGGATCTCGGAGAAGAGAAGCCAATGAATACACTCAATACGACCTCCACGCAGGGAGGGGCCTTCAGCCGACCAAGCGGGGAGGGGAATTCGAGCTAGAAGTGAAGAGAGGGAAGGCGAAGCCGAATCTGCCCGCTGACTGTGTCTCAGGATAGACTGTCAGGTATTTGTATGCTGTGGTCAGCCCCAAATTTTGTTGCAGACGAAACCACTTGGAGATTCTTCGTATCTGGATCTGAATGATGCTTGAATTTTGTAAATTTCTTCGGGCACCACTGCTGGTCGGAGTAGGGGCTTGAACAGGGTGGCAGACCCTCGGATCTGACAGCTTCAGGTTCCCAACAGCAGGAAGCAGAGGTTGCCACGGTCGCTCCTGAGCTCAGAATCAGGTGCCGCCAGAGTCGTTGGAACCGTTGATGAGTCCTCTTTGAAGAAAGACTGACGGGGATGCCAGCTGATGTCAGGGTCGACAGGTAGGCTCTGAACACTGAGGAGGGGTCGGTGCAGACTAAGTGGAAGCAGAACCGAGCACCCGAGGGAGAAAATTGATAACTTTCAGGTCCAGTCGCCAAATGGGGCTCTACTTCTTGGAGATGTTAGAAGACTCGTAGTAGAAGATATTTGAAGAATAACTCTTGATCCGATTCCCAACAAGATCATTGCAGCCGAGCTTTCAATCTGGCTCTGGTCTCCTGCCAGGGGGGATCTGCGCAATTGTGGGAGAATGGCTCTCCTGGTCAATCTCGAAATCGGAATGGGATGGGACCACCACCGTTGCGAAGAACACAGGCAGATGCTTCCGTCAGTATATGGTATGCCACCTGAAGCTCCCAAAGTACGACGGGGTGGCCTCTACAACCTACTGCCAATCTGCTGCCTGCAACCAGAACTTGAGAGGGTGGAGATAGGTAATGGGGAATGGGGTAGATGGGAGGGGAAATGAGGTGGTTGTGTGTAGGGGCAACCCCCAGCTGTGAGGGGGTCTAGGAGGGGGGGTTTCAAGGTGTGGGAAGGGGAGAATGGGGGATGGAAGGGGGTGTTTGCTATGGGTGAGAGAGGAGCTGTGAATTTGGGCTTGGAGGGAGAGGGGAAGGTGAGGGGGGCACAAGTGGGTGGAGGGAAGGTGAGTTTGAATTTTCCTTAATGGAGGGTATTCAATGGTGGTCTTGGGGATGGGAGGGGTTGTGTTGGGGAAGGGAAGGGGTGCTTGGGGTAGTGGGAAGGGTGCTTGGGGAAGTGGGTGGGGTAGTTGGGGGTTGGGAGGTGGAGCTAGGATTGGTGGAAGCTCTCTTGGGACTAGGGGGTGGAGTAATGGGATGTGTGGGGAAGGGGAGTGGTCTTTAATAGGGGTAGGTGGGAGAGTGGTGGTTGAGAAGGGAGGAGAGAGAAAATTTTCAAAATTGGGTGTGGTGGAGAGAGAAAGGGGAGTGAAAGAGAGAGATTAAGAGATGGATGGGTGGGGAATCTCTCCCCTAGTGTCTCTCACCCAAATAATGGAATCTCTCCACTAGATAAGAAGTTTGAACTCTCAAAATGGCAAGTTTTTCATTCATTGATTCATTACCTCAAAATGGAGAGAGTGGGGTCCTATTTATAGGGATCCCACAATTTACAATAAGACCCTGACTTTTGACACATTGACTAATAACCAACAAGATAGGGGCGCCCATGGGCCAAACCCAATGAATTGGGCCCAATAGCTAACTAATAAACCTAATGACACTCAAACCTAGGGAAATAAGCACAAGACCTAGGGACATGACTCAAATAAAAGGGAAATTACAATGATATGACTCAAATAAAATAAAGAAACATACATAGGACTCAAAATAAATGACTAGACCATGATGTACGCCTCCGGGGTGATGAGAATGGTCGAGAGTGTCAGGACGGATGGTGATGACCCCATCAGAGAGGGTCGACCCCTCTTTGGGGCAGTTCTGTCTGGGGCCGCCCCTGTACAGAAGTCTGCACAAGGGTCGACCTCTTATCCAAAGGACTGCCCCAAAGAGGGGTCAACCATTGTGCAGACTTCTGTACAGGGGCGGCCCCAGACAGAACTTCCCCAAAGAGGGGTCGACCCTCTCGGCTGCCAGTTCTGAAATCATTTTTTTGTTTCGAGGTGCATCAATTGACCATGGACAATCACGCAAATTATGCACAAATACTCATGCAGAAGTTATTGATTGGATCTGAGAAGCTTATTCATGTTCCTTTTATTTCATTCATTACTTCATCATCTTTTTTGATCTTGTTCATCCTTGTTTTCAATAGTTTTATGAAATTATGTCAACTATTGCCTTGCTTTAAGCTCAATGTTATTGGTTCAGTGACCTGTTCACAATGATTTTGAGTTCCGTCAATTTGCCATTCTTTTATTATCAGTCTTCAAGTTGCCTGGCAAAAATCCGGCAGCACCTCCCTTAGACCCGAAGCTTTGGGGGGGGGGTTAATTGGGTACACGTCCACGGAGAAACTCCTAGACGGCACCGAAATAAGAAGGATATGCACGGAAGCGGCAACATCCAAGGATGCGCACGGAAGCAACTATTAAGATTTAATTGCAAGCTGATAAGCGCTCGGTTGAGATCTAGAGGGGGGGTGACTGGATCCCTTTTAAAAAACTTTTGCGGAATTAGAATTTAAACAAAACTAAAATTTGATGAACTCTTGAATTACGAGATGGAAGAGCAGAACACATTTACCAAAGTACTTCCTCAAATAGAAGTAACGATGGACACTCAGATGTTAGACTAATACTAAGCAGATTTCAAAACCATGAACTGAAACAATAGATCACACACACATGCAGCCTGAGACTCTACTAAGCACTCGGACAATCACCTGGCCTATATAAGCTGCTTCAATGAGGAAAAGAAATCTTATCTCAGAACAAATAGATCAAGCAAAACCGATATCGAACATATAGCGCTCAATGCTAACCCATCATGTGAAGGAGATAGAATGTATGGAGTTGGACAATTACACACAAACTCAAACCACGGTGCACAAATATTTTAGATGGTTCGGTCTACTACACACAGACCTACGTCCATCCCCCACTCAAACTCGAGTGAGGCTTTCCGCTGACAAACAACTTGATCCGCTGATTCACAGCTTCGGGGACGAATCCCTACAGCCGCTGAGCAACACAACTTGCTATCTGTTGAGACTTACAGCTTCGCTATCCAGAGGAACATATCCTCTTACAGCTGATCCTCATAGCTTGCTATTCGAGGGCCTTTTATATAAAAAACAAGAAGTATAGAGGAAAGGAAGAAAGAGAAGAAAATTGCACCTGCATGACATATTTTGTAGATTGTTCTATCAGATTGCATAAACATGTTAAGGATTTTATCGACTTGTGCATGATAATCCTCCATATATAGCAGATCTGCATGATAACCCCTTGGGGTTTCCTTGAAAGTCATCAAACTTTGCACATGTATATCAGATCATTTCAGATTTGCACCGAGTTGCATGAATAGTGGCATATTTGCCCTTTCACTACTCTTTCATAAATGGGTATCACATTGGCATCCTTATGCATGCTTGGATTCCTATATGCATTGCTTCATACGTGCAATCAAAGCGTCATGCACGTTTTAAATGCTGAACGTCTGCTTGACATGATTCCTCTGGTATATTAAATGGTAAGCAATGGAAACTTGGATCGTGTCCGGATGAAAATTCTCATTATGCGTGAGTGAAACACTCCGCCTTGTACCGAGGAGTACTCTGCATAAATCTGTGAAGAAACTCTTGCACGATCATCAAAATGTGCATTATCGCATTTCATGCCATTCCAAAAGGAAGAAGGAATAAATAATTGCTCATTGGTTGGAAGGAAGTCGACTTGGGCTGGCCCAAACTCGACTTGCTCATGATTCCTGCAGTAGAAGCCTGTTGCCAGCATGGAGCAAGTCGACTTGGGATGGCCCCAAGTCGACTTGCCCATGTCTCCAGTAGCAGGAATCTGTTGCTGGCTTGGAGCAAAGTCGACTTGGGCTGGCCCTAAGTCACCTTGCCCAGCCTGCCGACTCCTCACAGTAGTAGGCTTTTCTCCCTGCCCTTCCGTCCTTATACATACATGTGCATTGTGCTTACCTTGCCCATATGCATGAAGAAAGTAAATATATACAACAAGATAAACAAATTGAAGAGAAAGAGAATGAATGAAACAAAAGATGGATAAAAAAATGATGAAATTGAATTTCCATGAAACCCAAGCAAAGTGGGATGAATAGGATTAAAAAAACCAAGAAAAGCTAAGAAAGAAGAATTTGTATGTGCATGATATCCCCTGCATAGAAGGAATTCTTTGTGTATGATTTTTACATTCACATGCATATTCCTAGAATTGCATACATATGCACGAACCCCTTTTAAACTGGCATGTGCTTCTTCACATATGCTTGATCTCATGAATGAATTCTCAATATCAAACAAAGCCTAATACGCATCTTCATTCCATGTTTTGTATTTGCACATGACTTTTATGAAAATCGCATGTACCTGCATATTTAAATAGCATGTGTTTCTTTTGAGCCCTTCCTTTTAAAACAAAAAAAAACCAAAATTGCATTTGCTACTGGCTTCGGTCGACCGAACTCAAGCTTTGGTCGACGGACCAGAGACTGAGTCGACGCAGCGCTTGGCTGTGTCGACCCAGCCGGCAGGCCTCCTTGCCCTGGGAAGATCGATCGACCGAAATCCCCTTTTCAACAAAAAAAAGAAGAAGAAGAGACAGCGACAAAGCAATAAAGAGCTGAAGTGGTAGGGTGGGGTTATGGGGATGAGATTTATTTTATTAAATTCTTTATGTTTATTTATTTGATTTATTTATTAAGGGCTTTATTTTAGCGTAGGGTGTGCCAATCACATGTGTGACAAATTTATTGTGCGCTCGATCTGACTTGGTCAGACGAATGTGAAGTCTGTGTCGAGATCGGAAGTCCGTCATACCATAAAGCTATGATGTTAATTACATCCTCTGGGAAGGAGGAAAATCCTTGATTAATTGCTAAGCTAAAGAACCGCCGGGGCTGGAACAAATGCAAAAACTTACGTAGATTGAAGGACACGATCTGCACACACATTCAAGCATGTAAATGCAATCGTATTATTAACCCGACCTCCGGTATGCGGTGGAGAACATAGGTCCGAAGACCACCATCACGCGTAGTGAGAGCTTCCAATCAGACCTAATCTGATTTTTTGCAAATCACCATTTGATATACTGGGAAGCCGAGACAAAGGTAGGCATATCGAAGATGATAAATGCATATATCCATATATGTGTATATAAGTATAAATGCATAAGCAAGCTTGGAGACAACAAACCCAAGAGAGAATTATAAATGCAATCATCACCATTCTCATTACTCATTCACGGGATGACCATGTTCATTATTAATTAGCGGGCCGATGACGACCCTCAACTCCTAAGTAGAAAGCCAAGAAGGAGAAGAAGACTGAAACAGGCAGTTGACACCTGAGACTTATAGTTGACTCTGTGGCAGGTACGGTGATGAGGAAGGACATAGAAGTAGGATTGCATGCTAATCCAGCGTGGGGAAGAAGAGAGCTTAATTCGGCGCGGTGGTGTATATGGGGTTCTATTCCAGTGTGGGGCATAAGATAGCTTAATCTGGCATGGTGGTGTATATGGGGTTCTATTCTGGCATGGGGCAGAAGAGGGCTTAATCTGGCGCGGGGCAGGAAGGGCGCACTGGATTAGGCCTCACTCCATTTCAATGGGATTTGGGAATTCTGGGTTTTGAGAGAGAGGTTAACCCGGCGCGTCGGTTTGGGCGTCGGATTTGGCCACGCCGTATTAGGCGATGAGTTCTTCTGAAATCTGCTAGATCAGAGCAAACCTTCTTCCAACAGAGCTTTGTGGCTCAATTCAAACTTGTTAATCACAATTTTTTTTATTAAGATAGGAGTTGATTCATTCAGTTCTGTGCGAGGTTCATACTCAAGCACAAATTGTCCTAGTTCGAGGCAGATCAGCCAAGTGTTTGTTGATAGAGTCATGATAGCTTAATTGTTCCTTAATCATTAACAAGATTAACATACAAGTTTGAGAGAAAAAATGGGCAGGACCTCCCCATCCCCATATCCTGGAGGGTCACAGGGGAAAAGTAGAGACTCACCCACCGGATGCCCGGGGTGAACTCCTAAATGCCGGGAGGCCAACACGGTGACCAGCGAACCCAAACGGACGGAAACCCCGAGGGCTTGCCTACGAGGGGCACCGATGCTCCGTGGGTTATCAAGAGATCCAAAGAATGGCTCAGATAGATTAGAGACCCCGAGGGTGAGCCCATGAGGATTCCATAAACCCATGGCCACCACGATTCCCCAGGGAACGTGGATTTGGTTTAATGTTGGATTGACAGATCTGTTTGTGTTCGCCCTGGTGACCCTTTAGATCCCACGTCACGAGGATGGGCCCTGTGGGCTTTTGGCGATTCAGGAGAAAGCTAGCGACAGAACATCTGACGAGGAATGTTCCCCCTCCCCGGTTGGCAAATCGAGATTAGTGTGAGAATGATGATGCTCATAGTAAGGCCTTTATATCACCCATATAACAGAGAAGGGGGAAAAGGGTTATATAGACAGACCCTCACCCGACCCCTCTTAGGGTAGATAAACACGATAATAAGCCATCCGATAGTCAGTAAATTGATAATAAATTGAACGTGGGGAAATTAATTGGTCAGCATTTGGGGGAGGTTGATTATGAACACACAGGTTGCGGTGCTTACAAAGAGGGACAGCATACATGCATGGTTGTAAGAGGCAAATGCTCGAACAGTTAATAAGTACCATATATTAGGACACTTATGATATTTAAAACACGATACTCGAACTGTGGGAGCGGCTATACCTCGCACAGCTCATGATCATGAGTGGGGAGTGATGAGGGAGCCAGCTCCAACATTGAGCAACAAAGCCTACATGACCCTGAAAGATGGGATAAGCGCAGACCATTCAATGTGATCGACCACCGAAGAGACCCCGGGGAGGAGGATGGTTTTTATATAGCCCTTGGATGACCCAAGGCATATCTCTTGTCAAGGGATAGAATCAAACGGCGATACACGGGTAATATTAAGAGAAAATGCGGCAGAGAAGAAGGGGAACACCAAGGTATGTAGAGGCACTCACACCCAAAATGCCATTCGATTGCATACGAAAAGTAAAAACAACATATACATGAACCTGGTCCGGTGTTGTCGCTCGGCTAGAGGCAATAGAGGCAACAATCATAAGGAGAAGAGATCAAAGAGAAGGATGGGACCCTAGGCTCATATCATCATCCCTTTACATGATAAATCGTCGAAGACTTGGGGAAGAGAAGAGACGGGAAGGCACTCATGCTATCATGAACCCACCACTGCTTCTCCAGGCGAAAATAGAGTATCGAAAACCAGGCCCTTTCTCTTCTCTCTTGATGGGCTTTCTTCTGCATAAGGTCGGGACGGCGGCTGCTCTGGGGGCTATCTCACACGGGTAGGTTTCTTCTTCTCCAAACCTATTCAAAAAACAATCCTCTCTCCTTTTTTTCTTTAGATTGGCCCCTTATGTGGAGCTATAACCGTTGGGCTTTAATCAGGCGTGGCGGCTAGTAGGGCCAGATATGGCCGCGCCAGAATCAGGGGCACCGGGTGAAGGCAAGCGCGCCGATATTGGCGGTGTTGGGTGAAGGTGAGTGTACCGGATTTGGCGACGCTGGGTGAAGGCGAGCGCGCCGGATTTGCCGACGTCGGGTGGGGCTGAGCGTGCCGTTTTAACACTTCTCTTTGACTTTTATTCAAATCGAGTCCGTTTGTGAATTTCAGACCAGCTTCAGGGGCTGTCTTGAGCCTGTATTACTTTGACCTTGCTAGATTATCATGAGAAAATACCTTGCAGGCCATCGGACCCTTGAATAATAACTTCCGGCATGAGCCAAACCCTCAATTCGGCCACCCGGGTTTTTCGCTGACATGACCCTCGGAACGGTGATCGGTGCTACCAGGTCTGCTCTGTGCGTATGCGTGGCATTCTCGTCAACTGGGTGACCACTCGGAGCAGTTTCGTCTTGACTAGGTAGCTTTTCGGCCGCTTACGGACCTTTCCGGTAAGAAGATGTACCCGATTTGGATTACTCGGGTTTTCAGCTGACATGGCCATCGGCACTTTGTTCTGAGGAGCCAGGGGCGTTCCTTCACCTCGGGAGGGTTCCTTATTAGGTGGCGGACCACCAGGTATATTCTCATCCTGATCGGATGAAGGATGGGGTTTGTTTGGCACGATCGAGTCGATGCCAGTTTGTTGGGTAGGCCATACGGTATTGACGGTTTGTTGTAGACTTCTTCCGGACGTCCCGAGGTAATGAGTTATGGAGTCCCTGATGCTCCTGTCTGGTAACTCGAGGCTTCAGTAATCTGAGAGGACCCTTCTTTGTTGATTTTCTTCAACTTTTGCACATCAGCAGGCCGCATTCTTCCGTCGTTCAGGCATGTTTTCAATCTGATTATATTTTAGATGCCAACAAATGCCCCCCAGCCGTAGGTGTCGCAAGTGAGGAACGAGCGACCCGGGATCGGTGGATGTGCCCTGATTGAGCATATTCAAAATTTTGATCTGCACGATTCATTGATTTGGTATAACTGTAGTGTCGTTAAAGCGGTCTGGGTTGTTCAAAGCCATAAAATGGCGTGGCTCCATAATGACCTTAAAGCGGCGTGAAGGTACCATCACGGCCATATAACAGCACGGCCTTGCCGAATGTCGTAAAACGATGTAGGAGGCTTTAAAACGGCGTGGCCGCTCGAACGCTTTAATCCGACGCGCTAAATGTTAAACCGACGTGGGAGGGTGCTAAAACGGCGCGCCCTCTCCCACGCCAGATTAAGCCATTCGAGCACCCCCCCTATATAATGCCCGTTTATCCTCTCTCTTCTCATTTCCTTCAAAACCAAAACCCTAGCTCACCCCCTCCTCTCCCTTCTGCTCACGGCGGCGAGCTCCTCCTTTGGGTTTGCGACGACGGTGGTGGCTGTGGCTATTGGTTAGGGCGGGAGGTTGTTTACATTGATTTGGGCCTTCAATACCCCTTCTTTCCAGGCCCCGGGAGGCGTCTAGTAGGCTAGCCCTCGAAGCTAAACTTCTAGGTGTCCTATTCGGCCTCGGTGTGACACCCACGGCCTAGTTTAGGGACTGTCTCTTAATGGACGTGTTTCCACTTTCTTCTGGCAAGCTCCCTGGCTAGGGGAGACTCTGCCAAAATTTCATCAGAATCTTGCTTGAAAAGTAGTCCTCCAATCTTCTGTTGTTTTCTTTTCTTGTTTTGTTTTTGGATGCAGACACCATGGCATCTGACTCTCCCTCCTCTTCCCATGCTGTGGTGACTTAGGGAGATGTTCATTCTTTGAATAGAGGCCACGATCGGCTGGCTATAGTCACCGAGTCTTCTGATTAAGATACTGACACAGTGGACACTGGCCGCTTGTTAATTATCGGTAGTGATTCTTTCAAATATGAACCCCGCGAAGGCTACAGAATGGACCATCCCAAAGATAAGCACTTGATTTCTTTTATAAGGTGATTCAATCTTCAAGGAAAGTGGGATCCCTTCCTTGCTCAAAAGGCCGAGTAGGCAACTCTTTCTGAACGGGACAGCTTGACGGATTTTGTCATGCGGGGGAGACCTATATATCTACCAGGTGAGCTCCGGAAGTGGGGTTTCGTGCTTGGATTGCAAGAGCTGACACCGCATGATGGGCTACTGACACGAGCCCCTGAGTTTATTGCAGCTTGGTGGAATGAATTTACAGGTCACGTAGACCGAGAGAAGACCTCCTTTGGCTTATTTTTAGCCCCGTTGAAATGGGGATACAAGGAGGAGCTGTTCTTACTGGACTGTTTGGCGGTGCACTTTAAGCATCAGATTGATGTGGGCTGGTTTGCTGATATGAAGGCCGCTGACGCTCACACTTTCAGGTCAGGAGCTGTGGAGTTCACTGACTATGTCTTGCAGCACTATGCCCTGATTTTGATCAATGCCAGAGTGTAGCATAGTGTATATGCTTCAAGGTATCGATATCCGATCTCCAAAGGCCTCTGCTGCGGCATGATTGAGGTGTTTTGTCAAGAGTACAACACCTTTTATACCTCAGAAGGAGAAACATCTTTGGACCTTTGGCGTCTTTCCCAATTGAGCGGTCTCCCGATTGACGGTGAGCCGTATGAAGAAGCATGTTGGCCGGATTGGCTAAAAGATCAGACCGACGATAAGGGGCGATATCAGACTGGGTTCGCCTACCGATATCTGATGAAGGCATATCATACTCTGTGCCATTCCTCGTACTATACCCGAGAAGCTCCCAAGCCTGGCGAGAAGAGACGCATGAGGGTAGGTACCTGGCTTCAGTATTTCTTCAGAGGGGAGTGAAAATATGAAGATTTTACTTCAGTGGCGCCAGCTCCTGTTTAGCGAAAGAAGAGAGTTCGGCGGCACGCGGCTTTCCCTCGTTCACTAAAGGAAGGACAGAGAGGGAGACCCAACCCCACTGGTGTCGATGCAGTCACCCATTGTGCTGCTTACTTGACATACTAGATTTGTTCCTTCGCTCTCACACAAGGCGATGAGAGCGCGATCAGGGCCGAGGCCATTTACCCTACTTGTCAGATGGCATGGGGCACAAAGCTTTAACTTTGCTCGGTCGCTTTATGCTTGATATATAAAATGTTGGGGGACCGTCATCGATCACGTCTCCCCAGAAATTTGTGGACGATTGGTCCGCTTCACTTCTTCAATGCCTGGATATGTACATTGTTCCCAGAAGCTGCTCCTCGGGCACTCCAGTCGCCACTTTTGGTCCCGAGAATGATAGAATTTGCAAATGTCGAGCCGACCCTGACATCGGACCAACTCTTTGCTATCTGGGAGAAATTGACCAAGGTTCTGATAGATTCCCCTGGTATTCTACATTTTTGAAGCTTGGCTGCTCATTCAAATCCGTTAGTGAACAAGATGCAGGAGTGCCACCTCCACGAAATGGAACAATATATTCATCCCATCTCCGGTGCCAAGTGTACAAGGCCGATTCTGGAGCCAGAACTAGTTCACTGGGCATTGTCGATAAGGCCAAGCGTCTTGGTTTTTCGCAAGAGCGGGACTTTGTGGCTGGAGCCCTATTATCCATTCTGATTCAATCGGAATTTTGGTTATGATCAACAAATTCTGCCTTGTTCCACACAGTTTGCATTGTCGAACAGAGTTCGGGCCGGCCAAACAATAGCGGATGAAGCCCGCATTTGGTGGGATTACTTTCATCGTCGAGAGGCGATTTCATTCAGAGTTCCAGCTTCTGCACGCTTTACCCGGGTGACCCCAGAATACATCAAATGGTGGAATGCGCGCACAGGCTTTTATAGGAGCTTGAGAAGCGAATGTTGTGCCGTTGCCGAATGCCGATTCTTGGACTCTCAGCCAGTGCCAGCTCTGGATGTTGACCCAACTTATCAGAAGAAATTGAAATTCCAGATGAATGTTGAAGTGACGGCTTATCTGGAGGCTAATAAGACCGTCAAGTAGTGCTCATCCAAGACCAAGCCAAAACTGCCGGAGATCAGCAAAGATAGCTTCATGAAGGTGTTTCAGGGCTTATTCCGCGTGAGCGGTGAACGATTAGTTCTTCAGCAGGTCCCTTTGCCAGTGGAGGAGCCTCTACCCTCTACGGCCTCCTAGCGCATTGTTAGTAAGGAGATAAGTGCACGGTGGGATCCAGAGGGGGGGGTGAATGGATCCAACTTAAGATTATAGCCCGATTTTCAGATTTCTAACAATGAAATCCTAAAATGAAATGTAACTGAAATAAACTACAAGTGAAAAAGAGCAGAAGACTCACCGCGTCGAAGCTCACAGATGACTAACAAGTCTCAGGGAACCTAACACGAACACTTTGCACTCGGTGAGTATATCCCAGGTATAAGCAGACAACAGATAGAGCGTTCAGTTCGAGCCACAATCAAACATGTGATGAGTGCTTGATGTAAATAGATACAATCCCTAGCATACACTCATTCAAGCGAATCATATATCAAACATACTAACTCATGCTGAAAGAAATACTATATCAAATGAAAGATCGAAGCAACTCAATCATCAATCACTTTGCGCTCAATGAACTTTTACCACGGGAAACACTCAGAAGCAAATGCTTCTACTAAACACCCAGTCAGCCACTTAATTGCTATGACTAATTCAACAGATGTCACAGGAAAAAACTTGTAATGATAACCATGCAACCAACCTGTGAAGGGGAAAGATGATATGGAAAATGTGCGCAAAGGCAAACCACGGTGGACAAGATTTTTAGATGGTTCGGTCTGCTACCCACAGACTTTCATCCATCCCCCACTCAAACCTGAGTGAGGCTTCTCTTGCTCAATCAAGACGCAGACTCAGTCTGCAAACATCCGCTGCCAAACAACTTAAAATCGAGGGACACAAATCCCTCTTACCTGATCTTGCTACCCACAAGATCAAACCCCACTGCTACCCGCAGTGACCAGAGAATAGATCTATAGTGCCCCAATATTTATATAAGTAATTTTTGGGTTATTTAATAATTTTCTAGAATTTATAAAGGCCTAGATAAATTAATAAATGGATTATTGGATTAATAAGTTATTATAAGGCCCAATTGTGTTAAAATAAACTTAGCGTATCTAAATATGATCCAAAAGGGTTAAGGACCAAGCCCATTAAGTTTGGCCCATATTCTAGAAGGTTATTTAGCCTATCCACAAATTTTAAAGATAAATACTATTTTATATAGATAATTAGAAGGATAAATGAATAAAAGAGTTTTAATAAATTGAAACTCTATACACGTTTGATGTAACGGTCTATCGGGCGACCGCTACAGCTATATAACGCACTAGACCTGATGCGTTACACCTCTGTCAGTTCCGTGAGTGGAAGAACGAGTAAAAAGATTGGATCTTTGGGATCCTATCTACAAGAGACCTAATTAGGAGAATATGTAAGGTTACTAGGACTCTTAGGGATCAGGTTTTGGCAACCTAAGGACTCTAGAATCGATCTAATCCTCAAACCCTAGCTAAATCTCTATAAATAGAACCCAGTTCTGAACTGAATGACCCTTACTTTTGGCTCGTGAAGAATCAAGGTAAGGAGATATAATTTCGGATAAGTTCTTTATAACCTTTTGTTTATAATACATTAGACTAATAGCTCTCCAAATTTCGTGCTAGGAGATCAACCAACCAAGGAGATTGAAGCTTCCAAAGTTGCTGGTCGGACCTTAGCAACCCAGGAAACTGAACGCAAGACCCCTGAAGATCAAGAGATTAGGATGTCTAAACGAGGTAATTAGAGTTCTGTTATTTAGAACTTTTCGTTCACTTTAGTTTTATCTTCTTACCCTAAAAATTTCACATCCTTAGGTCAAGAGGCTGAGGAGCTAGAGCAGCGAGAAGTTGCTGGAAACTCACTGGAAAGGGAGAACTAGAGCACGTTTTTCAGGCTTAAATTAAAAGTTTAAAGCCTAGTTAAGCGGTAGGTTATCTCATGATTGGCAAAAACATCTTGTTACTGATAAAAACCCTCTGATTGTGCTTGATTTCATGCACTATAGATTATGGATTTCATGTTTTAGTGGGTTCATGCATACATACATATCCTTAGCCCTAATCAAAGTTCAAAAATATTATCTTGTCAATTCACTGCAACCTATGCATCTAGATGACCTTTACTTCGTTTTGTCATGATTGGGGCAGTTAAATCTTTTCAAAACATGACATGGTTTCAAATCATAGTCTTTTAATTTCTTTATATTATTCGCAGGGACTCTGACGCATCATACTTAGACCGTCACAAATGGTAACGGTCTTCCGATAAGCCGTCACACCCTCTGTTGCAATTTAATTCCTCTATTGTCTCTGACGCACCATAACAGGAGCGTTACACTACTGTAACGGCCCCTCGATAAACTGTCACAGGTATTGTGACGCGCTCTTGTTAGACCGTCAGACCCCTGTGTTCTGTCAGCCCGAGGCAGAATGGTAACCAGTTAAGTTTACTTATAAATAAGCTTAGATAGCTAAGTTTTGACCTGCTATCATGACTTTAAGTTTATTTTCTGATTCATAATAGAAATTGTATGATTACAAGCATCTTAAGTTATTTTAAGTTATGTTAATTTCATGTGCCAAAATTCTATAGTCTTGTATTTTAAATCATGGATTTTCAATGATGTATTGACGGAATTTTATCTTGGTTTCACGTTGCTACACATTCTCTCTCTACCAACAGAGTCATTTTCTCTAAGTACATGGCATATATTCCGGTATATGGCCATTAGTTTACACTTTGCACTATAGGAATATTATTCTTGAACATGAGGACCTCTCTATTGGATATTCCTTCCAATGGACTAGGAAATCTTATTTCAAGGCCTTCGTAATACTCCGTGAGCCTGGGATTCCCACTAGGACGCCGAGTTTGTTGTACCATTAAAACCCAATTGATTAGACAACACTATTGATGTTTTCTGGTTCTAGCGATGTAACGGATCTATATTGGACCGTCAGGCCCATGTAACGACCCGATATACAACCGTCACATTTAACTGGGTCCAATTATTGTTTCTGGATTCAGTCATTCTAACGGATCAAGGCTCGACCGTCACGTGAACGTAACGGCCCAGTATAAGACCGTCATAATGTTTGAGTGCTTTAACCCAAGGTTTGACCCACGGGTTGATTTTTTAAGGTTCCTAGATGGATTAATAATGGTCTAGGACTTACCAAATTGAGTCAAGATACCTAATTTAATTTATGAAAAATAAGGAATGTACCGTTATGCTGCCGAATTATTTCCATGAGCATAACATAGTATAAGTCATTCTTGATCTCTCATATTCTAAATTGAAGTGTTCATTCATTGATTATTGTTATCATGAACTTATTAAACTTATTACATTCTTGGCCATACTTTATTGTTACATGCGTGGAAGTAGCTTGATTTATACTTGAAGATGTGATCGAGCACTGATTGTGTTCAAGGGCTCTATGCTAGTCCCCTCGGCTGATTGTCGGAAACATACTATTATAAACCATGGGGTATGATGCTACTGGCGTCGCATTGCGCTAGGCGTACTTTCTTTAAAAGTAAGTGAAAATCCACGGCACAACATGACATTCTTGTACATATTCCACAGAAATTCACGAAGTACTTGCTCATAAGCAAGAGATACTAGAGTGATGATTATGTGACTTGCTAGTACATTCTCGATACATTCTCATTTATGAAAGGCCAATATCATATTCTTGTTACGTTCTTGCTAGTTCATTCTTGCTCCCATTCTATCTTACATGATTGTTTTGTTACTTTGGTTACTCGCGTGATTGATCACATTTCGCATGATTTTACCTAAATTCCTTAGAGCTAAAATGCTAATTACTTTAATAGTGCTATTCATGTTGATGCGAAGATACCTACTGGGCAAGTGTGCTCATTACCTATTTCTAATCTTTTTAAGGAGATGGAAGTGAATCGAATTCGGATTCGGGTTATACAAGTAGTGGGTCCGAGAGCGAATGAGAACCATATCAAAATGAGAGTGAAGACTTAGGAAGTCAATCTTGTTTAGATCGAGTCTTTGTAATTTTTCCTTTTCTTGAGTCTGATGGATTAGAGATGGTTGAAGAGTTATTGTAAAAGAATGTTTTGATCATGAATAAAGTTGGAGTTTGATTAATTATTATGCGATTGCATTCTTATGTGTGATTGCCTTGCGCTCTGATCATTCTTGCTTGCAAGAGGCTTACCATGTCGGTTGTTCGCGTTCCTCAAGCGAGTCTTCCGCTGTCATAAAGGCTCGGGGCGTGACAGTTATGTTGGTATCAGAGCCTAAGTCTCAGGACTTAGGGAGAAGAATTATGTCATAGGATAAGTCCAAGGTTTAAGGACCTCTACCTATAAACTAAGGAAGAAATTTCCATACTCATGAGAGTATTGGGTAGAGCCCGGGATAAGATAGTTAACTAGCTTTAAGATTGATTTTCTTCCAATTTCACGAGAAATAACAAATTGTTATATTTCTCTCAGGTACCTTATTATTACCATGGCTCATCACGTAGATTGGAATGGCATGTAACAAACGGTTGCCGACCTTACTCAGGCATTACAAACCATGGCGCAAGCTGGCGCAGGGGCAAGGGCTGGCGATTTACATCATGATTTCTGGAGTTTAAACCCTCCGCGTTTCTATGGTTTTTCCAATCCAGACAAAGCAGAGAACTAGATTGACGAAATGAACCATATATTTGATGTCATCCAATGCACCGATCAAGAGAAGGTGCGTCTTGCAACTTTTCAACTCCACAAGGATGCTCGTACATGGTGGAAGTTGGTTCCGGCACCTCCAGCCGATGCACCTCATACGTGGGATGGTTTTCTAGCATTATTCCGTGCCAAGTATTTCTCTGAGCATGTGAATGAAAGAAAGGCTATGGAGTTCACCTCTCTTCGATAGGGAATGCTGACAGTGGCTGAATATGAACTACAATTCTCAAGGCTAGCACCTTATGCACCACATCTAATCAGTACCGATCTTTTAAAGGCAAATTAGTTTATGGACGGGTTACGTCCCGATTTTATTCAACAGCTCGGGACCCAAAACATCCGTACTTTTGCGGAAATGGTTCAGCGGGCATACTTATGTGAAAGGACCTTAGAAAAGGTCGAGAAATTGAAAGGGAAAGGAGAAGAGTCCAGCCGACGCTCAGATCGGCGTTATAAGAAAGAGAAATTCAGCATCACGGAGCCTCACAGAAGCCGTGATAATAAGAAGCGATCCTGGAGTGGAACGGTGGAAGTTCCCAGAAGAATAAAAAGATTAAGGAGGAGGAGCAGGTCGCCACGGCTTGCACATTTTGCAAAAAGTTCGGCCATTCGGCTGAAGAGTGTTGGAAGCGCCTCGGCGCTTGTTTACGTTGTGGAAACATGGAGCATCGCATGCCGGATTGCCCCCTTATGAAGAACCAGTCATCTGGTGGAGGATGCAGGAGGCAAGCTCACCTCAATGCTGTTCTAGAAGAAGAGGAAGCGCCCAGGGATGGTGGGCTTATGGAAGGTACTCTTCAAATTTGTTCCCGTCCTGCATTTGCGCTATTTGATACTGGTGCCTCTCATTCTTTTATCTCCACTACTTTTGCAAAAACATTACCAATTGCATCAGTTCCCCTACCTTCAGATCTTTCTATTACCACACCCTTAGGTTCTGGAACAAAGCTTACCGACTATTATCCTGATAGCAAAGTGATAGTAGAAGGTCATAATCTCCCCACAAACTAAGTATGCCTTGACATGAAAGGTTATGATGCCATTTTAGGGGTAGATTATCTTGTAGATCATGATGCTTATATTAATTATAGAAACATGATTATATCCTTCTGAAAACCCGGTTTTCCAAGATTCTCTTTTCTTGGCATCAAATACAAGAAACACCCCACTATCATATCCTCACTTCACGCTTGCAAACTTATCTCGCAAGGATGTGAAGCTTTTCTTGCTTCTGTCATTATTACGGAGTCTAAGAAAATTATCATAGCAGACATCCCTATTGTAAATGAGTTCCCAGATGTATTCCCATCAGAATTACCCAGTTTACCACCCGAAAGGGAAGTGAACTTCACTATTGAACTCATTCCAGGAGCAGCACCTGTTTCTGTAGCCCCTTACAGGATGTCCCCCACAGAACTCAGGGAACTAAAGAAGCAGTTGCAAGAACTTCTAGATAAGGGCTTCATTAGACCTAGCACATCTCCTTGGGGTGCGCTAGTTCTTTTTGTCAAAAAGAATGATGGTTCTCTCAGGCTATACATCGATTATCGACGATTGAATCAACTTACAATCAAAAATAAGTATCCGTTACCGCGTATTGATGAGCTCTTCGATCAACTTTCGGGAGCAGAGTATTTCTCTGAGATTGACCTCAGATCAGGTTATCATCAGCTTAGAATTAAAGAAGAAGACATTTATAAATCAGCTTTTCGAAGTCGTTATGGCCACTATGAATTCATGGTAATGCCGTTCGGGTTAACTAATGCCCCAGCAGCATTTATGCAACTTATGAACAGTATTTTCCAGCCATATCTGGACCAATTCATCGTCGTCTTCATCGATGACATCTTGATATATTTCAAGATAAAGGAAGAACATGAAGAACATCTGAAGATAGCTTTACAAACACTTAGAGAACATAAACTTTATGCCCAGCTTAATAAGTGTGAGTTCTGGCTCAAGGAAGTTTCATTCCTAGGCCACATTATTTCAAAGGAAGGTATTGCTGTAGATCCTTCGAAAGTAGAAGCTGTCAGGAATTGGAGCCAGCCAACGACTGTATCAGAAGTAAGGAGTTTTTTGGGTCTAGCTGGTTATTATAGGAGGCTCATTAAAGATTTCTAAAAGATTACTATTCCTTTAACTAGACTCACGAGAAAAGAAAATCCTTTTATCTGGTCAAAGGAATGTAAAAAGAGTTTTCAAACTCTTAAGAATCATCTTACTACAGCTCCCATTTTATCATTACCGGTGGAAGGTGGTGGGTTCGAAATATATACGGATGCGTCTGGTATTGGCTTAGGATGTGTCCTCATGCAGAATGGAAAGGTAATCTGTTATTCTTCAAGACAATTGAAACGTCATGAGGAAAATTACCCCGTGCATGATTTAGAATTGGCAGCAGTTATTTTCGCCTTAAAAATTTGGCGTCATTATCTTTATGGAGAAAAGTTCACAGTATACTCGAACCACAAGAGCTTGAAATATTTATTTTCTCAAAAGGAGTTAAATATGAGGTAGAGAAGATGGTTAGAATACCTCAAAGATTTTGATTTTGCTATTCAATATCATCCTGGCAAGGCTAATGCTGTAGCTGATGCACTCAGCAAAAAACCAATGGGAATGCTATCAAGTCTTATGATTAGTATGACTAATCTTATTCCTCAGTTTGCTCAGTAGAATTTAGATATTGACACAAAGGAAGAGGATTGCTTCATGGCTAATATCCGAGCTCAACCAACATTAATAGAGGATCTGGTCAAGTTGCAAGATGATGATCCCGCATTACTAGATATTAAAGCTAACATAGATCAGAGGCCGGATTTCTCCGTTTCCAATGACGGAAGATTGCTATTTAAGGGCCGAGTATGTGTACCGGATCATGAAGATACAAAGAAATTGATCCTAGAAGAAGCACATAAGTCCAAGTACACCATTCATCCAGGTGGTATAAAAATGTATCAAGATCTCAAAAGAAACTTCTGGTGGCCTAATATGAAGAGAGAGATAGCAGATTTCGTGTCTCACTATCTCACTTGCCAACAAGTTAAAGCAGAATATTTTAGACCCGCTGATAAATTACATCCCTTAGACATTCCAACATGGAAGTGGGAGAGTATAGGGATGAATTTCATCATGGGTTTACCTAAAACCAGAGGAGGACACGATGGTATATGGGTAATCATAGACCGATTGACTAAATCTGCACATTTTCTACCAATAAAAAGTCGATGGTCTGTGGATATTCTAGTAGCATTATACATAAAAGAAATTATCAAATTACATGGTGTCCCTGTCACTATTATGTCTGATAGAGATCCTATATTCACATCACATTTCTGGGAGGGTCTAAAAAACTCACTAGGGACTAGATTGAATTTTAGCACAACCTTTCATCCATAAACTGATGGTCAAACGGAAAGAACGAATCAGGTAGTAGAAGATATGCTCAGGGCTTGTGCTATTGATTTTGGAGGAAATTGGCATGACCACTTGCCTCTAGTAGAATTTACATATAACAATAGTTATCAGGCCAGCATACAAATGGCACCTTTTGATGCTTTATATGGAAAAGCTATAAATCACCAATATGTTAGAACGAAATAGGGGAAAGGCAATTTCTAGGCCCCGACCTTATCAGGGATTCTACAGAGAAGATCAAGCTCATTCGAGAAAGATTACAGATGGCACAAGATAGGCAAAAGTCTTATGTCGATAATCGAAGGCGCGATTTAGAGTTTCAGGTTGGAGATCATGTATATCTAAAGGTTTCTCCGGGTCGTGATATTCGAAGATTTGGCATCAAAGGATAGCTAACCCCCAGGTTCATTGGCCCATTTGAAATTCTTGAAAGGGTCGGTGAAGTAGCTTATAGACTGGCTTTACCTCCACAATTAGCAGGAGTTCATGACGTATTTCACGTCTCTATGCTGAAAAAGTATGTATATGATCCTTACCATATTATCACCTATGACAATCTGGAGATTCAGAAGACAAACGTCAATAAAGATTCTGGAATGGGAAATACGTCAACTAAGGAATAAAGTTATTCTTATGGTCAAGATTCAATGGAAGAAAACATGGCCATATGAAGCAACATGGGAAACCGAAGAAGCTATGCGGAAAAGATTGTCAGAATTATTTAACTGTAAGTACACTCTCCATAATCCATGTATTGAATTTGGGGATCAAATTCTTCTAAGTGGGGGAGGGTGTAGTGCCCCAAAATTTATATAAGTAATTTCTGGGTTATTTAAAAATTTTCTAGAATTTATAAAGGCCTAGATAAATTAATAAATGGATTATTGGATTAATAAGTTATTATAAGGCCCAATTGTGTTAAAATAAGCTTATCCTATCTAAATATGATCCAAAAGGGTTAAGGACCAAGCCCATTAAGTTTGGCCCATATTCTAGAAGGTTATTTAGCCTATCCACGAATTTTAAAGATAAAAACTCTTTTATATAGATAATTAGAAGGATAAACGAATAAAAGAGTTTTAATAAATTAAAACCTTATACACGTTTGATGTAATGGTCTATTGGGCGACCGCTACAGCTATGTAACGCACTAGACCTGATGCGTTACATCTCTGTCAGTTCCGTGAGTGGAAGAACGAGCAAAAAGATTAGATCTTTGGGATCCTATCTGCAAGAGACCTAATTAGGAGAATATGTAAGGTTACTAGGGACTCTTAGGGATCAGGTTTTGGTCAACTAAGGACTCTAGAATTGATCTAATCCTTAAACCCTAGCTAAATCCCTATAAATAGAACCCAGTTCTGAACTGAGCGACCCTTACTTTTGGCTCGTGAAGAATCAAGGTAAGGAGATAGAATTTCGGATAAGTTCTTTAGAACCTTTTGTTTATAATACATTAGACTAATATCTCTCCAAATTTCATACTAGGAGATCAACCAACCAAGGAGATTGAAGCTTCCAAAGTTACTGGTCGGACCTTAGCAACCTAGGAAACTGAACGCAGGACCCCTGAAGATCAAGAGATTAGGACGTCTAAACGAGGTAATTAGAGTTATGTTATTTAGAACTTTTCGTTCACCTTAGTTTTATCTTCTTACCCTAAAAATTTCACATCCTTAGGTCAAGAGGCTGAGGAGCTAGAGCAGCGAGAAGTTGCTAGAAACTCACTGGAAAGGGACAACTAGGGCACGTCTTTCAGGCTCGAATTAGAAGTTTAAAGCCTAGTTAAGCGGTAGGTTATCTCATGATTGGCAAAAACATCTTGTTAATGATAAAAGCCCTCTGATTGTGCTTGATTTCATGCACTATAGATCATGGATTTCATGTTTTAGTGGGTTCATGCATACATACATATCCTTAGCCCTAATCAAAGATCAAAAATATTATCTTGTCAATTCACAGCAACCTATGCATCTAGATGACCTTTACTTCGTTTTGTCATGATTGGGGTAGTTAAATCTTTTCAAAACATGACATGGTTTCAAATCATAGTCTTTTAATTTCTTTATACTGTTAGCAGGGGCTCTAACGCATCATACTTAGACCGTCACAAATGGTAACGGCCTTATGATAAGCAGTCACACCCTCTGTTACATTTTAATTCCTCTGTTGTCTCTGATGCACCATAACAAGAGCGTTACACTACTGTAACGGCCCCTCGATAAACCGTCACAGGTAGTGTGACGCGCTCTTGTTAGACCGTAAGACCCCTGTGTTCTGTCAGCCCGAGGCAGAATGGTAACCAGTTAAGTTTACTTATAAATAAGCTTAGATAGCTAAGTTTTGACCTGTTATCATGACTTTAACTTTATTTACTGATTCATAATAGAAATTATATGATTACAAGCATCTTAAGTTATTTTAAGTTATGTTAATTTCATGTGCCAAAATTCTATAGTCTTGTATTTTAAATCATGGATTTTCAATGATGTATTGACGGAATTTTATCTTGGTTTCACGTTGCTACACATTCTCTCTCTACCAATAGAGTCATTTTCTTTAAGTACATGGCATATATTCCGGTATATGGCAATTATTTCACACTTTGCACTATAGGAACATTATTCTTGAACATGAGGACCTCTCTATTGGATATTCCTTCCAATGGACTAGGAAATCTTGTTTCAAGGCCTCCGTAAGTCTCCGCGAGCCTGGGATTCCCACTAGGACGTCAAGTTGGTTGTACCATTAAAACCCAATTGATTAGACAACACTATCGATGTTTTCTGGTTCTAGCGATGTAACGGATCTATATTGGACCGCCAGGCCCATGTAACGACCCAATATACAACTGTCACATTTAACTGGGTCCAATTATTATTTCTAGATTTAGTCGTTCTAACGGATCAAGGCTCGACCGCCACGTGAACGTAACGGCCCAGTACAAGACCGTCACAATGTTTGAGTGCTTTAGCCCAAGGTTTGACCCACGGGTTAATTTTTTAAGGTTCCTAGATGGATTAATAATGGTCTAGGACTTACCAAATTGAGTCAAGATACCTAATTTAATTTATGAAAAATAAGGAATGTACCGTTATGCTGTCGAATTATTTCCATGAGCATAACATAGTATAAGTCATTCTTGATCTCTCATATTCTAAATTGAAGTGTTCATTCATTGATTATTGTTATCATGAACTTATTAAACTTATTACATTCTTGGCCATACTTTATTGTTACATGCGTGGAAGTAGCTTGATTTATACTTGAAGATGTGATCGAGTACTGATTGTGTTCAAGGGCTCTATGCTAGTCCCCTCGGCTGATTATCGGAAACATACTATTATAAACCATGGGGTATGATGCTATTGGCGTCGCATTACACTGGGAGTACTTTCTTTATAAATAAGTGAAAATCCACGGCACGACATGACATTCTTGTACATGACTTTCTTGCTTGATATTCCACAGAAATTCATGATGTACTTACTCATAAGCAAGAGATACTAGAGTGATAATTATGTGGCTTGCTAGTACATTCTCGATACATTCTCGTTTATGAAAGGCCAATATCATATTCTTGTTACGTTCTTGCTAGTTCATTCTTGCACCCATTCTATCTTACATGATCGTTTTGTTACTTTGGTTACTCACGTGATTGATCACATTTCACATGATTTTACCTAAATTCTTTAGAGCTAAAATGCTAATTACTTTAATAGTGCTATTCATGTTGATGCGAAGATACCTACTGGGCAAGTGTACTCATTACTTATTTCTAATCTTTTTCAGGAGATGGAAGTGATTCGAATTCGGATTCGGGTTATACAAGTAGCGGGTCCGAGAGCGAATGAGAACCATATCAAAATGAGAGTGAAGACTTAGGAGGTCAATCTTGTTTAGATCGACTCTTTGTAATTTTTCCTTTTCTTGAGTCTGATGGATTAGAGATGGTTGAAGAGTTATTGTAAAAGAATGTTTTGATCATGAATAAAGTTGGAGTTTGATTAATTATTATGCGATTGCATTCTTATGTGTGATTGCCTTGCGCTCGGATCATTCTTGCTTGCAAGAGACTTACCATGCCGGCTGTTCGCGTTCCTCGAGCGAGTCTTCCGCTGTCATAAAGGCTCAGGACGTGACAAGATCTCCTTTCTTCTGCAAATGCATAAGGGACGTGAATAGCAACGCATTACTCACCAAAACCCATAGGATTAGATCCTCTCTTCCTATGAAGCCACAAAGGGATACCCAGAGATTAGATCTCCCTTCTTCTGAAACACTCAGAAAGAACCCCGATCTCTAAACAGAGAATCGGAAGAATAATGTGAGAACTAAAATGAACAACAACCATAAAAACAAATAGAAAGAAAAAACATATAGCTCCACATGAGCGCGATAGTTCTAGATTTGATCCAAGAACTGATGAACACACAGATCTTCAGTAAGACCTGTTGCACTCAGTTGATTTGATCTCGAGCTCTCTCTTCTCCTTTCTTTTCTCTCGTTCTTCTTTCTCAGCTCTTCTCCCTTTTTCTCTTTCCTTTTTCTCTACTCACTCACTTGCTCATCTTCTTCTTCTCTGGTGGTCTCTCTTTCTTCTTCGACAGCCTCACTTCTTTTTACTACTGCAGTAGCCCCTATCTCGGAGGGAGATGATTCTTATTTATACCAAAATAGGGGCTCCGAAAATGCTTTTTGGATAAAAATGATTTAATCTAGATTTTCCCATTGGTCCACGTGGCAAGAGGTAGAAAAGTTCTTCTGATAGAGTGCCACGGATCACGTGCCAACTATTGCTTCCTGGGTTCACGTGCCAACTATTGCTTCCTGGGTTCACGTGCCACTCACTTTTCCTTCCTGAGATCACGTCCCAGTGATTTACTAACTGCATGTTCGAGCTCCCGTATCGGATCTGGATTTAAGTTAAGGGATTCGAAGTTGGATTGTCTAAAGCATCGACCTCACTAGCAATAGTTAATACAGTTGCATCGACCTTGACTTAGTGTATCTAGGCACTATTCTGATACTCTAACCTTCTGGCTTAAGATAGTGCTTGTGTGTGCTCTTCTGCTGCTTTGTCCTTCTTTTGCTGCTGCTGCTTTGTTGAACTGCTATTGGAGCCCTTGAGTTTCTCTTGATGGTTGTAGACTGAATTTCAATGGGGTCAATCAATTTCTTCTGCTGCATCAACTTTGTGCACTGTAATATGCATCGACCTGATTTTAGAATGCTCCGACCTTAGTTGATCTACAACATCTAGTTCCCAACTACTGCATCGACATGTCTCTTGAGTGCTCAGACCTTGTTAGTTGGAGCTTTGTTCTACTGCTTAGACATGCCTCTTAAATGCACCGACCACCTCACAGATGTATCACTTGAGTGTCTTGATGCATCGACCTGTTGGCTTTGAAGTGTTGATGTGCTTCGACTTTGAGTGATATTAGCCAACTCTGCTGCACCGACCTTCTCAAAGATATAACACTTAAATATCTTGATGTGTCGAGGCATATGATCTTAAATGTGTTGATGCGCCGAGGCATATGAATGTTGCTATGACTTATTGGCCTTCTTTAACCATTATTGCATCAACCTGAGTACACTGGTCTAACGAGACTCCTTGATGCATCGACCTTACTTGCAAGAACTGTTTCTTCTGCATCGACCTGACTGCTTTAACCATGGCCACTGCATCGACCAGATTGCTCGTCTTCCAACGAGAGTCGGCTTCCATAGTCGACACCTTTTGAAACCAGTTCTGTCTGCAGAACGAAAACCTGTTCTTTTCAGCATTATGCTAACAACATTCAACCATTGACATTTACACATAAAGAAATCAAGGTGGAATCAATTTCTTTAAGTTTCATAGACTCAAAGACAATGCAATCATCAACACATGGATGCAATCATCAACATCATTCCATTTTTAAAAGAACAATGCAACATCAATACATAATGTTGGCCCAGATAGATGGCGCATGGACAAGAAGGGGGGGTTGAATTGTCCCCTTTAGGGAGTGACAGATTTAAAACTAATGGCGGAATTAAAGAGATTGATGAGAAATATGCTAAACAAGTAAACTTAGGTTCTCTCAATCTCTCCGGGCTCACACGATTGTGTTGGAATAGAATAGACGCAAGCAAGCAACCACAGGACACGGGGATTTTAAGGTGGTCTAGGACCACGACGGGCTCCCTACGTCCACCCCTCACCGAACCGGTGAGGCTTCACTTGCTTCACAACGAAGCACACAGAGAAAATCTCCAACACACACAGAGACACGGTCTCCAACATGATCCTACCACGGATCAAGACACACACACACAAGCTGCAACAACCACAGCATAATAAACCACAACCGTACGTAGATGGTTCAACACACTCACAGAGTTGAAGTTAAGAAAACAAAGATATGATCAATACATGCTCATACATCAAATGTAAATCATTGGAATAGATGTAGAAAGGGTAAAGAAATAAATCACCATATGTAGAAAGGGTTGTATATGGTTTTCTTTGATGCTCGGGTCGAAGGGTAGCCGGATGCCGTCGATGTGAACGTGAATGCGTTCCTCTCTTCAATCCGCTTCTCTTTTTCTTCTATCACGATCTTTAGAAATGTAAGGATGTAGATGATATCCACAGATCTTCCTAAGCTCCTCTCCTTCTTCCCTTTCTTCTCCTACAAGATAGATAGAATATTAGCCCTAAGGTTTTTCTCTCCAAATTCGTAGCTTATATATACACCCACAATAGAAAGAGGAAAAGACATTAAAGCCCATGCTAAAACCACTCCAAAATGTATCTAACATGTGTATTAATGCCCTAGGGGTAAGAGTGCCAAATATCAACCGAAACGGATCATGATAAGTGGGTTTTGAACACAATCTAAATGGGTCGCCCGTCGAGTTTGGTCGACCTAAACGGGGTGGCCGGTCGACCTAAGTTTTACAGAACAGAACATCAATTGTTGCTGGCAAATTCGGTCGACCTAAGGCCCATGGGCGGTCGACCGAAATTCAGTGAAATGCAGATTTTGAGAAATGAAATGCAATAACCCCATATGCATATGGCATGAAGTGTGAACATAAAACCCTGATATGATAAGAGACATTTCACCACATTTAAACCTATTCAAGTCATCATTGTAGCCAATCAAAAATAGGATCAAACAACCTAGTGTTTAATTTGCATGAGTGCTCAATGTGATGCCAAAGCATAAACAATGTTTGTTTCAAAACCTCAAACAAGTTTTTCATCTTTACAAAATGCCATGAATAGAATGCAACAAATCTCTTTGAATGCAAAGTTGACACACCTAACTTGAACAATATATGAGCATGAATGTGAGCAAGGTGTGAAAGTCAAATATGCCAATTTCTACCAAACTTCCTATGAAATGATTTAACTACATGCAAGCTCAAAAATCCCATGAAGAATATGCATAGAATGACCTTTGTAATGACGAGTGCTATAACTAAACACCAAAAACCATGGCTATCCAATAATGCACAATAGTGAGCATTATGAACCCCAACTCAATTGGTTTGAGCATTTTTAGAGTTGTAGGATCTTACCATTTCCTCTTAAAGTATATGAGCATGGTTTACCATTTGATTTGAATCCAAGCTGAAAATGACTCAATCACTCAAGAATATGAGCTCAAAGAGTCCACCAAAGGTATTTTTCCTGCATAATCGGATGAGCACTATATTAGCACCTTGGATATCAAGCCTTTCTCAATTCACCATATAAAGAAACACACACACAAGATTTGTCATCATTGAAACATAACTACCCAAAATCAACTAGGGGATCCAACAATCTCCCCCTTTTTGATGATGACAAAACGACGTGTGCATGTGTGTGCATGAATACTAAGAACAAATTATTTGAGAAATTGAAATCATAAACATATATGAACCTATGATCAAGTATGAAAATATGAACATATATGGAAGTATTGACATGTAACGGATTATGAACATGTGTATGTATGCACTTTTTATGAACATATATGAAAACTTAAATGCACTTTGTTCTTCCCCTTTTTGTCATCAACAAAAAAATGATTGACAACGAAGTTATTAAAGCTATTATGAACATGTATGATCTGAAATGTGAAATATTTCATGCAAGCAGTCAAGCAAGCAAGCATGAAGGTCAAGCAAGCATATAATACTATAACTCCCGCTCAAAGGGGTAATAGGATAACAACTGAACAATAGATTCAAAATCAAATTGTGTCACATGAAGCATAATCAAAAAAGGTAGTGCATTCATATGCTAGAGATACTTCATAAATCATGATAAGAACAAATTCAAAATACACATCCATCACAATGATACCCAAGAGTGAAAAATGTGAAAATGAGCAATGAACTTCAAAATTATATGGATATTGGTAGAATTTCTAGAAAACACTAGAGGGTTATTTTCTTTCTACAATTCCATTTCGATCCTCGACTTTTGGTAGCTTCGCACAGCCCCTTTTTGTTTCTTTTATTGGATTTCATCGTTCGGCGCGAGTCACCTCATGTGTCTCAATGGGGTTTCCTGACTACTAGGATTCATCACGCATTATGGATTTTTGTTTCACCTTTCGACGCGAGTTTTCTCATTTATTTTAGTGGGGATTCCAGACTACTCAATTTGACATTCCACTTATTGAAATTTTTATGAGGTAGATAACTTTTTCATCACGATTACTCTAGATTTCCATATAGAAATTTGTTTCCCTATAAAGTGTTGAGAAGAATTTCTAAAATCCTTATCGATTAAAGTCATATGCAACATTTTTGTGCAATGTGTGTGGGTAATTACTTTGTATGTAGAAAGTGAATTTGCCAACACATAGCTATGACTCCCCCTAAATGTATGCACATGTGGAAATAAATCCTCCTCCTTTGTATATGTCATTTTTCACAAATGATCAGAATCACTACAATTTATATAACAAGGAGGTGAAGTCTTAGAAGATTTTTCAAGAAATGGTTTTCTAGAGGTATGTACATGCATTCAAGCAAGGATTTGAAAGTAAATTCATGTAATTATGATTTCCGGTATATGGCGGAGGTGAAGGTCCAAAGACCCAACTCACGCATTGAGAGTGTTTCCAGATGGAGTTTATCCACCCTTCCACAACTCAAGATTTGAAATACCGAAGAATCATGACATTCAAGCAAGTAAGGATAGAAAGTATGCACAAGTATGTACATGCATATGCATGTGAATGATAGAATGATGAGAAAATATTTATATCCAAAAATATGCAAGCATATGTGCAATCTAAAGCATGATTTATATTTATGCAAAACTGAATAATTATTTACAAGAAGATAAACAAAAGTGTGTATGCAAGTTACTTATCCCAACAAATATCTTTATCACTTCCAAAATCAACAAGAGTGTGAATGAAAATGCACATGAGTTTAACATAAGATTTCAAAACTAAGTTCCCTTACATTTGCCTTGAGAAACCATTATTTACCCACATCCATCTTGGTCTCAAGGCTCCCCTAAAATCATGAGAACTCATGCAATATGTTTGGGTACCCAAATTTTCTTGGTTCCCTTGGAGTTAGTTCCATTTTGAACAGAATACATTCTATTTTTCCTCTCAAACCATTCATCATCAGCCTTCATCAAATCATAAACATACATTGAATGGCCGATCATTCCACAATAAAAGCAAGTGACATTTGATTTTCTAAAATGACTCATATGCATATATGATTTATCAAGATATGAATTCGTGCACGAGTCAGTAGGATAATGATGACATGAATTACAAGATTTCTGAACTTGATTTCTCACGGACGAATTTTTCTTTGTGGGAGAGTGTCCCATATCACTCTTCCCATTCCTAGCAGTTCCATTGCTAGTCTCACCATATTCAAACATTTTCTCTTTTCCTTTCAATTCTTTTTGAACAACATCTTTCAGTTTCTTTAATTCAACATGCATGGTATTGAAGTTGGCTTCTACTTATTTCTTGGATTTTTCACAATCATTTAATCTCAATTTGAGTTCTCCCAACTCCCTTACCAATTGTTCATTTTTTGTTTTCAATTTTTCAGCCTTTTTATAGGCATGTTTCTTTTCAACTTCTAAACATTCTAGCTCATCCACATACAAGGTTAGCTTAGATTGAAAATATTCTTTTTCATCTTTGAAATTCTCAATTTGCATTTCGAAAAAGCTACACCTATCACATGGATTAGTTGAGCTAATCAAGTCATGAAATTTCTTTTTCAGATTTTTAACATCCTTTTTAGACTTCTTGTACTTCTGATATAAATCCGCATAGGCTAAATTCCATTGTTCAGCTGTGAGATTTTCGGAATCAGAATTTACCTCAGAAGTTTCCTCATCCGCCATCAAACACAAAGTATGGACCAACTCGTCCAGCTCATCCTTCTCGCTTCCAGATTTTGAACTATTCGTGTCCTCGTCGCTCCAAATAGCTTTCATCGCCTTTTGCTTGCTAGCTTTTCCTTTCTTCACTTTTTTCTCAAGATATGGACATTCATTTCTCATGTGTCCGACCTTGTTACATTCATAGCAACTGATCTCTCCTTTCTTCCTCAGTGGTTTCTTTTGAACTTTTCTGAGAGATGTTCCATTTTGTCTAGTCTTCCTGAAAAGCTTTCTAGCCCTACTAGTGATAAGTTCCACTAGTTCTTCCTCGCCACTGTCAAGACTTGAGCCTTCATCACTCTCATCTGATGACTTCGTGTAAACCTTGAATGCAAATTGTTTCTTCTTATCTTCCTCCTCCGCTGTCCTTTTAATGTTGATTTCATAGGTCATTAATGACCCAATCAACTCATCAAGAGTGAAGGTGTTGAAATCTTTTGAATCTTCAATAACTGTTTCCTTCGTGTGCCATTGCGATGACAGAGATCGAAGGACCTTTCTCACAAGTTCTTGATTCGAGTATTCCTTGCCAAGAGCATTCAAGGCATTGGTAACTTGCATAAGCCTAGCAAACATCTCTGAGATGGTCTCATGTGGCTTCATCATGACTAGCTCGTATTCTCGGACCAATAAATTAGCTTTTGTTTCCTTGACTTCTGAAGTGCCTTCATATATCAACTTTAGCTTGTTCCACATTTCCTACGCAGATAAACACATAGATATATGTGAATATTCATTTGGATGTAGAGCACATTGAACAATATTCATAGCTCTAAAATTTTCACAAGATTTTTTGATATGTTCTTCAGTCCAACTGTCCTTATCATTGGGCAATTGATAAGGACCTTTACATATGACTTTCCATGAATTATAATCATGTGCTTGCAAGAACACAATCATTCTGTTCTTCCAATAGGGATAGTTAGTCCCATCAAAGAAGGGTGGTCTATGTATCAAGTGTCGCTCGAGAATCATTCCCTTACTATCCATCACCTAAAGATCTTTTCTCCACAACCATTAGGTTGAATAAAATCAGAGGCCTTTCTCTAATACCAAATGTTGGCCCAGATTGATGGCACACGGACAAGAAGGGGGGGGTTGAATTGTCCCCTTTAGGGAGTGACAGATTTTAAAACTAATGGCGGAATTAAAGAGATTGATGAGAAATATGCTAAACAAGTAAACTTAGGTTCTCTCAATCTCTCCGGGCTCACTCGATTATGTTGGAATAGAATAGACAGAAGCAACCAACCATAGGACATGGGGATTTTAAGGTGGTTCGGGATGACGACAGGCTCCCTATGTCCACCCCTCACCGAACCGGTGAGGCTTCACTTGCTTCACAATGAAGCACACAGAGAAAATCTCCAACACACACGGAGACACGGTCTCCAACACGATCCTACCACGGATCAAGACACACACACATAAGCTGCAAGAACCGCAGCACAATAAACCACAACCGTACGTAGACGGTTCAACACACTCACAGAGTTGAAGTTAAGAAAATAAAGATATGATCAATACATGCTCATACATCAAATGTAAATCACTGGAATAGATGTAGAAAGGGTAAAGAAATAAATCACCATATGTAGAAAGGGTTGTATATGGTTTTCTTTGATGCTCGGGTCGGAGGGTAGCCGGATGCCGTCGATGTGAACGTCAACGCGTTCCTCTCTTCAATCCGCTTCTCTTTTTCTTCTATCACGATCTTCAGAAATGTAAGGATGTAGATGATATCCACAGATCTTCCTAAGCTCCTCTCCTTCTTCCCTTTCTTCTCCTACAAGATAGATAGAATATTAGCCCTAAGGTTTTTCTCTCCGAATTCGCAGCTTATATATACACCCACAATAGAAAGAGGAAAAGACATTAAAGCCCATGCTAAAACCACTCCAAAATGTATCTAACATGTGTATGAATGCCCTAGGGCTAATAGTGTCAAATATCAACCGAAACGGATCATGATAAGTGGGTTTTGAACACAATCTAAATGGGTCGCCCGCCAAGTTCGGTCCACCTATGTTTTACAGGGCAGAACACCAATTGTTGCTGGAAAATTCGGTCGACCTAAGGCCCATGGGCGGTCGACCGAAATTCAGTGAAATGCAGATTTTGAGAAATGAAATGCAATAACCCCATATGCATATGGCATGAAGTGTGAACATAAAACCCTGATATGATAGGAGACATTTCACCATATTGAAACCTATTCAAGTCATCATTTTAGCTAATCAAAATAGGATCAAACAATCGAGTGTTTAATTTGCATGAATGCTCAATGTGATGCCAAAGCATAAACAATGTTTGTTTCAAAACCTCAAACAAGTTTTTCATCTTTACAAAACGGCATGAATAGAATGCAACAAATCTCTTTGAATGCAAAGTTGATACACCTA
Organism: Amorphophallus konjac; assembly: GCA_022559845.1. Classification (NCBI taxonomy): domain Eukaryota; kingdom Viridiplantae; phylum Streptophyta; class Magnoliopsida; order Alismatales; family Araceae; genus Amorphophallus; species Amorphophallus konjac. The sequence goes on along the minus strand of CM040118.1, from coordinate 97,143,972 downwards.
ACATGTACAATATATGAGCATGAATGTGAACAAGGTGTGAAAGTCAAATATGCCAATTTCTACCAAACTTCCTATGAAATGATTTAACTACATGCAAGCTCAAAAATCTCATGAAGAATATGCATAGAATGACCTTTGCAATGACGAGTGCTATAACTAAACACCAAAAAACATGGCTATCCAATAATGCACAATAGTGAGCATTATGAACCCCAACTCAATTGGTTTGAGCATTTTTATAGTTGTAGGATCTTACGATTTCCTCTTAAAGTATATGAGCATGGTTTACCATTTGATTTGAATCCAAGCTGAAAATGACTCAATCACTCAAGAATTTGAGTTCAAAGAGTCCACCAAAGGTATTTTTCCTGCATAACCGGATGAGCACTATATTAGCACCTTGGATATCAAGCTTTTCTCAATTCCCCACATAAAGAAACACACACACATGATTTGTCATCATTGAAACATAACTACCCAAAATCAACTAGGGGATCCAACACATAAGTCTTCATCAGAACTACATTCACACTCAGACTCCTGATGACATTCATGCTCAGACTCATATGATGACATTCACACTCAGATTCATGATGAGTCATAGTGTTTGACATCATCAAAATCAAAGGGACACAACAGTGCCCTGAGAGCGACCGGCTTTATCCCTACAGAACTTTCATCAGAAAGGAGGACCGACGGCCGACACTTTATTGTAATACCTCATGGCTGTTTGCGTTGCTTCGCTCTCATGGTCTTTCAGTGGGTGGCCCTAGCGAGGCCATTTTGAGCCAACCCCTTCACGTTTTTTCAAATATGCCGACGGATGGGGGCTGGACCACCTCGGCCTATATTATTATTTATCTTCTCGCGGCCATTCGGACCTGGCGTCGTTGGCCGAGCGATGTGAATTGATAGGAGATGTATGTTGGCTAATTCGCGAGGCTACTTCAAGAGACAAAGAGCCTTCGCTATTTTACTGGTCACTTTCTCCTCTATATACGGGGCCAGTAGGTATTCTTCATTCATCAATTTCAGCCTCTAGTTTATTTTCACTCCTTTTGTTGCTCTATTCATCACCTTCACCCTTGTGCATGTGCAGTTCAGCTCACCTCGGAGGAGACTAAGCACTATAGGTAGTTAATCATAAAGGTTCAAAAGCCATCATATTTTGAGATCCCAGAGGTGGCTCCAACCACTACGCCTCTGCCTCCTGGTGATTTGCAGAAGTAGACGAGGTCCCAAGTAAGGGAAGCCGTAACTCGTGCGAAGAGAGCCCGCAAGAAGAAAGCTGTAGATATAGAACCAGCGGTTGCTCCCCCAGTCGTGGTCACCTTTGAAGAGTTTGAGGCTTCTCAAGTGAAGGCGCGCTCGACCGATGGTATATCCACTTTACACCTCATTTCCGTATTTGGCCATATAAGGTCACTTTTGCCTTGCAGTCCCTGCCACTTCACCGGTGATGGTCATGCAAGAAGTTCTTGCTCCAGTAGGAGTTAAATAGGGGGGAGATGGAGCGTCAGTGGCTCCCTTTGTTGAAGAAAACTTGCCTTCCCCCACCCCCAGCCATGAGATGTAGCGTAATTCACAGTCTGCCCTTCGGTGTTTAACCGATTCATTGTATATCGGGCTCATGTGAGTGCTTCCCTGTTTCAGCTCCCGCCGAAGTTCGCCCGCCTTCTCCTCCTACCATAGAGTCGACCAAGGAAGTTCTTGCAGAGCAAGTTGCTCCCCCAGTAAGTCATCCGGTACTCGAAGTGGGTTCACCCATCCCTTCTGCCGCAGAGCCGGCTGAGCAGGCTCTCGCTAAGCAAGATGTGCCTCCTACAAGTTATTCTAGCGGGGAGCTGACTATTTTTGGAGAGAAAGGTGGGCTCGGAGCAAAGCCCATCTTCGACGGAGCAAGTGGATTATAGTGGCGGCTCTAGTGATGAAGAGTCTCCTATGGCGGAGACAAAAACAGAAGATGCCACCCTTTCTTCCGCTTATGAAAGTGACTTCACAACTTTCAGCCCGCTGCGACTAACATGGAGTGGCCTCGGGTCATTCGGCCCCTCCGTAGAAGAAGGGGCAGTGATGATGGAGATAGAAGGCCCCGCTACCGGGGATTTGAGCTTGGTGCCAGCCAAGGTAATGAGTCCTCCTTCTAGACTTGTGCTCATTCTCATTAGTCATTATATCGGCTTTCTGAGGCATTTTGTGTGTACTCCTCTTGCAGGTCACCGTTGTTTCGGCTGAGATGACCACACCAGTTGTGAGTATAAAGATACCTCTTCCATTTCTCGTTACATATCCACCAGTGTTTCCTCATGTCCTGAGGCCCATAGCCCTGAGATATTCGAAAGACTATGCTATGACAGCGGGCTTTGGAGCGCCGGGAGCTATCGCGGGGTCCGACCAGCCAAAAATGGTTCCAGAGCAGCTACAGCTTATCATTGGTGATTAGCCTCTTCGGGGCGAAGAAGACAATCCTGCCGTAGAATCAGGGGACATTGCAGAAGGAGCTACCGGTGTTTCCATAACTCCAGAAATGCCATTGAAGTGGCATCAGTGGAAGTTGGTCGAGCCGAAGAGGGTGAGCAACGACCTCTTGTTCCCGATGTTCAAGATATGATACCCTCGCCAGCGGTCAGGAAAGAGATCATTGTCATTGACTCCCCCTCAGCTGCATTAATTGAAGGAGCTGGTTGCAGTGCGAGTATAGTGTTGGACCTACTGTCGTCATCCTCGGAGCCGAGCGAGGACATTTGGGTCACGGTTGATAGCCGGGTAGAATTCCATCTCCCTCATACGCCATCACTTGGTCTTCAATCATCAATTGAACTTGTATGGAAAAACTTGGAGATGCTGAAGCAGACTGTCATGACCCGCCCTGACTTGTCCTAAGTGCAACTGCGGGGACTGGTAGAACACGTCTCCCGTACTCTTCTAGCTTATGGTTGCCCCATGGAAGACTGGACGCAACGGGTGATTTTGTTGCTGAAATATGTGAACCGGAGGGGAGTTCATCGGCCATGGCCTAGCAGACCAGCTGACAGGCCTTTAAATTCGAATGGGCTGAATGTCACAATGCCCTCCGGTCGATGAAGGAGACTACCCGACAAGTGCGGGATATTGTTGATGTTGCTACTCAGTGAAATACTTTCATGAGAAAACTCGTTAGGATGAATAACACATTGCATAATGTTCATAGCATTAAAATTCACTGTGGATTTTTTAATATCCACATGAGTCCATTCGTCTTCATCCTTGGAAAGCTCAAGTGGGCCCTTGTCCACCACCCTCCAGATCTCGTACTCTTGGGCTATCAGAAAAACATGCATTCTATTTTTCCAATAGGTGTAATTTGAGCCATTGAAGTTTGGAGGACGGTGGATGGACTGACCCTCACGCATCATCCCCTTGTTGGCCATTGATCTGGATCTGACCCTAGATCGTTAGATCTGAAAAAAGTAGAGCCTTAGCTCTGATACCAATTGAAGTCCCACGATCAATGACACCTAAGAGGGGGGGTGAATTGGGTGATTAAGAATTTTAAGAAACCTTCGCTGATTTAGACAAATGTAATGAATAGCAACAAGGAAGATCAGATCTATTAGAGAAACTGTTGGATCTAACAAAATCTATGGCACACAGCGGATCGTTGGTACTATGGTGGAGGTATGAATCTGAAGATTCTACTCACGCAAGGTGTTATCTTCCTGACAAGATTGGCCTTGTCAATTCAAACCCACCTTTTTATATACCAAGGATCTATCACTGAAATGATCGAATATGCTAGATCTAAAAGATCAAAATCGGAAGAGATAATATGCAATATCAAACACACAGAATGAGGGTAGATGAAAAGGACCAAACCACACGATAGACAGCGATTTTAAGGTGGTTCGGATGTAACGACTGCAATCTACGTCCACCTCTCACAAACTGAGGATTCACGCACTATCTTGTAAAGGATTACAATATCAGAACACACACACACTCGTAAAGAGATAGGAACTCCCACGAAAGTGCAAACGCACCATAGCACACACGAAACTGAAGGAAACAAGACACACACACATGGATCTGGGTAGATCCACCCACACAGAGATGTTTGGAGATTACAAGAACACTAATGGAGGCATCACCCGCGAATCTCTCTGGCTCGGGTCGTCATCACATCCCGGAGTTGTGTGAGCTCGGGCATCACTCTATGTGGATCCAATTATCCATTTTGAGCTTTTTATTTGAGTTATTTTGATGTATTTTCCCTTGTATTTGAGTCATTTCCCTAGGTCTTTGGTTTATTTCCCTATGTTTGAGTCATTATCCCCTTGGTTTGCTTATTGGACTGCTTTTGTCATTACATGTAAAGCCAAGGGTAGTTTTGTCATGTCAAAGGTTAGGTCCCTATAAATAGGAGCCCAACCCCATTTGAGGAGGTTAATGAAATTGCCATATTTTGATTCCAGAATTCAAATTTTATTGAAGAGAATCCTTTAGTGAGGGTGAGAAACCTTAGGAGAGAATCCCCCCTCTCTCTATCTCTCTCTCTCTACGGGGTGGACCCCCTCTCTCTCTACACCCCTAGCCGTCCCATTCTCTCTCATCCCCTCTGCCCACATCAGTGCCACATCAGCCCTAGTCTTGCCACCTAAGCCAACCCTTCAGCTCCCTAGGAGCATTCACTCTCCCCATTCAATTCCCATCAATTCTATTTCTCTCCCTAGGAGCCCCTTGGCCTTCCCAACACAACCTTTCCTCTCCCCCATGCACCCTTTCACCTCCTAAGGGAGATTTGAATGTCTCTCCCCCTCTCTCTCCTCCCCCATACCCTAGGCCGACCCAAAGAGATCCTTCCTTGGATTTGGTCGCACCCCCCCTCTCCCCCTCCATCAACCCTAGTTCGGCCTCCACCATCCCTCCCCCTCCACCATGTGCAGAGAACCAATAGGCCCCTCCACCGTGAAGTCCCGCGATCAATGACACCCAAGAGAGGGGTGAATTGGGTGATTACAAATTTTTAGAAAATTCTTGGCCAAATGAAACAAGTGTGAAGAATAGCCGTAATGAAAATATAGATCTATATGTAAACACTTAGATATAAAAAAATCTATCACACTCAACTGAACTTAGGTACGGTGGCGGAGGTAAAAATTCGAAGATTCAACTCACGCAAGATGTTATCTTCCTAACAAGGTTTGCCTTGCCGATCCGAACCCACCTTTAAATATACCCGAGATCTAATATGAGAATGATAAATTATGCTATATCTAACACAAACAATACAACAAAATAAATCTACTTGTGTGCTGCACAGAATGGGGATAGAAGAAAAGGAACAAACCACACAATGGACAGTGATTTTTAGGTGGTTTGGATGCAACAACGGCAACCTACGTCCACCCCGCATGATCTGTGAGGATTCCACACTATCTTGTAAAGGATTACAAGATCAAAACACACACACACACACACACACACACACACACACACACACACACACACACACATACACACACACACACACATGAGATGTTGGAACTCCCACGAAGGTGCACAAGCACCGAATCACAAAGATATGTGAAAACTAGAAGAAACACACACACACACGCACACACACACACACACACACACACACACACACACACACACACACACACACACACACACACACACACACACACACACACACACATGTGAACCGTGAAATTCACTTAAGAAATAAAAAAAGGGCATATATTAAGCAAATGCAGCACGAGGTGCTAACAAGGAGAGTGATCGCCAGAGGGGTTACCTCAAAAATAAAGGAAATTGATCGCGAATACCTGGTGAAAATAAGGATGCGGGATGAATGTAGATTCCTTCCTCCTCCTTCTATCGGCCGGCCGATGAAGGGGGTTTTCCTCTTGATTACCCTTAATCAAAGAACAAACAATCAAAAGAAGAGGGGATCAGCCAAACGTGTGTGTAGTATCAATCCAAGAAAATAATATGATGATGAAAGAGGAGCATAAAGTGTGCACCTTTTGTTGATTTTTTTTTTAAAACCCCTAGAGAATTAGGGAAAGGGAAAGAGATATGATGCAGAGAAAAACGAATGCAAAGGATGAATATAGTGATTGATGATGAGATGATAGGAACAGACCAACACGAGAAAGTAGGCCCCTGCTGTTCCTGTAAACAGTAAAGGGGGAAAACACTTGATGCTTCGGTTGTGGCAGTAGGAGGCAGCAGAGAGCCTTCAAAGAGATCGCACAGGAGGAGGAACCTCAATCACCAGCCCGTTACTTCAATCGCCAGCACCCGTTACCCTCGCGCGAGATCAACCAGGGCATCCTTTTATAGGGTGCAAAACCGTATTCTAATGGGATAAGAACAAGCAATGATCATTAACGGCAAGGACTCTAGTTCCCCAATCGAGCAAGTGATTAACCAAGGCAGGGAACTCTCCAGGAAAGGTGTGTTCAAACCGGACACGGAAGGGTAAGAGACGACCCTCAGAAGGGCGTCAATAAAAATTGACGACCTGCCCTAAGACGTTAATTCAAAACACGACTGGGACGAAGATGTCAATTCCTGGATTCAATTTTGGTAATAAAAATCTTCCTTTTTTGAAAATTGTGAAAAGACGCCTGAAGCAAAGGCGTTAATTGAAAACACGCCCTAAGGAAGGACGTTAATTCTTAATTTTTCAATCGTGGTGGGACTCGTAAAATACCAGAAATTGACGCCCTTAACACCAGCCGTCCTTTCTTGAGAACACGCCCCAAATTAGGTCGCTATTTAAATCACGCCCCTCTTTGAGTCGTTAATTACAAAAATGCAAGAAAAACCACAAAGACTCACACAAAAATAAAAAAGTTTATATTATAGAAATATTGAAGTTCACTTTGGGGCGTTAACATAGTGACATGAGTTTTGATCAACATAGTATCAATTTTGGCGTGTCTACAGCTGCCCCGCCTTGGCGTCTGCTTTGCAAGGGAGTGAGACGAAATGAAGCGAAAGTGAAATGAAGTGGAATGAACTGACAAGTAGATGCCAAGGTGTGATGTGACACACCTCTGACACTGAGCGTTAGAAATCTTTCCAAGATTCTGAGCGAAACAACTCTAGGTGATTCCAAGAAAGCATCAATTTGCTGGATAAAGGAGACTATACTAAAAACATAAAATGTGCGCGTGGGCACGACAGGGAGGCACCATTAGAGAGCTTTTACCAGCTAACGTGGACGTGCTACAACCAAGGTGGATTTGCAGAAAAATAAAGGGAATTGAGATGAAGACCCAGCAAAGGGACATTTTTCGAAGAACTAGCCTGAGCGGCTTCAGAGAGAATAAAGTACTCAATTTGGAGTGGAATATCTCATGTCAACTCAAATGAGAGCGAGTGACCTTCATTATTGCCATAATATGAAGATTTTCAGCACGAAGCTCAAAGTCCTACATGATGCATGCTGGGCTAAAAGAAAAAGATAAAACAAACTAAAAATAGAAAATAATCAAGGATAATATTGCTAAGCCATCTAGATTTGGTGAAGAATCCAGATCTCTAAGTTGACACTAAGCCGAAGCCCGTTTGTCCGCGCATCAACTTAGAAAGTGGAACCATCGTCCCAAACCTTGAATGACTCAACGGCCTATCCGTGTGATCAAGATTCTCCTGGAACTATCACTATTTTTGATGAAGGGGAACTCAAATTCCAGGTTCATCAGAACCACAATGTCCTTGATATGCTATAATAGCGTAGAATACCGTATAGTAACAATGCTTACAGGAAAGAAATACAAGAATGGGATGATGTTACTCCCATGAGTGATCCAGGCGCCTCAAAACCTGCAACCTTCTGCACTTGAAAATTCATTAGGCCTCTCAAAGCATGAAGTGATCAGAAATAATCCTCAATTCAAAGCAAGACATGATCATAAGTGCTTAATCACAAATAACTCCAATTAAAAGATAGCACTTAAGTTCATCAAAATGCATGAGAAAATATGCAAGCCAACAAAATAACGACTGTGAAGAATGGCGTCAAAAGATAAAAGACGACGGATATCAGGGCGTCAAAAGATAAAACACGCCCTTCATCAAGGCATTGAATGCATCGAGAGTTCAAGAAGAAGACGACCCATAAGGAGGCGCTAAAAAAAACACGACCTCGGTCAAGTTGTCAATTCCACAATTGACGTCCCAACGGAAGACGTTAATTAACAACTCGGCTCCGTCTCTGATTCGAAGGCTAAGCCCAGTCCTAATTGTAATCAACCTTGCAGTTTTGAACAGACTCACGATCCTCCAGATTTCTATGAAAGGAAGGAACTTCCTTACGATTAAAGCAACTTCATCGATTTCCTACTTCTTCTGCTTCCTCTGTTCACAGGTACTGCAACTGTTCAAGTTCTTCCTACAAACCCGAAGATGGAGAGAGCTATTAAAAGATCCAAGACTTCTGCTCTCAGACTAACTGAAATCAACGGGCATATAAGCAGCCGGATTGCCATGAACCAGGTAGAGAATTATTCTTCTATTTCTTCCTTCATATCCTCACCGTCCTTCTGTGTTGTATTCTCATCCTTCTCTCTGTGCTTTTCTTTCCTTCTTTTCTGTGTCTCCCACAGGATTATCCAAACATTCCAGGAGCCAGAAGGTTCACCAAGATCAAGTGGCTGCCTCTTCTTCTCTCCAAGTTTTCTTCAGACATGAGGGTTTATTTCTCCAGATAGCATCTCTTAGGCCTAGTTACCCATGCCAAACACTATGATCAAATTCATCTTGATTGGGCCGCCATAGGAGCTCTAGTTGAAATATGGCACCCTTCCACTCATACATTTCTTTTCTCAACTTTCGAAGCCACAATCCTATTGGAAGAGCTAGAGATGATCTTGGGCTTAAGGAAGATGAAGCAAGGAGATGAGGAAAAGATGGCCATCATGCCAAGGCAAATCTCTTCACATGAGTTATTAACAAGTTTAATTCCCAGCCCAAACTTAGTGAACCAAATCAAAGCTACCAAAGGAATCAATCTCCTAAAGCTTGCTTCTTGGGTGTATAAGAGATCCGACCAAGCTAAAGAAGATGAAGAAGTGGAACGAGTAGCAAAGGCTTTCGTGGTATGCTTGGCGGGAGCAATCTTGTTCCCCTCCATGGAAGACTTCTTGGAAGAATCCCAATTAAGCGCAATAGTTAGCCTTTGGGAAGGAGAGAGAGTGGGACTGGCCATACTAGCCTATCTATATAGCGGGCTCACCTCGGCGACAATGGGGAGACCGATCTATGGGTGCATGCTAGCACTATCAAGTTGGGTAGATCTCCATTTCAAGTTCGATCCATGTGAGGAGGCCCAACAACCTTCTAGAATCTTCTCAAAAAGCCCACTTTCTTACATGACCGGCTCATTGGGAATAAGCAATAGAGTGGTGAACCGGATTCCTCAAGTCAAGAAAAGAGTGGAATGGAGAGAACACCTCAAAGTGATGCCAAAGAACTTCTTCACATGCGCCCCGGGATTACTCAAAACTCAAGAACTCCGTGCACGATTCTCTCCTGGTACGGACCTTCGACTTATAGGCGCTTCAGAATTTGTGCTATACAACTCTCACCGATGCCTTCCTCAACTTGGGCTTCCACGGTGAATATTTGAGAACCCATCTCATCTCCCTCCTATCAAGACAAGGGATATCGGCAGCAATGAAGATGGAGAAGAATGCACCACAATCCAAGCTCTGTGGAAAATCTGCAAGACTCATCATCCTGTGGAGAACTTGGAAGAAGACAGAGATCAGTGGAAATCTTATGTAATAGCTTTAAGGAACCTGAGACCCAAAATGGCTCACTGAACGTAATGTAATCTTTTTCAAAAAAATAATGATATCTTGATTGAGCCAATAACACAGTGTTTCTGATCAATTCTTCCAATAATCTGTGATTCTGTTGCAAATAACGACTTAGACAATGTCGTCAATTCCCAAAATGACGCCTCAGCATATGTCATTTCTCATTAAGCAGCTCTGCAAATTGACGCCTTCAACCATAGGCGTTAACTGAACCACGACCTAGAACATGGCGTTGATTTGATTCAAATTCCAAAAAGTATTCGTTAAAGACCCAAAAGTAACGCCTTAGGGCAAGCCACGTTTCATGTGAACCACACCTTCAGAAACGTCGCTAATCAAAAATAGTAATCATTATTCCCATCATGTCAATCAATTCCCATTAAATGCCTCTGACGACGTCTGCCATTCCCCATGCGAAAAGAAATCACGTCCCAGAGCGCGTCGTTAACCATCGAAGAGACGCCCTCGGCTCCAGTCATCTTCTTAACAAGACACGACTTTACTGGAGTCAGTAATTCTTTTTGACCGTTCGACTTAACTTTCCCTCCTTTCTTCTTCTTCCTTCATCCTTTTTCCTTCTTTCTCTCTTCTCTCCCACTGCAACCCTAACCGAAAACCCTCCCCCATCTCTCTCATTCTCTTTCTCTATCTCTCTCTCCCCTCTACACCCTAGCCATGGCTGGTGGACTCAAGCGGCAGAGGGTCTCGGCCCCGGAGGTGGTGGACCTGGAAGGCGAGCACGCCGTGGAGGGAGACGCCGTGGAGGAAGGTCCGTCGGCGGCGGCCGAGGAGCACGGCGAGAACACGGAACCCGACGGTGACGAGGCCGAAGGAGAAGACGGTGATGACGAAGAGGGAGGAGATGATGGCGAAGAGGAAGAGGACGAAGGCGGGGAGGGGGAAAGAGAAGAAGAACGGGAAGAAGAGGGACAACCGGCGGAGGCCGTGCCTCGCCGTGGCCAACTCCGGCGGCCACGGCAGCCACGGCCCGAACTCCGGGGAGAACTGGCCGGACCCAAATGACAGAAGGTAAGCCCCCCCCAACCCTCTTTTCCATTTTTTTTATTTTCATTTTTTTTATTATTTCCATAGCTCTCGGGTGAGAGAAACCAGAGACTCAGAAAGAAGACGCCCCCAGGGGTGTCGTGATTCAACAAGAAGACGCCTAACCCCGGGTCGTCAATTCATCTTATTTTCTGAAAAATAATCGATCTCCATGAGAACACGCCCTGCAGCATGTCGTTAATTTGGTTTATCATGTTTTAAGACCATGCTATTATTTTCATGCTTCTCAAAGTTTTTTCAATTATCTTCAATATTTATGCCTTGATTTATATCTCGCATGCTGTTTTATTATTTTATTTTCAACAATCATGGAAAACAACGTCCCCAATCGGGGCGTCAACTCAACAGATAACGACTACAGGGGTGGTCGTCCATTTAGATAATTCCAGAATATATTTCTAGGCCCAAAAACTCAAATAAGAAAAACGTCCCATTCAGAGGCGTTACTTAAACAAATAACGACCCATGGACGGGCGTCAATTAGAAAACCTTTTAGAAATTTAGAAATTAACTTCAAAACCACGCCCCCACCGGGGCGTCTCTTAGATAAGCAACGACCCTGGATAGGTCGTTAATTCAGCAGGCATATAGATTCATTAAAATAACGCCACTCTCAGGGGCGTTAATCAATTAAACCACGACCCAAGGTTGGTCGTTAATTAAATCAAACAGCAAAAATCTCAACCAAGGCAATTTAAATAAATTTACACATGAAAAATTAATACCCTTAAACCAAAAATTCTTTCTTTTATTCATGCAGGGGTTGATGAGGACGCGCATCTCTTGGGACCAGGTGCGGGCAGCGTACCACGGCCTCCCCGAGTTTCAGAGAGCTAGGGTAGATGCCATGGGATTCGGGGCCTTCCTTAGCATTGAGCCAGTCAGGCCAAACCTACCACTTATCCAGGTTTTGAGGGAGAGATGGGATAGGACTAGCCGGGCTTTCCTCATGCCATGGGGTCACATGATCCCCACCCTAGAGGATGTAGCTAGGATCACAGGGGTGAGAGTAGACGGGGAGGCTGTGAGCGGGTTCACCTACCCTGACTATACTGAGCTTACCCATAGACTGCTAGGGTTAGAGATGGTCTACGAGACACCCAGCGAGTGTAGGACTATCTTCCGCACCGACCTGACTACAGTGATGGGCTTAGGGGATGCTAGGCATAGGTCAGGGGAGACCTTAGAGCAGTTTTCTCAGAGGTTGACTGAGGGGGCTAGGGCAGCCTATTGCCAGGACCCAGCCGACAGAGAGAGGGCGGACAGAGATTTGAGGAGGTTTCTATTCTTGCTACTCGGGAGGCTATTGCTCGGCACGAAGGGCGACGTCATCAACTGCCGGTTCCTAGTGATCCTCGAGGACCTAGAGGGCGTTGGCTGATACGCCTGGGGAGCGGCGCTGCTGGCGCACATGATGGCCGACCTATCCACGGGGACAGGTCGAGAGACGACCGTCAGTGGCTTCTCACCTTTTCTTTAGGTATGCATTTTTTTGTTTGAATGTTCGAATGTATATGCGTATGAATGTTTTGCTAATATGATGTATGGATGCAGGTTTGGAGCCACCTATACATGCCCATGGGGCGCGTCGACCAACGGCTCGAAGGTGAGGGATCTTTTCCTCTAGCGCGACGCTGGCTGCCGTTCGTATTTGGAGCCCCACTCTCTTACGAGTTGTGGGTGTTATAGAGGGAGTTCTGAGACTTCCCTCCTTCACTGGTATGCATGATGCAAAATTTTTTTTTATTTTGTTTATGTTATAGAATGCGATATGATGGATGATGAATGTATGCTTGTGGATGCAGGTGCGATGGAGGCCTTATGAGGGGATGACTGATGAGGGCCAGCCGTGGGTCGTAGCGGGGTGACCTCGCTTTGGGCATGAGCTTTGGGTTCATTGCCTGAGCGAGATCGAGCCGTTACGGCTTAGGTTGGTGATGAGGACCCTCAGCCTACACCAGGAGTGGATAGAGGTAGGTGAGCCGCGAGGGATTGGAAAGAAGACGCGCAGTCGCACGAAGGTGATCGACTGGAGAGTCCGGTTGGCGGAACAGTACGGCGACTGGCAGTGAGGCGGGACCCGAGTCACCTCGCAGGTGACTGACAGCTCCGAGTACCTCCGGCGCTACTGGGAGGTTTACGCCGGCCGACCCCAGATGAGGGTCCTAGGGGTATGTATGAATGCAATTATTTCTAAATTAAATGCAAATGCTTATATGTATATCTATCATGCAACTAATGTGTAGTGGATGTAGGATGCACGAGATATAGCGGCGATGGATGCACAGACCTACCTACATAGCCTAGAGGACCAGCTAGCTGCAACACGGGCAGACCTAGAGACCCTGGTGAGTGTTTAAATTATTCCTATATGCAAATGAATTTTTTTGTTGAATTATTGATGATCAGCCACTGACAATCTCAATGAATGCAGCGTGCCCAGCAGGGAGCAGGAGAGAGAGACGAGGGGGAGGCCTCCAGCTCGAGGGGACCCAGTGCAGAGGCTACTGCACTAGCAGAGTAGTTGGCAGGGGCAGTGGCACGGGCCGAGGCGGCAGAGCGCGACCTTGCCACACGAGTAAATCTAAAACTCAGACCTCATTCAATTACTGATTATTTTTATCATCGTGCACTGATGAACTTCATTTTTTACAGACTGAGGAGCTTCGAGCCGCTCTTACTTGCGTCTGCGAGGGACAGTAGGCGATGACTGCCCAAGTGAGTGATTTACTTTCTGTCATGTATTGCTTATTTCATGAATTATTGCACAATGGAACTGATGATTTGTTTAACTATTTGCAGACCAGACAGTTACAGGCGGCACGTACCCAGGCTGCCCTGGCCGGGACAGAGTTGGCGATCCGCGAGCAGCGGATTACAGAGCTGGAGCGGGCCTTGAGGCGACGAGAGGAGCTGCCTCAGGACGTGGCAGAGCTGCGGGTTGCTCTTGAGCTGGAGCGGAGGGAGCGCGCTCGAGAGCGAGAGGAGCACCTGGCGGACCGTGACCGGCACCACGAGCAGCAGCAGACGAACCGTGCCCGGTACCAGGAGCAGGTGGCGGCGCACGAGCGTGAGCTGGCGGACCTGAGGACGCAGCTGGCCGTCACCCAGGAGCGGCTAAGAGCGTCAGAGGAGCGTCTCCAACGAGGGCGTGAGCGAGCACGTGCTGTGGGGTACTCCTTCACCAGCTCCACCTTTGTGGCGGGTTCTTCTCTTCGAGAGAGGAGCGAGGCAGGGGGCCAGGTTCGAGTTCCATCTTCTTCACGGGGGCCCATGCCCCCTCCACCAGCGCCTCCTCGGGACGGCGAGGATGAGGTAGAGAGTAGGAGAGAGGAGGGTGGAGGCGAGAGCTGAGAGACTTACTTGTACTCCCCCACCCTCACACCTGTACTCAGACATTCATGATGTATATATATATATGAGATTGAGATTTTTTGTTACCTGAGCACTTGTGTAGTTGTGTACTTGTGGTTGTGTACTTTGCTTCTTTTCCACATTCTTTGTGTTCGCTCTACTTTGTCCTGTACTTGTAGTTGTGGTTCACACTTGAATAAACATGTTAATTCATCTGTTCGACTTGGCCCCTTGCTCAATAAGCAAGGGACGTCTCTACTTTGACCTTGATAACGGGTCAAGGGGCCAAGCCTTTAATCAAAATAAGGTCAATGAATTAGCCAATAAAGGGAGATGCAACACGCAAGCACACATATGCAAACCATAATAGAAAGATGCCCATGCAAAATGCAAGCACACGTCATGAAGGATAAACCACCATATTTTTTTTATAATTTTCTTTTATTTATATATTTTTTTTTATTTTACAAAAAGATGCCTTGGATTAAGTCGTTATTCATGTAAAAGACGCCCCCAGTGACGGTCGTTAATTCTGAAAAGGAGTTGGAATTTCGTTGAAAAGATGACCTATCTAAAGGCGTTATTTGATAAAAAATGACTTCCACTAAGGCGTTAATTTCAAAAAGGCGCCTTACTCAGAGGCGTTAATTTTTCTTCTTTCAGCATTAGGTTGACAAAGCTACTAGGGAACTCGGTCCTACACGGTCATCATCGAGGATTCATTGACCTTTCTTGATTAATCAAAAGGGGTTGACATGATAGTGTTTAAACTTATACGCAAGATCTCGCACGGTGCAATCTCTTAGGTTAGCCTCGACCATCGTGCTGGTTTATGACTTACCACAAAGAAAGAGGTGGAAGAAGATATAAGGAAGCCCATAAGGGATTCTGAAAAGCTCGAGGTAAAACTACCTCCCCTACCCTATGCCTGTTGGGGTTCGGTCTTTGGCATAGGGAAATTTTGTTGCCTTTTGCCTCTTTTATATTGCATGCATACGCCCAAGATTTTCCATGCGGGGACTTTACCCTCTTGACATGCTTTCCTTTTCATGATTTGACTTTCACTTTGGAACTGATTTGGTATTGATAAAAAAAACCTAATTGTACTTGGGCTTTTGCGGCATTTTTGTTCCCTTTTGGACCCTGACTTCCACCTACTAAGGCGGCGGACAGGCTTGGCGAGTCTACCCCGGGGCCTCCCTTCCTCCCTTATGGGCCGAAGAAGAAAAGAATGGGTATTGTCTTCTCCTTTACTCAGGTTTTGACCATCCATCGGACTTTGCACCGCTTGAGCTCAAGGATAAGCGTGTAGTGTGTGCAGGTGTCGACCCCATTTTAAGTTAACAAGACTGATGAATGAATTCGGAATTTTGACCCTTCAGACCTTGCGTCCTTGCAACTATGGCAACCATTTTGAAAAATTTTCGATATATATTTTTTTTGGATTTTGGAAATTTTATTATATATTTTTTTTTGGATTTTGGAGATTTCTATTTTTTTTGGATTTTGAATTAGGGGTAGTATTTCTTAAGGTACATGCCATTCCAAGGGTGAGTTAATTCTTCTCCTTCAGCATTAATCAATTTATAAGCATTGCCAGGATAAACATCTTTTATAACAAATGGTCCTTCCCAGTTTGGTTGGAGTTTTGAACGGGGCCCACCAGGTTTTACAAAAATTCTCTTAATTACCATCTCACCGACTTTGAATTTTCTCTCAATTACTTTCTTTTGATAAAAGCGTGAAAGCCTATTTTGATAAACACGTGCATGCTCAGCGGCGATCGGACGCTTCTCATCCAGGAGTTCTAACTGGGCAAGGAGTGAATCACGACGCACATCAATAGAGAATTCCTTGTCCAATTGTACTCGCAAAGATGGAATAAGAATCTCATAAGGGACTACCGCCTCCATTCCGTAAGTAAGGGCGAAAGGGGTTTGCTCTGTGGGGGTACGAATGGAAGTGCGATAGGCACAGAGAGCCTCAACTAGCTTGTCTGGCCAATCCAAAAATTTATTAGCCTCATACGTCTTTTTAACAATTTTGATCAAGGTTTTATTAGTTTCCTCTGCTTGGCCATTGTCCTGTGGATAATAGGGAGAAGAATGATGCAATGCAATGTTATACCTGTTGCAGAGATCCTTGAGCTCTTGAGAGATGAATTGAGGTCCATTGTCGGTGATGATGGTACTCGGGATGCCGAATCTGGCGATGATATTCTTCATTATGAATTTGCAGACGGTTGATGCTTTGATCTCCACGAAAGCTTCTGCTTCCGCCCACTTGGTGAAGTATTCCGTTGCCGTCAGGATGAACGACTTTTGCTTGGTCAGGAGGTTTGAATCACCAAGAGGTCCAATGATATCAAAAGCCCACATGGAAAAAGGCCATGGGGAGGACATAGGATGGAGTGAAGAAGCAGGAGAATGAATCTTGTCGGCGTGCAGTTGGCACTTAACACACCTTCGAACATAGATGGAGCAATCCTCTTCTAGAGTTGGCCAATAGAAGCCTAGCCTAAGGATCTTCTTAGCTAGCATCTGGCTATTCACATGACCACCACACACTCCTGAATGCGCCTCTTCCATGACCTTCCAAGATTCATCATTGTCGAGGCATCTTAGTAAAACACCCGTGAGCCCTCTTCTATAGAGCACACCTCTAACCAAAACATACCGTTGAGCCACTCTTCTAATTGCCTTCTTTTCCTCCACAGTGGCTTCTTCGGGATAGGATTGATTATTGCAATATCTGGCAATCTCATAATACCAAGGTTTCTCTTCATCAGCTAATTCTTCTTCCCAATCTAATAACATGACCTCTTTGCCTTTAAGAGCTTCACTCCGCCTAACCTTCTCGAGCACCTTATCCCTAATGTCGAGGAATGCACGATCCTTAATAGCTGGAGTGTCACACTGATGAATTAAAGGAACATGAAAATCACGCTCAGGAGGAAAGACTAGAGCTGAGGCCAAAGAAGCAAGAGCGTCGGCTAGGATGTTTTGGCTTCGAGGGACATGAACGAAGATTAACTTGGTGAAGAGTTTGGCATAAGCTGAAGCGAGTTCCTGGTAGGGCTTGAGCTTAGGATTGATAGTGCGGCACTTGACAAGTACCTGGCGTAGAATGAGCTGACTATCACCAACGATTCGTAGTCGGGTAACACCATATTTATGAGCGGTTTGAAGACTGGCCAAAAGGGCCTCATACTCAGCTATGTTGTTCGTGACAGGGAAGGTGAGCTGAGCAGCAAATGGGATGGTGACCCCTTCTGGTGTTAAAAGAACCATGCCGATCCCTCTTCCTTGGGAGTTTAGAGCTCCATCAAAATGTAATGTCCACATAGGATCATGGGGCTGATTGATGGACATCAGTTCCTCATCTGGAAACTCCGAATTGACAGGATCAAATCGGGGTAGAGGGTGGTGAGCAAGATGTTCGGCAATGGCGTAACCTTTGATTGCTTTCTGCTGAATGTAAGTGATGTCAAATTGAGAGAGAAAACTTTGCCAGCGTGCCAATCGGTCGGTAAGAACAGACTTTTCAAGAAGGAATTTAATCGGATTCATGTGAGCAATGAGGTGAACCTCGTGAGCTAAGAAATAGTGTTTTAACTTCTGAACTACCCAGACCAAAGCAGCGCAAGTCTTTTCCATGGCTGAGTACCTCTGCTTACATGGGTTTAGAAGTTTAGACAAGTAGTATGCTGCCCTCTCCTTCCCTTCTTCATCCACTTGAGCTAGGACGGCACCTACAGAGTCATCCAGGACAGAAACATAGAGGATAAGTGGTTTGCCCGGAATTGGCGGCCTCAGGACAGAAGGATTGGCCAGATAATCCTTCAATCTATCAAAAGCTGCCTGACACTTATCATCCCAATTAAACTTGACCCCCGGCTTAGTAAGCTCGTAAAACGGCCTACATCTTTGTGAATGCTGGGAGACAAAGCGGCGGATAAATTGCAACCTCTCGATTAATCCTCAAACTTCCTTCGAATTCTTGGGAGGAGGCATATCTCTGATGGCCTTTGCCTTATTGGGATCAACTTCAATTCCCCTTTTGCTGACAATAAATCCAAGCACCTTCCCTGATGAAACACCAAATACACACTTTTTGGGGTTCATTTTCAACTGATATTCTCGTGATCTTTGCAAGACTTTAGCTAAAACCCCAGGATGTTCAATCCTTGTCCTTGATTTTACTACCAGGTCGTCCACATACACCTCAATATAAATATGGATCATATCATGAAAAATTGCCATCATAGCCCTCTGATAGGTGGCTCCAGGATTCTTGAGTCCAAAAGGCATGACCACATAGCAGTATGTACCCCATGGTGTAGTGAATGATGTTTTCTCTTGATCTTCTTCAGCCAGACGAATTTGATTGTAACCCGAAAAGCCATCCATAAAGGAGAGAGTCTCAAATCCTACCGTATTATCAATCAAAACATCAATATGAGGGAGGGAGAAGTCATCTTTAGGACACGCACGGTTGAGGTCCCGAAAGTCTATACAAATCTAAACCTTTCCATCTTTCTTCATGACCGGGACAATGTTAGCCACCCAGTTCGGATAGAGGACAACTCTAACAAATCTAGCCTTATGAAGCTTGTCGACCTCTTCTTTCATCTTTAGAGCCATGTTAGGGTGGAAACGTCTCAACCGTTGTTTGATCGGGACAGACCCCGGCTTAAGTGTAAGCCGATGTTCAACGAGCGCAGGGTCTAATCCAGGCATATCTTCATAACTCCACGCAAACGTGTCCTTGTATTCTTGAAGTACCAAAATAAGCGCCTCCTCTTCGGAGGGCGGCAAATTCTTGCTGATGAGGACAATCTTAGGGTCTTCTTCCGTACCCAAATTTATTTCTTTGGTAGGCTCTTCTACTGAGGCTGATGGTTCGTCGAATCTTCTCATGCCACTAGCAAAGGCATCAGCCTCGTCCTCATATTCTTCATAACTTTCATCCCCCTCTTCAATAGGGTCTTCATCATTCATGATTCCATAGACACCAAAACCCTCATAAGAAACATCAGCATCCTCATATTCCAACTCTGGCAGGATAATCGGATTCTCCACGAATTCGGGAAAAGCTAAACAAGCCTGGCACCTGCTGGCTAACTCCAAAAAAAATCTACGCGGAATCTGCTTACCCTTGGATTTCTTATGAAAATCTACCCCATGAATTTTATTAGAAGAAGAGGAACAACTAGCTTGATTAGAATAAGCTGAAAAGGAGGAAGGAGGTGAAGAAGTGGATACAGAAGGAGGTACAGAAGGAGACCCCTCACCAGAGGGGGAAAAAGGTTTATCAATGAATCATGGAAGAGTGGCCCCTAGGTCGGGACACACTCGGAAAAGAGATAAGAAGTCTCCTCAACGGAGATGGAGGATTGAAGAGTTGGAATTTTGGCATTTTTTTTCATTTTTATCTTTATCTTCATTTTTATTTTCCTTTTCTAGAAGAAAGCAATGTGAAGGGAGAATAGCAGGAGGAGTGGAGATTGAAAGTTTGGAGAAAGATTGAATCAGAGATGACCCGCGCGGGGGTGTGATGGAGAGTTTGGAGAATTGCTCGAGGAGCAAGGGAGGAATCGGGAGAGAAACTTGTAATGAATATGGAGAAAAGATGATCATAATTGGCGGCGGTCTCGACACGCGAGAGAATAATTGAGAATGTAGAGAAGCTAGAAGAGACGGATGCATAGCAGTGAGAGAGAAAAGGCCGGCCCACAGCCTGTCTATTGTAAATCCTTCTTCATATGGAACATCTGGCTCCCCAGTGTCCGTATAATCACTCAGCAGCTGCCTTTTGTCTGTTATCACCACAGGCTTTTCAATCAAGTCGTGGATCAGTGGCGGCCATTCCGGATCTGTCGGCATGAAGAGACTGCTTAAGGCAATAGTAATGTCATTCATATCAAACCATCTATACCAGTCACACTCTGGATCATCCATTTTCCTTCTCTTATCAGGCCTTAGAGATTCCAGGGCTTTGTATGTAACCAGTGGAGCAATATGTCGAGCAAACTGTCTAGCATGAACATCTTGACAGTCTAGCATGGAAGTGATTATTGTAGTTTGCCCACTGTTCTGAACGCCACCTTTTACAAAGTGTGTCTGCAATGTCCAAGTAAGCGGTTGGCGATCCGTCTTCAGAGTGGATGTCATAACTACCCATGGTTCTTCTTCATTTTTGCTTGGTCCTTTATAGCCTAGGCCGCCCCGTGCAAGCAATCTTTGTGGCTTGACAGGCTTAGTTCTGCCTTGACAATTGACACCCAGGCCTTTGCCAACCTGGTACCCCATTCTCATCAGAATATTCCATCCCGGGGTGTTTATCATACTTTTCTTCTTCTTCCCCTTGGAAGTTAGGGGTGTCATAGCAACTGTTGTAACTGTCTCGGGTGGCATCGGCCGTGGGTGAGGGATATCTAATACTGATAGCAACGGTTTGTTGGAAGGCCAAATAGAAGGAACTGATGTTGCTAGGTGTATATCTTCGTCAGGTAGAATCGGCATGCTAGTCACCTTGATAATGCGGCCCTTGTGTGGAAACTTGAGGCATTGATGATTTGTAGAGGGCACTGCATCGAGCTGTTGAATATAGGGGCGGCCCAGAATGCCATTAAATGTTGGATCCATATCCAAAATGTGAAAATCGACTGTGATTGTGGCTGGACCCAAACTGACTTTTAATGTGATCATGCCTAGAGGAGGCTTCTTGGTATTGTCGTATGCTGTGATTGTTATGGTAGATGGCCGAATCTGATTTTCTGGAATGCCGCACATCTTTAAAGTGCTTGGTGGCAAAACATTGATAGATGCCCCAGTGTCCACTAGACATTGTTTCACCACCACCTTATTAATATCTACCGTAATACATAGAGCATATTTCCTTGCTAAGAGTGGTGCCAGTTCATGCTCATGAAAAGTAATCGCCGGCTGACGGCTAGCGGGCGTTATACTGTGGTTATCTGCTCGACAGGGATGTCTTCATTGACCATGACCTTCTGCAAATATTCCTTTAAAGCCAATTGATGAGTGACTGACCTCTTAATCAATTCCAGAATGGAAATTCTTGCTGGAGTTCGGTCAAGATGCTTTAACAAATCATACTGAGTACCCGACACGGACTCTTGCTCCTGTTCTTGTTCATTTGACCCCTGTGCGGGCTCCTGCTCTCTCTGGGGAAAGATGCGCTACAACATTCGTCCACTGCGGAGCGGTGCCACGTTTTGCCGTGCCTCTGTCGGGGCAAGTAAGGGAGGATTGGAAGAAGAGGAGGGTGTATTAGCGTTAAAAAGCGGTGGAGAGGTGTTTAAAGAAGGCGACCCCGTAGGGGGTGTTGGTGAGGAGTTCAATGAAGAAGCCCCCGCAGGAGGCGTAGGAGTAGGAAGGGGTGCCCGAGTGTGGGAAGAGTTAGTGGGTGGAATGAGGAGAGATATGGGTATAAAAGATGGGGAAACTGATGGTGGAGGGATCCTTGTTGGTGGAGGAGTAGTGGTGGCGGGTGTGACAGGTGTTGGTGGTGAGCGGATAAGGAGTGGTCTAGACGGCAAATGTGAAGGGTTAGTAGTGGATGGTGAAGTTTGCTGCATGGTAGGCTGCGGAGGCGGTAGGTGGGTAAGGAGAGGTCGGGTTGGCAAGGATAAAGAATTGGTGGGAGCAAGTGGATTAGCGGGGCGCAAAAGGGAACGGCTTAATTGGGGAGTCGAAGAAGACGGAAGGGTGCGCAAGAGGCGCGGAGGTTGAATTGGATTATGATTAAATGCCCCGACAGAGGCGTTTTCTTCATGCCATCCCTGCCCTCTCTCTACTTCATGAAGAGACGTGACTGGGTTCACATGCTGATTTGCTCGGTGCTCCGGCAATGGGTTGTGGACGATTCCCATATCTTGCTGAGCTGCCGGAGCTTGCTGTTGTACTTGTGGAGCTGGTTGCTGCGGCTGCTGAGCCTGCTGCTGCCCAGGAGGCCTTCTTTCTTTCATAGTGGCGATAAACTGTCTCATCTCATCCCAATTAATGCCACCCTGGTCATTTAAATCATAAATGTAGTCCTTGAAGTGGAAGCAACGATCAATATTATGACCAGGGGAGCGGTGGAAGACACAGTAGCGGGACGTGTCAACATTAGCGGGCCACACTGCCCTTTCCTTTGGTAGCATGAGCAAGTTGGCGGCCATTAAGGCATTGAAAATATCCGGGAGACTTTCTGGCAGTGGAGGATAGTGGGCCCTTTTGGGGCCTAGTGGTCTCCTTTGTTTCTGTTGTTGGCCATAGTTGGCGGGTGGCGGTACTTGGTGGTATTGTTGCGGAGCTGGAGGGTTAGCGCGGGGCGTTTGGTTTTGTGGTGGAGCAAAGGAAGGTTGATGTGCGAATTGGTGTTGTGGTGGCGAGTTGAAGAGAGTGCTTTATTGTGGAGGTGGTGGAGGTCGTGGGTTAGATAGGTGATGGGGTGTGGGGTTGCCGACCGCGCCAACCTGCTCATTTGCTATTGTGCCCTCAGTTGTGGGCCCGCTGCTGTTGACATTCGTATTCTTTTTAACCAACCTTGGTTTTGGCTCAAACATGCCCATGATGGGCGAATCTTTCATTTGGGTCTGAATATAACGAGCTCTTTCATAGAGCTCCTCCATGGTGGTCAATCTGTTCATGGCGAGTATATGCCGGAACTGAGGGGTTGCATTGGATATAATCATCTTAACCTGTTCCGGTTCTGATAAGGTATCTTTCAACTTCTCGGCCATTGACCGCCATCTATCAGCAAATATTATGAAGTCCTCCTCGGGCTTCATCTTCTCTGCAACCAAATCTGTAACTGAAAGGGAGGGTCCAACCCGATCCCTATACTTCTGCAAGAATTTCCTTTGAACCACATCAAAATTGCTGGCATCTGCCGGTTCCAAGGAATAAAACCACTCAAAGGCTGGCCCCTCTAGAGACCTCCTGAATAAATAAGCCAAAGAGGCCTTGTTATCTTGCCAAAAGGAGGTCTCGTACATGAAATCCTTCAAATGAACAAAAGGATTGCCAGTCCCATTGTATCGCCAAAAATTCGGCATCTCAGAAGGCGGCAGATGGAAAACTGGTAGTGTAGGGAGAGAGATCTCCGGGGCATTCTTGGCTGCAGTAACTTTCTTAAGTTGCTCTTCCATGCTGGCCAACTTTTGGAGCAATAGAACATTGGTGTCAGACTCGACCGGGGCCGGATTTTGAATGAAGGAGTTCGGTATAGGCGTGCGTAAGATTTGGGGAGGTTGGAGAAATTGGTGCCTAATCGCAGAATAGCTCGCCTGTTGGGCCGGCATGGCCGCACCAGGCGTGGGCGGATAAGAGGGGGGTTCGTGCAAGACCGCCTGGTCATTAATGATGTGATGGCCACTCACGGCCGGAGGGGGATTGGAAGATGAAGAGAGAACAGACTTCCCTTTCAAAGCGGCCTGAACTGCCTGCCGCTGGGAATCATCTAGCTGAGACAGAGCTTGAATCAAATCATTAACATTGAAAGACGGTGGGGTGTTCCCCGAAGTGTTGGATGGTAGAGCCTGAGAGGAGGGCTCAACCTCTTGAGTAGTGGTGTCGACCATATGAACTTGAGGATAATGAGGAGGAGGGTAGTTTCCCTCATGATAGAGGGAATCTTGGAGGGGGACCTCATAAGATTGACCGAAAATATTTTCATCCACATCATCATAAGAGTATCCATAGCTCACCATGTTGATGATTTTATCTGAGCGGAGTTGCATGCTTAAGAAGAGAGAAAGTTTTATGAAGGAATTATCACACAACAATCAGTCAATCGAAACAAGCTTAAGCAACTTAACCCAAACAAGTTTATGCAATCACGTGGAGATGAACGCAAGATTTTAGTGTTCAGTTTGAGATTAGGATGGATTAATTACCGAATAGTTCACTCTTCTTTGCAAAGTGAAACCTAGTTTGGATCCAAGTGTAGCCTCTGTGTCAACTAGGTTCTTTCTCTTTTCTCACCAACGATAGGTTCTCTGAACTCCAGATACTTCAAGGGTACAACCAGCCCAGCGTCCGTGAGGGAATCCACGGGTGCGGGGACTTACGGAGGTCTTGGAAAAGGGATTTCCGGTCCAAAGAGACGGAATGCTCAATGGAGGGTTGTCCCGATTCCAAGAGAGGTGTGTGGAATCCTAGTGTAGAGAGAGGAGGTCTCTCAACCAAATGCCACAAAATGCAGTATAAGATAAGCAGATCACACCAATATAATCAAGTGATGAATATAAGAATCAATCCAGCATGAATAAACACAGGAAGCAAGGCTCTGCAAACGCACAGGAAAGAGGCGACCTGCCAACAGTCGCTACTAATAGAAGAAACGACAGCGTGGCTGTCGGGAATCACGGTGAAGTGCTCACAGATAGTGAAAACCGCGCCTTAGTGTGAGGCGCTGTATGTGAAAAGGACGCCTCTGACAGAGGGCGTCAAATATGAGTGGTGCACACGCTCAAAAGAAAGACACGCCTTGATGTGAGGTGCTAATCAATAAAAGGACGCCCGCAGGGAAGGGCGCGAATTCACAAACAGAGTAGAAGGCCAAGAGATGTGATAAAAGACGCCTTGGCAGAAGGCGTTAATCAGGAAAAAGATGCCCTGGATCAAGGCGTTAACTCAAAAAGCGCCTTTATGGAAGGCGTTAATTCAAAAAACTAAGAGACTAATCACAAACTGGCTGATCCCGGGTAGTGTGCAGTGTGCACAGTGGAGGGTGCCCGTAGGGCACAAGAGAGGGGTACCGTGGGTACCAAAAGGAAAGGGCACACGTGGGTGCCAAAGGGTAAAGGGCACACGTGGGTGCCAATGGGAAAGGGCACACGTGGGTGCCAATAGGAAAGGGGTAATCAACAGAAAAATAGTGGAAGTCCCACCGTGATCGCCAATTTGTGAACCGCGAAATTCACTTAAGAAATAAGAAAAAAAGGGCATATATTAAGCAAATGCAGCACGAGGTGCTAACAAGGAGAGTGATCGCCAGAGGGGTTACCTCAAAAATAAAGGAAATTGATCGCGAATACCTGGTGAAAATAAGGATGCGGGATGGATGTAGATTCCTTCCTCCTCCTTCTATCGGCCGGCCGATGAAGGGGGTTTTCCTCTTGATTACCCTTAATCAAAGAACAAAAAATCAAAAGAAGAGGGGATCAGCCAAACATGTGTGTAGTATCAATCCAAGGAAATAATATGATGATGAAAGAGGAGCATAAAGTGTGCACCTTTTGTTGATTTTTTTTTAAAACCCCTAGAGAATTAGGGAAAGGGAAAGAGATATGATGCAGAGAAAAACTAATGCAAAAGATGAATATAGTGATTGATGATGAGATGATAGGAACAGACCAACACGAGAAAGTAGGCCCCTGCTGTTCCTGTAAACAGTAAAGGGGGAAAACACTTGATGCTTCGGTTGCGGCAGCAGGAGGCAGCAGAGAGCCTTCAAAGAGATCGCACAGAGGAGGAACCTCAATCACCAGCCCGTTACTTCAATCGCCAGCACCCGTTACCCTCGCGCGAGATCAACCAGGGCATCCTTTTATAGGGTGCAAAACCGTATTCTAATGGGATAAGAACAAGCAATGATCATTAACGGCAAGGACTCTAGTTCCCCAATCGAGCAAGTGATTAACCAAGGCAGGGAACTCTCCAGGAAAGGTGTGTTCAAACCGGACACGGAAGGGTAAGAGACGACCCTCAAAAGGGCGTCAATTAAAATTGACGACCTGCCCTAAGGCGTTAATTCAAAACACGATTGGGACGAAGACGTCAATTCCTGGATTCAATTTTGGTAATAAAAACCTTCCTTTTTTGAAAATTGTGAAAAGACGCCTGAAGCAAAGGCGTTAATTGAAAACACGCCCTAAGGAAGGACGTTAATTCTTGATTTTTCAATCGTGGTGGGACTCGTATAATACCAGAAATTGACGCCCTTAACACCAGCCGTCCTTTCTTGAGAACACGCCCCAGATTAGGTCGCTATTTAAATCACGCCCCTCTTTGAGTCGTTAATTACAAAAATGCAAGAAAAACTACAAAGACTCACACAAAAATAAAAAAGCTTATATTATAGAAATATTGAAGTTCACTTTGGGGCGTTAACATAGTGACATGAGTTTTGATCAACATAGTATCAATTTTGGCGTGTCTACAACACACACACACACACACACACACACACACACACACACACACACACACACACACACACACACACACACGAATCTGCGTAGATAAACACACACACAAGTGTTTAAATGTACAAGATCACACACTTGAAGCTTGATGAAAAACAAAGGAGAAACACAAAATGAAAAACTCAGATTTAAGCTCCCCCTTAATGGATGAAGATGATCTTGGATGAAGCTTCCTCCTCAGCTAAATCTTCACTTGAATGGAATGCAGATAATCTTCAAAAACTTAGAAATGAATGAAGAAGTTCTTCCCCGAAGCACTGTTCACTGAGCTACAGTGGCAACACTCTTTCTCTCCTTGATAGCCTCATTTATCTCCCTTGCGTGATTTGGGTTTTTGACCCCAATATGATGTATTTATAGATCTTGGATGGTCAAGGGACAAGCTAGGAATCAGATCCACAAATCATGGCAAGTCTGGTGACTTTTGGAGTAAACAAACCCAATGAAAGGGCCTTCCCACGTTGAAGAACACAAGTCAACAAAAGCTACCTCGAAGCTGGCGGTCGACCGACAGGAGGGGGTGGTCGACCGTAAATTTACAGAGTTTGAACTTTTAAGTGCTGGGAAAATTGGTTGTCCGGTCCTTGGTGGCGGTCAACTGAACTCTGTAAATTTACAGAGTTTTCACCTCTGGGAGATTAGGTCGACCGCCCATGCTGGCCAGGTCGACCGAACTCTGTAAAATCTGTAAAACAGTACAGTTCAGTCCATGAATCATATCTAAACATAGAAGACTTGTGTTTGGTAAAAGAGTCCATATGAAATGGGCTGGTTTGAATTCCTTCTGGGGCATTTGTTAAGATAGGTTAAGATTGAAAGAGTGCTTTAATTATGCATTTGGATATGTCCATCAAATCTCGCATCTAAGCTTTTAGCATTGCACAAAGTGGCCGTAGACCCGTTCAAAACTTGCTCGGTTACTTCAAGGTTTTGTTGTCATCAAAATCACTAGGAGAGACTCAACAATCTCCCCATTTTTGATGATGACAAAACATTGAATTTAGAAGAATAATGGCATGCCTTGATAACCATTCAAAACACGTAACCATTCAACATTGTATTTGCCAAGATAGATGGGAAATGAAATAAGAGACAATCACTTTATATAAAACACCAAGTGCATTTTCATTTCATCATTTCATTACAGAGTACATTGATGCTTGAGAAATGCAAACACTCTAGACATAAGACACGAACAAATGCAAGATTGACTTCCAAAATGCAAACTACAACGGATCCTCACAATGAGCATTCATACAAACAGAAGGACATTCATGCATAGAATATATGAAACCTACATAACTACTTCTCCCCCTTTGGCATCATCAAATAGGGGAATAGGATAGACGAGTAGGAGACCCAAAAGACACAAGATGAAAGGACACAGATTGGAGATAGGAAACTAAAAGATGTCCTCATTGGTCATCTGTAGGAGGCGGGGCATCTGGTGGAGGAAGAGGCACATAGCCAAGGCGCTGCCGAATATCTCCAAGTAAGTGGTCTTGATGCTGAAGGCGGTGCTGGATATGGGTCAGTTGTTGATCCCTATCATAGTCACGGCATTGCATGTTCAAGAGAATGCGGTTCATAGTATGAAAGGCCTCACGGTAATCTTCATGGCTCTGGGTGAGGGTGGTCATGTTGGTTGAGAGAGTGTGCATCTGAGTGGCTAAGGAATCCAAGGCTGTGGAGAAAGAGATTGGATGCTGTGGTAAAGATTCTAGCATAGTGCCCATGGTTGCAATATTGTCCCCAAAGGTAGAAGTTGTTCCCCAAAGGCATCCACCCGAGTTTTCAGCCAGTGAACCGCCTGTCAAAAGTC
Organism: Amorphophallus konjac; assembly: GCA_022559845.1. Lineage (NCBI taxonomy): Eukaryota > Viridiplantae > Streptophyta > Magnoliopsida > Alismatales > Araceae > Amorphophallus > Amorphophallus konjac. The sequence goes on along the minus strand of CM040118.1, from coordinate 97,115,696 downwards.
TCATAGTCTACCCAAGGATGTTGTCCGGCCCCCGGAGTAGAAGACTCCCCATAATGGTACTGTGATGGAGGAGGTATCTCTGGATCCATGTGATGAGGGGAAGTAGGAGGAGGCTGGTCCTCAGCCTAAACTGGAGGAGGAACTGCCCCTTGACCTTGCTGCTGCTCAGCCTCTTCTTCACTTTTAGATTCTTCTCCATAAACGGGCACATTCCGGCGTAGCTCACCGTCGGGACCATAGTCATACCCAAAATCTATGAAAATCCTATGCTTGTTGTAGATGTCATCCAGTCGAACTCGAATGAACAGTTCATCACTCGTGTTTATCCAAGCATGAATAAATACTTCTGTCAACTAAGAGGCATAGGGTAAAGATCACCTTAGTTGGGTTCGGCATGTTCCTATCAAGCTTGTGATGAGCCTACCCACGTTGAGAGAGCTACTGAATGTTGTTTCTTGGAGGCCCATGAGACTAGGCACCCACCAAGAAACTGACAGTACCCACTAGTACTTTTGCGATCTACAATACATCCGGCATAATCCGCATTGGTGTAAGCAATCAAATCAAATGAACTACCGATGGGAAATCACAAGCCAAAATCTATTGTGCCAATTAAGTATCTAAAAATGCATTTAACAGCCATTAGATGAGATTCTTTAGGGCATGACTGAAAACGAGCACATAGACATACACTGAATTGAATATCAGGGCGGCATGCTGTAAGGTACTGTAGTTATCCGATCATACCTCGAAACAGTGTAGGATCTACTATTTTACCATTTTCATCTTTGTCTAACTTCGAGGTTGTGGCCATTGGAGTTGACAAAAGTTTTGCTTCAGCCATCCCAAATTTCTTTAACAGCTCTAGTGTGTACTTAGCTTAATTGATGAAAATGCCATCGGCTGTTTGCTTCACCTGCATTCCAAGAAAGAAATTCAGTTCACCCATTAAGCTCATCTCAAATTCTTCTTGCATGATTTCTACAAATTCTTCACATAAGACATTGTTAGTAGCTCCAAAAATAATATGATCCACATATACTTGAACTACTAATATATCTTTACCTGATTTCCTTGTGAAGAGTGTTTGGTCAACCTTACCTCTTTTGAAACCATTTTCCATAAGGAATGAAGTGAGCCTTTCATACCATTCCCTTGGTGCTTGCTTTAACTCGTACAAGGCCTTCTGCAACTTGTACACATGCTTTGGATGCTTTGAATCTTCAAAATCTGGAGGTTGCTCTACAAAAATAGTCTCCTTGATGTAATCGTTAAGAAATGTAGATTTAACATCCATTTGAAATAGTTTGAAGTTCAAAGAGCAAGCATAGTACAGTAAAATCCGGACTGCTTCTAGTCTAGCAACCGGTTCAAAGGACTCATCAAAATCAATACCCATCTTCTGGCTATACCCTTTGGCCACAAGCCGGGCCTTGTTCATAACAACCAATCCTGTATCATTTAACTTGTTTCTAAAAACCCAACGGGTGCCAATTGTGGGATGATTCTTAGGACACAGCACGAGAGTCTACACTTTGTTCCTTTCGAACTGGTGTAGCTCTTCATGCATAGCCTGAATCTAGGATTCATTTTGAGGAGCTTCATGAATATCCTTAGGCTCTTATTGTGAAATTAAGGCAATCAAATCCTCTTCTTCTACTTGCCTGACTGATGATCTAGTTCTTACCCCATCTTGAGGATTACCGATTATGTTTTCAGCTGGGTGATCCTTTAAGAACGTAGAAGAGCTGGGCAAGTTGGGGAGTTGTACTTGTTGTTCTTGAAGTGTTTCAATTGAAGGATCGTCATCCTCTTCACTCTTGCTGGGGATCACTTTAGTTGGTTCATTCTTGGCCTTAGCATCATTTGAACGTTTGGGCTCTTCATCTGCATCCACAATTGTAATAGATTGATTGGTTAGTCTTAAGTCAGATTTATCAAAAATGACATGAGGACCTTCTTCAACAACCAAAGTCCGTTTATTAAACAATCGATAAGCTCTAGAGTTAAGTGCATAACCTAGGAGAATTCCTTTGTCACTTTTCTCATCAAACTTACCTAGGTTAGACATACCATTGTTCAAGATGAAACATGAGCATCCAAAGGGTTTAAGATGAGAAATATTTGGTTTCTTACCCTTGTATAGCTCATAAAGAGTTTTTTTCAAGATGGGCCTTACCATTACCCTGTTGATGATGTAACATGATGTACTTACCGTCTCGGCTCAAAAGTATTTGGGTAGGGAGTTCTCACTTAACATGGTCCGTGCCATGTCTATCAGGGTTCTATTTTTCCTCTCCACCACTCCATTCTGTTGAGACGTCCTTGGTGATGAAAAATTTTGCATGTATCCCTGCTCTTCACAAAAATTGTTGAAGTCATGATTCTCAAACTCACCACCGTGATCACTTTAGATGATAGTGATAAGATAACCCATATCATTTTGGATTTTCCTGAAAAACACTTGAAACTCCATCAATGCATCATTTTTATTGGATAGAAATAACACCCATGTAAATCTGGAGTAATCGTCAACAATCACAAAACCATAGAAATTTCCTCCTAGGCTGGATGTCCTAGTTGGGCCAAACAAGTCAAGATGCAGCAATTCCAAAGGCCGGGAGGTAGAAACCAGATTCTTATTTTTGAAGGAGATTCGCGTTTCCTTGCCTTTTGTGCAAGCTTCACAAATTTTATCACTTTCAAACTTTAATTTTGACAATCCAATCACTAAATCATGTCTAGACAACTTGGACATTACTCTAAAACTAGCATGACCTAATCTTCGGTGCCATAGCCATGCATTTTCATGATGGTTTACTACCAAGCACAAATCATCACAAGAGACATCATCAATATCAACAGTATAGACATTGTTATTTTTTTTCCAATGAATTTGATCTCATTTGTGTTCTTGTTCATGACAATACAATGGGTTTCATCAAAAATAATTTTAAAACCATTATCGCACAATTGACTTATGCTCAACAGATTGTGATTTAGACCTTTCACCAAAAGCACATCTTCAATAAGAATTTCATAATTCTTACCTATGTTGCCGATCCCAATGATTTTACCTTTCTCTTTGCCTCCAAAGGCAACTGAACTTTCAACCTTATCTTGCAGTGTAGAGAACACCTTCTTGTACCCTGTCATATGCCTTGAACAGTCGCTATCCAAGTATCATTTGCTCCCCCTGGCTTCAAGACATATCTCCAAGAAATAAAATTCTCATCCAATTATTTGTGATACCCAAACTAGTTTGGGTCCGTAAGAGTTATTCCAATTCTGTGCATATCTTTTCTTGATCCAAAGTGCATGATTTCTTGGTGAGTTTTGTCTAAGCCAACAATGAGCAATAACATGTCCAAAACGACCACAATGAAAGTAATTGACATTTGAAGATCTTCTTAAAAATTGGCGTGGTTTTGGTTGAACATGTATTGGATTTGAGTATGAACATGACACACAATCATTTCCTTTTTTATGCACATGGGATGTTGTGATCTTATGCTTAAAGGATTTTTTATTTTGGGGAATGTATCCCAATCCTTCCTTTTGGAACTTAACCTTGACTCCCAATAAATTGTCTATGTTTTGTTTGCCTTTGACAAACCTAGACAGAGTGGGCTGAAGTTCAACCACTTCTTCAACCAACCTCAAGTTCTTCTTTTCAAGTTTTGAATTTGTGAGTTTCAGAACCTTTTCTTCATTTTTCAATTTTTCAAAACCTTTTTCAATTTCAGAAAATTTGTACATCACTTCTTCTTGATTTTTCTCACTGGCTAAGATTGTTTGTAACAAATTTTCTTTTTCTTCAGTTAACTCGAACCATTCCTGTCCCAATTTCTCAAACTTCACATAAATATCCTCATGTGTCAATTTATCAATCTTCTTTTTGAGAGTTTTATTTTTAGATCTGATTTTTCTATATTTTTTATACAATTTTTCATATTACGACTCCCATTGTTCATTTGAAATAAAATCAGGGTCAGAATTTACCTCAGTTGAATCATCTTCGTGTGCCATAAGGCACAAGCTCTCCACTAGCTCTTGGATCTCCTCGTCGGACGGTTCATCTTCTTCGTCACTCCATGTGGCGACCATTGATTGGGATTTCTTGAGTTTGTCCTTCTTGAATTTCTTCTTTAGATTTGGACATTCTCCTCTCATGTGCCCGGGCTTCTTGCATTCATAACAAATTACATTCTTAGGCTTGCTAGGCTCGCCTTTGGTCTGAAAGGGCTTCCTTTGCCCCTTTCTGAAATCACCTTGGAAATTTCTCTTCTTTCTCAAAAATCTCTTCACTTGGCGAGTTATCATGGCCAAGTCTTCTTCTTCATTGCTTCCCTCGTTGGATTCTTCTTCTTGAAAATCATCATCAGATTAGTGAGCTTTTAATCCAATCATTTTCTTCTTTTTCGTATCTTCCTTGGCTGTTCTCTTCATGTTTATCTCATAGGTCATGAGTGACCCTATGAGCTCATCCAAAGTGAGTGTGGATAGATTTTTTGAATCCTCAATTACTGTGGCTTTTGTGTGCCATGCCGACGGAAGTGATCTCAGAACTTTCCTCAGAAGATAGGAGTTTGTGTACTCCTTCTCGAGGCTTTTGAGACCATTTGTGATCTCCGTTAATCTCGCGAACATTTATGAGATCGTTTCTTTAGATTTCATTTTGAATAGCTCATAGTCTCTTACAAGTAGATTAGCCTTGGTCTCCTTGACCTCGGAGGTTCCTTCATAGATAAGCCGTAATTTATCCCACATCTCCTTTGCTGAACTGCACATGGATACACGAGAAAACTCATTAGGATGTATAGCACATTGCATATTGTTCATAGCATTAAAATTTACAGTGCATTTCTTAATTTACTCAGGTGTCCATTTTTCTTCATCATTCGAGAGTTTATACGGACCCTTGTCCACAACCCTCTAGATCTCATACTCTTGGGCTTTCATAAAGACATGCATTCTATTTTTCCAATAGGAGTAATTTGAGCCATCGAATTATGGAGGACGGTAGATGGAATGACCCTCAGGCATCATACCCTTGTTTGCCATTGATCTGGATCTTACTCTAGATCATTAGATATGAAAGAAATAGAGCCTTAGCTCTGATACCAATTGAAGTCCCGCGATTAATGACACCAAAGAGGGGGGTAAATTGGGTGATTATAAATTTTTAGAAAATTCTTGGCCAAATGAAACAAGTGTGAAGAATAGCCGTAATGAAAATATAGATCTATATGTAAACACTTAGATCTAATAAAATCTAGCACACTCAATTGATCTTAGGTACGGTGGCGGAGGTAAAAATCCAAAGATTCAACTCACGCAAGATGTTATCTTCCTAACAAGGTTTGCCTTGCCGATCCGAACCCACCTTTTAATATATCCAAGATCTAATATGAGAATGATAAATTATGCTAGATCTAACATAAACAATACAACCAAATAAACCTAAGTGTGTGCTGCACAGAATGGGGATAGAAGAAAAGAAACAAACCACACAATGGACAGTGATTTTTAGGTGATTCGGATGCAACAACGGCAACCTACGTCCACCCCTCATGATCTGTGAGAATTCCACACTATCTTGTAAAGGATTACAAGATCAAACACACACACACACACACACGTGAGAAATTGGAACTCCCACGAAGGTGCACAAGCACCGAATCACAAAGATATGTGAAAACTAGAAGAAACACACACACACGGATCTGCGTAGATCCACACACACACAAGTGTTTAAAAGTACAAGATCACACACTTGAAGCTTGATGAAAAATAAAGGAGAAACACAAAATGAAAAACTCGGATTTAAGCTCCCCCTTAATGGATGAAGATGATCTTGGATGAAGCTTCCTCCTCAGCTAAATCTTCACTTGAATGGCCTGTAGATAATCTTCAAAAACTTGGAAATGGATGAAGAAGTTCTTCCCCGAAGCACTGTTCACGGAGCTACAATGGCAGCACTCTTTCTCCCCTTGATAGCCTCTTTTATCTCCCTTGAGTGATTAGGGTTTTTGACCCCAATATAATGTATTTATAGATCTTGGATGGTCAAGGGACAAGCCAGGAACCAAATCCACAAATCATGACAAGTCTGGTGACTTTTGGATTAAACCAACCCAATGAAAGGGCCTTCCTACGTTGAAGAACACAAGTCAACAAAAGCTGTCTCGATGCTGGCGGTCGACCGACAGGAGGGGGCGGTCGACCGAAAATTTACAGAGTTTGAACATTTCAGCGCTGGGAAAACCGGTCGGCCGGTCCTTGGTGGCGATCGACCGAACTCTGTAAATTTACAGTGTTTTCACCTCTAGGAGATTAGGTTGACCACCCATTGTGGCCAGGTCGACCGAACTCTATAAAATCTGTAAAATAGTACAGTTCAGTCCATGAATCATATCTAAACATAGAAGACTTGTGTTTGGTAAAAGAGTCCATATGAAATGAGCTGGTTTGAATTCCTTCGAGGGCATTTGTTGAGATAGGTTAAGATTGAAAGAGTGCTTTAATTATGAATTTGGATTTGTCCATCAAATCTCGCATCTAAGCTTTTAGCATTGCACAAAGTGGCCGTAGACCCATTCAAAACTTGCTCGGTTACTTCAAGGTTTTGTTGTCATCAAAATCACTAGGAGAGACTCAACAATCTCTCCCTTTTTAATGATGATAAAATATTGAATTTAAAAGAATAATGGCATGCCTTGATAACCAAAATTGCGGTTGTGTAATGCATCAAACCATTCAAAACATGCAACCATTCAACATTGTATTTGCCAAGATAGATGTGAAATGAAATAAGAGACAATCACTTTATATCAAACGCCAAGTGCATTTTCATTTCATCATTTCATTACAGAGTACATTGATGCTTGAGAAATGCAAACACTCTAGACATAAGACACGGACAAATGCAAGATTGGCTTCCAAAATGCAAACTACAACGGATCCTCACAATGATCATTCATACAAATAGAAGGACATTCATGCATAGAATATATAAAACATACATAACTACTTCTCCCCCTTTGGCATCATCAAAGAGGGGAACATGATAGACGAGTAGGAGACCCAAAAGACACATGACGAAAGGACATAGACTGGAGATAGAAAACTAAAAGACGTCCTCATTGGTCATCTGCAGGAGGTGGGGCGTCTGGTGGAGGAAGAGGCACATAGCTAAGGCGCTGCCGAATATCTTCAAGTAAGTGGTCTTGATGCTGAAGGCGGTGCTCAATATGGGTCGGATGTTGATCCCTATCATAGTCATGGTGCTGCATGTTCAGGAGAACGCAGTTCATAGTATGAAAGGCCTCACGGGAATCTTCATGGCTCTGGGTGAGGGTGGTCATGTTGGTGGAGAGAGTGTGCATCTGAGTGGCTAAGGAATCCAAGGCTATGGAGAAAGAGTTTGGATGCTGTGGTAAAGATTCTAGCATAGTGCCCATAGTTGCAATATTGTCCCCAAAGGTAGAAAGTTGTTCCCCAAAGGCATCCACCCGAGTTTCCAGCCCAGTGAACCGCCTGTCAAAAGTCTCATAGTCTACGCAAGGATGTTGTCCGGCCCCTGGAGTAGAAGACTCCCCATAATGGTACTGTGATGTAGGAGGTATCTCTGGATCCATGTGATGAGGGGAAGTAGGAGGAGCCTGGTCCTCAGCCTGAACTGGAGGAGGAAATGCCCCTTGACCTTGCTGCTGCTTAGCCTCTTCTTCACTTTCAGGTTCTTCTCCATAAACGGGCACATTCGGGCGTAGCTCGCCGTCGGGACCATAGTAGTACCCAAAATCTGTGAAAATCTTATGCTTATTGTAGATGTCATCCAGTCGAACTCGAATGAACAGTTCATCACTCAAGTTTATCCCAGCATGAATAAATACTCTCGTCAACTGAGAGCATAGGGTAAAGATCTCCTTAGTTGGGTTTGGCATGTCCCTATCAAGCTTGTCATGAGCCTACGCATGTTTACTAGGCTGCCATTCATAACATGAAAAAATAGAAATATGTGAACTTCTGTCACTTCACTTCTGCTTCCACTTTTTGGATAGATAAGAGAGGTAAACATGTGGTGGAGAATCTGCTGTAGAGGTGGAAAATAGTTGGCATTCAGCTGAATTAGATCACTGACAGCATGCACATACTCACAGCTTGTCATAGCAGTAAATGAAGTTGCTACTTTACCATGGCCAAAGGTCATATCCGCACCCCTAGCTGAGACCCCTAATGATGTGACATACCCTTGGACTTTAACAAGCATGTACAATTCACAATAGTAACGGATCAAAATCGACAGCCGCTCACCTGACACTCACCCAAACCCGGGGTAACTTGGCGATGCCAAGTGGAGGATGTGAGGGCTGGGCCCTTGCTGGTAGAGGGCCAGCAAGGCCAAGGTTTGTTCCCAAGGGTATGGAGGCCCAATTTAATAGAGCCGACGTTGTGCCGAGGGCACCGGTTACACTCTTCCCCACGGTGGTCACTCGAAGCAACGGAGCTTGAGGGACCGAGCACTCACACTCACGGCCAGCAGAGCTATGAGGTAATATTGAAAGGACAAGCACTAAGTGAAGCAAGGTTAGAACACTTACTCGATCGGCTTGAAGAAACCGGTCCCGCTCGGAGACGTGGGCGAGCGGGGAAGCGTGGTTCCCCACACGCTGCGTCGGAGTAGCTTGACCTTGTTTTAAAGATTTACAACACTACTCCCCATGCAAGGGGGTGGAAGAAGGGGAGGGGGAGTCACTCATACATTCAAACACTACCTCCCACAGGGAGGAGCTTTAAGCCGGCCGGGCGGGGAGGGGAAAACTGAAATAGAAGCCAAACGGATGGATGACACCGGTTCTACCCGCTCTCTGGAATAGGGGATAGATAGTTGAAGTTGACACTGCTGCGGCCACTCCCGAATTTTTTTATGAATGAGACCAGTGGGAAAATCTTCGGGGTTGGATCAGGTTGACGTCCAATTTTTATAGAATTTCCTGTTTGAAGGTGTTGGTCGGGGAAGGGCTGCGAACAGGGACCCTGAGTTCTGGTCTGGACTGCTACGGTACCACAGCAACTGAAAGAAGAGGCCGCCACAAGTGCTTCCAATCTCTGAATCAAGTGTGGCTAGAGTCGTTGGAATCATTGTCGAGTCCTCTTCGAGACGAGACCTTCAGAACGCCATATGATATTGGAGTAGATTGGGAGAGCATGAACAGTAGACAGGGTTCGGTTCAGTCCCAGAGGGGACAAAACTGCGCAGCTGGGGGAGAAAAATGAGAAATCACAGCTCCGGATGCCGAACGGGGTTCCGCTTCTTGATACTGGAAGTAGACTCGATGTAGATGATCTCAACCAAGCGCCGCCTCCAGATCTTTAAGGTGATGGCCGTGGGAGCCTCTGCAAGGCACCTCAGGTTGACTGTCTAGTAGCAGATGCGTAGTCTTGCGGTGAAGACTCCTCCGGGGAGCCACAAACTCAGAACGGGACGAGACCACCACCGTCTCGAAGAAGACATGGAGACACTTCTGACGGTACCACTTTGGCCTCCAGGGACACCAGGATGAAGCTGGGGTCGCCTCTGCAAGCTGCTGGATCTCTGCTGCTGGTACACTGCACTAGGTGGGGGTGGGAAGGGGAGGTGGAGGAAGAACAAAGTGGATGGAGGAGGAGAGTGGGGGCGACCAGATCAAGGGGGGGCTCCCTTGGGTCGACCTAGGGTATGGGGGATGGGATAGGGGAGGGAAAATTCAAATTTTTGGTCTTGGGAGGGGCTCCTTCAGCCTTGGGGAGGTGGAGAGGTGCTTAGGGAAGTGGATTGGGTAGTTGGTGGTTGGGTGGTGGAGTATGGATTGGTGGAAGCTATCTTGGGACTGGGGGGTTGGGTGGGGTAGTAGGGGAGGTTCTTGAATGAGGGAGGGGGAAAGAGAAAGTGGTTGGGAGGGGAGGAGAGAGAGAAGGGGGTGAACCCCTTAGAGAGAGAGAGGGAGAGAGAGAGGGGGGGATAAGGGCTTCTCACCCACTCAATTGGATTCTCTCCAAAAGAAGATTTAAATTGGACACTTGAAAATTCAAATACTCTTTCATTAACTTCAAATGGGGGGAAATGGGGTCCTATATATAGGCAACTCACATTTTACAAAAAGTCCCTGACTCTTACTACAATGACAAATAAGCAAGGGGGTAGGGGGCGCCCTTGGGCCTAGCCCAATGAATTGGGCCCATTAACTAATCTAATCAACCCTATGACACTTAACTTAGGTAGATGACTCATTAACCTAGGTACATGACTCAAATAAAAGGAAAATTACAATGGTATGACTCAAATAAAAATGAGGAAATATAACATATAACCAACCGGATCTAGTGCGAGTAAAGGAGGAAGGAGGTTTTTAAGGTGTAGAAATGGGGTTTTGGTGTTTTAGGGTTAGGAAGGAGGGTAGGAGAGAAAATGGAGGAGTTGGAATGAGAAAATAGAGAGTGAAGACCCCTTTAAAAGGGGTTCGGATGTTGGTTCGGCTGGCCCGATTTGCCGGGTTCGGTTACCGGGATGGGCCTGGCGATCGACCGGAGTGGTCGACCTAGCCCTAAAAACTCATTTTCTCCCCTTTTTTGTGTTCCTTTTTCTTGTTTTCTTTTCTTTTTTCCTTTTATTTTTTTAAATGTGCATCATCAGCCGACCGTCCAACATCATGTAGTACAGTGAAAGAGAAGAGATGAGGTATGGAAAGGATGCTTTCGCTCCCCCTCAGAAAATGCCTCAGATCTAAAGTCATTGGGTCCACATTTGATTTAATCAAGGAATATTCATCCTTAGAAAATTTTTCAAGGAGGGCTATACGTTTAAATACACTCAAACATGCAGGGTGAATATAAACACGCAAGGTATTAAGAGTAAATATATACAATATGCATGTTAATCTACCCTTTATGCATGTGAGTTTCTACAAGTGTAATTCTTATCCTAAGTGCAAACCTATGCATGTATGCTCTCTCCCTTACACATCCCAAGTTCTCTTCTTATCTTGCTGAATTGATCCTGGTTTAGGGGTTTTGTGAAAATATAGGCTAGCTGATTGTGTGTGTCAATGAAATTTAATTCAAAGACCCCATTTCCTGCATGATCTCTCAAAAAGTGACGACGAATATCAATATACTTGGTCCTAGAATGTTGAGTAGGATTTTTTGACAAACTGATTGCACTGGTATTATCACATAAAATTGGCACACATTTCATTTCAATATCCAAATTAAGCAATTGATTTTTGATCCAAAGTACTTGGGCTCCACAACTTCTAGCGACTACATATTCAGCCTCGGCCGTTGAGAGAGCTACTGAATCTTGTTTCTTGGAGACCCATGAGACTAGGCACCCACCAAGAAACTGACAGTACCCACTAGTACTTTTGCGATCTACAATACATCTGACATAATCTACATCGGTGTAAGCAATCAAATCAAATGAACTACCGATGGAAAACCACAAGCCAAAATCTATTGTGCTAATTAAGTATCTAAAAATGCATTTAACAGCCATTAGATGAGATTCTTTAGGGCATGACTGAAAACGAGCACATAGACATACACTGAATTGAATATCAGGGTGACATGCTATAAGGTACAGTAGTGATCCGATCATACCTCGAAATAGTGTAGGATCTACTGTTTTACTATTTTCATCTTTATCTAACTTCGAGGTTGTGGCCATTGGAGTTGACAAAGGTTTTACTTCAGCCATCCGAAATTTCTTTAACAGCTCTAGTGTGTAATTAGCTAGATTGATGTAAATGCCCTCGGGTGTTTGCTTCACCTGTAATCCAAGAAAGAAATTTAGTTCACCCATTAAGCTCATCTCAAATTCTCCTTGCATGATTTCTGTAAATTCTTCACATAAGACATTGTTAGTAGCTCCAAAAATAATGTCATCCACATATACTTGAACTACTAATATGTCTTTACCTGATTTCCTTGTGAAGAGTGTTTGGTCAACTTTACCTCTCTTGAAACCATTTTTCATAAGGAATGAAGTGAGCCTTTCATACAATGCCCTTGGTTCTTGCTTTAACTCGTACAACGCCTTCTGCAACTTGTACACATGCTTTGGATGCTTTGAATCTTCAAAACCTGGAGGTTGCTCTATAAAAACATCCTCCTTGATGTAACCGTTAAGAAATACTGATTTAACATCCATTTGAAATAATTTGAAGTTCAAAGAGCAAGCATAGGATAGTAAAATACTGACTGCTTCTAGTCTAGCAACCGGTGAAAAGGACTCATCAAAATCAATACCCATCTCCTGGCTATACCCTTTGGCCACAGGCCGGGCCTTATTTCTAACAACCAATCTTGTATCATTTAACTTGTTTCTAAAAACCCAACGGGTTCCAATTGTGGGATGATTCTTAGGACGTGGCACGAGTGTCCACACTCTGTTCCTTTCGAACTGGTGTAGCTCTTCATGCATAGCCTGAATCCAAGATTCATTTTGAAGAGCTTCATGAATATCCTTAGGCTCTTCTTGTGAAATTAAGGCAATCAAATCCTCTTCTTCTACTTGCCTGAGTGATGATATAGTTCTTACCCCATCTTGAGGATTACCGATTATGTTTTCAGCTGCGTGATCCTTTAAGAATGTAGAAGAGCTGGGCAAGTCGGGGTGGTGTACTTGTTGTTCTTGAAGTGTTTCAATTGAAGGATCTTCATCCTCTTCACTTTTGCTGGGGATCACTTCAGTTGGTTCTTTCATGGCCTTAGCATCATTTGAACGTTTGGGCTCTTCATCTGCATCCACAATTGGAATAGATTGATTGGTTAGTCTTAAGTCAGATTCATCAAAAATTACATGAGGACTTTCTTTAACAATCAAAGTCCGTTTATTAAACAATTGATAAGCTCTAGAGTTAAGTGCATAACCAAGGAAAATTCCTTTGTCACTTTTCTCATTAAACTTACTGATGGGAATCGACACCGAGCATATATATTTTATTTTGCATTTGTGTCCTTTAGTTTATTTTTATATCCATGGGAAAGTATAAGCGCAATTGTACGGCTTTGTAAGCAAATGCGTCATTCCCTTGGATTGTGTGGGTTTTTATGTAATTGTGTAGTAGGTCCAGCTAGGGGGCCCTCAGCCCTTTCCCATTGGTCCATGTCACCTATGTGGGGCTACTCAACCCTCCTAGGTGGCCATCTAGAAGGGTTGAATGCCAATTGACCACATGGGAGACAAAGGGGTCAAATTTTCAAAGGTTGGCCACCAACCTACCCCTTGGTCAAGGGGGCGCCCCCTTCCACTTGTAATATTTTATTTTTTTTTATGTGATTCACATCCAATCTAGGCCATCCATTCCCCATCCCTAAATCCAAGGGTGTAGATTAGATTAGATTCATAGCATATAAAAGGTTGTATTTTCCATTTGTTACAATTAATGAAGAGAAAATTGTTGGAAAAAGCTTGAAGCTCCTTGCGCCCCAGCCCTCTCCCCTCTGGTTTCTTCATCCCAAACCCTAATTCTAGAGTGAATCCCTCTTCTATCATCCTTTCTCTATCTCCGGTGATCATCGGTGCCGCCGCCGCCGCCGTTCGTGCCGCCGTTGTGCCGCCGCGAAGCCGCCTCTGCAGTTCTATCCATCTAGGACAGCAGCCACTTCTCAGAATTACTGCTCTCCACCACGTGAATATCTCGAGCAGACATTTTTAGGGTATGTTCTTACCTTGAATACCCATTTCCACCTAAATTTTTACGTCCAAATTCCTTCATTTTGGATTTTTCCATTTTCGTTCCTCTTTCATTCTCAGATCTTCCTTGTTTCTGTCTACAGTGACAGCAGCTCTGAGTTTTCCATATCCGGACCCCTTTTTGATTTTTCCAAGAGCTCCAAAATTAATTGAAAGTTCTGTCCACCTTCCCCTCTCACCACAAATTTTCTTAATTTTTTTTTATCCTTCCACCTATTTTAAAGAATTCACCCAAGTTCCAAAGTCTATTTTGTCTGCCTGTTCCCAGATCCGACCACCTACCCGTGTAAACTCTCTATAAAATCCAAACCTCCATAGTTTCCAGATCCAAAAATAGTCCTAGTTTCCTATCTTGATTTCCTACAACTTTGTTGAAGAACACAACTTCAGATTCGGAGGTTTACCTATTGGTCAACGTCATGTCTCAGATAAGTTCCCTGTTGATCTAAGAATTCGGGCACTGTACAATAGCAACTTTCAAAATTCGCCAACAAGAAGTACAGAGCTGGTTATTTTTCTGTAATTCCATAGGGTTGAATCCCTTCGAAGCAGCTTTCCAACGGCACTGATTTCGTCGCATTTCGACATCGGTGCTGGTCGCAGCGAGCGTTCTCGTCGGGTCACGCGCAGAAAAATAGAAATAACAGATCCGTGGCCGGCTTTTCCGACCGGTGCCGATCGGAGCCGCCCGGCCTCCGACCGGCGAACCAGCGCGCCTCCATCCTTGGGAGCACCCCTCCAGGTGTCCCCACCACAGTGGTGCCACCCCGGTCCCACACGGTCCCTCCGGACAGCACGCGGGCCCCACAGTCACGAGTTCGGGTGCTGTCGAAGCTACGTGAGAAGCCGCCCGTCAACCCAAAATCGGTCCTCTCGGGTCCCATTGTGTAGCCCTTACCTCCCTGCATGGAGTGGGCAGTGACTCATTGCTGTAACAATTGTGTATTCATTATCCCGAGAGTACTAGTTCGGCCGGGTCCGTCTTCCCCACGCCGAGAGCGTGGAGGTATCGTATTCGCTCCGACACTTGGCATTTCGCTCTATTTCATATATGCTTTATATGCCACTGCTAGAGAGCATGTGTAGGGCCGTTAGCTAGTAATATTTATTTCACCGCTGCTGTGAGAGAGAGAGTGATACCGTCCCGTGACCCGATCCGGGCACAAAAGAGAACCGACCACCCTAGCTCATTGTCGGTTTCTCAACCGCGCACGTCCGACGCTTCCCTCGCTAAGGGACAATTGCGAGCTTGTCGTGTCCGTGGTCCGTCCCGCATCAATTTGGTATCAGAGCCAGTTTGAGTCTAGGGTGTCTAAAAACAAAAAAAAAAGTGTCATTTACGTATAGTCATTAGTCATTGTCTAAGTCGTGTTTAGGGTCATCATTGTTTTAAAACAAAAAAAAGTATCTTTTGGGTCGCATACATCCCTTTACTCGGTATATCAGAAGGTGTTGTCTGAACGTTAGGCTATGCCTATCGGGAAGGCCGCACACTTGTGCGAGTGATCTTCGGATCGGTTATCTCCGCCACGTATCGAGTTTTGGTTAAGTCTAGGCGCATCATTTTGCATTAGTGTGTTTGCATTAGTCAGTTTCACCTAGTCCGTGTGTCGTTGCATGCCCACTCGGCGAGGTACCCCATGCCATCGCGCCACACCTATGGCCAACCCACGGGATAATTTGGGAGACCTTCTCTCCTTACGCGAGGTGATCATGACCCTCGTAGATCGGATGGATCAATCCGATGCCACCTTTAAGAGCTTTTCGGACCGCATAGATGGTCGGTTTAATGCCATGGAGGAAAGGATACAGTCATCCGGTAGATCCGTCCAAGGTCTAGTCGGACGGTTGGAACGGATGTCCCACGGAGATCCTCCTAGAGTGGTCCAAGACCCACCCCCACCTGCCCAGGTGGCCGCCCAAGGCCAAGCCAATCCTATAGCTCAGACCCCGCCTGCCATTATGGCCCAGGACCCGCCCGCATATGCTCCTCAGCCACCCGCCCCTCCTCGGGTTCCCGATTTACCACGCCGTGACCTTGGTCTCGAGGACTATGGGTCTGACAATGCCTATGAGGGATATGGTCAACACCGTCGTGACTTTCAGCCACAAAGAGATGAGGATGATGATAGGGTCCTTAAGACCGTGCGAGCGGACCCTCCCACTTTTTACGGGTCTTTGGATCCGAAAGTCTACCTAGATTGGGAGTTCGGCATGGACCGTTACTTTGAGTGGTATGATATGTCGGAGCGTCGAAGGGTCCGATTTGTCACCATGAAGCTCATGGGATAGGCGCAGACTTATTGGAAGAATGTAGAGAGCCTGCTACTTCAGTGGCTAGAACCCCCGATTGACACATGGGCCGAGATGAAGAATAAGCTTCGGCAAAAGTACCTTCCTCCCACTTACTGTCAGCGACTCATCGATAGATGGCAAAGTCTTAGCCAAGGGGACCGGTCCGTCTCCGAATACATCGCTGAATTTGATGAGTATTTTCTACGATGTGGTGTCACGGAGGAGAGTACCATGCCCGTTTCCCGCTTTCGACGTGGTTTGCGGCCACACTACCAGTATGAGCTTTTCCGCCGCAATGCCAAAACATTGGAAGAGGCATATCAGGTTGCTCTCGAGCTGGAGCAATTTGAGGGAGATTTCGAGTCTAGCCATTGTGGATCTTAATTAAAAATCCACTTAAGGAAAATATAAAGAATAAGCAATAATCAATAATGTGGAGAAAAACATATGCACGAGGTGCACAAGGGGGGTGTGTGATCGCCAGAGACGCTAGGTCTCAAAAATATAATCAATAAGAACATGGGAGGAATGATCGCGAAAAGTACCTCAAAAGATGCGGGGATGTGAGTGCTTCCTTTCTCTTCAAATCGGCCGGCCGATGAAGAGAGTTCTTGCTTTTATTACCCTTGCAAAAAAAATCAAAGACAACACCAAAGGATTGGAATTAGAAATATGGTGTGTAGTATCAAATTCTATGTATAAAGATGAGCATGAAAATTCGGGTATGAACACACCTTGTGGGGGTTGGCCCTTAAACCCCTATGCAAAAGGGTGTGGGAAAATATGATGAATGATGATATGAATATGTAAATAAAATAAGGAGATGTGAAATATATAAAAGGTGTGTGCGGGAGTGCACTGTGGGGAAGACTTCTCAATGCTGTTGAGAATAGGATTTAACAGGAGATGGTGTGCATGCGTATATGAACTATGAAAACAAAAATAAAAGAGATAAAGGGGAGATAAGAAAAAGCTGATCGTTGCTTCTTGGCTTCGATACTCGATGGGGATGAAAACTTCAGAAGATGAAAGCTTGGACGTAAGAAGCTTCTCCTTAGCCAAAAGCATCAGCAGCAGCAACCTGCAAAACAAAGAGAAGAACGGAGGAAGAAGAAAAAAACGGAGGGGAAGAAAAAAAATCGAAAGAAAGGGGATCCAACCTATTAACAGAGCAGTATGCTCTATTAAATAGAATCGAATGAAGGGATCACAAGGAAAGAGTCCTTCGGAGGAAGAGATAAGAAGGGACAAGAGCCCAAAGAGGGGAGGATTAAGCTGGGCAAGAGCCCAAACGAAGCAGGAGTCTCTCTGGGAAAGGCTGCGTTCGTTCGGAGCACAAAAGTGAAACACGACCTGGTTCAGGGCGTCAATTGTTGAATTGACGACCTGCCCAGAGGGCGTCTTTTAAAAAACACGCCCTGCACAAGGGCGTTAACTCCTGGGTCATTTTTAGAAATGAAATTGAAACACGTCTGAGTCAAAGGCGTTAATTAAAAAACGCCTTAACAAAGGACGTTAATTAAAAAAATTCGAAATAGGGCCATTTTTCATTTCTCAATATTATTTTCTCATTTTTTAGGTGGAGGTGCATCTCGTCGCCCTGATTCCAACGACTATTTTTGCGAATTTTTCTGACACCCGGAAGGCCACCAAATCACCTCTGGAAGGGGTTGAAAAATAATATTAAAATATTCAATTTGAAAGACACGACCGTGAGTAAGGCGTGACTTAATTTTTTTGATTTTTTATTCTTTTCACATTCAAAGTAACGCCCATGGTTAAGTCGTTAATTTCCAAAAAAATCCGAAAAATTCTCAGAAAAATCCAGAAAAATGGAATTTTGAAAGAATGGACGCCCTCCAGTATAGTCGTCAATTTATTAAGAAACGCCCATGTATAAGTCGTTATTTAAAAGACGCCCCAGATCAAGTCGTTATTTCCAAAAAATAGAGAAAAAATGCCCAGAAAATCCAGAAAAATCCAGAAAAATAGGAAAAAATAGGAAAAGGGGTGAAAAAAGGGAGAAATCTAAAAAAAAGTGAGAAAAACCACTCAAATAGAACTAATTTGAGGGTCAAATTGGGACATTACAAGGCAATATGAGATGTACTCACAGTAACGTCAATTTTGGCGTGTCTACAGCTGCCCCGCCTTGGCGTCTGCTTTGCAAGGGAGCAGAGCAAACTGAAAAGTAGATGCCAAGGTGTGATGAGACACGCAATCAACATCACTTGATGAGAATCGAAATCAAAAGCTCGAGATGAAGCAAATCTCGAGAAATCCAACGAAGTCAATAATGTTTGGATAAATCGGGGAGAGTGCACGCGGTGCACGAAGGAGATAAAATAAATGATCAACTTCCAGCGCGGTGGAAGTACCCCAGGTCACAAACCTGTAGATTTCACCATTGGGGAGCGGTTACCAGCCAGTGGACGTGCTGCAGCCAAGGTGGATCAAAGGGGAAAGTTTGAAAATAAGATGATAAAAAATCCAAACAAGGAGCTTTCGAGTAAATGACCCAGAACAGCGTCAAAACGAACTGAGGACTCAATTCGGCATGGAATATCTCACATTGAAGATCAAGATCAATTTGACCCTCAAAAACAGCTTATCAGAATGATTTTTCAACAATTGTTTCAAATTCCTACATGAATGCATGCTGGGTTTAAAGGGAAAATTAAATCAAACGAAAAATATAGAATAATCAAGGATAATATTGTTAAACTGCCAAGACTGGGTCAAGAAACCGATTTCGCGAGCTGATACTAAGCCGAAGCCCGTTTATCCACGCACCAATTCGCAAAAGGGAACCATCGTCCCCAGTCTTGGACGGCTCAACGGCCTATCCGTATGATTAAGACGCCTCTGGAATCGTCATCGTTTTTGATGAAGGGGAACTCAAATTCCAGATTTACCAAAGCCACAAGGTCCTTGATATGCTATAGTAACATATGTAACATAAGTAGAATGCATACAGGGAGATGGTGATAGTAATAAGCATGGGGAACTGAGAAATGAGCTGCAAGCACCGTGGGACTTTGATGATGATGCCCAGTCGGCGGGACCAAGAGCTTCTTATCCTGCGCTCAAAAATTCATCAACCAAGATATAAAAGATAACAAGCAATGAATAAGGTATTTAAGCGTAGCAAGCATAGCATGAATCAATAGCATGTCACAACATAGTAACCATTATGAGTTGAATCATGATATTGCAAAGCATCATTGTTTGTTATTTTGTCATGAGGATGCCAATCTGGCTAATCAAGTTTTGGAGTTGAATGATTAAGATCTGATAATGCCCATCGACAGAATTGATCCAGAGAAATTAGCAGGAGTTGATTGAAAGATTTGGAGATGAATAATCAGAATGATAATCAGGAGATATAACCAAAATGATATAAGGAAGTGATAACCAAAAATGCCCAGGGTGGTATGTCATGTGAATATCGGGAGGAATCAATAGATTGATAGCAATGAGTGGAGATAGGACTCATCCCGTGCTTTTGGTCTCTGCAAAGCTGTTCCTGTAAAACACCATCAGAAAATACAATGCAATCTTTTTGGAGTTTTGAAATATACAAATTTTTATGAGTTTTGATCAATATGCAAATTTTTGTGGGTTTTGGAAATATTTGGATTTTTATGGAGATTTTTGGAAAATATTTCAATTTTTTTTGGATTTTGGGAAAAGAAATATTCAAATTTTATGGAGTTTGGACAAGAAATATTCAATTTTTTGTTTGATTTTGGTTAGACATTGCTAAAGCAGCATCAAAGGGTGTTTGAAACCACTGGCTAGGGGTCCTCGTTCCTTCCCTTTTCGCTAAAACTTGCCCAAAGCTGGACATGCATTGAAGGGTGGCGCCCTATAACCGACTGCCTTTGATCAACGGTGCCCCTACTAAGGCCATACCCGAGAAACATTCGGTCTTGGAGGGAGAAGAGAAGAATAATTGGAGATAAGCTTTATGCAGGATGGGAAATGTCAGGATTTGAATTCCTTCCAAGGTTTTAACCCTCAAAGAGGTAGTCTGTTGCGCTGGGGCTTTATGCCTTTGATTTTTAGACCCCTGACATGCATACGACCAGGGTTTTCCCTGCGGGGACTTTGCCACTCTTGTCATGCCATGATTCATAATTCAATTATCGAAAGTTTGACTTGATTCTTAATTGCCCTTTGTGGCGAGATGTATCATGAAATTCATATTGATTTTGTGTCAAGACTGCCCCTATTTGAGACTCCTCTCGTATTGGGATTTACCAAAGTTGGTTATCTTATCCGTCAACCTCTTGCACCTGCATTCGGCCGAGTAAAGAAGAGAAAAGACTTTCGGAAACTCATGGCATGGCCAAGGTAGCAACGATGTTTAAACAAAGGAGCCGGCTAAGGACGCCGTGAAGTGTGTGAAATGCCTAGCTAAGGGTTGCTCTTAAACAAGCAGGGAGAGAATGTTGAATTCCCAGCGCGGGTTCTTTATCAACCAAAGTGCTGCCAAAGCAAGTCTAAAGACTCTTTTTGAAAATGATGTAATTAAACAAAAGCCTAAGATAAAGGTCTAAAACACAACTCTTAGTCTTGTTAAGAAGCACTTTATTTTGAAAATCACGCGTGAAGTAAGGAGGCAATGATATCATGCAAATGCAAACTTACGCCAGTATATTACCTTGCAACCTTCATAGAAGCAGCTGCTGCTGGAGGTGATCATTATGGGATTCGTCCTCTTTTGCAGAAAAAAGATTGGAAGCAAAGGATTGAAAGTGGCTTATCAAGACGGAATGGTGCCCAGACCAGACTCAGACGAAATAAGGAGAAAAGGAAGAGAGGCGAGGGCTAGAACTCCCTCACTAAGGTGCGGAGACCCTGATCACATGGAACAGTCTACAGAAGAAGCGGAAAATCAAGAAGAGGGGTGAGGACTAAAGCCTCGGAAACAATGGGAGAAGGGGCAAATGCCCAAAGCAGTGGATGTGGAAGAAGTTGGGTCGGACCCAGAATCAGGATGAATTGGAAGAAGAAATTGGTAGATAGAAAGAGGCGGATCCGGAGGGTCCGGAGGTAAAGGAGGAGAATCGTGATAGGAGGAATCATCCGGAGGCTCCGGAGGGATAACGAAAGAAGGGACGCGATGTCCTGGGAAGAAATAAAGAAAAAGATGATGAAAAAGGAGGAAGAAAATGAAGGATGTGATATCCCGGAGGAGCAGAAAGATGAATCGAAAGAAAGATGGAGGGTCCGGAGGTTCCGGAGGAAGAGGATGGAAAGGGGCGTGATGCCCTGGAAAATGATAGAGAGAATAAGACGAAGAATCCGGAGGTTCCGGAGGAATGAAATCAGGGAGATGGAAAGGAGGGACGCGATGCCCAAGAAGGTCCAGAGGTTTCGGAGAAATGAGGTGGAAAGGGGCGTGATGCCCGAGGGGAAGGTCCGGAGGTTCCGGAGGAAGCAAATAAAGAAGGTGGAGAGGGGCGTCGTGCCCAAAGGGAAAATCCGGAGGTTCCGGAGGAATAAGGTGGAATGGGGCGCGATGCCCTGGGAGAAAGTCCGGAGGTTCCGGAGGAATAGAATCAGAAAGGGCGAGATGCCCAAAGAGGATGGATAAAATTCCTGGAGGTTCCAGGGAAATGGCAGGAAGGGGGACGCGATGCCCCAAGGGGAGTGGATAAAAGGATGAATATGAATAAGATGGGAAATGCGGAATATCTGGCGGTGCCGGAAGGTGAGGAAGATACGGGTTTGGAAACCCGGGAAGCAGGAGGTGCAAATGCATGTAATGGGATGGATGCGATGAATGCATGAAATGCAAGGAATATGAAGAATGTGAAGGGCGAGAGGATGTGATCCTCCTCCTAACCCTGGGAATGGCCCATGAAGAAAAAGTGATAGAGATGGATGAATAGAAAGTGGAGCAAATAAGGGATGGCCCCTTAGCATTAAGATAACTGCCCCTCCACGGCAGTGAAAGTGTATGAGAAATAGCCCCTGCCGAGACTTCAATGGTGAATGTCAACTCCCTTGGAGAGTGCAAAGTAATGGTGTGAGGGAGTTGTAAAGTTGGGCTCAGAAGCATCATGTTGCCCGGGGGTTCAAGATTTGGAAGTTGGAACAGAGGGTGCCCTGCCCGGCCCTTACACAGCATCAGTGCTTGGCATGACGGTGACTTGGCCTCTTCAATCATGCTTGGCACAATAACCCGGATTGGCATCCGGCAAATGAATTCTTGAATCTTGAATGGCACAGTCGTGGCCAAAGTCTTCTTGCCCGGCTCTTGCTTATCTTCGGCACAAGTAGCTGCAGAAGCACGCCCCTTCCGAGTAACAAAGGGAGGTGAGGCGGAGGCGGAAGGCTCCGTGGATGGTGGAGTTATAATGGAAGGTGTTGGCGTAAGTGGAGGCGGAGGTTCAAACACATCGAGTTTCTCCCTTTGCTTGCAAGCGGTCGGGATTGGCTCGGGTGCAAAAAGTGGTGGATCCTGCTCAGAATTAACCATAGGTAAAGGCGAAAGGCTATGTGGTGGAGGTATGGGTTTTGGGGTTAAAGGCATAATGGAGGGTAATGGTGGTGAAATTGGGTAAGTGGAGGTCGAGGTGGAGGCTAATGGGAGGCTGATTAGGGAAGGTTTAATGATGGGTTCGACGGAGGCTAATGGTGTGGAGGTAGATGGCTTAACGGGTGGAGGTTTAATGGTGGAAGGCTTGGGGGAGGCCAGTGTTGCGGGGATTAATGGTGTCATAGGAGGAGGTGTAATGTATGCGGTGTCAAGGATAGGAGGAGACTTACAATGTGCCGGTGTGGGTGATTGAAGTATCGACCCATCATCGTAACACCAATTAGTCTCATAAATAGGGATCGGATCGGGGATGGTTTCATCCTGAGCAGGAGGTTCATCGAATGAAAGTGGAGGGAGCGGAAAATTAAGGAAACTCGAAAGGGGTGACTGCGGAGCTTCATCATCATACACCGGCTCGGATTCTTCAATTGTCGGTTCTTGCTCGCTTGGAATATCAACGCCGTAGTCGTCCATCCTATCCTTCCATTCTCTCTCCATTCTTGTAATGTCATCCAAAGCCGCATAGAGAGGATTGACTGGAGTAGGAGGAACCGTGACCCTCTTTAATTGTTCCTCCATGGAAGTAATCTTATCAAAAAGAGATTGTTGGAGGGGTGTGACTTGAACAATAGAGGGCTGGCAGGGCCTTGAAGGAGGAGGGGCCGCATAAAAAGGCCGTGGAGGGGAGTTGACGGTATGACCCGTAAAAGAACCCGGATGGGCCGGATTGCAATGAATAAATGGGCCTCGGGGCCGTGAGGGAGGAGGAATAGAAGGAGGCGGGTGTCGGACCACCCGAGTAGAATGAATAGGGGAAGATGGGTAATGGGCTACCCGAATATGATTGGAAGGAGGAGGTGGGTGATGGGCCACCCGTGTAGAATTGGAGGGAGATGGGAGATGGGTCACCCGAATAGAATTGGAAGGAGGTAGGTGATGGGCCACCCGTATAGAATTGGAAAGAGGGGGAGATGCATGAGATGCACCCTCAACGGCAGCCTTAAGGGCTTGGATCTGTTGAGGGGTAAGATGATCTAATGCATGGATGATTCGAGAGACCTTCTCGTCATTGGGAGGAGACGGTCCCGAGGGAATAGTGGCCTGAAATTGAGTAGGTGGACCATGAGAATGGATATTGCCCATGGGTTGGGTATGACCATGAGAATAAGGACGTGGTCTCTTGAAAGAATGGTGAGAATGCTGATTAACATGTTGAAATTGAGGATATGAAGTGCTAGGTTGTGCATCCTCATGAATTGAATTGAACATGTTTCTATCATGGTAAGCCATTATATAATCAAAAATTCTCAATAATTATGCAAATAAGCACACAAGTTGGAATGGTTACCGTGATTTTTATTTGTTTAAACCTTGGTGAATTAATGATTTTTAGCAAAGTTTTGAATGATTCACACAAGGGGGGGAAACCTATTTTCAATATGGTTTGAACTCCAATGCCAACTAGGAACCTCTCTCACCACGTTTAGGCCAACTAATTCGGGACTTCAAAGGGTACAACCTGCCCGACGTCCGTGAGGGAATCCACGGGTGCGGGGACTTACGGAGGCTTGGAAAAGGGATTTCCAGTCCAAAGAGACGGAATGCTCAATGGAGGGTCGTCCCGATTCCAAGAGGGTGTGTGGATCCTAATGAAGAGGAGGGGGCTCCCAAACCAATGCAAATATGAATGAAACAGGGTAAACAGGCCAACCACAATAATATGATCAATCAACAAAGATAAGCATGAAATATCATGAAAAACCACAGCCGGGGGGTTCTGGAAACCCACAGTAAAAACACGCCCTGAAAGGGGACGCTACTAAACAAGGACACGACGGTGTGACTGTCGTGAATCAACTTGAGGGGCCCAGGGGTAGGGTAAAACACGCCTTAGTGTGAGGCGCTATAAATAAAAGGACGCCCTATCCAGCGGGCGTCAAATCCAAGAAAACGCCTTTAAGGGAGGCGCTAATAAAGATAAAGACGCCCTTGCAACGGGCGTGAATTCACCAAGCAAGCAGAGATAATTGGAGACAGCTAGCAAACGCCCTGTCAGAAGGCGTTAACTTCAAACAACACGCCCTGGGTTAGGGCGTGAAATCAAAAGGCGCCTCCGACAGAGGCGTTAATTCTCAATCCACGGCCAACAGTAACAACCACTCACAGTCGCAGGCAATCAACAAATATAAGATATAAGCATGCTCATCAAAATTTCAAATAAGTGGAGATTTTAAAGAAAAATCAATAAATTGACAAATCACTTAGGGAAAAGGACAAAACCAATGGAGGGTGCCCGAGGGGCACAAAAGGGGGACGCACCGAGGGTGCAAATAAGGGAGATGGCACACGCGGGTGCCTAAGGGGAAACGGGTAACAGATGAAGAACACAAAGGGTCCCACCGTGATCGCCAATTTGTGGATCTTAATTAAAAATCCACTTAAGGAAAATATAAAGAATAAGCAATAATCAATAATGTGGAGAAAAACATATGCACGAGGTGCACAAGGGGGGTGTGTGATCGCCAGAGACGCTAGGTCTCAAAAATATAATCAATAAGAACATGGGAGGAATGATCGCGAAAAGTACCTCAAAAGATGCGGGGATGTGAGTGCTTCCTTTCTCTTCAAATCGGCCGGCCGATGAAGAGAGTTCTTGCTTTTATTACCCTTGCAAAAAAAATCAAAGACAACACCAAAGGATTGGAATTAGAAATATGGTGTGTAGTATCAAATTCTATGTATAAAGATGAGCATGAAAATTCGGGTATGAACACACCTTGTGGGGGTTGGCCCTTAAACCCCTATGCAAAAGGGTGTGGGAAAATATGATGAATGATGATATGAATATGTAAATAAAATAAGGAGATGTGAAATATATAAAAGGTGTGTGCGGGAGTGCACTGTGGGGAAGACTTCTCAATGCTGTTGAGAATAGGATTTAACAGGAGATGGTGTGCATGCGTATATGAACTATGAAAACAAAAATAAAAGAGATAAAGGGGAGATAAGAAAAAGCTGATCGTTGCTTCTTGGCTTCGATACTCGATGGGGATGAAAACTTCAGAAGATGAAAGCTTGGACGTAAGAAGCTTCTCCTTAGCCAAAAGCATCAGCAGCAGCAACCTGCAAAACAAAGAGAAGAACGGAGGAAGAAGAAAAAAACGGAGGGGAAGAAAAAAAATCGAAAGAAAGGGGATCCAACCTATTAACAGAGCAGTATGCTCTATTAAATAGAATCGAATGAAGGGATCACAAGGAAAGAGTCCTTCGGAGGAAGAGATAAGAAGGGGCAAGAGCCCAAAGAGGGGAGGATTAAGCTGGGCAAGAGCCCAAACGAAGCAGGAGTCTCTCTGGGAAAGGCTGCGTTCGTTCGGAGCACAAAAGTGAAACACGACCTGGTTCAGGGCGTCAATTGTTGAATTGACGACCTGCCCAGAGGGCGTCTTTTAAAAAACACGCCCTGCACAAGGGCGTTAACTCCTGGGTCATTTTTAGAAATGAAATTGAAACACGTCTGAGTCAAAGGCGTTAATTAAAAAACGCCTTAACAAAGGACGTTAATTAAAAAAATTCGAAATAGGGCCATTTTTCATTTCTCAATATTATTTTTTATTTTTTAGGTGGAGGTGCATCTCGTCGTCCTGATTCCAACGACTATTTTTGCGAATTTTTCTGACACCCGGAAGGCCACCAAATCACCTCTGGAAGGGGTTGAAAAATAATATTAAAATATTCAATTTGAAAGACACGACCGTGAGTAAGGCGTGACTTAATTTTTTTGATTTTTTATTCTTTTCACATTCAAAGTAACGCCCATGGTTAAGTCGTTAATTCCCAAAAAAATCCGAAAAATTCCCAGAAAAATCCAGAAAAATGGAATTTTGAAAGAATGGACGCCCTCCAGTATAGTCGTCAATTTGTTAAGAAACGCCCATGTATAAGTCGTTATTTAAAAGACGCCCCAGATCAAGTCGTTATTTCCAAAAAATAGAGAAAAAATGCCCAGAAAATCCAGAAAAATCCAGAAAAATCCAGAAAAATAGGAAAAAATAGGAAAAGGGGTGAAAAAAGGGAGAAATCTAAAAAAAAGTGGGAAAAACCACTCAAATAGAACTAATTTGAGGGTCAAATTGGGACATTACAAGGCAATATGAGATGTACTCACAGTAACGTCAATTTTGGCGTGTCTACAGCCATCAATTGGGCCCCACCCCTTTCCGTAGTACCGAGCCCCGTCACTCATTAGGCCCACATCAACGGCCTCCCATGGCTCGACCTCAGGAGCCCATCCGTCAGGAGCACTTCACTCCACGGCCTCGCCCTCCCCCACCCCGGGATCTACTTCCGTCCCAACCACCGGCACCCGTTGCCCGTTTCCCGGCTCCCATAGCCCGTCCACTGGCACCGGCACCCCCACCACTATTGCCCAAGGCACCTACACCTCCACCATTGCTGCCTACACCCCCTACCCGTCGGGAGGATAAGGGTAAAGGCCCTCTTATCGGGGAGACCGGTAGGTCGCGAGTGCAGTGTTTCCACTGTCACGAGTTTGGTCACATTGCCAGTGAATGTCCTGCTCGTGCCACACTAGCCCTAGGGGTTGGAGAGTTCTTGCCATCTGAGCTTGAACTTGTCACTTATGAGGCCGATCAGGCACTAGCCGATGAGTACTATGCCTTGGGGGAACAGCTGGACGGCTCACCCGCCGCCCAGGATGCAGCCACTTAGTAGGCTTGATGTTACCATCTTAAGTCTAGGGTCATATATGAGTCAGTGTGTTTTCTTTGCGTGGTTTGTTTGTGTGGTGTGTTTTGAGTCGATTGTTTGTGTGTACTGCATGGTGAGTCTGCATGTGTCTGGTGCAAGCTCGTTGTCGGTCTCTTATGACTAAGAGGCGAGTGGACTCGCTTGATGAGTATGGGATCAGTTCTACGTCTATACCCACATCAGTCACCTACAGGGACCCAGCGGTGATTCCTAGTGAGTCTTCGAGCTGCCACCTCCCCTTTTGAGAGTGCCCCACTCGGAGTGTCCACCTTTAGCCCATAGCAGTTCGTGCATATCAAGTATATATGGAATGAGCAGGTGACAGTCACTTGGAGTGGAGCATACCCGCGTTACTTGGCACGGTGACGGGTCCGCCGGAGTACGCGAGCATCCATACCCCTACTCGACGGGGTCGAGTTCCTCCCACCCGGGGAGAGTTGATGGAAATCGACACCGAGCATATATATTTTATTTTGTATTTGTGTCCTTTAGTTTATTTTTATATACATGGGAAAGTATAAGCGCAATTGTACGGCTTTGTAAGCCAATGCGTCATTCCCTTGGATTGTGTGAGTTTTTATGTAATTATGTAGTAGGTCCAGCTAGGGGGCCCTCAGCCCTTTCCCATTGGTCCATGTCACCTATGTGGGGCTAGTCAACCCTCCAAGGTGGCCATCTAGAAGGGTTGAATGCCAATTGACCACATGGGAGACAAAGGGGTCAAAATTTCAAAGGTTGGCCACCAACCTACCCCTTGGTCAAGGGGGCGCCCCCTTCCACTTGTAATATTTTATTTTTTTTTATGTGATTCACATCCAATCTAGGCCATCCATTCCCCATCCCTAAATCCAAGGGTGTAGATTAGAGGTATCCAATCTAGTTCGGCCGGGTCCGTCTTCCCCACGCCGAGAGCGTGGAGGTATCGTATTCGCTCCGACACTTGGCATTTCGCTCTATTTCATATATGCTTTATATGCCACTGCTAGAGAGCATGTGTAGGGCCATTAGCTAGTAATCTTTATTTCACCGCTGCTGCGAGAGAGAGAGTGATACCGTCCCGTGACCCGATCCGGGCACAAAAGAGAACCGACCACCCTAGCTCATTGCCGGTTTCTCAACTGCGCACGTCCGACGCTTCCCTCGCCAAGGGACAATTGCGAGCTTGTCGTGTCCGTGGTCCATCCCGCATCACTTAACTAGGTTAGACTTACCATTGTTCAAGATGAAACATGAGCATCCAAAGGGTTTAAGATGAGAAATATTTGGTTTCTTACCATTGTATAGCTCATAAAGAGTTTTTTTCAAGATGGGCCTTACCATTACCCTATTGATGATGTAACATGATGTACTTACCGTCTCGGCTCAAAAGTATTTGGATAGGGAGTTCTCACTTAACATGGTCCGTGCCATGTCTATCAGGGTTCTGTTTTTCCTCTCCACCACTCCATTCTGTTGAGGCGTCCTTGGTGATGAAAAATTTTGCGTGTATCCCTGCTCTTCACAAAAATTGCTGAAGTCATGATTCTCAAACTCACCACCGTGATCACTTTAGATGGTAGTGATAAGATAACCCGTATCATTTTGGATTTTCCTGAAAAACACTTGAAACTCCATCAATGCATCATTTTTATTGGATAGAAATAACACCCATGTAAATCTGGAGTAATCGTCAACAATCACAAAACCATAGAATTTTCCTCCTAGGCTGGATGTCCTAGTTGGGCCAAACAAGTCAAGATGCAGCAATTCCAAAGGTCGGGAGGTAGAAACCAGATTCTTATTTTTGAAGGAGATTCGCGTTTGCTTGCCTTTTGTGCAAGCTTCACAAATTTTATCACTTTCAAACTTTAATTTTGGCAATCCATTCACTAAATCATGTCTAGACAACTTGGAGATTACTCCAAAACTAGCATGACCTAATCTTCGGTGCCATAGCCTTGTATTTTCATGATAGTTTGCTACCAAGCACAAATCATCACAAGAGACATCGTCAATATTAACAGTATAGACATTGTTATTTCTTTTTCCAATGAATTTGATCTCATTTGTGTTCTTGTTCATGACAATACAATGGGTTTCATCAAAAATAATTTTAAAACCCTTATTGCACAATCGACTTATGCTCAACAGATTGTGATTTAGACCTTTCACCAAAAGCACATCTTCAATACGAATTTCAGAATTCTTACCTATGTTGCCGATCCCAATGATTTTACCTTTCTCTTTGCCTCCAAAGGTAACTGAACCTCCATCCTTGTCTTGCAGTGTAGAGAACACATTCTTGTCCCCTGTCATATGCCTTGAACAGCCACTATCCAAGTACCATTTGCTCTCCCTGGCTTAAAGACATATCTACAAGAAATAAAATTCTCATCCAATTATTTGTGGTACCCAAACTAGTGTGGGTCCGTAAGAGTTAGTCCAATTCTGTGCATATCTTTTCTTGATCCAAAGTGCATGATTTCTTGGTGAGTTTTGTCTAAGCCAACAATAAGCAATAACATGTCCAAAACGACCACAATGAAAGCAATTGACATTTGAAGATCTTCTTGGAAATTGACATGGTTTTGGTTGAACATGTATTGGCTTAGAGTATGAACATGACGCACAACCATTTCCTTTTTCATGCACATGGGATGTTGTGATCTTATGCTCAAAGGATTTTTTATTTTGGGGAATGTATCCCAATCCTTCCTTTTTGAAGTTAACCTTGACTCCCAATAAATTATCTAAGTTTTCTTTGCCTTTGACAAACCTAGATAGAGTGGACTGAAATTCAGCCACTTCTTTAACCAACCTCAAGTTCTTATTTTCAAGTTCTGAATTTGTGAGTTTCAGAACCTTTTCTTCATTTTTTAATTTTTCAAAACCTTTTTCAATTTCAAAATATTTGCACATCACTTCTTCTTGATTTTTCTCACTGGCTAAGATTGTTTGTAACAAATTTTCTTTTTCTTCAGTTAACTCGAACCATTCCTGTTCCAGTTTCTCAAACGTCACATAAATATCCTCATGTGTCAAATCATCAATCTTCTTTTTGAGAGTTTTATTTTTAGATCTGATTTTTTTATATTTTGTATATAATTTTTCATATTCCAACTCCCATTGTTCATTTGCAATAAAATCAGAGTCAGAATTTACCTCAGTTGAATCATCTTCGTGTGGCATGAGGCACAAGCTCTCCACTAGCTCTTGGATCTCCTCGTCAGACGGTTCGTCCTCTTTGTCACTCCATGTGGCGACCATTGCTTGGGGTTTCTTGAGTTTATCCTTCTTGAATTTCCTCTTTAGATCTGGACATTCTCCTCTCATGTGCCCGGGTATTGCATTCATAACAAATGCCATTATTGGGCTTGCTAGACTCGCCCTTGGTCTGAAAGGGCTTCCTTTGTTCCTTTCTGAAATTGCTTTGAAAATTTCTCTTCTATCTCAAAAATCTCTTTACTTGGTGAGTTATCATGGTCAAGTCTTCTTCTTCTTTGCTTCCCTTGCTGGATTCTTCTTCTTGGAAATCATCATCAGATTGGTGAGCTTTCAATCCAATCACTTTCTTCTTCTTCGTATCTTCCTCGGCTGTTCTCTTCATGTTTATCTCATAGGTCATGAGTGACCCTATGAGCTCGTCCGAAGTGAGTGTGGATAGATTTTTCGAATCCTCAATTACTGCGGTTTTTGTGTGCCACGTCGACGGAAGTGATCTCAGAACTTTCCCCACAAGATCAGAGTTTGTGTACTCCTTCCCGAGGCTTTTGAGACCATTTGTGATCTCCGTTAATCTCGCTAACATTTTTGAGATTGTTTTTTCAGATTTCATTTTGAATAGCTCATAGTCTCTTACAAGTAGATTAGCCTTGGTCTCCTTGACCTCGGAGGTTCCTTCATAGATAAGTCGTAATTTATCCCACATCTCCTTTGCTGAACTACACATGGATACACGAGAAAACACATTAGGATGTATAACACATTGCATAATATTCATAGCATTAAAATTTACAGTGCATTTCTTAATTTCCTCAGGTGTCCATTTTTTTTCATCATCCGAGAGTTTATACAGACTCTTATCCACAACCCTCCAGATCTCATACTCTTGGGCTCTCAGAAAGACATGCATTCTATTTTTTCAATAGGAGTAATTTGAGCCATCGAAGTATGGAGGATGATGGATGGAATGACCCTCAGGCATCATACCCTTGTTTGCCATTGATCTGGATCTTACTCTAGATTGTTAGATCTGAAAGAAATAGAGCCTTAGCTTTGATACCAATTGAAGTCCCGCGATCAATGACACCCAAGAGGGGGGTGAATTGGGTGATTACAAATGTTTAGAAAATTCTTGGCCAAATGAAACAAGTGTGAAGAATAGCCATAATGAAAATATAGGTCTATATGTAAACACTTAGATCTAATAAAATCTATCACACTCAATCGATCTTAGGTACGGTGGCGGAGGTAAAAATCCGAAGATTCAACACATGCAAGATGTTATCTTCCTGATAAAGTTTGCCTTGCCGATCCGAAACCACCTTTTAATATACCCAAGATCTAATATGAGAATGATAAATTATGCTAGATCTAACACAAACAATACAACCAAATAAATCTACGTGTGTGCTGCACAGAATGGGGATAGAAGAAAAGGAACAAACCACACAATGGACAGTGATTTTTAGGTGGTTCGGATGCAACAACGGCAACCTACATCCATCCCTCATGATCTGTGAGGATTCCACACTATCTTATAAAGGATTACAAGATCAAAACACACACACACACACACACACACACACACACACACACGTGAGAAGTTGGAACTCCCACGAAGGTGCACAAGCACCGAATCACAAAGAGATGTGAAAATTAGAAGAAACACACACACACACACACACACACACACACACACACACACACACACACACACACACACACACACACACACACACACACACACACACACACACACACACACACACACACACACACACGGATCTGCGTAGATCCACACACACACACACACAAGTGTTTAAAAGTACAAGATCACACAATTGAAGCTTGATGAAAAATAAGGGAGAAACACAAAATGAAAAACTCAGATTTAAGCTCCCCCTTAATGGATGAAGATGATCTTGTATGAAGCTTCCTCCTCAGCTAAATCTTCACTTGAATGGCCTGCAGATAATCTTCAAAAACTTAGAAATGAATGAAGAAGTTCTTCCCCGAAGCACTGTTCACTGAGCTACAGTGGCAACACTCTTTCTCTCCTTGATAGCCTCATTTATCTCCCTTGCGTGATTTGGGTTTTTGACCCCAATATGATGTATTTATAGATCTTGGATGGTCAAGGGACAAGCCAGGAATCAGATCCACAAATCATGGCAAGTCTGGTGACTTTTGGAGTAAACAAACCCAATGAAAGGGCCTTCCCACGTTGAAGAACACAAGTCAACAAAAGCTACCTCGAAGCTGGCGGTCGACCGACAGGAGGGGGCGGTCGACCGTAAATTTACAGAGTTTGAACTTTTAAGTGCTGGGAAAATTGGTCATCCGGTCCTTGGTGGCGGTCAACTGAACTCTGTAAATTTACAGAGTTTTCACCTCTGGGAGATATGGTCGACCGCCCATGCTGGCCAGGTCGACCGAACTCTGTAAAACCTATAAAACAGTACAGTTCAGTCCATGAATCATATCTAAACATAGAAGACTTGTGTTTGGTAAAAGAGTCCGTATGAAATGAGCTGGTTTGAATTCCTTCTGGGGCATTTGTTAAGATAGGTTAAGATTGAAAGAGTGCTTTAATTATGCATTTGGATATGTCCATCAAATCTCGCATCCAAGCTTTTAGCATTGCACAAAGTGGCCGTAGACCCGTTCAAAACTTGCTCGGTTACTTCAAGGTTATGTTGTCATCAAAATCACTAGGAGAGACTCAACACACCGTCCCTCTCCTCTCCCAGTAGCATCCAACTCCGCCCTAGACCCCTTCCTGCCTCCCCTACATCCCCTTCCACCATACCACTATCTCCCATTACCCTTCTTCCTCCTCCAGCAGCCCTCCATCCCCCCCTCCATGCTCATTCGACCTACTTCACCGAACCTGCTCTCAGCTGAAGACCTGCAGAACTCCAGCTACTAGCAAAGCCGGCCACGTCTTCGTCCTGGAGCCCCTGGGAGCACAAGAGGTACCATTAGAAGTGTCGTCCAATCTACTTTGCAACGGAGGAGGTCTCGCCATCATCTGATTTCGTGGCCGCCCGGAGGAGTCTTCACCGCCGGATTGCATAGTTCCTCCCTGGCAGACACCCAACTGTGTCTTACGGCCACTTTGTTCTTTTTCTCCTAAGAGTCCCCTTCCATCAAAGAAGCAGGGCCCCATTTGGATCTCAGAGCAGTAAGTTCCAAATTTCCTCCCTAGGGTGCGCTAGGTCAGTTCCCTCTGGGATTGATCTGACACCATGTCACTATTTGGGGTCTCACTGTCCGCTCCGACCTCCACCGGTACCTACGTGGGTCTCCATTCGAAGAGGACTCGACCACGAATGCAACGGTTCCAGTCTCACCATCATCTGAGCATGGGAGCGATCATGGCGGCCTCTCCTTCCAGCAATAGCGATCCAGGCACTATCAGGAACAGAGTGGAGCAGTCCTGATCCCGACACTGTCCCAGCCGTCATCGTCACTAGAAAGTTCTCCAGAAATTCTGACACCCTCCTAGGCCAACCCAGGAGGTTTTGGCATTGGCTTCATCAGCAACGGACTTCAGGAGAGTCCGTGGCAGTGCCGACAGTGACTGCCTATCAAGTTGTTCCAAAGAGCTGGCAGGATCGATGTCCATCATCTTTTTGGCTACCAGCTTTGTTCTTCCCCCACCCCGCCTGGCCGGCTTACAGCCCCTCTCTGTGGGAGGTAGTGTTTGTCTGTAACTACTTAATTCCCCACCCCTTGTCCAACCCCCTTGCAAGGGGAGTAGTTCTGTAATTCCTTAAAATAGGTGAAAGCTACATCGACGCAACATCCACGTCTCCGAGTGGACCGGTTTCTTCAAATCGGTCGAGTAAGTGCTCTACTCCTTGCTCTCATTTGGTGATTGTTTATTCAATATTAGTTCATAGCTCCACTGGTTAGGAAGAGTGAGCGCCCGGTCCCGTTAGCACCTTCGCTTTCGAGTGATCGCCGCGGGGAAGAGAGTGCAACACATGCCCTCGGCACCCGGTCGGCCCCTTGAATTGGGCCTTCATACCCCTTGGGAAGAACCCTTGGCCTTGCTGGCCCTCTACCAGCAAGGGTCCAGCCCTCATAAACTCGACTCAGCATCACCGAGTTACCCCCCGGGTTTGGGTGAGTGTCGGGTGAGTGGTCACCAACGTCGATCCGTTACTCTTGCGAATTGTGCTTGCTTGCGAGGTCCAAGGGGTTGTCGGATAGTTGCTGCATTCCCCAGGTCCTATCGTACCCTTTGTGGCCTCCCTCTCCAATTGTTATATCAAAAGACGTCGTGGGAAGGTCCGGTCACGACGGTCCGGAACACGGCCTTTCTAGCTTTGAGGAGACCTTCGGGTCCGTCCTTCGCCTCGTACCATTTAGCGACCGGGGTCACCACCTCCATCCTAGGTTGTGTCACATCAATTGGTATTAGAGCCAGTTTAGACTTGTCTCTACCAAGTCTAAGTCCTAGGACCATTGCTTTGAGTCATCCATTCATTGAGTCTCTCCCCTCCCTTGCATGTCCACCCATAGTGGAACCGTATACCGACCCGATCCAATCTCTTCAGTTCCCCCCATAGATCCCAATCCCCAAATTGACCAAAGTGCCCATAGGGTGGAACCCCAAGGACAAGTGGACTGGGTGGATGCCACCCTCGCCACCATCCTTGACCAACTAGAGTCCCTTTCCACTCGGCTTGCTCGGATAGAGGGAAATGAGCCCCACCCATGGAACAATGGCCCAAGAGCTCACCCTCCATGAGCTGAAATTGATAGGGAGGACTTGGATGCTAACCCTTACCATGACTACGAGAGGCCTCGCCACCATTGGCATAATGAAAGGCATCCACGGGACGATCCGGATGACTATTTCTTAAGAATGATCAAGGTGGAGGCCCCAAACTTTGACAATTCCCATGAACCAAGTACCTACTTAGAATGGGAGACCACCATGGACCAATACTTTTAATGGTACCCTATGTCCGAACAAAGAAGAGTGAGATTGGCCAAGATGCACCTAACCAAATTAGCCAAGACTTATTGGCTAAACCAAGAAGGATTAAGAAGGGTTAGGCGGGAAGAGTCTATTGACACTTGGGAAGGCATGAAGAACCAACTTAGAAATAAGTACCTACCCATATCCTACCACCAAATTCTTTTAGATGAGTGGCAAAGCCTCACCCAAGAGGGAAGACCATGGTTGAATACATTGAAATTTTTGACTCCTATCTTTTGAAGTGTGGAGTTCATGAGGACCCAGCTGTCACCCTATCCCGATTTAGAAATGGGCTCCAAAACCACATCAAGGGAGAACTCTTTATGAGAGATGTCAACAACCTTGAACAAGCCTACCAAATAGCTCAGGATGTTGAAAGATTCTCTAGGATCCCTAGGTTTGCTCCTCCCCGACCGGCAGATCCCAAAGGCATGGGACCCCGAACCAATCCGGCCCCTCCCATAAAGGCCCCCAGCCCAAGTGGGAGTGCCCCATTGCGGCCTTACAATCCCCCTCCCATCGCCACTCCAACCAAGACGCCCCTAGCCATCTTCCTCCACAGAGGGAAGAGAGTTCCAAGGGTCCGAGTGTAGGAGGGACCACCCCAGGTAGTGGTCGTCAACAATGCTATAGATGCCAAGGGTTTGGTCACTTCGCGGGGCAATGCCCATCTAGAGGGTTGCCTAGTTTGCTAGTGGAGGAAGATGTTCCCCCCACCCCAAGGGGAACTTGATGGCATGGTAGAGGTCCATGGAGCCTCACTAGATTGGGAAGATGAGTACGAGGCCCAATACCATGAGTCGGGTCTAGACCACACCATGCCATCTACCGACTCCCATCTAGGAGTGATTAGATGCACCCTCACCAAACCCCAAGAGGAGGACTGGCGACGAACCTCAATCTTCCACACTTTTGTTAAGATAGGGGGTCATGTAAGGAAAGTGATCCTAGATAATGAGAGTTGTGTCAATGTCGTGTCCCCCGACAATGTTAAACTCCTAGGGCTTACCATCACTCCCCACCCTAGCCTATACCGAGTTTTTTGGATCAACAACAACTCCCTCCCGGTCAGCACTCGCTGCCTAGTGCCCCTCACCTTCTCTTCCTATCATGGCCAAATATGGTGTAATGTTATCCCCATGGAAGTAGGTAGCATCCTACTTGGGACACCTTGGCTTTACGATGTAGA
Source organism: Amorphophallus konjac (assembly GCA_022559845.1). Lineage (NCBI taxonomy): Eukaryota > Viridiplantae > Streptophyta > Magnoliopsida > Alismatales > Araceae > Amorphophallus > Amorphophallus konjac. Next base: position 97,078,963 of record CM040118.1, on the reverse strand, counting down.
TGCCATCATCTTCGGTAGGCCCAACACATGCACCTTTGAACATGAGGGAAAGACTATCTGTGATAAATCCTCCCCACCTCGTCCCTTGCCTAAGAGGGACCCACCCTCTCAAGGGCATCACCCTACCACACCCCAAGCCTCGGGGAACTCTACCCCACCAACCCAACCACTTCCTCAAAACTCCACTCAAGATAAGATTTCGGGGTTGAACAAAGGTCTTCATCTCATCACCAAAAGTGAGCTTGAGGAAGAGATAGCTCAAGGGACATCTTTATATGCCGTGGTCATTTGTCTAGGAGAGCCCACCCCCTCCGACCCCCATCCAATAGAAATCTGACATCTCTTAGAAGAATTTCATGATGTGTTCCCGGAGGACCTCCCGGATCAACTTCCTCCCATGCGTGATGTGCAACACGCTATCGATCTAGTTCCGGGAGCCACCCCCCCAAACCTTCCTCACTATCGCCTCAATCCCACAGAACATGCCAAGCTTCGGAGGCAAATTGAGGAACTCATTAGGAAGGGTTTTATCCGCATTAGCAAAAGTCCATGTGCCATCCCGGCCCTTCTCACACCCAAGAAAAATGGATCATGGCATATGTGTGTATATAGTCGGACCATTAATAAAATCACCGTCAAGTATAGGTTCCCCATACCTAGGCTTGATGACATGCTCAAAATGTTAGCTGGAGACACTATTTTTTCCAAAATCAATCTCAAGAGTGGCTATCACCAAGTTAGAATTAGGCCCGGAGATGAGTGAAAAACGGCCTTCAAGACCAAGGATGGCCTTTATGAATGGCTGGTCATGCCTTTTGGACTCTCAAATGCCCCAAGTACTTTCATGCGTCTTATGACGGAGGTCCTTAGGCCTTATATTAGGGTCTTTCTAGTGGTCTATTTTGATGACATTCTCATCTCTAGTCCGTCCCAAGAGGCCCACCTAGACCACCTTTGGCAAGTTTGCACCGTCCTTCGACATGATAGCCTATTTGCCAACCTAGGGAAGTGTCATTTCATGACCAAATCCATTACCTTCCTAGGATTTGTGGTCTCTACCAAGGGTGTCTCTATGGACCCCGAGAAGGTCCAAGCTATCCTTGATTGGCCGGAACCCCACACCCTCCATGAAGTTCGAAGCTTTCACGGGTTGGCCACATTCTATAGGAGGTTTATTCGAGGATTCAGCACCATTACTGCCCCCATCACTGATTGTCTCAAAAGGGGACCTTTGTGTGGACCAAACCAGCCTCCAAAGCCTTTCAAGAGCTTAAGGAGAGGATGACCCAAGCTCCAGTCCTATGCCTACCCGACTTCTCCAAGGTCTTCGAAGTCACATGTGATGCATCAGGGGCAGGAATTGGTGGGATTCTTAGCCAAGAAGGACACCAAGTGGCCTTCTTCAGTGAGAAGCTATGTGATGCTAGGATAAGATACTCTACCTATGGCAGGGAGTTCTATGCCGTGGTTCAATCCCTTCAACATTGGAGGCACTACTTGTTGCCCAAAGAATTTGTCATCTTCTCAGATCATGAGGCCCTAAAGTACCTCAACTCCCAGCAAAAGTTGAATGCCTGACATGCCTGCTGAGTTGAATACATCTAGTCCTACACCTTTGTTATCAAACACAAAGCGGGGAGCAAGAACCGCGCAGCGGATGCGCTCAGTAGGAGGATCTCTTTGCTGTCCACTATCCATGTGGAGGTTACTGGATTTGAGAGACTCAAGGAAGAGTACCCTTGCTACCCTAACTTTGGGCACATCTATGTCGCATTGACTACCCAATCTAGCCAGGAACATGAGGGTTTCATCATAGAGGAAGGTTTCCTCTTTAAGGGATCAAAGATTTGCATACCACAGACCTCCCTCCTTGATTTCTTGGTCTGGGAGTTACATGCAGGGGCCCTAGCTGGCCATTTTGGGGTTCATAAGACCATTGCTCTAGTTGAGGGCAAATTTTTCTGGCCAAGTCTTAAGAGGGATGTGACCAAGATTGTGGGCCAATGCTGCACCTGCGCTTCGGCCAAACAGGTGAAGCAAAACACCAGCCTTTATACCCCTCTCCCTGTCCCCGGCCGTCCATGGCAAGACTTAAGCATGGATTTCGTGTTATGCCTACCCAAGACTCAAAGAAAACATGATTCGATCTTTGTGGTAGTTGCCATATTTTCTAAGATGGCCCACTTCATCCCATGCTCTAAAACCTCAGATGCTTTCCGAGGGGCCCGATTGTTCTTTGATGAGGTCGTTCATCTCCATGGGCTACCCAAGACCATAGTCTTCTATAGGGATGTTAAATTCACCAGCTACTTCTGGAAGACCCTTTGGCACTTGCTGGGTACCCTCCTCAAATTCTCCACAGCCTATCACCCTAATATCGATGGCGAAACCGAAGTTGTCAATCGAAGTCTAGGGAACCTCCTTCGGTGCCTTGTCGAGGATCATCCAAGAAATTGGGATCTCATTCTACCTCAGGCTGAATTTACATACAACAATTCTGTCAATAAGTCCATAGGGATGAGTCCATTCGAAGCTGTGCATGGGTACAAACCAAGGAAGCCCACAGATCTCATTCCCCTTCCCCAACATGCTAGAGTGTCTATTTGTAGCAACCCTGATAAATGAATATTTGAAATAAATTAAAACATATATATATTACAGTAGTAATACAGATAATAAGAATAGGGTTAATTAAGCGAAATAAAACAAATTAAAAATAACGCCTCTTATTAAGGCGTTAATTTATAAAGAAACGCCTCTATCCATGGCGTGAATAAAGAAAGGACGCCCACACCTACGGTCGTCAGTTCTCACGCGACCAAATGGGTAAGTAAAAGAAACGCCCCTATCTTGGGCATGTTTTAAAACACGAAACGCCCTTTTTCAAGGCGCTTTTTAAGAAACGCCCTTATGCAAGGCATTAATTAAAGAATCGACGCCCTGACAAAAGGCGTTAATTCCGTTCGTGAACCGTTCGAACCCAGATCTTATCCAGGGAAAGATTAACCTAATCTAGTAAGTGTCTAATAGAGTAAGGACTCTATTAGGGATATACTACCCTCACACAATCACTAACTCTAATAGGACTTCCAAAGTCTTATAAATAAACCTGTTCGGCCAACCCTAAATCTATTTGGACGAACTACTGCTGCACGGTACGTGAAGAACAAACTGTTCTTCTTATTCCCTTTTGTTTTTCTTGCTTCAGATTATATGAAGAATAATTAGTTTTCTTCTTGTTCAGGAAACTCTGCTACTGCCGTCGAAGAATAGGTAATATTCTTCTATCTTTTTCCTTAAACGTCGATTATAACTATGAAGATTATTAACATCTTCATCTTCCCTCTTTTTCTCTTCCTCTACAGGTTCTGTAGCGTGAAGATCTTTGAAGAACATTTGTTCTTCTTCCGGCTGCTGCTGCTGTTGCGGATTTTCGTTGCAACAGAGCTCATCTTCTATCTCATCCTTCACGTTCCATTAAAGGTAGGATTTTCTCAAGTCACTGTAGCCCAAACTAAATTGATACAGTACAATAATTATCATGCATATACATGGTTTGGTTTACTATAGTTTCTAAACGACTTTCTGTTAATTTCTTGAAAGAAACGTCCTTAGCAAGGGCGTGACTATGAAATACACGCCCCAGACTAGGGCGCTACTTTACAAGTCACGACCCTGCCAAGGTCGTCAATTTTGGATTTGACGCCCTTCTGTTAGGCGTTAATTTCATTTAATCATTAATCACCCATGTTAAGAATTGAGTATCTATGAAATAATGATCCTACAATAATGCATGATCACATGTCTTCAAACCTGCTAATTTTATTGTCATGACCATACATTCGTTCTCCATGAATTCTATTATCCTGAAATTATTTCTGCCCATGAAAATTCATGGTATCTCTTGAATTCACGACCTAGACTAGGTCGTTTTCCCTATGTAAACGCCCCATCATAGGGCGTGAATTAAAAATAAACGCCCCTTACTAGGGCGCGTATCTGTTAAAATCCTGGAATATATATTCTGTGAAAATAAGAATTTAATGATTAACGCCCCTGCCAAGGGCGCGTTTTTGATAATTTCTGAAAATAAATATGTTCTGAAAAATATTGTAAATAAAAAGACGCCTGCTACTGTAGTCGTCAACTCTTGAAGAAACGCCCCTGAAGAAGGCGCGTTTTAAATAAATTATTGAATTATTGAAAATTCTGCAAAACGGACCATGTGTAAACGCCCTTCTGTTAGGCGTTAATTACTTGAGAAACGACTTGACCTAAGTCGTTATTTTACTATAAACTGATTTTCATCTGATTTGCTAATCGATGGTTTTATATATTATAATATATATATATATCGGCACTATTCTCCACTCCGTGAGTATAGTCCCATGTTTTCATGTTGATTTACCGATCACACTCAATTCTCATTGACATACAAGCTCTCCTTTGGACATTCCGTTCCTTTGGACTAGCGAGTTAGTCATAGAGACCTCCGTAAGACTCCTCGTAGCCTTGGATTCCCTCAAGGCCGACTGAGCTGGTTGTACCCTAAAAACCCATTACACGATCCTTGCCATGTCAATCTAAAGAAACATGGTATACCGGCCCTTATGATTATATAAAGAGTATATCATAAGAAATTCTTAATGGGATGATGATATCATGCCATATCATGTCGTTCTTGTAAACCTCAATTCTATGATAAGAATGAGGGTATCTTACCTTTGATATACTGTTCATGTGGACCTCAATTCTATATAAAGAATGTCCACACTGATTTGTCATGGTACCCAAGTTAAGGGAATCATATTCTACCTAGTTTTATCGATATCGTGATTATACCGTTATTATCACCATTCTATGTCCTTTGTCATATTTTGGACTCTATTCTATCAAAGTTGTCATACGTGTCTACAAGCTTGATTATTGAAATTCTATGTTGGCTATAAACAAGAGTGGATGTCAAAACACATGATAAATGCCTGCGCATATAGGGCCCGATCTGGTCCTGGGAGGAGCACCCGAAAGTACTTGTGCCCATGGGAGTTAAAATGATAAGGTATCTGGCATTATACCGAGTACTTGACTTGCTTGATTGGACATTCCACACACATCTTGTACTTGAATCGTACTTGACTTTACATGAAATGCGTGGCCCGAAAGAGGGTAATTTACTTGCTTGATACATGATAGCCAAAGTTCTTGACATGACTCGATAATTGTACTTGCTTGAATATCTTGAATAAACTTGTTATCTTGTTGAAAGTTCATGGTAAGTTCATCTTATTTCCTTGATATTACATTCTCTCTATCTTGTCGTTTCCTGCGAGCATGCATAGCTTTATTGCATTCATGAAAATGTAATTACTTAAACCCCTTGCTAGTACTTGAGATATAATTTCCTACTGAGCGTTCGCTCATTCCGTTTTGTCCCTTTCTACTTTTCAGGTAAGTCCGACGACGATGGAAGTCAATCGGATGGGAATGGTCAAGAGTGAAAGTGATAGAGCTTCTACAAGTGTCGTCTAGTCTTTTCTATAGTTTCTTGAGTCAACTATGTATTCTTTTCCTTTTTATTAAACAGAGTATTGGATTTGTAATAGTCTATCCATTATGAAATAAAGGATTGGGTTATCTTGCTATTTTGCGCATCTCTGTCTTTGTGTCGAATACACGACCACTCTGATTGACATGATTGATATAGACACGTCGCGCATCTCCGGGTATCTTCCGCGCTCGGGGCGTGACACTATTTCTGCTGAGTCATTTACCTAACCCATTAGAGAGTTGCATGAAGAGATACGCAAGCACATCAGCAAGAAAAATGAGACTTATAAAAGGCAGACTGACTCTCACCGACGCCACCAAGAATTCCGCATGGGTGATTCTGTGATGGTGAGGACAGCGAGGCTCTCCCCGGGAGCTATCTCAAAATTGAGGCCTCGTGGGACTGGTCCCTTCCAGGTTCTGAGGTGCATTGGCACGAATGCCTATGAGTTAGATCTTCCTGAGGAGTACGGAGTGAGCCCCACATTCAATGTGGCAGGCCTGGTGCCATATAAGGGTCTCACAATGGTACCTAGTGAGGATATTGAACCCATCCCCTCCATTGAGAGAGCACCCACCCGTGAGAAGAATCTACCAGCCCGGAGAGCCCAGCGTGAGCAAATTGAGCAAGTATTGGATGAACATGTCACTACCACCAGGAGCAAGGTGTACGAGCGCTATCTCGTCATGTGGAAAGATTGACCTCCTTCGGAGGACTCGTGGGTGAGTCGGGAAGACCACCAGCAACTGGATCGTGACCTTCTCGAGCAGTATCACAGCAGGAAGGACCCCTACTCGACGGAGTTGAGCTCTTCGCAGCCCAAAGGATTTGATGGAGGCATCACCCGCGACTCCCTCTGGCTCGGGTCGTCATCAGACCCCGGAGTTGTGTGAGCTCGGGCATCACTCTATGTGGATCCAATTATCCATTTTGAGCTTTTTATTTGAGTCATTTTGATGTATTTTCCCTTTTATTTAAGTCATTTCCCTAGGTCTTTGGTTTATATCCCTATGTTTGAGTCATTATCTCCTTGGTTTGCTTATTGGACTGCTTTTGTCATTACATGTAAAGCTAGGGGTAGTTTTGTCATGTAAAAGGTTGGGTCCCTATAAGTAGTGCTGTGCCTCTGTGGTTTTGATGATTGGTTTTGATGTGAGTCATACACTGTGAGTCACCATGCATTGATGTTCTGTTTTGATGATTGATTTGGTTTTGATGATTGGTGTTTGATGTGAGTTACTGTGAGTCATCTTGCTGAAATGAGTCATCTTCATATGTTCAGTCATTCTGATGTTCAGCCGGTTTATCAAAGCATTGCATTGCTGTTTTGTTAGTTTATCAGATCATAAAGTATTTGCATTGCATATTTGATGTTCAGCCATGTTATCTACTGCATAAAGCATTCATACATCACAGTCAGCATAGTGTGGGCCGACCCCTTTCTAGATGGGTCGACCCCCCAGATAAGTGTAGTGTATACACTCTTCGGTTGGGTTCAACTGAAGTCTGCACATCACCTTGCATGATTTCAAAGTATGTACATTTCACAGCATGCATCAATTCCAAGTAGGTACATCATCTGTTCATGAAGTATATACATTGTACTTGTGTTCAATAGCATCTGTTCATGAAGTATATACATTGTACTTGTGTTCAATAGCTTCAAGTGTATACACTCTCACATAATACACACATGCTTAGCTGCTGTTCTAAGTCTGCACATTGCCAAAGTCTGAACAGTCATTGTCTACAGTGCATCCAGCTAGTCTATTCATTGGAGCGTCTTGTTCAGCGTCTCATGGCAAAGTTTGCACATTCTATTGTTCAACGTCTGCATGCATTACATGAAGTCTGTACACTGCATCGTCTCAACTTGCGTCTCACTGAGCATCCATTCACTGCAAAGTCTATACAGACTTCATCGTCTTAGAGATCGTTTCATGCCTTCACCTAAAGTCTGTACATCCACCGTCTTATCCAGCGTCTCACGCTTGCAAAGTCAATACACTGGTCGGTGGAACAAAGTCTGAACATCCTTCAGTGAACTTCGAAGTCTATACATTGGGAGCCTTTTACCTATGTTCAGTTCTGAAGTTTGTACATCCTTCAATGAACCTTGAAGTCTATACATTCACTGTAGAGATCACTGTCAAGTCTATACATTGGTCTTCGTATTCAAAGTCTGTACATTGGTCTTCATATTCGAAGTCCATACATTGGTCTTCAGCTAAAGTCTGTACATCGGACTTTCATTTAAAGTCTGTACATCGCTGCTTTGTCAAAGTATGTACATCGCAGCTGTGGTGAAGTCTGTACAGCCATTCTCTTATCAAAGTCCATACATCCTTCTGTTGGAATTCCAAGTCCATACATCGGACTGTTTGAGCAAGTCTGTACAGCATTTCATTCACATTGGAAGTCTACACATTGGGGGCTTTCCCTATGCTTTGGCCAAGTCCATACGTTGGCGTACTGTTCATGCTTCAGTCATCAAACTCTATACAGACTTAAGCGTCTCATTTTGCGTCTTCCATCAAAGTCTGTACATCGCCTTCAATCTTCAAGTCTATACATCGTGGGCTTCATTCCTTCTAGTCTGTACATCCTTCAAGGGCCAAGTGTATACATCGCTCACAGGTCATACGTTCAAGTCTGAAGTCTATACAGCCTTGGTTTCTGCATTGAAGTCTATACACTGGTTGAGCTTCGTGAAGTCTATACAGTGGCTGTGCATTGTGAAGTCTACACATTGGTAAAGCTAGTGCATGCATTGTTCATCACCTGTCTTGTTCACTGCGTCGACGCTGACACTGGATGCGTTGACGCATTGGCCAGTTGCCAAGGGCGTGAGCATCTCGCTTGAGGAGCTGAGGCGACGCTGCACGATGGAAGCGTTGACGCCTTGGGCTGATGTCCAAAGGTCTTTTGATCAACATCAAGTCTGTACAGCATGAAGTCTGTACATTGGCTTTTGTCTTGAACAGAAGGCCTAAGTCTACACACTCTCCTGTTATGATAATGCATTCTTCAGCAAGTATATACACTGAGCACGCATGAAGACTTCTAAGTCTATACACTCCCTCACTCTGTACACACTTGCTATATTGATTTCTATAAGTCTATACAATGCTTTGCATTCACAGAGTCTGTACAGGGTGTTTAGACTTAAACTGATGACTTATCCGATGCTCTGTCTGATAGGGATTCTTACCGAGATTGATGACCTGGCTCGTGATCCCAGGAGGACGAGGTATGCAGATGCTGACACTTGGATGAAGCTGCCTCGGATCTGGCAAATTCCTTGGGCGGGAAAACGTGGAAGCCACGCGCCCAAGGGCTGCTGCTGCTGCTGCTATATATACGAGCCTTCTTCCACTAAAGAAGACCGATCGAAAGAAAAGGAGCAAAGTCTATACATCCAGTCTGAGAGCAGCAGAGAGTATTCGATCCAGAGAAGAAAAAGAGAGAGAGTTAGCCGAAGAGAATAGAGGAGCAGAGATCGAGAGAGTGAAAGAGCAAAAGAAGAAAAGAGCTGTAGTAGATTGCAGAGAAGAGAAGAGACAGAGAGAGCCTGCGAAAGAAGAAGAAAAGAAAGAGAAGAAGAGCAGAAGGAGAAGAAGAGAAAGAGAGAGTTAGAGAGCTCGTGAGGGTTAAGAGAAAAAGAAAGTGAGAGAGAAGAGAAGAGGAAGAGAAGCTTACCTGAAGATCTGTCTACTGGACCGTGGATCAAATCCAGGCCAGTCAGCTCCATGCGAGCCACATCTGTGTTATCTTTCTTTACAGCTTTCTGATCGCTGTGTATTTTTTTCTTTCTTATTTTTTCTTCTTCTTCATTTGGTTAGCTTTGTACTTCCGATCCTCTGGACTGAGGTCGGGTCCCTCCTGGTCTGGAGGAAGATAGGTCTGCGACCTCTAGTTTCCAAGTGGCTAGGAGTCACTTGGGTGTCCCTCCGGTTGGGAGGAAGAGGGGAGGCTGTTCCCCTGGTCAAGCTGTGTGGCAGCGACTGTTTGCAGACTGAGTCTGCTTGGTTCTAGTGTTTGCTAGTGAAGCCTCACTCCGGTTGGGAGTGAGGGGTGGATGTAGGTCTGGAGGACCGAACCACCTAAAAATCTATTGAGCAGTGGTTTGATTGCTTGATTTGCTTCCGCTAGATGCTTAGATAGGCTCGCTCCACCTGCTTGTTATTTTGCTTAATCGGATTAGCTTAATTCCGGATTTTGCCTAGCATCTGAGTTTTTATTTGGCCATTATTCATAGAAGGATACATTCACCCCCCTCTGTATCCGGGCCTAGCACCCTAACAGTTGGTATCAGAGCCGGTGTCTGCATACAAGGTCCAGCGACCTGCAGATTCGATCTTGCAGTCTTAGGTGCTAATTTGTTTTTAGTGCATCAATATTCCTGTTGCATTAATCTGTTGTGTCTCATGGCTCATCCACCGATTTTCAGTGGTACGTATTTTAATGCATGGTTCGCTAGTCTGAAGAATTATATCAAATCTGTGAATCCAGACCTGTGGAAAGTAATTTCACATGGTCCTCATGAACTACCAAAGAAAAAGTCCAAATGGACTGACAGTCACAAGTCTATGCATGAGGAGAATCAGACAGCTATAAATCTGATGAAAGCAGCCACTGACAAAGCCTTTCACTCATGTTTCCTTGATTGCAGATCTGCAAGGGATATGTTGGAGATGATGAAGAGAGCCGAGAAAGGAAATCAAACAAGCTGCATGATGGCTGACAGTAGCAATCAAAGCAGCAGCCAAAATGAAGATGATGATGATGAGGTAAATCTCTTCGAGAATTTTTCTCTTGATGATTGGGAGAATGCATATGCTGAATTGTTAGAGTCACATGAGAGCTTAAGAAAACAGTATAAAAAGTTGAAGAAGGGTACTGGGATAGATAGTTCTAGCTCTTCATGTGAAAACTGTTCAAGTACGAAGCAATTTCATGATGCATGTCTGTCTGATAATCATATGTATAAAAATCAGAATGCAAAACTGAAGAAGAAACTTGAATGTGTTTACTCTGAACTAAACAAGCTAAAATCTGAAGATGACTCTCTCAGAAAACTCTCCAAAGAAGATACAGGAGAACAAATTGCTGATTGAAAAACTTAATGCCATAAAGTCTGTAAACATAGAATTACAGAAAGATCTTGAAAAATAACAAAAAGATATGAAGGAAATTGAAAATGGAAGAAAGTATGAAGTCAATTCAGAAGATCAGCTTCTAATAAATGAATTGGTTCAAAACGATAAGCTTAAAAAGGAAATTGAAAAATTGAAGCTGTTAAATAGTGGGATGTCTGAAAGACTTCTTACTTTAGAAAGAGGAAAAACTGTTTGTATTGAAGATTCTGATAAACTGAGCAATCTGGAAAATGAAATTGAAAAATATAAAACTGCTAACAAAGTTTTGAATGAAGCTATGAATTGCTGTGAGCAAGAGATTGCCAATTATGAGATACATATTTCCTCTTTAGAAAATGAAATTCAGGATTTGAAAGTTTCCTTGTCTAAATTTGTTGATGGGCAGAAAAACCTAGACAAGCTACTAGGTATAAAAATCAACCCTAGGAAGGAAGGGCTGGGCTACAATAAGATAAACAAGAAGAAACTTCAGAACAAAGTTATGACATCTTTTGTAAGTGATTCAAATGTAGCCACCACCTCTAAAGAAAAATAGCCCATTGCTCAGAAAATGTTGGGAGCAAAGGATAATTTTAAGAAAGAGGGACTGGGCTACAGTCCAGTCATGAGGAAGGTCGATGGATCAAATTTGAAAACTGTTTTTGTTAAATCTTCTGAACAGGAAAAACCTTCTACTTCATCTTCACCTCAGTATAAGGCTAAGAAAACAGAAAAACATGATAAAAATCAGAAAATGATTGGAAAACAGAAAATAAATAAAAAGGGTCCATTAGTGTTTGCTGATCACAGTCCTCACACACACTCACATGCATCTAAAAAGAAGATTATCTGTCATTACTGTCATAAAGTTGGACATCTGATGCATGAGTGTAAGTTGATGGAGAAGGATGATAAGAATGCTAGGAGATATCATGATAAAAATCTTTCATCTCAGAAAAGGAAAATTGAGTGTTTTCATTGTGGTAAACTAGGACACAAAATTTCACAATGCTGGTTTGTTAGTGATAAGAATAAATTTCATGCAAACGATCATGCTCTTAACAAGAATAAGTCTGTTCCAATAAACCAGCATATGACATGCTTTAATTGTGGAAAATTGGGTCATAAGAGATTTGAATGCTGGCTGAAGACTGGTAAGAAAAGTTCTAATTCATGCTTTTACTGTGGCAAGATGGGCCACATTGCAGCCCACTGTTGGCATGCTCAGGGTAGAAAATTAAATTCTAAACCTGCCATTGGAAAGTCTCCTGCATGCTATCACTATGGGAAGCCAGGCCACAGAGCTGGAGATTGTTGGCATGTTCAGAATAACTCTGCTAAATTCTATGTTACGAAATTTACATGCCATCATTGTGGGAAGCCAGGTCACAGGGCTGCAACCTGTTGGCTGGCAGGATATCAAAACCAAACTGGTTTTGGCAAACAGAATTTCTATTCTGTTAATAAGAAATCTCATGCATATGCACATAGAATTCATGCTAACAAGAATGTGCATAAATCAGATCTGAAAACTGCTCCTAGAAATGTGCTGAGAAAACCTGCTAGGAGTAATACTGTTTTGTCAGGACCCAAGACTTCTTGGGTACCTGTTTGTGCAAAATAACAGTGCTATGCAGGTGTGCCTTGGGACTTGAATAAAAAGGGGTAATGATCCAAGGCACTCAAGAAGAAAACCCCATACTGAACTTTTCAGGTAAACTTCCTGCTCTTCTTATTTTTAGTTTCAATGCATAGCAAGTTAAATCTATTTTTGCATTTTCATTCATCATTTGCCATGTGCATTATTTTCTGATCATGCATTTGCTGAGAGTTCTGTGCAAATATCAGATTAAAAATGGTTGTCTGTATCTGATGCATACATAGGCTAATTGCAATTGCTTGATAATTGTGTTGTGCATAAACTCTGAAAATAAATTGCATTTCGAATTTTCTGAAAAATCTGAACTGCTTATGAGTGTGACTTGAAATTTGTGTGTTGCAATAGCTCACTGAAATTCTGAATTGCATATAGGACTGCATGTTGAATAATCATGCATGATCTCAATGGTATATAAATGGTAAGGTACCAAAAGGCAGGGAGGTCTGTCTGGAGGTTCTTACTATGTGTGAGGTGGTCTTTTAGACCAAGTGCTCCGCCTCGTACCATGGGTCACTTTGCTGGTTAGGACAGTCTGAATGTGCATGAATCAAAATCATATGTTCAGTATCTCATGGCAAACATTGCATGTCTTCACGGGGAGTTAATTGCATGTTTTTACATACATATAGTGCATTGCATTTCCTTATATTGAAAATGCCAAAAAGAGAATTTGAATGCATATTGTGAGGGGGAGTCAATACATTGCATATAGGTTGTCAAATGCATACATGTGTCAGAACTCATTGCATATCCTTTCTTATTGATTTTGTTGACAAACCTTAATCATATTCTGAAAACTTTGAGCTTCACAATCTCTCTGAACAATTGATATTTCTCCTATCAATTGGTATCTTTTGGGTTCAAAATTCTATCAGTCCTTCATGAAGATTTCAATGGGCTATCTCGATCATAAATCTGAAAATTTTGAACTAGAAATCTTCTATTATACATTTTTATGAATGACTGAAATAACTCATGTGGTTTAAGTTTAATGTATTCAATGAGTTTGACTTTAAAATCTCTTAAAAATATCTGAAGCATGTTTAATAAACATTAACCATCTGTTTCATGCAGTGTCTTGAAAACTTCTGAAATCTGCACTTTTGAATACATGACTTCAACTGATTAAGTACATGAAACTATTATTGATTTGAAGCAAATGAATTTTTCTGAAAAGTCTAAAAGGTAATATCTGTCAGAGCAATGACCTTGGTCATTGAGAAACACATGTCCAAAGGACTGTGTCATGAGGTACCATAGTTAACTCTGATTAAGAATTCATTAAAATTTAGGCAGAGCAATGGCATGCACACTGAGAAATACAACTCACTCATCAAGAAATGATTTGAAGTGTGTCATGATGTGTAAATGCTATCTCTGTTCATATATAGCATGACAGTTAGTCACACTAAGTGCTTAGGGATATTGGCCTCTGATCAAGGTATATCCTCTAGTTACAAGGTGTGCACTGAACTAGACTGCTCGTAAAATTTGTAGCATGACAAATTGTTGAACATATCTCAATATTTGAATATTGATGCAAAAATCAAATTGCTACAACCCTAGACAAAATAATATGACTTCATTATTGCTTAATCTCAATACTAGTGCATGTAATTCTGAAAGAAGTCAATAAATTTGATTGTGTAAGACAAAGGGAGGATAATCAAGATAAATATGAGGGCTTGGTTCATTTTTATTAAAACATGGCTTTAGATATCAATACAGAATTTTATTGATAAACTCTGCATACATCATGTTTAAACCATGCTGTTCAATAAAGCTCATTCATAAGCCCTTATAATGGAAGACTTTGAAAACTCATGTTTTGGATTTATGAGATTGATATCTCTCTGAAAATCTGACTGAATTTTCTGAGATTGGAGCTTCTTTAAAAATCTACTAATTGAACCTCTTCTGCTCATTGACCTGAACTTCTCCTTGTTTGCCCCTGTGGTCTCCTTCTCATTCATTTCATAAGGTTCCATTTATTGAGGGGGAGCCTCTTTGTCATATGCATCATGCTGCATAGAAGGAGAAGAATTATGCTCTTGCATTCATATTTCTGGTATCTGCATCTACATTCATACCTCTTCCCATGGTTTATTTTGATTATACCAAAGGGGGAGATTGTTTGCCAAAGAGAGAGAATATCATTCAATCAGTACATGCAGATTCCTTTTGATCATCTCTAACTCATGCTCTTGCTGAAAATCTTAAAGGGGGAGAATCATGTTCTTGCAAGGGGGAGAAATTGACTAAATTTTTATACATGCTATAATTTCTCAAACTATTTTCTTTTTGATGAAGTCAAAGGGGGAGAATAGTTTGAGTCATCAGATTGACTCACTGTGTAGAGTTGCCATCATCAAAAAGGGGGAGATTGTTGTGCCTCTGTGGTTTTGATGATTGGTTTTGATGTGAGTCATACATTGTGAGTCACCATGCATTGATGTTCTGTTTTGATGATTGATTTGGTTTTGATGATTGGTGTTTGATGTGAGTTACTGTGAGTCATCTTGCTGAAATGAGTCATCTTCATATGTTCACTCATTCTGATGTTCAGCCGGTTTATCAAAGCATTGCATTGCTGTTCTGTTAGTTTATCAGATCATAAAGTATTTGCATTGCATATTTGATGTTCAGCCATGTTATCTGCTGCATAAAGCATTCATACATCACAGTCAGCATAGTGTGGGCCGACCCCTTTCTAGATGGGTCGACCCCCCAGATAAGTGTAGTGTATACACTCTTCGGTTGGGTTCAACTGAAGTCTGCACATCAGCTTGCATGATTTCAAAGTATGTACATTGCATAGCATGCATCAATTCCAAGTAGGTACATCGTCTGTTCATGAAGTATATACATTGTACTTGTGTTCAATAGCTTCAAGTGTATACACTCTCACATAATACACACATGCTTAGCTGCTGTTCTAAGTCTGCACATTGCCAAAGTCTGAACAGTCATTGTCTACAGTGCATCCAACTAGTCTATTCATTGGAGCGTCTTGTTCAGCGTCTCATGGCAAAGTCTGCACATTCTATTGTTCAACGTCTGCATGCATTACATGAAGTCTGTACACTGCATCGTCTCAACTTGTGTCTCACTGAGCATCCATTCACTGCAAAGTCTATACATACTTCATCATCTTAGAGATCGTTTCATGCCTTCACCTAAAGTCTGTACATCCACCGTCTTATCCAGCGTCTCACGCTTGCAAAGTCAATACACTGGTCGGTGGAACAAAGTCTGAACATCCTTCAGTGAACTTCGAAGTCTATACATTGGGAGCCTTTTACCTATGTTCAGTTCTGAAGTTTGTACATCCTTCAATGAACCTTGAAGTCTATACATTCGCTGCAGAGATCACTGTCAAGTCTATACATTGGTCTTCGTATTCAAAGTCTGTACATTGGACTTCATATTCGAAGTCCATACATTGGTCTTCAGCTAAAGTCTGTACATCGGACTTTCATTTAAAGTCTGTACATCGCTGCTTTGTCAAAGTCTGTACATCGCAGCTGTGGTGAAGTCTGTACAGCCATTCTCTTATCAAAGTCCATACATCCTTCTGTTGGAATTCCAAGTCCATACATCGGACTGTTTGAGCAAGTCTGTACAGCATTTCATTCACATTGGAAGTCTACACATTGGGGGCTTTCCCTACGCTTTGGCCAAGTCCATACGTTGGCGTACTGTTCATGCTTCAGTCATCAAACTCTATACAGACTTAAGCGTCTCATTCTGCGTCTTCCATCAAAGTCTGTACATCGCCTTCAATCTTCAAGTCTATACATCGTGGGCTTCATTCCTTCTAGTATGTACATCCTTAAAGGGCCAAGTGTATACATCGCTCACAGGTCATACGTTCAAGTCTGAAGTCTATACAGCCTTGGTTTCTGCATTGAAGTCTATACACTGGTTGAGCTTCGTGAAGTCTATACAGTGGCTGTGCATTGTGAAGTCTACACATTGGTAAAGCTAGTGCATGCATTGTTCATCACCTGTCTTGTTCACTGCGTCGACGCTGACACTGGATGCATTGACGCATTGGCCAGTTGCCAAGGGCGTGAGCATCTCGCTTGAGGAGCTGAGGCGACGCTGCACGATGGAAGCGTTGACGCCTTGGGCTGATGTCCAAAGGTCTTTTGATCAACATCAAGTCTATACAGCATGAAGTCTGTACATTGGCTTTTGTCTTGAACAGAAGGCCTAAGTCTACACACTCTTCTGTTATGATAATGCATTCTTCAGCAAGTATATACACTGAGCACGCATGAAGACTTCTAAGTCTATACACTCCCTCACTCTGTACACACTTGCTATATTGATTTCTATAAGTCTATACAATGCTTTGCATTCACAGAGTCTGTACAGGGTGTTTAGACTTAAACTGATGACTTATCCGATGCTCTGTCTGATAGGGATTCTTACCGAGATTGATGACCTGGCTCGTGATCCCAGGAGGACGAGGTATGCAGATGCTGACACTTGGATGAAGCTGCCTCGGATCTGGCAAATTCCTTGGGCGGGAAAACGTGGAAGCCACGCGCCCAAGGGCTGCTGCTGCTGCTGCTATATATACGAGCCTTCTTCCACTAAAGAAGACCGATCGAAAGAAAAGGAGCAAAGTCTATACATCCAGTCTGAGAGCAGCAGAGAGTATTCGATCCAGAGAAGAAAAAGAGAGAGAGTGAGCCGAAGAGAATAGAGGAGTAGAGATCGAGAGAGTGAAAGAGCAAAAGAAGAAAAGAGCTGCAGTAGATTGCAGAGAAGAGAAGAGAAGAGAAGAGACAGAGAGAGCCTGCGAAAGAAGAAGAAAAGAAAGAGAAGAAGAGTAGAAGGAGAAGAAGAGAAAGAGAGAGTTAGAGAGCTCGTGAGGGTTAAGAGAAAAAGAAAGTGAGAGAGAAGAGAAGAGGAAGAGAAGCTTACCTGAAGATCTGTCTACTGGACCGTGGATCAAATCCAGGCCAGTCAGCTCCATGCGAGCCACATCTGTGTTATCTTTCTTTACAGCTTTCTGATCGCTGTGTATTTTTTTCTTTCTTATTTTTTTTTTCTTCTTCATTTGGTTAGCTTTGTACTTTCGATCCTCTGGACTGAGGTCGGGTCCCTCTGGTCTGGAGGAAGAGAGGTCTGCGACCTCTAGTTTCCAAGTGGCTGGGAGTCACTTGGGTGTCCCTCCGGTTGGGAGGAAGAGGGAAGGCTGTTCCCCTGGTCAAGCTGTGTGGTAGCGACTATTTACAGACTGAGTCTACTTGGTTCTAGCGTTTGCTAGTGAAGTCTCACTCCGGTTGGGAGTGAGGGGTGGATGTAGGTCTGGAGGACCGAACCACCTAAAAATCTATTGAGCAGTGGTTTGATTGCTTGATTTGCTTCCGCTAGATGCTTGGATAGGCTCGCTCCACCTGCTTGTTATTTTGCTTAATCGGATTAGCTTAATTCCGGATTTTGCCTAGCATCTGAGTTTTTATTTGGCCATTATTATAGAAGGATACATTCACCCCCCTCTGTATCCGGGCCTAGCACCCTAACAAGTAGGACCCCAACCCCATTTGAGGAGGTTAATGAAATTGCCATATTTTGATTCCAGAATTCAAAATTTATTGAAGAGAATCTTTTAGTGAGGGTGAGAAACCTTGGGAGAGAATCCCCCCTCTCTTTCTATCTCTCTCTCACTCTAGAGGCGAACCTCCTCTCTCTCTCTACACCCCTGGCCGCCCCATTCTCTCTCACCCCTCTGCCCACATCAGTGCCACATCAGCCCTAGTCTTGCCACCTAAGCCAACCCTTCAGCTCCTTAGGAGCATTCACTATCCCCATTCAATTCCCATCAATTCTATTCCTCACCCTAGGAGCCCCTTGGCCTTCCCAACACAACCTTTCCTCTCCCCCATGCACCCTTTCACCTCCCAAGGGAGATTTGAATGTCTCTCCCCCTCTCTCTCCTCCCCCATACCCTAGGCCGACCCAAAGAGATCCTCCCTTGGATTTGGTCGCACCCCCTCTCCCCCTCCATCAACCCTTGTTCGGCCTCCACCATCCCTCCCCCTCCACCTTGTGAAGAGAACAAGCAGGCCCATCCACCATCCCTCTCCTCTCCCAACAGCATCCAGCTCTGCCCTAGTCCCCTTCCCGCCTCCCCCACATCCCCTTCCACCATACCACCATCTACCATTACCCTTCTTCCTCCTCCAGCAGCCCTCCATCCCCCCCTCCATGCTCATTCGGACCAGCTTCACCGAACCTGCTCTCAACTGAAGACCTACAGAACTCCAGCGACTAGCAGAGCCGGCCATGTCTTCATCCTGGAGTTCCTGGGAGCACGAGAGGTACCGTTGGAAGCATCATCCAATCTACTTCGTAACGGAGGAGGTCTCGCCATCATCTGATTTCGTGGCCGCCCGAAGGAGTCTTCACCGCCGGACTGCGCAGTTCCTCCCTGGCAGACACCCAATTGTGGCTTGCAGAGGCTGCCACGACAAACACCCTGAAGATCATGGAGCGGCGTTTGGCTGAAGACTTCTCCTTAGAGTCCCCTTCCATCACCAAGAAGCAGGGCCCCATTTGGATCTTAGAGCAGTAAGTTTCGAAATTTCCTCCCTAGGTGCGCTGGGTCAGTTCTCTCTGGGATTGATCTGACACCCTGTCACTATTTGGGGTCTCACTGTCTGCTCTGACCTCCACCGACACCCCATAGTCTCCGTTCAAAGAGGACTCGACCATGAACGCAACGGTTCCAGTCTCACCGTCATCTGAGCACGGGAGCGATCGTGACGGCCTCTCCTTCCAGCAGCAGCGATCCAGGCACTGTCAGGAACAGAGCGGAGCAGTCCTGATCCCGACACTGCCCCGGCCATCATCGTAACTAGAAAATTCTCCAAAAATTCTGACACCCTCCTGGGCCAACCCAAGTGGTTTTGGCGTTGGTTTCATCAGCAACGGAGTTTGGGAGAGTCCATGGCAGTGCCGACAGTGACTGCCTATCAAGCTATTCCAGAGAGCTAGCAGGACCAGCGTCTGTCATCTTTTAGGCTACTAGCTTAGTTTGTCCCCCACCCCGCTTGGCCGACTTACAGCCCCTCCCTGTGGGAGGCAGTGTTTGTCTGTAACTACTTAATTCCCCACCCCTTGTCCAACCCCCTTGCAAGGGGAGTAGTGCTGTAATTCTTTAAAATAGGTGGAAGCTACATCGACGCAGCATGCGGGGAACCCACGCTTCCCCTCTCGTCCACGTCTCCGAGCGAGACCGGTTTCTTCAAACTGGTCGAGTAAGTGCTCTACTCCTTGCTCTCATTTGGTGATTGTTTATTCAATATTAGTTCATAGCACCACTGGTCAGGAAGAGTGAGGGCCTGGTCCCGTTAGTACCTTCGCTTTCTAGTGACCGCCGTGGGGAAGAGAGTGCAACCCGTGCCCTCGGCACCCGATCGGCCCCTTGAATTGGGCCTTCATACCCCTTGGGAAGAACCCTTGGATTTGCTGGCCCTCTACCAGTAAGGGTCCAGCCCTCACAAACTCAACTCAGTAATGTCAAGTTACCCCCCGGGTTTGGGTGAGTGTCGTGTGAGTGGTCGCCAACGTTGGTCCGTTACTCTTGCAAATTGTGCTTGCTTGCGAGGTCCAAGGGGTCGTCGGATAGTTGCTGCATTCCCTGGGTCCTATCGTACCCTTTGTGTCCTCCCTCTCCAATTGGTATATCAAAAGACGTCATGGGAAGGTCCGGTCATGACGGTCTGGAACACGGCCTTTCTAGCGTCTAGGAGACCTTAGGGTCCGTCCTTCGCCTCGTACCATTTGGTGAGCGGTGGCTAGGTTGTGTCACATCAAACACACACTTGAAGCTCAATAGAAAATATAAGTGGAAACATAAATGAAAACTTCAGATTTAAGCTCCCCCTTAGTGGATGAAGAAGATCTTTGATGTAGCTTGCTTCTCAGGTTGATTTCCACTTGAATGGCTTTAGGATGATCTTCAAATGTTTGAGATTTGATGAAGAATGCTTGGACGAAACACTATTCACAGAGTTCTTCCTACATCCCTTTTTCTCCTTTCATAGCCTTCCTTTGATCCCATTTGGTTATTAGGTTTTTGACCCCAAAGAGATGTTTTTATACAACTTGGGTGGCCAAGAGACATGCCAAAACACAGATGCACAAATCATGGCATGTCTGGTGGCTTTGGGATTAAAGAAATCAAAGAGAAGGGCTTCTCATGTTCAAGAAACAAAAAGTCAACATTTGCTACCTCGAGGGGTTCGGTCGACCTAATTCTCAGCCCGGTCGACCGAACTCTAAGAAATCTATAAATTTTATCCCTGGCAATTTTGATCGACCGGTACACTCAATAGGTTGACCGAACTCTGTAGCTTTTACAGAGTTCTGATCCCTGGAAAAATAGGTCGACCAAATCATGCCCAAAGGTCGACCTAACTCTGGAAAAATTGCAAAAATAGATTGTTAGCCCAATGAGACATATTCATATGACAAGAGCCTTATGTCATCATATAGTTCATTCATTTTTGGGTTTAATTTAGCTATGTTTATGCATTTGGAAGGCTCAACACATGTGAGCAATTGTCATTACACAAAATGGCCTTAAACACGTTCAATGCTCATTCTTGATCACTTTGACACGGCACGAGATGGAACCTAAGTCCAGGGTTTTGTTATCATCAAAATCACCGGAGAGACTCAACATCTTATTCACCATTCTTCACCCTTGAGCAATATTCTTCACGTTAACACCCATTTGTCACCATTAATGACAAACGGTCAAGCATATGAAGTATTTTTCACCCTTGTGAACTATTCTTCAGACTTGCTGACTGGGTTGACTGCTTTGACTCTGATTGAGCTCGTATTGACTCCTTCTCATGAGATGGTGTTGAAATAGCTGTTTGACTATTGACTTACTTATATTGACTCTGAGGCATGGCTGCCTTGACAGCGTTGACTCAGAAGCTTGAGTGCTTTGCTGCGTTGACCGTGTTAGCTGCAATGTGATACGTTCTTCAACATTATGATCTCTTTGTCACCTATAACATATGACACTTGATTTCCTCATTAGACAGCCTGTTTTGGTCGAACAATTCACAGTTCCGACGTATTTACGACAGAATAATATTCCGTCAGAAACTATTGATAAATTTCTATCTTTTACTGTTATTTAGAGATTTTCGACGAAAAAACATCAGTCGCAAATACGTCAAAAATGCCCGACAAAAATTAATTTGGTCGAAAATACGTCAGACTGTCCCAACATATTTTCGACTGAATAGTTATGTCGAAAATGTGTGACGTATTTCCGACTGACAATTATTCCGTCGAAACCCAATGAAATAATTTTCCACACTTCCTATAATTAAATAATCAAGAGTTTTCGACAGACAAATGATTAGTCAGAAATATGTTGGAAATATGTGACGTAATAAAATTACTTCGAAAATACGTCGCAACTTTTCGATGTAATTCCGACCATATTCTTTTCTGTTGATAAATTTCTTGTCCTTCTTTAGGGCTTTCCGACAAAATTTAATACGGTCGAAAATACGTCAGAACTGTGTGACATATTTCCAACTAAATTTCATTCCGTCTAAAAGTTTCGACGTATTTCTGACCGAATTAATATGTCAGAAATAGGTCTATAATTATAGACATTTTTCTGACATAATTTTTTCTGTCAGAAAGTAAAATAAGTTCCGACGTATGTCCGACGAAATTTTTTCCATCGGAAAATGCCTTGGTATTTTAGAATTTTCTTGTAGTGTAATTCTCCATGTCAGTAGATTCCAAGCTAGCTAAAGTCCTCTGCAGTAAATAGCATTTCAACAAAGTAGTAGCAACAAAAGAAGGTCGAAGCTACAGAAGAGCATACCTAAGCACTACCTTAAGCCAATATGTCAGAGTATCGAAAAACTGCTTAGAAACACTAAGTCAAGGTAGACGATGTTGTACTAATTGTTGCCAAGTAAGGTCGATGCTTCAGACAATCCACTCATCCAACTCTGAATTCCTTAACTTAAATCCATATCTGATAAGGGAGTTCAAACCTGCAGTGAGTAAATCAGTGACACATGATCCCAGGCAATAAATGATGGGCACGTGATTCAAGGCAAATAGTCTAGCAGAAAGGATCTGTCACGTGGAAAGCCTCTCACCTCTACTTGACACATAGAGACTCGGATCAAAGCATCTTCTAGAATTCCTTTGGCAGGAGTGTTCCCTCCACACTCCCTTAAAGAATGATGTGGGGACCACACTAATCAAGTGATTTAGAATAAGGAGTTCCGGCGACCCTGTTCAATAAAAAGAGTACTTCCTCCTTCGAAATGTGGCCGTGAAGAGATCAGAAAGAAGAGATCCAGTGTGTGAGCAGAGGAGAGAAAGAAGAGAGAGTTCTGAGAGGGAGATCATTAGAAAGAAGAAAGAGTGTTCAAAAAAATAGAGTATCAGAGTTCTTGGAGTGAAGGTGGAGATCTACTGACGATCAGTCTATGTTCTGACTCGTGGATCAAATCCAGAGTCTGTCTGCTCAATTGAGCTCAATTTTGTTGTGTTCTTTCATTTATTTTCTTGTTTATTTTCCATTGTTACATTCAGCAAGCTGTGAGGCTCAGCGGCGAGGATTGGTTCCTCGGACAGCAGGCTGTGAGGCTCAGCTGTAAGAGGATATGTTCCTCTGGATAGCGAAGTTGTAAGGCTCAGCAGATAGCAAGCTGTGTTGCTCAGCGGCTGTAGGGATTCATCCCCGAAGCTGTGGATCAATGGTTCAAGCTGTTTGTCGGCAGAAAACGTCACTCGGGTTTGAGTGGGGGATGGACGTAGGTCTGTGTGTAGTATACTGAACCATCTAAAGTCTTTGTGCACCGTGGTTTGTGATTGTGTGTAATTGTCCAACTCCATATATTCTATCTCCTTCACAGGATGGGTTAGCATTGAGCGCTATATGTTCGATATCGATTTTGCTTGATCTATTTGTTCTGAGATAAGATTTCTTTTCCTCATTAAAGCAGCTTATACAGGCCAGGTGATTGTCCGAGTGCTTAGTAGAGTCTCAGGCTGCATGTGTGTGTGATCTTTTATTTCAGTTCTTGGTTTTGAAATCAGCTTAGTATCAGTCTAGCATCTAAGTGTCCATCGTTACTTCTATTTGAGGAAGTACTTTGGTAAATGTGTTCTTCTCTTCCATCTCGTAATTCAGGAGTTCATCCAATTTTAGTTTGGTTTAAATTCTAATTTCGCAAAAGTTTTTTAAAGGGGATCCAGTCACCCCCCTGGATCTCAGCCGTGCGCTTATCAGCTTGCACCTAAATCCTAACAGCTGCTTCCGTGTGCATCATTGGATGCTGCCGCTTTCATGCACATCCTTCTTATTTCGGGGCCATCTAGGAGTTTCTCCGTGGACGTGTACCCAATTAACCCCCCCGAAAGCTTCGGGTCTAAGGGAGGTGCTGCCAGATTTTTGCCAGGCAACTTGAAGACTGATAATAAAAGAATGGCACATTGACTGAACTAAAAATCATTGTGAATAGGTCACTGAACCAATAACAGCGAGCTTAAAGCAATGCAATGGTTGACATAATTTCAGAAAACTGTTGAAAACAAGGATGAACAAGATAAAAAAAATGATGAAGTGATGAATGAAATAAAAGGAACAAGAATAAGCTTCTCAGATCCAATCAATAACTTCTGCATGAGTATTTGTGGATAATTTGTGTGATTGTCCATGGAAAATTGATGCTCTCGAAACAAAAAAAATGATTTCAGAACTGGCCGCCGAGAGGGTCGACCCTCTTTGGGGTAGCTCTATCTGGGGCCGCCCCTGTACAGAAGTCTGCACAAGGGTCGACCCCTTATCCAAGGGTGTCGACCCCCCCTTTTTCTTTCTGCCTTTCTGCCTTTTATATAAAAAGTAAGAAGAAGTAGAGAGGAAAGGAAGAAAGAGAAGAAAATTGCACCTGCATGACATATTTTGTATAAAAGATTGTTCTGTCAGATTGCATAAGCATGTTAAGGATTTTATTGAGTTTTGCATGATAATCCTCCATATATAGCAGATCTGCATGATAACCCGTTGGGGTTTCCTTGAAAGTCATCAAACTTTGCACATGTATATCAGATTATTTCAGATTTGCACCGAGTTGCATGAATAGGAGCATATCTGCCCTTTCACTACTCTTTCATAAATGGGTATCACATTGACATCCTTGTGCATGCTTGGATTCCTATATGCATTGCTTCATATGTGCAATCAAAGCCTCATGCACGTTTTAATTGCTGAACATATGCTTGCCATGATTCCTCTGGTATATTAAATGGTGAGCAATGGAAACTCGGATCATGTCCGGGTGAAAATTCTCATTATGCATGAGTGAAACACTCCGCCTTGTACCGAGGAGTACTATGCATAAATCTGTGAAGAAACTCTTGCACGATCCCAAAAGAAGAAGGAACAAAGAATTGCTCATTGGCTGGAAGGAAGTCGACTTGGGCTGGCCCCAACTCGACTTGCTCATGATTCCTGCAGTAGAAGCCTCCTGTCGGCTTGGAGCAAGTAGACTTGGGCTGGCCCCAAGTCGACTTGCCCATGTCTCTAGCAGCAAGAATTTGTTGCTGGCTTGGAGCAAAGTCAACTTGGGCTGGCCCCAAGTAGACTT
Source organism: Amorphophallus konjac (assembly GCA_022559845.1). Classification (NCBI taxonomy): domain Eukaryota; kingdom Viridiplantae; phylum Streptophyta; class Magnoliopsida; order Alismatales; family Araceae; genus Amorphophallus; species Amorphophallus konjac. Next base: position 97,053,955 of record CM040118.1, on the reverse strand, counting down.
GCCCAGCCTGCCGATTCCTCACAGTAGTAGGCTTTTCTCCCTGCCCTTCCTTCCTTATACATACATGTGCATTGTGCTTACCTTGCCCATATGCATGAAGAAAGTAAAAAGATACAACAAGATAAACAAATTGAAGAGAAAGAGAATGAATGAAACAAAAGATGGATAAAAAAAATGATGAAATCGAATTTCCATGAAACCCAAGCAAAGTAGGATGAATAGGATAAAAAAAACCAGGAAAAGCTAAGAAAGAAGAATTTGTATGTGCATGATATCCCCTGCATAGAAGGAATTCTTTGTGTATGATTTTTGCATTCACATGCATATTCCTAGAATTGCATACATATGCGCGAACCCCTTTTAAACTGGCATGTGCTTCTTCACATGTGCTTGATCTCATGAATGAATTCTCAATATGAACAAAGTCTAATATGCATCTTCATTCCATGTTTTTAATTTGCACATGATTGTATGAAAATCTCATGTAACCGCATATTTAAATAACATGTGTTTCTTTTGAGCCCTTCCTTTTAAAACAAAAAAAAAACAAAATTGCATTTGCTACTGGCTTTGGTCGACCGAACTCAGGCTTCGGTCAACCGACCAGTGACTGAGTCAACGTAGCGCTTGGCTGCGTCGACCCAGCCGGCAGGCCTCCCTACCCTGGGAAGATCGGTCGACCGAACTCCCCTCTTCAACAAAAAAAAAAAGAAGAAGAAGAGACAGCGACAAAGCAACAGAGAGCTGAAGTGGTAGGGTGGGGTTGTGGGGATGAGATTTTTTTATTAAATTCTTTATGTTTATTTATTCGATTTATTTATTAGGGGCTTTATTTTAGTGTAGGGTGTGCCAGTCACATGTGTGACAAATTTATTGTGCACTCGATCTGACTTGGTCAGACGAATGTTAAGTCCGTGTCGAGACCGGAAGTCCGTTATACCATAAAGGCTATGACGTTAATTACATCCTCTGGGAAGGAGGAAAACCCTTGATTAATTGTCAAGCTAAAGAACCACCAAGGCTGGAACAAATGCGAAAACGTACGCAGATTGAAGGACATGATCTGCACACACATTCAAGCATGTAAATGCAGTCGTATTATTAACCCGACCTCCAGTACGCGGCGGATAACATAGGTCCGAAGACCGCCATCACACGTAGTGAGAGCTTCCAATCATACATAATCTGATTTTTCGCAAATCACCATTTGATATACTGGGAGGCCGAGACAAAGGTAGGCATACTGAATATGATAAACGCATATATCTGTATATATGTATATAAGTATAAATGCATGAGCAAGCTTGGAGACAGCAAACCCAAGAGAGAATTATAAATGCAATCATCACCATTCTCATTACTCATTCAGGGGATGACCATGTTCATTATTAATTAGCGGGCCGATGATGGCCCTCAACTCCTAAGTAGAAAGCCAAGAAGGAGAAGTAGACTAAAACAGGCAGTTGGCACCTGAGACTTAGAGTTGACTCTGTGGTAGGTACGGCGATGAGGAAGGACATAGAAGTAGGATTTCATGCTAATATGGCGTGGGGTAGAAGAGAGCTTAATCTGGCACGGTGGTGTATATGGGGTTCTATTCTGGTGTGGGGTAGAAGAGAGCTTAATCCGGCGCGGTGGTGTATATGGGGTTCTATTCTGGAGTGGGGCAGAAGAGGGCTTAATCCGGCGCAGGGTAGAAGGGCGCGCTGGATTAGGCCTCACGTCGTTTCAATGGGATTTGGGAATTCTGGGTTTTGAGCGAGAGGTTAACCCGAAGCGCCGGTTTGGGCGCCGGATTCGGCCACGCCGTATTAGGTGATCAGTTCTTCTGAAATCTGCTAGATCAGAGCAAACCTTCTTCCAACAGAGCTTTGTGGCTCAATTCAAACTTGTTAATCACAATTTTTTTTATTAAGATAGGAGTTGATTGATTCAGTTCTGTGCAAGGTTCATACTGAAGCACAAATTATCCTAGTTCGAGGCAGATCAGCCAAGTCTTTGTTGACAGAGTTATGATAGCTTAATTGTTCCTTAATCATTAACAAGATTAACATACAAGTTTGAGAGAAAAAATGGGCAGCACCTCCCCATATCCCGGAGGGTCACAGGGGAAAGTAGAGACTCACCCACCAGATGACCGGGGTGAACTCCTAAATGTCGGGAGGCCAACACGGCAACTGGCGAACCCAAACAGACGGAAACCTTGAGGGCTAGCTGTGACGACCCAAGATCCGAACACCGGGAAGGCCCGATAACCCGAATCTCGAACCGCCACCTACGAGCCTGAAGATTCGGAACGGTTAAAAGGATGGTGTGGAGATACACATAAATCTAAAATAATTGCAGAGCTACGCAGATTAACTGAATTAAGTAGGAAGCAATAAATGACATTAATTAAATTACATGGTCCATAAAAATAACAATAGTCTAAAATATAATAGTAGTCCATAACTAGTATAGTCCAAAGAGAAAAGTACAACTACATGGGACATACCCCGGAACTGGCAACTGCCAACTAACCCTGGGCACCTGAACCACGTGGAGCCTCAGAAGCGCTCCCCAGAAGCCGCGTCTCACCTGAAACACGGAAAACAGGCAGGGAATGAGCCTCAAAACACAAGGCTCAGTAGGGATCATTCGATCCCCACCTCGTAAACTGAGAAACTGCGTGGAAAGGAACTACAAGCTACAACGACGTCTAGTACCGAACGCACGGTATGAAAACTACGACAACCCGTCAAAAGCTAAAGATTTACTACCAGACAAAGATAGGAGTACCAACCCACTAGAAGCAAGGCCGGATGCGTCCACTGACGACTTAAACCGCGCCTCGGGTGTCCCCCTCGACCCATGGTGGAACGGGGACACCGTACAAGTAACCACAGAACAAGTTACTAGCTGGGGTCGTGCTCGTCAGTGCGTGTCCACTGCTCCCAACCACGTGTGCACACACAGACCATACGTCCTAGGTCTAGCCTTGTGACTGGTTTTCCCCTCAGCCGAACTCTGGCATCAAACGTGTGGCCCTACGGAAACCAGTCTAAAAACTATCTCTCGGGATAGCCTCGCCACCACTCCCTGGTGGGACCACTCGCGTGTCGGAAGGTTACAACTAGTGGAGGGTCACTGAAAGAGTAGACTCTCTATTCAACGAAAAACAACATCTATACCGGATAAAGTACAAGGGTCGCTCCTCGTACCGACACCGACTCACGGTGACATAAGCCCAGAACACCAACTCGCGGGATCCCACGGCACCCTCACGTGTGGACCCCACATGTTGCCCATCATCAGTCAGAACACGGGTCAGCACGCGGATCGAGATCTACTAACTCGGGACTCGAATCGGCAAAGCGTAACTCTGGTATAACAGGACACGGGCGGCAGTCCATCCTGGAGGCTACCACGTGCGAAAAACTCTCGAATCTGCAAGAGGCCTTAACGCGCTATTTGCCAGGACCGCGTTCATGAACGAGCTTACCTTGCCTAGCGCGATCAAGCAAGAACGCGCTCGGGATCCATAGCGCGTTAATCATTACCGCGCTATGGAAACTTAGCGCGATAGACCATGGACGTACTACGGTGACCTAGCGCGTTCACACAGTCGCGCCTGGTCAGGCAGGCGCATTCTCTACCGATAGGCCGACCTACCACTGTTCATCTTCCTCGATGAACGCGGTGACATTGGGTAGCGCAATCTCAAGATCGCGCCCCTGGACAGTAGCACAACAACGGGCAGAGCCCGGTTCACGGAATACGCATGGGAAATCCAAAAATCACACCCATTCATCCACTAGTGAAGGGAAAACAAAAGTGAAATCACTCCCTTAACTCCCAGCATGCTAGAAACCCCAAAAATCTAGCTAGAAATGCAATAAATTGGTGAAATCCGGCTCACCCCCCAAAGATGGAGTTTCCCCATCCCGGCATGAAATCACGCTGATGCGGGACGGGACCACGGACACGGCAAGCTAGCGGTCGTCCCTTAGCGAGGGAAGCGTCAGATGTGCACGGTTGAACAACCGGCAGTGAGCTAGGGTGGTCGGCTCTCAATTGTGCCCGGATCGGGTCACGGGACGGTCACTCTCTCACTCGCAGCAGTGATATGATAAATTAAAAGCGAGCTAGGTAACCCTACACATGCTCTCTAGCAGCGGCATAAACAAGCATATATAGAAATAAGCGGAATGCCAAGCAAGGAGCGAATACGATACCTCCACGCGCTCGGCGTGGCGAAGATGGCACCCGGCCGAAACTCGTACTCCCGGGAACTTAATACATTAAGATTACAGCAATACAAGTAAGCCCACTCCACGCAGGGAGGTAACGGGCGACACAAGGGGGCCCGGGAGGACCAATTCCGGGTTGACGGGCGGTTTCCGGGCTCGGCTTCGGCTTCGCGCGTACTCGTGCTAGTGGGGCCCACGTGTGGACCGGAGGGGTCGTGTGGGACCTGATGCCTCCTCTGGTGTGGGTACACTTGGGAAGCGCTCCCCTAGGATGGCGAGTTGCTGGAACGACCGCCGGACGCCGGGCGGCCCTCGGACGACGCTCGCGGGAAACCGGCCACAAGTCTGCACTTGCTGTCTTCTCACGCGCTGTCCGGCGAGATCGGCTGCTGTGATCAACCCCGTCGTCGGAATGCAACGAGCTCGGCGCCGTTGGAAAGAGGACTCCAAATACTTCGACGTAGGGGCCTTAAGAAAAAATAATCAGATACATATATCTGAATTATGGAATTTACACCCTTGCTGTAAACAGGCCAGAACTGCAGGGGCAGGTTCTGACTTCTCTGAAAATCACCGTTGACCGGTGGGAGGACCTTGGAATATGGAGATGAGTTCTTCAGAAAAGTTGAAGATATCTGAGATAGAAAACCGGGACTATTTTTGGTTTTTTATTTGGATAGGAAATGGATTTTATGGGATTTTTTGAGTGGACCTGGGTCGGATCTGGGACACTGTGGAAAAATTGCTCACAGGAACTGGTACGAAATTTGAAAAATACCTAGAGACCTTATCAAAAATTAGGAAAATTCATGGTGATAGACATATGTGGAAAGAAGTCTCAGTAATTTTTAGAGCCCCAACAAAATTCAAAACATGGGTCGAACAAGGTAGACTCAGAACTGATGAACAGTAGACAGAACCTGAACAGAACTGAAATTTGAACTTGGACGAAATTCTAAAAATATCTAAAGGACGAATTTTTGACTGAAATGTTTTGTGGAGGTAAGGGTTCAAGAGGGGAACCAACCCTGAAAATTGGAGCTTCAGAAGATGAGGGAAGAGAGAGAGAGAATTCGGAGAAGAGAGGTCTGTCCAGAGTGGACAGAAAACCGAATTCGTTGGTGAAGACGCGTCGGCGGCGAGACGGCGGCGGCGGCGATCACCGGAGCTGCTTCAGAAGTTGGAGGGGATCAAGGGGGAGGGGATTACACTCTAGAAAGGGGCTGGAGGTGGAAGAACACCAGGGAGAGAGGGGAGAGGGGCGCAAGCTTCAAGGAGGCAAATGCTCATTTCTTCTTCATTAATTCATTCAAAATGAAAATTACAACCTTATATAGGATGCCAACCAAACTCAATCTCAACCCTTGGATCTAGGGGTTTGGATTGGATGGCTGGGATACAATGAGAATCCCACATTGAATACATTAGTTTAATCAAATTGACCACATGTGTTCAAACTTGGTGTAATTCCATTCAAACACAACCTAACTACAACTACCAAGCCTAATAAGGCCAAAAGAGCATGCGCCCCCCTTCTTGGGCCAAGCCCATTCTTGGGCCAAGAGCCACTCCATATGGCATGCTAGGCATGGGCCATTCCCACTTTGATGGCCCATGAGAGGATGGAATCCCATTTGGGCTTTAAGAGCCTTAATGACCCACTTTGAAACCAAATGGCCCAATATGAAGGAGCCATCTTAAATGGACCTTAAACATGCTACCTAGTTATGGACTCTTCCTAGAAAGAGGCCCATTGGCTTAATTAAGCCTTACAAGGATGGCCCAAAAGAAGGAAATCAAAAATTACACACTTTCAAGCTAATACAACCCATAAAACACACCTATACAAGCTAATACACACTAATACAATCCATAAGCTCATGATGTCCTCATCAATTCTCCCCGGGTGGGAGAAACTCGACCCCGTCGAGTAGGGGTATGGCTGCTCGAGTACTCTGGCGGATCCGTCACCGTGCCAAGTAGCGCGGGTATGCTCCACTCCAAGTGATCGGCACCTGCTCGTTCCACATATACTCGATATGCGCACTGCTATGGCCAAAGGTGGTCACTCCGAAGGGGCACTCTCAACGGAAGGAAACAGTTTAAAGACTCACTAGGAATCACTGCTGAGTCCCTGTAGGTGACTGATCCGGGTATAGAAGTAAACCGATCCCATACTCGTCAAGTGAGTCGACTCGCTTCACACTCATAAAAGAACGACAACGAGCTTGCACAAGACACATGCTGACCCACCATGAACTGACATACAAATGCAAACCACGCAAACAATCGACTCAAAATCACCACACAAACAGACCACACAAAGAAAAACACACCGACTCATGCATGACTCTAGACTAAGGTGGTAGCATCAAGCCCACTAGGTGGTGACATCCTGGGCGGCCGAAGGGTCGCCCAGCTCTTCCCCCATGGCATAATATTCATCGGCCAGTGCCTCATCGGCCTCGTAATCGACATGCTCAAGCTCGGGAGGTGCGGATCCGCCAACACCTAAGGCTAGGGTGGTGCGAGCGGGACACTCACTAGCAATGTGGCCATACCCATGACAGTGGAAACACTGTATTCGCGATCGACTACTCTCCCCGATAAGAGGGGCCTTACCCTTATCATCCCGCCGGGTAGGGGGTGTAGGCAACAATGGGGGAGGTGTAGGTGCCTTGGACAAGAGTGGAGGGGGTGCCGGTGCCAGAGGACGGGCTATAGGAGCTGGGGAACGGGCAAAGGGTGCCGGTGGTTGGGATGGAAATAGATCCCGGGGTGGAGGAGGGCGAGGCCGTGGAGCGAAGTGCTCCTGACGGGTGGACTCCTGAGGTCGAGCCATGGGAGGCCGCTGATGTGGGCCTATAGAGTGACGGGGCTCGGTACTACGGAGAGGGGTGGGGCCCAACCGATGGCTAGACTCGAACTCTCCCTCAAATTGCTCCATCTCGAGAGCAACCTGATATGCCTCTTCCAACGTCTTGGCATTGCGGCGGAAAAGCTCATATTGGTAGTGTGGCCGCAAACCACGTCGAAAGCGGGACACGGGCATGGTACTCTCCTCCGTGACACCACATCGTAGAAAGTACTCATCAAACTCCGCGATGTATTCGGAGATGGACCGGTCTCCCTGGCTAAGACTTTGCCATCTATCGATGAGTCGCTGGCGGTATGTGGGAGGAAGGTACTTTTGCCGAAGTTTATTCTTCATCTCGGCCCATGTGTCGATCGGGGGTTCTAGCCGCTGAAGTAGCAGGCTCTCCACATTCTTCCAATAAGTTTGTGCCTGCCCCATAAGTTTCATGGTGGCAAATCGGACCCTTCGACGCTCCGACATATCATACCATTCAAAATAACGGTCCATGCCAAACTCCCAATCTAGGTAGACTTTCGGATCCAAAGACCCGTAAAAAGCGGGAGGATCCGCTCGCACGGTCTTAAGGACCCGATCATCATCCTCATCTCGTTGTGGTTGAAAACCACGACGGCGTTGACCGTACCCCTCGTAGGCATTGTCAGACCCATAGTCCTCGAGACCAAGGTCACGGTGTGGTAGTTGGGGAACCCGAGGAGGGGCGGGTGGAGGAACCAGTGGTGGCTGGTTTTGGGCCGCGGGAGCGGCCTGGACTTGGGCCATGGGAGCGGGTTGGACTTGGGCCACCATGGGAGGAGGTGCGGGTGGACCTTGGGCTGTCCCAAGAGGGTCCCCGTGTGACATCCTTTCTAACCGCCCAACGAGGTCTTGGACTGACCTATCGGAGTTCTCCAAGCGTCCCTCCATGGCCCTAAGGCGACCATCCATATTATCGGAGAAAGTCCGAAAGTTAGCATCGGATTGGTCCAACCTAGTCATAATGGCCATCATCGCCTCTTGTAGGGAGTGGAAGTCTCCCGAGGTATCCCGTGGGTTGGCCATAGGTGGGGGTGGGGGTGAGTACTGAGTACCCCGACGAGTGGGCATGCAAACACACCGACTAGAAGACACCGACTAAAGTAAAACACACTAATGCAAAATGATGCGCCTAGACTTAACCAAAACTCGGTACGCGGCGGAGATAATCGACCCGAAGGTCACTCGCACAAGTGTGCGGCCTTCCCGATAGGCGTAACCTAACGGTCGGACAACACCTTTTGATATACCGAGTAAAGGGATGTATGCGACCCAAAATGACTCTTTTTTGTTGTTTTGAAAATATGATGATCCTAGACACGACTTAGACCGACTAATGACTAGACTTAAATGACACTTTTTTTTTTCTTTTTGACACCCTAGACTCAACCTGCTCTGATACCAAATTGATGCGGGACGGGACCACGGACACGGCAAGCTAGCGGTCGTCCCTTAGCGAGGGAAGCGTCGGATGTGCACGGTTGAACAACCGGCAGTGAGCTAGGGTGGTCGGCTCTCAATTGTGCCCGTATCGGGTCACGGGACGGTCACTCTCTCACTCGCAGCAGTGATATGATAAATTAAAAGCGAGCTAGGTAACCCTACACATGCTCTCTAGCAGCGGCATAAACAAGCATATATAGAAATAAGCGGAATGCCAAGCAAGGAGCGAATACGATACCTCCACGCGCTCGGCGTGGCGAAGATGGCACCCGGCCGAAACTCGTACTCCCGGGAACTTAATACATTAAGATTACAGCAATACAAGTAAGCCCACTCCACGCAGGGAGGTAACGGGCGACACAAGGGGGCCCGGGAGGACCAATTCCGGGTTGACGGGCGGTTTCCGGGCTCGGCTTCGGCTTCGCGCGTACTCGTGCTAGTGGGGCCCACGTGTGGACCGGAGGGGTCGTGTGGGACCTGATGCCTCCTCTGGTGTGGGTACACTTGGGAAGCGCTCCCCTAGGATGGCGAGTTGCTGGAACGACCGCCGGACGCCGGGCGGCCCTCGGACGACGCTCGCGGGAAACCGGCCACAAGTCTGCACTTGCTGTCTTCTCACGCGCTGTCCGGCGAGATCGGCTGCTGTGATCAACCCCGTCGTCGGAATGCAACGAGCTCGGCGCCATTGGAAAGAGGACTCCAAATACTTCGACGTAGGGGCCTTCAGAAAAAATAATCAGATACGTATATCTGAATTATGGAATTTACACCCTTGCTGTAAACAGGCCAGAACTGCAGGGGCAGGTTCTGACTTCTCTGAAAATCACCATTGACCGGTGGGAGGACCTTGGAATATGGAGATGAGTTCTTCAGAAAAGTTGAAGATATCTGAGATAGAAAACCGGGACTATTTTTGGTTTTTTATTTGGATAGGAAATGGATTTTATGGGATTTTTTGAGTGGACCTGGGTCGGATCTGGGACACTGTGGAAAAATTGCTCACAGGAACTGGTACGAAATTTGAAAAATACCTAGAGACCTTATCAAAAATTAGGAAAATTCATGGTGATAGACATATGTGGAAAGAAGTCTCAGTAATTTTTAGAGCCCCAACAAAATTCAAAACATGGGTCGAACAAGGTAGACTCAGAACTGATGAACAGTAGACAGAACCTGAACAGAACTGAAATTTGAACTTGGACGAAATTCTAAAAATATCTAAAGGACGAATTTTTGACTGAAATTTTTTGTGGAGGTAAGGGTTCAAGAGGGGAACCAACCCTGAAAATTGGAGCTTCAGAAGATGAGGGAAGAGAGAGAGAGAATTCGGAGAAGAGAGGTCTGTCCAGAGTGGACAGAAAACCGAATTCGTTGGTGAAGACGCGTCGGCGGCGAGACGGCGGCGGCGGCGATCACCGGAGCTGCTTCAGAAGTTGGAGGGGATCAAGGGGGAGGGGATTACACTCTAGAAAGGGGCTGGAGGTGGAAGAACACCAGGGAGAGAGGGGAGAGGGGCGCAAGCTTCAAGGAGGCAAATGCTCATTTCTTCTTCATTAATTCATTCAAAATGAAAATTACAACCTTATATAGGATGCCAACCAAACTCAATCTCAACCCTTGGATCTAGGGGTTTGGATTGGATGGCTGGGATACAATGAGAATCCCACATTGAATACATTAGTTTAATCAAATTGACCACATGTGTTCAAACTTGGTGTAATTCCATTCAAACACAACCTAACTACAACTACCAAGCCTAATAAGGCCAAAAGAGCATGCGCCCCCCTTCTTGGGCCAAGCCCATTCTTGGGCCAAGAGCCACTCCATATGGCATGCTAGGCATGGGCCATTCCCACTTTGATGGCCCATGAGAGGATGGAATCCCATTTGGGCTTTAAGAGCCTTAATGACCCACTTTGAAACCAAATGGCCCAATATGAAGGAGCCATCTTAAATGGACCTTAAACATGCTACCTAGTTATGGACTCTTCCTAGAAAGAGGCCCATTGGCTTAATTAAGCCTTACAAGGATGGCCCAAAAGAAGGAAATCAAAAATTACACACTTTCAAGCTAATACAACCCATAAAACACACCTATACAAGCTAATACACACTAATACAATCCATAAGCTCATGATGTCCTCATCACACGCCCCTCTCGGCTCTCCATGACCTAGAAATCACGGGAAACGCAAGGGAAGAAGTAGGGATCCGTCACCCTACCTTAAAGAAGCCCAAAAATGCCTAGATCACCGTCGTTCCTCAAAAATCGCACGTTCTCCCTCGAGTTCCCACGAGCCACGCATGCCACCATGATCACCTCGCCACCGCCGTCGCCGCCACGTCGTCGCCCACCACCGTCTACAGTTGGAGGGGCTCGCCGCGTCGTTGTCGGAAGAGGAGAGAGAAAGAGAGGGGGCGTCGGTTCTCCAACGAGAAGAAAAGTGGAGAAAGAAGAAAGAAAAAGGAGAAAGAAAAAGAGAAAAAGGAAATGTGATTATATAGAAAATCTGGGTTTTCAAAAAAAAAATGAAAAAATAGGAAAATATACCGCCGCGATCATTGGAACACGCTGATCACCGTGATACCATCCCTGAGTAGGTGAACAACCCAGTTTACCCGCTATGGGGTTCCATAGGTCCTGTAATGGAGAAACACGGGAAACCACGGAACACGTTTCGGGACCTCCGGAACTGATCCGAAACGCACAGATCCGAACCCGAAAAATGTCTGAAAGAAAATTTCAGGCAAAATAAGAACAAATTCTCAGAGAAAATAGATTCGGGACCCATGAAGAAGGATCCGAAAGGTCCGGGATATTATAGCCCTCCCCCCTTAAATAAATTTCATCCTCGAAATTTAAAATAAGGCACAGGGGAAGAAGAAGATGGAAGCTCACTCGAACAGGTAAGGGAACTGCTGACACATCTAGTCCTCACGCTCCCAAGAAGCCTCACCACCAGAGTGCCGCTGCCACACCACCTTAACCAGAGGGATAACCTTGTTCCGCAGGTGCTGCTCTCGCCGATCCTCAATACAGATAGGGAACTCCGATGAGACAGATCGGGAGTCACCTCGGGCAAAACCGATTCCTCCAACACATGTGAACCATCGAGCATATACTTCCTCAGCATCGAGACATGGAACACATCATGCATCACTCCAAACTCAGGAGGTAGCTGCAACCGATAAGTAACCTCGCCAATGCGCTCCACGATGACGAAAGGACCAACATAGCGGGGACTCAACTTCCCACGCTGTCCAAATCGCATTACGCCTTTCATGGGAGAAACCCTCAAGAATACTCGGTCACCGACCACAAAACTGAGTGGCTGCCTTCTCCGATCGGCATAGCTCTTCTGCCGACTCTACGCCGCCAACATGTTCTGACGGACCAGATGCACCACATCAATGCACTGTTGCACCAGCTCCGGTCCCATAACAACACGCTCACCAACCTTAGACCAATCGAGTGGAGTCTGACACGGTCGCCCATACAACGCCTCATAAGGAGCCATCCCAATGCTCGAATGATAGCCGTTGTTGTAGGTAAACTCCACCAACGGTAGATGGTGAATCCAACTCCCTTGCCATTCCAGGCAACAAGATCTCAACATGTCCTCTAACGTCTGAATGGTCCTCTCCAACTAACCGTCAGACTGAGGATGATATGATGAGCTAAATGCTAACGCTGTGCCGAGAGCTCGCTGGAAACTCCTCTAGAATCCAGAAGTGAAACACGGATCTTGATCTGACACAATGGAAATGGGAATCCCATGCAACGGTACGATCCGCTCCACATAGAGACGAGCCAACTTTGGCACACTCCAGCTGACTTTGATCGGTAGCAACCAAGCCACCTTCGTCAGCCTATCAACCAGCAACAAAATACTATCCTGTCCGCTCGGTGTCCTCGACAATCCCACCATAAAATCCGTGGTCACGTGGTCCCATTTCCACGCGGGAACCTCCAAGGGCTGAAGCGTACCTCCTGGTCGCTGATGCTCCGCCTTCACCTGCTGATAGGTCAGGCATCTGGCCACATACTCGGCAATATCTCTCTTCATGCCAGGCCACCAGAACTGCCTCATCAAGTTCTGATACATCTTCGCCGCACCCAGGTGCACAGTGTACCGACTCTCATGAGCCTCTAGTAACACCGCACGCCTCACCTGCTCCTCGGCCGGGACGTATAGCCTACCACAGAATCTCACTGCTCCATCCTCGCCGAAGCCCACATTAGCTAAAGCCAAAATCTGGGGCAACTTAGGGTCTGCACGCTGAGCATCTGTCACCTGACGATGGGTCGCTGGCATGACAGTCAAGCTCGCAAGAATAGCTGACCCTGACTCTTGGGGAACCTTGAGCCTAAATGTCACGGCTGGCACTTTTTCCAAGAGCCTCCACTTCCTCATCATCATGGTGCTGACAACGACCTTCCTACTCTAGACATCGGCAACGACATTCATCCTGCCCGGCTGATAAGACAGGGTGAAGTCATAATCTTTCATATACTTCATCCATCGCCTCTACCTGAGGTTGAGGTCCTTCTGAGTGAACACATGCCTCAAACTCTGATGGTCTGTGAACACCTCAAACTTCACGCCGTAAAGATAATGCCTCCAAATTTTCAATCCAAAGATCACAGTCGCCAACTCAAGGTCATGGGTAGGGTAGTTCTCCTCATGGGACTTTAGTTGTCGAGATGCATAAGCCACCACTCTACCGTGCTGCATCAGCACAGCACCCAACCCGACCCCGGAAGCATCTGTACACACCACAAAACCTCCCGATCCAGAAGGTAACACCAATACTAGTGCCGAGGTGAGCAACCTCCTAAGCTTCACAAAGCTCTACTCACACTCACCAATCCAGACAAACGGCACATCCTTCCACGTAGGCCTGGTCATCGGGGTTGCAACACGAGAAAAATCCTGAATGAATCTCCTATAATAACCTGCAAGCCCTAAGAAACTCTGAATCTCCGTCACGGACCTTGGCCTCGGCCACTGCATCACTACCTCGACCTTGGCTGGATCCACGAAAATACCATCACTAGAAATCACGTGCCCTAAAAAGTGCACCACGTGAAGCCAAAACTCACACTTGCTGAGCTTAGCATACAACTGGTGATCTCGTAAAGTCGACAACCCAACCCTCAAATGATACACATGCTCATCTGCAGACTGCGAATAAACAAAGATGTCATCCACAAACACGACCACGAACTGGTCCAGGTAGGGACGGAACACCCTCTGCATCAAATCCATAAACGCTGCGGGGGCATTGGTGAGCCCAAACGGCATCACCAGAAACTCCTAATGCCCGTATCTCGAGCTGAACATGGTCTTCTCCACGTCAGACTCTCGAATCTGCAACTGAGAATAACCGGACCACAAATCAATCCGTGAGAACACTCGAGCAGACTGAAGCTGGTCGAACAAATCATCAATCTGTGGCAACGGATACTTGTTCTTAATGGTCACCTCATTCAGCTGTCGGTAGTCAATGCACAACCTCAGACTACCATCCTTCTTCTTCACGAACAACACTGGCGCACCCCAAGGGGAAAAGCTAGGACGAATGTACCCCTTGCCCAGCAACTCCTGCAACTATGCCCTCAACTCTCTCAACTCAGCGGGAGCCATACGGTAAGGAGCCCTCGACAAAGGTCCCGTACTAGGCACAATCTCGATCACAAAATCAATCTCCCGTTGGGGAGGTAATCGAGGTAGGTCCTTGGGAAAAATATCGAGAAACTCGCACACCATTGGAATGTTCTCCACATCCGGCTCCGACTGGTCCACCGTGACCACAGAAGCAAGAAAACCCTGACAACCCGCATCAAGGAAACGACGAGCCCTAATAGCCGAAATAAGAAAGCGGGAAGAGGAAGACCTAATATCTTGGAAATAGAAGGTGGGTCTACGAAGCCACCGGAAATAAACCCTCTTCGAGCCACAATCCACCAAAGCATGATGTGCCTCGAGCCAATCCATGCCCAAAATCACATCAAAGTCCTGAAGTGGCAACGCATAAAGCCTGGCCAGTAAACTCTGCCCTTCCACCCACACAGGAACCTCATCGAAACAATAAGGAGTGATCATAAAATCACCAAAAGGCAACTCCACTACCAAATCATAAGACAACTGGGTCACCGGCTCCTTGATACTCAACGTGAAATCCTCCAAAATAAACGAATGAGACGTGCCAGAATCAAAAAAAACTCGAGCCGCACAACCCAAAATCTAAATGGTACCTTCCACGAGCTGTGACGCCACTACCTCTGTCCTGGTCATGTGTGTAATCTGGCCTCGAGACCTCTGCCTACCCCCCACACTCGCTGACATGGGTAGCGGCGGATACTGCCCCTACTGCTGCTGCCTCTGCTACTGGGGGTGCTGCTGCTGAGGGTACTGCTACTGCTGCAGCCTCTGGGGACAGTCACGTCCCATGTGCCCTGGCTGTTCACACCTGAAACAGATCACCGGCTCCGTGTACTGCCTGCCTGGATGCGACTCGCCACATCGGGGACACAACCCCCGTGATCCACCCACTGATCCCTGACGCTGAAAAGGAATCGGCTGTTGTACACTACCCGAAGACGCCTGCCTCTGATCCTTGTGCTTCTTACGAAAACTCTTCTTAAGAAACTCTTTGACCTTGGAGCCAAAAGACGCAGATCCTGCCGTAGACATCGCTAGAGCTGACGCTCCCGAACTACCCATAGCATGCTGGAAATTACTCTACTGCTGGGTAGCCGTGTGCTGACTATGGCCTGACTGGGACTGCCCCTGGCCTCCCTGTCCTCAGACCTTCTGCATATCCAGCTCCAAAGATGCCGCCACATGAGACGCTGTCTCCAAATCAGTAGCAGCGTTCGACATCAGAAGGTGCCTCAGCTTTTGCCTCAAACCCTGGACGAACTGCTCGGTCTTCACTCCCTCATGCTCCATGATATGGACATCATAACGGCCCAACTCCATAAATAGAGCCATGTACTACAACACGGACATGTCGCCCTGAACCAGCTCCAAGAACTAACGCATCTTCTGCGTACCAACATAGGATGGGTAGTAAGTACGCTCAAAGACCGTAACGAAGTCCTTCCACACGATCTCCTGAAGTGCACGAGACTGAAAGGACGTCTTCCACTCTGAAGACCACTAATCTCGAGCCGTACCCTACAACTGGTTACAGGCCAACATCACCATGTCCTCCTTAGCACAGCGCATGGAACTGAACACTCTCTCCATCTCATCAAGCCATCTCCTGGTCATCGTAATAGAGTGGGTGAAACTTCAAGAAGTCCCTCACAGCACGATTGGGACCACCCCTAGACGACGAGCCCTCACCAGCATCACCGCCAAACTACTGAGCCATGGCCTGAAACATGCTCCGAAAGAAATCCTCGGCCCCCGAAACTCTCGCTGCATCCCCTGCCTAGGTGGTAACTGGTGGCACCATGCTCTGCTCCTCCTGCTCCTCTGTCGACTGTCCATGTTGAGAGCGAGTGCTCTGCCTCGACGCCATACTCACCTACTGCAAATAGATAGAAGACACGAAAAATAACGGAATCAATGAAACACACGATGCCCTAAGTCAGTGCCGACTGTACATCATCATTATGGACTAGTGGACCACTACAACTATTTACGATTCTCATAAACATCCACAACCGTGCTCTGATACCAGCTGTGATGACCCGAGATCCGAACACCGGGAAGGCCCGATAACCCGAATCTCAAACCGCCACCCACGAGCCCGAAGACTCGGAAGGGTTAAAAGGATGGTGTGGAGATACACAAGAATCTAAAATAATT
Organism: Amorphophallus konjac; assembly: GCA_022559845.1. Lineage (NCBI taxonomy): Eukaryota > Viridiplantae > Streptophyta > Magnoliopsida > Alismatales > Araceae > Amorphophallus > Amorphophallus konjac. The sequence continues at coordinate 97,037,570 of CM040118.1, read as the reverse complement.
GCAGAGCTACGCAGATTAAATGAATTAAGCAAGAAGCAATAAATGACATTAATTAAATTACATGGTCCACAAAATGAACAGCAGTCTAAAATATAACAGTAGTCCACAACTAGTACAGTCCAAAGAGAAAAGTACAACTACACAGGGCATACCCCGAAACTGGCAACTAACCCTGGGCACCTGAACCACGTGGAGCCTCAGAAGCACTCCCCTGAAGCCGCGTCTCACCTAAAACATGGAAAACACGCAGGGAATGAGCCTCAAAACACAAGGCTCAGTAGGGATCATCCGATCTCCACCTCGTAAACCGAGAAACTGCGCGGAAAGTAACTACAAGCTACAACGACGTCTAGTACCGAACGCACGGTACGAAAACTGAGACAACCCATCAAAAGCCAAAGAGTTACTACCAGACAAAGACAGGAGTACCAACCCACTAGAAGCAAGGCCGGATGCGTCCACTGACGACTTAAACCGCGCCTCGGGTGTCCCCCTCGACCCCTGGTGGAACGGGGACACCGTACAAGTAATCACAGAACAAGTTACTAGCTAGGGTCGTGCTCTTCAGTGCGTGTCCACTGCCCCCAACCACGTGTGCACACACAGACCATACGTCCTAGGTTTGGCCCTATGACTGGTTTTCCCCTCAGTCGAACTCTGGCGTCAAACGTGGGGCCCTACGGAAACCAGTCTAAAAACTGTCTCTCGGGATAGCCTCGCCACCACTCCCTGGTGGGACCACTCGCGTGTCGGAAGGTTACGACTAGTGGAGGGTCACTGAAAGAGTAGACTCTCTATTCAGCAAAAAACAATGTCTAAACCGGATAAAGTACAAGGGTCGCTCCTCGTACCGACACCGACTCACGGTGACATAAGCCGAGAACACCAACTCTCGGGATCCCACGGCACCCTCACGTGTGGCCCCCACATGATGCCCAGCATCAGTCAGACCACTGGTCAGTACAAGGATCGAGATCTACTAACCCAGGACTCGAATCGGCAAAGCGTAACTCTGGTATAACAGAACACAGGCGGCGGTCCATCCTGGAGGCTACCACGTGCGAAAAACTCTCGAATGTGCAAGAGGCCTTAATGCGTTATATGCCAAGAGCGCGTTCATGAACGCACTCACCTTGCCTAGCGTGATCAAGCAAGAACGCGCTTGGGATCCATAGCGCATTAATCATTAACGCGCTATGGAAACCTAGCGCAATAGACCATGGACGCACTGGGGTGACCTAGCACATTCACACAGTCGCGCCTGGTCCGGCAGGCGCGTTCTCTGCCGAAAAGCCAACCTACCACTGTTCATCTTCCTCGATGAACGTCGTGACATTGGGTAGCGCAATCTCAAGATCGCGCCCCCGGACAGTAGCGCGACAACGGGCAGAGCCCGGTTCGCGGAATACGGACGGGAAATCTGAAAACCACGCCCATTCACCCCTTGGTGAAGGGAAAACAAAAGGGAAATCACTCCCTTAACTCCCAGCATGCTAGAAACCCCAAAAATCTAGCTAGAAACGCAATAAATCGGTGAAATGTGGCTCACCTCCCAAACATGGAGTTTCCCCATCCCGGCATGAAATCATGCCCCTCTTGGCTCTCCACGACCTAGAAATCATAGGAAACGCAAGGGAAGAAGTAGGGATCCATCACCCTACCTCAAAGAAGCCCAAAAATGCCATTATCGTCGTCGTTCCCCAAAAACCACATGTTCTCCCTCGAGTTCCCACGAGCCACGCACGCCACCGTGATCACCTCGCCGTTGCCATCGCCGTCGCCGCCACGTCGTCGCCCACCACCGTCTGCAGCCGGAGGGGCATGCGGCGTCGTCGCCGGAAGAGGAGAGAGAAAGAGAGGGGGCGCCTGTTCTCCAACGGGAAGAAAAGAAAAGAAACAAGAAAGAGAAAGGAGAAAGAAAAAAAGAAAAATGAAATGGGATTATATAGAAAATCTGGATTTTCCAAAAAATATGAAAAAATAGGAAAATATACCGCCACGATCGTTGGAACACGCTAATCACCGTGGTACCATCTCTGAGTAGGTGAACAGCCCGGTTTACCCGCTACGGGGTTCCGTAGTTCCTGTCAGGGAGAAACACGGGAAACCGCAGAACACGTTCCGGGACCTCCGAAACTGATATGAAATGCACGGATCCGAACCCAAAAAAATGTCTGAAAGATAATGCCGGGTAAAGTGAGAACAAATGCTCTGAAAAAATAGATCAGGGATCCAAAAAGAAGGATCCGAAAGGTCCAGGATATTACACTAGCCGATGAGGGGCACTGATGCTCCATGGGTTATCAAGAGATCCAAAGATTGGCTCAGATGGGTTAGAGACCCCGAGGGCGAGCCTACGAGGGGTTCCATAAACCCATGGCCACCATGATTCCCTAGGGAACATGGATTTGGTTTAATGTTGGATCGATAGATCAGTTTATGTTCACCCTGGTGACCCTTCAGATCCCACGTCAAGAAGACGGGCCCTGTGGGCTTTTGGCGATTCAGAAGAAAGCTAGCGACAAAACATCTGACGAGGAATGTTCCCCCTCCCCGGCTGGCAAATCAAGATTAGTGAGAGAAAGATGATGCTCATAGTAATGCCCTTTTATCACCCATATAACAGAGAAGGGGGAAAAGGGTTATACAGACAGACCCTCACCCGACCCCTCTTAGGGTAGAGAAACACGATAATAAGCCATCCGATAGTCAGTAAATTGATAATAAATTGAACGTAGGGAAATTAATTGGTCAGCATTTGGGGGAGGTTGATTATGAACGCACAGGTTGCAACGCTTACAAAGAGGGACAGCATACAGGCATGGTTGTAAGAGGCAAATGCTCGAACAGTTAATAAGTAGCATATATTAGGACACTTGTGATATTTAAAACATGATACTCGAACTGTGGGAGCGGCTATACCTCGCACAGCTCATGATCATGAGCGGGGAGTGATGAGGGAGCCAGCTCTAGCATTGAGCAATGAAGCCTACATGACCTTGAAGGATGGGATAAGCGCAGACCATTCAATGCCATCGACCACCGAAGAGACCACGGGGAGGGGGATGGCTTTTATATAGCCCTTGGACGACCCAGGGCACATCGCTTGTCGAGGGATAGAATCAAATGGTGATACACGGGTAATATTATGAGAAAATGCGGCAGAGAAGAAGGGGAACACCAAGGTATGCCGTGGCACTCACACCCAAAACGCCATTCGATTGCATAAGAAAAGTAAAAACAACATATACATGAACCTGGTCCGACGTTGTCGCTCGGCCAGAGGTAGTAGAAGCAACAATCATAAAGAGAAGATATCAAAGAGAAGGATGGGACCCTGGGCTCATATCATCACCCCTTTACATGATAAATCATCGAAGACTTGGGCAAGAGGAGAGACGAGAAGGCACTCAGGCTCTTATGAGCCCACCTCTGCTTCTCTAGGTGAAATCAGAGTATCAAAAATCAGGCCCTTTCTCTTCTCTCTTGAGGGGCTTTCTTCTGCAGAAGGTCGGGACATCGGCTGCTCTGGGGGCTATCTCACACGGGTATGTTTCTTCTTCTCCAAACCTATTCGATAAACAAGCCTCTCTCCTTTTTTTCTTTTGGATTGGCCCCTTATATAGAGCTATAATCGTTGGGTTTTAATCCGGCGTGGCGGGTAGCACGCCGGATTTGGCTGTGCTGGAATCAGGGGCACCGGGTGAAGGCAAGCATGCCGATATTGGAGGTGCCGGGTGAAGGTGAGCTCGCCGGATTTGGCGACGTCGGGTGAAGGCGAGCATGCCGGATTTGGCGACGTCGGGTGGGGGCGAGCGTGCCATTTTAACACTTCTCTTTGACTTTTGTTCTAATCGAGTCCGTTTGTGAATTTCGGGCCGACTTCAGGGGCTATCTTGAGCCCGTATTACTTTGACCTTGCTGGATTATCATGAGAAAATACCTTGCAGGCCATCGGACCCTTGAATAATAACTTCCGGCATGAGTCGAACCCTCAATTCAGCCACCTGGGTTTTTCACTGACATGACCCTCGGCACTATGATCGATGCTACCAGGTCCGCTCTGTACGTATGCGTGGCATTCTTGTCGAGTGGGTGACCACTCGGAGCAGTTTCATCTTGATTGGGCAACTTTTTGGCCGCTTACGGACCTTTCCGGTAAGAGGACGTACCCGATTTGGATTACTCGGGTTTTTCGCTGATATGGCCGTCGGCACTTTGTTCTGGGGAGCCAGGGGCGTTCCTTCACCTCGGGAGGGTTCCTTATTAGGTGGCGGACCACCAGGTATATTCTCATCTTGATCGGACGAAGGATCGGGTTTGTTCGGGACGACTGAGTCGATGCCAGTTTGTTGCGTAGGCCGTACGGTATTGACGGTTTGTTGTAGACTTCTTTCGGACGTCCCGAGGTAATGAGTTACGGAGTCCCTAATGCTCCTGTCAGGTAACCCGAGGCTTCAACAATCCGAGAGGACCCTTCTTTGTTGATTTTCTTTGACTTTTGTACATCAGTAGGGCACATTCTTCCGTCGTTCATGCATCTTTTCTATCTGATTATATTTTAGATGCCAACAAATGCCCCCCAACCATAGGTGTCGCAAGTGAGGAATGAGCGACCCGGGATCGACGGATGTGCCCTAATTGAGCATATTCAAAATTTTGATATGCACGATTCAATGATTTAGTATAACCACAGTGCTGTTAAAGCGGTCTGGGTTGTTCAAAGCCAAAAAATGACGTGGCTCCATAATTACCTTAAAGCGGCGTGAAGGTACCATCACGGCCTTATAACGGCGCGGCCTTGTCGAATGTCGTAAATGGCGTGGCTGCTCGAACGCTTTAATCCGGCATGCTAAATGTTAAACCGGCGTGGGAGGGCGCTAAAACGGCGCGCCCTCTCCCACGCCGGATTAAGCCATTCTAGCACCACCCTTATATAATGCCCTTTTATCCTCTCTCTTCTCATTTCCTTCTAAACGAAAACCCTAGCTCGCCCCCTCCTGTCCCTTCTGCTCACGGCGGTGAGCTCTCGGGTTCGCGACAACGGTGGCGGTGGTGGCTATTTGTTAGGGCGGGAGGTTGTTTACATTGATTCAAGGCTTTAAAACCCCTTCTTTCTATGCCCCGGGAGGCTTCTATAGGCTAGCCCTCAAAGCTAAACCCCTAGGTGTCATATTCGGCCTCGGTGTGGCATCCACAGCCTAGTTTAGGGACCGTCTCTTAATGGACGTGTTCCCACATTCTTCTGGCAAGCTCCCTGGCTAGGGGAGACTCTTCCGAAATTTCATTAGAATCTTGCTTGAAAAGCAGTCCTCTAATCTTTTGTTGTTTTCTTTTCTTGTTTTGTTTTTGGATGTAGACACCATGGCATCTGACTCTCCCTCCTCTTCCCGTGCCATGGTGACTTGGGGAGATGTTCATTCTCTTAATAGAGGCCACGGCCGGTTGGCTATATTCGCCGAGTCTTTTGATTCAGATACTGACCGTAATACCCCAAGATTTAGTAAATAATGTTTTGAATTTTCTAGAATATATTGGGATTTTTCTAGATTTTTTTGGAAATAAATAGAAGTTAATTCAAGAGTAATGGGCTATTAAATGAATTATAGTTAATCAATTCAGGACCAATATTTATTTAAATAAATCTAGTCCTTTTAGGCCCAAAAGACCCAAAACCAAGCTCATAGGTCTTGGCCCATATTCTAGAAGCTTAAAATATCCTATTTACGGAATTTAAGGAGATAATAGGAGACAATATCAAAAGAGTTTTAAAACTGTTCAAATTCGGCGCCCAACAGTAGAAGCGGTCTATCGGGTGACCGCATGGGGCATGAAACGGTCTAAAACTAGACAAGCTAGGCATTGCAGATTCTGTGAATGGAAGAAGGCATGAAAAAATGAGAACTTTGGCATCCTAATCACCTAGGATCGATGCTATCCCTTAGTTAGAAGAGTCTAGAATGATAGAGGATCGAATTGAAAACATAATTTGGACTCTATGTTTGTTCTAATCCCTAAAACCCTAGCTAACCCTATAAATAGGCCCTAGAACCAACCTCCGTGACCCTTACTTTTGAGTAGCGTGGAACTAAGGTATGGAGGATGAATTAGAGATATGTTCTTTAGAAGTTTTTGTTCATAATATTAAGGTCTAACTACCCTCAAAATTTTGTTCTAGGAGATCAAGCTTACAAGGAGTTAGATGTTTGCAAAGTCGCTGGTTCGGCATAAGAATCTCAAGAAATTATGCTAATGGGATGGATTGAACATAAAATTAGAAGCCCTAAACACGGTAATTATATAGGGGTTCTTTAGAGTTATTTATTCCTTTTAGTACCCTCTTCTTACGCTCCAAATTTTGTGGTATTTGGTGAAGAGAATCGGGAGATAGAAAGCCATGAAGTTGCTGATTCAGTTCATGAACTAGGGTCAACTTTCAGCACTTAATTCGTTGTTTAAGGACAAGATCAAAGGTAGGTTATCTCATGAAAGGCTTAAACTCAATGCAAGGAATAAAATCCATCTTCTTGCAGTCAATTTCGTGTTTTATACACGGAGTATTTGAGTTTTTGTTTTAACTATGAATATAGGATTACATAGCATGCATGAACCATACCCTTGAAACAAGAAAATGATCATTTCAGTTTATTTAATTCAACCCATGCATATCCATGTCTTAATATGGTGTTATTAGGCCATATTTATCTCTTGTCATGTTTTACTTTGCACTTAATGGCCTTAGCTTAGTATATATTTTGGTTTTATTACTGTTTTCAGTAGACAGGAAGAAACGGTCTTCCTGAGACCGCCTGAGAATTCTTGCGGTCCTACGATAGATCGTTGAGCCCATGAAACGGTCCTCCCGAGACCGTTTGACGATTCTGAGTTCTGTATTAATTGTTAACCCGAAACATAATGCAGAATAGCCCTATATATCATATGTTAAGCCTAGATAATTAGGTTATTCCTGTATTAAGTGTTGTTTTCATACACTTGGCTATATTATTGTTTATTCTAGCAGATTTCGTGTTCCTTATGCACGTTGGTATTATTTTAAACTTATGCTAAATTCATGGCTAAAACCTTATACTTTTATAATTACATTTCACGTGGTTCACGACTTGTCTAGTTTTAACTTGATCGCTGTTTTATCACGATCTTTCTCATCTATGAGTCATTTTCTTAAGTACATGGCATATACTCTTGTATGTGACCATTAGTTACACTTTGCACTTATAGGCACACTTTCTTGGACTTATGAACCTCTCCGCTGGATATTCCTTCTGTCGGACTAAGGGATTATGTTTCAAGGCCTCCGTAAGACTCCGCGAGGTTGGGATTCTCACAAGGACGCCGAGCTGGTTGTACCATTAAAACCCAATTTGTCTAGAAAGCACTTTACCGGTGTTTTATGTACTCTGGACCTTAGCGGCCCTCTTGACGACTGCCTGGTTCGGTTAGCGGCCATTCATTAGACCGCTAGAGGATACCAAGCGGCCATTCACTATACCGCTAAAGCTCCAGATGATTTTTCCAACGTCGACACTTCTTTTCATGCGTCGACTCTAATTATGAAACGGTCTAGACTCTGGCCGCTTTCTGCATGAAACGGTCCAGTAAACGACCGCTTATTTTCAGATTTAGTTTAACCCAAGGTTTAACCTTTGGGGTTGGATTTTTATTGAATTCCTAGATGATCTTAAAATTATCTGGAGTCCCAAACTATGTTAAAAAGGTTAACATTAAGTTATGGAATTTAATGAATGTACCGTTATGCTGTCGGAATGCCACCGAGGTATAATATTCTTTTAATTCTTCTTTGATATCTCATGTCATTTTGGTACGTTCTATACCTTGGTTACTTGATCATGAAACTTGTTATTTGGAATTGAATTATTGGCCGACATTATTGTTATATCTCATTAAAGTAACTGGATTTATAACTTGAAGATGCAAGATCGGGCACAGATTGTGTCCAAGGGCTCCATACTAGTCCTCATGGCTGATGGTCAGAAATGTGCTATAAACCATGGGGTACGATGATACTGGCGTCACATTGCACTGGGAGTACTTTCTCTTATAAATGAGTGAAATTCACGAGGCTCGTAATGAAAATTACATGCTTGTTAATGCATAGCCTTTACAAGGTTGTGTAAAGTGCTTTCTAGTTACATGCTAGTACATTCTTGTTCATGAAAGGCCAAATTTAAATCTACATGACAATCTTGCTTGTTCATGGTCTATACTAGCTCAAATATACTTGCTCAATTATTTCGTGATTATTGGTTATCTTGGTTTATATCACTTGAGTAACGCATTCTTATTTTTATCTTAATTCTAGAGATAAGACGTTAATAACTTAAATATTGCCTTCATGTTGATACGAAGATACCTACTAGGCAAGTGTGCTCATACCTATTTTCTTATCTATTTCAAGAAGTACTAGTGAATAGGATTTGGATTATGCTAGTAGCGGGTCCGAGAGTGATTGAAAGTCAAATGGATCGAGAGAAGACTTAGATGATCAAAGTGTCTAGTCCTGTCATATTGTAATCTTCCATTTTTCTTGAGTCTATGATGTAAGAATGGTTAAGTCATGAATCTAATGTACTTGGGGTTGTTAGGATGAAATAAAGTTGGAATTTTGGAAAATTTTACTTGTGCAATTACTTTTATGTGATTGTCTTGCGCTCTGATTTCTTGCTTGCGAGAGGCTTATCATGCCGGCTGTTCATGTTCCGATATTCCTTCTGTTGCATTAAAAGCTTGGGGCGTGACACTGACACAGTGGACACTGGCCGCTTGTTGATTATCGACAGTGATTCTTTCAAATATGATCACCGCGAAGGCTACAGAATTGACCATCCCAAAGATAAGCACTTGATGTCTTTTATAAGGCGATTCAATCTTCAGGGAAACTCTTGCTGAACGGAGCAGCTTGACAGATTTTTTCATGTGGGGGAGACCTATATATCTACCAGGTGAGCCCCGAAGTGGGGTTCCGTGCTTGGATTGCAAGAGATGACACCGCAGGATGGGCTACTGACACGCCCCTAAGTTTATTCCAGCCTGGTGGAACGAGTCTGCGGGTCTCGTAGACCGAGAGAAGCCCTCCTTTGGCTTATTTTTAGCCCTGTTGAAATGGAGATACAGGGAGGAGCTGTTCTTGCTAGACTGTTTGGCGGTGTGCTTCAAGCATCAGATTGTCATGGGCTGGTTTGCCAATATGAAGGCCGATGATGCTCACACGTTCAAGTCAGGAGCTGTGGAGTTCACTGACTATGTCTTGCAGCACTATGCCCCAATTTTGATCAACGTCGGAGTGTACCATAGTGTATATGCTTCAAGGTATCGGTATCTGATCTCCAAGGGCCTTTATTGCGGCATGATTGAGGTGTTTTGTCTAGAGTACAACACCTTTTATACCTTAGAAGGAGAAACGTCTTTGGACCTTTGGAGTCTTTCCCAATCGAGCGGTCGCCTGATTGATGGTGAGCCATATGAAGAAGTATGCTGGCCGTATTGGCTAAAAGATCATACCAACGATAAGGGGCGATATCAGACTGGGTTCGCCTACCGATATCTGATGAAGGTGTATCGTACTCTGTGCCATTCCTCGTACGATACCCGAGAAGCTCGCAAGCCTAGCGAGAAGAGACGTGTGAGGGTAGGTGCCTGGCTTCAGCATTTCTTCAAAGGGGAGCGAAAATATGAAGATTTCCCTTCAGTGGCGCCAGCTCCTGTTTAGCGAAAGAAGAGAGTTCGGCGGCAGGCGGCTTTCCCTCCTTCACGAAAGGAAGGACAGAGAGGGGGACCCAACCCCACTAGTGTCGATGTAGTCACCCATTGTGCTGCTTACTTGACATACTAGATTTGTTCCTTCGCTCTCCCACAAGGCGACGAGAGCGTGATCAGGGCCGAGGCCATTTACCTTGCTTGTCTGATGGCTTGGGGCACAAAGCTTTAACTTTGCCCGGTCGCTTTATGCTTGACATATAAAATGTTAGGGGACCTTCATCGTTCATGTCTCCCCAGAAATTTGAGGATGATTGGTCCGCTTCACTTCTTCAATACCTGGGTATGTACATTGTTCCCAAAAGCTGCTCCTCGGGCACTCCAGTCACCACTTTTGGTCCCGAGAATGATAGAAATTGCAAATGCCGAGCCGACCCGGACATCGGACCAACTCTTTGCTATCCGGGGGAAATTGACCAAGGTTTCGATGGATTCCCCTGGTACTATGCATTTTTGGAGCTTGGCTGCTCATTCAAGTCCGTTAGTGAACAAGATGCGGGAGTGCCGCCTCCACGAAACGGAAGAATATATTCATCCCATCTCCGGTGCCAAGTGTGCAAGGAAGATTCTGGAGCCAGAAGTAGTTGACTGGGCATTGTCGATAAGGCCAAGTGTCTTGGTTTTCCGCAAGAGTGGGACTTTGTGGCTGGAGCCCTATTATCCATTCCGATTCAATCGAAATTTTGGTTATGATCAACAAATTCTGCCTTGTTCCATACAATTTGCATTGCCAAATAGAGTTCGGGCCGGCCAGACAATAGCGGATGAAGCCCGCATTTGGTGGGATTACTTTCATCGCCGAGAGGTGATTTCATTCAGAGTTCCAGCTCCTGCACACTTTAACCCAGGTGACCCCAGATACATCAAATGGTGGAATGCACGCACAGGCTTTTATAGGAGCTCGAGAAGAGAATGTTGGGCCATTGCCGAATGTCGATTCTTGGACTCTCAGCCAGGGCTGGTTTTGGATGTTGACCCAACTTATCTGAATAAATTGAAATTCCAGACGAATGCTGAAGTGACGGCTTATCTGGAGGCTCGTAAGACCGTCAAGCAGTGCTCATCCAAGACCGAGCCAAAACTATCGGAGATCAGCAAAGATAGCTTCATGAAGGCGCTTCTGGGCTTATGCCGCGTGAGCGGCGAATGATTAGTTCTTCTGTAGCACCGTGGTAGAGCATTAGATAAAATAACGGGAAATTAACAGGAAATTCTATGGAAAATATGGTATGAAAAATTTCAACTAATTTATAAAAATCTAGAAAAATTATAATCACATAGAGGACTAAAAATTTAGGCAATTTGTCTTCTATAGGAAACCTTAAATAAAATTCAAAGCTAGTCGAATTAAGAGAATTAGGGCTAGATCCACATTTTACCCTATCGGGCATTGGATCATCTAATTCGGACCCGTTTCTTGACCGTTTGAGCTCAGAACGGACCCAATCGAACGGCCATGATGTGTAGGTTGTTTCCCCTCGATTTTCTCATCAAAACCCTAACTCAGATATTCGAATTTTTAGGCGAGGCGACGGCGTGACTGGGTCAATGCGTGAATCACGCGCGACCGGAGTCGTGGACTCTATCCTCTCGATCAATCCCTCTAGAAATCGATTAATCCTATAAAGCTAACCCTAAGGCCTCCTAGCTTCGACGTTTGGTAGCTGCGGCCGGCGAGGTGCGAGGACGAGGGCATATTCCAGCGATCTCTTGAAGGGGTTTTCTATCGCTGCCGGCATCATCATCCCCTCTTCTTCCTTGTTTAAGGTAGGTTCTAGTAGACCAAACCTCAAACATAATACATCATTGGTTTTGTCTCTAAGCCCTCTTTCATTTGATACCAAAAGCCCTAAATTTCATTCTATATCATGCGAGTATTAGTTGTTTCAGTCGGAGCATGTTAAAACTAGGGTTACCATTGTTATCTTCGATTAAAGGCTAGGTTAGCAGGCTTAAAGTTTCAATTAATCAATCCATGGCATGCATCTTTTCATTCTCTTTCTAGTGGTATGCTTTTGTCCAATTTCTATGCTCTATATCGACTGGATTTCTTATTATTAGTGAGCCCCGTCAGATGTTCACTGGGCACCGGAACGGCGAATAGGCCACGATTTTACAGGAACCGCATAGCATTGAACGGCCTCGCGATAGACCACCAGGTCTGGGGTCGACGGTCGTGGGTTGACCATTTATATTGTTTTGCATTTGACACTCCATGGTCATAGACCGCCCAACGATAGATCGTGCGGTTGGGCAGGCGGCTTCTCTCTAGACCGCTTGCAAACCCTAGCGGCTGATCGATAGACCGCGTAAGACGTGTAGGGTTTTGGACTTACATGACCTGAGCGGCCTAGCGATAGACCGCTAGACCTTGTCTAGCGGCTCTGGTTAGACCGCGTATGTCTCGCAGATTGATTTATTCCATGTGTTAAGTATGTCGTTTCTTGTTAAGCTATACATGTGCAGGTCAGTAACTCAAACAAGGAACTGGTAAATTATAGAACATATGATCTAATTCCTTATTGTTCATGATTGATATCTCCTTTCCAATCATAATTCCCTCATTGTTCTTATCAATTAATGAAGCATAAATGTTAATCTTGTTTACGTTGGAATTCGAGTAATAATACTAGGATTGTTCTGACAGTCACTCCACTCCGGTGGTACTGACTGACCGTGATACATTGTTTTTTGATGTTTTAAACCCTCAATTCTTGTAATAGATTGGGACTCTCCGCCGGATACTCTTTCCGTCAGACTAGGACCTCTATTACGGGACCTCCGTAAGCCCCCGCGAGCCTGGGATTCCCACTACGACGCCAGGCATGTTGTACCTCAAATCTTTCACCTGTTAACTCGACCGAATCGCTTGCTTATGCCCAAGCCCGGAGCCGGGTCTGTTCTTCAGATAGCGACCCTTAGGGGACCGTTTCTGTTACTAAACGGCCTGGGCATGACCGCCTAAGATTCTAAGTGGTCCACGGATGACCGCGTTCAACCGCTTGTGCGTCGACCTCTCTGGTTTGTGCATCGACCTTCTTCTGGGCTCAGAACTCTTCGTGTAAGCGGCCTTCTTATGACCATTTTGTGATAGAGCGGCCCAATTAAGACCGTTCACTTTACTTAGGCCCTGGAACCCCCTCTTCACTGGACGGCCTCCAGGTGACCGTTTTCCTACTGGAAGCAGCCCATCTTGGACCATTTTCATCCCTTGTGCTGGGCTTGACCCTTTTTGTTCAGCTATTCCTTTTGCGATCCAGACTAGACTATTTTCTCTCTCATGCGGCCTTGTTCATGACCGCATCTATCCAGAACATGTTTTCTTATGGTTCTTGCTTGAATCTCTTGACTTCTCAGTCAATTATTGAAATATCACTTGATCTTAGTTGGTAAGTTTCATAGCTTAACCTTGAAATTCTGGCCGATTCCAAATGAATGTCTAAGATGGTTACTTGGGATCTTGGATCTATCAAGTCAATGCCAACGCATCATAAGGGCCCGGTCTAGTCCTAGGAGGAGCGCCCGAAAAGTACTAGTGCCCCGGGAAGTTGTAATGACATGGTGAGGCATTGCACCGAGTGCATGATTAGCGTGATATCTATGACATTCATTCTTTTCAATATTCTTGGAAATTTCTACATGGAATTACTTCTACTTGACTTGCTTGTTTATTTACTTGATTGGCCAAGTACATGGAAATGATATATCAATTCTAGGTTGTTTCATTCTATTGTGTGAGTTGTTTTACCGCCATTTATTTTATGCCATGACATTAAATTAAATTGTTAATTACTTACACCCTGCCTGCTATTACCTACTGAGCATTCACTCACCCCGTTTTCCCCCTTTTTCATGTAGCTCCGGTGAGGACTCACAAACGGATGGGGATGGGTAGGAGTGAAGACCTTGGAGTGAGTCAGCTAGAAAGCCGTCTGAAGTTGTCCCTAGATAGTTTGAGTCTAAGAGTTGTAGTATTGTCCAAGAGTTGTAATTGAATATTCGGTTGTTATGTAATTGTTTTAAGTTGGTGGATATTGGATCTTTTATGTTTTCGTAAGTTGGAAAATGGTTAACTAGGTTTAATTCCATCTCTTAGTTATTATGTTATTATTGGAGTTGTTTTAGTGCTAGCCCAAAGCACAGCATGTCTAGAAATCAACATATTTTAACTTTCTATTGCCGCGTACCGATATTCCACGTCGGGACGTGACATCTTCAGCAGGTCCCCTTGCCAGTAGAGGAGCCTCTACCCTCTATGGCCTCCTGGCGCATTGTTAGTAAGGAGATAAGTGCACGGAGATCCAGAGGGGGGGGGTGAATGGATCCAACTTAATATTATAGCCCAATTTTCAGATTTCTAACAATGAAATCTTAAAATGAAATGTAACTGAAATAAACTGCAAGTGAACAAGATCGGAAGACTCACGGCGTTGAAGCTTACAGATGACTAACAAGTCTCATGGAACCTAACATGAACACTTTGCACTCGGTGAGTATATCCCAGGTATAAGTAGACAACAGATAGAATGTTCAATTCGAGCCATAATCAAACATGTGATGAGTGCTCGATGTAAATAGATGCAATCCTTAGCATACACTCATTCAAGCGAATCATATATCAAACATACTAACTCATGCTGAAAGAAATACTATATCATATGAAAAATCGAAGCAACTTAATCATCAATCACTTTGCGCTCAATGAACTTTTGCCACGGGAAACACTCAGAAGCAAATGCTTCTACTAAACACCTAGTTAGACACTTAATTGCTATGACTGATTCAACAGATGTCACAAGAAACAACTTCTAATGATAACCATACAACCAACCTGTGAAGGGGAAAGATGATATGGAAAATGTGCGTCGAGACAAACCACGGTGGACAAGATTTTTAGATGGTTCGGTCTGCTATCCACAGACCTACATCCATCCCTCACTCAAACCTGAGTGAGGCTTCCCTTGCTCAAGCAAGACGCAGACTCAGTCTGCAAACATCCACTGCCAAACAGCTTAAAACTGAGGGAGACAAATCCCTCTGACCTGATCTTGCTACCCACAAGATGAAACCCCACTACTACCCACAGTTACCAGAGAACAGATCTCCCTTCTTCTGCAAATGCAGAAGGGACGTGAACAACAACCCACTGCTCACCAAAACCTAAAGGATTAGATCCACTCTTCCTCTAAAGCCATAGAGGGATGTCCAGAGATTAGATCTCTCTTCTTATGAAACACTCAGAAGGAACCCCGATCTCTAAACAGAGAATCAGAAGAATAATGTGAGAACTAAAATGAACAACAAACAGAAAAACAAATAGAAAGAAAAAACATATAGCTCCACAGGAGCGCGGCAGTTCTGGATTTGATCCAAGAACTGATGAACACCCAGATCTTCAGTAAGACCGGCTGCACTAAGTTGATTTGATCTCGAGCTCTCTCTTCTCCTTTCTTTTCTCTCGTTCTTCTTTCTCATCTCTTCTCTCTTTTTCTCTTTCCTTTTTTTCTGCTCACTCACTTGCTCGTTTTCTTCTTCTCTGGTGGTCTCTCTTTCTTCTTCGTCAGCCTCACTTCTTTTTACCACTGCAGCAACCCTTATCTCGGAGGGAGATGATTCTTATTTATACCAAAATAGGGGCTCCGAAAATGCTTTTTGGATAAAAATGATTTAATCCAGATTTTCCCATTGGTCCATGTGGCAAGAGGTAGAAAAGTTCTTGTGATAGAGTGCCTCAGATCACGTGCCAATCATTGCTTCTTGGGTTCACGTGCCACTCACTTTCCGTTCCTGAGATCACGTGCCAATGATTTACTAATAGCATGTTCGAGCTCCCTTATCGGATCTGGATTTCAGTTAAGGGATTCTGAGTTGGATTGTCGGAAGCATCGACCTCACTGGCAATAGTTAATATAGCTGCATCGACCTTGACTTAGTGAATCTAGGCACTATTCTAATGCTCTAACCTTCTGGCTTAAGGCAGTGCTTGTGTGTGCTCTTTTGCTGCTTCGTCCTTCTTTTGATGCTGCTGCTTTGTTGAACTGCTATGGACTTGGCTATTGGAGCCCTTGAGTTTCTCTTGATAGTTGTAGACTGAATTTCAATGGGGTCAATCAATTTCTTCTACTGCATTGACTTTGTGCATTGTAATATGCATCGACCTATTTTTAGAATTCTCCGCCCTTAGTTGATCTGCAACATCCAGTTCCCAACTACTGCATCAACCTATCTCTTGAGTGCTCAAACCTTGTTAGTTGGAGCTTTGTTCTACTGCCTAGACCTGCCTCTTAAATGCACCGACCTCCTCACAGATGTATCACTTGAGTGTCTTGATGCATCGACCTGTTGGCTTTGAAGTGTTAATGTGCTTCGACTTGAGTGATATTAGCCAACTCTGCTGCACCGACCTTCTCAAAGATATAACACTTAAATATCTTGATACGTCAAGGCATATGATCTTAAATGTGTTGATGCGACATGGCATGTTTCTTTGACTTATTGGCCTTCTTTAACCATTACTGCATCGACCTGAGTACACTTGTCTAACGAGACTCTTTGATGCATCGACCTTACTTGCAGGAATTGTTTCTTCTGCATCGACCTGTTAAGCATAAAAGCTCCGTTGCATCGACCCGATAGCTATTCTTCCAGCGGGAGTCGACTTCCATAGTCGACACTTTTTGAAACCAGTTCTGTCTGCAGAACGAAAACCTATTCTTTTCAGCATTCTGCTAACAACATTCAACCATTGACTTTTACACATAAAGAAATCAAGGTGGAATCACTTTCTTTAAGTTTCATAGCATCAAAGAGAATGCAATCAGCAACATATGGATGCAATCATCAACATCATTCCATTTTTAAAAGAACAATGCAACATCAATACATAAGTCTTCATCAGAACTACATTCACACTCAGACTCATGATGACATTCATGCTCAGACTCATATGATTACATTCACACTCAGATTCATGATGAGTCATAGTGTTTGACATCATCAAAACCACAGGGAGACAAAAGCGCCCTGAGAGCGATCGGCTATATCCCTATAGAACTTTCATCAGAAGGGAGGACCGACGGCCGACACTTTATAGTAATACCCCATGGCTGTTTGCGTTGCTTCACTCTCATGGTCTTTCAGTGGGTGGCCCTAGCATGGCCATTTTGAGCCAACCCCTTCACATTTCTTTCAAATATGTCGACAGATGGGGGCTAGACCACCTCGGCCTATATTATCATTTATTTTCTCGCGGCCATTCGGACCTGGCGTCATTGGCCGAGTAATGTGAATTTATAGGAGATGTATGTTGGCTAATTCGCGAGGCTACTTCAAGAGAGAAAGAGCCTTTGCTATTTTACTGGTCACTTTCTCCTCTGTATACGGGGCCAGCAGGTATTCTTCATTCATCAATTTTAGCATTTAGTTTATTTTCTCTCCTTTTGTTGCGCTATTCATCACCTTCACCCTTGTGCATGTGTAGTTCGGCTCACCTCGGAGGAGACTAAGCACTATAGGGAGTTGATCATAATGGCTCAAAAGCCATCATATTTTGAGACCCCAGAGGCGGCTCCAACCACTATGCCTCTGCCTCCTGGTGATTCGCTGAAGCAGACGAGGTCCCAAGTAAGGGAAGTCGTAACTTGTGCGATGAGAGCCCGCAAGAAGAAAGCTGTAGATACAGAACCAGCGGTTGCTCCCCCAGTCGTGGTCACCTTTGAAGAGTTTGAGGCTTCTCAAGTGCAGGCGCGCCCGACCAAAGGTATATCCCCCTTACACCTCATTTCCGTATTTGGCCATATAAGCTCACTTTTGCCTTGCAATCCCTGCCACTTCACCGGTGACGGTCATGCAAGAAGTTCCTGCTCCAGTAGGAGTTGAAGAGGGGGGAGATGGAGCGTCAGTGGCTGCTTTTGTTGAATAAAACTTGCCTTCCCCCACCCCCGGCCACGAGATGGAGCATAATTCACAGTCTGCCCTTCGGTGTTTAACCGATTCATTGGATAGCGGGCTTACGTGAGTGCTTTCCTATTTCAGCTCCTGCCGAAGTTCACCCGCCTTCTCCTCCTGCCGCAGATTTGACCAAGGAAGTTCATACAGAGCAAGTTGCTCCCCAAGCAAGTCATTCGGTACTCGAAGTGGGTTTACCCATCCCTTCTACCACGGAGCCGACTGAGCAGGCTCTCGCTGAGCAAGATGTGCCTCCTACAAGTTATTTTGGCGGGGAGCTGACTATTTTTGGAGAGAAAGGTTCGGGCTCGGAGCAAAGCCCATCACCGACGGAGCAAGTTGACTATAGTGGCGGCTCTAGTGATGAAGAGTCTCCTATGGCGGAGATGGAAACTGAAGATGCCGCACTTTCTTCCGCTTATGAAAGTGACTTCACAACTTTTAGCCCGTCGTGACTAACATGGAGTGGCCTCGGGTCATTCGGACCCTCCATAGAAGAAGGGGCAGCGATGATGGAGATAGAAGGCCCCGCTGCCGGGGATTTGAGCTTGGTGCCAGCCAAGGTAATGAGTCCTCCTTCTAGACTTGTGCTCATTCTCATTAGTCATTATATCGGCTTTCTGAGGCATTTTGTGTGTACTCCTCTTGAAGGTCACCGTTGTTTCGGCTGAGATGACCACACCAGTTGTGATTATAAAGATACCTCTTCCATCTCTCGGTACGGATCCACCAGTCTTTCCTCCTGTCCGGAGGCCCATAGCCGTGAGATATCCGAAATGCTATGCTATGACAGTGAACTTTGGAGCGCTGGGAGCTATCGCGGGGTCCGACCAGCCAAAAATGGTTCTGGAGTAGCTACAGCTTATCATTGGCGATGAGCCTCTTCGGGGCGAAGAAGACAGTCCTGCCGTAGAATCGGGGGACATTGTAGAAGGAGCTGCCGGCATTTCCACAACTCCAAAACTTGCCA
Source organism: Amorphophallus konjac (assembly GCA_022559845.1). Taxonomy (NCBI): domain Eukaryota; kingdom Viridiplantae; phylum Streptophyta; class Magnoliopsida; order Alismatales; family Araceae; genus Amorphophallus; species Amorphophallus konjac. Next base: position 97,018,858 of record CM040118.1, on the reverse strand, counting down.
TTGAAGTGGCATCAGCGGAAGCTGGTCGAGCCGAAGAGGGTGAGCAACCACCTCATGTTCCCGATGTTCAGGATATGATACCCTCGCTAGCGGTGGGGAAAGAGATCATTGTCATTGACTCCCCCTCAGCTGCATTAATTGAAGGAGCTGGTCGCAGTGCGAGTATAGTGTTGGACCTGTCGTCGTCGTCCTCGGAGCCGAGCGAGGACATTTGGGTCACAGTTTATAGCCGGGTAGAATTCCATCTCCTTGATACGCCGTCACTTGGTCTTCAATCATCAACTGAACTGGTATGGCAAAACTTGAAGATGCTGAAGCAGATTGTCATGACCCGCCCCGACTTGTCCTATGTGAAACTGCGGGGACTGGTAGAACACGTCTCCCGTACGCTTCTAGCTTATGGCTGCCCCATGGAAGATTGGACGCAGTGGGTGATTTTGTTGTTGAAATATGTGAACCGGAGGGGAGTTCATCGGCCATGGCCTAGCGGACCAACTGACGGCCTTGAAATTTGAACGGGTTGAATGTCACAATGCCCTCCTGTCGATGAAGGAGACTACCAAACAAGTGCGGGATACTGCTGATCTTGCCACTCAGTGCAATACTTTTTTGAAGACTCGGATAGCTGAACTACAAGCTGAGCTGGCCCAGAGTGAAGCAGAGCTGGAGCTGAATGAACAACTAGAGATTCAGAGCGTAGAGGAGGCCGAGCTAGCGGAGTGGCAAGCTACCTCCCTTGAGGAAAAATTGATGAGGCTTCAAACTGAAGAGTCTTGCTTACAAGAGCTAAGGCGCTATCCATCTCTGGGGATCTTGGAGTTCGCGGACATCTTCCGTCATCCATCGCACTAGTTCTTTTCTTTCTCTTTTCTTATGAATCTTCATGTATTCCAGGGGATGTCCCGCAGTGCTATGTGCTCTTCTTTTTGAGTAATGAAATTTGTTCAATTCTTGCCTTGCACATTTGATGCCTAATTATAGCTCTTTCTTCTTCTCCATCGTTTCTTTCTTTTTTTTCTTTTTGGGCCAATTCGGGTAGAGGCGAGTTGCTAATCCATGTAGCGCGGGATACATTAGCTGCTAGGGCAGGAGAGCGCCCATGCCTTCAGGGAAGGTATGAGAAGTTCTCTCCACCCCAGTGCAGCTTTTTCGAGGATAAAATTCGATTAGCCTAGGTAAGAAATATCATCGACTGAATGCCGAAAGATCAAGGGGGTTTATTTGTCGGCAAGACCGAAAGGTTGGGTGAGTGGTTTGTTCATAGATATCGCCGAAGGTGACGGGATCCAAAAATGACATACTTGTCAGTATGCTTAGATGCCAAAGCAGAAGCGGGTTTATTTCTTGACAGGGACGAAGGGTCCTAGCCAAAGGCTACTTTATCAATTTCATCGATGATGACGAAAATCGACAGTAGGTTTTTTCATCGACATGGGGAATGTCAAAGCAAAGGGGTTTGTTTATCGATGGGGATGAAATGTCTAGGTCGATGGTCTGTTCATCGATTTCACCGATGATGACGAAAATCGACGGTAGGTTTGTTCATCAACATAGAGAATGCTGAAGCAAAGGAGTTTGTTTATCGACGGGGACGAAAGGTCCGGGTCGACAGTTTATTCATCGATTTCACCGATGATGATGAAAATCGACGGTAGGTTTGTTCATCGACATGGGGAATGGCGAAGCAAAGGAGTTTATTTATCAACGGGGATGAAAGGTCTAGGTCGACGGTTTGTTCATCGATTTTGCTGATGATAATGAAAATTGATGGTAGGTTTGTTCATCGACATGGGGAATACCGAAGCAAAGGGGTTTGTTTATCGACGGGGATGAAAGGTCTGGGTCGACGGTTTGTTCGTCGATTTCACCGATGATGATGAAAATCGACGATAGGTTTGTTCATCGACATGGGGAATGCCGAAGCAAAGGAGTTTGTTTATCGACGGGGATGAAAGGTTCGGGTCGACGGTTTGTTCTTCGATTTCACTGATGAGTAGGTTTGTTCATCGACATGGAGAATGCTGAAGCAAAGGAGTTTGTTTATCGACGGGGATGAAAGGTCCGGGTCGACGATTTGTTCATCGATTTCGCCGATGATGATGAAAATCGACCGTAGGTTTGTTCATCGACATGGGGAATGCCGAAGCAAAGGAGTTTGTTACAGCATAAGGGTAAGGTTTATACTGGTGGGACATGCAGGAGTATTCTCATGCAGGAATCCTGGCGATCAAGCTGGGAATTCAACTATAGGAGGGGCTTCCCAGATAGAAGATATTGTATTGTTCTCTTTTAGTTACCACATTATCGGTATAGGTGCCCTTTCAGGTTTTCACCTATACCGGCCGCCTCTTGCTTTAGCCCACGTGCCCTTTTGGGTTTTCACGTGACGGGATACCCAATTTTGCCTATAGTGTCCCCTTTGGTTTTTACCACAGTTGGGTCATGGCCATTTTTGCCCTTGCCCAGGATGCCTGAACAAGTCTGGCGAGGCATCTATATTTTCAGCCCTGGAGAGGGGGATTTCTATAGCCCATCTAAGAGTGGCCGAACCAGGTCCAGTAACACCAAACAAGGCCCAGCTCATCTAAGTGACAGCCCCGCAGGGCCCACTTAGCATAAAAGCCCAATAAGATCACTCGGGGTCAAGCCCTTCCTCGGCGGCCATTAGGCCCGGAAGGCCCGAGCGTCGGTCCGGTCGGAGGAAGACCCAAGCCCGACCTATCCCCCTCGTCGGGATAAAGGCTAGCACCCCGCGCCCACTCCGACCGAGCCTCACCCGAGCTATGCCGATCGCCCGGATAAGGGTTGGCACTCTTTATGCTTGGGTCGACCGATGATTACTTATCCACGCTGCCGTTAAGAGCCCTTTATGAGCAGAAGTTCACAAAGATAAGGGACCCACGAGTCCTCAAGGTTATAAAGAGCCCACATCGAGGACGTAACCCCCGCCTGGAACTCCTCAGCTTACGGGACTCATGAGGCTAGCGCACTATTTAAACCGGGGACTCCCTCTAGCAAACGGTAAGGCCTACACACGCCTAAAACTCCCTGAGCAGGAACCACTTCACCACCTTGGTGGAGAGGGATCTCGTGCATCTCCTTCCTCCTCCCTTCATAGCTTCCACCGCTACTCTACTGACTTAGGCATCGGAGGGTTTTCCCCAGGGATCCCCGCCTGGGCCCCCTGATCCGTTTCGCTTCCTTGCAGTTCATTGATCGATGATCATCCCCCAGCTCCGGACTAGCACGAGATCGCCCCTCTTCATTTGACGCCGTCTATGGGAAACGATCAAAGAGCCAGCATGGTACGAAGAAGTACAGGGAGGAGATCCGCCGATGACAGGGGGAAGGCCATGGTGGTAGGGGGAGAAGGCCCTTCTCAGGCCGCGCAAGACCCCCCCTCCAAAGCCAGCACCCCAGCCGATGAACCACCTCCACCCGCGGTGGTAGGACAACCATCCAATGAGGGCGCTGACGCTTTCCAAGCCCTCAACGCAAAACTGGATGTCCTCGTGGAAATCATGAGGACCTAGGCCGCCAGGGAAGGAAGGTCACGTGTCCCTCCGGAAAGCCCTCCCGGCTGAGACGCGTCCCAACACACTGCCGGAGGTCGCTTCACCCTCCGGGGATGGCAACTTATTCGCAATAGGTCAGGAGGACCTTCACAAGCCCCTCCTCCGGAGCAAGAGGCCTCCTCCAAGCCGAAGCGGGGAAAACCTGGGGCACGCCATCCGCACCTGGAGACTGAAGTCCCCAGGGAGCGCCAGGACAGCCTGCCATCGCGTCCCCCTAGTCCCACGGCACAACGGTAGTCGGAGTTATCCCTCCGTCTGTGAGAGTTCGAGAGGCGCTTCGTAGAGCAGGAGCGCACCTTACGCGCCTTGCAGAAGACCTCCCCAGTAGAGGTTGAGGAGAAATCCCCATTCTCTGACTATATCTTGAAGGTAGAGGTATCTCCCAGAATCCCCATTCCAACCTTCAAGTCTTACGACGGCCAGGGCGACCCGGCCAACCACTTTGACAGCTTCGATGCCCTGATGACCCTTCACGGGGCATCCGATGCCATCAAATGCCGAGCCTTTGTGACCACCCTGGTCCAAGGTGCCCAAGCATGGTTCCGAGCCCTTGCCCCCGGATCCATCTGAGACTTCAAGCAGTTTGGGTGAGTATTTAAGGAGAGTTTCACCGGCAACGGCCCCCCATGGTCAGTAGCGGGGCTGTTGGCTATCAAACAGGCGCAAGGGGAGAAACTCCGGGCCTACATCAACCGATTTAAGTTGGAAGCCCTGAGAATCCCCCGCCTGGATGTAACCTCGGCCATAAGCGCGTTGACCGGAGGCACCTGGGATGAAAACCTCCGCCGCAAACTTGTCCTCCACCCTCCCTCGACCCTTGCCGAGCTAGTGACTATGGCCTTACGCCATGTTGAGTGTGAAGAAGTTCTCAGCGCGTGCCGAGGCGCAACTGGCTCGGGTCAGGAGGGGGACAAGAGGCGAACACCCGAGTCAAGCTCGGGTTAAGGAAAAAGGCGGAACCAAGACGGGGAGCATAAAGAACCATCCCAAAAGTATGACCGGTACACTCCCTTAACCGCTCCAGTGTACGAGATATATGAAGACATCAAAGGCTCGGGCCTCCTTCGCCAACCTGAGCCAATGAGGTCGAAAAGTCACAATCACAGCAAACATTGCCTGTTCTACAGCGACCACGGGCACCACACCGGCGATTACCACCAGCTCCAGGATGAGATCGAGCGCCTCGTCCGCCAGGGACACTTGTACCAATTTGTGACTGGGCATAAGGAAGATAGAGGCGCCCCAGAGGAAATCGACAACGCCCCTCGCGGGGTCCACATCAACGTCATCGCTGGAGGAGCTGAATCAGGAGGAGACAGTGGCTGAGGAAGGAAGCGTCATGCTGAGCAGGCGAGCCGAGCCATTGAGCCTCCCAAGGCCCCGCCAAGTGAGCCCCAGGTCATAGTTTTCTCCGACCATGACCTGGAAGGGCTAACCACCTCGCATGACGACGCCCTAGTCATATCGGCCACGATAAACTATTGTAACGTAGATAGGATTCTAGTTGACAATGGAAGTGCCCCTGATGTTTTATCTTATGAGTGTTTCCTTAAGATGTGGGAGAATCCATCTAAACTCCGCCCGATCCGAACCCCCCTTTGCGGGTTCAATGGCCAGGCCACTTATCCCGAGGGAGCCCTAAGCGCCGGTTACTCTCGGCACCCCACCCAAAAACGTTACGGTTATGGTGGACTTCATAGTGATCAAGGGTATGATAGCATACAATGCAATCTTCGGCCGAGGAATCCTTAGCCAAACGAAAGCGGTGCCCTCTACCTATCACCAAAAGATGAAGTTCCCCATTAAAAATGGGGTGGGGGAAGTTCGGGGCAACCAGGCGATGGCCAGAAGGTGCTATAATATCTCGGTTGAAGCCACAAGGCCGGACAGGAAGAACAAGGGCCCCCGGGAAGTCGAGGAAAAACCCGCAACCTCCTAGCCTGGAGGTGAGTTGCTAACGATTTTCCTAAACGATGACCCGACCCTGGGAGTAAAGATTGGAGCCGACCTACCATCTGAGGTTCAACAGCAATACAAAGAGTTTCTTTCCATGTACATCCGAGTCTTTGCATGGTCTGATGATCAACTCCCCGGAATATCGGAGGAGACGGTGATGCATAAACTCAACCTTGACCCAACCGTGAAGCCCGTGCAACAACGCAGAAGGAAGCACGCGCCAGAAAAGTAGGCGATCATCAAGGAGCAAGTCACCAAGGGGCAAAAGACTGGCCTTTTTAGACCGGTCCTGTACCCGACGTGGCTGGCTAACGTCGTCCTTGTGCCAAAAGCTTCAGGAAAGTGGCGAATGTGCGTGGACTTCACCGACTTGATCAAAGCCACACCGAAGAACTGCTATCCGTTGCCGAGCATCGACCAACTGGTTGACTCAACCTCGGGCAACGAGATACTCAGCTTCATGGATGCCTATTCAGGTTACCACCAGATCATAATGGATCCAGAAGACATTGAGAAGATCACCTTCATCACCGACTTCGGCGTATACTGCTACACCCGGATGCCTTTCGGGTTGAAGAACGCTGGAGCCACGTACCAGAGGCTGGTCAATCATATGTTCAAAGGATAGCTCGGCCGGAACATCGAGGACTATATTGACGACATGCTCGTCAAGACCCCCAAGGCCGAGGACCACTTCACCGACCTAGTAGAGACCTTCGACACCCTCCTGAGGTACAATATGAAGCTCAACCCCACCAAGTGTGCCTTCGGAGTAAGGTCTGGGAAATTCCTGGGCTTCTTAGTCACCCAGCGTGGGATCGAGGCCAACCCCGACAAGGTCTAGGCCATCCTGGACATGCGCCCACCCACCTGCATCAACAACGTTCAACGCGTGACCGGGCGCATTGCCGTGCTCAGCAGATTCTGTCCCGTGCGGCCGAACGATGCCTAACCTTCTTCAAACTGTTGAGGAGGCCCAAAATGGCATCTGCTACATTCGCATGGGACGAGTAATGCCAAAGAGCATTCACCGAGCTTAAGGAGTTCCTGACTTCACCCCTGGTGCTGTCCAAGCCTATCCCTGGTGAAGCCTTGCATCTCTACCTCTCGGCGACTCCATCCACAGTTAGTTCGGTCCTGGTCAGAAATGACTCAGGAGTCGAGAGATCGGTCTACTACACTAGCAAGGTGCTCAACGAGGCTGAAAGAAGGTACCCCAGAACCGAGAAACTCGTGCTAGCGTTGGTTACCTCGGCCAAGTGCCTTCGACCCTATTTCCAAGGGCACTCCATCATCGTGCTAACCGGCAAACCACTGAAGAGGATCCTCGCCCACCCTGAAGCCTCAGGACGCCTCGTCAAGTGGGCCATCATGCTCGGGGCCTATGATATATCGTACCGGCCCCACTCGGCTATCAAAGGATAGGTGCTCACCGACGTCATCGTCGAGAGCACCATCCCGGCCGAAGAAAAATCTCCGTTCGTACCCGGGCCAACCTGGGAATTGTTCGTCGATGGATCCTCCAACTCAAACGGGAGCGGCGTTGGGATCCTCCTGAAGTCCCCTGAAGGAGCAGAGCTGCAATACGCCTTCAAGTTCAACTTCCAGGCATCCAACAACACCTCCAAGTATGAAGCCCTTATCTCGGGAGCCCGCATGGCCCGGCGGTTGGGGGCTGAGCAAGTCAGAATTCACACTGACTCCCAACTAGTCGCTAGCCAGGTCAACGGCGATTACGAAGCTCGGGAAGCACCGATGGTCAAATACCTCCAGCTGGTCAGAACCGTGGCACAACAGTTCGAGTGTTTTGAGGTAGTCCGAATAGCTTGGGAGGAAAACTCCCGAGCAGACGCCCTCTCTCGGCTGGTCTCCTCTCTTGACCCCGAAGGTACTCGATCGGTCCTTCTCGAAGAGCTAGAGCGACCGAGCACTTATTCGGAGCTCATGGCTGTTGACTCGGCCTCCCCAAGCGACTAGCGTACCCCCTATCTATCATGGCTCCGACCCTCGGGAAGCTCAGAGATTGAAGTACCAAGCTCGATGATTCATCATTCTGGATGGCACTTTATACCGCAGATCCTTCTCCGGTCCCCTCCTGAAGTGCATCAGTACTGACGAAGCCAATCGAGCGATCCAAGAGGTTCACGAAGGCCTGTGCGGAGCACATCTAGGAGAAAGGTCGCTCGCCAGTGTCTTGCTTCAGCAGAGTTACTGGTGGCCCACTCTGCAGCGTGACTGCTCGACCTACGTACAATAGTGTGACCGATGCTAGTGATTTGATCACTTGGTCCATCAGTCGGCAACGGAGCTCGTCACCCTAGCCGAGCCTTATTCTTTCGCTCGGTGGGGGATCGACATCCTTGGTCCATTCCCTACGGCTCAGGCCCAGAAGAAGTTCATCATTGTCACCATCGACTACTTCACCAAGTGGATCGAGGCCGAAGCCACAGCTAGGATCACCGAGACAGTCGCCTGGAGTTTCATCTGAAAATTGATCAGCTGTCGCTACGGCATCCCCCGGGTGATAGTGAGTGATAATGGCCAGCAATTTGATTCTCGTTATTTCCAAGACAGATGTGCTGACCTAAGCATTCGCAATCACTTCACTTAAGTCGCCCACCCTCAAGCCAACGGGCTAGTAAAAAATGCCAATAAGACTATCTTGAAAGGCATCAAGACCAGGCTCGGCAAAGCCAAGGGCAGCTAGCTCAAGGAATTGCCAAGCATACTTTGGTCGCACATAACGACTCCCAGAACGGTAACCGGTGAAAGTCCCTTTCAGCTGGTGTACGGCACCGAGGCCGTGATCCCATTGGAGATTGCCAATCCCTCCCTCCGAGTCATCTGTTTCTCGCCCGAGGCAAACAACCAGAAACTGCTCGAAAACCTCAACCTAGCGGATGAACTCTGAGAGATTGCCACCGTCTGAGCAATGGAATATCAACGCCGCCTCACTCGATACTACAACGCCAAAGTCCGAGATAGACACTTTCAATCGGGAGACTTTGTTCTCAAGAAAGCCGAAGCCTCTCGACCACTTGAGGCGGCGGGCAAGTTATCCCCTAATTGGGAAGGCCCCTACCGAGTGGTCGAGACACTCGGAAAAGGAGCATACTGGCTATCTACTATGGAAGGAGAACCCATCCCTCGGACGTGGAACGTGACTACACTACGCAAGTTCTATTTCTGAACACTGAGCATTATGTATGCAACATGAAATAAAACAAAAGTTTCCTTTCCTCTTTTATACAAACAACTTGCTTGTACATCAAAAAGGCCGAAGCCAAAACAATACATGTCGAAAAAGCAAAAATCCATCTGGTGCCGCTGAACGAGCCCATCACTCGGCTAACTCGGTTAGCCTTCCCGCGTCCAGCCACTGACTCTGCTTCGTGCAGAAATTGGCTCGGATTAAGGGTAGTCGACCCCGTTGGCTCGGGTAACTCGGAACAAAGGTGACAGATGGATTAGGAAGAAGAAGGCTACCTTCCAAGTTGTTAGAGATGGAGGAAGGGGAAGAGGGAATACGAATGAAGGCCCCCTCTCTGCCAACTCTTTGGAAGGAAAAGAGTGCAGGCACCCTCAAAAGAGTGAGAAGGGGGGGAGAAAAAGAAACCAGCAGAGCTGGACGAGGAGGCATGGGAAAGCCCAGAAAGGAGGGAGCTTAATTGTTTTCCCCCTCCCCTCGGGATGGAGTCGGTAGGTCAGGGATAGCAGTTCGACATGCCCCAGCATGTCGAACCTTCTTCTCGAGTAACCTCCCCGCTACCGCAGCCGGAACTGATAAAAGAGGGCGACGTGCTTCTACACTTCGAACCCCCTTCAAATCTGCCCGCCGGCCGTCAAACCCCCTTCAAACCCGAAGCAGCAAGGACTCTCTGCTCTCCATCATCGACAGCTTTGTCTTCCAGAATGTCTTTCATTCTTCAAATTCGACGGCACAACGCTTCGTGAAGAAGGAGAGAGGAAAGACTGTCAGAGAAAACCTAAGCGATGGAGAGGGAGAGACGCCCTTCAGACCTTTTATAGGCAAAGGGAGGTTACTTGCCTTAAATGATTCTCCCCTTGAAAAAATGCTAAAGGGACTTCTCCCTACAAACGGTCACCTCAGATTCCTCGGTTCCATCCCAGCAGGACACACGAAACGGCTAGGCAGTTAAAGCATGAGAAAACAGAGAGACACCCTGTTAGACGCCCGCCCAACCATCATGCGAGATCCACGCAGAAGGTATCATCACTTTCCAACTACTACGGATACGCTGGTCAAACTACAACAATGGCGATACAAAAGAGTTAAGTTTTCATCATAACGCTACTGCCTTATGTTTTTCCCTTTACACAACAAGAGAAGTTTTTTCTTCGAAAAAGGAAAAACATACAAGGAGAAAAAGCAAAGCAAATACATTGGGCCTCTGGCTCACCCTGAGGCTCGGAAGTGGAAGGCTTGGATGGTCTGCCCCCGGCACCCTCGGCTACGACTGACCCTGGCACTGACCCCACCGGCGTGGGAACTGCCTCAGTTGCGTGCCGTCCCGAGGCATCCGGAGTTGGCGACCCCTCAGACGAAGAGTCCCCCTCGTCTCCTTCCTTCGATGTCGAACCAGAGGAACCGGAGGATGACAAATCTGAGTCATAGCATTACCCGGATGGAAAATTGATTATCTCGGACGCCTGCTCGTCTGCATAAGAGATGGCCCGGTCATAGCCTTGCCCTCCGCATAAGAGATGGCCCGGTCATAGCCTTGCCTGAACCCTTGCGGATGCCCCGGCGAAGTGCTGACTCATAGTAGGGGAGGGCAGCCTCCTTGAGGTCGACAAGGTAGGCCTCCGAGCGTTTGTATTGCTCGAGTGCCTTCGCCCCGACCGATTCCACCCTACCTGCGAGTTCGGCCTTCTCCCGCTCCACCTCGGCCAATCTCCACTCTGCCTCGGCTGACCGCTTCTCTACCTCAGCCCGATCAGCCTCGGCCTCCTATCGAAGGCGCATGGCTTCCTCCGCCTGACCCAATAGCTCGGCGCGCTCGGCCTCCCACTGGCCATCTAGCTCGGTATGGGCCACACGCTCCTCCTCCAGAAGTCGGCTCTTCCTCTCGAGCGACTCGCGGGCCCGAGTCAGTTGTTCAGACAATGACTAGGCATCCGCCTAGCTCACCATTGCCAGCTCCTTGACTGCGGAGAGCTCTCGTCAAAGCCCGTCACGCTCCTCGGTGAGCTGAGACACCTTCCTGTCAGACCCACCAAGGGTCTAGGCAAGGGTCGCCCGCTCCGACTCTGACCAAGCGTAAGCTTCAGCCAGAGTGGCCCCCATCTGAGCCAAGACCAAGCCGCCCTCCATAACCAGCTCGAGGGCCGCGGGCGAGGAGCGTTGCCTGTCTCCTCCCTTCACCACCTTCGCTGCTATGCTACAACATGCCCCATACAGAGGGCCCTGGATGCCTAGCCTCTCCAAAGGCGCCGACAAAGGGGCCCCCCCTCCGAGTGATATCCCCTCGGGAGCCCCGTCGGGTGGCCCGGATCGAGCCGCTGCTTCATCCGCCCCTCTTGCCTCAGTCAGTCGGGGCTGTGTCGCCGCTCCTCGTGACCCCCCGGCCTCAACTGGCTCAGCCCCTGCGCCGCCACCTGGAGCGTCACCCACCTCGATTGACGCCCCGACCTGAGCCGCGGTCCTAGAGTCGCCCGCTTCAACTCTGGCCCCCTCGGTTCCTGCTGAGGGGAGAGCCGATCCAGCACCACCACCACCAGCAGAAGCGGCCCCGGCCCCCTCAGCTCCTGCTGAGGGGAGAGCCGACCCAACGTCGCCGCCCCCAGAAGCGGCCCTAGCCTCCTCGGCCCCCTCTCGCTCGGCAGATGGGGGATCCGGCCGAACAAGGTCAGCCCTATCTCGCTCGGAAGAGGGGAGAGCCGTCGAGCCAGAGCCATCTTCGACAGTGAGGACGGACCAGACCTTCTTGGCCCGCTTCTTGGCCTTCACGGCATCCCGTATCATGCCCTCCATGGGATCTTTACATTTTGCCCCCCGCGGCCTGGAAGACCCCTCCTGGGCCATCCCCTTGCCCTTATCTCGGGCTCGGGAGCGCCCCTCAGGAGCTCGCGACTCGTCGGCAGCCGAATCATCACTGAGATCGATCACCTCCCGTTCGGCCGCAGGCTCCTCCTCCACAACCGGCCGCCTGGCGTCTACGCAGAAGAAAGATATGGTCAGGAAAATAAAATGGATTCACCATCCGACGGAGAAGCTGATTCGTGACGTCCAAACCTATCGGCCGTAACAGCGCGAGAAGGCACCGCTCGATGTTCTCCGAAGTAACCAGCTCCTCCGTAGACTGGCGATGCTTCAGCAAGATGGCCGCATACTCCTCCACATCCGAAGAGAACTCTTCTTGCCTCGAAGGGATGTTCGGATGGAAATTGGGGATTACGGGACACCTCCAAGTCTCCTCCACCGAAAAAATCCCCACCCAGAAGAATTGAGTCTTCCATCCCTTGTGGGAAGAGTCCTACGCGGCTAAGGAGACACAACTCCTTGATGGGGACATCGAGACAAGACCGTCCGCATTTTGTTTGCATTTATGTCCTTTCATCTTTGTATGTATACCCTTGTGTTATATGGGTACGCAATTGTAAGTCTTAGTGGGTTTATATGTAAAATTCCCGTAGGCCCAAGCAAGGGGACCCTCACCCCTTTCCCATTGGTCCACCTAGACCATGTGGGGCTGGTCAACCATCCTAGGTGGCCATCTAGAAGGTTGGAATGCCAATTGACCACATGGTAGACAAGTGGTTAAAAAATTCAAAGGTAGGCTACCTACCTTTCCTACCTTGTCCCCCATTAGAATTAATTAGGAATTTCTTTTTTTTTATTTTATTTGGATCAAATATGAAGTCCCTTAAATGCCCCTCCAGATCCTAGATCTAAGGGTATTCATGGTCTTTTTTTATTTATTATATAAGTCATGTATTTCTATTATTCTAGAATTAATGAAATGAGAAAAAGCATTGTGCAAGAGCCCCCCCCCCCCTTGAGTGAATTTTGACCTCCCCTCTCTCTCCCTCTGGTTTCTTCATCCCCAACTCCCATTCTACAGTGGATCTACCTTCTGTCTCCCCCTCTCAACCTCTGATCTTCACCGGTGCCGCCGCCGCCGCCGTTCGTGCCGCCAACAAGCCGCCATCGAGCCACCGTCGAAGTTCTATCTTCAGCCAATAGAAGCTCCTTCTCAGAATTCCTGCTATCAGCCACGAAACCTTCTTGGTCTGAAACTTGTATGGTGTGTTCCTATCTTCAATCCCCACCTCCACCTAAATTTTCACATCCAAACTCCTCCATTTAGTAATTTTCCATTTTTCATTTATTTTGCATTCCCAGATCTATTTTGTCTCTGTCTACAGTGACAACAGCTCTGAGTTTCCCATCTCCGACCACCTTTTTGAGTTTTCCAAATCCTCCCAATTGTATTGGGAGTTCTGTCCATCATCCCCTACATCCACCATTTTTCATGATTTTTGATCTGCTCTCTATCCATTTTTCAAAATTCGTGTTCTATCTCAGCTACAGTGCTTTCAGCCCATTTCCAGATCCGACCCACTGTTAGTGCAAAAATATTATCAATTCGTAGCCACATCCAAACTTGTCCAAACTAGTTTTGCCATTTTCCTAGCTTGATGTCCTACAACGTTGCTGAAGACCACCACTTCAGATTCAGACGTTCACATATTGGTCAAAGTCAGTTCTCAGAGAATAGCCCTGCAGATATGAGTGTTCGGCTACTGTACAACAGAAAGTTGTAAATTCATTAAAGCCCAGATCCGTGTAAATCCAGGATAGATCTTCAAGCCTAGATTAAAGTATTTGAAGTTATCTTTCCAACGGCACCAGTTTCGTGTCGATCCGACATCGGGGCTGATCGCAGCGTCCGTTCTCGCCGGGACACGGGCTAAAAATCAGAAGTTGCAGATCCGTGGCCGGTTATTCCGACCGGTGCCGATCGGAGCCGCCCGACCTCTGGCCGGCGAACCAGCGCACCTCCACTCCAGGGAGCGCTCATCCAGGCATCCACCACCACAGCGGTGCCACCGGGTCCCACACGGCCCCTTCGGACAGCACGTGGGCCCCACCGTCACTAGTTCGGGTGTTGCCGAATCAACGCGAGAAGCCGCCCGTCAACCCGAATTCGGTCCTCCCGGACCCCATTGTGTAGCCCTTTACCTCCCTGCGTGGAGTGGGTAGCGATTTGTATTGCTATAATCTTGTGTATTATTGTTCCGGGGGTACGAGTTTCGGCCGGGCCCGTCTTCCCCACGCCGAGCGCGTGGAGGTATCGTTTCCACTCCCTTCTCGGCATTTTGCTTACTTCATATATATTTGTTTATGCAGCTGTTAGAGAGCATGTGTAGGGATATCTAGCTCGGTTTATATGTTCATTACTGCTACTGCGAGAGAGTACGTGACCGTCCCGTGACCTGATCCGGGCACAAAAGAGAGCCGATCACCCTAGCTCATTGTCGGTTTCTCAACCGCGCACATCCGACGCTTCCCTTGTTAAGGGGCAATCACGAGCTTATCGTGTCCGTGGTCTCGTCCCGCATCAATTTGGTATCAGAGCGAGTTTGAGTCTAGGGTGTCAAAAAAAAGTGTCATTTACGTCTAGTTATTATTCATTGTCTACGTCGAGTCTAAGATCATCATATTTTCAAAACAACAAAAAGAGTCGTTTTGGGTCACATACATCCCATTACTCGGTATATCAAAAGGTGTCGTCCGAACGTTAGGCTACGCCTATCGGGAAGGCCACACACTTGCGCGAGTGATCTTCGGATCGGTTATCTCTGCCGCGTACCGAGTTTTGGTTATGTCTAGGTGCATTAGTTAGCATCACATTTTACTTTTAAACTTTAAAAAAAATGGTCTTGCATCTGCATTCCTAGGGGACCCAACCCCATCTTTACAACCATGGCCGCATCCCGAGCCTATAGTCCCGATGAAGTGGGCGCAATGTTCCACGCCATGATGGGACAAGTGCAAAGGTTTAGTACAAGCCTAGATCGGTTTAGTACTAGCCTAGATCGGTCTATCGGGGTAGATTGGTTGTTCCCGGAGCCACCCCAAGGACCCCTTCACCACGAGAAGGACATTCCTTCCTCACCCATGAGAGCTCCAATGTCATCACTCTCTATTTCCAAACTTGATTCAGAACCATCTCATTTGGAGCCACCAAGGCCCGAGCCACCCGTATTTCTAACGGGTACACTATACATCGACGAGCCGCTTTTTAGTTGGCTCAAGGATGGCTTGGTCCTACTTCCCTTTCCATCCATGGACCCCATCCTACCTATAGTGCCGGTCAACTCATTCCATACCACATTTCGATCTCGTCACCATGTTGATACGTTGGACGATCTTGTCATGGGATTAGATTCACAATGGGAGTTGACGCATCTTTTGGCCCGAGGCTTTGACCAACCCGCTAGTCTTAGCTTCACCCATCCGGCCTTCGGGTCCATTACCTCCGAGTGTACCGTGGGTTGTGTTGGATTTTGTGTCTTCCCTAAGTGTTTTGATGATGAGCAACACTATGTTAATTGTTGCATATATTTTTGATCAGATATCTTGCACTTGAGTTATCCATGGTTTTATATGAAAAAGCTGCTAAGAGGTAACACTTCGTGCGTTCGTACAAGTTCGGTCTTCGTGCTGTTTTCCTTAAACCTCTTGTCTTTCTTACCTCGCGATTGTTTTTCACCTCGTACTGTTCTAATCTTACTTCGTGTCGTTGTCAGTCCGTGTCTTTCTTATGTTTAAATCACACTTCGTGTTGATTTCTGTTCTCGTCTTCGTGTTGTTTTCAACTCCATGTCAATTCTTGTATTTCATCTTCGTGTTGTTTTCTCTTCTCATGTCTTCGTGTCGTATTCCTGAAGCTGCTCTAAAAGTTCTGATGAACTTCGAGTAGTTTTTCTGTAGACCTCGTGTCGCTCCTACTTAGTAACCACACTTCGTGACGGTTACTGTTGTCCATGTTTTCGTGTTGTGTTTACATCTTCGTGTTCATCTGTCTTCGTGACGGTTACTGTTGTCCATGTTTTCGTGTTGTGTTTACATCTTCGTGTTCATCTGTCCTCGTGTCGGTTTCTATTTTTTCGTCCTTAAGTTGTGGTCAGCCCGTGTTGTTTTCATCTCGTGCTGTTCTTACTGGCTTCGTGTCGCTTTCTGTATAGTGTGTGTTTGTCACCACTATACTTCGTGTCGTTGTTTTTCACTTCATGTCAAACTTCACTTCGTGTTGTCTTCACTTCGTGTCAAACTTCACTTCGTGTTGTTTTCACTTCGAGTCGTTTCTTTATATTCTGTCTTCGTGTTGGTTTCTCGCTTTAGACTTCGTGTATTTTTCGCCTTGACCACACATCGTGTTACCTTCCGTAGACCTCGTGTCTTGAATATTTGCAACCACTTCGTGTCGGTTTCTGTCGTTAGCCCGTGTTGTCCTCGTGTTGTTTTTGCTTTCGTGACCTCGTGTCTCTTTTGGCTTATAACCTCACCTCGTGTCATTTCCTTCTGTGTGTCTGACCTGTTACAGAGTATCTCGTGTCGTTCTTGTGTCATTTCGAGTAATAGTCACGTCGTGCTGTTACTATATACCTCATGCAGTTTTGGTTTTTGTGGCCATGCAGCGTATTAATGGATTTAATCTCATTACAGGTCCGAGGAAGAACATTCCACACTCCTGGGCTGCACGTGATCCGAGACAAGAGGAACCAATCTGATAAAGGCACGTGGCAGGAAGATTCTGGATCGAGCGTGGGAGGCACACGCGTTCTGTGCCCTATCCACCTACTGTTACTGCTATAAATAGAATCTTTCATCCTCAGATGAAGGTGATCGAAGAAGAGTGGCATAAAAAAAAAAGCAAGAAAATAGAGAGCCCTTCGATCCAGGAAAAGAAAAGAAAGAAGAAAGAATAGCAGAGAGAAAAAGAGAGAGAGCAGAAGAGTGATCAGAAGAGTTGTTCTGACTTGCGGATCAAATCCGAAGTCTATTGCTCTGTACTGAGCTACATTGTTTCCATTTTCTGGCATTTGATTTCCTTCGATCGTATTTTTCGTTTATTATTCTTACCTTTCTTCAACTGTTCTTGTTTGTGTTTCCGATCCTCTGGACTGAGGTCGGGGTCCTCCTGTGAGATCAGGAGAAGGGAGAGTCAATCTCCAGTCTGCGAGCAGCAGGTGGGCTGCTTGTAGGTTCCCTCCGGGTTGGGAGGAAGAGGGGTCTTCGACCTCTGGTTCACTAGTAGCAGGGCTACTACTAGTGGGGTTCCCTCTTGGTAAAGAGGAAGAGAGACGAGAGTCTCTGGGTTCTAGTGACTGCTGGTCGCTAGAGGTTCCCTCCTGGTAGGAGGAAGAGGAGAGGTTGTTCTCCTGGGAAGCTGTGTATCAGTAGTTGTTTGGCAAGCTGTGTTGCCCAGCCTTTAGTGAAGCCACACTCGGTTTGAGTGTGGGGTGGATGTAGGTCTGAAGGACCGAACCACCTTAAAATCCTCTGAGTCCTTGTGTAATCGATTGTAGTAATATTGTGGTATGCCTTCTATTTGCTTGAGCTATTAACTGCATTGCATCATTTTCGATAGTCGGAGCTCGAGGTTATTTGCGTTTAGCGATATACTCTGCAGTATTTTTTAATTCTACGAAAAACAGTGATCTATTCATCCCCTCCCCTTCTAGATCACTTCATATTGTACTTATCAGTTGGTATCAGAGCAGGTTTTTCCCAGAATGTGGTCCAACGGCCAGGGAAACGGATCCACTGGTCCTCGCAGTTTCATAGCTGATGGACAGTCTATCACCCGTCCCCCCTTCTTTGATGGTAATAATTACTTCTTCTGGAAGAACAGGATGGAAGTCTTTATCAGGGCCCAAAGCCACAAGCTATGGAAAGTTATTACAGATGGTCCATACACCCTTCCACCGAATGAAGATATGTGGACAGAAGATCAGGTCAAACTCTCCGCACTGAATTGGACAGCTCTTAACATCATACAGTGCGCCGTCCACCCGGAAGAGTATTCGAGGATCTCAGCGTGCAAGACTGCAAAGAACATGTGGGATGATTTGCAGTTAATTCATGAGGGCACATCTCAGGTGAAGGCTACCAAGATCAACATACTTACAACTCAATATGAGTTATTTAAGATGAAGCCAGAGGAGCCGATCACAGAAATGTATGCCAGATTATCTGTGATCATCAACAGTCTGAAGGGCCTTGGAAAGGATATTCAACAAGAAGACATAGTCAGGAAGATCCTTAGGTCTCTAACTCCCGTCTGGGAAACCAAGGTGACTGTAATAGAGGAATCAAGAAATTTATCCATCATGACAGTAACCCAGCTGATTGGATCCCTCATGACCCATGAAATGAATTTCAAACATGGAAACGATGGGCATGACAGAAAGGGAAAGAATGTTGCTCTGAAGGTCTCACGACATGCTAAGAAGAACAACAGCAGCAGCAGCAGCAGTGATGATAGCAGCGAAGGCTCTGATGGATTCTCAGACCTGGACAAGGACGAGTGAGCTATGCTCACCAGGCAATTCAGAAAGTTCCTGAGAACTAAAGGAAAATTCTACAGGAGGAAGAAATTTAATGCTGCAATGAAGTCTCCTGAGCGAGGATTTGAGAAGAACCGGTCTGCTAAGAAGATCACTTGCTATCATTGTCAGAAACCCGGTCACATGAAAAGTGAATGTCCAGAGCTACAAGCTAAGGCTCCAGGACACCAGAAGAAGATGGTGCACAAGAAGAAGAAGGCCATGCTGTGCACATGGAGCGATGAGGAGGAGGACCCAGAAGCCACTTCCTCCAGTGAAAATGAAGAAAAGATCTGCCTCATGGCCGACCATGAGAAAGAGGTAACAAACTTATTTGAGAATTTTACCTTGGATGATTGGGAGGACGCCTACGGCGACCTGTTAAGTAAATATAATTGTTTAAACAAGGAGCACATAATGCTTAGACGTAAGTTTCATTCTCTGTCTGAAGAACACTCTTCTATTGTCACTGATAGCATGAAAACCAAGGAGATGGCCATTGAGCTAGACCAGGTTAAAGGTGAGATTGAGAGGTTGAGAATGGAAAGAGAGGAGAGTCTAGCTAGAATGGATGAGCTGAAGTGTAAAGCTGAAGAGTGTAAAGGAGAGATTAGACAGATGGTTGAAAAATATGAGGCAGTTAGAAAAGTTAATCAGGAACTCCAGGACAAATGCAATGAATTTCAGAAGGAGATTGAGGACAAAGAAAAGGTGCTTGAGAAGTTTACAGAGGGGAGAAACAACCTGAATGTCCTTCTGGGGTCGAGGGTAAACTTCAATAGGGAGGGATTCGGATACAATCCTACTAGTAAAAAACCCTTTGAATTTAAGACTACCACGTTCTGCCCCGCCAAAGGCAAAGAGAAACTGGAAACACCATCCAGTTCCAAATCTGTCTCTACAATGAAGTTTTCGACCGGCAAATTCATTCAATCCACTGGTCAGCAACCTAAGTCGGGAAATCCTGAAACAAGAACTGCTCATGTGCAACAGGTGGGGAACAAAGGTTCTCACAGAACCAGTCCTATTGATGTCACAAAAAGGGTGAAAAGTTTTGTTAAGAAAGCTCATCATGCTAATTATCAAGTAGAACATGGCAACGTTCACCAGGTTCAGCACAAATTTTATTGGAGTAAAAATGCTTACATGAATTATGCTCAACACACACGCGTATCCTCTAAGAGGCCAACCAACAATGTCTTTGTTCAGAAACAGCATAGTTCAAATAGGAATAAGCTTATTCAACACCCACCAAGAAACGACAAAAGGGAAGTATCAACCCACATAAAACCACTGAAGAGAACTATAAAACAAATGTGGATTCCCAAGTGTTTTTTGCATAATCTGAAAGCTGGTTCTGGACCCAATTTGAATTGGGTCCCACATTACTCTGTCTGAATTTTTTGCAGGTCAGCCTGGCAGCTGAGCATAACAAGTGGTATCTTGACAGCGGCTGTAGCAGGCACATGACAGGAGACCGGTCCAAATTCAGCAAACTAAAAAAAAAGTCTGGGGGCTTGGTCAAATTCGGAGGAAATAATAGAGGTAGAATAATTGGAATTGGTACGATTGGTAAGTCCTCTACTAACTCCATTGAAGATGTGTATCTTGTAGAAGGACTTCAGCACAACTTGGTAAGTATAAGTCAACTTTGTGACAAAGGACACAAGGTACTCTTTGACCACAACTCGTGCACTGTTTTTGAGCTGAACTCTGATAACATCATGTTCAAAGGTCATAGAGTAAATAATGTGTACATCGTTGATCTAGATGATAATTCTGAAACAAACTTGTGTCTGTCTGCTAATTCTGAACAGGTTGCTTTTGACTGGCATAGGCATCTAGGCCACGCTAGTGTGTCTACTTTGAATAAACTGTCTAATTATAACCTAGTCAGAGGTTTGCCCAAAATAAAATTCCAGTTAGGGTCCAAGCTCTATGATGCTTGTGCTCAAGGTAAACAGACTCGTGCAGTTTTTAAGTTGAGAACTGAAGGTCTCTCATCTAAACCACTACAGCACTTGCACATGGATCTCTTTGGTCCTACTCGAATACAAAGCCTGTCAGGTAAGAGATATGGTCTAGTCATAGTTGATGACTTCACTAGATTTTCTTGGTTGTTCTGTTTAGCAAATAAAAATGATGCTTTTGTTCACTTTGAAGAACTTTTTAATAAAATCAAACTGCAAGGTGAACATAATATCATTACAATTCAGTCTGACCATGGAGGAGAGTTTGAAAACTCTTCATTCTCTGAATTTTGCTCAAGAGAGGGAGTGACTCACAGATTTTCTTCTCCCAGGACACCGGAGCAGAATGGAATTGTTGAGAGAAGAAACAGGTCAATAATTGAAATGGCCAGGACTATGCTGATTGAGAGTGGACTTCTAAGGAGATTTTGGGCAGAAGCTACAAATACAGCATGCTACATTTTAAATCGAGCCTTGGTAAGACCTACTCATAAGAAAACTCCTTATGAACTCCTCAAGGGTAAGCTGCCAAACATTTCTTACTTTAAAATCTTTGGTTCCAAATGTTTCATCCACAATAATGGTAAGAATGGTTTGGATAAGTTTGAAGCAAGAAGCTCTCCTGGAATTTTTCTCGGATATTCAGAAACCTCTAGGGCTTACAGAGTCTTCAATAAAGATGAGCAAACTGTTGAAGAAACATCTCATGTAGTGTTTGATGAGAATGTTCTATCTGAAAAAAGATAAATGATGACAGGGAGTCACCTGATGAGGGAGATTTCTTGGAGAAAATTGAAGAAGAAGAGATGCAGCAAACTGCTCAACCAGAAAACTTACAACAAGAAGGAGCAACTGAGGTAGGTGAACCCTCAGGTGAGGTAATATTTCACAAAGATCATCCTAGTGAAAATGTCATAGGTAATTTGCATGATCCTACTAGGACAAGGTCTCATTTTAGAACTGTCCAAGAACAGGACTTAGCTGCTTTGACATCTCAGGTAGAACCCAAGACTGTGGAAGAGGCTTTAAAGCATGATTCTTGGGTATCCTCCATGGGTGAGGAATTAAATCAATTTGAGAAAAATAATGTATGGAAACTAGTTCCTAGACCTGAAAACACTCATGTCATTGGCACTAAATGGGTTTTCAAAAATAAGATTGATGAAAATGGTGCTATCTCTAGAAACAAAGCAAGACTTATAGCTCAAGGCTACAGTCAGGAATTTAGTGTGGATTTTGATGAATCCTATGCACCAGTAGCTAGGATGGAAGCTATAAGAATTCTGTTTGCATTTGCATGCTCTAGAAACATTCGGCTACAGCAAATGGATGTCAAAAGCGTATTTTTAAATGGGCTATTGAAGGAAGAAGTATATGTTGAACAACCTCCTGGGTTTAATTTCTCTGTTCAGCCTAACATGGTTTTTAGGTTGAATAAAGCCCTCTATGGATTGAAGCAGGCTCCCCGAGCCTGGTATGAGAGACTTTCTGAGTTCCTTGTGAGCAAGGGCTACACTCGAGGTAAGGTTGACCAAACCCTATTCACCAAAAGTCTCGGAAAGGAGTTAATTGTGGTCCAGGTATATGTTGATGATATCATTTTCGGATCTAACAATTCAAAATTATGTAAAGATTTTTCTGAGTCTATGTCCCAAGAATTTGAAATGAGTCTAGTTGACGAACTAAAATATTTTCTTGGACTGCAGGTCAAACAAATGGAGGATGGTTGTTTCATAAATCAAACCAAGTATACTCTGGAGATGCTGAAAAGGTTTAGAATGGCCAACCTCAAGACAATCTCAACACCCATGGGTACCAGCTCCTCACTGGATTCAGACGAAAAAGGTAAAGAGGTGGATGCTAAACTATATAGAGGTATGATCGGTTCACTCCTCTACTTAACTGCATCCAGGCCCGACATTCAATTTAGTGTAGGGATGTGTGCCAGATACCAGGCTAGGCCTACTGAATTGCATCTGGCAGCTGTAAAGAGAATCTTTAGATACTTATCTACCACACATGATCTAGGTCTCTGGTATCCTGCATCATGTAAGTTAGATCTCATTGCATACACTGATGCAGATTATGCAGGATGTAAATTGGACAGGAAGAGTACTAGTGGTCACTATGAATATCTAGGAGAATGCTTAGTCTCTTGGGGATCCAAGAAGCAACACTCTGTGGCTCTTTCTACTGCTGAAGCTGAATATGTAGCAGCGGGGAGCTGTGGCACACAGGTTATATGGATAAAACACCAGCTTCTGGACTACTCGGTTGAGCTAGGTTGTACTCCTATCTTTTGTGACAATACTAGTGCAATAAATATTGCAAAGAATCCTGTACTTCATTCCCGAACTAAACACATTGAAATCAGGCATCATTTTATTCGAGATGAAGTAGCTAAGAGAACTTTTGAGTTGATCCATGTTGGCACTAACTCACAAATTGCAGATATCTTCACTAAGCCACTGGATACTGAAAAATTTAGCACTTTGCGCGGAGAACTAGGTATTTACAGAATTTCATGATTGAACATTTGATTTCTGAATACCATGTCATATGTTATTGTGCTTATCATATTCATTGTCTATTGCTGAAGAAATAACTTCATTATGAGTGTTTGGTGACTCACTCCGTTTTGATTGAATAGTCTGTTCAAACTTCATGGTGTTCTCTTTGAAGTGTTTTGAGGGTTGTCTTGGTTAAGTCTGTGTTGGGGTCAAGGTCTCAGGGGGAGCTAGATTTATAATAGGTGCTTTGGTCTTTGGCCTAATTTGAACATACTCCGAATGACATCTTGCTGACATCAAAAGAGAATCAGGTTGATGAGGTGTATAAAAGAAAGTGTTGGATGCTTTATCCTTTAAGACTGTTCATCTAATTTCTTGTTGGAATTTCAGCTGTTAGTCCCACTGAGATCAAAATCTGTATTCAAAGATTATCTTCCTACACGGTAACTGTCTTCTGATCTAGCCAGTACAGCATACCTACTTAGTCAATGTTGAGTCCGAAATGAGGTATTTTGTGCTCTAATCTGAATCACCTTGGATCTGGTGTATTGTTCTCAAACGGACTCAAGCTTAATTAACAAGGTTTTAAGAGCTGGTTAATAAAAAACAAAAAATTTCATAAAATTGTTGTCAACCTTGTTAACTGCTCTTTGAGAAACTGGGATTTTCATCAATGAAGTGAAAAAACATCCCATGTCATGAGATGGCAGTACTTATCTGGTTTCTTATTAATTGTCTTGATCATACAGAGCTATGGTACATATCTGGTTAGTAACTGGGGTGTCTGGCCTCTGATAAAGGTGTCACCTTAATGTCAACACCAGTTAGAATACTATCTCTGTCTTCTTGTCAGAAGGGGTAATGTGGTCCTGCCACCGAGTAACTGGGGTTTCATGCCTCTAAACAAGGTGTCTCCCTAATGTCAAAGGTGTACTTGACAGACTTACCTTTGATCTTGACTATCTTTAAAGATCCTGCTCACTTGAAGTATAGCTCTTGATTTGTTTGTTCTCAATACCACAGGTCTTTGTCTTCAGACTGTCTTACTTTATACTCTCTCAGTAAAGACCTACTTTGATCAAACTGGTATCTTGTAACTCACTTGCTTAGAATCTGGTTCTGTGTATGGAGCGAATCCTTATTCACAGTTTTTGCACAGTCTGACTAACTGATCTACAAAAATCCTCACATAAAATTAATGGGTTTCTTGATTGACTAAACATCTCAATAACCTCCATTTATCTGCCTTACTCTGTCCTGTTTTTCTCTCTATAGTCAGCAATTTTCCTTTCTCTGTATCTTCAGATTTGCCCCTAGTTTTTGATGATGTCAAAGGGGGAGAGAATTGTGTGGTTTCGGTTTCAGAGTTTTTGTGGCATGCCATTGTGTTGAGGGGGAGTTAGTTATCAAGTCTGAGGTAATCTGTTGCTGTGTTCAGGGGGTGTGTTCTGGTGTCATCAGAGGAAGCAAGGAAGTTAGTGCGTTGAAAGTCTGCTTTAATTTGTCTGCATTAAATCTCTTGAAATGATCTCTTTTGAACTTATCTCTTATACTTAATATAGTCTTGCCATCATCAAAAAGGGGGAGATTGTTGGATTTTGTGTCTTCCCTAAGTGTTTTGATGATGAGCAACACTATGTTAATTGTTGCTGATATTTTTGATCAGATATCTTGCACTTGAGTTATCCATGGTTTTATATGAAAAAGCTGCTAAGAGGTAACACTTTGTGCGTTCGTACAAGTTCGGTCTTCGTGCTGTTTTCCTTAAACCTCTTGTCTTTCTTACCTCGCGATTGTTTTTCACCTCGTACTGTTCTAATCTTACTTCGTGTCGTTGTCAGTCCGTGTCTTTCTTATGTTGAAATCACACTTCGTGTTGATTTCTGTTCTCATCTTCGTGTTGTTTTCAACTCCATGTCAATTCTTGTATTTCATCTTCGTGTTATTTTCTCTTCTCATGTCTTCGTGTCGTATTCCTGAAGCTGCTCTAAAAGTTCTGATGAACTTCGAGTAGTTTTCCTGTAGACCTCGTGTCGCTCCTACTTAGTAACCACACTTCGTGACGGTTACTGTTGTCCATGTTTTCATGTTGTGTTTACATCTTCGTGTTCATCTGTCTTCGTGACGGTTACTGTTGTCCATGTTTTCGTGTTGTGTTTACATCTTCGTGTTCATCTGTCCTCGTGTCGGTTTCTATTTTTTCATCCTTAAGTTGTGGTCAGCCCGTGTTGTTTTCATCTCGTGCTGTTCTTACTGGCTTCGTGTCGCTTTCTGTATAGTGTGTGTTTGTCACCACTATACTTCGTGTCGTTGTTTTTCACTTCATGTCAAACTTCACTTCGTGTTGTCTTCACTTCGTGTCAAACTTCACTTCGTGTTGTTTTCACTTCGAGTCGTTTCTTTATATTCTGTCTTCGTGTTGGTTTCGCTTTAGACTTCGTGTATTTTTCGCCTTGACCACACATCGTGTTGCCTTCCGTAGACCTCGTGTCTTGAATATTTGCAACCACTTCGTGTCGGTTTCTGTCGTTAGCCCGTGTTGTCCTCGTGTTGTTTTTGCTTTCGTGACCTCGTGTCTCTTTTGGCTTATAACCTCACCTCGTGTCATTTCCTTCTGTGTGTCTGACCTGTTACAGAGTATCTCGTGTCGTTCTTGTGTCATTTCGAGTAATAGTCACGTCGTGCTGTTATTATATACCTCATGCAGTTTTGGTTTTTGTGGCCATGCAGCGTATTAATGGATTTAATCTCATTACAGGTCCGAGGAAGAACATTCCACACTCCTGGGCTGCACGTGATCCGAGACAAGAGGAACCAATCTGATAAAGGCACGTGGCAGGAAGATTCTGGATCGAGCGTGGGAGGCACACGCGTTCTGTGCCCTATCCACCTACTGTTACTGCTATAAATAGAATCTTTCATCCTCAGATGAAGGTGATCGAAGAAGAGTGGCATAAAAAAAAAAGCAAGAAAATAGAGAGCCCTTCGATCCAGGAAAAGAAAAGAAAGAAGAAAGAATAGCAGAGAGAAAAAGAGAGAGAGCAGAAGAGTGATCAGAAGAGTTATTCTGACTTGCAGATCAAATCCGAAGTCTATTGCTCTGTACTGAGCTACATTGTTTCCATTTTCTGGCATTTGATTTCCTTCGATCGTATTTTTCGTTTATTATTCTTACCTTTCTTCAACTGTTCTTGTTTGTGTTTCCGATCCTCTAGACTGAGGTCGGGGTCCTCCTGTGAGATCAGGAGAAGGGAGAGTCAATCTCCAGTCTGCGAGCAGCAGGTGGGCTGCTTGTAGGTTCCCTCCGGGTTGGGAGGAAGAGGGGTCTTCGACCTCTGGTTCACTAGTAGCAGGGCTGCTACTAGTGGGGTTCCCTCTTGGTAAAGAGGAAGAGAGACGAGAGTCTCTGGGTTCTAGTGACTGCTGGTCGCTAGAGGTTCCCTCCTGGTAGGAGGAAGAGGAGAGGTTGTTCTCCTGGGAAGCTGTGTATCAGCAGTTATTTGGCAAGCTGTGTTGCCCAGCCTTTAGTGAAGCCACACTCGGTTTGAGTGTGGGGTGGATGTAGGTCTGAAGGACCGAACCACCTTAAAATCCTCTGAGTCCTTGTGTAATCGATTGTAGTAATATTGTGGTATGCCTTCTATTTGCTTGAGCTATTAACTGCATTGCATCATTTTCGATAGTCGGAGCTCGAGGTTATTTGCGTTTAGCGATATACTCTGCAGTATTTTTTAATTCTACGAAAAACAATGATCTATTCATCCCCTCCCCTTCTAGATCACTTCATATTGTACTTATCAGGTTGTGTCCCCACGGAGGTTCTTCTACTTCTCTCGATACCGGACGAGCCCGAATTCATACCCTTTTGTCCGAGGGAGGAATCATACTTCTTGCCTACGATCCCCGTCCCACCCGTCACCATTCAAGAAGGTGACTATCCACACCTTCAAAACTTCTACACGTGGGACCGTGACTTGTGGGAAGCCACCATAAGGGGTCATACCTTCTTTGATCCCTTTGACCCACTCCCTAGTGGATCCTTAGACCCTCCACATTCACTTCACTTCCTCGAGAGAGTCTGCTACCACACCCCTTCCCCACGGGCCGGGTCGTCTTTGCCCATCAAGCCCGTACACTTACAAGATACGCCATCATCTAGGGGAGATACTCTTGGCCCTCCCACATCCACATCCCATATGTATGCATGGCCCACCTTAGGAGATCTAGGATTTCCGCATGATGTCAACCACCGGTTACGTCAGATGCATGCATGGCATACGTTCGGGTGTCCTGGACCGCCGTCACCCATGTACGGGTCGGACTAACATTAGGTGTGTCTAGGATCATAGATGAGTCGGTGTGCTTTTTCTTTGTGTGGTATGTCTGTCTGCATGTGTCTTGTGCAAGCTCGTTGTCATTCTCTTATGAGTAAGAGGCGAGTGGACTCATTCGATGAGTATGGGATTGGTTCTATATCTACACCCGGATCTAGTCACCTACAGGGACTCAGCGGTGATTCCTAGTGAGTCTTCGAGCCGCTTCCTTCCCTTTTGAGAGTGCCCCACCCGGAGTATCCACCTCTAGCCCACAGCAGCTTGTGCATATAGAGTATATATGGAATGAGCAGGTGACGGTCACTTGGAGTGGAGCATACCCGCGTTACTTGGCACGGTGACGGATCTGCCGGAGTACTCGAGCATCCATACCCCTACTCGACGGGGTCGAGTTCCACCCACCCGAGGAGAATTGATGGGGACATCGAGACAAGACCGTCCGCATTTTGTTTGCACTTATGTCCTTTCATCTTTGTATGTATACCCTTGTGTTATATGGGTACGCAATTGTAAGTCTTAGTGGATTTATATGTAAAATTCCCGTAGGCCCAAGCAAGGGGACCCTCACCCCTTTCCCATTGGTCCACTTAGACCATGTGGGGCTGGTCAACCATCCTAGGTGGCCATCTAGAAGGTTGGAATGCCAATTGACCACATGGTAGACAAGTGGTTAAAAAATTCAAAGGTAGGCTACCTACCTTTCCTACCTTGTCCCCCCATTAGAATTAATTAGGAATTCTTTTTTTTATTTTATTTGGATCAAATATGAAGTCCCTTAAATGCCCCTCCAGATCCTAGATCTAAGGGCATTCATGGTCTTTTTTTATTTATTATATAAGTCATGTATTTCTATTATTCTAGAATTAATGAAATGAGAAAAAGCATTGTGCAAGAGCCCCCCCCCCTTGAGTGAATTTCGACCTCCCCTCTCTCTCCCTCTGGTTTCTTCATCCCCAACCCCCATTCTAGAGTGGATCTACCTTCTATCTCCCCCTCTCAACCTCTGATCTTCACCGGTGCCGCCGCCGCCGCCGTTCGTGCCGCCAACAAGCCGCCATCGAGCCACCGTCAAAGTTCTATCTTCAACCAACAAAAGCTCCTTCCCGGAATTCCTGCTATCAGCCACGACACCTTCTTGGTCTGAAACTTTTATGGTGTGTTCCTATCTTCAATCCCCACCTCCACCTAAATTTTCACGTCCAAACTCCTCCATTTAGTAATTTTCCATTTTTGTTTATTTTGCATTCTCAGATCTGTTTTGTCTCTGTCTACAGTGACAACAGCTCTGAGTTTCCCATCTCCGACCACCTTTTTGAGTTTTCCAAACCCTCCCAATTGTATTGGGAGTTCTGTCCATCATCCCCTACATCCACCATTTTTCATGATTTTTGATCTGCTCTCTATCCATTTTTCAAAATTCGTGTTCTATCTCAGCTACAGTGCTTTCAGCCCATTTCCAGATCCGACCCACTGTTAGTGCAAAAATACTATCAATTCGTATCCACATCCAAACTTGTCCAAACTGGTTTTGCCATTTTTCTAGCTTGATGTCCTACAACTTTGCTGAAGACCACCACATCAGATTCAGAAGTTCACATATCGGTCAAAGCCAGTTCTCAGAGAATAGCCCTGCAGATCTGAGTGTTCGGCTACTGTATAATAGGAAGTTGTAAATTCATTAAAGCCCAGATCCGTGTAAATTCAGGACAGATCTTCAAGCCTAGATTAAAGTATTTGAAGTTAGCTTTCCAACGGCGCCAGTTTCGTGTCGATCCAACATCGGGGCTGATCGCAGCGTCCGTTCTCGTCGGGACGCACGCTGAAAACCAGAAGTTGCAGATCCGTGGCCGGTTATTCCGACCGGTGTCGATCAGAGCCGCCCGGCCTCCGGCCGGTGAACCATCCCGCCTCCACTCTAGGGAGTGCTCATCTAGGCATCCACAACCACAGCGGTGCCACCGGGTCCCACACGGGCCCTCCGGACAGCACGTGGGCCCCACCGTCACTAGTTCGGGTGTTACCGAATCAATGCGAGAAGCCGCCCGTCAACCCGAATTCGGTCCTCCAGGACCCCATTGTGTATCCCTTTACCTCCCTGCGTGGAGTGGGCAGCGAGAAGTATTGCTGTAATCTTGTGTATTATTGTTCCGGCGGTACGAGTTTCGGCCGGGCCCGTCTTCCCCACGCCGAGCGTGTGGAGGTATCGTTTCCGCTCCCTTCTTGGCATTTTGCTTACTTCATACATATTTGTTTATGCCGCTGCTAGAGAGCATGTGTAGGGATATCTAGCTCGCTTTATATGTTC
The DNA here is from genome assembly GCA_022559845.1 of Amorphophallus konjac. NCBI lineage: Eukaryota > Viridiplantae > Streptophyta > Magnoliopsida > Alismatales > Araceae > Amorphophallus > Amorphophallus konjac. Next base: position 96,989,629 of record CM040118.1, on the reverse strand, counting down.
ATTACCGCTGCTACGAGAGAGTACGTGACCGTCCCGTGACCCGATCCGGGCACAAAAGAGAGCCGATCACCCTAGCTCATTGCCGGTTTCTCAACCGCGCACATCCGACGCTTCCGTCGTTAAGGGGCAATCACGAGCTTGTCGTATCCGTGGTCTCGTCCCGCATCACTCCTGTTCCGTCTCGCCTGGACGAAATAGAAGCCCTTCCCGGCCGAGGAATGCACCTTCAACTCGAAAAAATAATGGAAGAGATCCAAGGAAAGAGGAACCCCACATTGGCGGTAGAGGATGCGAAAGGCGGAGAGAAGAAGATAAGAGTTGGCTACCAACTGTATGGGAGCCAACTTAAAGAAATCAAGAAGCTTAAGAACAAAGGGCTCGAAGGGAAGACAGAACCCACTCTTCCATGACAGAAGGAAGGAACAGAAATGGCCCGTACGAGAATCCAAGCTCATCTCGTGCGGGGCAACCGCGGCAAAGCAAAACTCATAGGGTAGGCAAAACTGGTGCTCCAGCCGTTTCACCTCTGCCTCTCCCAGCTCGATGTAGTTTGGAGCCGATGGTATCACTATCGCCCTCTCCTCAGGCTCACCCTCCCACTCTTTGACCTCCGGACGCTGGTCCGCCATGGGATCTGAAGAGGAACTTGAAGAGAAATGCTCCCGAGACTCCGGAGATTCTGGAGGAAGAGGAAGCTGTCAAACCGCCTCCGCGGTTATCTCTGCCAACTCTGTGAACATCGCTGCAAGCCTCTGCTCTTCCGTCGTGTCCTCACGATGCATCAAAGAGTCACAAAGGTAAGCACGAAGGAGAGCAAAAACCTTAAAACGGAGGGAGTCTGGAATGACAACAAGCGCACAATGCCTATATTCCCACACAGAAGGTGGCGCGTCGTTCCGACCTCCGAGAAAAGGGGGCCCCTTCATTTCAAATTCGTCAGGATTATCATTATTACGGGCCCAGGTGACCACGACATGTGGTTTCTTAACACCGCCAGATCTCCACCCACCCGAGCCATGCTGGTCCAAAACCCTAACAGCTACTCTTCCGAGCCTACCAAGGCTCGGGAGTAGGAGGGGGACAAGTGGAGAGGGGGATTTCTGTACCCCATCTAAGAGCGGCCGGATCAGGTCCAGCAAGACCAAACGAGGCCCAACTCATCTAAGTGATAGCCCCCGCATGGCACACTTAGCATAAAAGTCTAATAAGATCATTCGGGATCAAGCCCTTCCTCGGCGACCATTAGGCTCGGAAGATCCGAGTGTCGGTCCGGTCGGAGGAAGACCCAAGCCCGACCTATCCCTCTGGCCGGGATAAATACTAGCGCCCCGCGCCGACTCTGACAGAGCCTCACCCGAGCTATGCCGATCGCCCGGATAAGGGTTGGCACTCTTCATGCTTGGGTCGACCGACGATTGCTTATCCACGCTACCATTGAGAGCCCTTTATGAGCAGGAGTTCACAAAGATAAGGGACCCACGAGTCCTCAAGGTTATAAAGAGCCCATGATGAGGACGTAAAGAGCCCACGTCGAGGACGTAACCCCCGCCTGGAACTCCTCAGCTTATGGGACTCATGAGGCTAGCGCACTATTTAAACCGGGGACTCCCTCCAACAAACGGTAAGGCCTACACACGCCTAAAACTCCCTGAGTAGGAACCACTTCACCACCTTGGTGGAGAGGGATCTCGTGCATCTCCTTCCTCCTCCCTTCATAGCTTCCACCACTACTCTATTGACTTAGGCATCGAAGGGTTTTCCCCAGGGATCCCCCCCTGGGCCCCCTGATCTGTTTCCCTTCCTTGCAGTTCACTGATCGGTGATCATCCCCCAGATCAGGACTAGCGCGAGATCGCCCCTCTTCAAGCCTCATTTTTTTTTGATGAATTGGCATATTCGCCATTCCCTGACGAGGTATTTGGCGGTAGTTTAGTTCACTCACTAACGCCGAAGCAAAGATGATCTTATTCATCAACGAGGACGAAGAGTCCGGGTTAACAGTATATTCACTGATCTAGACGATGATGACGAGGATCAGTGTTGGTTTGTTCATCAACATTGGCTAAATGCCGAAGCAAAGATAGGTTTTAATCATTAATGAGGATGAGTAGTCTGGGTTAACAGTATGTTGATAAGTGTCCATTTTCTATAGTAATTCATTACATGTACACCCTTTTATGTGCATATAATTAGGTAATTATGCATATTTCATAATTAACCTCAACTCCGCATTTAAATTAGAGCTTTCACGTAAATTGATTAATTTGGTGATATTATTTGATAAATTAAAGTAGAGGGTCATGGGCATTAATTCTCCATTGCATAACTATGAGCATTTGAGATTTATGTGCACATTATGGTAATTTTTATGGACTAGATTGTAATTATGTGTGTGCAGGACACCGAAGGTAATTGCAAAAGAAGCCAGGGGCAAAACTGCCATCACAACGTTACTTTGACCAAGTCAAATAAAGAATTCAAAATATTTTGATTGGAGGGAAAAGAAAGTTCAAAATTTTGAATTCAAAGTTTGAAAAGGAGGAATTCAAAGTTTAAGTTTGAAAAGGAGGAAAAGGACATTCAAAGTTTGAATTAAAGGAGAGACATGATGAGCCTTGGGAAATGGGGTGCCTAAAGTCCAAGAAAGGGGGTGCCCACCTACTTTTTCTCTTCCCCATGCATCATATTCTACCTAAATCTCAGCCATCCATCTCCTTTTGATATAATCTTCACCCTCCATCTACCCAACTTTCCCTATAAATAGCCCATGACAAGGAGGAGAAAGGGAGTTCTTCTTTTGGCAATTTTTCACTCTTTCTCTCCCTCTCACATCTTTTAGTTCGCCGAGTTCGCCCTCTTCTGTCCCTCTTCTCCTCTTTCTATCTTCATGAAAGTTCTTTATTTTTACGTTCTCTACAACTTCTTCTTCTGCATCATCTTCTAATTCCCTCTGTTTTTCAAGCTATTTCGTGTTTTTCACTGTGCTGTCCTGTTCATCTGTGAACCAATGTTTCTCTCTGTTCTTTCCCTTGTTTCTCACCCTTCTATTCATTTTCTCCTCTTTCTTTCCTTATAAAAGTTCTTTGTCTTTAAAAGATCTTCAACTTCTTCTTCTACACCATCTTCTAAATCTTTCTGGTTTGAAAGTTATTTCCCATTTTACAACTTGTTGTCCTGTGATTTCACTGTTCATCCGAGGTTCTCGCTTTTGTTATTCCTCCATTTTAAAGCTCTTCCACTCTTTTTTTCTCTCTGAGTTCTTCATCAAAGTTCTTCCTGTTATGTAGATCTAGATTTTCTTCTTCTATCACTTCCTCCAATTCTTCTTCGTTTACGAGTTATATTTATTTTCTCACTGTTTTACTCTTTCATCTTCTTCTTTCTTCATCTCCACACAAACCCTTCCACATTTCTCTCTATATTTCTCTCCAAAGTTTGTCCTCCACAACTCCCCTTTCATGGAGACATGCACATCAAGACGGGCGACGTTCCAAGGCTCGTGACGTGGACGGCGATGGCTTCTTCATCCACCTCTTTCCACGGCGATCTCTTTCAAGGCGGAGCGATCCTCTCCAAGGCTCGGCGAGGAGGACACGACGGCGTCATCACCATTGCTACTACTATCTTCACACCTTAGGCTCCTCTTTTTGTTATTACTTTAGTTTCATTTTACTTCATTGTAATCTCGTCACATCTTTAGTGTAAGCTTGTCTTGCATTTCATGTACTTGTTACTTTATGTTAATGAAAGAAGTGTTCATTGTATCTAGATCTTGTTTATCCTTCCTCTCTTCCTCCTTCTTCTACCTCTTCTTCTCCACTTTATGTAATTGTTTTCTAAAGCATAGGCTCATAGTCATACGTGTTTTTAATTAAGTGTTTGGTTCATTCACAATTTCATTATTTTCTTTAAGCAAAGCAAAATCACAAGTGTTTTTCTAAAAGGTTACAAGGTTTTTAACTTTCAAAATCTCTTCTTCCCTGTGGATTCGACCCTTCTCGCCACCATATTACGTCTCTCTTTCATCTAGTGCGAGTTGGAACTTTTAAGATTGATACGCATGTTTTAAACGATGAACTTTTACGTGAATAATTTTTGACGCCGTTGCCGGGGAGGAATGATGATTTTTTATTTAAGAACTTTATTTTCCTTGTGTTTATAACTATACTAATATCTCTTTCTTTTCTTATTTCTACAGGTGAAAAAAAAAGAGAGAGAACGAGAGAACGCACTTCAAGAATTGAAGCTAAAAAATCAAAAAAAAAAGAAGAAAAGAAAAGGGCAGTTAAGAGGTAAGCTCTCCTCCCCTTCCTTAGTCTTTTTGTCATTTCATTTCAAAAAAAAAAAAAAGAATGAGGGATTGCGCATCAAGTAAGTGTTCAAACTTATTCCTCTCATTTTGTGTCATTTCCTTAATGTTCTTGCATATTGTGGTTAGATAGGTTCACAAAAAAAAACTCTTCACTTGAACTCGATAAAAATCTGCATTCCAAGAGTAGAAATCACACTTCCATATTTTAAGTCATGCATCATTTAGGATAGTATTTATTTTCTTCTTGTTACTTAATTATTGTTAATTGCATTGTTGAAGATTGCGGGAGGCAAGGTGAGTACTCTAACTTTTCTAATAGCATGCTCATGCACTTCCATGCTTGCATAGAACCCCTTGTTTGAACTTGCTTTGTTGCATATCATTTCAAAGTATCTTAAGGGCAACACCCATAAGCAAGATAAGGTGAGGATTTCATCACCCTTCCTTAGCCCACAAACTACAATTCCCTTGCATCTTTGCATCACCTAGGCCTTAAATAAAATCCAGTAGACGTTGGCCCTAGGTTCATACTGTGGTTCTTGTGTTATTTGGGCTTACCCTCATATGAAAATCGGTACCTAAGGCAAGACGGTCGGACGGCAAACGCCGTAAGCGGGCTAGTGGTTTGACATAATTAGGTCCCTATGAAAGTAGGGGGAACCTCCCACTACCCCACCCCTTACCTGGCTGGTAGAAATATTGAGGGTGAACTTAAGTTTCACTTTATCCATTTTGGGAAACCCAATTTGTAGGTTTAAGTCACATCTAGGGCATTAAGTAATTTGTGTGACAACTTGTTTGTGTTTGCATACAAAAAAAATTAAAATAAAATAAAATAAAATAAAAAATTCTCCTCTTATCTCTCTTCGTCCTTATTTGAGTCAAAATAAAAAAAATAATAATAAATATATATAAAAATCATCATAAAATAATTCTCTCATCTCTCATCTTTAACCTTGGTTTATGCAAGGGAGAAGATCTCAACACATTGACTTAGTTGAGCCCATTAGTGAGATTGAGCGATTCATTTTTAATCCAGCTCAAAATCAAACCCAACCTATGGCTGAACAACACCAATTAGGGGTGCCCAAACAGATGAAGGAATATTTCATTCTTTCGAATTATCAGCCATCCACTTGTATCCAACTGCCTAATGTCCCTGCTTTGCACTATGAGATCAAATCTAGCACCATTCAGATACTCCCATCCTTTTATGGGAAGACCAATGAAGATCCCTATAAACATCTAGATGAATTTCTAGAAATTTGCTCCACTGTGAAAATTTAAAATTTCACAGATGATGCTCTCCGCCTGATCTTATTCTCTTTCTCACTTAAGGACAAAGCCAAATACTGGCTAGGGACCTTAGGGAAACCTATTGGCACATGGGCAGATATGCAGCATGAGTTCCTTAAGAAATTTTACCCCATCGGTAGAACCAACACCATGAGACGGGCAATCACAGGATTCGCGCAACTCCCAAATGAACAAATGCATGAATCATGGGAGAGATTAAAGGAACTCCTCAGAAAATGCCCACATCATGGGCTCTCCAAATGGCAAATAGTGCAAGCTTTCTATGAGGGCCTAGATGATCAAGTTAGGCAGATTATTGATGCATCATGTGGTGGGACCTTTATGAGCAAGAGTGAGGATGAGGCCTATGCCTTATTTGAAATGTTGAGCGAGAATTCAATCAACCACGCTTCCTTATCCTCATATGAGAGAACCATTGGGCCATCTAAACGGGCTGGGATGTATCGTGTGGAACCTGAAGCTAGAGTGGATGTGAATTTAATCCATCAAAAATTGGACAAGGTGGATATCATGACCCAAAAGCTAGAACAAGTTGATATGTTGGCCCACAAGTTAGACCAGCTCCTGGCCCAAAACAAACAAGAAACCACCATCTTACCTACGTCCAACCCATACTCGGACCCAACACACTATGAGGTGTGTGCTTTATGTGCTAGCCCGGACCATCATGTATCCGATTGCCCAACAGCAGCCCAGTTACCACCTTTTATACAGGAGCAAGTCCAAGCAGCCCAGGGGTTCTCTAAGCTTAACTATGACCCATTTTCTAACACCTATAATCCGGGCTGGAGGAATCACCCCAATTTCAATTGGAGAAATCAACAATCTCCCAATCAGCCCACCATCCCCTCTGCGTCTCAAACTCACAAACCACCCATCCAACACCAATTTCAAGCACAGCCACCATTTCAAGAAAATGCTTATGGTTGGGGACCGCAAGCCCAACAACCACTTCCCCGATTTAACCAGGGTCAGGTCCCATACCAACCTCCTCAGCCCAATTATGGGCAATCTTCCAATTCCCACCAAATGTATCAACCTCCTCCGCAACACCACCAGGACTCCCAAACTGATGATAGATTCCATCAATTACAACAACTAATTCTGACCCAAAACCAATCCTTCCAACAAACCATGCAAGCCCAAAATCAATCTTTCCAATATACCTTCCATGCCCAACAACAAACTATTTCTAAGTTGGAAACCCAATTGGGCCAATTGGCTGAAGCCACCATGAGAAGGGAAATGGGCCAATTACCAAGTCAGCCTATTGCTAACCCCCGCAATCAACAACCTCCAAGCTTCCCTCTAAGAGCTCCCATTCTTCCTCAACCCAATCAGCCCAATCAACCTCAGCCGCCCCCTCCTGTAGGTCCTCAGTTTGAGAATGTCAAAGCCATCTCTACCCTTAGGAATGGGAAAATTCCTAATGATCCTTATCAGGCTAAGGATGTGGGTAGTAGTTCGGGCCAAGATGCCCACAAGGAGAGTAATAGTGAGGATGAGGAGCATGTGATTGTGCAAGAGAAGAAAAGGGTAGAGGGTGGAGAGAAGAAGCTGGATAAAGGGAAGGCGAAAGTTGATGAAGGACCCCAAGAATATGTGCCTAAGGTCCCTTTTCCCGATGCTCCAAAGCCGAAAGCTCATAAGAAATCACCGGTACAATAGGAAGAATTAGTGGAATTGTTTAAACAAGTGATTATCAATATTCCACTCTTGGATGCAATCAAGCATGTGCCGGCATATGCAAAGTTTTTGAAAGAGCTTTGTACTCCAAAGAGGGAGCCAAGGGCGGTGACTCAAAAGATCCGCTTGTCTGAGGATGTGAGTAATGTTTTGATGAATCATTTGCCAAAAAAATTGAAGGACCCCGGAGCCCCTTTAATCTCATGTGATATAGGAGGAGTCACTTTTGATCAAGCATTGCTAGACTTAGGTGCTAGCGTGAATCTTTTACCCACCTTTATCTATGAGCAGTTTCATCTAGGGGAGTTAAAACCCACTTCAATCATCCTCCAATTGGCTGATAGGTCGGTTAAAACACCAAGGGGTCTGTTGGAGGATGTCATTGTTAAAGTGCATGAATGTTATTTCCCGGTGGATTTTCTCATTCTTGATATGGCCTCGTCCCAGGATTTAAAGCACACACCTATTATTTTGGGACGTCCTTTTCTAGCAACTGCTAAGGCCAACATCAACTGTGCCACGGGAATGATGGATATATCATTTGGAGGCGAAAAAGTTTCTCTGAATGTTTTTAAGGCTTCTCATTATCCGGATCAAGGAGATGAATGCAATGTCATTGATATCTTTGAGGATGTGATTCCGGATAACATTAAAGACACCCTAGAAGAGGGTAGCATGCTTCAGGATTCTCCTCTCTCTTCTGCACCCTGGTCTAGGGTGGAGTCACTTTCTCCATTACAATCCGAACCTACTCTTTCATCTCTGGATCATCCGCCTACTCTTGAATTGAAACCTCTGCCAGACTCCCTTAAATATGCATATTTGGGACCTAATCACACTCTATCTGCCATCATTGCCTCCAATCTAACTTCTGCTCAGGAATCCCAACTCTTAACTATTCTTAAGGAGCATAGGGGGGCAATATGTTGGTCGGTGGCGGATCTCAAGGGGATCAGTCCGGATGTTTGTATGCATCATATCTATTTAGAGGACAATGCCAAACCGAGCAGGGAGATGCAACGCCGGTTGAATCCGAACATGAAAGAGGTGGTTAAGTAAGAGGTGGTGAAGTGGTTAGATGCCGGAATTATATATCCCATCTCTGATAGCAAGTGGGTCAGTCCTACACAAGTTGTTCCAAAGAAATCCGGGCTGACCGTGATTCAAAATGAGAAGGGTGAAGAGGTGCCGATAAGACTACAAACGGGGTGGAGAGTATGTATTGATTATAGAAAATTGAACTCAATGACAAAGAAATATCATTTTCCTCTCCCGTTTATAGATCAGATTTTGAAAAAATTAGCTGGGCAAAGATATTTTTACTTTTTGGATGAATACTCCGGGTATAATCAGGTTGCTATCTACCCGGAAGATCAGGAAAAGACTACATTCACGTGTCCGTATGACACGTTTGCATTTAGAAGAATGCCGTTTGGGCTTTGTAATGCCCCTGCCACCTTTCAGCGGTGTATGATGGCAATCTTTTCTGAAATGGTGGGGGATTTTTTGAAAATTTTCATGGATGACTTCTCAGTTTTCGGTGACTCATTTGATTGTTGTTTGGAGAATTTGCAGAAGGTGCTGGCACGATGCATTAAATCCAACCTTGTGTTAAGCTGGGAGAAAAGTCACTTTATGGTAAGGGAAGGCATTGTGTTGGGCCATGTTATTTCTGAAAAGGGAATAGAGGTAGATAAGGCTAAGGTTGATCTGATTTCCAATCTTCCTCCCCCTTCGTCTGTCAAGCAAATCCGCTCTTTTCTTGGTCATGCGGGTTTTTATAGAAGATTCATTCAGAACTTCTCTACCATTACTCGTCCGCTCACTAAGCTCCTAGCCAAGGACACTCCATTCCAGCTAGATGAGTCTTGTCTTGAGGCTTTTCACTCTCTTAAAGCGGCCCTCACTCAAGCCCCAATCCTACAGTCTTCTGATTGGTCGCTCCCATTTGAAATCATGTGCGATGCATCTGACTATGCCATAGAAGCTGTCTTAGGCCAGAGAATTGACAAGAAACCTGTGGTAATTTATTATGCGAGTCGCACCCTCGCCGATGCTCAATTGAATTATACCACCACAGAGAAAGAACTTCTGGCTGTTGTATTTGCCCTAGAAAAATTTCGCTCATATCTTTTGGGGGCCAAAGTCATTATTTATTCGGATCACGCTGCATTGAAATACCTGCTCACCAAGAAGGATGCTAAACCCCGTTTGATTAGATGGATTCTCTTGCTACAAGAATTTGATCTTGAGATCAAGGACAAGAGGGGGTTAGAGAATCTTATTACTGATCACTTGTCTAGGATTGTGATTCCTGAAAGTGCTCCTATGTCTGATTCCTTCCTGATGAACAAATTATTTCCATCTCTCACAACTCAACCCCCTGGTATGCTCACATAGTCAATTACCTGGCGGTAAGACAGATTCCAGGAGGGTGGTCTAGGCAGGAGAAGGATCGATTCTTTTCAAAGGTTAAGCACTACTTTTGGGAGGACCCCGAATTATTCCATGTTAGTCCGGATCAAATAATTAGGAGGTGTGTCCCCGAGGAGTAACACCAAAGTGTTCTGAACTTTTGTCACACTCTAGCTTGTGGGAGACATTTCTCGGGAAAGAAAACAGCTACCAAAGTGTTGCAAAGTGGATTTTTCTGGCCCACTCTCTTCAAAGATGCCTATGAATTTAGCAAGATTTGTCTTAGGTGTCAAGCTGTGGGGAACATAAGCAAACGAGATATGATGCCACATAACCCCATTCTAGTGGTTGAAATCTTTGATGTTTGGGGAATTGATTTTATGGGCCCCTTTCTGCCATCATTCGGACATGAGTACATTCCTGTAGCGGTCGACTATGTGTCTAAGTGGATTGAAGCCATTGCCACCCGAACCAATGATCACAAAGTTGTCATGAAGTTTGTTCGAAAGAATATATTTTCAAGGTTCGGGTGTCCGAGGGTGATCATTAGTGATGGAGGTTCTCATTTCACTCATACCCAATTTCGAGCTCTTCTCGAAAAATATGGGATCACTCATAAGATTGCCACCCCCTACCATCCCCAAATAAGTGGCCAAGTGGAGACATCCAATAGGGAGATCAAAAATATCCTGCAGAAATCTGTTAGGCCCGATAGGAAGGATTGGTCTGAAAGACTAGATGACGCTCTTTGGGCCTATCGGACAGCATACAAAACTCCCATTGGCATGTCTCCATATAGGTTAATCTTTGGGAAAGCTTGTCACCTACCCGTTGAGCTTGAGCATAGGGCCTATTGGGCTATTAAGCAGTTCAATTTTGACTTGGCCCAAGTCGGATCTCATAGGGCCCTACAACTAAATGAGTTGGAGGAGTTGAGGAATGAAGCCTATGAAAATGCCAAGATTTATAAAGCCCAGACTAAAGCATTCCATGATAAATACATTTCACGAAAAAATTTTCAAATCAACCAAAAGGTCTGGCTTTTTAACTCTAGGCTGCGATTATTCCCCAGTAAATTGAAATCTTGATGGGATGGACCATATGTGGTAATTAAAATATTTGACCATGGTGCAGTAACAATTCTTGATCCTAAAACTGGTCAAACTTTCACTGTCAATGGTCAACGTTTGAAACCTTACATTGAAAATCTTCCAATACTGCAGGAGGACTCTCTCAAGCTGAGTGACCCATTGTGAGCTATATTGTGTCTGGCTGAAGACATTAAACTTAGCACTTCTTGGGAGGCAACCCAATTATCCTGTCTCTTTTTTAAAAAAAAATGTGATTGATTTTCTTCTTTTGTCTAAGGAGCATAAAGTATGGAGCAATATTTCTTTGATGATGACATCTCTCTCTCAGGTCGTATCTATCCTTCCCTCTACTTTTTATGGCTTTATTTCATTTCTATGTCTTATTCATGCCATTAGGGACAATGTCACCTAAGTTGGGGGGTAGCTTGAGCTCGAATTTCCTCAAAATAATTGCAACCTTTCATCACACCTCTAACAAGTGTTTCATGTTCATATTTCATGATGAGAAACTTTTCTTAGAATGATAGGACTTAGAGTCTTACACGTGAAAGTTGCAAGTTAAAGGGATGAATTAATTGGTTATGTCTTTAGCATTTTCCTCAGAATACACCTGAAAATTCTATTGAACTTGCACACAATTGCACAATAACAAGATCGGTGGATGACAAACATTATGATAATGGGAATTTTACTTGACACTTAGGTGATGATGAATATTATGCCCATTCGCTGAACGTAATCGTGAGGAAAAAGCTACCTGCCAAAAAAAAAAACACACACACACATGGAAAATGCCCCTGAACTTAGTAACCGGGTCTGCTTCTCCTAAGGCAAGAGTTGAGGTTCACATCAAACGGCGAAGGGATGTGCAGCACCGTGTGTCAAAAAAAAAAAGTATAAACTAGTAGAGTGAAGCTACCTGTAATTCGAGAAGCTTAATCCAAGAGGTGGGCAGAATTAAAAATCATCTTTAAGTGAAAGGTAGAAGACACATTCATCTAGATTATTTGGTAGTCACTAGTCAAGTTATATCACTCATACACAAAGAGATATTTAATTTTGATTGTATCCTGAGGAAAGGTCTAAACACATAGACTGATGAAATTTATACCAAATACATTCTACTTGAACTTGTAATACTCCAAAGTCTAAATCATTATGCATAATATTCTTGCCATGATCTGTGACACATGAGTGTTTGCTAGTCCTAATTTTATAATTATTTACATTGCTAAGGGACTAGCAATGTTCAAGTTGGGGGGGTGTGATAAGTGTCCATTTTCTATAGTAATTCATTGCATGTACACCCTTTTATGTGCATATAATTAGGTAATTATGCATATTTCATAGTTAACCTCAACTCCGCATTTAAATTAGAGCTTTCACGTAAATTGATTAATTTGGTGATATTATTTGATAAATTAAAGTTGAGGGTCATGGGCATTAATTCTCCATTGCATAACTATGAGCATTTGAGATTTATGTGCACATTATGGTAATTTTTATGGACTAGATTGTAATTATGTGTGTGCAGGACACCGAAGGTAATTGCAAAAGAAGCCAGGGGCAAAACTATCATCACAACTTTGACCAAGTCAAATAAAGAATTCAAAATATTTTGGTTGGAGGGAAAAGAAAGTTCAAAATTTTGAATTCAAAGTTTAAGTTTGAAAAGGAGGAAAATGACATTCAAAGTTTGAATTAAAGGAGAGACATGATGAGCCTTGGGAAATGAGGTGCCTAAAGTCTAAGAAAGGGGTGCCCACCTACTTTTTCTCTTCCCCGTGCATCATATTCTACCTAAATCTCAGCCATCCATCTCCTTTTGATATAATCTTCACCCTCAATCTACCCAACTTTCCCAATAAATAGCCCATGACAAGGAGGAGAAAGGGAGTTCTTCTTTTGGCAATTTTTCACTCTTTCTCTCCCTCTCACATCTTTTAGTTCACCGACTTCGCCCTCTTCTGTACCTCTTCTCCTCTTACTGTCTTCATGAAAGTTCTTTATTTTTACGTTCTCTACAACTTCTTCTGCATCATCTTCTAATTCCCTCTGGTTTTCAAGCTATTTCGTGTTTTGCACTGTGCTGTCCTGTTCATCTGTGAACCAATATTTCTCTCTGTTCTTCCCCTTGTTTCTCACCCGTCTAGTCATTTTCTCCTCTTTCTTTCTTCATAAAAGTTCTTTGTTTTTAAAAGATCTTCAACTGCTTCATCTACGTCATCTTCTAAATCTTTCTGGTTTGAAAGTTATTTCCCATTTTACAACTTGCTGTCCTGTGATTTCACTGTTCATCCGAGGTTCTGGCTTTTGTTATTCCTCCATTTTAAAGCTCTTCCACTCTTTTTTTCTCTCTGCGTTCTTCATAAAAGTTCTTCCTCTTATGTAGATCTAGATTTTCTTCTTCTATCACTTCCTCCAATTCTTCTTCGTTTACGAGTTATATTTAGTTTCTCACTATTTTACTCTCTCATCTTCTTCTTTCTTCATCTCCACACAAACCCTTCCATATTTCTCTCTATATTTCTCTCCAAAGTTTGTCCTCCATAACTCCCCTTTCATGGCGGCGTGCACATCAAGACGGGCGACGTTCCAAGGCTCGTGACATGGACGGCGATGGCTTCTTCATCCACCTCTTTCCATGGCGATCTCTTTCAAGGCGGAGCGATCCTCTCCAAGGCTCGGCGAGGAGGACACGACGGCGTCATCACCATTGCTACTACCATCTTCACTCCTTAGGCTCCTCTTTTTGTTATTACTTTAGTTTCATTTTACTTCATTGTAATCTCGTCACATCTTTAGTGTAAGCTTGTCTTGCCTTTCATGTACTTGTTACTTTATGTTGATGAAAGAAGTGTTCATTGTATCTAGATCTTGTTTATCCTTCCTCTCTTCCTCATTCTTCTACCTCTTCTTCTCCACTTTATGTAATTGTTTTCTAAAGCATAGGCTCATAGTCATAAGTGTTTTTAATTAAGTGTTTGGTTCGTTCACAATTTCATTATTTTCTTTAAGCAAAGCAAAATCACAAGTGTTTTTCTAAAAGGTTACAAGGTTTTTAACTTTCAAAATCTCTTCTTCCCTGTGGATTCGACCCTTCTCGCCACCATATTACGTCTCTCTTTCATCTAGTGCGAGTTGGAATTTTTAAGATTGATACGCGTGTTTTAAACGACGAACTTTTACGTGATCATATGTTCACCAATCTCGACGATGATGATGAGGATCAGCGTTTGTTTGTTCATCGACATTGGTTAAATGCCGAAGCAAAGATAGGTTTAATCATTAACGAGGATGAAAGGTCCGGGTTAATCATATGTTCACCGATCTCGATGATGATGACGAGGATCAGCGTTGGTTTGTTCATCAACATTGGTTAAATACCGAAGCAAAGATAGGTTTAATCATTAACGAGGACGAAAGGTCCGGGTTAACGGTATATTCACCGATCTCGATGATGATGACGAGGATCGGCGTTGGTTTGTTCATCGACATTGGTTAAATGCCGAAGCAGAGATAGGTTTAATCAATAACGAGGATGAAAGGTCTGGGTTAACGGTATGTTCACCGATCTCGACGATGATGATGAGGATCAACGCTGGTTTGTTCATCAGCATTGGCTAAATGGCGAAGCAAAGATGGGTTTAATCATTAATGAGGATGAATGGTCTGGGTTAATGGTATGTTCACCGATCTCGACAATGATGATGAGGATCAGCATTGGTTTGTTCCTCGACATTGGTTAAATGCCGAAGCAAAGATAGGTTTAATCATTAACGAGGACGAAAGATCCGCGTTAATGGTATGTTCACCGATCTCGACGATGATGATGAGGATCAACATTGGTTTGTTCATCGACATTGGTTAAATACCGAAGTAAGGATAGGTTTAATCATTAACGAGGATGAAAGGTCCGAGTTAACGATATGTTCACCGATCTCGGCGATGATGACGAGGATCAACATTCATGTGTTCATCGACATTGGTTAAATGCCGAAGCAGAGATAGGTTTAATCATTAACGAGGACGAAGGGTCCGAGTTAACGGTATGTTCAAGCAGATTTTCGGTGGGACTTGTGATGAACGTCCTATTTGGAATTTTCATATGGATGAATATGGAAGAGAACTTTGGTTACCACATTATTGGCCCAAGCGCCCTTTTGGGTTTTCGTCGGGGCCAGCCCCTTCTTACTTTTGCCCACACGCCCTTTCAGGTTTTCACATGGCGGGATACCTAATGTTGCCCGTAACGCCCTTTTGGGGTTTTCACCACAGTTGGGTCATAGCCATTTTTTCCCTTACCTAGGATGCATGAGCAAGTCTCGCGAGGCACCTCTATTTTAAGCCTCATCATTCATTCATTTTTTTTGAGATGGAAAATATCGGGTTGACGTATAGATATTGGCTAGGGCACGAAGCCTTGTGCCGAAAAAGGTATGTTCATTGGCAAGAAGGTAATGCCAATGCGAGGAAAAGAGTTTATGTGATAGTTCAGACATGAGGTTCGTGATGGCGACGATGTGTAGATATTGGCTAGGGCACGAAGCCTTGCGCTGGTAGAGGGTTTATTCATTGGCAAGAAGATAATGCCAATGCAAGGAAAAGAGTTTATGCGTCAATTCAGACGTAGGGTCCGTAATGACGTTAATGTGTAAATGTCGGCTAGGGCATGAAGCCTTGCGACGGAAAAGGGTTTATTCACAGGCGCGGGGATAACGCCAGTGCAAGGGAAATGGTTTATACACCAATGTGGATGTAAGGTCCAACATGGTGATGAATGTAGTGGCAGCCCAGTTGGACTATGTGGGGTCCTTGGGATCCTCAGGGTTTGTGTCTATTGGTGGGGACATTTGCAATGTGGGTCAATAGCCCGGGGTTGATTTGAGAGGAATGTGTATTTTGGAGAGCTTAGCCAGGGCAGAATGTCACTAGACCAAGGTTCATTTTGGTCATTCTTCGAACGCCGGCAATGCTGCATGGTACAACTTTAAGTGTTTCCCATTGAAAGGGGAGAATTGAACTACTCCCTTGTGGTCTACGAGGATGTAGGCACTACCTTCATAGACTCGGCAGACAATGTAGGGTCCTACCCAATTTTCAACCAACTTCCCTTTGGTGTTGGAGGCCATCACTTCTTTTCTTTTGACCATGACCAGGTCACCCATCTTGAATTCTCGCTCCTTGTCCAACTTTTCAAAAGCACGGGCCATGCGAGCTTGATACAATTGGATGTTTTGTTGCGCCCGGAGGTGCCTTCCTTCGAGCTCTGCGAGCTCCTCCAGTCTTCTTTCTATGTTTGTTTGTTCACCACTTGCCAAGCCATGTTGAATAGCGACTCGTAATGATGGTACCTCCAGCTCTATTGGCACCACCCCTCCGATCCGTATACTAGGGAGAATGGTGAGCAGCCGGTTGGAGTTTTGTAGACTATACGATACGCCCATAGTGCCTCGTACATTTTATCTTCCCAATCTCTCTTGCTGGAGCTGACAATTTTTGCTAGCAGGGTGCAGAGGGTCTTGTTGAATGCCTCTACCAGCCCATTTGCTTGAGGATTATAGGGGGATGATGTCCTCCAATCAATTTTATACTTGTCGGCTAGCCTGTACACCTTTTGATTTCTGAAATGGCTGCCGTTGTCGGAGATGATTCGGCTGGGGACCCCGAACCAGAATATTACATTTTGACGGAAGAATTTGGCAACCAGCTTCCCCGTCACTTCTCTTAGTGCCATGGATTCCACCCATCTGGATAAATAGTATGTGGCTGCCAAAATATATTTGCATCTCGATGATGATGTAGGCAAGCGACCCACAACATCCATACCCCACTGGGCGAATGGCCAACTAGGGATGGTGGGATGTAATGGTGCCGGTGGCCTTCTAGGCACGGTGGAATGTTCTTGACATTTCTGGAAAGACTTGGCAAATTTGCAGCAGTCATCAAATATAGTTGGCCAATAGTAGCCTAATTTCTTTACTTCAATCTTCATCTTCGAACTCGCCTGGTGTGCCCCGACTGACCCGGCATGGACTTCCTTCATCACCTGCTGTGCTTCATCGATAGATAAGCAGCGGAGAAGAACTTTCTTCTAGGCATCTGCCATTATTCAGAACAGGGTTTTATTCCTCATTTCATAGGAGTCTTTGATCCTGAGCAATTTCATTCTTTGTTCTTTTTCCTTCGGTAGTTGTTGGTGCTAGAACCAACGCAGGAGGTGCTCTAGCCAATCAGGATGTTGCATTTCTTCCGTAGTCATTACCTAGTTTTCTTCTTCATCGGCCTGCACCTCTATCATACTGGGGACCTGTCATCTGTTGATGACGGTTATATTCACGCCTACATCCGGCGGGACCGCCAGGGAACTAGCCAGCTTTACGAGGGCATCCGCCTGAGCATTTCATCCTCGATTGATGTGTTTGACTTCAATGAAGTAGAATTTCGCCATCAGGCGTAGCACCGACTGGAGGTAAGGAAGGAGCTCCGACTTCCGCACATCAAATTGTCCTTCGACCTGTTTCACAACCAGCAGGGAGTCTCCGAATGCTTCGAGCATTTGGATCTCCATAGACAGAGCAATTTGTAGCCCGATAATTAAGGCTTCATATTCTGCTTCGTTGTTTGTGCATGGCTTGTTTATTGAACAGGAAGTATATACAACCCCCCCCCCTCGAGAGATTTCAGGACTATGCCTGCGCCAGCTCTAACCCTAATAGGACCAGTTACTGGAGTATCAATTCTGGATGCACCATCGAAGTACAACTGCCATAAAGTATGTTGCACCTGGTCTGCCTCTAGAGTCTCATCTTCAAGAAGATATGTTGCCAGCAGATAGTCTTTGGGCACCGGGTGTGTAGCAAAGAAATCGGCGATAGCCTGGCCTTTGACAGCCTTCTGCGGCACATAAGAGATGTTAAAATCCATGAAAATCACCCCCCATTTACCTAAGAGACCTCTGAGTGCCGGTTGGGATAGAATATACTTCAGCGGATCTGCTTTCGATATCAACTTTATTTCATGTGACAGCATGTAGTGTCGGAGTTTCTTGACTGCGAAGACCAGTACCAAGCAGATCTTCTCAATGAAGGTGTACTTCTCCTTAGTTCTGACCAGCCTTTAGCTAAGATAAAAGAGCGCTTGCTCTTTTCCTTCTTCATTAGTTTGGGCCAACATTTCCCCTAGAGAGTAATGTGTGGCCGCTATGTATAGAATCAACGGTCGTCCTTTTACCGGTGCACCAAGCACAGGAGGAGTCTTAAGATAATCTTTCAGTTTATCAAAAGTTGTCTGGCAGTCTTCATCCTAATAAAAGGGAACATCTTTCATCATTAATTTGTGAAAGGAGTGACACCACCCTGACAAATTAGATATGAACCGTCGGATATAAGCCAGACGGCCTTGCAGGGATCTCAGCTCAGAGAGGTTCCTTGGCGGAGGTAACTCCTGAATTGCTCTGATCTTCACGGGGTCTATTTCAATCCCCCGATATCTAACAATGAAACCCAAGAATTTGCCACTGGATACTCCGAAGGCGCACTTCATGGGGTTCATCTTTAACTCATATTGCCTAAGCCTCTGAAATATGACTCGGAGGTCCTACAGGTGGTCTTCCTTCCTTCTGGTTTTGATTACCAAATCATCTATGTAGCACTCGACTTTGTGGTAGAGCAGCTCATCAAAGATTCTAGTCATTGCTCGCTGGTAAGTTGTGCCAACGTTCTTTAATCCGAACGGCATGCTCTTATAGTGGTAGATACATTTGGGGGTTCAGAAGGCAGTATGGACCCGGTCATGCTCGGCGATCCATATTTCGTTGTAACCGGACGATCCGTCCATGAATGATAGAGCCTCGTGACCAGTCGTAGCATCTATCATGACTGCCGTTATTGGCACCGAAAAGTCATCTTTTGGACATGCCTTATTCAGATCTAAGAAATCCATGCATATCCGGATCTGCCTATTTTTCTTCTTTACGGGCACAATGTTGGCCAGCCAAGTAGTATATTGGTTCTCTTCAACAAAACCCACATCAATGAGTTTGTCCACTTCTTTGCATATTTGGGTGATGAGCTCCGGCCTCATGCACCGTGGCGACTGCTTCACTGGCTCCACTTCAGGGTTTATAGCCAGCTCATGTTGTGAAACTGTGGGGCTGAGCCCTGGCATCTCCTTATAGCTCCAGGCAAAGCAGTCTCAGAATTCTTGTAGCAGCTGGATGTATAGCTTCTGTTCTTCCGTGGAGAGTTGGGCACTGAGGAAGGTTGGCCTAGAATCATCCCCACTCCCCAGGTTAACTTCTATAAGCTCATCGACTGTGGCTTGGCCTCCGTCTTCAATTTCAAGGGAGTTGAGTTCTCTGAAATGCAGGTTCATATTGTTGTCATTCAGTTGGAACAATGGTAAGCTTCCATTCCAATTTACATTCCTTTGTATCTATGTTAAAACCTTGTGAATCAAATTTCATTCATTGTTTTAGATTCCCTCTAACCATGCTATCTATATTAGAAAATCATGTTTTGCATGGAGTTAATAGGGTGTCAATGGCCTTAGGGTTCATTGGACTGCTTTATGCAATTTTCTGAATGTTCACTGCAATGGTCGACCCTTGGGGTCGACTCTTGGTGGCCTGGGGTCTGTTTTCTATGAAAACAGAACCCCCAGTAAAAAGTGTCGACCCAAGAGGTCGACACTTTTTCCTTGGGTATTGATTTTGTACTCGGGATAGAAGGCACTGGAAAAAGTGTCGACCCTAAAGGTCGACACTTTCTCTAGGCGATCCAGATCGAGTTTTCGGATCAGGTTGCGAAAACCCCATTTAGGCTTTTTACCCCAATAGCCTTAGGGTTTCTCCTATCTATTGGGTGTTGGTTTGAAGGGTTTTCACATGGGCTATCAAGTCTTTTATGCTTGTTTTCCTTGAGTATATAGAAGCTGCAATTTCCATCGGAAGAACGATCCCT
Organism: Amorphophallus konjac; assembly: GCA_022559845.1. Lineage (NCBI taxonomy): Eukaryota > Viridiplantae > Streptophyta > Magnoliopsida > Alismatales > Araceae > Amorphophallus > Amorphophallus konjac. The sequence goes on along the minus strand of CM040118.1, from coordinate 96,969,845 downwards.
TGGGGCTTATTTGTTGTATCCTTTTTTGCATAAGAAGAAGAACGTGGAGGAGGAGGGCGACGCCACTACCTGGAGGAGGAAGAAGAAGCCGCAGAGATCATCTTCCAGGAACCAGAGGTTCAATCTAGAGGCCGCTGCTGCTGCTCTCCACGATTTGTGGTTTTGGGCATTTCGTTCTACAACCCCGGCTGCTTCCACTCTGTGATTCATCATTTCTAGCGCACCCTACCTTCTTTTGAAGGGATTCTTGGGATATTCAAATGGGGAAACATTATATATCTTCTATCCACTTACTTGTGATATCCCTTTTAATTAAAGCATAGTGTTGAGCATATCGATTAATCTGTTCTTGGTGTTTGTAGATATGATAGGAGCTTGAATTTGAAGGAACACACATTTAATCTTCAAGAAGGAAGATCGTCTACTCCGACTACTTCCGGATTCAGCTTTCTCCAACCTAAGCTTCAAGAAAGATCTGCTTATTTCTATTGGAGAACCAAGGAGATATTTCTACATCCTCTTGATGTTTATTTTCATGAGTGCTTCATAGTTTATCTTCATACTGCTGTGGGCGTTATTGTACATCTTCTTGTTGTTTTAAACTCGATATATTATTGTGTGTGTGGACGGAGCTGTGACTCCGTGTGGTTCAGTGTCCGGGGGGTGTTCCTCGACGTTGTGTGTGTGTGTGTGCTGCAGTGGCAGCGTGTTGGGGCTTGTCCCCGTGTGTGTATTGCTGCGAAAGCAGGGTGTGTGATTGGGGTTCATCCCCGTGTTGCTACGTTTCGTAGCGTAGAGTGAAGCCTCACCCGATTGGGTGAGGGGTGGATGTAGGGAGCCCGTCGTGGTCCCGAACCACCTAAAAGTCCTTGTGTCTTGTGTGATTGCCTGTGTGATTGTCATTTCCTCTATCTCCATTCACAGGTCCATTATACAGGTTTTTAATTCACTACACTGTCACACACTACTACCTCTGTTATCTGTGCTGAGCTTAATTTCATTGTTTAGTTGCATTAACTATCTGTGTGAGATCGAAAAGTTTGAGAGAACACTGTAATCTCACTTGAGTTTTAGTTAATCAATGCTGTTAGATTTACTTCCGTTGTAATTAGCTAAGAAAGTTATTAAAATCCGCCATCTCGACAAGGGGACAATTCAACCCCCCTTCTTGTCCGCCATCTCTCTGGGCCAACAATTGGTATGAGAGCCCAGTCTCTGATTTTTATTCTACGGACCTCACGGTCTAGGAGAAAAGATCTATTCATGATGGCTAGCATGAATTTGATTCCCCTCTTTGATGGTGTTGATTATGCTTCATGGCTTGGAAAATTCTATGTTTGGATTTCTAATGTTGATCCGAAGCTTATGAGACTAATCACTCATGGTCCACATGTTTTGCCCAAAAATGAGCTAAGATGGACCGATGAGCATAGAAAAATGAACTCTGACAATGTTTATGTGTTGAATGCTCTTAAAGCTACAATATGCATTGACAAATTTTCATTTGTTTCTGATTGCAGATCTGCCAAAGAAATTTGGGATGGGCTAAGCAAAGCCCAAAAAGAAAACCAAAATAATGAGCGCCTCGCGGCAAACAACGGCGATGAACGTCAAAGCGAGGAAAGTTCTAAGGTAAACTCTGACTCAGACGAAGAAGATAAACTGAGCTATGATGAGTTATTAAATGCCCATGATGAATTGTTTGAAAGATACAAAAAGATTAAATCTGAAAATAGAAAATTGAAAAAGAAACTTGATAATCCTTCATGTGAAAAATGCACTGAACTTGAAAAATCAGTTGAATCTCACATGCATGATATTGATATTCACAGAGAAATATTTGTTTGTTTGAGAAATGAAAATTGTGCTCTAAAGAATGAGATTACTAAATTGGAGAAAATTGAATGTGAGCTAAGAACCAAAATTGAAGTGAATCCTATTGATCATGATTTGTGCAATGAATTGACTATCAATGATGAACTTGCTAAGGAGAATGAAACGTTAAAGCATCTAAACGAAGCAATGTCTGAAAAATTGCTTATCCTTGAAAAGAAAAAAAGCATGTTTGTTGACAAATCTGAATGGTTAAGGGAGCTAAGACATGAAATAGAAAGCTTTAAGAACGTGAATGATAAATTTGAATGCAATGAAACCATGAATAAAATGGTTGATGAAAATGTGAGTTATCAAAATGAAAAACTTACTGAAGAGATTCAGAAATTCAAAATTCAAAATAGTTTATTGGTTGATAAACTCCACATATTTAAAAAAGGAAAACATGTTGTTGATGATCTTGAAAATCCTCATGTTTTAGAACAGGATGTCGCAAGTTACAAAACGGTTAACTCTTTGTTGAATGAGAAAATTACGTCATGTGAAGAAGAGATTGCTAATTCTGAACTGCATATCTTGAATCTAGAAAATGAAATCAAGAGCTTAAATGAATCATTGTCCTTATGTGATAAAAGAAATCAAAAACAGAAAAATGTTACTGATTGTTCTTGTGTGCATGAAAAACTTCCATCTGTTAAACATAATCATGCAACAAGTAAAAGAAGGAATGTTTCATGTTATTACTGCGGGAACCTAGGTCATGACATATACGACTACTTTTTAATGAAGTTTGATGATGATGAAGCTTCTAAGTTTAGAGTGAACATGGTTGATGATTCTAAGAATTCTGAAAAACCTATGAAGAAAAACTTCAATGCTCATTTCTATTACTGTGGATTACATGGTCATATTTTTGAAAATTATTTCACAAAAAAAAATGATGATGAATGGTTTCTCAAAAAGAATTTTTCATGTTATTATTATGGTGAACATGGACACATGATGAATAATTAATTTTTAATGAAAAATGATGAAAAATGGTCCATGAAAAGAAAATCTTCTCATTATTTTTATTGTGACCTAAATGGACACTCAATGGACAATTGTACCATGATGAGGGCCGATGATGAATGGTATGAGAAGAAAAATAAAAAGAACACACTTGCTCATATTAGAACTAACCCCTCGGGACCCAAGATAGCTTAGGTACCCAAATCACCAAAATGAGAATCTATTTTACAGGGGCGCCTTGAGGCCAGGGAAAGTCAATAAGTAATGGTCTCTCAAGGTGAGGAACAAAAATGGTTTGATTTTGAAGATCATTTTGCTTAGGTTCATTTTGAAAAATCTGAAAAGGTAAAAATTATGTTTGAAGGAAAATATTTGCAAATGTTGGTTCACTGATTTTGGCATCTTTTGAAATGTTCAAATCTTCTGAGTCTGATGAGTAGTTATCTTGAATGCTTCTCTTTGCACATCTTGTGAATAATCTTAGTTCTTGAATGCTTAATCTTGCACATATATGGTTCTTTATACACACCTTCGCTTTCGCTGTGCAAATAAATTTGGCTTTGAATGCTTTTCACTATGCATAGAGTCTTTCATACTCTTGCTTACCTTTTGCTAATAACAACTCACCTTTGCATACATGGAACACATACTTAGTTGGATGATACATAATGCACATATCATACACACACTTGCATACTTGTAAATAAGAATAATTTTCAATCATCCTTTCTAGTTACATGCATATACTTACATATCATTGCATATTTCTGTGCTTTGAATGCTATAGTTATCCGGTATATAAAATGATGTTAGTGGAAAGGTGGATTACGTCCACCTGGAAGCTTTCCTTATGCGTGAGTAGGGTATTTGGACCTCTATCTCCGCCACGTATCGGTAATCAACCTGTGTGAAAAATCATTTTCAATGCATGCCTGAATGTATATAAGATATCACCCACCTTTTTGACTCCTTCTATGACTCATCCCTTGTTAAATGAAATTGCATTGATTTTGACATATTTGCTACATGGCATATATTAAGGGGGAGATCTTTTATAACCGTGAATACATTTAGGGGGAGACATTACTGTGATAAGACTAATTCATCTTTTACATTCAATACAACCACCCACACAAAATACACCTTTTTGAGATAATAATTCAATCTAACAAGGATTACTATTTTCTACTCTAAACTTTAGAGGGCTATTGATTCTCTACATAGAAATCACATGTCTCGTGAGGAAAAAGTTGTTTACCCCTTCAAAAGATCGTATAAATGGAACGTGGATCCGAGTAGCCGGGAATCCCCCTTGAAATAAAGGAGGAAACTCACGCCGAAAGGAGAAACTAATCCACATGAAAATAAGTCTAATTTGTCACCGAGTAGTCGGGAAGTACCCCTGAGACAAAGGGTACAACTCGCGTCGAAAAGTGTCTCATCCACATCATAAAAAGTGACGAAACTGAGTAACCGAGAATTGCCCCTGAAACAAAGGGCATGACTCGTGTCAAAAGGTTAGTCACACCATTTATAGTAATTAAAAATAATTAGGGTTATATGTAGCTACCAATATTCGAGCATTGTGTATGAAAGTGTATGGATAAGAAGCTCTTTTTAGTGTTCTTTAGAAAATCTGATTTTCCATATTGATTTGAACTTCATTGCTCAATCTTCACATATGCACCTTGGGTTTGATTGTGTGAATGTCCTTTATGAATCAGTCATCATTCATGGTTAATGCAGTACTTTACTTATGTAAGCTCAACCTTCTTAGTATTGCACATGCACATCATGTTCTATAATTGATTGCACTATCCTTACACCCGTCCCGAAGGGACTTGCATGAGTCTATATCTTGTTATGCATGCTTGAGTGCTTGATTGCCTGATCCGTCTTGCTCATGGCATATTTCATTTCATTCAGATGCATCTTTAGGTTATACATGTAGATAACAGGTTAAATAAACCCATTGTCAATTTGTTTTTGTTCTTGACAATTGGGGGAGAATAACGTGCTCTTGAGCACAATACACTTTGTGCATAACTTAGTTTTACATTCTGCATATAGTTTCTTTATACTACTTGTGCATAATTAGTCATACATGTAGCAAAAAAATATTACAAAAATTAAGCATATGCACTTATTTCACACATCAATTAAATGCACATCAAATTCCAAATTCCTGCTTGGTTCTTGCTCTTCACACCTTCCCTTCATGGGAGGTTAATTGCTGGGTCGTGCACCATTTCACATCTGTCCCCCACTTTTTGATAATGTCAAAGGGGGAGAAAGAGTTTTTGTGAGTTTTTGTGGTCACAATATATTGTCATCATCAAAAAGGGAGAGATTGTTAGGTTCGGTGCGTCCCCTCGTTGTCTATGACAATGGTTTTGATGATTCCAATATACTGTGTGTTTTACGTATGTCTTAAGGAAACAAGCTAACATGTTGACATCTTTGATTTGCAGGTTTGGATGCTCTTGGGTTGAAGTGGACTGCCCTTAGGTAGACTCTTCTGTCTCTTGCCTTGGTTTGACTAGATGGTAATAAGTCTTGGCTCCTTCATGCTAAAATCTGATTTGGTTTGAATATGAAACTGACCTTTATGCTGAGTTAAATGATTAACTTAAGTCATGGTAATTCATGTCTCTAAGTCGCCTTGAATGAGTTTTAATGATCACAAGTTGGCTAGTTTTGTGTTGGTTTCAGCTACCTTAGTTTTTGGACTGAACTTGCTTATTTTGACCTGAAATGGAATTCTATGTGCAACCTCGTTAAATCATACTCTGATATGTGAGAGTTGTGTAAAAGAATTGATTTCCTTGGGATGGGTCGACCCCATGGGTCGACCCCTGGCTCTTTGAGCCTTAGTTCTTACCTTGTTTTGAAGCATGGTCCTACATGTATATATCTCTGATGTCTTTGCACTGACCTTGCTCATATGACCACCGACCCTGTCTTGGGTATTTTACAATCATGTGCTTAAGATTACTTAACTGATCTTGAATGAAGTCCCGTGATCAATGACACCCAAGAGGGGGGGGAATTGGGTGATGACAGATTTTAAGTCCTTTTTAAAAATTTAAAAGATATATGAAGAACAAACAATAGACAAGAATAGATCAGAAGAAATATAAGGTGAAACTGGCTAAAACAACCCCTATAGCAGTTCCTTGGTACTAGGCGGAGTCCGGGAATCCGAAGATCCTCTCACACAAAGTATTTTCCTCCCGACAGGATTGACTGTGTCGATCAGAAGCTACCTTTTGATATACCAAAGATCTCCCATAAAAGGGTTAATACAGCACGATCTAAACAATGAAACTAGAAAGCGATGCGACAAGCAAACAAGCTCGATCAGAACTGGAGGTAGGAGATAGGGAGCAAACCACACAGAACAACACGATTTTTAGGTGGTTCGGATGCAACAACTGCAACCTACGTCCACCCCTCACCAACCATGAGGATTCACACACTATCTTGTAGAAAGTTACAAGATCAAGACACACACACACACACTCGTGTGAGTTCAGAACTCCCACGAAGGTGCACACGCACCGAACCACAAAGAATGATGAAGAACAAGAAGATCACTCACACACACACACGGATCTTCGTAGATCCACACACACACAAATGTTTGAATATTACAAGAACACAAAAATTAAAGCCCAACAAGATTGGAATGGAAAACACAAAAGAAAACTTTAGATTCAAGCTCTCCCTTAGTTGATGAAGATGGTTTTGGATGCAGCTTGATCTCCTCTTGGCTTGGGGTTGATCTGCTCCAGATGTTGCTTGAAGATGGATGCAGATGGATGAAGCTCTTTCTTCTCGGAGCACTGTTCACGGCTATAGTACCAGATCTTGAATCTCCACTTGATAGCATCCCTTGGCCTCCTTTCATTGATTAGAGTTACAAGCCTCAATGTGATGTTTTTATAACTCTTGAATGGTCAAGAGACAAGCCAGGAACCAGATCCACAAATCATGGGAAGTTCGGTGGCTTTGGGATTAAACAAATCCTTGAAGAGAGACTTCCCACATTGAGAACAAAAGGTAAACAATAGGGGCTTTTCGAGGCTGGCGGTCGACCTGTGCATAAGGGCGGTCGACTAGAATTTTTATAGGAAATGCCCATTCGTTGCTGGGAAAACCGGTCGACCGCTATAGGCTGGCGGTCGACCGCTGGCTTGATTTTTTGCAAAAAAATAAAGGTCAGCTAATTCAATATAATACATGAACGAATCAGGTTATGGCTACTTGGTTTCAGTTAAGCTGAGTGGGTTTAAGCTTAGCCTAGGTGGTTTAGAAACCAAAACACGGATTCTTGCATTTGGACGTGTTTAAACACTTAAGCTTGCTTGTTACATGGTGAAGTAGGCTTTGAAAGGTGTTGAATTCGAACTTGATAGTTGAAATATGGCATGTGATAAAACATATAACCCTGAGTTTGTTATCATCAAAATCACTTGGATATACTCAACAATCTCCCCCTTTTTGATGATGACAAAAATGAAGGGGTTTTGAAATGCATGAACGTGCCTTTAGCAAAGTTGAAGATTGAGATCAAGGTTCGAAGTCAAAGCACTTCACTTTCGTCCCGTTATGCCAGTGAATACAAACCATTCAACATGTATATGCCAATTAGAAGAGAAATGAGATATACGAGCCAACCATTTGAGATCAAACACCAGTTGCATTCAATTCATCGTTTCATGACAAGATACATTTGGTGCAAAAGTGAATGCACGACTCTAGACTCAAAAGACTAAACAAATGCATAAAAGACTCATGATCCTCACATGTCAAGCATGCAAACACACAACCACACACGGACATACATAGATATATAAAGCCCTGCACTACTACTTCTTCCCCTTTGGCATCATCAAAAAGGGAGTGGAATAGACGAAGGGGGACCCAAGTGACTCAAAACCAAAGGATAGCACGCTAGAGGGAGAAAAGAAGAAAGGAAAAATCCTCATGGTGCATCTGCAAGTGGAGGTGGCTGATCCTCTGGAGGAGAGGGCCGTTGTCCAAGTATATGGTGGATGTCTGCAAGAGCATGAACCTGAACATGAAGAGTGTCTCGAATACGGCCAATGGAGAGGTCACGAGCCGCATCACGGCGAGACATGCTAAGAAGAGTTTGGTTCACGATGTGAAAGGATTGGCTTGAGTCGGTGATGCTATCGGTGAGGCTGGTCATACGAGTGGTGAGTGTAGCCATATGAGTGGAAAGGGTGTCGAGAGCAGTGGAGAAGGAATCCATGCGGCCTGACATGGTGTCAACCACATGTCCCATAGTGTCTACGCGATCCCCGAGAGCAGAAAGTCCCTCCCCAAAAGTATTCACACGAGTCTCTAATCCAGTGAACTGCCTGTCAAAAACCTCATAGTCTACCCAAGAAGGCTTAGGCGCTCCCTGAGTGGAGGACTCTCCATGATAAAACTGAGAAGGAGGTGGCATCTTCAGATCCATATGCTGCGGTGAAGGTGGAGGAGGCAGGTCGGCATCCATGGGATGAAGTGGGGGTGTAGGAGGCTGCTCCTCTGCCTGAACTGGAAGGGGTACATCCCTTTGAACCTGCTGTTGCTATGGTTCCTGTTCATCCTCATTGTCATATTCGTCTTCATATGTAGGCACATCCCGACACAGCTCACCATCGGGACCATAGTAATAGCTCATGTCTATGCAGATCTTATGCTTATTGTAGACATCATTCTGGCGAACATAGATAAACTGTTCTTCTGCCAAATTAATCCCAGCATGAATGAACACCCCGGTCAACTGTGAGGCATATGGCAAAGATCATTGCCGGTTTGTTCTGCAAGCTCCAATGAGGGTCGTCATGAGGCGACCCATGTTGAGTTGTATACCATTCATGACATGGTAGAATAGGAATCTATGAACTTCTGTGACTTCATTTTTGCTGCCAACCTTGGGATAAATAAGGGAGGTAAACATATGGTGTAAGACACGTTGCAGTGGTGGGAATTAATTTGCATTTAACTCAATCAAATTGCTGACACCACGCACGTAATCACAGTTGGTCATGGCAATAAAAGTATCTTCAACCTCCCCATGGCCATAATCCATGTTGGCTCCTCTAGCCGCAACCCCTAAGCTCCTCTCAAACAGATCGGGGTTAATGTGAAGCTCAACACCTCGAATAATAGTATATAACTCATCATTCCTTGAAACCAATTAAGTTCCCATAGAACTCCTGTACTAGGTTGGGGTAATAACGGTTATACCTAGTGACAAAATCAGTCCAACCCGGCTGCATTGCAAAGACAGCATATATATCGGGCAAGAGCTCATTCACCTCATTGAAATCGACCAGTCGGGGGTCGATGATGGGTCAAATAAGTAACCTAGGAGCTCGATGCGGTGCCGGCGCCTGCTGAGGTGGAGGAGCGCGTGCGTCACTTCTCTGTCCACTCCCTTCCCCTTGGGCAAAATGTCGAGAGCTTCGTCTAGGCGGCATCCCGGACTAGAACCTGATAGAAAACCCTTGAAGGAAAGACTGTCGTCCCGGAGGATGAAGAAAGATCTTCGGACACTCCAGGGGCTAGCAAAAGCCTTCTCCACTGACGGGAACCAAGGTGAGAACTCCACGAACGCATGAACGGCTGAATGGAGTTCGTCCCGAAAACGTGATGAACAAGCCGGATCTTGTGCGGATGGAGAAAGAATGAGGTTTAGAAGGTTGGGAGGTGGATAAAATGGGTTCTAGGGTTAAAGGAAAGTGGTGGAGGGAGAATGGGGGTGATAAAATGAAAGAATGGGGTGTTAAACCCCCTTATAAGTTGGCTCGGCCGGGAACCCGGTTGGGCCGGTCGCCGCAACCGGTCGACCGCTGCGGGGCTGGCAGTCGATCGCTAGCCCAGAATCCCCAATTTTTGATTTTTTTTTGTTTCTTTTCTTTCTTTTTTTTGTTTCTTGAAAATTGGGGGGAGACTAACAAGCGGCTTTCTGAAACGAGCCAACGTCATGAAGTAGAGGGAAGAGAATAGATGCAAGTTTGAGGAAAGTTTCTAACTCCCCCTCAGAAGTTACCTTAGATTCGACATCACTGACTCCACAACAGTTTATCCAAGAAATAGCTAGCCTTAGAAAGTTTTTCAAGGAGGGCTATACAAATTATTACATTCAAGCATGCAGGAGTGTATATAAACACACAAGGTAGAAAAAAGTAAAGATAGTATGCATGTTTTTCTACCCTTGATGCATATGAGTTTTTACAGATGCAGAACTTAACTTAAGTGCAGACCTATGCATGAATGCTCTCACCCTTGCACATCCCAAGTTCTCTTCTTATCTTGTTAAATTGATCCTGGTTGAGGGGTTTGGTGAAAATGCCAGCTAGTTGATTGTGTGTGTCAATGAAGTTAAATTCAAAGACCCCTTTACCTACATGATCTCTCAGGAAGTGATGACGAATATCAATATGCTTGGTTCTAGAGTGTTAAACAGGGTTGTTAGACAAACTGATTGCACTGGTATTATCACATAAAATTAGCACACATTTCATCTCAATATCTAAATCAAGTAGTTGATTTTTGATCCAAAGTACTTGGGCTCCACAACTTCCGGGGGCTACATATTCAGCCTCGGCCATTGAAAGAGCTACTGGATGTTGTTTCTTGGAGGCCCATGAGACTAGGCACCCACCAAGAAACTAACAGTATCCACTAGTACTTTTACGATCTACAATGCATCCAGCATAATCCGCATCGGTGTATGCAATCAAATCAAAAGAACTACCAATGAGAAATCACAAGCCAAAATCTATTGTGCCAAGTAAATATCTAAAAATGTGTTTTACAGCCGATAAGTGAGATTCTTTAGGGCATGATTGAAAACGGGCACAAAGACATACACTGAATTGAATGTCAAGGCGGCATGCTGTAAGATACAGTAGTGATCCGATCATACCTTGAAATAGTGTGGGATCTACTGTTTTACCATTTTCATCTTTGTCTAACTTTGAGGTTGTGGCCATTGGAGTTGACAAAGGTTTTGCCTCAGCCATCCCATATTTCTTCAAAAGTTCCATTGTGTACTTGGCTTGGCTTATGAAAATGCCCTTAGGTGTTTGCTTCACCTGCAGTTCAAGAAAGAATGTTAGTTCACCCATTATGCTCATCTCAAATTCACCTTGCATGATTTCTGCAAATTCATCACATAGCACGTTATTAGTAGCTCCAAAAATTATATCATCCACATACACTTGAACTACCAATATATCTTTACCTGAGCAAGCATAATACAATAAAATCCGGACTGCTTCTAGACGAGCAACCGGTGCAAATGACTCATCAAAATCAATATCCATCTCTTAGCTATACCCCTTGGCCACAAGCAGGGCCTTGTTCCTAACAACCAATCCCGTATCATTTAACTTATTCCTGAAAACCCATCGAGTTCCAATAATGGATTGATTCTTAGGTCGTGGCACCAGAGTCCACACCTGGTTTCTTTCGAACTGGTGCAGCTCTTCATGCATAGCTTGGATCCAGGATTCATTTTGGAGAGCCTCATGGATATCCTTAGGCTCTTCCTATGAAATTAAGGCTATCAAATCTTCCTCTTATACTATCCTTAGAGAGGCTCTGGTTCTTACCCCATCTTGAGGGTTACCGATTATGTTTTCAACTGGATGATCCTTTAAGAATGTGGAAATGCTTGGCAAATCACGGTGCTGCACTTGCTGCTCCTGCAGTGTCTCTATTGAAGGATCTTCATCTTCTTCACTCTTGCTGGGTATTCCTTCCTTTGGTTCATCCTTGACTTTAGATGTTCCAGCATTGGTTGAATCTTTGGGGGCTTCTCCTGCATCCACAATTTGAGTAGTTAGTTTTAGTTCAGATTCATCAAAAATTACATGAGGACTTTCTTCAACAACTAAAGTCCGTTTATTGAACACTCGATATGCTCTAGAATTAAGTGCATAACCTAGGAAGGTTCCTTTATCACTTTTCTCATCAAACTTACCTATGTTGGACTTACCATTGTTCAGGATGAAACATGAGCAATCAAAGGGTTTAAGATGGGAAATATTCGATTTCTTACCCTTGTAGAGCTCATATGGAGTTTTCTTCAAAATGGGCCTTACCATTGCCCTGTTGATGATGTAACATGCTGTACTTACCACCTCAGCCCAAAAATATTTTGGTAGAGAGTTTTCACTTAACATGGTCCGTGCCATGTCTATCAATGTTCTTTTTCCTCTCCACCACTCCATTTTGTTGGGGCGTCCTTGGTGATGAGAAGTTGTGTGTATACCCGTGCTCTTCACAGAAATTGTTGAACTCATGATTTTCAAATTCGCCACCATGATCACTTTGGATAGTAGTCATAAGGTACCTTCTATCATTTTGGATTTTCCTGCAAAAAACTTGAAATTCCATCAATGCATCATTTTTATTGGATAGAAATAACACCCAAGTTAATCTAGAATAATCGTCAACAATCACGAAACCATAGGATTTCCCTCCTAGGCTGGATGTCCTAGTTGGGCCAAATAAATCAAGATACAGTAATTCCAAAGGCCGGGAGGTAGAAACAATGTTCTTATTTTTGAAGGATATGCGTGTTTGCTTGCCTTTTGTGCAAGCCTTACAAATTTTATCACTTTCAAACTTTAGTTTTGGCAAACCATTCACCAAGTCATGTTTAGACAATTTGGAGATGACTCCAAAACTAGCATGACCCAGTCTTCTTGTGCCATAGTCATGCATTATCATGATTGTTAGCTACCAAACACATATCATTACAGGAAACATCATCAATATCAATAGTATATATATTGTTGCTCCTCTTGCTGATGAATCTGATTTCATTGGAAGTTTTATTTATGAAAAGGCAATGGGTTTCATCAAAAACAATCTTAAAGCCTATCACATAGTTGGCTTATGCTCAGCAAGTTATGATTCAAACCTTTCACCAAAAGCACATCTTCAATAAGAATTTCAGAATTCTTACCTATGTTACCAATCCCAATGATTTTACCTTTGGCTTTACCTCCGAAGACAACTGAACCTCCATCTTTGTCTTGCAGTGTAGAGAACACCTTCTTGTCCCCTGTCATATGCCTTAAGCAGCCGCTATTCAAGTACCATTTGCTCCCCCTGGCTTCAAGACACATCTGCAAGAAGGAAAGATTCTCATGCAATTGTTTTTGGTACCCAAACTCGTTTGGGTCCATAGGAGTTAGTCTAATTCTGTGCATATCTTTTCTTGGTCCAAAAAATATGATTTCTTGGCGGACTTTGTTTGAACCAGCAATTTGCTATAGCATCACCAAATCTACCACAATGATAACAGTTACCAGGTGCAAACTTTCTTTGAAATTGTCATGGTTTGGGTTGGACATGTTTTGGTTTAGAATTGGAACATGAATCATGATTATTATCTTTTTCATGAGCAAAGGGTGTGGTGATCTTATGCTCAAAAGATTTTTTATTTTGAGGAGTGTATCCCAAACCTTCCTTTTGGAAGTTAACTTTAACCCCCAACAAGTTATCTAGATTTTGTTTCCCTTTAACAAACCTAGACAAAGTGGACTGAAGTTCAGCCACTTCTTCACTCAAAATCCCATTTTTCCTTTCGAGTTCTGAATTTGTGGATTTCAGAATTTCTTCTTCCTTTTTCAGTCTTTCACACACTTTTTCAGTTTCAGACATTTTACATGAAATCTCTTCTTTGGTTCTTTCAATATCTGAAATTGTTTACATCAAACTCTCTTTTTCTTCAGTTACCTCAAACCATTCCTGTTCCAATTTTTCAAACCTGACAAAGATATCTTCATGCGACAAATCATCAATTTTCTTTGTGAGAGTTTTATTTTCAGATCTAATTTTCTTGTATTTAGTATACAGTTTTTCATATTCAGACTCCCACTATTCATTGGAAATAAAATTAGGGTCTGACTTTACCTCGGTTGAATCATCCTCATGTGCCATGAGACACAGGCTCTCCACAATCTCTTGTATCTCTTCATCGGACGGTTCGTCCTCTTTATCGCTCCACGTGGCAACCATGGCCTTGGGCTTTCTGAAGTTATCTTTCTTGAATTTCTTCTTCAGATCTGGGCACTCTCCCCTCATGTGCACGGGCTTCTTGCATTCGTAGCATATGATGTTATTCGGCTTGCTCGACTCACCCTTGGTTTGAGTGGGCTTCCTTTGCCCCTTTCTGAAGTTGCCTTGGAAATTTCTTTTCTTCCTCAGAAATCTTTTCACTTGGCGAGTGATCATAGCCAATTCTTCTTCTTCGTTGCTCCCGTCATTGGAATCTTCTTCTCAGGAGTTGTCAACGGATTGATGAGCTCTCAATCCAATCACCTTCTTCTTCTTGATATCTTCCTCGACTGTCCTCTTCACATTTATCTCATAGGTCATGAGTGACCCTATGAGTTCATCGAGAGTGAGTGCGGATAGATTCTTGGAGTCTTCAATGATGGTGGCTTTGGTGTGCCACGCAGGAGGGAGGGATCTTAGCACTTTTCTTACGAGCTCAGAATTAGTGTAATCTTTCCCAAGACTTTTGAGACCATTCGTGATCTCAGTTAGCCTTGCGAACATCTCTAAAATTGTCTCTTCAGGCTTCATCTTGAAGAGCTGATAATCTCGGACCAGAAGGTTGGCCTTGGTCTCCTTGACCTCGGACGTCCCCTCACATATGAGCCGTAGTTTGTCCCACATTTCTTTAGCCGAGCTGCACATAGAAACACGAGAGAATTTGTTAGGGTGTGTCGCACATTGCATAATATTCATATCATTGAAATTAACAGTGCATTTCTTAATTTCCTCGGGTGTTCATTTTTCTTAATCATCCCTGAGTTTGTAAGGACCCTTGTCCACAACTCTCCAAACTTCGTACTCTTGAGCCCTCAGAAAAATATGCATTCTATTTTTCTAGTACGAGTAGTTTGAGCCATCAAAGAAAGGAGGACGGTTAATGGAGTGACCCTCGGGCATCATACCCTTATTTGCCATTGATCCGGATCTCACTCTAGATCGTTAGATCTGTGAAAGATAGAGCCTTAGCTCTGATACCAATTGAACTCTCGTGATCAATGACACCCAAAAGGGGGGGTGAATTGGGTGATGACAGATTTTAAGTCCTTTTTAAAAATTTGAAAAATATATGAAGAACAAACAACAGACAAGAATAGATCAGAAGAAATATAAGGTGAAACTGGCTAAAACAACCCCTATAGCAGTTCCTTGGTACTAGGCGGAGTCCGGGAATCCGAAGATCCTCTCACACAAAGTATTTTCCTCCCGATAGGATTGACTGTGTCGATCAGAAGCTACCTTTTGATATACCAAGGATCTCCCGTAAAAGGGTTAATACAGCACGATCTAAACAATGAAACTAGAAAGCGATGCGACAAGCAAACAAGCTAGATCAGAACTGGAGGTAGGAGATAGGGAGCAAACCACACAGAACAACACGATTTTTAGGTGGTTCGGATGCAACAACTGCAACCTACGTCCACCCCTCACCGACCGTGAGGATTCACACACTATCTTGTAGAAAGTTACAAGATCAAGACACACACACACACACACTCGTGTGAGTTCAGAACTCCCACGAAGGTGCACACGCACCGAACCACAAAGAATGATGAAGAACAAGAAGATCACTCACACACACACATAGATCTTCGTAGATCCATACACACACAGACGTTTGAATATTACAAGAACACAAAAATTAAAGCCCAGCAAGATTAGAATGGAAAACACAAAAGAAAACTTCAGATTCAAGCCCCCCCTTAGTTGATGAAGATGGTTTTGGATGCAGCTTGATCTCCTCTTGGCTTGGGGTTGATCTGCTCCAGATGTTGCTTGAAGATGGAAGAAGATGGATGTAGATGGATGAAGATGGATGAAGCTCTTTCTTCTCGGAGCACTGTTCACGGCTACAATACCAGATCTTGAATCTCCCCTTGATAGCCTCCCTTGGCCTCCTTTGATTAATTAGGGTTACAAGCCTCAATGTGATGTTTTTATAACTCATGAATGGTCAAGCGACAAGCCAGGAACCAGATCCACAAATCATGGGAAGTTTGGTGGCTTTGGAATTAAAAAAATCCTTGAAGAGAGACTTCCCACGTTGAGAACAAAAGGGGCTTTTCGAGGCTGGTGGTCGACCTGTGCATAAGGGCGGTCGACCGAAATTTTTACAGGAAATGTCCATTCGTTGCTGGGAAAATCGGTCGACCGCTATAGGCTGGCGGTCGACCGTTGGCTTGATTCTCTGCAAAAAAATAAAGGTCAGCCAATGCAATATAATACATGAACGAATCAGGTTATGGATGCTTGGTTTCACTTAAGCTGAGTGGGTTTAAGCTTAGTCTGGGTGGTTTAGAAACCAAAACATGTATTCTTGTATTTGGACGGGTTTAAACACTTAAGCTTGCTTGTTACATGGTGAAGTAGGCTTTGAAAGGTGTTGAATTCGAACTTGATAGTTCAAATATAGCACGTGATAAAACATATAACCCTGAGTTTGTTATCATCAAAATCACAGGGATATACTCAACATTGAATGGGGTTCATGTCTTCAGAAGTTGCTCTTGATTGAACTATATTGAAACTGAATTTTCCTTGTTCTGGATCTGAATTTAATTGAGCTGAACCCTTAACCTTGTGTTCTTGGACATGATGGTTTTAATAATCTTGAATGTGTTTGATGAGTACCACTGGACTAAACTTAATTGTCTTGAACTGAATTTGGAAGTCCTTGGACTGAATTTGAATGTATTGGTTTAGTCATGGAACCTATTGTGTGGCCTGCTTGAATTTCCTTTTATGCATGTGAGACTACATGTTTTGACACAAGAATGGCCATTGTTAAATATGTTTGAACTGAAATTCAAATGCATATTCACTGAATTTGATTCAGTCGTAAATGATTCTGTTGCACTTTATTCAGAATTGGACTGTTTCAGTCTATTTGATATGTGTGGGCTGTGAAAGTTCAAGTTGCTTTGGACTGACTTAGCAACTCATGGCTGGTTTGGTTTAATCATGAGTGATGTAAGCTTATGGAGGAAATGGATTGAAAAACTTTGCATCACTAAATTTCTACTTGTATTTCAGCATTCTCTACTGTAGGTTGAGAGACTTATGTGGAGAGATATTTTGATGCTAATTTCCTCATATGTTTTGAATTATGTTTGACATGAAGTTGAGTTCTCTAAAATGCAGGTTCATATTGTTGTCATTCAGTTTGAACAATGGTAAGCTTCCATTCCAATTTACATTCCTTTGTATCTATGTTAAAACCTTGTGAATCAAATTTCATTCATTGTTTTAGATACCCTCTAACCATGCTATCTATATTGGACAATCATGTTTTGCATGGGGTTAATAGGGTGTCAATGGCCTTGGGGTTCATTGGACTGCTTTATGTAGTTTTTTGAATGTTCACTGCAAGGGTCGACCCTTGGGGTCGACTCTTGGTGGCCTGGGGTCTATTTTCTATGAAAACAGAACCCCCGGTAAAAAGTGTCGACCCAAGAGGTCGACACTTTTTCGCTGGGTACTGATTTTGTACTCGGGACAGAAGGCGCTAGAAAAAGTGTCGACCCTAAAGGTCGACACTTTCTCTGGGCGATCCGGATCGAGTTTCCGGATCAGGTTGCGAAAACCCCATTTAATGATCCCATTGCTTGGGGCTTTTTACCCCAATAGCCTTAGAGTTTCTCCTATCTATTGGGTGTTGGTTTGAAGGGTTTTCACATGGGCTATCAAGTCTTTTGTGCTTGTTTTTCCTTGAGTATATAGAAGCTGCGATTTCCATCGGAAGAACGATCCCTTGGGGCTTATTTGTTGAATCCTTTTTTGCAGAAGAAGAAGAACGTGGAGGAGGAGGGCGACGCCACTACCTGGAGGAGGAAGAAGAAGCCGCAGAGATCATCTTCCATGAACCAGAGCTTCAATCTGAAGGCCGCTGCTACTGCTCTCCATGATTTACGGTTTTGGGCATTTCGTTCTACAACCCCGGCTACTTCCACTCTACGATTCATCACTTCCAGCGCACCCTACCTTCTTTTGAAGGGATTCTTGGGATATTCAAAGGGGGAAACATTATATATCTTCTATCCACTTACTTGTGATATCCCTTTTAATTAAAGCATAGTGTTGAGCATATCGATTAATCTGTTCTTGGTGTTTGCAGATATGATAGGAGCTTGGATTTGAAGGAACACACATTTAATAATCAAGAAGGAAGATCGTCTGCTTCGACTACTTCCGGATTCCGCTTTCTCCAACCTAAGCTTCAAGAAAGATCTGCTTATTTCTATTGGAGAACCAAGGAGATATTTCTACATCCTCTTGATGTTTATTTCCATGAGTGCTTCATAGTTTATCTTCATACTGATGTGGGTGTTATTGTACATCTTCTTGTTGTTTTAAACTTGATATATTATTGTGTGTGTGGACGGAGCTGTGACTCCGTGTGGTTCAGTGTCCGAGGCATGTTCCCCGATGTTGTGTGTGTGTGTGCTGCAGTGGCAGCATGTTGGTGCTTGTCCTCGTGTGTGTATTGCTGCGGAAGCAGCGTGTGTGATTGGGGTTCGTCCCCGTGTTGCTACGTTTCGTAGCGTGGAATGAAGCCTCACCCGGTTGGGTGAGGGCTGGACGTAGGGAGCATGTCGTGGTCCCGAACCACCGAAAAGTCCTTATGTCTTGTGTGATTGCCTGTGTGGTTGTCATTTCCTCTATCTCCATTCACAGGTCCATTATACATGTTTTTAATTCACTACACTGTCACACACTGCTACCTCTGTTATCTGTGCTGAGCTTAATTTCTTTGTTTAGTTGCATTAACTATCCGTGTGAGATCGGAAATGTCACGTCCCGAGCACGGAAGATACTCGGATGCGTGACGCGTCTATATAGATCGTATCATTAGAGAGATAAAATTTTTGACATACATAATTACGAAGTGCGCACAAGCCTAATACAATCTAAATGATCCCAATAATCCAAAGGGATAATTATTTGATTAACCAAGAGAGATAAAACTAGTCCGTGACAATTCCAAATTAAAGATCCAAACATTAGGCTACATACCTTAACAAGGTCTTGACACTAAACTAACATAACTGGAGTACAAGGTAAAGACTCAAGTAATTTCAAAAGACGCGACTAATTGACGATTCAACTGGCGGTGATTCTAGCACTCTTCACTCGGTCCCATTCCCATTTATGTGGATGTCGCCATCCGAATTACCTGAAAATATTAGAAAGCAACTGAATGAGCGAATCGCTCAGTAGGAATTACATCTCAAGTTCGAGCAATCTTTAAGTGATTTACAGTTTACAATTACCAGTATGGCTATGCATGATGTACAAGTAATAAAAAAAAGATTAGGTATACCGGTAATCTATGCATGATGAACAATGATAGATCAAGAACTGTATAAAGAAGGTATCGCGTGAATGCAAGTATTTGACAAGCAGTATATCAAGGACTTTGTAGATGTAGATGCAACTTTCGGGCAAGCAAGAATTATACAACTAAGTAAGAGTCGTGTTCAAGCAAGTAAAAGTTCATGTTCAAGCAAGTAATATCAAGTACATGTCAATTGGCTATTTCATTCAAGCAAGTAATTGCCCTTTCGGGCTACGCGAGTCAAGTCAAACAAGTAGAGAGAGAGTAAGCGTGGAATGTCTCAAGTCAAGCAAGTAAGTACTCTCGCCCTTCTGCGGGCCTCGAGTCAAGTATTGCCCATTCTGGGCCACGCAAGTCAAGTCAAGCAAGTAGTCGGTGCAATGCCAAACACCGTGGTCAATTAAACTCCCATGGGCATAAGTACCTTCGGGTGCTCCTCCTAGGACCAGACCGGGCCCTATATGCACATCATTCATGTATTACTTTTGACATCCACTCTCATTTTATAGCCAATATAAAGTTTCAAGGGTTGCTTTAATAGGATTTACAAGGTAGATTTTTATAGAATGGAATTCAAGGACTCATAATATGCAGGAAAATGACTTAGGGTTGCGTCGGTACAAACCACGATAAAAATGAGGGAAAATGTTAATATATATATATATACTTTTTCCTAAATAACAAAAACTCTAGATAACTCTATAGTAAGGTTAAACAAAAGTTAAAACATCCCATAAGGGCCATTATACAAATATGCCACTCTTTACGTAATAGAGTTTACTATTTAAAAATACTATTCAATTACTATTCAGATTACTATTTATTACTATTCATTTACTATTGAAAAATATTATTCACCCTAAATAGCGCCCTTCACTAAGTCGCCATTTTCGTGAATCACGATTGTTTTTAAATAGTCGTGACTTCTAAGTTAGTATATTAATCATTTAGTATATTAATCATCTATGTTAAAAATTTAATAAATGTGAATCATGATACCTAATCTAATGCATGAGCATACCGCTAGATTCCTTATATTTTTCTCTACCTATATACGTGTCTATCTCAAAAAAATTCTTTTATTTGGAAAAGTGACACTATTCATTGAAATAGTGACTCTTTAAATAGCGACTCTTTACAAACTCTTCAATTAAATGACGACACACTAGCGTGTCGCTATTCATATAATTGGCGCCCTGGCTTGGGGCGCCATTTATATTTGGGTGATTTTCACCGGGCAGGTATATTCTGTGACTCAAAACACTATTCATATATTATTCATACCGTAAAAATTTCTCAGAAATAGAAAGCAAGGATATGAACAGGTAGAGAAAATTCTCGGGAGTTCAGAATCATGCTCATGCAAAATTGTTGGGTTTCACGATTCAATAAATTGGGGTGATTTACATCGGGCGGATATATTCCGTGACTCAAAACACTATTCAAACACTATTATTTTTAATATTTTCAGAAAATCATGAATTAAGTACATGGTTAAATAAGGAAAAGTATGAGGGTTCCAGAACCATATTCATGCAGGAGTTTCGTGATTAGGTTAAAAAGTTATAATTGTCTGAACATGGTGGCTGGGCAATATGAGTCACGGTTTACTATTCAAACACTATTCATTTTTAATTTTTTCAGTAAATCAAGAATCGAGGACATGGACAGGTAGAGAAAAATCTCAGGATCACAGAACTATATTCATGTAAAATTTTCATGGTTTAGTTTAATAGTTATTGATTTTTGAATGCGTTGAATTACTAATTGCTGTAAATTACCAGAAATGGAATTGACGACATTGCACGTGGTCGTTAATTAATTGGCGACCATGCACAGAGTCTTCAATTTGACAATTGGCGGCCTGGTCAGGGGCGCCATTTATAGGTGGGTGGTCCACTATTCATCAGTATAAAAGTGCTCCGAATCAGGAAGTTATGGTACATACGGTTAGGCAAAAATGTCACGATTCCAGAAACATATTCATGTAAAAATTTCATGCTTTAATTCAGTAGTTATGGATTTTTGAATGTTTTGAATTACTAATTACTAAAAATTTTAGAAAATAGAATTGACGACATTGTACATGGTCTTCAATTAATTGACGACCATGTACCAAGTCTTCATTTCTGAAATTGGCGCCCTGGTCAGGGGCGCCATTTACAGGTGGGTTATGCACTATTTATCAGGATAAAAGTGCTCTGAATCAGGAAGTAAGAGTACGTGCAGGTAGGGAAAAATGTGAGGATTCCAGAAACATATTCATGTAAAAATTTCATGCTTTAATTCAGTAGTTATGGATTTTTGAATGTGTTGAATTACTAATTACTGGAAATTTCAAAAAATGGAATTGACGACACTGTGAAGTGTCTTCATTTAATTGGCGCCCTGGCTGGGGGCGCTTCTTAGAGAATTGGCGCCCTAGTCATGGGCGCTATTCACCTGAGGGCTGGGACTTTCGGGTTTGTAAAACAGGTAAGTATCTTGTGTAACAAAGGTTGTATACTAAGGTTTAAAACATGGTTATTAAGAGTGTAAAACTAGTGTAATAAGATATGTTCAAAACTCATAAAATCATGATAACAGATTATGTTTTAAAACTCGTGAAATCATGGTAACAGATGGTCTATAACATCATATATGACAGATGTAACATGCTATTAAAATATGTATAACATGGTATATACATGGTCGTTTCTTGATCACGGTATATATATATATATATATATATATATATATATATATATATATATATATATAGCATGGATGATGAGTTAATTTAACTCTAAACATGCATAAGTTAACCTATTTAGCTATTAGTTAGGCAAGGACTTGAGAACACCTACCTTTTGACGTGATTACGGGATACAGATGACAGGATGAAGCCACATGTTCCCCGCCGCCGTAAAGCTTCAACAGCAGGACGTAGACTTCACATTTTTCGAGGAACGAAGGGAATATTCCCTCTTGTAAGAAGCATTGAACGATGGCAGTAGTCTCTGACAGTGCTACGGAGGGGATTAGTTATAGGGAATCGCAAAGCATTGGTTTATTGCTTTGCGGGTCCGGCTGAGTAGACATGGTGCTTTGTCAGCTAAATGGGGTTGTTCGTGTCTCAACCTTCTAGAAACATAGATTTAAATGACGCCTCTATAAGGGGTCGTCCATTAATCTAGGTGGTAATATTCATGTAAATGACGTCTCTGCATGAGGGCATCAAATGTTAGACAAAACTGCCACTCTCACGTGTTGGCCTTCATGGTGTACATATATATATTCATACTATAATGGGATGGGGCCCTAAGGAAAATGGTGCCTCCTTGCATGGTCTTCAATTTGGCAATTGACACCCTGGTCATGGGCACCAATTCTCTTGTTGGTGGAGAAGGTGGAAACCCACTACGTACCACCCATGTGCATAAAGTTGGCTTGCACATTTATATATTAACCCTCTTATAGTTTGGTTCTTTTTATAATACCTTTCATGTAAGTTTCTTTAGGAAAGAGTTCATTACATACTATGCATAAAGTGATGGGTTGTACATTTATATACTAGTCCTCCTAAGGTTTTGGTTCTTTTACATAAGGCCTTCATGATTCTTTATGGCATAAAGTAAGGTTGGCTTGTATATTTACATTATAGTCCTCATGAGGTTGGATTCTTTATGCAAGGCCTTCATGTATGATTTCTTTTAGAAAGAAGTTTAGAATTTACTCAATGGTTCAGGGGGCTACAAGTTTGAGAGAACACTGTAATCTCACTTGAGTTTTAGTTAATCAACGTTGTTAGATTTACTTCTGTTGTAATTAGTTAAGAAAGTTCTTAAAATCCGCCATCTCGGCAAGTGGACAATTCAACCCCCCTTCTTGTCCGCCATCTCTCTAGGCCAACAAGGGGGCGCCGGCTGAAGGTCAATGAAGTCAGGGATATCATCTTCGAGTTTGAGCACCTCGACTTTTTCATTCTGTTGCCCCCAGAGCTCATCGGGAGCTTCAAATTCAGCCAGTGACGGTAGTGCGAGCTGTTTTATCAGAGGGCCCTCTGTGACTTCGACTTCAACTAATGTGCTAACAGCTTGGAGAGGCTGGCCTTTGCTTGCTGCTATCTCAGAGGAATAGTGTCCCAACTCCGCAATGCATGGGGGAGATTATGCTTCCACGCTGCCTTAAATCACCATGTCTTCAGTGGAGGTGACTTGCCCTTTCTTGGCTATAGCTTTAGCAACAGATATTTCTCGATTGGTTTCAACAGAAACGTCTTGGATCAGTCTGAGGGGTGCTGATATCACTGCCCACGGAGGGCTGTAGGAGGGGGAAGCCCCTCCTTCTTCAGTGTTTTCGGCCTCGTTGTTGCTTGCCGTATCAAACTTGGCTTGTAAAGCCATTCCTTCATAGTAAACTTGCGCCCAGCATCTGCAGGAAGTCACAACTTCTGGTTCTGCCGCCCCTAGTCGAGGTGACCGAGTATATTCAGCTTCTACCAAGTATTCATCATACGTTGCCCCCGGTGGACTATCCTCGGCTGAAAAAAAAAGTGGAGATGGTGTCCACTTCATAGCGCCCACTATATGAGTATTCTTCAAGGGTAAAGCCCAATCCCGGATGTTGGGAAACACTCCTCAGCTCCTTGTTTAGGCTGGTGGGATACCAAAGCCTTTTGAATGCTTCTTTTTCTTTGCGAGGCTAGCCAGAGGGGATGTGCTGCTTTATGAACATCTTAGCTACCTTGTATGTTGTAAATGTTAGCCCTTGAATAGGGACTGTCGGATTTTCTAAATCTTCAGAAAGGTGACAATCGGTGTCCTCCTGCACAGCATGTTCCTCAGCCACATAAAATAGACTACTGGGACCTTCAGACTCTGCTACCTCCAGTGTTTTGAGAGGCTCGACAGTGGGATGCTTGAGGCCGACTATTGGTTTGACAAGGCCTTTCGGGATCTTAATATGGTTGTGGTGTTTATCAATCTCGGCTTCATTTGCTTCAAGGTAAGTGGCAGGAGGTGCAGCTCTGCCCACGTCCCCTGTGTTGGCAATGTGCGACACCATCTTGGGACTCCCATATCCCGGTGGTGGTGGTGGAAACCAGTCGCCACCAGAGGTGTTCTTTGCTACCTTGGTAGGGGCCTTCGCTTCGGAGGTCTTCTATGACTGGTCCACATATATGTTGTGCAGGTGGAATGGCGGTCTAGAGGGGGGGTGAATAGATCCGCCCCCAAATTCAAAAACTATTGCAGACTTATGTAAACAATTTAAACTATGCGGCTTAAGCGGAAATTAATTATGCATAACAAAGACGAACCTAGGCATGCATCTAGCGGAGATCACAAACAATCACACAAAAGAGACAGGGATTTTTAGGTGGTTCGGCCAGACATCCAGTCTGCTTACATCCACCCCTCACCAAACCCGGTGAGGCTTCCTTCCGCTGACTCACAGCTTGAAGACTCCGCTGACTCACAGCTTGACACGCTGACTCACAGCTTGGTTAACAGAACAAAAGAGAAAATGAAATATTGAATAAACAACATAAATATAGATCGAGTGTAGAATGCTCCTGATGATTGGGTATCTCGATCTGCAGATGGAGTTCACCATGCTTCTTCTCTGATTTCAAATCTCGGCTGATCTTGTGTCACTACCGATGCTTCTCCTGCTACTGTTCTTCTCCTGCTGCCCTTTTGATGTTGCTCTTCTGCTTGCAGAGGTTGTGCTGCCCTCTAATCTCCTGGGGCTTTTTCTAGTTTTCTTCTTTTCTTTCTACTTCTTGATCTAGGTCACACAGCCCCTTTTTCTCTCTTCTTTCCAGGAGTTGTAGCCCCCTTCTCTCTAGATGCAGTGCTTCTCTTCTTTCAGTAGCCTCTCTAGATGTAGCCCCCTTTTTTTTTCTTTCTGCCCAGAAGATGCAGACTTTTTCTCTCGAAGTGCAGAGCAGCTCTTTTTCCAGCAGCCTCCTCTTTTTAGTTCATGGCTCCTCTCCTTTCTCTGCCTTCCTGCCATCGCTTTTCTTGTTTTTGAATAACTCCACGATATCTGCTGGTTCAGTTGGAGAATCGGTGGGAAAAGCTCCTATTTTTCAACGAGGAAGTTGAAGACCAAGTCAAATCCATGAAAAGAACCACAATCTGGCAAAGACCCATGTTTCCTGGCTTATCTGGACCCTCTAGGTGCGTGCCATAATGGATCCAAGCCTTGGGTATCGGATCTCACATGAAACGGGTCCATTTTAGGGCTTACAATTCGCATCTCCGCCCGTGGTCGGCTTCTAGGGCCTCCGTGGTCGGCTTCTGAACAGAACCAGAATTCCCTGGTTTCTGTCTGCCTTCAAGTGTCGGCTTCGAAGCCCTCAGGTGTCGACTTCTGAACAGAACCAGAATTCCCTGGTTTCTGTCTACCTTCAAGTGTCGGCTTCGGAGCCCTCAGGTGTCGGCTTCTGAGCCTGTCCAGAACCTGTTTTGGAGATCTTGAAGGGCTGAGCTTCTGAATTGAGTTTGGTTCATCCTTGACCTTTGGCTGGCCTATTTTAATCATCAATATACCTGCATTGATCATTTAGATATTAAACATTTGGCATGTGCATATGGTAAAGACAATGAGATACAACTTGTCATCATCAAAACAAGGGATGCACAACATTCTCCCCCTTTTTGATGATGGCAACTGTAGATCATTGTGAACTATGCATGAAAAGTATTCATGATAGATAAGTCATTATTATGAATGAGTCATATGATGAATGGATAGACAAGATAGACTTGACACTCTCTCCCTCTTCATATCTCTCTCTACATCATATCTCTCTCTACAACAATCTCTCCCCCTATATGCAATACATTGACATTCTCACAATGACACCACAATGACACTCTCTCCCCCTTTGACATCATCAAAACAAGATTTGGGAGTTTAGAGGATGAGAGATAAAACTAATATCAGGGATTGAGGAAAGATGTGGACTAAGCTGTTAGGGATGAGAGGAAGTAATGGCATGAGCAAAGCTGTTCAACGTGGTTCACATGAGAGATTTCACCTGAGGGTTGAAATTGAGAAACACTCATGAATTTTCTTAAAGGCTAAGGTAACTGGCCTTATTGTTGCCAATGGTTCAAGACATATAAGCCTCAAATCTGAAGTTAAAAAACCAAGAGCAATTTCATTCTAGCACATATAACAGTGTTAAAGCAACCTCTTCAAACCAGTTCCCGTCCAAGCTCTTTTGATCGTCAAGATGATTTCATTAGTCACCTCTCGGAAGGGTTTTCACTAGTATTGTGGTTAAACTTGCATAAGTTTTGATATTTGCCTTGGGTCAACCATTTTTACAATTTGCTCCTCTCCCTTTTTTTTTACTGTAATGAGCAATCAAGTTCAGCATGGCTTTTCAGTGCGAGGAAACATGTTTATCAGACACCAGAGTCCCCGATTACTTCGCACAACTGACCATTTTACCTCCTTTTGGACAGAGTTAACATTTCATATCATGACACTGTCCTCAGCACTTCATTGGTGTAGGAACTTGGTTTCTCAATAAAATATGCCATTGCTCTGCATTTCCCTTTTTTTTTTCATTCAGAATATCTTGTAGAAATTTAATGGCGTATTCCCATTTGGCTTTTTCAAGATACACGTTTAAAAACAATACTAAGTTAAAACCATTCAACTAGAGTTGCCTCACTACTATCAAAAATTCAATCTCAAGAGAAGGTGAGGACATAGTTCCCTTAGGCTGATTCAAAACAATTATATGAACACAGGCCGAAATTTTCATAGGCATTTAATTTCAAATTTCAGAGGTTTATAGACCCCAAACCATTGACTTATTTCCATGGGTCAATTTCAATAGCTCTCTAAGAAATTAGAAGAGTATTTGCCCATTACTCCCCCTGAAATCATGAACCTGTGTTGAATTCAAATGGGTTAGAATTATTGCAATAAGGATGTAAGAATGATGATATAAATTGACGACAGTGAATTGAGGAATTTTGCAAGGGTTCTTGATAAGATGGGGGCAAATGCATGAACAACGTTTAGAGTAGTGGGGACAGAAAGATATAAATGTATTGAGCTCCCCCTCAGTCAAATCGGGTGACTCAATATGCATGCATGACATGTAATGCACTTATTGACCTTTCCAAAGCTCTTGCCTACATGAATTTTGGACCTTTGGTACTTGGCAGAGGAAGGTCCTCTACGCATAGTGTGGCTTTCAGACAAGCTTAACATGCCCTTCCACCAATCACCATTTAATATACCACAAGAATCCATGCTATGAATGCATGACAACTGCATAAGCAAACTCAGATATGAAAATGGATGTTTGAGTCATGCAAAGGACCTATACCACATGTGCAACTCCCCCTCACTATGATATGCAATTAGTGATTGAGTTCAAAAACTATTGCAGCACCACCATAATATCTATCAATGGACCAATGCAGTAGATTTCAGAATTTCATCCAACCATGCAGTGTTTGGCAGCAGCATTACAAGTTTCCAATCAATCAAACATAGCAGAGTATAAGTTTCAATTTGAAGGATTACCTGATTCCGTGCAGGCCAGGCCAGTTAAGAAGGTAAACAAAAACTTACTTTTCAATCAAACAACAATTTGCATTTGTTCCTCCTTTGACATGCCTTGGACAGCCATTATCATGATGCCATTTGATATGTATGGCTGCAAGGCTTAGATGCAAGCAAGTTAAACTGCCAATGTGGGAACCCAAGTAGCTTTCGGTCCCTTTTGAGTATTTAACTTTTTAAGACATGACGGTATATCTTTTGGTATCCATAGTTGCCTTACTTGCTTTGGATGTCCATTTGGTTTGCATGAAGAATTTTTCACCACATCAGTAAAGACATTAGAGAGGTTCGCAATTTTTTGCTTTCTTACAAGATTCATATTTCCATCCTTCCAATAAGTAGAGGGTGATTGAGACTTACCATTAACTCTGGATTTACCTGCCCATTGACATTTATGATGATAGTATGATCCATGATGCCCATGTGTTGACCCATGGAAGGGCAAGTATCGACTTTGAGGGGCTTTATATGTTCTGCTGTAGCCAAAAGTCGACTTTGGAGGGAGTCTTAGTCGACTTCTAACTTCCCAGAAATCCAACCAGTTTCTGTTTCTGGCTGTGGTCGACACTTGAGGGGGTCGTGGTCGACTTCGGTTCTGCCAGAATCCTGCATTTTGTCTTGCAGTGCATGTGGTCGACTCTGGGGGGTTTCTGAGCCGACTTTCCTGATTCCAGAATTTTTTATTTCTTGCTTTGAACGACTTGATTGAGTTTGTTTCCTTATTAGATGATTGGCCTTGTTTCAAGAAGAACTTTTGAAAGTTTTGGTCTTTTATTCTTGAGTTTTCCAACTCATTTTTGTTAGAGCCTTTTTCTCTTGCATTTGTGTCACTTGACTCTTCAATTTCATACATATTTATGAGAGGTTTCTTTCCTTTTGGATCTGTACCGGCCACAAAGGTAATGGTTTTCATTTGGAATTCCTTTTTGGCATTAGGATTATATCCCAAACCTTCCTTTTGATAATTGACTTTTGTTCCGAGCATGGCATTCAAATTTTCTTCTCCTCTTACCATTTTCTCTAGACTCTCTTGTTTATCTTCCAATGCTTTTTGAATTCTTTTGATTTCTTCCAAAAGCTTGTTATTTTCTTGCTTAATCGTGTTAGCCTTTTCATGAGTCAATTTTGTCTCTTGCTCACAGCTTTGCACTTTTAATTTTAGTTCATCAATCAACTTTATTAAGCCATCATTCTCTTCTTTTAGTCCCTTTGATTCACCTTCTTGCATCTTCATTTTCAGATCATCAATTTCATCTCTCAGATTTTCATTCTCATCTTCCAATTGTCTTAATTCAGATTTGTAGATCTCTAAGTCATTAACTTGTCTCTTCAGATTTGAAACTTCAATTTGCAAGCATGCATTTTTATCACTTGAAGTTGTATCATGAATCATGGCATTCATTTTCTTTTTCAAGGCTTTGTTTTCCTTTTTAAAAATATCACATGTATCAACCAATTCGCCATATGCTTCTTGCCAATCATCTATAGTGAAATGCTCAAATGACGAAGAGTTTTCATTTACCTCATACTGACCTATTGCCATAAGACCTAAGTCTTCATTGGTTTCATTAGATGAACTCTTCCCTTCACTTTCCCCTTCATCACTCCATGTGCCTATCATGGCTTTCTTCTTGTCTTTCCTCTTGGAGTGTGTTTTCTTCTCATTGTGTGGACATTCAATCTCGATGTGTCCGGGCTTGCTGCAATTGTAACAAATAAGATTGTTAGATTTTTTCTCAAGTGATTCAGATTTGAACTTGGATGGCATTCTTACCTTACCCTTTGGATTCTTGAAGTTCTTACCTTCCATCTTCAAGAACTTTTGAATTTTTTGGTTAACTTGGCAAACTCACCCAAATCCTCCTCGGTGCTGGATGACTCACTATCATCTGAGGACGCCTCGCTAGGCTCTTTAGCCTTTAGTGCTAACGGCTTCCTCTATGATGTTTCTTCCTCATTTCTCTTCAGGTTAAGCTCATAAGTCATCAATGAGCCTATCAACTCATCAACAGTCATAGTAGATAAGTTTTTAGAATCCTCAATCACTGTTGCTTTGGTATGCCAAGTAGAAGTTAAAGATCTAAGGACTTTCCTCACAAGTTCATTATTAGTGTAATTTTTCCCTAGACCTTTTAAGATATTAGTTAACTGAGTTAGTCTAGCATACATTTCAGAAATGTATTCATGTGGTTCCATTTTAAACATTTCATAATCGGAGATAAGCATATTGGCTTTAATTTCTCTTACCTCAGAAGTGCCTTCATATATTACCTCTAACCGGTCCCACATTTCCTTGGCAGTGGCACATGAGGAAACCCTTGAAAATTTTGTTGGGTGAAGCGAGCATTGCATAATATTCATTGCTCCCCAGTTCTGATTTGACTTCTTTATCTGCTCTCGTGTCCAGGTGTCTTCATCTTCAGGAAGTTGATGTGGCCCTCGGCTTACAACTCTCCATGTTTCATGGTCCTGCGCTTTGAGAAAGACCTGCATTCGGTTTTTCCAATACGGGTAGTTAGTACCATCAAAATATGGTGGCCTAGTCACCGAATGACCCTCTGCCAATAATCCTTTGGCGTCCATTCCACTAATCTATCCGGGTCGTTGGACCTCTTGAATGGATAACCCACTCTGATACCACGTGTTGTGCAGGTGGAATGGCGGTGTAGAGGGGGGGGTGAATAGATCCGCCCCCAAATTCAAAAACTATTGCAGACTTATGTAAACAATTTAAACTATGCGGCTTAAGCAGAAATTAAAGCGTATACTCTATGCATAACAAAGATAAACCTAGGCATGCATCTAGCAGAGATCACAAACAATCACACAAAAGAGACAGGGATTTTTAGGTGGTTCGGCCAGACATCCAGTCTGCTTACATCCACCCCTCACCAAACCCGGTGAGGCTTCCTTCCGCTGACTCACAGCTTGAAGACTCCGCTGACTCACAGCTTGGTTAACAGAACAAAAGAGAAAATGAAATATTGAATAGACAACATAAATACAGATCGAGTGTAGAATGCTCCTGATGATTGGGTATCTCGATCTGCAGATGGAGTTCACCATGCTTCTTCTCTGATTTCAAATCTCGGCTGATCTTGTGTCACTACCGGTGCTTCTCCTGCTACTGTTCTTCTCCTGCTGCCCTTTTGATGTTGCTCTTCTGCTTGCAGAGGTTGTGCTGCACTCTGATCTCCTGGGGCTTTTTCTAGTTTTCTTCTTTTCTTTCTACTTCTTGATCTAGGTCACACAGCCCCTTTTTCTCTCTTCTTTCCAGGAGTTGTAGCCCCCTTCTCTCTAGATGCAGTGCTTCTCTTCTTTCAGCAGCCTCTCTAGATGTAGCCCCCTTTTTTTTTCTTCCTGCCCAGAATATGCAGACTTTTTCTCTCGAAGTGCAGAGCAGCTCTTTTTCCAGCAGCCTCCTCTTTTTAGTTCGTGGCTCCTCTCCTTTCTCTGCCTTCCTGCCATCGCTTTTCTTGTTTTTGAATAACTCCACGATATCTGCTGGTTCAGTTGGAGAATCGGTGGGAAAAGCTCCTATTTTTCAGCGAGGAAGTTGAAGACCAAGTCAAATCCATGAAAAGAACCACAATCTAGCAAAGACCCATGTTTCCTGGCTTATCTGGACCCTCTAGGTGCGTGCCATAATGGATCCAAGCCTTGGGTATCGGATCTCACATGAAACGGGTCCATTTTAGGGCTTACAATTCGCATCTCCGCCCGTGGTCGGCTTCTGAACAGAACCAGAATTCCCTGGTTTCTGTCTTCCTTCAAGTGTCGGCTTCGGAGCCCTCAGGTGTCGACTTCTGAACAGAACCAGAATTCCCTGATTTCTGTCTGCCTTCAAGTGTCGGCTTCGGAGCCCTCAGGTGTCGGCTTCTGAGCCAGTCCAGAACCTGTTTTGGAGATCTTGAAGGGCTGAGCTTCTGAATTGAGTTTGGTTCATCCTTGACCTTTGGCTGGCCTATTTTAATCATCAATATACCTGCATTGATCATTTAGATATTAAACATTTGGCATGTGCATATGGTAAAGACAATGAGTTACAACTTGTCATCATCAAAACAAGGGATGCACAACAATATAGAGAGGCATCCAGCAGATGACATTCGAACACTTCGAATGGATGTAGGTCGGAAAATATCCTCTTCTCCTTTCCATCTTGATTATATTTGAGGGATTGGTGCAGTGTAGATGGCACCACTAATTTCTCATGCATCCAGGGGTGGCCGAGCAATGCTTTGTATGAGGTGCTGGAGTTGATAACGTGAAACTACACTCTCGTGGTGAAATCTTCCATGGTGAGGGTGAATTTTGCCACTCCCAATGGCACTTTAAATTTCTGATTGAAGTCGGCGATACGCATATCTCCAACATTGTCGAGGCACGCATCAAAGTAATACCTCTTGTAGATCCTATATGGAAGAAAATTGACGGCTGATCCAAGATTCACCAGGATTCTGTTCAGCTGCTAGCCATTCAGCTGTCCCCTCATGTACAATGGTCTATTTTGACTGACGGTAGGAAGTAGCATGTCCTCCTGAGTGAAGGTCACATTTGATTCCGGCAGTGCCTCCGCCAAACAGGCTTCATATTGGGCAGGCGTCTGCAGAGCAGTGATAATTGCTTGCCGTGTTTCTTCACTAAGGGAGAGGATCTCCCAGATGGTGAACCTTGCCGGGAGCTTCTTTAGCAGCTTCATTATCCTGCTTCCAGCTCGGACATTTGATAATTTCATCTCCTTCACCCATCTCGGCCTAGAAGAGCCTTGTAGCGCAGTCCCTAATGGACCTGCTTCATCGGACTCTGAGTCTGCACCTTTTTGCTGGGTGTCATCCCCTTGCTGTCCCTTGGTGTCTGCTATTGGGCTGGTCTCATCTTCATCTGCTGTACCAAAAGGTTGGTTAAGCTGCGGGAGGGTGCCCCCGATTGTAGAGTTAGTTCCCTGGCACGACTGCTTGCCCTTAGACATCTTCAAAAATTCAAGAAAGGAAGGGACGCCACCGTTGCCCCCACTTTGATTGTACAGCCCTGGCGGAGGAGGCATTTGAACTCCCCTAACCTCTGGAGAGAGTATCTTGTAGGGTTGCTCTCCTCTAAATATAATATTATGGTTGGCGGGCGGCTGACGCCCCCATTTTCGGCTCGATCGAGTTGCATGAGTAGCAGTCGCGAGTTCGGCCTGGCTTGCCTTAGTTGCGGGCGTAAAGCATATCTCTTCTTCATCTTCCTCACCGGGTAGGTTGTAGAGGGCCGATAGAGTATTGTAGGAGAGTACTGTCTCCTTCTTGGTCCTGCAAGCCTTTCTTTTCTTCTTTTGTTTTTTCTTTGATGGCGCCTGCCCTCAGAACATGCCGTCATCTTCTTTTGTTACTTTGCCTGGTTCTTCCCTCTGATCCAGAGAGAGCTGTTCCAATTCTTCCCATGGGACATGGACTCTTATTAGCAAGGGCTGCACCTTGGGCTGTTCATATTCATCCAGCCCATTTATGTAGGCTTGAAGTCGTCAGATTTCTGGGCTAATTTCTTTGTTCACTAGCAATAGAGTTTGTCTACTCCGGTTATGAGTGGGTATTCTGATCATTGTCGGCTGATTCAACCAAACTAGCATTGGAGTCGGTGGAGCTGGACATGCTGTCACAACACGGATACGTACCCCCGTTGCTGGGGGAGGTGGAAGCTTCTTCTTATTTTTTGTAGGGACCTACTGACATCCCTGTTTCTCTTTCAAGGGAGTCAGGAAACACTCCTCATAAGCATGTTGGGTGCTTGACTCTGCAACTTCTTCTGGCAACACCTGGTATAGAGATACCATATTGGCAGCTGCCCGATTCATTAGCCTTTGATGAGGCTGTGGAGCATCAACTTTGTACTCCCCCATCTCGACTTCACCCTTTCTTATCAAGCCCTCGATGACATCCTTGAATACATAGCAGTTTTCAATCGGATGTCCCAGCATCTGATGGTAGGGGCAGAACCTTGGACTATCTTTTCTTTTCAAGTCTTCCGACCTTTTTGCCTAAGGCAGGGTGATCTTGTCATACTGGGTGACCCAGTCAAATATAACTTTAGTCTTCTCTTTTGGAAAAGAATAAGCATTCATCATCTTGTCCCTGAGCGAGGGACCTTCCTTCTTTTCTTCTATTTTTTCAGACTGAGGGGCAGCTGCCTTCTTGCCCTTGTCTCTTTGCTGTTCAAATGCTTTAATATCAAGGGTATTTACTTCTTTAGGCGCCGAGCGCCGCTCTACTGCCTTTGCCTTTTGCACAGCGACATTGGCTGGTGTGGAAGCATGCTTTGCCAGGAAAACTTCAATTTTGGCCACCACATTGTTCAGACGGTCGAACGACTGGATTTCCATGCCAATCATTCTTTCCAAGACCTCTTTCCTGAGGTTCTACTTATAGATTTGCATAACGTCCTCCTGATGCGGGGGCCACTTGCATGTCATTCCGAGGTTCCTCCACCTTTTAATATATTCAAGGGCCGTTTCATCCGACCTTTGTCTTGTTGAGTAAAGTTCAACCACCGTGACCTCTCTCTCAGTGACATGAAACCTCTCTCTGAACTTCTTCTGCATGTCCGGCCAGTCATTGATTGACCCGTCCAGAACGCTAGAGTACCATTCAAACGTGAGCCCGATTAATGAGGACCCGAAGAATTTCAGCAAATACGACTCGTCTGTAGCTAGATCACCCATGACGGTCATGTAGTATGCAATATGTTCCTTTGGGGACCCATGCCCATTGAATTTGTCAAATTTGGGTGGCTTGCTAATTCCTGGAGGGAGCCGCTTGGCTACATGATGCGGTGGGTATGGCACCGGATAAGCATCAAATGTAACACAATCGCCTTCACTCCGTTCGACAAGCTTCAGTTCGATCATCCTTTCTACCATCAATTTGTTTACAGTGGTTGGGTCAATCGGCTTAGGGTAGAAATGTGCTGGTTGGAGATATGGAGTGACCAGGGCGGTCGCCTACGGTGGAGGACGCAGCAACGAAGGTGCCTAGTGCACTTGAGGCAGCACCGAAGGCAACAATGGCTGAGGCGTACGTTGCTGGGTAGCCGCCTGACTATGCTCTGCTGGCTGGGGCAGAGTATACAATGGTGAAAAATCACACGGGTTGACACCTCCTCGTGACGATTCGGCTTGCATCTTTGGTTGCTTGGAGACTAAGGATTGTTCTACCTTCTCATGGAGCAGCTTCTTCAGGAGGTCTATCTCCTGTTGATATTTCTATAGCAGCATCAATATTGACGGATCCATGGTTGCTGTACTGGGGATGCCATCAGCTGTCTCCCCCGAAGCGCCTTCAAGCGAGGTGGTTAGGAGCACCTCGTCTACTTCAGTTGTTACTACATTGGTAGTCAATGTAGTGACCCCCTCAGAGAGTACTTATTTTCCCTTTGCCGCTCTCAGCATTTCCCTCGTGGCTTTAGTCCTTCTAGTATTTGGTCCTGGCCTTTCGGCTAATCAGACCAGCTCCTGGGGTTCTTCGAGTATACTCCTGTATTTACTGGACACTCCGGCCATGTTGTAGGCAAAGACATGCATCCTTTTCCTCTGTCTGTAGGCCTTCCTTTTTGTTTGGCTAGGGAAAGTCAGTCTTTCAAACATAGAAATTCTTCTTTTCTCCTCCCGCCGAAGAAGGGCTTAATCGGCCTTGTAACATGGGCCGTCTTCATACCCCTTGTCATCGACAGATGATGTCATTCCTCTTTCTTCTTCTTCCTAACCTGCCATTGGCAGGCAGTCTTCCTCTTCGACTATAGCTGCTTGGAGCAGTCGCTGCTGGCCTAACAAGGGGCTGCCGAGACCCCTGAAGTAGCTCCTGACCATGTTGGTCATTTCTTCTTGACTCCTTCCTTGGTGGAGGACTGGGGACAATAGTCGAGCTCCCACTGGAGGGATATAAGTTAGCTGGGACCTCCCAGTGGGTTGCTCGAATCTTCTCTGTATTGTGGGGATGTTGGCTTGTCGAGCGTCGGCCTTGAAGATAGCATGGCGTGGAAGGTCAACAACCATTTGTTCTCTTCTCAGGGTCAAGCCCCTCTCATTCTTCTTCCTCGCCTTAGCAGGCTCGGAGTTGTAGCAAGCAGGCTCTCCTTGACGGACAGGTTGGGTGCTCTTAGGAACCCACACTCGTTTGAATACCTTCGACCTCGGGGCCAGCTCTTTTCGGCCTTGGCGGCTAGTTTCTTCCTTTTCAGCTCTCCTCCTGGACAACGCCTGGAAGGAGTTGCGGATCGGTACAACAGGAATCACGCGGTCCAGGACGACCTGGGCATCACGCCCGTCCAAAAAGACACGGACACTGCCAATAAGAATAGACTTGCGAGATGCCGAAAGTCATCTAACGATAGGGGTACCAGCTCTCCTTCGGAAGCTTCCATGGCAGCAACCTCCGGGCTTGTTGTGGCGGATAGGGCGAGCCCCTTGAGCTACATGGTGGACCATGCAACTTGTGAGTTGAACTTGGCCTCTTGGTAGGCCTTTGCAACTTCAGGCGTTGTGAACCCTGGGCTTCTCGTTGATGTTTTCCTTGATCAGCTCTGGAGCTTCAACCTCCAACACATCAGTGAAGGCCACCCCCAAGAAATTGGGGAAGCCGGCCACCGGTGGGAAGGTGCCGAAGATAGTTGGTACCGCCAGGTACCCATAATCAGCATGGTCGGCCATGATCGCGGGGCCGAAGGTCAATGCAGCGAGTCCAGCAGCCATCATTATTTCCCTATAATCATAGAAACAAGCACACGATCAACATTCTTTGGGAGGGCCCCGGGGCCCACTTATCTTGGCAAAGAGATGAAGGGAGACTCGGTCCCACTAGGCGTGCCAACTTGTGGGGATGAGATTTTTTTTATTAAATTCTTTATGTTTATTTATTTGATTTATTTATTCGGGGCTTTATTTTAGCGTAGGGCGTGCCAGTAACATGTGTGACAAATTTATTGTGCGCTCGATCTGACTTGGTCAGACGAATATGAAGTCCGTGTCGGGACCGGAGGTCCGTCATATCATAAAGGCTATCACGTTAATTACATCCTCCGGGAAGGAGGAAAACCCTTGATTAATTGCCAAGATAAAGAACCGTCGGGGCTGAAACAAATGTGAAAACGTAAGCAGATTAAAGGGCAGGATCTGCACACACATTCAAGCATGTAAATGCAATCGAATTATTAACCCGACCTCCAGTATGCGGTGGAGAACATAGGTCCGAAGACCGCCATCACGCATAGTGAGAGCTTCCAATCAAACCTAATCTGATTTTCCAAAATCACCATTTGATATACCGGGAGGCCGAGACAAAGCTAGGCATACCGAAGATGATAAACGCATATATCCGTATATGTGTATATAAGTATAAATGTGTTATACGCGCGCGGGGAGTCACTTGTTGTTTTGTCCTCGCGGTAGGGGCGCACACTCACCTTTTACGGAAAGCCGAGATAGGTTGA
The DNA here is from genome assembly GCA_022559845.1 of Amorphophallus konjac. NCBI lineage: Eukaryota > Viridiplantae > Streptophyta > Magnoliopsida > Alismatales > Araceae > Amorphophallus > Amorphophallus konjac. The sequence goes on along the minus strand of CM040118.1, from coordinate 96,932,533 downwards.
TTGGGCATGCGGGGATTCCGCGGGTATTGAGAAGAAGGCGGAGAGAATGATGGGAACGCACCGGAAGGGATGGCATATGGTTCATCACTCTAGGAGACTGGGACAGGGATGGCTGGGTGGAATGCAAGTGTGCCAGTCCATTTCTCGACAATCACCTATGGAACCAACGATTGACCGGGGAGCGTTGCCAGGACGTGGCACGTGGCTCGAGAGATCAGGCGACACGTGCATAGAAGGGGTTCCACAGGTGTGAGTGTACAGGCGATTATGGGGATTCATGTATGGACGTCTTTCCCCACCGGTCGCAAGCAACTGGTGTTTATTTTACATCGGATTGAATCTGAATACCTTTGTTTCTGCTGTCGAAGAGAGAGTCAGGGACCTTAGGAGCCGCAATGTCAGGAGGGTTTAGTCCGTGCAACAGCGACAGGGCAACATCAACACAATAGGGGTAACTGGGGGCAGAGAGATTGGTTTCGACGAGGAGGGGGATCCGCTCCCTGACTGGATTACATGACTTATATGCCATGAAAGGCATTTATATGGGGGCATGAAAGCCCGATTACAATTGCTTGCAAGCCACGGGACAATTCCGTCATTCATGATGGACCCCGGGTCATTGCGTTATTGTGTGGGTAGTTCCGTATCTGTACATGGTGTTTGTGAGAGGATCTATGACTCAGCAGGATGGCACCCAAGGGGCATCACAATGTATTCCCGGCATGAGACTATGTCGAGGTCGGTGCAGTAGGGGTGCCGTAGGCACCATTGTCCTGGGGAAGTTTAGTGGTCGGGTGGCGCGAGTCTCGATGTGACTGGAGTAGCTGGTAATCGAGTACCGGGGGTACTGTTGTGACTGGAGTTGTTAAGTGATCGGGTGACGCGGGCCCCGATGTGACTGGAGTAGCTACAAGTCGGGTGCCAGGGGCCCCGATGTGACTGAGGTTGTTGAATGGTCGGGCGCCACGGGCCCCGATGTGACTGGAGTAGCTGGCAGTCGGGTGCCGGGGGCACCGTTGTGAGTCCCACCCCCAGCACCCGACCGTTGTGATTGGAGTTGTTGAGTGATCGGGTGCTGCGGGCCCCGATGTGACTGAAGTAGCTGGCAGTCGAGTGCCGGGGGCACCGTTATGACTGGAGTTGTTCGCAGTCGGGTGCCGGGGGCACCGTTGTGACCGGAGTTGTTGAGTGATCGGGTGTCGCGGGCCTTGATGTGACTGAAGTAGCTGGTAGTCGGGTGCCGCGGGCACCGTTGTGACTGGAGTTGTTGGCAGTCGGGAAGAGGCTGAGACCCGAGTACATGTGCACGTGTTCAACTGGCTTCATGCTGTTTGAGAGCCATGTGGGCTTTACAAAGGGGCCGATGAGGCCGAAGTATAATGGGCGCAAGTCGCGGGACAATTCCGACCCGTGGGTCGGTCCCCGGGTCAATGCTGGATAAGGTGAATATCCGCGTGCTTTACAGAGGCTCTCCATGAGGAGATCGAGACAAGCACGACTGCCTAGGTGGCAAGGGCAGATGCGGGCTGGCACCTGACGACAGTCGGACGTGGCTCAAAAATGAGCGATCGGGTCTGGGCCTCGAGAGGCGAGTGTCATCGTACTGGGGGGGGTCGAGGCCGGCCCCGGGAATATTACTCTCGGGCCAGGGTCCGGCTAACTCGAGTCATCAATCCGAGCGGTCGGTGGCCAACTCGAGGCGAGCGATAGACACGCGGTTCCGTGATGGAAGTAGGTGCGGCATCATGGCGTATGCGAGGCGACCGTGCGTTGTCATATGCGGGCAGACCCGGGATGCAAGTGTGTTAGCCGTTGTCATAACTCCTTATGTGCGGCGGGGATGTACTTGTGTGCGATGGCTAGATGCCGCGTGAGGGGAGTACGTGAGACATACCCTCGGCGTGTACAAGCCGATCAACAAGCCAACCACGCACGCACTTAGCTCCTCGCGTCCTTGACCCTTGCTGAAGGCCTCGGGAGTCTGAGGGTGCGGCAGTTTGGTCGGAGGGTGTTGCATTGCATCCCATTCCATTCTCTCCCTTGAGCTTCCTAGAGGGGCATTTATAGGGAATGTGAAGGGTCATGGAAGGGGTTTACCTGGACCAAGTTGAGGGATGGGTTTGGTCCGGGTAAACCTTTTAGAAAAAAAGTTTTTTTTTGTTTACGGAGTGGGGGAGGGAGGGTTTAGGCAGACCAGCCCAAGGGGCTGGTCTAGTCCACCTAAACCCCTCCCCAGGGGGGTTTAGGCAGACCAGCCCAAGGGGTTTGGCTGGTCCGCCTAAACCCCTCTCCCAGGGGGTTTAGGCGGACCAGACCCAAGGCTGGGTCTGGTCTGCGTAAACCCCTCCCCGGAGGGGTTTACGCGGAGTAAAAAAATGTTTTTTTTGTTTTCTGTGGGGTTTAGGCGGACCGACTTTGGGGGTGAGGCTGGTCCGCCTAAACCCCTCCCCAGGGGGGGTTTAGGCAGACTAGGTTGAGGGGTGAGGCTGGTCTCGGTAAACCCCCTCCCCCATGGGGTTTAGGCGGACAAGGTTGAGGGGTGAGGCGGGTCCGGGTAAACCCTTTCCCCATGGGGTTTAGGCAGACTAGGTTGAGGGGTGAGGCTGGTCCGGGTAAACCCCCTCCCCATGGGGTTTAGGCGGACTAGGTTGAGGGGTGAGGCTGGCCCAGGTAAACCCCCTCCCCATGGGGTTTAGGGGTTTTTTCAGAGGGTTTACGCGGACCAAACTGGAGGTTTTTTTCCAGGGCGTTTACGCGGACCAAACGGGGGGTTTTTTCCCGGGGGGTTTACGCGGACCAAACTGGGGTTTTTTTCCGAGGGGGTTTACGCGGACCAAATTGGGGGTTTTTTTCGGGGGGTTTAAGCCGACCAAACTGGGGGTTTTTTCCCAAGGGGTTTACGTGGACCAAATCGGGGTTTTTTCCCAGGGGGTTTACGCGGACAAAACTAGGGGTTTTTTCCCAGGGGGTTTACGTGGGTTTGATTGAGGGTTTGACTGAGAGTTTGACTAGGGTTTGACTGAGGGTTTGACTGGGGTTTGACTAAGGTTTGACTAAGGGTTTGACTGAGGTTTGATTGATGGTTTGATCGGGGGATTGACTGGCTATAAACCGGTCGATCCGCGTGTTAGGCCGCACGATGGTGGTGCATGACGCGGTGGGTTACTGGGAGTCCTGAGTCGAGCTCCGACTTACTGTAGAGTGGCTGGAGCATACGCGCCTACCAAGTGCTCTGGGAAATTCCCAACACGCGTGTGTGGGCCGTATAAGGTTGATGTGCGCTCCTGAAGCTTGTGGTTAGCCCAGATGGGTCTTCCATTGACATCAGAGGGCTGGAGGGAGGCGACTCGAGGGTAGACCCTGGCCTCGTTGTTGGGTGCCACATGGTGTGGCTTGTAGTCAGGGCGCCCCCGGGTCGGCTCAGGCACCTGTGTTGAATGCGGGTAAACCCGCAAGCTGAGTGATCAGGGGTGGGCCCGATCGATTGTCGATGTTGCCATGGGTCACGGCTAGCTGGTTAGGACCCCTGGTTGGGCCCGGTGACTGGGGCATCGACATGACGATGCTATTTTTCTGGTGGTCGGGGTGACCCTCGCTCCTTGGCGAAGAATCGTATGATGCGGCATGCTGTTCTGAGTCGCGAGTTAACCTGGTTGTTGAAGCGTCGGTGGTGTGATACCGTATGCAGGATGTTCGGGGGTGATCCCAGAATCTTCACAGAGTGCCGTAAGGTACGACAGGTGTTCTGAATCCTAAAACTGACCCGATTTTCGGGAAATAGGCCGATCCTCGATTGTTATGTTGCGCCCCTCGACACGGTGAAGTGTCTCGATTTCTGAGCTCAACTCGACTGGTAGAGCCGCTTTGGTGATGTGCCATTTCACTCTAATTAGGGAGTATTTTCCTATGCTTAATCCTCGATTAATTCAAGAAAAGAAGCCGGTGCCAACAAATGCCCCCCACGGGGCATGCGTCGGAGGCAAAGACGACGGCGTGTGGCCCGTGCGCCTTTCAAGCTTGATTTCTCCCGGCCCTATTGGCGTGGTGGGAGTTACTTGTTCTGGGGGTTGACACTCCCGTTGCAATTTTTTTTTTTTTTAAGAAAACCATACCTAGAGTTTGAAGGGAGAGTGCACCCTTACCAGAGGTAAAGAGAAAGCCACTCCACCAGTCAATCACTAGGGGGTAAATTTTATTGCTGAACAAAGGGAAAAATATTACATCAATCCAATACTGGGCATTCCCAGTTTATCCAATCGGGCTGCTCCCTTTATAGGAATAGGGAGCTCATCATAAGAAAGGAAAAGATTACATTTAGACATGCAGGCCAAGGAGGCTAGAGAATCCGCAACATTATTTCCTTCTCTGTATATATGCTCAATGACATTATTCTGAGTAAGTAAGCTCCAAATCTCTCTAACAAATGATAGAATGGACCATGGGCAGTGTATTTCCTTTTTGATAATTCGAACTAGAGTGTTCGAGTCACATTCAATCTGGGCTGGCTGAACATCAATAGTTTTCAGGTATTTGATTCCATCAAGTAAGGCACGATCTTCTGCAATAATACTATTAGTCTTTCCAAAATAATGGGAGAATGCTAGTAAAGTGTTACCTTTGCAATCTTTCATGCGACGGTGGTACGTTTGCAGAAGACCATTATGTCCGAGAGGTTGTAGAGCTGGATTTTAGAGAGATCTGAGTGGCTGGATACACGCGTAGTGCTTGAAGTTGTATCCCGCTATCCGCGGCTTGGGAATTCTGTTCCCGTTTGTCTCACGTGTTGGGCTTGTGGCAGAGGTGTGCAGGTCCCGCGTCGCGGGAGTAATCTGGTCTGGACGCCAAACTCACTATACAGGTGGTCACTTTGGCAGTTGATGCTATGACTGGGATGGATGCCAATGCCGATGGCGTGAAGAGGCCGGGGGAGCCCGGCATAACAATGCTTCTGGCTTTGTTGCCCATGTCCGGGGCCTACCTTGCGTAGCGGGCTTTATGAATTTTTTGAGGAGAGGCGGCTCGGTGGGAAGGACCCTCCCCCACTAGAAATCTGAGACAAGGGAGGCCAGGACTGTTGAGCCCATCTCGCCTCGTAGGGTGGCTGGCGAGCAATGGGAGACCACTTGTGGCTCCCTTTTCATTATCTAAGGTTGCACTGGCGGGGGCCATGCCTTGCCCCCGGAGGTGGACTTATGGACTGAGATTTGTGTTTTCTCAAGTTTTCCACCTTGTCTAAGTAAAGGAGTGCTATGAGCATTTTTCACTCCCTGGACTGTTCCCCTTTGATCGTGACCGTAGCCGACGATGCTGCGTAAAGGGGTTTGAGACTTCCCTATCTTGGGAATTGGAGGGCCACCTATCCCTCAGCTCCTAGTATTGCTGGTTGGTGACGAGATGACTGCCGCTCTGACCAGGGCTTTGTGGTGAAGCCTGTGGTCGGTCGCTAGAGGCCTACCACTGCTATGGTGGTTGACTTTTTTGTGGGGTGCTAGCATTTTGTTGACCGCCCATGGGGGCGCAATACCCAAGCTTGGTTCTGACCGTCCTATGGGACGGGCTGGTCACACCTCTAAGGCATTGTAGCTGGCGTTGTATTATAGGGCTCTCGCAAATCGTCAAGTTATGGTGCTGGAGGCAACTTTGTCGTGGCTGGATGTGACTGGGATTACAGCTGGTGGGTCAGGGGTTACAGGGGGAACTGTGATCATAATAGGGCTTTGAAGTTGATAGATCCCAACTCTTGCCAGGGCCGCCATTGCACGAACGAAGGGGTAGGGGTCGGCTGGTGGTGGTGTCAGGGAATCAGGAGAGGCCGGAGTAACAGGGGGATGAATGACGTTAACCGAGAAGTGGGCAGCTACGGAGCAGCCACGGGGACCACACCCAAGGAGTAGGGTGATCCGACGACTGGGGCGAAGCTGCATAAGATAATCGATGTCATAGGTGTGTTGGTCTGACGCTACTGGAGGCCATATTCAGTGAGACATGTTCGCCTGGTGTTGCTGGGAATCAGCCTCGACAAGGTATCTTGGCTTGATGTTGCTGGAGACCTGCCTCGGTGAGACGTCTTGGTCTGAGGTTGTTGGAGACCTACCCCGGTGAGGCATCTTTATCTAAGGTTGTTGAAGACCTGCCTCGGCGAGGCGTCTTGGTCTGAAGTTGCTGGATTTGCCCCCAGAGAGAGATGTTGGCTTGGAATCGTATTCGACCGATCCTTGCGGTGTATGGCCGAATGTTGATGTTGTCGGCTGACCGTCATGGTGGAATAGCTGAAGTCGAGGTTGCCTGACCCCTGAAGAGTGAAATGACCACAAATGATGTTAGACGCATAATCATCACAGCGTGGTGGATGGTACCTATTGGTGTGCTGGTTGACCGCCGAGGTGTATTGATCGGAGATCCTGCTCAGCCGATCACTGAGGTAGATATTGCCTCGGAGCCACGATCGGCTGATCACTGAGGTGCGACTGAAGGTGTTGTTGCTGGCTGACCATTGAGGTGTGATGGTCAGAGCGTGTTAGATCGACCCCTGGGGGTATGTTGGTCTGGAGCTGCTGTAGACTGACCTTCAAGGCGTGCTAGTCTGTAAGGTGTCTGGATTTGTTCATGTGGTTGTTGTTGTTGATCAGCCTATGAGGTGTAGTGGCCTATTGCCAAAGACTGGGAACTGGATACTAGAGGTCTGCCTGAGTAAGGTGTATTGGCCTGTTGTCGACTGCTAGAAGTTAGAGGCTAAAAACATGGATACTTAGACTGGAGACCCGCCTGGCTAAGGCATGATGGGAATTAGGAGCTGGAGACTGGAAATTGGAAATTGTATATTAGATTTGGAGGTTAGGATTTGGATAGTAGATACTAGGAATGGAGACTAGGCATCGAGACTGGAGACTAATAACTTAGAGGCCAGAAACTGGGTACTAGGACTGGAGACCAGGATCTGGGTTCCAGATGCTGGGACCGGAGGCCCACCTACACGAGGCGTGTCAGCCTATTATTGGAAATTGGAACTGAGGATCGGGAACTGGATATTGAGATGGGAGACTAGGTACTGGGACTGGAAACCGGAAATTGAGGACTGGATATCGGGACTGGAGACTAGAATCTGGCTACTGGGTGCTGGGATGGAAGGCTGGGACTGGGAACCAGATGTTGGATATGGCGACTAGTATATGGATACCGGACGTTGGGACTGGAGGCCTGCCCCTGTGAGGCGTGCTCTCCCATTGCTGGAAACTGGAATTGGAAATGAGAAATGGGAAATTAGATGCTGGGAACCGGGCATTGGAATAAGAGGCTGGAACTGGAATCCAAAAGCGGAGTATTGGTGCTGGATACTGGGAATTGGGGTACTCGAACTGGATGTTAGAGGCTGGGTACTGGAACTAGGCATTGGAAACTAGATACTGGAAGCTAGATTTTAGAGCTGGGTATTAGACATTGGATACTAGAGGCTGGATACTGGAAGCCGGGTACTGGAAATTGGGTATTGGAAGCTGGATATTGAAGGCTGGGTGCTGGAGGCCTGCCGGAATGAGGCATGTTGACCTGGTTAGCTGGAGTCTGGAAGCTGGAGGATAATCCATAAGGCGTTGTTTCCCCAGAGGACTGGGGACTGGAAGCTAGAGGCCGACTCGTGAGAGTGCATTGGCCGGTGTGACTGGGAACTAGAAACGGGAGACTGGAGGCTGACCCATAAGGGTGTGTTGGCCCACATTGCTTGAGGGTGAGGGCTGGAGGCCGGCCCGTGAGGGTATGTCGGCCTATGTTACTGGGGACTGGAGGCTGGCTGCTGGAGGCCTACCCGTGAGGATGTTTTGGCTTGCATTGCTGGAGACTGGAGGCTGGAGGCTGACCTGAGAGGGTGTGCTGGCCTATGTTGCTGGAGACTGGAAGTTGGAGTTAAGGTTGGGGTTGGCTAGCACGCTGCCATGGTGACGTAGCCAGAGACCGGGACTAGGACTGGAGTTGTAGCTAGCTCACTGACCGCTTAGGTGTTGTAGCCGAAGACTAGGACTGGAGCTGGAGTTGGCCGGCTGACCGTTGGGGGTGTTATAGCCGGAGACTAGGACTAGTGCTCGGCTAGCCCGTGAAGGCATTATAGCCAGAAGCTGGGACTGGTGACTGGAACTAGAACTGGACGGCTGGACTACGAAGGCGTTGTAGCCGGAACACTGGGACTGGAAACTGGAACTAGGCAGCAAGCCTGTAAAGGCGTTGTAGCCAGAATACTGGGAGTGGTGACTGGGCGGCTGGCCTGCGAAGGCGTTGCCGCCAGAATGCTGGGACTGGAAACTGGAACTGGAACTAGACGGCTGGCCTGTGAAGGTGTTATAGCCAGAATACTGGGACTGGTGACTGGGCGGCTGGCCTGTAAAGGCGTTGTATCCGAAACTGGAACTGGAGGCTGAGCGGCTGGCCTGCGAAGGCGTTGTAGCCAAAATTAGAACTGGGAGCTGGGCGGCTGGCCTGTGAAGGTGTTGTAGCCGAAACTAGAACTGGGAGCTGGCGGCTAGCCTGTGAAGGCGTTGCAGCCGAAACTGGAACTGGGAGCTGGCGGCTGGCCTGTGAAGGCATTGTAGCCGGAACTGGAACTGGGAGCTGGTGGCTGGCCTGTGAAGGCGTTGTAGCCGAAATTGGAACTGGGAGCTGGGCGGCTGGCCTGTGAATGCGTTGTAGCCGAAACTGGAATTGGGAGCTGGGCGGCTGGCCTGTGAAGACGTTGTAGCCGAAACTAGAACTGGGAGCTGGGCGGCTGGCCTGTGAAGGCATTGTAGCCGGAACTACAGCTGGTCGGCTAACCATGGAGGTATATAGCCAAGTACTGGAGCTGGAATTGGCGATGCCCGGCCCTCGGGGGCGTAGTGGCCACCGGTGTTGTGGAGTGATGCTGAGGTCGCCATCGGCGAGATGTCGCGGTTGACGGCTTCCATCAGTGAGGAGTAGAGAGGGAGAGAGTTTTTTTTTATTTACTAGCTCTACCGCCCTTGCGTGTTTTCGCCAGAGCTGGTCCCCTTTTGCTTTTTTCGGTGCGCCCTTGAGGATTTTATTTTACCTGAGGCCCCCTCTCGGGTTTTCACCTCAGCTGGGTTGGTGGCAATTTTTGCCCCCAGTTGCCTCCTTGTGATGAGGACGACTGGGTCCGCCGGGATATCTCTATTTTTAACCCCATTTTTTTTACCTGGGATCCTTGTGGCTGCCGTCCGTAGCGTGCTGCTGTCAGGGGACGTGACCTAGAGTTTGTGCTATTGACGGCTTGTCGCCGTCGTAGACATGGTAGTGCCTTTGGTTGATTACTGAGTAATCTGCAGTTTGATTGGTGGTTTGGGAACCGGTAAGCCTTAGTGGCGTATTGCTGGAATCATGACTAGGATCTGGGAACTAGTATGCCTTTATAGGGTATTGCTGGAGTTATGACTGGGTTCATGGTGACTTGACCATGACGGGTAGGTGACTGGGAATTATGGGTTTATGGATCCTCACGATAGATGAATCTAAAGTTGATGTGGTTTAAAGGCCAACCGAGGTGGTTTGTAGGCCGAGGTTTATTGAAATGAATGACTGGACTAGTGCATGAATTGCTGGTGTATAAGGGCCGACCGTGGAGGTGTGAGGCCAGAGGAAGTGTGAGCCAACTGAGGTGGTGTATGGGTAAATGGGAAGTGTAAGATCAATGAGCTAGAGTGATGTACTAGCCAGAGACTGGTATAGGCCACCAAGGGAGGGGAGTGGCTCGGGGAGCTGGCTCAGGCCGAACGTGACGGTATATGGCCGATAGGGAGGTGCAGGATTTATAGACTGGAGCAGGGGATTAGCCAGGGACTGGTACGGTCCAACTGGCCGGAGATATAATTAATGGAAGGTGGGTAGCTGGTTACCCCAGCTGAGGGAGAAGAGAAATTTTGTTCTTTGTTCTCTTTACCAGCTTTGCCGTCCTTTCGGGTTTTCATCAGAGCTGGCCCCCTTTTGCTTTTTCCGATGTGCCCTTGTGGGTTTTCGCATCGAGGGGTTACCCAATTTTTCCTGAGGTGCTCTTGCGAGTTTTCACCTCAACCGAGTTACTGGCCTTTTTGCCCCCAGCCGCCTCCTTGAGAAAGTGGACGACTGAGTCCGCCGGGGTATCTCAATTTTTAACCCCATTTTTAAAAAAATTTTTTTTTACCTGAGAGCATTTTATCTGTTTGGTGACTGGCGTTGGGTGCCCTTAGCTTGCTGCTGTCGAAGGACGATGTTGGTGGGATCGTTGCTGTTGATCTATTGTGTTGGTGCTGGAGTTGCTCACTGGGGCTTGGTTGATTGCCAAGCAACCTGGGGCTTCACGTATACCTTCAAGCTGGCTGATCCGTGTAGCTTGCGGCTGGAGCTTGGACTGAAGCTTGAACATATCGACTTTGATGATGCAAAGGCTGAGGTTCTGGGTTGTGGTGGCGTATAGGCCCTGAATTGATGTAGGCCGACCAAAGGGGTGTATTGGCCAAAAGATTGGGGATTTAACCGACTAGGAATGGGTATTGGTCAGAACTGGGTGATATGTAGGCCAACCATTATGGTGTTTCGGCCAGAGATCAGGTATTTGACCGACTGTGGAGGTGTTTTGGTCAAGGTGGAGGCTTGACCGGCCGTGGCGGCATATTGGTGAAGAGGGTAGCGGCAAACAGGGATAGTGTGAGACTAGGAGGAAATAGGTAGGTTGACTGTGATGGTGTATTGACCTGGATACTGGGACATGACCGACCGTGATGGTGTATTGGTCAAAGACTGGGTATAGGCCGACCGTTATGGTGTGACAGCCAGAAGAAGGTATGCTGACCCACTATTATGGTGGACCGGTCAGGGATTTAGAGTGAGGTGGTTGGCTATTCCTAGAGAGGAAGAGAGATTTTTCTTTTTCGCTTTACCAGCTCCACCGCCCTTTCGGGTTTTCGCCAGAGCTGGCCCCCTTTTACTTTTTTCGGTACGCCCTTTCGGGTTTTCACACCGAGGGGTAACCCGATTTTGCCTGAGGCGCCCTCGCGGGTTTTTACCTCAGTTGGGTTTGCGGCCTTTTTGCCCCCAGCCACTTCCATCTAGTGGGAGTGGCTGAGTCCACCGAGGCATCTCTATTTTTAGCCCCTTTTGTTGTATTTTTGGGTACCTGCGAGCCTTGCGGCTGTCGTCCTTAGCTTGACGCTGTCGGGGGACGTTGCCCGGAGGTTGCGTCATTGGCGACTTGTTGCTGTTGTAGAAGCGACTGTGGATCGACCCTCGATCGAGTAGCTCGGGACTTCAGGGTGGACTCAGAGACCGGTTGGTCTTTGCCGTAGGTGGCTGGGACTTTGACTGGGATCTAGGTGGCTTGGCCTTATTGAACATGATGGCCGAAGCCACGCTTGGATAGGGTGTCTGCCTGGGTGTTACTACCCCTTGGGGCATAGTAAATACCAAAGGGATAGACCTCCCGCCAGAGTTTGCTGGTAGCCACCGGTGGGGACCCGATGGAGCTTCGTCGGCGTCGCCAATTGGCATTGGCAGGAATTCCACCGAGTCGTTAGCTGACGCATGTGGAGTTTCTTTGGATCTACTGGGCGGGTGTTGGCAAGATTCACCCTCTTTCACTCTGCTGGCTTTTGAGCTTAGTACCATTCTGGTGAGTGGAGGGACCTCTTGACTCGGGACCTCCGAAAGGGTTGGGCCTCTTTTCTAATGACCCATATTCCTTCGAGGGAGGACGGACGCTCCTCCTTGGAGTTGCCCCCATTGCCTGGGACTTGGAAGGCTGGATACTGGACCGGGGTGGTTGCCCCCGGTGTGGTACTGTCGCATCGGCTTCTTTGCACCTCGCCTTGTCTTCTGCAGGCAGGGGTGGCGACGGTGGGTCGCCCATTTTTATAGCCGCCATGACGCCCCTTCCTTTTTGCAGGGCCAAGGTTGACTCAACACTAATGTGGTGGACCGAATGAACCCGGTCCGAGGTGGTCTGGAGCATAGCATTTCTGGTGAGTGTCGGTGTAGTTGGAACTTGGGAGTGCAGTGCCTGAGCTGGGGCCGACAAAATGGCGACCTGGAACTTGGTGTTCCCTTCGGCCGTCGGAGTTGTTGCCGGAACTCGGGGTTCGTGACCCATGTTGTGAACTGAGGATGTCAGAGGGATGGTGACCCAGAGCTTGGCGCTTGTACTGGGTGTTGGCGAAGCTAGTGCCTAAGGTTGAAAGCCTATATTGGGAGCTGATGAAGCTGGGATCTGGGACTAGAAACCCAAACTGAGTGCTTGATGACGCTAGGTTCCAGAGCTAGAAGCCCATCTTGAATATTAATGGTGCTGGGACTCAGGACTGGATGTCGGTCTTGGGCGTTGTCCAGACTAGAAACCGGGGCTGGAGGCCCGTCTCAGGTGCTGATGGAGCTAGGACCCAAGGTCGAATGCCTGTCTCGGGTGTTGATAAAGTTGGGACCCGGGGCTGAGCGCCCATCTTGGGTGTTGATGGAACAGGGACCCGAGCTGAACACCCGTCTTGGGTATTGATGGAACTGGATCCCAGGGTAGGTGACCTGTCCTGGGTGTTGATGGAGCTGGAACTCGGGGCTGAACACCCGCCTTGGGTGCTGCTGGAGTCAGATCCCAGAGCTGGACGACCCTTTCTTTTTTGGTATTACTGGTGCTGGAACCCGTGGCTGAACGCCCGTCTTGGGTGCTGGCGATGCAGGAATACTGGGACCCAGGGCGAAGCGCCCATCTTAGGTATTGATGTTGCTGAGACACAGGGTGGAAAGCCCATCTTGGGTGTTGATGTAGTTGGGACCCAGGGCTGAAAGCCCGTCTTGGGTGTTGATGTAGCTGGGACCCGGGGCTGGAAGCCCGTCTCGAGTACTGGTGGAGCTGGAACCCAGAGCTGGGAGCCTGTCATGGGTGTTGCTGGAGCTGAGACCCAGGGCTAGTCGCCCATCTTGGTGTTAGGGTGCTAGGCCCGGATACAGAGGGGGGGTGAATGTATCCCTCTAGGAATAATGCCCAATTTAAAAAACTTATGCTCACTAATAATGCTAGTTCGCAGACTAAACAAACTTGAAAGCTAATGAGCAGTTGCCGAACTAAATAAACACATAGTGAGATCACTAGAGTGCTAATAACAGATAGCACAACTAGAAGTTCGCTCTCTTGACAGATAAAAATACTCAGAACCAAATCTGATCAAATCATTTACTCAACCTGTAAGCAAACACTAAAAGCGCCCCTATGCAAACATCTAGCGGAAACACAAATAGCCAAATCAAACCACAGCGCACAAGGGGTTTTTAGGTGGTTCGATCCAGCAGACCTACATCCACCCCACACTCAACCCGAGTGTGGCTTCCACTAGCTCACGCTAGAAACCGCAGACTCAGTCTGCAACAGGTGCTGCCACACAGCTTGACCAGGGGAACAACCTCCCCTCTTCTCCAGACCAGGAGGAAGCCAACCGGTGACTTCCAGTCACCAGCAAACCAGAGGTCGAAGACCTCTCTTCCTCCAACCGGAGGGACCCCTGGACTTGAATCCACAAGCCCAGAGCCGGAGACAAGTCTCCCTTCCTCCAAACCGGAGGGAACCCACAAGTAGCTCCCAGCTACTTGCAACCGGAGATCATATCTCCCTTCTCCTGATCCACAGGAGGAACCCCGACCTCTCTACAGAGTATCGGAAAGCACAGCAAACCAGAAAACAAAGGAAAAACAATAAACGAAAATAACTTTAGCAAACAGAAAGCTGAAACACGAAATGCACAATGTGGCTCTCAACGGAGCTGACTGGCCTGGATTTGATCCACGGTCCAGTAGACAGATCTTCAGGTAAGCTTTTCTTCCTCTTCTCTTCTCTTCTTCTTCTTCTCTATCACTCTCTCGATCTCTGCTCCTCTATACTCTTCGGCTCACACTTCTATCTCTCTCTTTCTCTTTCTTCTGCTCTCTTAATCTCTCACCCTCTGCTCTTCTCTTCTTTCTCTTTTCTTTTTCTATCTGGATCGTGGCTCTCTGTATGGACTCTTCTTCTCGCCAACTCGATCACTCTTCTTCTGTGGAAGAAGGCTCATATATATAGCAGCAGCAGCAGCTAGGGCGCGTGTGGCTTCCACAGCTCCCGCCCTAAAAATTCAGATCACGTGGCAGTCTCTCAGCAGACTTCATTCCAGCCTCGGATCATGTGTTGCCTTAAGCTTCACGATCAAAGCACCTATAAAACAGAGTATCGGATAAGTCATCAATTTAAAGAACAACTCTGTATAGATTATCAGAAGAACAGCACTTTAGAAGAAACCTGAACGAGGTTAAAATGAAACAACACGAAGTAACAAATAGCAACGACACGGAGACAACACGAAGACACAATAGGGAAAACGACACGAAGTCAGTAAAGACTCGATGTACAACAGTAAGTAACACGAAGTAAAACACACAGACATAAACGATAACACGAGATGCAACTAGAGGACAGAGAGAAGCGACACGAGGTTCACACAGAAAACGACACGAGGTATACTGTGACAGAACAGACACAATGAAGAGAACGACACAAGGTGGTGGCACAGAAAGCAACACGAGGTGCTGCAATGTTCTGCACGCAGTGGAACAAAAAACGACACGGAGTGAAAACAACACAAAGATGAAACAGTAATTGACAGGGGTTGAAATCAACACGAAGACAAAAACTGAAATCGACACGGAGTGAAAAATGACACGAAGATGAAAACAACACTAAGACGAAGTTGACACGGAGTGAAAACGACACGAGGTCTGGGAGACACGACACAAAGTCACAAGAACGACAGTAACCAACACGAAGTGTGGTTACGAAACATGAACGACACGAAGTGTGGAAACATGACACGAAAATGACATGAGGTCTGGAAACATGACACGAAGTCACAAGAAGAACAGTAACCAACACGAAGTGTGGTTACAGAACAAAAATGACACGAGGTCACAAGACAAACGACATGAAGTCCAAAGGTGACAAAATAGATACTACAAAGAGAACGACACGAGGTAGAAAGAAAACAACACGAAGTAAAACGATAACGACACGAAGTGTTACTGTAACAACAAACACTACGAAGTTACGAATACAAAAAGCAACACGGAGACATAGAGAAGTAAAACCGACACGAAGTGTGGTTACAAAAATAAAAGGACACGAGGTATAGGAAGAACAACACGATCACGGAAATAACAAAGAGTTGACACGGAGTGTGGTCAAGGCGAGAAGGACACGAAGTCTAAAGAGAAAACAGCACGAAGACAAAAACATAAAAACTAACACGAAGACATAATTGTGAAAACACCACGAGGTGATAGACAGCAAGGAGAACGACACGAAGTGAAACGACACTTGAACCTAGACCGACGTAAAGATCCAGCGAAAAATGACTCGAAGACAGAAATACACAAGCACGACATGAACTAAGGATGACATGGGGACAACACAGTCACATAGGCTGCACGAAGTGAAAGACAACACGGCTATCTCGACACGTGATGAAATGGTGGAAGTAGAAGAACAACTCGAAGATGAAAATGACACGAGCTGAATTTAACACAAAGGCGAAGACAGACACTGACACGAGGTGTGGACACGAAGCAAGAATGACATGAGGTTCAGGGAAACCAACACGAAGACAGAAACAGTACGGACACACGAAGTATTACCTCTTAGCAGCTTTTTCTTGTAAAGCATGGAAATCAACACGGAGTGTTGTAAGCTCAGACGACACGAGATCTTTTCGTGTTAGTGAGGGGAAACAACACGAAAACTCAAGTACAGAGACAGCACGAAGATGATGTACAGTCTGATGTACAGACTTTGAAGAATAGTCTAATGTATAGACTTGCGCGAGCGAGCTACAGTGCCAAAGTGTAGACTTCACACTGTACAGACTTGGAAGACCACTGTTGAATGTGTAGACTTGTAGTTTAACATGAAAGAAGGCCAGTGTACAGACTTGCTATCCTCACAGCTGACGAATCCAGTGTATAGACTTGGAGGCCTGAAGGCGATGTGAGTAACAGTCCAATGTATGGACTTTGACTCTAAATGAGACTGACAGTGTATACACTTAGCCAATGCAATGCACTGTATGGACTTCCATGAGACGCTCAATGTGGACTTACTGCCAATCAATGTATAGACTCTGTAAATGGATATGAAAGCTTTATGTAGCAGATAACAGTCTGAAACTTCAATTGCAATGATTCACAGTGATTAACATCAAACACCAGTCATCAAAACCAAATCAATCATCAAAACCACAGCAATGAATGCTTTATGCATCAGTTTAACATGTAGCATGATTGAACATCTGATTAACTCACATCAACTAACAATCATCAAAAAACCATCATCAAAACCACAGGGGCACAACAATCTCCCCCTTTTTGATGATGGCAACACTTTCAATACATTGAGTCATTCTGATGATGTGAGGCATTCTGAAGACTCAAATTATTCTCCCCCTTTGACTTCATCAAAAAGAAAATAATTTGAGAAATTAAAGCATGTATAAAAGTTCAGTCAAATTCTCCCCCTTGCAAGAACATGATTCTCCCCCTTTAATAGTTTCAGCAAAAACATGAGTTAGAGAAGATCAAAAGAAATCTGCAAGCACTGATTGAATGATATTCTCTCTCTTTGGCAAACAATCTCCTCCTTTGGTACAATGCAAAAAATGCAGATGCAACAAGAAATGCAATACTCCCCCCTGAGTATATGAATGCAAGGTCACAAATGATATTAACATAATTCAGCACGACAAGGAAAACTCCCCCTGAAGAGATGCCAATTGATATGCAAGTGATGCATGACATGGAAGCTCCCCCTCAATAAGTGGACTCTTATGAGATAAATGAGAAGGAGACCACAGGGGCAAACAAGGAGAAGTTCAGGTCATTGAGCCAATGACATGAGCAGAAGAAATTCAGTTAACAGATTTTTCAAGGATGCTCCAAACATAAGAAATTCAGCCAGATTTTCAAAGAGATATCAATCTCATAAATCTGAAACATAAGTTTTCAAAGTCTTCTATCATAAGGGCTTATGAATGACATTTATTGAACAGCATGGTTTAAACATGATGTATGCAGAGTTTATCAATAAAATTCTGTATTGATATCTAAAACCATGGTTTAATAAAAGTGAACCAAGCCCTCATATTTATCTTGATAAATCTCCCTCTCTCTTACACAATCAAAATTTATTGACTTCTTTCAGAATTACATGCACCAGTATTGAAATCAAGCAATTATGAAGTCATATGAATTTGTCTAGGGTTGTAACAATTTGATTTTAGCATCAATATTCAGATATTTTAATTTGTTCAATAATTTTTCATGCTACAAATTTTACGAGCACTCTAGTTTAGTGCACACATTGTAACTAGAGGATATACCTTGATTAGAGGTCAATATCTCTAAGCCCTTAGTGTGACTAACTGTCATGCTATATGTGAACAGAGATAGCATTTACACATCATGACGCACTCCAAATCATTTCTTGATGAGTGAGTTGTATTTCTCAGTGTGCATGCCATTGCTCTGCCTGAATTTTCAATAAAATTTATTATGTAGAGTTGACTAAGACACCTCATGACATAGTCCTTTGGACATGGTTTCTCAGTGATCAAAGTCATTACTCTGACAAACAATTACCCTTTAGACAATTCAGACAAATTCATTTGCTTCAAATCAATAATAGTTTCATGTACTTAATCAGTTGAAGTCATATATTCAAAAGTGCAGATTTCAGAAGATTTTACAAGACAGCATGAAACAGATGGTTAAGGTTTATTAAACATGCTTCAGATATTTTTAAGAGATTTTAAAGCCAAACTCATTGAATACATTAAACTTAAACCACATGAGTTATTTCAGTCATTCATAAAAACGTATAATAGAAGATTTCTAGTTCAAGAGTTTTCAGATTTATGATCGAGATAGCCCATTGAAATCTTCATGAAGACTGATAGAATTCTGAAGCCAAATGATACCAAATTGATAGTAGAAATACCAATTGTTAAGAGAGATTGTGAAGCTCAAAGTTTTCAGAATATGATTAAGGTTTGTCAACAAAATCAGTAAGAGAGGATATGCAATGAGTTCTGACCCATGTATGCATTTGACAACCTATATGCAATGCAATGACTCCCCCTCACAATATGCATTCAAACTCCTTTTTGGCATTTTCAATGTAAGGAAATGCAATGCACTATATGTATGCAGGGACATGCAAAGACTCGACATTGAATTGCTATGCAAGGATATGCAACTAACTCCCCCTGAAAACATGCAATGTTTGCACTGAAAACTGAACATATGATACCAAATGATTCATGCACATTCAGACTACCCTGTCAAGCAAAATGACCCATGGTACTAGGCGGAGCACTTGGTCTAAAAGACCAGCTCTCACATAGTAAGGACCTCCGGATAGATTTCCCTGTCTTTTGGTAGCTTACCATTTGATATACCATAGAGGTCATGAATATCAAGGTGAAACCAACAGTCCTATATGCAATTCAGGTTTTCAATGAATGTACTCTACATACCAATCACATATATGCACTTCAGATGAGTAGAGTTCAGAGGCATCATTTCAGACAATGCAGATGAAGAATGATTATGCAAAAACAGATTTAACTTGCTATGCATTAAAACTTAAAACAAGAAGAGCAGGAAGTTTACCTGAAAAGTTCAATATGGGGTTTTCTTCTTGAGTGCCTTGGATCATTACCCCTTTTTATTTCAGTCCCAAGGCACACCTGCATAGCAATGTTATTTTGCACAAGCAGGTACCCAAGAAGTCTTGGGTCCTGACAAAACAGTATTACTCCTAGCAGGTTTTCTCAGCACATTTCTAAGAGCAGTTTTCAGATCTGATTTATGTAGATTCTTGTTAGCATGAATTCTATGTGCATAAGCATGAGATTTCTTGTTAACAGAATAAAAATTCTGTTTGCCAAAACCAGTTTGGTTTTGATATCCTGCCAGCCAACAGGTTGCAGCCCTGTGACCTGGCTTCCCACAGTTGAAGCACTCATTGTGCTTGCCTCTAAAAACATTACTTCCAAAAATATTTCTATTTGCAGGGAGTTTAACAGTTTTAGAATTGAATTGTCTACCCTGAGCATGCCAACAGTGGGCTGCAATGTGGCCCATCTTGCCACAGTGAAAGCATGAATTAGAACTTTTCTTACCAGCATTCAGCCAGCATTCAAATCTCTTATGACCCAGTTTTCCACAGTTAAAGCATATCATATGCTGGTTCATTGGAACATACTTGTTCTTGTTAAGAGCATGATAATTTGCATGAAATTTATTCATATCACTAACAAACCAGCATTGTGAAATTTTGTGTCCTAGTTTACCACAATGAAAACACTCAATTTTCCTTTTCTGAGATGAAAGATTTTTATCATGATATTTTCTAGCACATAGATCATCCTTTTCCATCAGTCTACATTCATGCATCAGATGTCCAGATTTATGACAGTAATGACAGATCATTTTCTTTTTGGATGCTTGTGAATGTGTATGAGGACTATGATCAATATGCATTGATGAACCCTTTTCATTTATTTTCTGATTTATCGTCCTTTTCTGATTTTTATCCTATTTTCCTATTTTCTTAGCCTTGTACTGAGTTGGAGATGAAGTAGAAGGCTTCTCCTGTTCAGAGGATTTAACAAAGACAGTTTTCAGGTTGGCTCCATCAGCCTTCCTCATGACTGGACTGTAACCCAGTCCTTCTTTCTTAAAATTAATCTTTGTTCCCAATATTTTCTGAACAATGGGCTGTTTATCTTTTGATGTTGTGGCTACGTTTGAGGCATTTACAAAGGATGTCATTACTTTATTCTGCAAAGCCTTTTTATTTAGATTATTGTAGCCCAACCCTTCCCTTTTGACATTGACTTTTACACCTAGCAGCTTGTCTAGGTTTTCTTGCCCATCAACAAATTTTGACAAAGAGACTTTCAAATCTTGAATTTCATCTTCCAAAGAGGAAATATGTAGCTCATAACTGGCAATCTCTTGTTCACTGCAATTCACACATTCAGTTAACACATTGTTAGCAGTTTTGTATTTTTCAATTTCCTGTTCCAGATTGCTCAGTTTATTAGAATCTTCAACACAAATACTTTTTTCTCTTTTCAAAGCTAGAAGTCTCTCTGACATAGTGGAATTCAACATTTTTAATTTTTCATTTTCTTCCTTAAGCTTGTCATTCTGAATTAACTCATTTATTAGAGTCTGATCTTCTGAGTTAATTTCAAGTTTTCTTTCAGCCTTGAATTCCTTCAAATCTTTTTCCTTCTTTTCAATGTTTTTCTGTAATTCCACATTCACAGATTTGATGGCTTCCAGTTTTTCAGCAAGCAAGTTTTTCTCCTGCTTGAGTTTCTCAAATTTGTTATCATTTTTATTAGCAGATGTTCTCAGGGAATCATGTTCGGATCTCAGCTTGTTTAAATCTGAGTTTACACTTTTAAAGTTTTTCAGCAATTTTTCATACTGGTCATGATAGTTAACAACAGTCTGATTATCATTATCTGAGTTCAATTTTTCTTTGAGTTCAGATATTACATTTATATGTTCTTGATTTTCAGTTTTCAATAATGAAACTTGTTTCTTCAGTATTTGAAAGTCAGACATACAAGCATCATGAATATTTTTCAATTCAACACAATTTCTACAAGGAACGCTTGAACAATCTAAACCAGTACCCTTCTTCAATTTCTTATACTGTTTTCTTAACAGCTCATGAGATTCAAGTAATTCAGCATAAGCATTCTCCCAATCTTCTACAGAGAAATTCTCGAAGATATTTACCTCATCATCATCATCTTCTTCAGTTTGATTGCTGCCTTGATCGCTTATGTTGGCCATCATGCAGCTTGTTTGATTTCCTTCCCCGGCTCTCTTCATCATTTCCAACATATCCCTTGCAGATCTGCAATCAAGGAAACATGAGTGAAAGGCTTTGTCAGTGGCTGCTTTCATCAGATTTATAGCTGTCTGATTCTCCTCATACATTGATTCGTGACTGTCAGTCTGTAGCAACCCTGATAAATGAATATTGAAATAAAATTAAAAACATATATATTACAGAAGTAATACAGATAATAAACAAAGTACAAACAACGCCTCTTAGTAAGCCATTAATTTAAAAAGAAACGCCTCTATAAACGGCGTGACTAAAGAAAGGACGCCCACACATGTGGTCGTCAACTCTCACGCGACCAAATAGGCAAGTAAAAGAAACGCCCATATCTTGGGCGTGTTTCAAAAACAAGGAACGCCCTTCTCCAAGACGTTTCTTAATAAACGACCTAAACAAGGTCGTCAATTCAAGAATGGACGCCCTGACCTAAGGCGTTAATTCCATTCGTGAACCGTTCGAACCCAGAGCTTATCCAGGGAAGGATCATGTTAATCTAGTAAGAGTCTATTAGAGTAAGGACTCTATTAGGGATATGTTACCCTCACAAGATCACTAACCCTAATAGGATTTCCCAAAATCCTATAAAGACTCTTGAACAGCCGAACCCTAACCCATTTGATCGACCTGCTGCTGCACGGTAAGTGAAGAACATATGTTCTTCTTATTTTCTTTTGACCTCTGTTTCGACTACATGAAGAACTAATGATTCTTCACCCTTCTTCCTTCTTCCAGGTTGAAGAAGCATTGGCGTTGTGAAGAACAAAGGTAATGTTCTTCTTTCCTTTACCTTCGGTCAGGTATTATGAAGAAAATATTAATGTTTCTTCGTATTTCTCTGTAGGAAGTTCGGTCGAAAGGGGTTCATCCGTTGAACGTAAAGACTTCTTCCTGATACTGCTAAGATTATTGGTTGCTATTTAAGCAACAGAGTTTTTCCTCTCTTCATATCAATCTTCAAGTCGTCGTTCAAATCAACTCTTAAAGGTAGGTTTTCTCAAGTTATGGTAGCCCAAACAAAAATTAATGCAAGATATACATATATATAAGCATGACATGCATATGATTTATTATAGTTTTAATACGTTTCTGCAATATTTTGAAAGAGACGCCCCTGTCAAGGGCGCTAATTCACAAGAAACGACCTTGATCAGGTCGTCAATTTTAGATTTGACGCCCTGTACACAGGCGTTAATTTCATTTAATCATTAATCACACACGTTAAGAATTGATTATCTATGAAATCATGATTCTACAAATAATGCATGATCATATGTCTTCAAACCTGTTAATTTTATTGTCATGACCATAAATTCGTTCTCCATGAATTCTATTATGCTGAAATTATTACTGCCCATGAAAATTCATGGTATTTCTTGAATTCACGACCGTGGCTAGGTCGTCTTTCACTGGACTAACGCCCGATACTAGGGCGTGAATTGAAAAGTAACGCCCCTTCATAGGGCGCGTTTCTGTTAAAATCCCGAACAATATATTCTGTAAAAATAAGAATTTAATGATTAACGCCCCTGCCAAGGGCGCATTTTTGATAATTTCTGAAAATAAATATGTTCTGTAAAATATTGTAAATAAAAGACGCCTGCTGCTGTAGTCATCTCATTGCAAAGAAACGCCCCTGTCTAGGGCGCGTTTTAGATAAATTACTGAATTATTGAAAATTCTGCAAAACGGAACATATGTAAACGCCTTTCTCGTAGGCGTTACTTACTTGAGAAACGACTTGACCTAAGTTGTTATTTTCTGTAAACTGATTTTTATTCTGATTCTATAACCGATGGGTTCATATTATACATATAAGTATATATCGGCACTATTCTCCACTCCGTGAGTATAGTCCCACTTTTCACGTTGTTTCATCGATCACACTCAACTCTCATTGACATACAAGCTCTCCATTGGACATTCCGTTCCTTTGGACTAGCGAGTTAGTCATAGAGACCTCCGTAAGACTCCTCGTAGCCTTAGATTCCCTCAAGGCCGACTGAGCTGGTTGTACCCTAAAAACCCATTACACGATCCTTGCCATGTCAATCTAAAGAAACATGGTATACCGGCCCTTATGATTATACAAAGACTATATCATAAGAAATTCTTAATGGGATGATGATATCATGCCATATCATGTCGTTCTTGTAAACCTCAATTCTATGATAAGAATGAGGGTATCTTACCTTTGATATACTATTCATGTGGACCTCAATTCTATATAAAGAATGTCCATACCGATTTGTCATGGTACCTAAGCTAAGGGAACCATATTCTACCTAGATTTTTATCGATATCGTGATTATACCGTTATTATCGCCAATCTATGTCCTTTGTCATACTTTGGACTCTATTCTATCCAAGTTGTCATACATGTCTACAAGCTTGATTATTGAAATTCTATATTGGCTATATAAACAAGAGTGGATGTCAAAAATACATGATAAATGCCAGTGCATATAGGGCCCGATCTGGTCCTGGGAGGAGCACCCGAAAGTACTTGTGCCCATGGGAGTTAAAATGATAAGGTATCTAGCATTATACCGAGTACTTGACTTGCTTGATTGGACATTCCACACACATCTTGTACTTGAATCGTACTTGACTTGACATGAAATGCGTGGCCCGAAAAAGGGTAATTTACTTGCTTGATACATGATAGCTAAAGTTCTTGACATGACTTGTTAAACGTACTTGCTTGAATATCTTGAATAAACTTGTTATCTTGTTGAAAGTTCCTGATTAAGTTCATCTTATGTCCTTGATATTACATTCTCTCTATCTTGTCGTTTCATGCGAGCATGCATAGCTTTATCGCATTCATGAAAGATGTAATTACTTAAACCCCTTGCTAGTACTTGAGATATAATTTCCTACTGAGCGTTCGCTCATCCCGTTTGTCCCTTTTTACTTTTCAGGTAAGTCCGACGACGATGGAAGTCAATCGGATGGGAATGGTCATGAGTGAAAGTGCTAGAGCTGCTCAAGTGTCATCTAGTCTTTTCTATAGTTTCTTGAGTCAACTATGTACTTTTCTTTTTATTAAACAGAGTATTGGATTTGTAATAGTCTATTATAAAGGAATAAAGGATTAGGTTATCTTGCTATTTTGCGCATCTCTGTCTTTGTGTCGAATACACGACCACTCTGATTGACATGATTGATATAGACACGTCGCGCATCTCCGGGTATCTTCCGCGCTCGGGGCGTGACAGTCTTTGTGGTATCAGAGCCTAAGGTATTCAATTCCTAGGAAAAACCCAAGTCCAAGGATAAGTTTGAACATTTAAACCAGTGAGATTGGGTAGAACCAAGGGTTAAATTTAACATAGTGTACGAGTCTTTAAATATGATCACGTACTGATATAGTTATTGTAATTGTAGGATAATGGCTGCCGAACGCGCTCAATGGCGCAACATGCAGCGTACCCTCCAAGGGATGACTCAAGTGCTACAACAGGTAGCACAAGGTGGTGCTCCACGAGCTGGAAGCTTACACCAAGCATTTAAGAACATGAATCCCCCGAAGTTCACGGGATCGACCGATCCGGACGATGCCGAGCATTGGGTTCAGGAAACCGAACGCATATTCCGTGTCATGCAATGCACGGATCAGGATAAATTTCTATTAGCTACATTCCAGTTAGAGAAAGATGCTAGGTGCTGGTGGGAGTCTATTGAAGCAACCATCGATCCTACTCAAGTAACATGGGAAGAATTTGTGGAATACTTCAATGCTAAATATTTCTCGGACCGAGTCCAAGAAAAGAAGGCTGCAGAATTCGCTGCATTGAAGCAACGATCTTTATCATTAGCAGATTATGAAGCTCAGTTCTCCAGGTTGTCTAGATATGCTAAGCATCTTATTAGCACGGAGAAGATGAAAGCCCGTAGATTTCTTAATGGGCTTAGGCCCCACTACATTACTCAACTGGCGCCTATGGACATCCAAGTTTATTCCGAAATATTGCGCCAAGCTCAATTACTTGAAGATGCCACGGAACTATCTGATAGGATCCGTGGGAAAGATAAGAAGGAGCAAGTCACAAGTTCGGGTTCTTTCAAACCCAACTTTAAGAAGAGGCCCAATAATGGAGGTTCATCCTCTCCAGATTCCAAGTTCAAGAAATCCAAGCCCTTCTCTATCACCACTATACCTTCTAATACAGTATGCAAGCATTGTGACAAGGCTGGTCACAAGACCGAAGAATGCTGGAGGAAATTAGGAGCTTGTCTCCGTTGTGGAAGTCGCGAACATCGGATTCCCGATTGTCCATTAATGAATGACCAAGCCGGTGACGGTAAACGCCCGGTGACGAAGAATGCTCGTCTTCATGCAATCCAGGAGACCGAACCTGAAGAAGAAGGTGGATTAGTGGAAGGTACATTGAAAATTTGTTCCAAAAGTGCTTATGTCTTATTTAATACGGGTGCATCGCATTCCTTTATTTCTAAGAAGTTTGCCGACCCGTTACCGTTAGAACCGGAATGGATAAAAATAGTTCTAACTACTCCTCTGGGAAGTGAAAATGATATTACTCATCACTATCAAAACTGTGAGGTAATGGTTCAAGGTAGGAATTTACCTATAGATCTCATATGCCTCGATCTAAAGGAGTATGATGTTATACTGGGAGCGGACTGGTTATCCAAATACCAGGCAACGGTTGATTGCCGCAATAGCCGAATTACTTTCAAAGATTTTCCAGAATTAGTCTTTACTCGCCCCAAGAGTCGGAGTAAATCCCCTCTTATTTCGGCTCTTCGAGCAAGCAAGCTCGTCAGGAAAGGATGTGTATCCTTCCTTGCTTTTGTCACTGTTAAAGAAGCTAAGGAAACCAAGATAGAAGACATTCAGGTAGTGCGAGAATTTCCAGATGTATTTCCGGAAGATTTGCCGGGATTACCCCCTCAAAGAGAAGTGGCCTTCACCATTGACTTAGTCCCTGGTGCTGGTCCTGTTTCAAAGGCACCATATAGAATGTCCCCTGCTGAACTCAAGGAGTTGAAGGAGCAGTTGATGGAACTAATCCGAAAAGGGTTTATTAGACCAAGTACTTCCCCGTGGGGAGCACCAGTCTTATTTGTAAAGAAGAAGGATGGATCCATGAGATTGTGTATCGACTATCGACAGTTGAATCATCTTACTATCAAGAACAAGTATCCACTGCCGAGAATCGATGAATTATTTGATCAGATTTCAGGATCCAAATACTTTTCCAAGATTGATCTCAGGTCGGGATATCATCAATTAAGAATCAAGGATGATGACATTCACAAGACCGCATTCAGAAGCAGGTATGGCCATTATGAATTTGTTGTTATGCCTTTTGCACTAACAAATGCCCCTGCTGCCTTTATGCAGTTAATGAATAGCATATTCAGGCCTTACTTGGATCAATTCATAGTAGTCTTCATTGATGATATATTGATATATTCCAAGACTAAGGAAGAACATGAAGAGCATTTGAGGATTGCATTACAAATCTTGAGGACAAATCAACTATACGCTAAGCTCAGCAAATGCGAGTTCTGGCTGGAAGAAGTGGCTTTTCTCGGACATGTCATATCAAAGGGTGGATTATCTGTAGATCCGTCAAAAGTTGAAGCTGTAAGGAACTGGGAAAGACCCACTAATGCAAGCGAGATCAGAAGTTTCTTAGGTCTTGCAGGCTATTATCGGCGATTCATCAAAGATTTCTCTAAGATCGCCGTACCACTTACAAGATTAACTCGTAAGGAGATCCGATATGAATGGAGTGAGGAATGTGAAAGAAGTTTCCAAACTCTCAAGGATCATCTCACTACAGCTCCGGTGTTAGCTCTACCTATAGAAGGAGAGAAATTCGAGGTCTACACAGATGCTTCTAGCATTGGCCTCGGATATGTCCTAATGCAACTAGGAAAAGTCATAGCATACTCTTCACGTCAACTGAAGAAGCATGAGAAGAATTACCCCGTCCATGACTTAGAACTGGCCGCGGTGGTATTTACCCTAAAGATATGGAGACACTACTTATATGGAGTGCAGTTTACTGTATACTCCGATCACAAGAGTCTCAAATATCTATTCTCATAAAAGGAGCTAAACATGAGACAAAGACGCTGGCTAGAATATCTCAAGGACTTCGACTTCAATATATAATACCATCCCGGAAAGGGTAATTATGTTGCGGATGCCCTTAGTCGAAAGCCGAGAGCAATGATAGCCAATTATATGATACAAGAATGGAGGTTGCTAGAACAATTCTCCAAGCTCAATATAAGCTTGGACAAGGAAGCCAAATTTATCACATTATCTCATGTAAGCATACAGTCAGATTTATTATCTGAGATACAAGCACTTCAGCATGATGATCCTATATTAGTGGAAATCAAAGACAGATTAGAAGGACAATCTGATTTTCAACTAACTTCTGATGGAAGATTATTATTCAAAGGTAGAACTTGTATACCCGACTGTCCTGAATTAAAGAAGAAGATCTTAGATGAAGCTCACCGATCAAGGTACACTATTCATCCAGGATCAACCAAAATGTACCAAGATGTGAAGAGGAACTTTTGGTGGCCCAACATGAAAAGGGAAATAGCGGACTATGTATCACGCTGTCTCACTTGCCAACAGGTCAAGGCGGAACACCAAAAGCCTGCTGGAAAACTTCATCCTCTAGATATTCCTAAGTGGAAATGGGAGGATATTGGTATGGATTTCATCATGGGTCTATCTAAATCGAAAGGAGGACATGATGGAATATGGGTTATCATTGACCGTTTAACTAAATCGGCACATTTCTTGCCAATAAAAAGCCGATGGTCAATTGATGTGCTAGCTGCACTGTACATCAAGGAAATAGTCAGGATACATGGAATTCCTGTCTCAATCGTGTCTGACAGAGATCCCCGTTTTACTTCTCATTTTTGGAAGGGATTACAACATTCGATGGGAACAAGGCTCAACTTTAGTATTGCTTTCCACCCACAAACGGATGGTCAGACCGAGAGAACAAACCAGGTTGTTGAGGATATGCTTAGAGCATGCATCATGGACTTTGGAGGGTGCTGGCACGATCATTTGCCACTAGTGGAATTTGCATATAATAATAGCTACCAAGCTAGTATCCAAATGGCACCTTTCGAAGCTTTATATGGAAGGAGTTGCCGATCACCCTTATGCTGGAACGAAGTTGGGGAAAAACAACTATTAGGTCCAGACATGGTAAGGGATACAACTGAGAAGATACAAGTAATCAGAGAAAGATTGCAAGTTGCTCAGACGAGACAAAAGGCTTATGCTGATACAAGAAGGAGAGATCTTGAATTCCAAATCGGAGATCATGTATTTCTCAAGATATCGCCTGGACGTGGCATACGAAGATTTGGTGTTAAGGGTAAGCTTACGCCAAGATTCATCGGACCATTCGAGGTACTTGAAAGAGTTGGCGAGGTTGCTTATCGCATCGCGTTGCCTCCTCAATTGTCCGAGGTACATAATGTATTTCACATATCTATGTTGAAGAAGTATGTGCACGATCCATCTCATATTATTGAACATGGAGATCTGGTGATCCAGAAAGATCTCACCTATGAACAGAAGCCTATGAAGATTTTGGATCGAGAAATACGAGCTCTAAGGAATAAGGTTATTCCCATGCTCAAGGTGCAATGGAATAAGAATCCGGAACACGAAGCGACATGGGAGACCGAGGAATCTATGAAGAAACGATTTCCCGAGTTATTCTAAGAGGTATATGTTCTACACTCTCCACGTGTATAATTATATATGTGGAATTTGGGGACCAAATTCTTTTTAAGTGGGGGAGGGTGTAGCAACCCCGATAAATGAATATTGAAATAAAATTAAAAACATATATATTACAGAAGTAATACAGATAATAAACAAAGTACAAATAACGCCTCTTAGTAAGCCATTAATTTAAAAAGAAACGCCTCTATAAACGGCGTGACTAAAGAAAGGACGCCCACACATGTGGTCGTCAACTCTCACGCGACCAAATAGGCAAGTAAAAGAAACGCCCATATCTTGGGCGTGTTTCAAAAACAAGGAACGCCCTTCTCCAAGACGTTTCTTAATAAACGACCTAAACAAGGTCGTCAATTCAAGAATGGACGCCCTGACCTAAGGCGTTAATTCCATTCGTGAACCGTTCGAACCCAGAGCTTATCCAGGGAAGGATCATGTTAATCTAGTAAGAGTCTATTAGAGTAAGGACTCTATTAGGGATATGTTACCCTCACAAGATCACTAACCCTAATAGGATTTCCCAAAATCCTATAAAGACTCTTGAACAGTCGAACCCTAACCCATTTGATCGACCTGCTGCTGCACGGTAAGTGAAGAACATATGTTCTTCTTATTTTCTTTTGACCTCTGTTTCGACTACATGAAGAACTAATGATTCTTCACCCTTCTTCCTTCTTCCAGGTTGAAGAAGCATTGGCGTTGTGAAGAACAAAGGTAATGTTCTTCTTTCCTTTACCTTCGGTCAGGTATTATGAAGAAAATATTAATGTTTCTTCGTATTTCTCTATAGGAAGTTCGGTCGAAAGGGGTTCATCCGTTGAACGTAAAGACTTCTTCCTGATACTGCTAAGATTATTGGTTGCTGTTTAAGCAACAGAGTTTTTCCTCTCTTCATATCAATCTTCAAGTTGTCATCCAAATCAACTCTTAAAGGTAGGTTTTCTCAAGTTCTGGTAGCCAAAACAAAAATTAATGCAAGATATACATATATATAAGCATGACATGCATATGATTTATTATAGTTTTAATACGTTTCTGTAATATTTTGAAAGAGACGCCCCTGTCAAGGGCGCTAATTCACAAGAAACGACCTTGATCAGGTCGTCAATTTTAGATTTGACGCCCTGTACACAGGCGTTAATTTCATTTAATCATTAATCACACACGTTAAGAATTGATTATCTATGAAATCATGATTCTACAAATAATGCATGATCATATGTCTTCAAACCTGTTAATTTTATTGTCATGACCATAAATTAGTTCTCCATGAATTCTATTATCCTGAAATTATTACTGCCCATGAAAATTCATGGTATTTCTTGAATTCACGACCGTGGCTAGGTCATCTTTCACTGGACTAACGCCCGATACTAGGGCGTGAATTGAAAAGTAACGCCCCTTCATAGGGCGCGTTTCTGTTAAAATCCCGAACAATATATTCTGTAAAAATAAGAATTTAATGATTAACGCCCCTGCCAAGGGCGCGTTTTTGATAATTTCTGAAAATAAATATGTTCTGTAAAATATTGTAAATAAAAGACGCCTGCTGCTGTAGTCATCTCATTGCAAAGAAACGCCCCTGTCCAGGGCGCGTTTTAGATAAATTACTGAATTATTGAAAATTCTGCAAAACGGAACATATGTAAACGCCTTTCTCGTAGGCGTTACTTACTTGAGAAACGACTTGACCTAAGTCGTTATTTTCTGTAAACTGATTTTTATCCTGATTCTATAACCGATGGGTTCATATTATACATATAAGTATATATCGGCACTATTCTCCACTCCGTGAGTATAGTCCCACTTTTCACGTTGTTTCATCGATCACACTCAACTCTCATTGACATACAAGCTCTCCATTGGACATTCCGTTCCTTTGGACTAGCGAGTTAGTCATAGAGACCTCCGTAAGACTCCTCGTAGCCTTAGATTCTCTCAAGGCCGACTGAGCTGGTTGTACCCTAAAAACCCATTACACGATCCTTGCCATGTCAATCTAAAGAAACATGGTATACCGGCCCTTATGATTATACAAAGAGTATATCATAAGAAATTCTTAATGGGATGATGATATCATGCCATATCATGTCGTTCTTGTAAACCTCAATTCTATGATAAGAATGAGGGTATCTTACCTTTGATATACTATTCATGTGGACCTCAATTCTATATAAAGAATGTCCATACCGATTTGTCATGGTACCTAAGCTAAGGGAACCATATTCTACCTAGATTTTTATCGATATCGTGATTATACCGTTATTATCGCCAATCTATGTCATTTGTCATACTTTGGACTCTATTCTATCCAAGTTGTCATACATGTCTACAAGCTTGATTATTGAAATTCTATATTGGCTATATAAACAAGAGTGGATGTCAAAAATACATGATAAATGCCAGCGCATATAGGGCCCGATCTGGTCCTGGGAGGAGCACCCGAAAGTACTTGTGCCCATGGGAGTTAAAATGATAAGGTATCTGGCATTATACCGAGTACTTGACTTGCTTGATTGGACATTCCACACACATCTTGTACTTGAATCGTACTTGACTTGACATGAAATGCGTGGCCCGAAAAAGGGTAATTTACTTGCTTGATACATGATAGCCAAAGTTCTTGACATGACTTGTTAAACGTACTTGCTTGAATATCTTGAATAAACTTGTTATCTTGTTGAAAGTTCCTGATTAAGTTCATCTTATGTCCTTGATATTACATTCTCTCTATCTTGTCGTTTCATGCGAGCATGCATAGCTTTATCGCATTCATGAAAGATGTAATTACTTAAACCCCTTGCTAGTACTTGAGATATAATTTCCTACTGAGCGTTCGCTCATCCCGTTTGTCCCTTTTTACTTTTCAGGTAAGTCCGACGACGATGGAAGTCAATCGGATGGGAATGGTCATGAGTGAAAGTGCTAGAGCTGCTCAAGTGTCATCTAGTCTTTTCTATAGTTTCTTGAGTCAACTATGTACTTTTCTTTTTATTAAACAGAGTATTGGATTTGTAATAGTCTATTATAAAGGAATAAAGGATTGTGTTATCTTGCTATTTTGCGCATCTCTGTCTTTGTGTCGAATACACGACCACTCTGATTGACATGATTGATATAGACACGTCGCGCATCTCCGGGTATCTTCCGCGCTCGGGGCGTGACACAGTCCATTTGGACTTTTTCTTTGGTAATTCATGAGGACCATGTGAAATTACTTTCCACAGGTCTGGATCAACAGATTTAACATAATCACGTAAAGCACCGTGCCACTGGTTGAAATCAAAACCACTGAAGACGGGTGGACAAGCCATTGAACCAAATAGCAGATAAATTCAATGCAACAGGAATATTGATGCACTCAAGGCAAATAAGCACTTAAGACCGCAAGATCGAATCTGCAGGTCGCTGGACCTTATATGCAGAAACCAGCTCTGATACCAACTGTTAGGGTGCTAGGCCCGGATACAGAGGGGGGGTGAATGTATCCCTCTAGGAATAATGCCCAATTTAAAAAACTTATGCTCACTAATAATGCTAGTTCGCAGACTAAACAAACTTGAAAGCTAATGAGCAGTTGCCGAACTAAATAAACACATAGTGAGATCACTAGAGTGCTAATAACAGATAGCTCAACTAGAAGTTCGCTCTCTTGACAGATAAAAATACTCAGAACCAAATCTGATCAAATCATTTACTCAACTTGTAAGCAAACACTAGAAGCGCCCCTATGCAAACATCTAGCGGAAACACAAATAGCCAAATCAAACCACAGCGCACAAGGGGTTTTTAGGTGGTTCGGTCCAGCAGACCTACATCCACCCCACACTCAACCCGAGTGTGGCTTCCACTAGCTCACGCTAGAAACCGCAGACTCAGTCTGCAACAGGTGCTGCCATACAGCTTGACCAGGGGAACAACCTCCCCTCTTCCTCCAGACCAGGAGGAAGCCAACCGGTGACTTCCAGTCACCAGCAAACCAGAGGTCGAAGACCTCTCTTCCTCCAACCGGAGGGACCCCTGGACTTGAATCCACAAGCCCAGAGCCGGAGACAAGTCTCCCTTCCTCCAAACCGGAGGGAACCCACAAGTAGCTCCCAGCTACTTGCAACCGGAGATCAGATCTCCCTTCTCCTGATCCACAGGAGGAACCCCGACCTCTCTACAGAGTATCGGAAAGCACAGCAAACCAGAAAACAAAGGAAAAACAGTAAATGAAAATAACTTCAGCAAACAAAAAGCTGAAACACGAAATGCACAATGTGGCTCTCAACGGAGCTGACTGGCCTGGATTTGATCCACGGTCCAGTAGACAGATCTTCAGGTAAGCTTTTCTTCCTCTTCTCTTCTCTTCTTCTTCTTCTCTTTCACTCTCTCGATCTCTGCTCCTCTATACTCTTCGGCTCACACTTCTATCTCTCTCTTTCTCTTTCTTCTGCTCTCCTAATCTCTCACCCTCTGCTCTTCTCTTCTTTCTCTTTTCTTTTTCTATCTGGATCGTGGCTCTCTGTATGGACTCTTCTTCTCGCCAACTCGATCACTCTTCTTCTGTGGAAGAAGGCTCATATATATAGCAGCAGCAGCTAGGGCGCGTGTGGCTTCCACAGCTCCCGCCCTAAAAATTCGGATCACGTGGCAGTCTCTCAGCAGACTTCATTCCAGCCTCGGATCACGTGCTGCCTTAATCTTCATGATCAAAGCACCTGTAAAACAGAGTATCGGATAAGTCATCAATTTAAAGAACAACTCTGTATAGATTATCAGAAGAACAGCACTTTAGAAGAAACCTGAACGAGGTTAAAATGAAACAACACGAAGTAACAAATAGCAACGACACGGAGACAACACGAAGACACAATAGGGAAAACGACACGAAGTCAGTAAAGACTCGATGTACAACAGTAAGTAACACGAAGTAAAACACACAGACATAAACGATAACACGAGATGCAACTAGAGGACAGAGAGAAGCGACACGAGGTTCACACAGAAAACGACACGAGGTATACTGTGATAGAACAGACACAATGAAGAGAACGACACAAGGTGGTGGCACAGAAAGCAACACGAGGTGCTGCAATGTTCTGCACGTAGTGGAACAAAAAACGACACGGAGTGAAAACAACACAAAGATGAAACAGTAATTGACACGGGTTGAAATCAACACGAAGACAAAAACTGAAATCGACACGGAGTGAAAAACGACACGAAGACGAAAACAACACTAAGACGAAGTTGACACGGAGTGAAAACGACACGAGGTCTGGGAGACACGACACAAAGTCACAAGAACGACAGTAACCAACACGAAGTGTGGTTACGAAACATGAACGACACGAAGTGTGGAAACATGACACGAAAACGACACGAGGTCTGGAAACATGACACGAAGTCACAAGAAGAACAGTAACCAACACGAAGTGTGGTTACAGAACAAAAACGACACGAGGTCACAAGACAAACGACATGAAGTCCAAAGGTGACAAAACAGATACTACAAAGAGAACGACACGAGGTAGAAAGAAAACAACACGAAGTAAAATGATAACGACACGAAGTGTTACTGTAACAATAAACACTACGAAGTTACGAATACAAAAAGCAACACGGAGACATAGAGAAGTAAAACCGACACGAAGTGTGGTTACAAAAATAAAAGGACACGAGGTATAGGAAGAACAACACGATCACGGAAATAACAAAGAGTTGACACGGAGTGTGGTCAAGGCGAGAAGGACACGAAGTCTAAAGAGAAAACAGCACGAAGACAAAAACATAAAAACTAACACGAAGACATAATTGTGAAAACACCACGAGGTGATAGACAGCAAGGAGAACGACACGAAGTGAAACGACACTTGAACCTAGACCGACGTAAAGATCCAGCGAAAAATGACTCGAAGACAGAAATACACAAGCACGACATGAACTAAGGATGACATGGGGACAACACAGTCACATAGGCTGCACGAAGTGAAAGACAACACGGCTATCTCGACACGTGATGAAATGGTGGAAGTAGAAGAACAACTCGAAGATGAAAATGACACGAGCTGAATTTAACACAAAGGCGAAGACAGACACTGACACGAGGTGTGGACACGAAGCAAGAATGACATGAGGTTCAGGGAAACCAACACGAAGACAGAAACAGTACGGACACACGAAGTATTACCTCTTAGCAGCTTTTTCTTGTAAAGCATGGAAATCAACACGGAGTGTTGTAAGCTCAGACGACACGAGATCTTTTCGTGTTAGTGAGGGGAAACAACACGAAAACTCAAGTACAGAGACAGCACGAAGACGATGTACAGTCTGATGTACAGACTTTGAAGAACAGTCTAATGTATAGACTTGCGCGAGCGAGCTACAGTGCCAAAGTGTAGACTTCACGCTGTACAGACTTGGAAGACCACTGTTGAATGTGTAGACTTGTAGTTTAACATGAAAGAAGGCCAGTGTACAGACTTGCTGTCCTCACAGCTGACGACTCCAGTGTATAGACTTGGAGGCCTGAAGGCGATGTGAGTAACAGTCCAATGTATGGACTTTGACTCTAAATGAGACTGACAGTGTATACACTTAGCCAATGCAATGCACTATATGGACTTCCATGAGACGCTCAATGTGGACTTACTGCCAATCAATGTATAGACTCTGTAAATGCATATGAAAGCTTTATGCAGCAGATAACAGTCTGAAACTTCAATTGTAATGATTCACAATGATTAACATCAAACACCAGTCATCAAAACCAAATCAATCATCAAAACCACAGCAATGACTGCTTTATGCATCAGTTTAACATGTAGCATGATTGAACATCTGATTAACTCACATCAACTAACAATCATCAAAAAACCATCATCAAAACCACAGGGGCACAACACTTGGGTGTTGCTGGAACTGAGACCCAAGGCTAGACGGCCATTTTGGGTGTTGCTGGAATTGAGACCCAGGGCTAGACGCTCATGTTTGGTGTGGCTGGAGCTGAGGCCCAGGGCTAGACGGCCGTGTTGGGTGTTGCTGGAGCTGAGACCCAGGGAGAGACGCCCATCTTGGGTGTTGAGGTGGCCTTGTCCCGAAGAGGAAACCCTTTGCTAGGAGTTGGCATTGCTGGATCGTAGGGGTAAAGACCCCGTCGCAGAGCTGGGAGGCCAGGGGCCCAGTGCGGAGAGTCTGCATCGAGGACTGACCTTGATAAGACCCGGGGTCATCTACCTGAGCCAGATGCTGGGGGCCCTGGAACTCGGGGTTGAAAGCCCGTATTGAGTGTCGGCTAGTCAGAGACTCGGGTTGAAAGGACCGAATAGAATGCTGGGAGGCCTTGACCCAAGGGTGGGAGACCCGTGCTGGGGGTAGGCTTGGCTAGGACTCGGAGCTGAGAACCCGAGTGAGGTGCTGAGGAGCCAGGGACCCGGGGCAAAAAGCCCGTGTCGGGTGCTGGCAGAGCTGGGGACCCAAGGGTCAATGGCCGCATGGGCGTCTGTTGCTGGAGAAGCAGAGGGGCCAGCTGACTATATTGGCAGTCGTCGGACTGGGCTGCTTGTGGGCCATGACAATGGCGCCCGAGGATCAGGGTGAGCCGGAGGCCAAGGCAGCATTGCCGAACATGATTGGTGTTGCCAACCGTATGTGCCCGGCGTGGATGGCGATGGCGATTGGACCGCAGGTCACTATCGCCACCAGTTTGTTGTTGCTATTGCTGTTGCTGTTGTTGTTGCTGGTGCAGGTTGGTCGCTCGATGACGACCGGCCGCATGTTGCATTCTGGACGGTGGCACTCTTCTTCCTCTCCGATAAGAAAAGGTGATGGCATTGCGGCGTACACTTGACAGGTGTGACTCTTTTTTGACAGAAAGAAGAAAGGTAGGAGACGTCCCACAGGGCATTCCACGTTTGTTATACGCGCGCGGGGAGTGACTTGTTGTTTTGTCCTCGCGAAGGGGGCGCACACTCGCCTTTTACGGAAGGCCGATATAGGTTGACTGGGCACGCGGGGATTCTGGGGGTATTGAGAAGAAGGCAGAGAGAACGATGGGAATGCACCGGAAGGGATGGCGTATGGTTCATCATTCTGGGAGACTGGGACAAGGATGGCTGGGTGGAATGCCGACGTGCCAGTTGATTTCTTGACAATCACCTATGGAACCAAGGATTGACCGGGGAAGCATCGCCAAGACGCGGCACGTGACTCTAGAGATCGGGCGACAGTGGATAGAGGGGGTTCCACGGGTGCGAGTGTGCAGGCGATTATGGGGATTCATGTACTAGACATCTTCCCCACCGGTCGCAAGCAACTGGTGTTTATTTTACATCAGATTGAATCTGAATACCTTTGTTTCTACTGTCAAAGAGAAAGTCAGGGACCCTGGGAGCCGCAATATCAGGAGGGTTTAGTCCGTGCAACAGCGACAGGGCAACAGCAACAGAACAGGGGTAACTGGGGGTAGAGAGACTGGTTCCGGCGAGGAGGGGGATCCGCTCCCTGATTGGATTACATGACTTATATGCCATGAAAGGCATTTATATGGCGGCATGAGAGCCCGATTACAATTACTCACAAGCCACGGGACAATTCCGTCATTCATGACGGTCCCCGGGTCATTGCGTTATTGTGTGGGTAGTTCCATATCTGTACATGGTGTCCGTCAGAGGACCTGTGACTCAGCAGGATGGCGCCCGAGGGGCGTCACAATGTATTCCCGGCATGAGACAGTGTCGAGGTCGGGGCAGTAGGGGTGCTGTAGGCACCATTATGCTGGGGAAGTTGAGTGGTTGGGTGCCGCAGGCCCCGATGTGACTGGAGTAGCTGGCAGTCGAGTACTGGGGGCACTATTGTGACTGGAGTTGTTAAGTGATCGGGTGCCGTGGGCCCCGATGTGACTGGAGTAGCTGGCAGTCGAGTGTCGGGGGTCTCGACGTGACTGAAGTTGTTCAATGGTCTGGAGCCACAGGCCCCGATGTGACTGGATTAGCAGGCAGTCGAGTGCCGGGGGCAGCGTTGTGAGTCCCACCCTCGGCACCCGACCGTTGTGATTGGAGTTGTTGAGTGATCGGGTGCCGCGGGCCCCGATGTGACTGAAGTAGCTGGCAGTCTGGTGCCAGGGGCACCGTTGTGACTGGAGTTGTTGGCAGTCGGTGCCGGGGGCACTGTTGTGACCGGAGTTGTTGAGTGATCGGGTGTCACGGGCCCCGATGTGACTGAAGTAGCTGGCAGTTGGGTGTCGCGGGCACCATTGTGACTGGAGTTGTTGGCAGTCGAGAAGAGGCTGAGATGCGAGTACATGTGCATGTGTTCAACCAGCTTCATGCTGTATGAGAGCCACGTGGGCTTTACAAAGGGGCCGATGAGGCCGAAGTACAATGGGTGCCACGGGATAATTCTGACACGTGGGTTAGTCCCCCGGTCAATGCTGGATAAGGTGGATATCCGCGTGTTTTACAGAGGCTCTCCATGAGGAGATCGAGACAAGCCCGACTGCCAAGGTGGCAAGGGCGGATGCGGGCTGGCACCTGACGGCAGTCAGACGCGGCTCGAAAATGAGCGGTCGGGTCCGGGCCTCGGGAGGCGAGTGTCGTCGTACTGGGGGGGTCGAGGCTGGCCCCGGGAATATTACTCCCGGGCCAGGGTCCGACTAACTCGAGTCATCAATCTGAGCGGTCGGCGGCCAGCTAGAGGTGAGCGATAGTGATGTGAGATGAAACCTTGAAGTCTGAGATTTTTCCCTTTTTTTATTTTCATTCATTTTTTTCACATTTTTTTCTTTTCAAAAATAGCTTCTCTCCATTTTTTTTGAACTCTTCTTCAATTACATCCAATACTTCATCGTAGTTCCACGCGAGAGCTTCTGGAGTTGCCACCCCGAGATGGAATGGGAGATGAGAACATATAATGACCTTCTGATCCTTCTTTATTGAATCCTGGAGGATATCATCAAGTCATTTCAATTGCTCTTTCCAACAGCTCCGTTGAACATGAGATATCTTCTATCAAAGCCCACCAATCCCTTAGGATTGTTTTTGTCAACGTTTAGATTTTTCTCTCCTAAGAGCTTCCTAGCTGCCAAAGCTTTCCAATTATCCTGCGGCCAACCAATGGCACTGACATCATATGTATCAAGAACAACAGTTCTATACCCGGGAGACGGTGAAAAGTTATAGAATGCACGATCATTCACTGAGGGCGTCTTAAGCAAGCTGATTAAACTAGTGCGAGGAAGGTTGTAAAGACAATGATTTCCAATCATGTGGTACACAGGGCCGTTGAACTTTTCAAACTCCCCAATAACTCTTTGCACTGCTTGTAGAGACTCCGGCTTGGGACAGAACCCATCAACTATGTCCCAAAAGTTAACTGAGAACTTGAGATTTTTCTGATCATTCCACTTCTTGACAGCCCCTTTGCAGAACTAGAATACTATGTCGGTAGTAACGGGGGACACCAAGGAATGAGTGCCCATCAGGAATATCAGCATACTGGACATCAGATATCACTCCAAAAGAGAAGAGGGGCCTCTTCCCATGTGCACCTACTGAACCATTCACCAACGTTATTATGCATGCCAAGACACTGATCAGGTTTCTAAAAATGGAAAATTTTTTGGACTTCTCTCCTTCTCTTTTTGTTTTCTAGAACTATTTTCTTCATAATTTTTTGTCTTCTTTTTTTTTTAAAACCTTCGCTGCCTGAACCCCATTCTATCATTCTTTTTTTTTCTTCAAAAAGAACACATCAGTGGGAGAGAGATAAAGAGAGAGAGAGAATAGAGAGGATTAGTGGATGAGAGGGATGATGAGAGAGAGAGAGGTACACGCGGCCATGCAACTAACATGGGGAGGGAGAGAGAGAAAGAGAGAGAATGGGGAGAGAGAGAATGGTGTGGCCGTTGGCGACAACGGCGGGAACCCAGCGTGCTCGGATCGCTAGCGTGCATGGCCGGAGTCCGTGCTCGCCGTGCTCACTGCTCCGCCAGTGCTCGGAGGTGAGAGATTCTAGGCTCGGATGCGGTTCTCCTCCATGGCGGGGTGCGGCAGTGGTGAGTGGAGGAGACAACATGAGGCTGTTTCTAGCGCAGGTTGGCAGCGTTCAGGGGCCAGCAGACTTCGCGGCGAGGCTGCAGGACCAAAGGTGAGCTTGCCGACTGCATGACTCACCTCGGCGATGTGAGCGGGTTCTTGGACGACCTGCGTGAGTGGAGGCGAGGTGTAGCCTCCTGTGGAAGGGACAGAAGGGTTGGCGGTTGCTGAGTTGGTGGACACTTGGGCTGGCAGTGGTGATTGGCCAAAGCAAGTGGGCGACGAGGCAGCGTGTGCGAGACGGTAGGTTGACAGTGAACAAGGTGCGGGTTCAGGGTCCGCAAACGGGTGGGGACTGTTGGTTGCATGGGGGTTCTTGCCGTGCAGGTGAAGGGTGGTGAGGATGAGAAGGGCAGTCGGTGGTGTTAGTGTTGCAGAGGAGTGAGACGGAAAGAGAGGGGTGATACCATGGGAAGGAGAGTGTGGGGAGAAGTCAAAAAGGGAGAGGGAGGGCATTGGAGAGAGGAGGGAGAAACGAAGCTCTGTTCTGAACAGAGCAACCGGGGTGCCGAAAATAGAGAGAGGAAGAGAATGGGAGGGGGCCGAAGAGAGGGGATGGGGAAGAGAGGGAAAGAGAGGAGAAGCTCGAGGGTTAGCGAGAGAGAGGGTGTGAGAGCACAAAGAGAAGGGGGAGTTGCAAGGAGAGGGGAGGGTAAGATGTCTCTGCAGGATGGTGGGAGGGTTAGGGGGAGAGAAGGCTGGGAAAGGGGGGTAGTGGAACCTGGCCTGTGTGAGCTTGTAAAGGGAGCAAAGAGAATGGCCATTTCAGAAGAAGTTAGAGGGAGAGGGGGGGGAGAGGAATGACTTCCGTGGCAGGGGAAGAGGAGGTTGAGGTTCGAAGGAAGGGGGATTGGGTAGATGGCTAGACGGGTGGATGTGAGGGAGGGGAAATGCATGGCTGGGAAGGATCCATGGTGGTGCTGGGAAGGTGGAAGGGGGAAACGGTGAAACTGTAACAGTGGGAGAGGGAAGGGTTGGGGCCGCATCTCACGACCGGGTAGTTTGGGCTTCTCACCCATGGACAGGGGTACCTCATCTCCATCTCGGAGAACACAAGGCTTCTCACCTTACGTAGGATAGTGGTTTCCAAAAATTTGATTCACTTTTTTTTTTCTTAAACAAAGATTACATGACCTTTTATAGACTCCACAAAGAAGACCAAAAGATAACTCTCCTAACACCTAATACCTACTCATTATAACTCTCTTGGGAAGACTAAAAGACACAAAATAAAAAAAGACTTTTACATGATTATTGTGGACATAATTACTATAAACATAAAACATAACCCATTAGGCCCAAACGGGTGGCCCAATTAACAAAAGACAACCAAACATAAATATCTATTTGATAACTCTTTTTGATGGAGCCGTTTTCCGATCTCGTCAGATAGACACGCGGTTCCGTGACGGAAGTAGGTGCGACATCATGGCGTATGCGAGGCCACCGTGGGTTGTCATACGCGGGCGGACCCGGGATGCTGGTGAGTTAGCCGTTGTCATAACGCCTTATGTGCGGCGGGGATGGACTTGTGTGCGATGGCTAGACGCCGCATGAGGGGAGTACGTGATACATACCCTCGGCATGTACAAGCTGATCAACAAGCCAACCACGCACGCACTTTGCTCCTCGCATCCTCGACCCTTGCCGAAGGCCTCGGGCGTCCGAGGGTGCGGCAGTTAGGTCGGAGGGTGTTGTATTGCATCCCATTCCATTCTCTCCCTTGAGCTCCCTAGGGGGGCTTTTATAGGGAATGTGAAGGGTCATGGAAGGGGTTTACTCGGACCAAGTTGAGGGCTGGGTTTGGTCCAGGTAAACCTTTTAGAAAAAAAGTTTTTTTTTTGTTTACGAAGTGTGGGAGGGAGGGTTTAGGCGGACCAGCCCAAGGGGCTGATCTGGTCTGCCTAAACCCCTCCCTCGGGGGGGGGGGGGTTACGAGGAGTAAAAAAATATTTTTTTTATTTTCTGTGGGGTTTAGGCGGACCGGCTTTTGGGGTGAGGCTGGTCCGCCTAAACCCCTCCCCAGGGGGGGTTTAGGCGGACTAGGTTGAGGGGTGAGGCTAGTCCGGGTAAACCCCCTCCCCCATGGGGTTTAGGCGGACTAGGTTAAGGCGTGGGGCTGGTCCGGGTAAACCCCCTCCCCATGGGGTTTAGGCGGACTAGGTTGAGGGGTGAGGCTAGTCTGGGTAAACCCCCTCCCCATGGGGTTTAGGCGGACTAGGTTGAGGGGTGAGGCTGGTCCGGGTAAACCCCCTCCCCATGCCGTTTAGGCGGACCAGCCTAGGGGCTTTTTTCCGGGGGTTTACGCGGACCAAATTGTGGGTTTTTTTCCAGGGGGTTTACGCAAACCAAACTCGGGGTTTTTTCTCGGGGGGTTTGCGAGGACCAAACTGGGGTTTTTTTCCCAGGGGGTTTACGCGGACCAAACTGGGGGTTTTTTCCCAGGGGGTTTACGCGGACCAAACCGAGATTTTTTCCTAGGGGGTTTACACGGAACAAACTGGGGGTTTTTTCCCAAGAGGTTTACGCGAGTTTGACAGGGGTTTGACTGAGGGTTTGATTGGGGTTTGACTGAGGGTTTGATTGGGGTTTGACTGGGGTTTGATTGGGGGTTTGACTGGGGGTTTGACTAAGGGTTTGACTAGGGGTTTGACTGGGGCTTGACTGAGGGTTTGACTGGGGTTTATCTAAGGGTTTGATTGGGGTTTAATTGAGGTTTGACTGTGGTTTAATTGAGGTTTGACGGAGGGTTTGACTGGGGTTTGACTGAGGGTTTGACTAAGAGTTTGACTGGGGGTTTGACTGAGGGTTTGACTGTGAGTTTGACTAGGGTTTGATTGAGGGTTTGATTGGGGTTTGACTGAGGTTTGAATGAGGGTTTGGCTGGGGGTTTGACTGAGGGTTTGACTAGCTATAAATAGGTTGATCCGCATCCGAGGCCGCACGATGATGGTGCATGACGCGATGGGTTACTAGGAGTCCTGAGTGGAGCTCCGACTTGTTGTAGAGTGGCTGGAGCATACGCGCCTACCAGGTGCTCGGGGAAATTCCCGACACGGGTGTGTGGGCCGTATATGGTTGATGTGAGCTCTTAAAGCTTATGGTTGGCTCAGATGGGTCTTCCTTTGACTTCAGAGGGCTGGAGGGAGGCGACTCGAGGGTAGACCCCGGCCTCGTTGCTAGGAGCCACATGGCGTGGCTTGTAGTCAGGGCGCCCCCAGGTCGGCTCGGGTAGCTGTGTTGAATGCGGGTAAACCCGCAAACTGAGTGATCAGGGGTGGCCCCGATCAATTGTCGATATTGCCATGGGTCGCGGCAAGCTGGTTAGGACCCTTGGTTGGGCCTGGGGACTGGGGCGTTGACATGACGATGTTGTTTGTCTGGTGGTCGGGGTGACCCTCGCTCCTTGGTGAAGAATCGTATGATGCGGCAGGCTGTTCTGAGTCCCGAATTAGCCCGGTTGTTAAAGTGTCGGTGGTGTGATACCGTATGCAGGGTGTTCGGGGGTGATCCCCGAATCTTCACAGAGTGCCATAAGGTACGGCAGGTTGTCCCGAATCCCGAAACTGACCCGGTTGTTGGGAAACTGGATGGCATAGTGCCATTTTCTCTGGGCCGATCCCCTGTTGTTATGTTGCGCCGCTTGACCCGGTGAAGTGTCTCGATTTCTGAGCTCAACTCGACTGATAGAGCAGCTTTGGCGATGTGCCATTTCACTCTAATTAGGGAGTATTTCCCTATGCTTAATCCTTGATTAATTCAAGAAAATAAGCCGGTGCCAACAAAATGCATGAGCAAGCTTGGAGACAGCAAACCCAAGAGAGAATTATAAATGCAATCATCACCATTCTCATTACTCATTCACGGGATGACCATGTTCATTATTAATTAGTGGGCCGATTGTAGACATGCTAAATTTGACACTATGTTGAGTAAATTTCATGTTACAATATAATGCCCCAAGTGGACTTCATCACTGGTTTAATAAATAGATTTTTCTCATTTTTTATGATTTTTCAGGAATCCGCGACTGTCACATGGTCGTTTCTTTCTAAAACACACCGCTGGTCCGGTCGCCTATTATTAATTAGCGCCTGAATCTCAGGCGTGTTAATAGAGCCTTACGAATCTGGTTGAAAATCAATTTAAGAAAGAAGCATCCTTTCTTAGGACTCTAATGGGAAAATGCGCCCGTCACTTGGACGCTTGTCATGTTTTTAAATATGGAAAGTCTGAATTTGTAAACCTAATAGGCGGCTGACCCTTGGGCGCTGTTTGTGAATAGCGGCCGTGACCAGGTTGCGATTTCTATTTCATGTCCGAATTCCATTATACCTTCCCAGTTTGAGTATTGCTATTATTTAACATCCTATTCACCTTTAGAAAGGGGTCTCTGGCCCTTCCTCGCTTTGATCTCCCTTCAACCCCTATAAATACCCCTCATATGCTCCTTCGCGCGAGAGAGAGAGCCTGAAGAAAGAAGGCACCCTGTTGAACTTGTTCATGCTGTTCCCTGCGGTTATGGAATTCCTAGTGTTCAGGGGGCTCTTCTCTTGGTCCTGCTCACAGGAGCA
The DNA here is from genome assembly GCA_022559845.1 of Amorphophallus konjac. Taxonomy (NCBI): domain Eukaryota; kingdom Viridiplantae; phylum Streptophyta; class Magnoliopsida; order Alismatales; family Araceae; genus Amorphophallus; species Amorphophallus konjac. The sequence goes on along the minus strand of CM040118.1, from coordinate 96,888,172 downwards.
GAAGAGAGATTTTGCTTCTTTCTCTTTTTTTATTCACTCAGATCACACACACTCTCTTCTTCTTCATCACATTAACTCATCATGTTAGATTCATACCAGCTCCATTAGATATCTTTGCATCATAATCTTAATTAGTTATTTGCACCCTCATATTATCCACATCCTACACTCCTCCTAGGGGTTTAAAACAAACCCACAAGGTGTGTCCACTTTCAATTGCATGTTATTTATACACTTAGAATTTGATTCTACACTTTTGGCTAATCCATTCAATTTTTTTTGTTTATGCTTTCTTTTTCAGGTAATCAACAATAAAAACCCACTTCGTCGGTCGGCCGATTGAAGGAGGAAGAAAAGGACCCAATCTCTCCCGCTGACCAGGTATTTTACGCGATCACATTCTCCTATTTTGAGGGCCTCCATGCCCTCTGGCGATCACCCTTCCTTTAGAGCATCACATGCTCTCTTTCTTAATTCTCATATGAATTGACATAAATTTTTATCTCAAAACATGTCTATTTGACACGTTCCATAAATTGGCGATCACGGTGGGACACTTTATGTTTATATTCTGATTACCACTCCCTTTGGCACCCTCGCGTGCCCCTCCTTTTGGCACCCACGTAGGCCCCTCCTTTGGCGCCCTCGCATGCCCCTCCCTTTGACACCATCGCGTGCCCCTCCTCTTTGACACCCTCGTGTGCCCCTCCGTTTGGTACCCATGCATACCCCTCCTCTTGTGCTCCACGTAGCACCCTCCTCTCCTGCACCACGTGCGATTAACCACCATATTAGCCATTTTGGGAACCACCTATAGCATGTTTTGAGGGAAAGATCAACTCTCTGTCTGTTTTACTGATACCACGACTGCAACACAGCCGTCATTTTGTGGTACGCGCCCAACTCCAGGGCGCCGTTATTCATTTTTTACCCATTGTGGGTATCCCATTTGCTATATACTGCGCCTCTATTAGAGGCACAATTTCTAATAGACGCCCAACACCAGGGCGCGTTTCACTCATTTTAGCCCCCCTGTGGGTACACTATTTTATGAGTCGTGCCTCTGTCGAGGGCGCTGTTCGCATTTATAGCTAGCGCCACATCCACAGGCACCATTTCTACCGTCACTGTCGAGGGAACACAGTGTTCTCTATTGGTCATGCCCTACACCCAGGCGTTGTTCTCTGTTACGCGGCTGACATACAGTCGCCGTTTATGATATAGCGCCCCTGCAAAGGGCGCCATTTATCTGTGTGTTAACCGAATTGCTTCCTGGTTGAGTTTACTGTCAGTATATTCTTATTATTGATTACCTGCACATTTGCATTTGAGCATACGGCTAAGAGACCTCCTCTCTCTACACCCATAGGATATTCTCACACTTTCTTGGGAAAGGAACGACCCTCCATTGAGCATTCCGTCTCTTTGGATCGAGAATTCGTTAACCAAGGCCTCCGTAAGTCCTCCCACCCGTGAATTCCCTCACGGATGCTAGGATGGTTGTACCCTTTAAAGTACCCCGAAGATTAGATAACCCTTGCGTTGGTGAGAAGAGAGAGCAGGAACCTAGTTTGACCCGGAGTACTCCCAAATTGAAACTAGGATCTCCCTTGAATCAAGAGTTGAACACTTTATTAAAAATCCATTTGTTAAACGCAAGGAACACTAAAAATTTCCCTGATCATCACAACTTGTTTGACGGTTCATTTTGATCATTTACTTGGAGTGTTTATTCTTCCATTATATCTTGTTTACTGCATTGATTTTACAGTGTAATCATGAGACTCCGTTCAGGTAAAATCGTCCAAATGGCTGATCAGAATACTCTTATGATTATGAGGATGGTCAATATGACCAAGTCCAAGAGGTTCCCCCTAATGAGTTTGATGACTTCCCACAAGGCTTCACTCGATCCGAGGGGAACTACCCCATTTCTCATCCTCAAATCTACATGGTGGACACCACCAACCAGGGAACTGATTCCCCTTCTCAAACTCAACCCACCACACAAACCACTTCTGGGAACACCTCTTCATCTATTAACGTCAATGACCTCATCAGGGCTCTGTCACAATTAGATGAGACTCAACGCCAGGCGATACAAACCGCCCTTAAAGGGAAGTCAGTCCCTTCCTCTTCTTCTAATCCCCCTCAGGCCATAGATGGCCTCCGGATTCATATCACTAATGACCAGGCGGTCTCCCAAAGGGTCCCATCCCGTCAAAGGACCCCCGTCATGACTACGCCAGCTCACTTGGCAAGTCATTCTGTGGCTAGGCCACAATCAACCTCACCTCCCCAACCTTCAAAACGGCCTATGCTAGATCCTTTTTCCGAACGACCGGCCCCGGTCGAGTCAAATACAAGCACGATGCTGCTCCAAAAGATTGCCAGTATGGAAGAACAAATCAGGAAGATGTTAGTTTCTAAGGATCCGCCAGAAGTCGTCGTACCCGTCATGCCACCCTTTCATTTGCCACCTTCAGAAATGCCAACCTTTCACTGTTATAATGGAACGGGCAACCCGTTCATTCATTTGAAGGACTTTTTGTACGAAACCTCCTTTTGGCAAAATAATAAAGCTTCATTGGCCTATTTGTTCAGAAGGTCCTTGGATGGTCCAGCTCTGGAGTGGTTTTACTCATTAGAACCGACTGAGGCCGGAGACTTCGATGTGGTGAAGATGAAGTTTTTGCAAAAGTACTGGGACCGTGTTGGTCCGTCTTTGTCAGTTACTGATCTTGTTGCTGAGAAAATGAGGTCCGATGAAATGTCATACAGTTTGCTGATAGATGGAGGGTTATGGCAGATAAATTGAAAGATACATTATCGGAGCTAGAGCAGGTAAAGATGATAATCTCTAACTCAACTCCACAATTCCGGCACATTCTGGCCATGAATAAACTTAGTACAATGGAGGAACTATATGAACGGGCCCGATATATTCAAACTCAAATGAAAGATTCACCTATCATAGGCATGTTCGAACCGAGGCCGAGGCTTATAAGAAAGAATAACAATGCAAACCCTAATGGTGCCGCCACCGAGGGGACTGTTACAAATGAGCAGGTGGGAGCAGTTGGCAATCCCGCATCCTTCCGTAATCCATCCAATCCCATACCTTTGCAACCCTTACAACCGCAACCTTTTTTTCTCTCCTAACCACCACCTCAACAAAACAATCCCATGCAACCCTTTCGACCTCCACCTCCTCCACCAAACCAGAATATGCCTCATAACCCTTCTGCTCCCCAGCATTACCACAACGTACCTCCACCTGCTAACTATGAGCCCCAGCAACCTAGAAGGCCCATGGGCCCTAAAAGAGTCGAATACCCACCATTGCCAGAAAGCCTTCCAGATATTTTTAATGCCCTCATGGCCGCCAATCTACTTGTCTTGCCAAAAGAAAGAACGGCATGGCCGCAAAATGTCGATACCTCCCGATATTGTGTTTTCCATAGGCAGCCGGGTCATAGTATAACCCACTGCTTTCACTCCAAAGATTATATATATGATTTGAATGACCAAGGAGGTATAGATTGGGATGAGATGAGAAAGGTTGTGGCCTCCATGAAGGCAAGAAGGCCTCCCCGTCAGCAACAAGGTCCACAGCAGCAGCCGCAACAAGGTCAGCAGCAACAGCAGGCTTCTGCACCCCAGCCAAATATGGGGATCGTTAATAATCTGCTACCGAAGCACCCGGTTCAAAATCAACAAGTGAACCTTGTCACCTCAGTCCACGAAGTGGAGAGAGGACAAGGCTGGCATGAAGAGCGCGCCTCTGTCGGGGCCATTCACCAAACCTCCAGTCAACCAAAGAAGGCTCCAACCTGTACCCTCTTCCCAACTGCCATGTCCCCTCATACGTTCTACCACTCTAGGGCCACTTAACCATAATCCTACTCCTTCACGGCCTCTTCTTATACACCAACCCATAAATTCTCCTTCACCTCAAAACCCACCACCAAATAGACCCCTCATTATCCGCCCCTCGCCTACAACCATTCCACCACAACCTACCCCGTTTACCACCACCATGCTTTCGAGGCCCCTCCTTGTTCGTCTAGTCGTCACACCAGTCACCCGGCCTCCACCTCCACCTTCCAATAACCCTCAGCCAGCGAGCCCCCTTATAATAACCCCTTCTTCTACCAATCCTGCCTCAGCACCCAAGATACCTTCCATTGTTCCCTCCACCTCCTCTAACCCCTCACCTACTCCAGGCCCGACCGAGGCGCCGAAAACAATGGTGCTCCGTAGTGGACGGATGTTCCACCGAGTGTTTCCCCAACAGGAGCAGGAGCCGCTACAAGAGCAGGTAAAACAGGAACAAGAGTCTGTACCGGGCACGGAATATGATCCATTAAAGCATCTAGACAGAACACCGACCCGGATCTCCATTCTAGAGTTAATTAGAACATCTACTACACATTAGTTGGCTTTAAAGCAATACCTGCAGAAAGTAATGGTGAATGAAGATATTCCAGTTGAACAGGTCACTAAAGTTCTAAGTCTAGCCAACAATCAACTAGCCATTACTTTTTATGAACATGAATTGGCTCCGCTGCCGGCTAGGAAATATGCACTGTGCATTACAGTTGATATTAACAAAGTGGCAGTAAAACAATGTTTGGTTGATACCGGGGCATTAATTAATGTTTTACCACCAAGTACCTTGAAAATGTATGGCAGTCCGGAAAGTCAAATCCAGCCATCTACTATTATTGTCACGGCCTATGACAATACTAAGAAACCTCCCCTGGGGATGATCACTTTAAAAGTGGGTTTGGGTCCGGTCACAATTACAGCGGATTTCCACATTCTAGACATGGATCCGACATTCAACAGCATTTTAGTCCGTCCTTACATTCAGGATCTTGATGTTGTGCCCTCCACGAACCATCAATGTATAAAATTTTTGCACAAAGGGTGCATTATCAAAGTTACCAGTATGCCCATTTTGCCGACAGAGGATATACACTCTGCAACATCGGTGCCTTCTATATGGCCTTCCAATAGGCCTTTGCTCTCAGTATTGGATGTTGCCGACCCGCGACAGGACTTGTTAAGGCCTTCAGTTACTAAGCCGGCACCAGCTGTGATGACACCCCTACCTCCCCAGGGGAACAAAAAGAAAAATATGTTGAATACCCTAGGATGGAGTATCTTGATGAAAATGGGGTACAGAACTAGCAAAGGTTTGGGCGTTAAACTTCAAGGCCGAGTCAAACCTATCAGGCACCAGAAGATTATTCCCTGGGTGGCCTAGGGTACAAAGGGCCAAGCAAAGAAGAACAAGGGCCATGGGCCGTCATGACTTCCACTCTTAAAATAGACCGGCAACCTCTTACATGGACCCTACAAACACACTTTGTGAGAGGGGGTACTCATAATGATGAGCAAACCACGCTAGTTACTTCCATGCTGGACTGTCAAGATATACATGCACGGTAGTTTGCTCGCCACATAGCACCATTGGTCACATATAAAGCCCTTGAATCTTTACGACCAGACGAAAGAAGAAAGATGGATGACCCAGAATGCGACTCGTACAGATGGTTTGACATGAATGACATTACCATTGCTTTGAGTCATCTGTTCATGCCAACTGATCTGGAGTGGCCGCCATTGATTCATGAACTAATTGAAAAGCCAGCGGTAATTACTGATAAGAGACAACTGTTAAGCAATTACACAGACACCGGAGAGCCAGATGTGCCATACGAAGAAGGCTTCACCGTAGATAGGCTGTGGGCCGGCCTTTTCTCTCTCAAATCCATCCATCCAAAAGTTGTTATCCATTTACTTGATAAAATATTCTGTTCAGATATCCCTAGATCATCCGCGGTCTTGATAACTTTTTCTCCAGACTCACTTCAAGTTTCTCCTCCAATTCCTCCCTTGCTCCTCGAGCAATTCTCTAAACTCTCCATCACCCCCCCGACTGGGCAATCACTCATCCAATCTTTGTCAAACCTGTCAATTTCAACACCGCCTCCTATTCCTTCCTCTCATTGCCTCATTATCAAAAATGACAAAAAAAATGCCAAATTTCCAATTTCCCAATCCTCCATCTCTGTTGAGGAAACCTCCTATCTTCTTTCTGAGTGTGTCCCGACCCAGGGGCCGCTCTTCCAGATTCATTAGTGGACCTTCTCTACCCCTCCGGTGAGGGGTCTTCATTTGTATCCCCTTCTGTACCCACCTTTTCCCCTCCTCCTTCCTCTTCGTCAGGTTCTAGTGATCAGGCTAGTTGTTCTTATTCTCCTAGTTCTAAGAGTCTCGGGGTAGCTATTAGAAAATCCAAGGGTAAGCAGATTCCCCGTAGATTTCTTAAAGAATTAGCTATCAGATGGCAAGCTTGTCTAGTCGTTCCCAAATTTGTAGAGAATCCAATTATCATGCCGGAAATAGAATACGAAGATACATGTGCTTTTAATGAGGGTTTTGGTGTTTACGAGATAATGAATGATGAGGACCCCATTAAAGAGGGGGATGAAGAGTACGAAGAATATGAGGACGAGGCTGACGCCTTTGCTAGTGGCATGAGAAGATTCGACGAGCCGTCAGCCTCAGTAGAAGAACCTACCAAAGAAATAAATCTAGGTACTGAGGAAAACCCCAGGATTGTCCTCATTAGCAAGAACATGCCGCTCTCTGAAGAAGAGGCGCTTATTTTGATTCTTCAAGAATAAAAGGATGCGTTCGCATGGAGTTATGAAGATATGCCAGGACTAGACCCTGCGCTCGTTGAACATCGACTTACACTTAAGCCAGGATCCTCTTCGGTTAAACAGCGGTTGAGACGTTTCCACCCTAACATGGCATTAAAAATGAAAGAAGAGGTCGATAAGCTCCATAAGGCTAGGTTCGTTAGAGTCATCCTCTATCCTAATTGGGTGGCGAACATCGTCCCAGTCATGAAGAAAGATGGAAAGGTCAGGATTTGCATAGACTTTCGGGACCTTAATCGTGCGTGTCCTAAGATGACTTCCCCCTCCCTCATATTGATGTTTTGATTGACAATACGGCAGGATATGAGATTCTTTCTTTTATGATGACTTTTCAGGTTATAATCAGATTCGTTTGGCCGAAGAAGATCAAGAAAAGACATCGTTCACTACACCATGGGGTACCTACTTCTATGTGGTCATGCCCTTCGGACTTAAGAATGCCGGAGCCACCTATCAAAGGGCCATGATGGCAATTTTTCATGATATGATCCACATTTATATTAAGGTGTATGTGGATAACCTGGTGGTAAAATCAAGGACAAGGATCGAGCATCCCGGGGTTCTGACCAAAGTCTTGCAAAGAGCACGGGAGTATCAATTAAAGATGAACCCCAAGAAGTGCGTATTTGGCGTTTCATCAGGGAAGTTGCTTGGATTCATTGTCAGTAAGAGGGGTATCGAGATTGATCCCAACAAGGCGAAGGCCATAAGAGAAATGCCTCCTCCCAAGAATTTGAAAGAGGTCCGAGGATTGATCGGGAGGTTGTAATTTATTCACCGATTTGTCTCCCAGCACTCACAAAGGTGTAGGCCGTTCTACGAGATTACTAAGCCGGGAGTCAAATTTAATTGGGATGACAAATGTCAGGCAGCCTTTGACGGATTGAAGGATTATCTCTCAAATCCTCTTGTCCTGAGGCTGCCAGTTCCAGGCAAACCACTCGTTCTTTATATCTCTGTCCTAGATGACTCAGTAGGTGCTGTCCTTGCGCAAGTTGATGAAGAAGAGAAGGAAAGGGCATCCTACTACTTGTCAAACCTTCTCAACCCCTGTGAGAAGAGGTATACCGCTATGGAGAAGACCTGCATAGCTTTAGTCTAGGTTGTTCAGAAACTTAAACATTACTTCTTAGCTCACGAGGTTCACCTCATTGTTCGAATGAATCCCATTAAATTCCTTCTTGAAAAATCTATCCTTACCGACCGATTAGCACGATGGCAAAGCTTCCTTTCTCAATTTGACATCACTTACATCCAGCAAAAAGCAATTAAGGGCTATGCCATTGCCGAACACCTTGCTCACCACCATCTACCCCGATTTGATCTGGTCCGTTTAGAATTCCCAGATGAGGAATTAATGTCCATTAACCAACCTTCAGACCCCATGTGGACATTACATTTTGATGGGGCTATGAATTCTCTTGGAAGAGGGATCGGCATGGTTCTTCTAACACCGGAGTGTATCACTATTCCACTCGCCTCTCAGCTTGCCTTGCCTGTTACAAATAACATAGCTGAATATGAGGCACTTCTGGCCAGACTACAGGCCACCCATCAATTCGGTGTTACCCAGCTTCGCATCGTTGGTGATAGTCAACTCATCTTGCGTCAAGTGCTTGTCAAATGTCGCACGCTCAATCCTAACCTTAAACCTTACCAGGAACTTGCTTCCGCTTATGCCAAGCTTTTCACCAAACTGATCTTTGTCCATGTTCCTCGCAATCAGAATATCTTAGATGACGCTCTAGCATCACTTGCCTCCTCGTTAACTTTCCTTCCCGAATGGGATTTCCACTCTGTCATTGTCCATAAACGCCACACTCCCGCCATTAAGGATCCCGCTTTTCTTAGCATTAAAGAGGAGGTGCTTAAGAAGATTAAGGAAGGTGAAATTATTCAGAATAAGGAGGTCATGCTATTGGATTTAGAAGATGAACTGGCTAACGAGGAAAAGCCATGGTATTATGAGATTGCTAAATATTGTTATGATTAGTCTTATCCAGAAGAAGCTACTGCGGAAGAAAAGAAGGCCATTCGAAGAGTGGCCCAACGATACACTTTAGTTGGAGGTGTGCTCTATAGAAGAGGTCTCACCGGAGTTTTATTAAGGTGTCTGGATGATGATGAATTTTGGAAGATCATGGAAGAGGCACATTCAGGAGAGTGTGGTGGTCATGTGAATAGCCAGATGTTAGCAAAGAAGATCCTTAGACTAGATTTCTATTGGCCTACTCTAGAAGAGGATTGTTCTATCTACGTTCGAAGGTGTGTTAAGTGCCAACTGCACACCGATAAAATTCATTCTCCTGCTTCTTCACTTCATCCTATATCATCCCCATGGCCTTTCTCCATGTGGGCTTTCGATATCATTGGACCTCTTGGTGATTCAAACCTCCTCACAAAATCAAAATCGTTTATACTCACGGCCACGGAGTACTTCACCAAGTGGGCGGAAGCGGAAGCGTACGCAGTGATCAAAGCATCAACAGTCTGCAAGTTCATCATGAAGAACATCATTGCAAGATTCGGCATTCCAAGTACCATCATCACCGACAACAGTCCTCAATTTATCTCTCAGGAGCTCCAAGATCTCTGTAACAGGTATCACATTGCATTGCATCATTTATCTCCTTATTATCCACAGGGCAATGGCCAAGCAGAGACAACTAATAAAAATTTGATCAAAATCATCAAGAAAATATGTGAAGCCAATAAATTTGTGGATTGGCCAGAAAAGCTGGTTGGAGCTCTATGGGCCTACCGAACATCCATCCGGACTCCTACTGGGCAAACCCCTTTCGCCCTTACCTATGGAATGGAGGCGGTAGTACCCTATGAGATTCTAATTCCTTCTCTACGAGTACAATTGGACAAGGAGCTCCATGTTGATGAGCGCCGTGAGTCTCTACTTGAACAATTAGATTTCTTAGATGAGAAGCGTTTAGTCGCCGCTAAACATGCAAAAGCATATCAAAACAGGCTTTCATGTTTCTATCAAAAGAAAGTAATTGAGAGAAAATTTAAAGTTGGTGAAATGGTAATCAAGAGAATCTTTGCAAAACCCGGTGAACCTCGTTCAAAACTCCAACCGAATTGGGAAGGGCCTTACGTAATAAAAGAAGCTTATCTTGGCAACACTTATAAACTGGTTAACGCTGAAGGGGAAGAACTAACTCACCCTTGGAACGGTTTGTATCTGAAAAAGTATTACCCTTAAGTCTTGAAAAGAGGAAAAAAATAAAAAAATAAAAAAAGAAGAAGAAGAAAAAATGGAAAAATGAAAAACTACAGGCTGGCATGGTGCATAGGCCGCGTGACCTGAAAAATCGAAATCCTTAATTCATTCTTCAGTCTTGATGGTTTAACCTTGGGGTCAACACCCGCACACACTACACGCTTTACTCTTAAACTCAAGCGGTCCAGAATTCGAGGAAAGTCAGACCCAAACTAAGAGTGTAAAAATTTTACCTATTTTCTCCTCTTCGGCTCACGAGAGGGAGTACGAGTCAAGGATTGCTAACCAAACCTGCCTGCCGCCCTAGTAGGTGGAAGTCAGGGCCCAAAAGGGAACAAAATGCTTAAAGCCCAAGTACAATTAGGTCTTTATCTATTTGAAAAATTTGAAAAAAAAAAGAAAGTTACACGAAGAAAAGCATGTCAAGAGGGTAAAGTCCTCGCAGGGAAAACCCTGGTCGTAAGTATGCAAAAACAAGGGCAAAAAGAGCAACAAAATTTTCCTAAGCCAAAGATCGAACCCCAACAGGCATCAGGGCAGGGGAGGAAAGTTTCTCCGTTCTCGGAAAACTCTCGTGAGCTTCCTCGACTTATTCTTCACTTCCCCCTCTATGGTAGGTTATAAGTTCAAAGGATGGCGAAGACCGACTAAGGAGGATGGGCTGCAAGAGGGTATGAGTAAATGCACAAGTCATTAAGCACGTTGACCCGTTGTTAATTTATTTAAGAAAGATTAATGAATTTAAGATGGTGATTGAGTAAGGTTCAGGACCCTTGTACTATGCTCAGCCTCATTCCTCAATAATAAAAAATAAAAATAAAAATAAAAAAAAGTTTTTTTCTTATCTATGTCGTCATTTTCAATTAAAAAAAAGAGAGGAGAAAAAAGAAGAGGAAAAAAAGAGAAAAGAAAAAGAGAAAAAAGAAGAGAGGAAAAAGAAAAAAAATGAAAGAAAAAAGAAGACAAAGAGAAAAAATGATGATCAAAATTTTTAGCCCACTGCTTCCCCACCCCATACGCTTGTTTGCATTCTTGCGTGGGCATTTTTATTTCAAGTTTGCATTTGTGTGCTTGCATGTTGCATTTCCTTATATATTTTTGATATCTACCTTTATTAATTAGAGGCTTGACCCCTTGACCCGTCAACAAGGTCAAAGTAGTGACAACCCCTTGCTTATTGAGCAAGGGGCCAAGCCGAACAGATGAATTAATCTGTTTGTCTAAGTGTGAATTACAGGTATAGAGAAAGAACAAAAAAAAAGGGAACGAAAGAAAAGGAAAGACAACGCAAGTACACAAGTGCTCAACCGCTCAAAGTAACTCAGGCAATGCAAGCATTAGTGCACTGCCCATGAAGTGACACCTCAATCATGTATCCTTTCTGTAAGCATTGCTACTATAGGATATCTACTCTATATAGCATATCAAGGACCTTGTGGTTCTGATAAACCTGGAATTTAAGTTCCCCTTCATCAAGAATAGTGATAATTCCAGGGGAGTCTTGATCACACAGATAGACCGTTAGGTCATTTAAGGCTTGGGACGATGGTCCTATTTTTAAGTTGATACGTGAATAAACGAGCTTCGGCTTAGTGTCAACTTATAAATATGGATTCTTGACTAAAGTCTGGATAGCTTAGCAATATTATCCTTGATTATTTTCTATTTTTAGTTTGTTTTAATTTTCCTTTTAGCCCATCATGCATCATGTAGGATTTTGAGTTTCAACGCGAAAATCTCTTTATTAAATCGGTGATAAGTTTCATTCGCTCTGAATTAAGTTAACATGAAATATTCTATTCCAAATCAAGTACTTTGTTCTCCTTGGAGCCGCTAAGGCTAATTCCTTGAAAGTATCTTTATCTGGATTCCTACCTCATTTCACTTTACCCTTTGCAAATCCACCTTGGTTGTAGCATGTCCACTGGCTGGTAACCGCTCTCCAATGGTGTTTCCTTTTCGTGCCTGCGCGCACATCCTTTTGATAGCTTAGTTTTCCGACCAGATATTTATTGCTTTCTCGAAGTCAATCTATGTTGTTTCATTGAGAATCTTGGAAAGATTTTCATCGCTTAGTGTCCAAGGTGTGTCACATCACATCTTGGCGTCTACTTTTCAGTCCGCTTCACTTCATTCCCCTTTCGTTTCATTACGTCTCGCTCCCCTGTAAAGCAGACGCCAAGGCGGGGCAGCTGTAGACACGCTAAATTTGACACTATGTTGAGTAAATTTTATGTTACAATATAATGCCCCAAGTGGACTTCATCACTGGTTTAATAAATAGGTTTTTCTCATTTTTTATGATTTTTCAGGAATTCACGACTGTCACATGGTCGTTTCTTTCTAAAACACGCCCCTGGTCCGGTCGCCTATTATTAATTAGCGCCTGAATCTCAGGTGTGTTAATAGAGCCATACGAATCCGGTTGAAAATCAATTTAAGAAAGAAGCGCCCTTTCTTAGGACGCTAATGGGAAAACGCGCCCGTCACTTGGACGCTTGTCATGTTTTTAAATATAGAAAGTCTAAATTTGTAAACCTAATAGGCGGATGACCCTTGGGCGCTGTTTGTGAATAGCGGCCTTGACCAGGTCGTGATTTCTATTTCGTGTCCGAATTCCATTATACCTTCCCAGATTGAGTATTGCTATTATTTAACACCCTATTCACCTTTAGAAAGGGGTCTCTGGCCCTTCCTCGCTTTGATCTCCCTTCAACCCCTATAAATACCCCTCATATGCTCCTTCGTGCGAGAGAGAGAGCCTGAAGAAAGAAGGCACCCTGTTGAACTTGTTCCTGCTGTTCCCTGCGGCTATTGAATTCCTAGTGTTCAGGGGGCTCTTCTCTTGGTCCTGCTCATAGGAGCTGAAGAGAGATTTTGCTTCTTTCTCTTTTTTTATTCACTCAGATCACACGCACTCTCTTCTTCTTCATCACATTAACTCATCATGTTAGATTCATACCAGCTCCATTAGATATCTTTGCATCATAATCTTAATTAGTTATTTGCACCCTCATATTATCCACATCCTACACTCTAGGGGTTTAAAACAAACCCACAAGGTGTGTCCACTTTCAATTGCATGTTATTTACACACTTAGAATTTGATTCTACACTTTTGGCTAATCCATTCAATTTTTTTTTGTTTATGCTTTCTTTTTCAGGTAATCAACAATAAAAACCCACTTAGTCGGCCGGCCGATTGAAGGAGGAAGAAAAGGACCCAATCTCTCCCGCTGACCAGGTATTTTACGCGATCACATTCTCCTATTTTGAGGGCCTCCATGCCCTCTGGCGATCACCCTTCCTTTAGAGCATCACATGCTCTCTTTCTTAATCCTCATATGAATTGACATAAATTTTTATCTCAAAACATGTCTATTTGACACGTTCCACACAGATGACGGCCCTCAACTCCTAAGCGGAAAGCCAAGAAGGAGAAGCAGACTGAAACATGCAGTTGACACCTGAGACTTAGAGTTGACTCTGTGGTAGGTACGGCGATGAGGAAGGACATAGAAGTAGGATTGCATGCTAATCCGGTGTGAGGTAGAAGAGAGCTTAATCCGGCGCGGTGGTGTATATGGGGTTCTATTCTGACGTGGGGCAGAAGAGAGCTTAATCCGACGCAGGGCAGGAAGGGCGCGCCGGACAGGCCTCACACCGTTTCATTGGGATTTGGGAATTCTGGGTTTTGAGAGAGAGGTTAACCCGGCACGCCGGTTTGGGCGCCAGATTCGGCCACGCTGTATTAGGCGATGAGTTTTTTTGAAATCTACTAGATCAGAGCAAACCTTCTTCCAACAGAGCTTTGTGGCTCAATTCAAACTTGTTAATCACAATTTTTTATTAAGATAGGAGTTGATTGATTCAGTTCTGTGCGAGATTCATACTCAAGCACAAATTGTCCCAGTTCGAGGCAGATCAGCCAAGTGTTTGTTGACAGAGTTATGATAGCTTAATTGCTCCTTAATCATTAACAAGATTAACATACAAGTTTGAGAGAAAAAATGGGCAGCACCTCCCCATATCCCGGAGGGTCACAGGGGAAAAGTGGAGACTCACCCACCGGATGCCTGGGGTGAACTCTTAAATGCCAGGAGGCCAACACGGCGACTGGCAAACCCAAACAGATGAAAACCCCGAGGGCTAGGCTATGAGGGGCACCGATGCTCCGTGGGTTATCAAGAGATCCAAAGAATGGCTCAGACAGGATAGAGACCACGAGGGCTAGCCTACGAGGGGTTCCATAAACCCATGGCCACCACGATTCCCCAGGGAACGTGGATTTGGTTTAATGTTGGATCGACATATCCATTTATGTTCGCCTTGATGACCCTTCAGATCCCACATCACGAGGACGGGCCCTGTGGGCTTTTGATGATTAAGGAGAAAGCTAGCGACAGAACATCTGACGAGGAATGTTCCCCCTCCCTGGCTGGTAAATCGAGATTAGTGTGAGAAAGATGATGCTCATAGTAACGCCCTTATATCAGCCATATAACAGAGAAGGGGGAAAAGGGTTATACAGACAGACCCTCACCCGACCCCTCTTAGGGTAGAGAAACACGATAATAAGACATCCGATAGTCAGTAAATTGATAATAAATTGAACGCAGGGAAATTAATTGGTCAGCATTTGGGGGAGGTTGATTATGAACGCACAGGTTGCGGCGCTTACAAAGAGGGACAGCATACAGGCATGGTTGTAAGAGGCAAATGCTCAAACAGTTAATAAGTACCATGTATTAGGACACTTATGATATTTAAAACACGATACTCTAACTATGGGTGTGGCTATACCTCGCCAAGCTCATGATCGTGAGCGGGGAGTGATGAGGGAGCTAGCTCCAGCGTTGAGCAACGAAGCCTACATGACCTTGAAGGATGGGATAAATGCACACCATTCAATGCGATCGACCACCGAAGAGACCCCGGGGAGGGGGATGGCTTTTATATAGCCCTTGGACGACCCAGGGCATATCCCTTGTCGAGGGATAGAATCGAACGGCGATACATGGGTAATATTAAGAGAAAATGGGGCAGAGAAGAAGGGGAACACCAAGCTATCCATAGGCACTCACACCCAAAACGCCATTCGATTGCATAAGAAAAGTAACAACATATACATGAACCTAGTCCTGCGTTGTCGCTCGGCCAGAGGCAGCAGAAGCAACAATCATAAAGAGAAGAGATCAAAGAGAAGGATGGGACCCTGGGCTCATATCATCGCCCCTTTACATGATAAATTGTCGAAGACTTGGGGAAGAGGAGAGATAGGAAGGCACTCAGGCTCTCATGAACCCACCTCTGCTTCTCCAGGCAAAAACAGAGTATCAGAAATCAGGCCCTTTCTCTTCTCTCTTGAGTGGCTTTCTTCTGCAGAAGGTCGGGACGGCGGCTGCTCTGGGGGCTGTCTCACACGGGCAGGTTTCTTCTTCTTCAAACCTATTCTAAAAACATTCCTCTCTCCTTTTTTTCTTCGGATTAGCCCATTATATAGAGCTGTAACCGTTGGGCTTTAATCCGGCATGGCGGGTAGCACGCCAGATTTGGCCGCGCCGGAATCAGGGGCACCGGGTGAAGGCAAGCGGGCCAGTAGTAGCGGCGCCGGGGGAGGGCGAGCGCGCCGGATTTGGCGACGTCGGGTGGGGGAGAGCGCGTCAATTTATCATTTCTCTTTGACTTTCATTTGAATCGAGTCCGTTTGTGAATTTTGGACCGGCTTCAGGGGCTGTCTTGATCCCGTATTACTTCGACCTTGCTGGATTATCATGAGAAAATACCTTGCAGGCCGTCGGACCCTTGAATAATAACTTTCGGCATGAGCCGAACCCTCAATTCGGCCACTCGGGTTTTTCACTGACATGATCCTCGACACTATGATCGATGCTACCAGGTCTTCTCTGTGCGAATGCGTGGCATTCTCGTCGAGTGGGTGACTACTCGGAGTAGTTTCATCTTGACTGAGTAGCTTTTCGTCCGCTTACGGACCTTTCCGATAAGAAGACGTACCCGATTCAAATTACTCAGGTTTTCCACTGACATGGCCGTCGGCACTTTGTTCTGAGGATCCAGGGGCATTCCTTCACCTCGGGAGGGTTCCTTATCATGTGGCGGACCACCAGGTATATTCTCATGCTGATCGGATGAAGGATGGGGTTTGTTCGACACGAACGAGTCGATTCCAGTTTGTTGGGTAGGCCGTACGGCATTGACAGTTTGTTGTAGACTTCTTCCGGACGTCCCAAGGTAATGAGATACGGAGTCCCTGATGCTCCTGTCAGGTAACCGGAGGCTTCAGCAATCCGAGAGGACCCTTCTTTGTTGATTTTCTTCAGCTTTTGCACATCAGCAGGCCTCATTCTTCCGTCGTTCAGGCATATTTGCTATCTGATTATATTTTAGGTGCCAACAAAGGTGCGTCGACGCAGGCAACCCACTGCGTCGACGTAGCCACCCCTCCGCCCTTGGGGTAGCCCCCCGTTGTGCGTTGAGTCGACGTAGGCAACCCCCTGCGTCGACCCAGCCTCTCCCTAGTTCGGCAGGGTTGTTCCCCACTTTATGCTGCGTCGACGCGGGCAACCCCCACATCGACTCAGCTTTCATCGAACAGTAAACAAACTAGAAGAAAACAAAAAAAAACAAAACCAAATCAAACAACAACAAAAATCAATACAAACAAAGATGAATGAAATAACAATAAGGAAGAATGAACGATAAGTAATAACTAATAATGTTTAGAAAGGAAGATAACACAATGATAAAAGAAATGCCATGAAGACACAACAACCAAGAAAATGAACTTAAAATGCCATCCTTAAGGAATTAACGACATTTGATCTGGAAGTCTTCACCTCCTTATGCCCGATGCGAGGGTGATGCGGGACGAGACCACGGACACGACAAGCTCGTGACTGCCTCTTAACGAGGGAAGCGTTGGACGTGCACGGTTGAGAAACCGGCAGTGAGCTAGGGTGATCGGCTCTCTCGTGTGCCCGGATCGGGTCACGGGACGGTCTCGCACTCTCTCGCAGCAGCGGTGAATGATAATATAGCGAGTTAACGGACCTAAAGCATGCTCTCTAGCAGCGGCATAAACAAGTATATATGAAAATAAGCAAATGCCGAGTGTAGGGAGCGAGAACGATACCTCCACGCGCTCGGCGTGGGGAAGACGGACCCGGTCGAAAACTCGTACTCCCGGGAAACTTAACACACAATAATTACAGCAATGGGAACATGCCCACTCCACGCAGGGAGGTAAAGGGCTATACAAATGGGCCCGGGAGGACCGAATTCGGGTTGACAGGCAGCTTCGTGTGTTGATTCGGCTACACGCGTGTTCACGACCGTGGGGCCCACGTGCTGTCCGGAAGGGCCGTGTGGGACCCGGTGGTACCGCTATAGTGGAGACACTTGGAGAAGCGCTCCCCGGGCTGGCGGCACGCTGGTTCACCGGCCGGCGGCCGGGCGGCTCCGTTCGGCACCGGTCGGAAAAACCGATCAGAAATCTGCCGGTTCTATATTTCAGCGCGCGCTCCGGCGAGAACGGACGCTGCGATCAGCACCGGTGTCGGAATGCGACGAGATCAGAGCCGTTGGAAAGCTGCTTCGAAGTACTGCAATCTAGTGGCCATCAGAAAAACTCACCAGATTTGTACTTTGTATTGGCGAATTTTATATGCTGCTGTTGTACAGTAACCGAAGACTCAGATCTGCAGAGAACTTTCCTGTTGATTGCCTTTGACCGTGAAGTAGATGTCCGAATTTGAAGATGTGTTCTTCAGCAAGGTTGTAGGAAATCGAACAAGGAAACCAGGAATATTTGTGGATCTATATTTTGAGGTGGTGGTGATTTTTTCTGATTTTGGAAGTGGAGGGTGGTCGGATCTGGGATCTGACTAAAAACACTGTATCAGAGGAAGAACACGAATTTCTAAAAATAGATAGAAGGCTGATAAAAAATTAAAAAAAATTGTGGAGGTAGGGGACGATGGACAGAACTCCCAGTACAAATGGGAGGGTTTGGAAAAATCAAAAAAATGGTCGGAGGGGGAGAACTCAGAGGTTCTGTCACTGTAGATAGAAACCTGGTAGATCTGGGATGACAGGTTGGACGAAAATGTAAAAATACTAAACGATCGAATTTGGCGTGAAAATTTAGGTGAATCTTGGATTCAAGGGTAGAACACACCATAAAAAATTCAGATCAATCCAAGCTCGTGGCTGAGACAGACAATTCGTGGAATCTGCTGTGGTCGGACGAAGACAGAACTGCAGAGGCGGCTCGATGGCGGCACGAACGGCGGCGGCGGCGGCACCGATGATCACCGGAGGTGGGGGAAAGGAGATACCACTCTAGAATGGGGGTTTGGGAAGGGGAGAACCAGAGGAGAGAGGGCTGGGGCGCAGCTAGCTTCAAACTTTCACAAATTTTTCTAAATTTCATTGAATTTCTCATGAAAATACAAGCTTATATATGGTTTACATCAAATGCAATGTGGACCCTTGGATCTAGGGAAGGGGAATCAAGGGCTGGGATTAAGTGTGAATCACACACAAAAAATATAAACTAATCCTAGTGGAATGGGGCGCCCCCTTGACTATATGTAAGGTTGAATGGGTAGGTGGCCAACCATTGGAATATTGACCCATTTTAACCCCATGTGTCCATATGACTAGTCCACCCTTCTAGATGTCCACCTAGAAAAGTTGACCAGCCCCACAAGGTGACATGGACCAATGGGAAAGGGCTGAGGGCCCCCTTGCTGGTCCTACTGCACAATTGCATAAAAACCCACACAATCTACGGGAGTGACGCATTGGCCGATAAAGCCGTACAATTGCGCGTATACTTTCCCGTGGGTATAAACACAAACTAAAAGGACATAAATGTAATAAAAAAGGTACAGGCTCGGTGTCGATTCCCATCAACTCTCCCCGGGTGGGAGGAACTCGACCCCGTCGAGTAGGGGTAGGGATGCTCGAGTACTCCGGCGGATCCGTCACCGTGCCAAGTAGCGCGGGTATGCTCCGCTCCAAGTGATCGTCACCTGCTCATTCCATATATACTCGATATGCGAACTGCTATGGGCTAAAGGTGGTCACTCCGAAGGGGCACTCTCAAAAGGGAAGAAAACAGCTCGAAGACTCACTAGGAATCACCGCTGAGTCCCTATAGGTGACTGATCCGGGTATAGATGTGGAACCGATCCCATACTCATCAAGTGAGTCCACTCGCCTCTTACTCATAAGAGACCGACAACGAGCTTGCACAAGACTCATGCAGACGTACCATGCAATACACACAACAATCGACTCGAGACACACCACACAAACAAACCACACAAGAAAAATACACCGACTCATGCATGACTCTAGACACACCTATTGTTAGTCCGACCCGTACATAGGTGACGGCGGACCAGGACACCCAAATGTGTGCCATGCATGCATGTTATGTAACCGGAGATGGGTGGTATGGGGAACACCTAAATATCCAAGTATGACCCAGTCATGCATGGACGGCCCTTTAGGTTTAGGAGACTTGAGTGGGCTAGGAAAGCCGGGTGTGGAAGAGCTGGGTGTAGGTGTATCGTGGACGGGCTTGGTTGATGTAGATGACCCGACCGGTGGGAAAGGGGTGTGAAAGTGGACTTCCCCGATAAGGTATGAAGGAAGTGATGGGTCATGGGGCCCACTAGAGTAGGGGTCGAATGGGTCAAAGAAAGCGTGACCCCTCGGTTCCTCCGTTACATAGTCCCATGTTTGGAATTCATGAAGGTGAGGGTCACCTCCATCCATCGTGATAGATGGGACCGTGTATAGGAGATATGGCTCCTCCCTCGGAAGAAAAGTAATGAAGTCGGGCTCATCCGGTAGCGGGAGAAGTAGAAGAACCTCCGTGGTAACACAACCCGTGGTACATACGGAGGTAATGGACCCTATGGCCGGATGGGTGAAGCTACGACTAGTGGGTTGATCGAAGCCTCGGGCCAATAAATGTGTAAAGGTCAACTGTCGGTCTAACCCTTTAAGAAGGTCGTCCAATGTGTCCACATAGTGACGAGACCGGAAGGTGGTATGAAATGAGTTGCTTGACACTAGTAGTAGTGTGGGGTCCATTGATGGGAAGGGAGGTGGGACCAAGCCATCCTTGAGCCAACTAAGAAGTGGCTAGGCTATGAAAAGCGTACCCATTAGAAATACGGGTGGCTCGGGCCTTGGTGGTTCCAAATGAGAGGATTCCGAATCAAATTCGGAAATAGAGATGGATGACATTGGAACTCTCTCGAGTGGTGAAGTCCATGGTGTAGGCGGCTAGGAGGTAGATGCTTGTCTAAAGCCACCATACCGAGAAAAGTGTGACTCAAATGGTTCGACCACTAGAGTGACCGTATAGGATTCCGCTAGAGAGAATGCATTGCGGATAAGACATTCTAACTGGAAGTGAAAGCGCAAACCTCTCCGAAACTGAAATGCGGCCGAGTTGCTCTCCTCTCCCAAGCCATGTTCCAACCAATACTTATGATATGCCCGAAGGTACTCGGACACGGACCTATCACCTTGGACGGGTCGACATGGGTTGGCCATAGTTGCCAAAAGATGGGAATGGATCCCTAGGAATGGATATGCAAGGCCATTTGGACAAAACACTAGACACGACCCTAAGTAATGCAAAGTTGGAATGCATGCACACTAAGGACCCTAGACGTAAACCAAGACTTGGTACGTGGCGGAGATAATTGACCCGAAGGTCACTCGCGCAAGTGTGCGGCCTTCCCGATAGGCGTAGCCTAACGTTCGGACAACACCTTTTGATATACCGAGTAAAGAGATGTAAATGCAAAAAGACACTTTTTTTTTTGTTTTAAAACAACGCTGACCCTAAACACGACTTAGACGTAAATGACTAATGACTAGACGTAAATGACACCTTTTTTTTTGACACCCTAGACTCAACTCGCTCTGATACCAAATTGATGCGGGACGAGACCACGGACACAACAAGCTCGTGACTGCCCCTTAACGAGGGAAGCGTCGGACGTGCGCGGTTGAGAAACCGACAGTGAGCTAGGGTGATCGGCTCTCTCGTGTGCCCGGATCGGGTCACGGGACGGTCTCGCACTCTCTCGCAGCAGCGGTGAATGATAATATAGCGAGCTAACGGACCTAAAGCATGCTCTCTAGCAGCGGCATAAACAAGTATATATGAAAATAAGCAAATGCCGAGTGTAGGGAGCGAGAACGATACCTCCACGCGCTCAGCGTGGGGAAGACGGACCCGGCCGAAAACTCGTACTCCTGGGAAACTTAACACACAATAATTACAGCAATGGGAACATGCCCACTCCACGCAGGAAGGTAAAGGGCTATACAAATGGGCCCGGGAGGACCGAATTCGGGTTGACGGGCAGCTTCGTGTGTTGATTCGGCTACACGCGTGTTCACGACCGTGGGGCCCACGTGCTGTCCGGAAGGGCCGTGTGGGACCCGGTGGTACCGCTGTAGTGGAGACACTTGGAGAAGCGCTCCCCGGGCTGGCGGCACGCTGGTTCACCGGCCGGAGGCCGGGCGGCTCCGTTCGGCACTGGTCGGAAAAACCGATCGGAAATCTGCCGGTTCTGTATTTCAGCGCGCGCTCCGGCGAGAACGGACGCTGCGATTAGCACCGGTGTCGGAATGCGACGAGATCAGAGCCGTTGGAAAGCTACTTTGAAGTACTGTAATCTAGTGGCCTTCAGAAAAATTCACCAGATTTGTACTTTATGTTGGCGAATTTTATATGCTGCTGTTGTACAGTAACCGAAGACTCAGATCTGCAGAGAACTTTCCTGTTGATTGCCTTTGACCGTGAAGTAGATGTCCGAATTTGAAGATGTGTTCTTCAGAAAGGTTGTAGGAAATCGAACAAGGAAACCAGGATTATTTTTGGATCTGGATTTGGAGGTGGTGGTGATTTGTTCTGATTTTGGAAGTGGAGGGTGGTCAGATCTGGGATCTGACTAAAAACACTGTATCAGAGGAAGAACACGAATTTCTAAAAATAAATAGAAGGCTGATAAAAAATTAATAAAATTTGTGGAGGTAGGGGGTGATGGATAGAACTCCCAGTAAAATTGGGAGGGTTTGGAAAAATCAAAAAGATGGTCGGAGGGGGAGAACTCAGAGGTTCTGTCACTATAGACAGAAACCTGGTAGATCTGGGATGACAGGTTGGACGAAAATTTAGAAATACTAAACGATGTAATTTTGGCGTGAAAAGTTAGGTGGATCTTTAGATTCAAGGGTAGAACACACCATAAAAAATTCAGATCAATCCAAGCTCGTGGCTGAGACAGACAATTCGTGGAAGCTGCTGTGGTCGGACGAAGATAGAACTGCAGAGGCGGCTCGATGGCGGCACGAACGGCGGCGGCGGCGGCACCGATGATCACCGGAGGTGGGGGAAAGGAGATATCACTCTAGAATGGGGGTTTGGGAAGGGGAGAACCAGAGGAGAGAGGGCTGGGGCGCAGCTAGCTTCAAACTTTCACAATTTTTTTTGAATTTCATTGAATTTCTCATGAAAATACAAGCTTATATATGGTTTACATCAAATGCAATGTGGACCCTTGGATCTAGGGAAGGGGAATCAAGGGCTGGGATTAAGTGTGAATCACACACAAAAAATATAAACTAATCCTAGTGGAATGGGGCGCCCCCTTGACTATATGTAAGGTTGAATGGGTACGTGGCCAACCATTGGAATATTGACCCATTTTAACCCCATGTGTCCATATGACTAGTCCACCCTTCTAGATGTCCACCTAGGAAGGTTGACCAGCCCCACAAGGTGACATGGACTAATGGGAAAGGGCTGAGGGCCCCCTTGCTGGTCCTACTGCACAATTGCATAAAAACCCACACAATCTACGGGAGTGACGCATTGGCCGATAAAGCCGTACAATTGCGCGTATACTTTCCCGTGGATATAAACACAAACTAAAAGGACATAAATGTAATAAAAAAGGTACAGGCTCGGTGTCGATTCCCATCAGAGGGAGATACTAAAGACACCTCGCAAGCTGTGCTTGGCCCTCGAGTAACACTCAATCATGGCCACAGACGCACCTTGCCTCGGGCTAATATCTCACAAAGTTTTGCTCATTCCTCAATGTTGGGTCCCGTAGTGTAGGAAGACGGATCTAGAGGGGGGTGAATGGATCCCTCTATAAAATATTATGTCCAATTAAAATCTTAAACCTACTCGCAGCGGAATTAGCAAGTTTAACAAGATTGATGAATTTAAACTAAGCTGGATAAACTAAATACTCTCAATCTCACCGAGCTCACACGATTCCATAATACATTAAACGGTGATGCACACAATCACATAATTCAAACCATGAGACACGGGGATTTTTAAGGTGGTTTGGGACCACGACGGGCTCCCTACGTCCACCCCTCACCAAACCGGTGAGGCTTCACTACTGTAAAAATAGGCCGGGGATAAATCTCCACACACACACGGAGCCAAGCTCCAATACACAAATGTAGGGTGATGCCTACGCAACCACACGGGAGTAAACTCCCAACCACACACAGCGAACACACCCCAAGTTACACCCAAGCACACACGCGGATATGCTCCGCACAAAACGACGCACACACGTCAACACAAACACTTGGAGAACCCTTTCTCCGAACCGCCACACAAAATAGTAGTTCAGAAGTAGATGAAATGTTTAGATATGAAAACATTCAAGCCCAAGATATGCTAGAAAGACCAAAAGCAAGAAACCCATCATATATAGAACTCCTCCTTCTCTAGAAGACCCGGTTCTCTTCGGTTCGTCGATGGATGATCACGAAGTCGGCATCATCTTGCTCCTCTCCTCGAGCCGCTCCTCTTTACGTTTTATCGCGGGCTCCAAATCTTCAAGGATACCCTTGGGGTCGACCCTCGGGCAACATAGGGCTGACAGAACAAAAAATAAAACCCAGACCCCAAGGGTCGACCCCTGCAGACAGACAGTAGGAATTGGTTTATGTTCAGTCCATAAACACTAAGGGTCGACCCCATGGGTCGACCCATGCCAGTAAAGGTTAGAAAAGCACGCCAAACCTCCATGAATCCAAGGGAAAATAAATGATTAAATATTACCATAATCCAATGATGATCAACCATGAATTTTCATCCTGAAAAATATGATAAATCAAGAGGTTAGATGTGAATCAAAATCCTTGCATCAAGCATTAACACTTAGAACCCGTTTACATCAAAATACGTCATTGAACCCATTCAAACATGTATTTGGCTTCTCATATCAATCGACAAAAATGTATTCCACCAAATGACAAGGTTTTGTTATGATAAACATGAATCTCTCATTCAACCAACTATGATGACATGGGAGCTCAACCATTCAATCACTTTCTTGTATCTTTCATAACTTCAACATCAAAAAGCTTCATTACCCATAATGTTAACAATCATGCCAAATGCAAAGCATGTAGAAAAGTATGGGAACTCATTCATTCAAATGGCATTCTTGTTGATAAAAACTAACGTTCATGAAGCATTATTTTCACGAGGAGCATTGTCATAAACATAGAATCTTTAAATCGCATGCATCGCATGCATCACACATATTAGTAAATATCTAATCATGCAAACATGTTTTCTCATGAATTTTCATTGAGTACAAGGTATATGCATTATTTCAAGCATGTTTCACAAATTTATTCTCATTCTAGAGCATGGCTCCATAGCAAGAGAACAAGGATGATTCAAGCACATAAAAAGATGAAGAACCATTCAAGCACAAGGCCAAGCAACAAAGTCATTTTGCAATCATCAAAATCACATACACAACACTCAATGATTCAAATATCAAATTTGCCATACCCAAGCATACATTTGTCTCGGTATTGCATATATACTGGGGACGCTTCCAACTTGGAAGTCTGTTCGAACACGAAATGGCCAACGTATAGCCGACATGATTTCAAATATCCCCTTTACACCCTAATATAAGAAATTTCACTAATTTTTAATACATTCTTTCACTTGCTTTATGAAAATTAATTTTTAGACCATTGTAGACACGCTAAAATTGACATTATTTTGAGTATATTTCATATCACTCTGCGATGCCCCATTTGACCCTCAAATCAGCTTATTTGAGTGGTTTTCCCACTTTTTCTTGAATTTCTCCTATTTTTTCCCATTTATCTCCTTTTTCCTATTTTTCTGGATTTTCTGGGCATTTATCTCTATTTTTTTTGAATTCACGCCCTCATCAGGGGCGTGTTTTTGAAACACGACCTTGTCTAGGGCGTTTTCTCCCATTTTATCTATTTCTCCCCCATTTTATCTATTTTATGAATTTTTTAAATTCACGACCTGGGTAAGGGCGTGTTTTCTTCAAAACATGACTTAACCAAGGGCGTTTCTTAAAGAAAGGACGACCTCACCTGAGGGCGTTAATTCTTCTAGGTTTGACCGACTTCCCCATTTGAGCTCTTGAAATTAACGCCCTTCTCATGGGCGTGTTTTTAAACGTGGCTTTAATTAAGGCGTGTTTTACATTTTTCAAATATGGGGAGTTTTTATTGCTAAATTTGGTTTTTGAGAAACGCCCTTGTGCAGGGCGTGTTTTTGAGAAACGCCCTCTGGTCAAGTCGTCAATTCATTAATTGACGCCCTGACCTAAGGCGTGTTTCACCGTCTGGCTTCGCAGCCCTTTCCCTAGAGAGTCCTTGCTTCGATAGATGCCTACTTGGTTTGGGCTCTTGCCCATTCTTATCATTTCCCTCTTAGGACTCTTGCCCATGTTTATCTCTTCCTCAACCTATTTAATAGAGCCAATGGCTCTGTTGTTTGGTTGGACTCCTCTTCTTCGGATCCCTCCTGTTGCCTTCCCCCCCGTTCTTCTTCCTTCTTTTTTTATTTTCTTCTCTTTTCCTTTCTTCTATCGCAGGTGCTGCATGCTGTTGGCTGAAGGAGAAGCCCATGCTCATCTTCCTACGGCAGAGCTTCCTCCCCCCTTTAACATTTAAGCCAAAGCACAGGCCACCTCTTCCTCTTCTTTTATTTTGCATTCCTTTTGTTTCTATTTTCACCATATGCATGCATGCACATCTCCCTTCATTTTTTTTATTATTCTCAACCACGTTGAGGCTCCCCTTAGTGCAATCTCTTGCACACTCCCCTTATTTTTTATATCATATCATTCATCATTCATCTCTCACACCCTCTTCTGCATAGGGGTTTAAGGGCCAATCCCCTTAAGGTGTGTTCTTCACCACGATTTCATGCTCATCTTTATTTAGGATTTGATGCTACACTCACCATTATTCTAATCCATATCTTTATTGTTGTTGTCTTTGTTTTGCAAGGGTAATTAATTGAAGAACTCTCTTCATCGGCCGGCCGATTTGAAGAGAAAGGAGGCACTCACATCCCCGCATATTTGAGTTATTTTGCGATCATCTCCCCATATTATTTTCCACTTGAGACCCTCGTGTCTCTGGCGATCACACACTCTCCACATTAGCACCTCGTGCTATTTTTATTGCTTTCACCCATATATCTATTGCTTTTTTTTTATTTTTAAGTGTGGATTTTAAAAGAGATCTACAAATTGGCGATCACGGTGGGACTCTTTGTGTTCTTCTTTCATTACCCCTTTCCCCTTGGCACCCTCGCGTGCCCTTTTGATATTCATATTTGTTGATTGCATTGATTCTATGAGTGTTCCTCTGCTGTTGCTGGCCGCGAAGGATTCCTGGTCAAGATGAATTCACGCCTCTGGAAGAGGCGTTTTTATTGATTTAACGCCCTGACACAGGGCGTCTTCTTAATATTTTACGCCCTCTTCCAGGGCGTTTTCTAGCTTACTTCCGGGTTTTGTTGCTTCCTGTGAATTAACGCCTTGTCCGAGGGCGTTCTGTTATTGAGTAGCGCCGCAGATCAGGGCGTTTCTATTGATTTGACGCCCACTGAATAGGGCGTTCGTTTATTGGTAGCGCCCTGACCCAGGGCGTTCCTTGACTTGGTTGGCATCTGCCCGCGGTGTTTCACGCCCTACCGAAGGGCGCTTTTTTCCATTGGTAGCGCCCTGCCCCAGGGCGTTTTCTTCCTGTGTTTTGCCAAACCCCTATGCTTTCTTCATATCATATATTTTGCATATATATGCTGCCAGTGTTTCACGCCTTGCCCAAGGGCGTTCTTTTATTTATTAGCGCCCCTCATCAGGGCGTGTCTCCTGAGTTGACGCCCGCTGAACAGGGCGTCCGTTTATTGATAGCGCCTCACCCTAAGGCGTGTTTTCGCCAGCCCTTGGGCCCCTCACGTTGATTCACGACAGTCACATCGTCGTGTCTTTTTTAGTAGCGCCCCCTTCCCGGGCGTGTTTTTACTGTGGGTTTCCAGAACCCTTCCCGTGGGTGAGTTTTCATGATATTTCATATTGTTTGATCATATTGTGTGGTTGGACTGATTTCCCCTGTTGCATTCATTTTTTGCATTGGTTTGGGAGCCCCCTCCTCTGCATTAGGATCCACACACCCTCTTGGAATCGGGACGACCCTCCATTGAGCATTCCGTCTCTTTGGACTGGAAATCCCTTTTCCAAGCCTCCGTAAGTCCCCGCACCCGTGGATTCCCTCACGGACGCCGGGCAGGTTGTACCCTTTTGAAGTCCCGAGTTAGTTGGCCTATACGTGGTGAGAGAGGGTTCCTAGTTGGCATTGGAGTTCAAACCATATTGAAACTAGGTTTCCTCCTCTTGTGTGAATCATATCAATTTGTATAAAATCATTAATTCACCAAGATTCAAACATAAGAAATCAAGGTAACCATCACAACTTGTGTGTTTCTTTGCAAATTATTTGCACACTAAATTGCTTGAATGGCTTACTTTGATAGACAAAATAACATGTTCAATTCAATTAATGTTCATGAGGGTGATCAACCTAGCACATCTTATTCCCCTCAAATTCAACATGTTCATCATTCTCACCATACTTTCAAGGGACCACGTCCTCATTCTTATGGTGTTGCCCGACCCATGGGCAATGTCCATCCTTATGGTCCCCCTACTCAATCACGAGCCACTATTCCTTCGGGACCCTCTCGTCCCAATGATGAGAAGGTCTCCCAAATTTTGCATGCATTAGATCATCTCACCCCTCAACAGATCCAAGCCCTTAAGGCCGCCGTTGAGGGTGCATCTCCTTCATCTCATCCTCCTTCTAATCCTATTCGGGTGGCCCATCACCCACTTCCCTCTTCCACTCATGTTCCTCATCGGGTAGCCCATTACCCATCCCCTTCTATTCACACTCCTCCTCGGGTGGTCCGACACCCGCCTCCTTCTATTCCTCCTCCATCACGGCCCCGAGGCCAATTTACTCCTTGCAATCCGGCCCGTCCGGGTTCTTTTACGGGTCATCCCGTCAACTCCCCTCCACGGCCTTTTTATGCGGCCCCTCCTCCTTCAAGGCCCTGCCAACCTTCTATTGCTCAAGTCACACCCCTCCAACAATATCTGCTTGATAAGATTACTTTGATGGAGGAACAAATAAAGAGGGTCACGGCTCCTCCTACTCCAGTCAATCCTCTCCATGCCGCTTTGGACGAGATTACAAAGATGGAGAATGAATGGAAAGACAGGATGGACGATTATGACTTCGGCATTCCAAGCGAGGAAGAGCCGGCAACTGAAGAATCCGAGCCGGTATATGATGATGAAGCTATGCAGGCACCCCTTCCGAGTTTCCTTCGTTTCCCACTTCCACCACTTTCATTTGATGAACCCCCTGCTCAGGACGAAGTCATCATCCCTAATCCAACCCTTATTCCCGAGACCTCCTGGTGCTACGACGATGGGTCGATAGTTCAATCACCCACGCCGGCGCATTTTGAGTCTCACCCCATTCCTAATACCGCTCGCCCCGCTCGGCGCTTTCTCCGCAATAAGCCTCCACTAATTGTTAAACCTCCGCCAATTGTTACACCTCCACCAATTACACTTTCCCCCATTATGCCTTTAGCCTCCACCTCGGCCTCCACTTCCCCAATTAACCTACCATTACCATCACTTCAACCCTCCACTATGCCTATGACCCCTATTCCTCCACCATATAGCCTTACGCCTTTACCCATGGTTAGTCCTGAGCAGGATCCACCACTTTTTGCATCCGAGCCCGTCCCGACTGCTTCCGAGCAAGGGGAGAAGCTCGACGTGTTTGAACCTCCGCTCCCATTCACCCATTTGCCAACACCTTCCATTATAACTCCACCATCCACGGAGCCTCCCGCCTCCGCCTCACCTCCCTTTGTTACTCGGAAGGGGCGTGCTTCTGCAGCTACTCGCGCCAAGGATAAGCAAAAGGCGGGCAAGAAGACTTTGGCCACGACTGTGCCATTCAAGATGCAAGAATTTATTTACCGGATGCCAATCCGGGTTATTGTACCGCGCATGATCGAAGAGGCCGAGTCACCGCCACTGCTCAACAGATGCCAAGCGTTAACGCCGTATGAAGGCCGGGCAGGGCACCCTTTGTTCAAACCTTCGAATTCCGAATTCATTTACAAGGGGCGAATGCCCATTTTATTCAACATTCCATATTCATCACCATCAATGGGCAACATAATGCTTCCCGTTACTCTACGACTCCCTCACTTTATTGAGCTTCGCTTTCCAAAGGGGTTGTCATTTATTGAAGCTTCCTTTATTGGGCCAATTGGCCGTACATGTTCACTGCCATGGAGGGGCAGTTACCTTGATGCTAAGGGACCATCCCTTATTTGTTCCACTTTCTATTCGTCCATCTCTATCACTTCTTCTTCATGGGCCATTCCCAGGGTTAAGAGGAGGATCTCGTCCTCTCGCCCTTCATATTCTCCATATTCCTTGCATCTCATGCATTTTGTTGCATTCATGCATTTACAGCATTCATCGCATTGCATTCGCATACAATTGCATCTCCTGCTTCCCGGGTTTCCAAACCCGTACCATCCTCGTCTTCCGGCACCGCCGGATATTTCGCATTTCCCATCTTATTCATATTCATCTTTTTGTCCACTCCCCTTGGGGCATCGCGCCCCCTTTCCTGCTATCTCCCTGGAACCTCCAGGAATTTTATCCCTCCTCTTTGGGCATCTCGCCCTTTCTGATTCTATTCTCCAGAACCTCCGGACTTTTCCCTCGGGCACGACGCCCTTTTCCATCTTCTCCTTACTGATTTCATCCCTCCGGAACCTCCGGATTCTCTCCATCTTTTCCTCGGGCATCGCGTCCCTTCTTTTGTCATTCCCCCGGAACCTCTGGACTTTTCCCTCGGGCACGACGCCCCTTTCCACCTTCTCCTTCCTGATTTTATTCCTCCGGAACCTCCGGATTCTCCGTCTTATTCTCTCTATCATCTCCCAGGGCATCACGACCCTCCTGATTTCATTCCTCCGGAACCTCCGGACCTTCCATATTTCCTTCAATTCATCTTTTTGCTCCTCCGGGACTCCATATCTTTTATTCTCTTCTTCCTTTTCCGTCATCTTTTTCATCATCTTTTTCCCTATTTCTCCCCAGGGCATCGCGTCCCTTCTTTCGTTATCCCTCCGGAGCCCCCGGATGATTCCTCCTATCACGATTCTCCTCCTTTACCTCCGGACCCTCCGGATCCACCTCTTTCTATCTACCAATTTCTTCTTCTAATTCCTCCTGATTCTGGGTCCGACCCAACTTCTTCCACATCCACTGCCTTGGGCATCTGCCCTTTCTCCCATTGCTTTCGAGGCTTTAGTCCTCACTCATCCTTCAAATTCTTCACTCCTTCTGTAGATTGTTCCATGTGATCAGGGTCTCCGCGCCTTAATAAGGGAGTTCTAGCCCTTATCTCTTTTCCTTTTTCTCCTTATTCGTCTGAGTCTGGTCTTGGCACCACTCCTTCTTGTTAAGCCACTTTCAATCCTTTGCTTCCAATCCTATGGACTGCCAAAGAGGACTATCCCACGATGATCAACATCGCCTCACAGCAGCTGCTTCTACAAAGGTTGCAAGGTAACATATTGGCGTAAGTATGCATTTTAATGATATCATTTTCTCATTACTTCACGCATGATTTGCAAAATCAAGTGCTTCTTAACAAGATTAAGAGTGGTGTTTCAGATCTTTATCTTAGGCTTTTGTTAAATTAAATCATTCTCAAAAGAGTCTTTAGGCTTACTTTTGCAGCACCTTTGGTAATAAGAACCCCGCGCTGGGAATTCAACATTCTCTCCCCGCTTGTTAAGAGCAACCCTTAGCTGGGCATTCCACACACTTCACGGCGTCCTTAGCCGGCTCTTTTGGTTAAAACACCGTTCCTACCTTGGCCATGCCATGAATTTCTGAAAGTCTTTTTCTCTTCTTTACTCGGCCGAATGCAGGTGCAAGAGATTGACGGATGAGATGACCAACCTTGGTAAATCCCAATACGAGAGGAGTCTCAAATAGGGGCAGTCTTAACCCAAAATCAATATGAGCTTTCATGATAAATCTTGCCACAAGGGCTATTATGAAAATCAAGTCAAAAGTTTGATAAATGCAAAAGTATGAATTATGGCATGACAAGAGTGGCAAAGTCCCCGCAGGGAAAACCCTGGTCGTATGCATGTCAAGGGTCTAAAAATTAAAGGCACAAAGCCCCGGCACAACAGACTACCTCTTTGAGGGTTAAACCTTGGAAGGAATTCAAGTCTTGATATCTCCCATCCTACGTAAAGCTTATCTCCAATTATTCTTCTCTTCTCCCTCCAAGACTGAATGTTTTTCGGGTATGGCCTTGGTAGGGGCACCGTTGATCAAAGACGGTCGGTTATAGAGCGCCACCCTTCAATGCACGCCCGGCTTTGGGAAATTTTAGCGAAAGGGGAAGGAACGAGGGCCCCTAGCCAGTGGTTTAAGACACCCTTTGATGCTGCTTTAGCAATGTCTAACCAAAATCAAACAAAAAAATTGAATATTTCTTGTCCAAAATCCATAAAAATTTGAATACCTTTCTCAAAACTTCACAAAAATTTGCATATTGATCAAAACTCATAAAAATTTGAATATCTTTTTCAAAATCCACATAAAAATTTGCATATTCCAAAACTCATAAAAATTTGCATATTTCCAAAATCCAAAAATTTGCATTGTATTTTCTGATGGTGTTTTGCAGGAACAGCTTTGCAGAGACCAAAAACACGGGATGGGTCCTCTCTCCACTTATTACTATCCATCTATTGATTCTTCCCGATATTCTCATAACATGCCACCCTGGGCATTTTGATTATCATTTCCTCATATCTCATGATTATTCATCTCCAAATCTTTTTTAATCAACTCCTGCTAATTTCATCTGATCACTCCGCCGATGGGCATTATATCAGATCTTGATCATTCATCTCCAAATCTTGATTAGCCAGATTGTCTCCTCATGATAAAACAACAAACAATGCTATGATTTGACTTATGCTATTCATGCCATATACATGCTATAATTGATACTTTGATGATTGCTATGATTGAATGTCTTATTCATTGCTTGTTATCTTTTATATCTTGGCTGATGAATTTTTGAGCGCAGGATAAGAAGCTCTTGGTCCCACCGACTGGGCATCATCATCAAAGTCCCACCGGTTTTGCAGCTCATTTCTCAGTTCCCATGCTTATTGATATCACCATCTCCCTGTATGCATTCTACTATATGTTACATATGTTACTAGATTATATCAAGGACCTTGTGGCTTTGGTAAATCTGGGATTTGAGTTCCCCTTCATCAAAAACAATGATGATTCCAGAGGCGTCTTAGTCACACGGATAGGCCGTTGAGCCGTCCAAGATTGGGGACGATGGTTCCCTTTTTACGAGTTGGTGCGTGGATAAACGGGCTTCGGCTTAGTATCAGCTCGCAGAATTGGTTTCTTGACCCAGTCTGGGCAGTTTAACAATATTATCCTTGATTATATTATATTTTCATTTGTTATTTTTTCCCTTTAGCCCAGCATGCATTCATATAGGACTTTGAAGCAATTGTTGAAAAATCATTTTTGATAAGCTGATGTGAGAGTTGAATTGATCTTAATCTTTCTCGATATGAGATTTTCCTTGCCGAATTGGATCCTCAGTTCGTTTTGTCGCTGTTTTGGGTGATTTTCTCGAAAGCTCCTTGTTTAGATTTTTATCATCTTATTTTTAATCTCCTTTCCTTTGATCCACCTTGGCTGCAGCACGTCCACTGGCTGGTAACCGCTCCCCAATGGTGAAACCTACAGGTTTGTGACCTGGGGTACTTCCACCGCGTTGGAAGTTGATCATTTATTTTATCTCTTCGTGCACCGCGTGCGCATCTCCCCTTTTATCTAAACATTGTTGATTTCCTTGAATTTCCCGAGATTTGCTTCATCTCGTGCTTTTGATTTGATTCTCATCAAGTGATGTTGATTGCGTGTCTCATCACACCTTGGGATCTACTTTTCAGTTTGCTACGCTCCCTTGCAAAGCAGACGCCAAGGCGGGGCAGCTGTAGACACGCTAAAATTGACATTATTTTGAGTATATTTCATATCACTCTGCGATGCCCCATTTGACCCTCAAATCAGCTTATTTGAGTGGTTTTCCCACTTTTTCTTGAATTTCTCATATTTTTCCCATTTATCTCCTTTTTCCTATTTTTCTGGATTTTCTGGGCATTTATCTCTATTTTTTTTGAATTCACGCCCTCATCAGGGGCGTGTTTTTGAAACACGACCTTGTCTAGGGCGTTTTCTCCCATTTTATCTATTTCTCCCCCATTTTATCTATTTTATGAATTTTCTAAATTCACGACCTGGGTAAGGGCGTGTTTTCTTCAAAACATGACTTAACCAAGGGCGTTTCTTAAAGAAAGGACGACCTCACCTGAGGGCGTTAATTCTTCTAGGTTTGACCGACTTCCCCATTTGAGCTCTTGAAATTAACGCCCTTCTCAGGGGCGTGTTTTTAAACGTGGCTTTAATTAAGGCGTGTTTTACATTTTTCAAATATGGGGAGTTTTTATTGCTAAATTTGGTTTTTGAGAAACGCCCTTGTGCAGGGCGTGTTTTTGAGAAACGCCCTCTGGTCAAGTCGTCAATTCATTAATTGACGCCCTGACCTAAGGCGTGTTTCACCGTCTGGCTTCGCAGCCCTTTCCCCAGAGAGTCCTTCCTTCGATAGATGCCTACTTGGTTTGGGCTCTTGCCCATTCTTATCATTTCCCTCTTAGGACTCTTGCCCATGTTTATCTCTTCCTCAACCTATTTAATAGAGCCAATGGCTCTGTTGTTTGGTTGGACTCCTCTTCTTCGGATCCCTCCTGTTGCCTTCCCCCCCGTTCTTCTTCCTTCTTTTTTTATTTTCTTCTCTTTTCCTTTCTTCTATCGCAGGTGCTGCATGCTGTTGGCTGAAGGAGAAGCCCATGCTCATCTTCCTACGGCAGAGCTTCCTCCCCCCTTTAACATTTAAGCCAAAGCACAGGCCACCTCTTCCTCTTCTTTTATTTTGCATTCCTTTTGTTTCTATTTTCACCATATGCATGCATGCACATCTCCCTTCATTTTTTTTATTATTCTCAACCACGTTGAGGCTCCCCTTAGTGCAATCTCTTGCACACTCCCCTTATTTTTTATATCATATCATTCATCATTCATCTCCCACACCCTCTTTTGCATAGGGGTTTAAGGGCCAATCCCCTTAAGGTGTGTTCTTCACCACGATTTCATGCTCATCTTTATTTAGGATTTGATGCTACACTCACCATTATTCTAATCCATATCTTTATTGTTGTTGTCTTTGTTTTGCAAGGGTAATTAATTGAAGAACTCTCTTCATCGGCCGGCCGATTTGAAGAGAAAGGAGGCACTCACATCCCCGCATATTTGAGGTATTTTGCGATCATCTCCCCATATTATTTTCCACTTGAGACCCTCGTGTCTCTGGCGATCACACACTCTCCACATTAGCACCTCGTGCTATTTTTATTGCTTTCACCCATATATCTATTGCTTTTTTTTTATTTTTAAGTGTGGATTTTAAAAGAGATCTACAACCATCAGGCCCCTTATCTTGGCGATTAATCAAAGGTTTTTCTCTCTCCTAGGGGATGTAATTAACGCCGTGACCTTTATGACACGGCGGGTCTCCAGTCCTGACCCGATACCCACAATCATCTGATTAGTTAGACGGTGCGCACCGTAGGATTCGGACCACTCCAGTCTCGAAGTCTGAATATATTGTCACTATGTGACTGGCACGCCCTCACACTTAATAAACCGATAAATGATACATGAGATTAAAAAGTGTGTCCACACGGGTCAAGTGGTTGAGGCCGCCAGATCAGCCATTTAGAAAGCTGCTGGATCAGTCGCCTGACCACACCATTTCAGACAATACAGGGGCACCGAATCAGGTGATTGTAGGACACCGGATCGCCTGTGCAAGAAATAGAGTATTGTAGAATTGAATGGGAAGCGCCATGCGTAGGGCTAAGAGAGAAGGCGAATGTCATGCCAATACTCTCATATGGCGTCTAGCCGATTCACATAAGTCTTCCCTTTCGTTGTGTATGATGAGTCATGCTAACAGTGCCGCCTATGCAAGATGCGAAACGCTAACGGGGAAGAGACCTACATGCTAAATTCAACCATACGTCGAGACCTCTTGTTGACTGCTCTTTCCTAGCCAATGACCGACTATTCCACCTCGCTGGTCGAAGTTAGCCTGGCAAGCTCTCCGAAGACCATACCTGCATGACATATCCCTTGCATGCAGGTCTCCCCAGGTACGTTGACGTTCATCCTCGAACTAGTGCCCGACTGCTCATCCCGAGCCGCACCCCTAGTCAGCAGCAGCACTCTTGTGTCCAGTCCGGTCATGATAGCTCCACTGTGTCTATAGTCCCTCAAGGGACCCTTAAAATAGCGAAAAAACTTGCACTGTTATGCAATGACCTGGGAATCTATACTTAAGACGGAATTATCATGTGGCTTGCCTCCATTGTACTTGGGCCTTTAATGTCCCTCTATAGTGCCTTTTACGGCACCTGCTAATGAAGTGTACTCAGAAAATCTGGTTCTTCACCTCTTTCGACACATTCTCAGGCCTCTCCTACCAGTTCCCTATCTTACCCAACACTTGAGCCAGTACCTGCCTGTTCCTTGTTGATTCAATATCAGCCGCTCATTCTTTTGGGGCAGTACTTGTCTGCTCCTTGCCGTGCCAGTGTCCATAGCCCTCCTTCTGAGCCCATGTCTCGCCCAACCAATATGGAAATCAGTGTCTCCACCCAGTTTGTTGGGCTCAACAGTTGCAACTCGACGACAGCATAAGCTATGCCCTCCCGATGTCATAGCTTCCACTTTCAGGAATAGAAACAAAGACATTCGGATTCAATCTGATGTAAAACAAATAGCGATTGTTTACAGTCGGTGGGAAAAGACGTCCAGTACACAAGCCTCCACAATTGCCTTGCTCGTACCAGCGGAACCTCCTTCTATCCATGTGTCGCCTGACATCCAGTGCTCACGTGCCATGCCCTGTGGCACTTCCCCTGTTGAAAACTTGGTTCCGTAGGTGATTGTCGATTCACCTATCTCGGCCTTCCGAAAGGTGAGTGTGTCACATCGTGAAATAAAATTCGTGAGCCAACAGACGCATACTTGTCTGTCGCTAATTAGCAAGTAAATTTCAGCAACGGAGTCGATTAGTTGCTAATCTATCTCTAATCCGTCGCTAAGAAG
This sequence comes from Amorphophallus konjac, assembly GCA_022559845.1. Classification (NCBI taxonomy): domain Eukaryota; kingdom Viridiplantae; phylum Streptophyta; class Magnoliopsida; order Alismatales; family Araceae; genus Amorphophallus; species Amorphophallus konjac. The sequence continues at coordinate 96,851,426 of CM040118.1, read as the reverse complement.
TTTTAAGATGGATTAGAGAATGACGTCCGTCGCTAACATCGTATTTTCTTGTATCAGGAGTGTATACAAGATTAATAGAGGAACCAAAAAATGATTTACATGTGAAACCTGTGCTTCCTATAAAGGATCCACGAATACTCCATTGTTTTTCACGAAAGATGTTCGAAGGGTCTCGTATTCTATGTAATACTCGAAATGAGAATTAATGAAGCTTATGTTCCCTCGAAAAGCAGAGACTATGTATGTCAGCTTATAAATACTTCTATTTATTAATTATGGCCGTTGTCACTAAGAACAAATTGATAGCAGACATGTCTGCTAAGCGGGAGCCTAGTCATGCTAGCTTGATCATCAACGTACAAAGTTAAACAGACGGATAGTATAAGTTAGTTACGATGATGGTATTGTTGTAACATTTTGCTAAAAATGATGATATTTTGTAACTGTTATTTCTTGCATTGATATATATCCTTATAATCTTAAATATTGAAATAATGGTTTACATGCAAAAACCATAAAATAATACGTCATATATATTTTACACCAAGTTAGAAAATTATCTATATCCCAAAACATTTTGTTGACCAAGTCAAATATGTGGAAGAGTATCTTACCCCATCCATGATTAGCCAAAGAAAATTGTTTCAAGATTGAATATCATGTCCAGGCTTGATATATCATTCTTCATTCTTATCTCCCCTGAATAATCTCGTCTTTGTTGGTGATCATCAAATTATACGATTCCAGTAGACTATGCTTTACGATTGTAACCACCTAGCTACAAACAAATGATATCCTTTATGTCTCACACATATTCTCCACCCCTCTCTTTTTTGTCTTTAATTAGATGTTTAGAATAGTCTCACATTATAGTAGAGACCAAAGTTAAATAAGAACACAGTGTACGTTATACTTCTCCCCGCTCAATATTTTAAAGTTTTAAGTTCGTTTCATTTATCTAATAAAAAAGATATTTTTATAGATATTATAATAAGTAGGTTTAAATTCGATCAATTAGAATAGCCCCGTGTTAAAAATAAATTAAAATATAACGTGGTTATAATAATAGAGCACAACTAACTAGCTTGAATCAAGTCTCAAATCCTACAAGTAACTGCTAAACTTACCATTTATTTACAATAATATGGATGAATTACCGTGGAATTGCTTCATCAATGATATTAATGCTAGAAGCATTATTTACACAGCTCATGCATTATTAATGTGTTAATAGAAGCCGGACTCCTGCGGCCTACGGTGAATATGGGAAACTATGCAAAAGATTTATTGCATGATTAAAGAGGCATGCTTAAAATTGTGGGCCTGAGCAATTCTCTCCTTAATTTCCTTTGTTTGTTTTTCCGAAGTTGTACTGTTATTTCCGGTCAAATTTTTTTTTTTTACCAAAGTATAATTCAGCTAGAGGGAAAGAAAATCTCAGATTGGAGCTTCTAGAGACACCAAACTTTTCATGTGCATACAATAAAATGTTATGTCGAATTTATTTTTAAAGAATTCTTTTCGAAAAGATACACGCCAAAGCACGTTGCTTTCTCAAAGTAGTTAGTCAGAAGTCAGAGTAATGATACAAATGCAAGTTGGTCCCTTTTTAAATTCCTGCACCTGAGTTGTTCGTTTCATAATAAAGTAATTATAAGTTAGAACAATAATAGAAATACAAATCTTGGAGGGGCATTACCTCAAATTGATTTCCTTATTAAATTCCTGCACCTGACATAACCATTGCATGGATTGCCAATAATTATCACCACCGTGTGTATGGAACTATTCTTACACGTCCTCTCACATAAGGATCGATTTAGACCCTATCACACGGACTATAATAAACACGGGATATGCAGCACAGATCCTACCTAAGAACTCTGAGGTCATGTTAAGATTTGTTAGAGTAAATCATCTAACTCAAAATTTCAAGATGTTAAATGGATCAGATGAGTCCACTAATATAATCACATGATCATTTAGGCCATTTTGTACATGCCATGCGATTCCTACTTAATTAATCGGCGGAGGCGCCTGGGTGCTAATGTATGTATGTATATATAATAATAATATGATGGCAAGAGCCCTGACCCCCTGCCTCCGTTAGAAGGGTTGGAGCTCAACTGATGATGTGCTGCTCCTCGGTGACGATCGAAGGGGGGCGGGGTTGGGGCTGACCTTGACGGGGTAGGACGCCAACAAGTTGATCCCGCACAGCCCGTCCCCCTCCCTCCTCTCCATCCTGATGTAGCCTTCTTCCCCCCAGTCCGATCCCCACGAATTCTTCACCACCCAGTACTTGGTCTCGTAGTACATCTCGCCGTACCCCACCACCGCCACGCCGTGGTTCAGGCTCGTCCCACATACTCCGGTGAACACTCCCTGCGCGCACGCGCGAGAGAAGAAATTAAACTTGTAAGATTATATATGTATAGATAGATAGAATGGATGAATAGGGAGAGAGAGAGAGAGAGAGAGAGAGAGAGATGCTAATATGTCCGCAAATGTGCGCGTTGATATCAGTTCGATCCGCAACCCACCCTCCAGTAGAACTGGAGCTCGATGCTGCTCGCGTCGATTGCCACAGACACAGGCTGCTCGGAGACGGCCTTCAGGAGAGCTCCCTCGTCACCAGCCGGAACGTCCTCATAACCATCGATGACTACTGCCACATGTAGATTCTGCATGCAAAGTGCACACATGATCAACTGTTCTTCACAGTGTCCTATATATCTTAGTCGTACGTACGTAATAGCAGTAGTTGCTGCATGCAGCAGGGGCAGCGAGTGGTTCTACTACCTTTTTTAATTAGAGAGACTGATCGTTGATCATACCTTCGTGATGTTGCACTGGCCGTCATCGGTAGCGGTGTAGGGGTAGTCTCTCTCGCTGCTGATGCCGCCGTTTTCCACGATGAACTGGAAGGCCTGGTCCATGAGCCCGCCGTCGCACCCTGCGTTCACCTCCCTGTCGCAATCCACCAACTCCTGCTCAGACAGCGACACGAGCTCGCCGGACCTTAGCTGGTTGATCCCTTCCACTGCCGCGACCGTCGAGAACGCCCAGCAGCTGCCTTCAAAAAAATTGGCTTCTTCATATGAGAGAACTTAGTTACCTGCGGGGACCGGCCTCTTGGCATAGCTATATATATCTAGAGAGAGACAGAGAGAGAGAGAGATTGAGAGGTGTTGATTTTTAAGACGTATTTGTTAACCGATTAAGTTAATTCATCTGATGACATAAGCGACTCTATGAGATCGCTTATGTTAACCATGCCCAGTTAACAAACACGCCCCTTATAATTAAGCTAAACGTGACAAGGGGATTCATACGGTCTCCAATCCCTATATGACACATGTCTCACTGACCTCTTCTATCCGTTCTCTCATCTGATCTCTTACCTTTTCAGTCAATTGACAATGCAACACTAGATAGATAAATACATCTACCTAACATTGTATTTATCTTCTGAACATGCATTGTACTACATTATTCAATGCTATTTAGCATTAATGTGAGTATTGTACCTAACTGTTCGATATTGTCTATGTGTTGAACACCTATGTAAATACGACACCGAACGTGAAAATATAACTAATGATCAACAGCGTTGTATTTATATAAACGTTTCATCATTGTATCGAGGAATACAACTAAATTAATTCAAGAGGTCAACGTGATGGGAGAGAGCATAATTAATTAGTGGCCCATGCATGTGGCCAAGAGTGGGGATCCTCTCCGTGCAAGTGTGAAGCAGACTCAAACAATCCTCAATCCCCACCGACGACCACAAGTGATCCCACTAACTAATATATATCCTCCCCCCTTCTTAATTTTAACCTTTTCAACCAGTCTTCGAAATAATGTTAAGGCTGCGTTTGGTTTAGATGTTAAAGGGGATTCCAATCATTGGAATCCCCAAGAGAATTGAAGTCGAATCAAACATGAAGAAGAGGTATCGACTTTTGTGCACTCCTAATTTTCTCTCGATGAGAGAGAGAGACACGAGCAGAACAACAATGGCCGGTTCTCAAAACCTCCCGTGGAGTTTTTTTTGGAGAATTGCATGAGATTCAGAATGATTGGCTAAGTGTTTACCCCTGATTTTCTCTTATTTCACATAAATGGACAGTGCATAAAAGTAACAACTTTGGAAAGTAGGAAGAGATAATATCGTGAATGACCTCTTGTGGCAGTTCAAGTGCGTCGATCACTTAAATGAGTTCAGAAAATTTTCAAATGCGGCAGACAAATATGAGGCTCATTGCTGATTGTACGATAACCGTGATTTTAAACCTTTTGAAACATTGAGAAGCCGAACCAAATGTAACCTAAGCATATAAGTAAAACATTATTCAATATTGTATTTTATATTCTCAACATTGTGTTTATCTGCTCAATCTATATACATCACTCAACACTCAACGTCATACTTATATTGTTAATTATCATTGTTTTTATCTGTTCATTACATATAATGTTGATCGACTAAATACAATCAAAGCTAGCGTTGCATTCAAAACTGATCACTAAAAGGTGAGTGAGATGGGAAACTTAATTGGGAGAATTGAAAGGACACGTGGCAGAGGATTGGAGACCGCTCGAGTCCCCTCCTCACCGGGGAGGAGAAGATCCCCGCTCAGGTGAGGGAGAGATTAGCTTACCACAGTTGCCCTGGTCCTTGACGCCGGTGACGGCACCCTTATCCCGCCAGTCCACTGACGCCGGCAACGGGGCGGGGCCACCATCTGCACGTACGAAACCACTCTTTCTTTCTGGTTGCCGCCGGAGTAGCTTGGCCGGCGAAGCTCTCGTATAGGTCGCCCGGAACTCCTCGTTTGTCAGATCGGCGAACCTGTTGAGCCCCAGCTCGTAGGAGACGTTCCAGCTCCTCCGGTTGGCCTGGTGGATGTAGCGGGCGTTCTCCTTGAAGACGTGGAACCTCGTCGGTGGCGGCGCGTTCTCCCACCCGCCGGCCGCGGCCTCGTGCGGGCGGTGGAGGGAGAGCCACCTTTGGTACAGGGCGAGGAGCTCCCTGTCGGACCTCACGTCCTGGTCGGTCACCTCCAAGACGGAGGCGCCAGTAGAGGCCGCCGGAGAGGCGACGAGCAGCAGCAGCAGAAGTAGACATAATTGGTTCACTAGAGAGCAGGCGGAAGTGGCCATGTTCACTGGTGATCGATCTGGTAATAATTAAGATGTGCCTACTCCTGTCAATTAGTTGGGTCTCCCCTTAGAAGTTAAGGGAAGAAGCTAGCTAAGCTTCATGGGCTGGCTTCCATATACAGAGCAGAATAACGGATGTCAGGAGTGAAGAGGGGAGGGTGACTTGAAACGGGATATGTAGTTGCTTGCGGGAATGGGTTTCTTATCGGATTAAAGAACACTCATCAACGCCCTGTCGGTAAATTTTCTTAACGTACACTCCACCGCTTCATTGTAGCTTTCCAGCGTCAGGCAATGGCTGGCCGGGGCTGGTGCCAGCGATGGAAGCATGTACAGATTATGAGTTGATAATAACATGAAGCCTATATATGATCCGGGGGCGGGATAGGTGTGGGGCCAACAAAACTGCTATATATTCTCATGCATATCGGCATATGCCGACAACACTACATCGGTTGCGTCTGCAAAGCTCATGCCCCTTATCACACTAGTTGAAAACTATTTTCAACTAACCAAACGCTATTTGTAATGACGATAGAATTTTCAGACTACGATCTTATGGTAAAACATAGGATTTCACAACATTGGTCGATCGATACTCAGGTAAACATTTTGTTTTCGAACCTTCTGTATTACTCTAAAATCTTTGGAATGGAAACTTATTTGTCTTCATGTTGAATTGGAAATTGTTCTTTGCGGTAAATGGACCACATTTGATTAGTAGCATCTGGGGACAAAAGTGCCAAGCTTGTGATAGTCACCAGCAAAAACAAGATCATTAAATATTCTTCAGTCTGAAAATATGATTAACATAACGTCAATAAAATTTGATGTCAGATGTCAAACAGAAGCTCCGCCTTGATAAGAAGAAGCTGTTATTCGTCAGTTTGTTCTCTCCACATATATAATATATTTTTTTCTCAGGATTTTTGTAAATAAATAATGGTTATAAGTGAATTTACCAAAAAATCATTCTTGAAAACACATTAACATATATACCATTGCGTCAAATAAAGAGGGCGTGTTTGAATAATTTGATTTTACGCAGTGGTATGTCTACTGATACATTTTCGAGAGATTTTTTTCATAAATTCATATTTAAAAATAATTTATTTATAAAAATCTCTAAAAATCCCTTTTTTCTTTAAAAGCTATCAGATTTTTATAAAAAATTAAAGATATCATCTATGAATACCAACACCAACATAAGGAACAAAAGCCTCGTCATGACAAGTCAACAAGAATTTATGGATGAATGTAACTTCTAAGAACATAAAATTAGGATGGATCTCAAACACAACACAACCCACGTCATGTTCAAATTTCCCTTGTAAGCCAATAGATTTCCATACATTTTTTCTCATTTAGATATATGCTCATTGATGTGTGCACCTCCCCATCTATGGACACGTGGCCGCAACCTACCAAATCCGGTGCCCCACGCACGATTGGAAAAGTGCAGATGTGCCATGCTTATCCGTACAAATTAGTAAATCAACGTAGCATCCAAGGCTGTGATTCTCTCCAATTTGTTGGTATTCCTTGTGCCCCATGAAAACTTTCCCAGTTACCACGCAGTGCCGTAAGGTCTTATTGAAAATAGTCCCCTTCATCCCACGTCAGGTGACAGCTATAAAAGGGGGAGGACAACAACCCCTCCAGGTAAGAGGAGAATAGGGCACACAAGGATAGGAAATGAAAGTGCCAAAAGGAGAGGAAGGGAGAAACCATCCCGCCAGAAGTCATGGCCATCTTCCTCCATCCTCATCAAGCCTCCTGGATGAGCCTAAGCAGTCTCCACCTCTTAAGAACTCATTATCTTTCATCGAAGTAGATCTTGACATAAGTATCAGAGAGTTCTCCCTAGGAACACCAACCTCGGTGAGAACTGTGCTATAGATTGAAGCTCGGCAAGGCTCTTTCAAGACTCCTCGTAAGATAGTTGCCTAGAGGAAGAAGCATGGCAAGGTGCTCTCACGTCCTCTCGTAAGAGCAACCGTGTAGCCAATTGAAGGAGGGAGGAAGACAGGTACCAAGCTGGGCCATATCATAGAAGGCCTCCTCTCCGCCTGACCTAGCCTCCCAGAGGACGTCCGAGGGAGAAGATCGCACCACTCGACACAACACTATGGTGTCGCACCTGGTGGACGACCTTCCAGCTCTACGATCTAGTCATAGGAGTTCCCTAAGCTCCCACTCCCGGGGCAACCCCTACAAACTGAGCTCCATATGCCTTAGCGATGGCTTTAGAGAAGATCTACCAGAAGACATTGTAAGATGCCTAGTCTTGCCAATTATTTTGGGGGATCCAATTCCCCAAGGTAGCACAATCCATAAAGCTTAGGAGGCACTCCGGAGGAACCAATAGCAAGCTCTTCCACATGAAGCTCTTCTCAAGACACCTAAAGAAGGAAAAGCTTACATAAAGCAGGTGCAAGCTCGGTGCTGACCTACCATCCTAGCCTCCTGCTCCTTCCCGAAGATCGATCCTATGCAGGCAATGGTGGTCGCCATGAGCAAGGACTCTCAAGAGGATGAAGGCATCCCCAAATGGGGAAGAGATCCATCCTTCCTTTTTCTCAGGCTCTGTATGAGAGCATAACGTCTTTTTCTCAAGCTCTGAATTCTCACTCATGTAACTTGCATCCTATCAATATAGATGTGAATGTTGTAACATACACAACACTTTGGTGTCGTCTATGTAACATAGCCCTCTCGAAGGGAGTGCAGAAGATCATCATCCACCGGGACAAGATGTCACAAACTTATAACCAAGGATGGCTACTCGCACCCTAAAACCTTAAAACGGTAGATAGGTAAGTCTCCCTGACCTCATGAACTTTAGCTCCTAGAATTTTGCTTGTCATAATGCAAACAATAACACCCCAGGGATGACCCTGAAGTGCACTTCTGTGATAAAGCCCAGGGATGACCCTGGAATGCACTTCTACGATTACACTTCACGAATGACCCTGGAGTGCGCATATCTGAGAAAAACTCAGGGATGACCCTAAGATACATTTAACCCTGGTCTCAAGTAGGATGAAGCTCAGTTACAACCGAACTTAAACTTAACTCCCCAATCCTAACCAGGTAGAGGTTATCAAAACTCAAGGATCACCTTCAGATATGTTCAACCCTCGTCTTAACCAGGATGAAGCTCGGTTATATCCGAGATTAAACTGATTCTAATTGAGTAGAGATTATCAAAACATAGGGATGACTCTAAGATATGTTTAATCCTGGTCTTGACCATGATGAGGCTTGATTACAACTAAGCTTAAACTTAACTCCCTAGTCCTAACTGAATAGTGGTTATCAAATGCAGGGATGACCTTGAGATACATTTAATCCTAGTCTCGACCAAGATAAGGCTCGATTAAAATCAAGCTCAAACTTAACTTCCTAATCCTAACCGGGTAGGGGTTATCGAAACTCATGGATGACCCTAAGATACGTTTAATCCTGGTATCAACTAGGATGAAGGTCAGTCACAACCGAGCTCATACCTAACTCCCTAATCCTAACTGGGCTGAGATCATTACAACCTCAGGGACAACCCTGAGATATGTTTAATCCAGGTCTCAACCAGGATGAAGCTCGGCTACAACTGAGCTTAAACTTAACTCCCCAGTTCTAACTGGGTAGAGGTTATAAAAACTTAGGGATACTCGAGATACATTTAATTCTAGCCTCAACCAGGATGAAGCTCGGTTACAACCGCGATTGAACTTAACTCCCCAGTCCTAACTAGGTAGAGGTTATTAAAACTTAGGGATGACCCCGGGATATGTTTAATATTGTTCTCAACTAGGATGAAGCTCGATCATAATTGAGCTTATACCTAACTCCCTGGTCCTAAACGAGCAGTGATCATTAATGACAACCTTAGGGACGACCCTGAGATACGTTTAATCGTGGTCTCAACGAAGAGGAAGCTCGGTTACATCCGAGCTTAAACTTAACTCCTCGGTCCTAACCAGGTAGAGGTTACCAAAACTCACGGATGACCCTGAGATGCATTTAATCCTAGTCTCAACTATGACAAGGCTCAGTTATAACCAAGCTCAAACATTACTCCCCAATCCAAACGGGGTAGCGATTATCAAAACTCAGGTAGGACCCTGAGATATGTTTAATCCTGATCTCAACCAGGATGAAGCTCGGTTACAACCGAGCTTAAGCTTAACTCCCGATCCTAACCACTATCAAAACTCAGAGATAACCCTGAGATACGTTTACTCCTGATCTCAACTAGGATGAAACTTAGTTACAACCAACCTTAAACTTAACTACCTCGTCCTAACCGAGGAGAGGTTATCAAAAACTCAGGGATGACTTTGAGATATGTTTAATCCTGGTCTCAACCTAGATGAAGCTCAATTGTAATGGAGGTTAAATTAATTCCCTAGTCCTAACTTGGCAAAGATCATTAATTACAACCTCAGGGATGACCCTTAGACATGATCAACCTTGGTTTCAACCACGATGAAGCTCGGTTGTGACGGAGCTGACAATTAACTTCCCAGTCCTAAATGGGTAAAGATCACTAAAACTTAGCGAAGACCCTAAGGTACTTGTAACCTTGGCTTTATCAAGGAAGGAAACTAGTTTCAATGGTGCCAAACACCATGAGTGGACATTCAAGGAATAGATGATGGAACAACAAAGAAAAATTATTGCATCCTCAAGAGGAGAACCCCCTTACAAAATGAAATGGAGAAAGGAAAAATCATGGCAGATAGGGAGTCTACCTCTCCTCACAAGCCCGGGTATGGAAAATCCCTAGCCCTCACTATAAGGTGTTACTTCTAGATCGTGCCCTGCAACAACGCCCACATAGTCTTGCAGACACATCTAGAAGCCTTCACCACATCCTTGTATAACTCATCTAACTTCTTGCAATTGAAAATAGTTTCTCAGGCCGCCTACTCATAAGCACATATCGCATTCTCATTCTCCTCTTCCAAGAGACTCTCCAACCCTTCCTGATCCTAGAGCTGCAACTCCAGACCTTGGCTAGGTCAACCTTAGCCACCTCAACCTCCTGCCTAGCCTCCTCCTCTCTTCTAGCATTGTTGGCAACCTACTTCATCTCAGCTTCCAAGGACGTTGCCACTCTCTCGATCAAGCGCTTGGTACTCACCACAACCTTGCCAAAGCCGTCACAAAAGATTAGTGCCTTCGCCACTTCCTCGAGCTGCTGCCGCATGACTAAATCGGCAAGACTGGAAAAAGCTGCCATACCACTTGCTCTACCTCTTCCTAGAAGAGTATCAAGCTGACAGGTCTTCAAAGCCTTTACTCCAGACGATGCCAATGCCTGGTCTCACCCACCTCACGGGTGGCCACCTCTTATAGAAGTGCCAGAACCCAAGGTGGAACCTCAGAAGGTGTGACACTAAGATGTTTCCCCCTCTCTACTGTAGTCGGCTTCAGACCATGATGCTCCCTGGATGACGGCTGTCCTAATGAACCTGGACTCCCTCCACCACCCGATCATGTGGCCTCTTCCACACCAAGGGCGCTACATCTTCTTTTGGGACATCCTCTCTGGTAGCATAGAGGACCTCTTTCAGGCTAACCTCTATCACCGCAGTGTGGATAGAAAGGTCAGGGGTAATTCCACTGGAAGAAAACACTGTGAGGACTCCTTGCACAAGATGTGAAGTGTCTCAAGAAATAAGGCAATCACCCAAACACCTGCCTCCTTGAAGCCAAAGCTAGCTATGCAAAGTGTCACCATAGATCCAATGCACTGCCAGTTGGACCAAGGGCTAGGGGGAAGGTGATGTGTGTACCTCCCCAACTATGGACATGTGGCCACATCTTGCCAAATCTGGCGCCCCACACATGACTAGGAAAGTGTAGATGTGCCATGGTTATCTACGCATGTCAGTGAATTAGCACAACATCCAAAGCCGTGATTCTCTCCAGCCTGTTGGCATTCTCTATGCCCCATGAAAACTTTCCTAGTTGCCACATGTTGGCACGATAAAATTAACGCTAAAATTGATGCTAAAAAGATCTACTGAAATCAACGCTGAAACCCATGCAAATACTATTTACGCTACTTCGGGCGGGCGCATATCGATGTGCGTCCCTTTCTCTGATGCTAGCACATTTTGCCGTTTCTTATTTTTCAGGGATGGTCAAAGAAGACAAAGAAGAAAAGAAAGACAATATAGAAGAAAGAAGAAGAAGAGAAGGGGAGGTTGAACCGGCGGACAACCTAGGCCCTTGATTCGGCGGGCAAACCAAGCGCCTTTGAACCGGCGCCCCCCCCGCTCCCCTCTCATCCGGCGGGCACACAAGGCATGATCCGGCAGCAGCACCCCCCCATACCCATCTGGCGGCTTCAAGGCTTCCCCAAGGCATGATCCAGCGGCCTCCAAGAGAGTGACCTGTAGCCACTCCTTCACATCCGGTGGCTCCCTATGGGTTGGTCTGGCGGCTTCCCCTCTCATTCGGCAGAGCCTCTCCACCTGCCACCTCTGCTACATTAGTGAAGCACGGCAGAAGGACAGAGCACGTGCGATCTGCATGCCCATACCCCTTACGGCGCGGGAGAAGGAGGCTCGACACGTAGCCGTGCCCATGCCCCATGCAACGAAAGCAGAGAGAAAAAAAAGATGTCGATGCCCTGATGTCTCTTGTGCATGTATAAAAGGAGAAGGGAGGTTAGAAGAAAGGCTCTCTCGGTCTCTCTGAAGTGAACCCCCCTGGACTCTCTGGCGCTCCCCCGATTGTCTAGCAAAAGAAGCCTGCCGCTTCAAAGCCCCTGAAGTGAAGCCCAAAAAATCTGCAGGAGAGGGAGAGAGTGAAAGAGGAAAGAGAGGTGAGGGAGTGGAAACGGGGAGCGTTGCCCCGGTTCTCTCCTTGTATTTCTCTCTCTCTTTTTTTCTGATGTATACTTTTTCCTTTTCTGATAGGAAATAAAAGAAAATACTCCTATGGGAGAATTTTTATGCTGCAATGTTTATGATGTTCAATCTTTGATGACCATAATTCTTTTTTTTTCTTTCTTTCTCTCCACCTTGCGATGCTTTCTTCAAGCTTCTCTTTGTTGCTGGTGCACTACAAGAAAATTGGCCTATAGCCACGAATTTTACCTACGCTTTCTAAAAATGTAGGTATAAGCGATATATTCCGACGTTTGTAAATTAACGTTGGTAAATTTTGTACATTTTATTATAGCGTATCTATATGGTCATATTATTCCGACGGTTTTAGAATAAATGTAGGAAAAGATAATATATAACGACATTTTTTTATAAATGTGAGAATAGAGCCTATAAATGGTTTCACATTTTTTTAAACGTAACAATAATTCGATTGAAAAAAAAATAAAAAAAATAACAAACGTCGCAATAATCTTGACCTTGATGGCGGCAAAAATGCTGCCTGAGCTTTTATGAGCTGAGCTTCGATGCCTTCTTCCCCCTCCTCTTCCTCCGCCACCCTGTCCCCCGATCTTCTGGATCTTCGCCCTCTCCTTCTTCATTCTCTTCCCCACTAAAACCCTAGCCGCACTCTCCATCGGCCTCACCCGCCACTGCCGCCTGCTCGCTGTCGGACTGCCTCTCCCACCCTCCTTCCCCACTACAGCATCCTCCCCTCTGCTTCAGTGCGTGAATAGGACCACGGCCCCCGCTACTCCCCAGAGCCGCCATCACCTTCCGCCTTCCGCTTGCCCTCCATAGCAAATGACGACAACAGCAACCCTGTCGCCACCACTGCGGGCTACATCTGCACCGCCTCCAACGTGCTCGCTCTATTCCCCCTTTCTTTTTCCTGCAAACGCACGCCACCCGCCAGCCCCATCGTCGACCGCTGGGATCCCTGCCACACCTTCCTCTTTTTCTTCCACTGCCTATTGCCCCCTTGCTCTTCTTCTTCCGCACATAGTTGCTCCCAGACCCTGCAACCCGCTACCGTCAACCCCAACCCCCCTCACCCTCGGCCATTCTCCTTCAGCCTGCTGCCCCCTTCCTCATCTTCTTCCTCTTCTATTTGTTCGTAGACCCAGCAACTACGAAGTTGCATAGTAACTACCTTCACTGGCCCCCTCCCTGCAGCGTCGACCCCATCAACCTCCTGCCACCACGACCCCATCCACCACTCACGTGCTTCCCATGCAGCTCTACCGTGATTGTGTAGTCCACACTGCCTGCTCATACCCAGCCACAGCTCCCCATCAAGTGTGGTCCCATTTGGCCAGCACTGCCTCTCCACACTGCCTGCTCACACCTACCCGACCGTCGTCGATTTCGATTTGGTCGTCTTCGAGCTACTCCAGAAAGGTATTTAGATTTTTTTGACATGATTTTTTAAGAAAATATCCTTACTATGTTGCTCGTGTGGTATAAATGCCGTATTTACTTTATTGTTTTTCTATTTAGCCATGATTTGTTTGCTAAAGGACTATTTTTCTATTTCGTAGGGGATAGGAGATTACTCTGACAGTGATATTAAGCTAAAGCTTTGGTAATCTTCTATCCCATTTGTGTTTTCAGTGGCAGATGTTGTTATTTGTTGTTTAGTGAGCTAGAGAGAAAAAACATTCTTTAAGAACTTTACTTTTCTTTCCAAGCAATTCTCTTATCTTTTATTTTGTCGAGTCCTGATCCTCATATGGAGTCTGGTCTATCGGCTGGAAACCAGTAATCTTCCCCTCATGGAAAACTTCTGATGTAACAATGCCACAGACCATGACTCTGATATGGCGTTTTACTCTATTCATCATCATTTATATTTTATAAACATACATGCACACAATGGTTGAAAAAGAGCTTGAATTGAATATGGATCATGTGCACTGATGTTTATCTGTGTTTACTAATCAAATTTTGTCTTTAATTACAAGTGAGAGGAAAATGGATTGGGGGTGGATGGACGCTTCAAGGTATCTGTTGTAGATGAATAAACTTATGTTATGTTAACTTTGGAATGGATAATTAGCTGGCATCCTTTTTACATGTTTACTTCTGTAAGGGATGCAAAAGGAATACTATGACGGTGTTGATGAGTTTATTCAGTTTGCATTTGGGATTGTACCAGGTACTCAGACAATCAAATGCCCATGTATACATTGTGCATGTGTTGACAGATGGGATAAGGAGAGTGTAAGACAACACTTATACTTGAATGGAGTTATCAAGGATAAAGAGTTTTGGAGATTTCATAGTGAGACTAAGGCTTGGCAGTTAAAGAATGATGTTCGTCATAGGGGCATGCATGACATGCTACATGATGCATTTGGGCCAACCTTTGAAAATAAGAGTGGTGTAGGGGAAAACGAAGGTGCAATGAATGTGAATGATAATGCTAGAATATTCTATAAGTTAATTAGAGATGCTGAAACACCTTTATTCCCTGGTTGTATAAAACACACCAAGCTTTCTTTTATTATTCGAATGTTTAACATTAAGTGCATGGGTGGATGGAGTGACTCTTCTTTTGAATTAATGTTGAAGTTGGTGAAAGAGATTCTTCTGGATGGTGAAGTGTTGCCAAATTAATTGTATGAGACGAAAAAAATTATCAGTGACTTGGGCTATGGGTATGAGAAGATAGACTCATGCCCCAATGATTGTATATTGTATTGGAAAGAAAATAAAGATTTGCATAAATGTCCTAAGTGTGGTAAAAGCAGATGGAAATGTGATGTAAAAATTAATAATGATGAAGAAATGAAAGGAAAAGTACCAAGAAAGCTCCTCCGTCACTTTCCCCTCATTCCAAGATTGCAAAGGATGTACATGTGTTCAAAATCTACTCTTAACATGAGATGGCATGGCGAAGAACGTCGTGAAGATGGCATTTTACGTCATCCTACTGATTCAGCTTGTTGGAAGACATTGGATGTGCTATAGATGACTTCAGATTAGAGGTCAGAAATGTACGATTGGGTCTAGGTAGTGATGGTTTCAATCGTTATAGTACAATGTCGATCAGTCATAGCACTTGGCCCGTTCTTCTGATGCCATATAATTTGTCACCTTGGGAATGCATGAAAAGTCCAAACATATTCCTATGTTTACTCATCTCTGGTCCAAAGGCACCTGGTAATGATATAGATGTATATTTATTGCCACTAATAGAGGAATTACAGGTATTGTGGCATGGAGTTGATACTTTTGATGCTTCGACTGGTCAAATGTTCCGGATGCGTGCTGCAATATTATGGACTATCAATGATTTCCCAGCATATGCATGCCTGTCTGGGTGGAGTACCAAAGGTCGATTGGCTTGTCCTGTCTGTAAAAAGCACACTTTCTCATCATGGCTACCAGCAAGTGGAAAGCATTTTTATCATAGCCATCGTAGATGGTTACAACAAGATCATAAGTTTCGATCAATGTCTCGCATGTTTGATGGAAATCAAGAATGGGGCAAAAGTCCTAAGCGACTATCGGGGGATGAATTGTTACACCAAATAGAAGGGCTCTTTTTTACGTTGGGGAAGGCTTCAAGTGTAGCATTGAAGGGGAAAAGGCAGCCATTGAAGAAGACAAGGGTGCAGAGAAAGAGAAGCCATTCATGTAAGGAGCACAATGACACTGAGATTGACAAATATTTAAATTAGAAGAAGCGTTCTATTTTTTTTATTTACCTTATTGGAAGTTTCTATTACTGATGTCGCACAGCCCAAGTTTGACTACGGTTGACTTGATGGACCTCGGACCTAGACCCACAAGCATTCAAGATTGAGCAACGGACTCACACTAGCGGCTCACTCGTACGACACATGCAATCTCCCGAAGGCACCGGGGATGATGGCGAGGGTCCGAGGCGGGACCCAATGATTCTAAGTGGCTAAGTGGGCTTAGGCTAACCCCCAAAGGGTCTGGGATTCCCAACTTTGTGGGAGGCCGGCACGCCCGGGGCGTGGGATTGGGTAGCTCTCACTCACGAGCCACGGTGGGCACACAATTGAGTATATGCGGAATTGGCCACTCTCTCACCGTCCGACGAGCATTCAAGGCGATACTAAACTTGCAAAATATAGGCCAGCAAGGGTTGTATCAGTCACTCACCTGATCGGTGTGAAAACACCGATCCCGTTCGAAGACGTGGGCGCGCCGGGAAGCATGGGTATGAACCCGAACGCTGCGGCGATAGTGCTTGACCTGAAATTTTAATGAATTACAAAACTACGCCTCTCGCAGGAGGGGGGCTCTTGGGGTGGGGGTTAGAATTATTACAACCAAAATTACCTCCATGTAGGGAGTGGCCTTCAGCCGGCCAAGCGGGGTGGGGAAACTATGAAGAGAAAGCCGACTCTCCAAGCTTCGCCGGTTCTGCAACTCTTCAGTTTTACTGAACAGGTTGTCGATGAAGATGCCGCCACGGCCTCAACCGAGCTCCAAATTTGATGAAACTGGCGCCAAAAGTTCCCCAACTGGCCGAGGATGATGCCTGAATTTTTTTGGAAGCTCTGGAACTCGGGGCTGATCGCATCGGCGACTGGAGCAGGACAGCAACACTCTGCCTCTGACTGATGCAGAACTAATGCAGTGGATTGCAGAAGGCACTGCGGTCGCTCCCGAACTCCAAATCGAACGAAACTGGTGGTGACGCGATTGTGGTCGGAGTAGATTCGAGCAGAAGTTGACGGGGGCACAATCCGAGGTCGGAGAGGAGAATGGTGGCCAGATAAGTGAAGACAGGTCAAACCTGGACCCACAGGTGGCAGACTGCACACTCCGGCGAAGAAAATGGTAACTAATAGCTCCGGTGGCCGATTGAGGTCCTTCTTCTTGGAGATGAAATCTAACTGGACGTAGTTCCTGCCCTCCGAAAATGGCGCCCAAACCTGTCCCGAGCTGGTCGTGGTGGCTCCAGCTTTCAGCTTCAGGTCCTCAGACAGGGACAGCAGACGCAGTCGGACGAGATCTGCTCCTACGAACAGCTCCGACCTCAGAAGCCGGCGAGACCACCACGGTTGGAAAGCTAACTCACAGACGATTCCATCAATGTAGGCCTTGCCACCTGAATCTTTGAGAGACGGTCGTGGCTGCCTCTGCAAGTCACTGCAACTATGCTGCCTGAAACAGAGACAGAATGAGGGGAAGAAGAAGGTGTGGGGAGGGGATAGCCAAGAAGGTAAGAGGTGGAGGGTGTGTCTAATGGCTATGGGAGGGGAATGTGAGGTGTTTAGGGGTTGATGGATGGCTGTTGGGATGGCTGGAGAAGCAGGGAGGAGGTGGGTGAAGGGGGCTGCAGCTGGTGGAGGTGGTGATAGGGGTGGAGGTGCACTAGGGAGAGGGTGAGATGGAGAGGAGGAAGAGGAGGGTGACCAGACCAAGGGGAGTCTGGTTTGGGTTGACCTAGGGTGTGGGAGGGATGGGAGAGGGGAGGGAATTTCGAATTTGGTCTTTGGGAGAGGTTAATTCAGCCTTGGGAAGGTGGTGGGGTGCCTAGGGAAGGAGAGTGGGGTAGTTGGGGGTTGGAAGGTGGGGAGAGGATTGGAGGAGAGGCTCTTGGGACTAGAAGTGGAGTAAAGATGGGCTATTAGAAGTTGTGTGGAGTTAGTGGAGGTAGGTGGGGGTTGGAAGTGGTTGGGAGGGGGAGGAGAGAGGAGGAGTTCGCCCCTTTCCTGGTGGGAGAGAGAAGGAGAGATAGAGAGAGAGAGAGGTAATGAGAGAGTAAGAGAAGAGAAATTTAGTGGAGAGAAGAGATGTGGGAAATATTGCTATTCAAATGGATTCATCAAAAGTTGTTACAATGAGAGGGAGGGGAGGCCTATTTATAGGCTCCATACTTTCATATGACCATAATGACCCTGACAAACTAACTAATGACCAAAGCAGTCCAAGGGAGGGGTGCCCCTGGGCCTAGCCCACTAGTTGGGCCCAATAGCTTAACAAACCAACATAATGACACAAGACTTTGGTAGATAACCTACTAACCTAGGTACATGACTCAAATAATAGGAAAATTACATGGTTTAAGACTCAAATAAAATATAAAAATTACATGACTAGACTCACGAACACATGACGGACATAATGGCATAAGTCGACGACGATCTGAGCCTCAAAAAAAGTGGAGGGGCAAGGGATGCCCCCATCATACCCTCGAGGTGGGGAGAACTCGACCCCGTCGAGTATGTGTCCGCCTGGCTGTAGTACCAGCTCCAGAATGTCGAGGTTAAGTCGCAGCAGGTCCTCCCGACTCGCCTAAGTATCCTCAATTGGGCGACGGTTCTTCCACCTAACCAAGTAGTGCTGATACACCCTGTGCCTGGTGATGGTACTTTGCTCGTCCAGTATTGCCTCTATCTACTCTTGTCGGCCTCTCAGGCTAGGAAGTGGAGTCCCACCGTGGGTGTCTCTCTCAAGGGGGGGGGGGGGTAAAGGCTCGAGCTCCTCACTGGGTCCCACCGCGGGGCCCTTGTTGGGTACCAAGTCTGCCACAATGAAGGTAGGGTGTCTCCCAAAACCCGTAAGTAGGTCCAGCTCATAAGCATTATTACCAAGTCGACTCAGAACTCGAGAAGGTTCCGAACCCCGTACCCTCAACTTGGAGGCAAACCCCGAAAGGAGCCGCTCCGTTCTCACCATCACCGAGTTTCCCACGTGGTACTCACAGTGGCGCTGCCGAGCATCTGCTTGCCTTTTGTAAGTCTCATTGCTCTTTCCTATATGCTTGTGGATGACATCAGGCAACTTTGAGGGGTGGTGCATAATGAACTTTGTGAATGAAGATTTCCAAGATTCCGAACTCTCAAAAGTGGACTTATCATGCCTATACTTGATTAGAATGGGAGGACCTGGGCATCCATATGTGGATCTATCACGTAAGTGGTAACAATCAAGCTTGCTAGACGAGGGAGGCCCTGGGCACCCACAAGTGAACCTATCATGCATAAGTGTGACCAATGTTGGGGGACCATGACATCCAAGGATGCTCCTATCATTCATAAGATCAATGTTGAGTTGGGGAGGACCATTACACCCAAATAGGGACCACTCATGCTTCCGACTTGACATGTGGGTGATGTGAATGAATGGACCCAACTTTCTAATCATGCGAAGTGGTGTGTTGTGCCAAGACTTATGTACTCCAATCCCAAAGATGTCTTTGATGTGTATGGGTGGGGAATGGCCTTTGAACTTCCATGTGAAAGGGTCAAAGGGATCTAGGAAGGTGGACATTATGGAGAGGAGCTCTTCCTTGCTTCCTAGGTATATGTCGCCTATGGCGATGGTTCCCTTTGTGTGGCTCGAGTCTTGGAAGAGGTGGGCACGGTCCAACATGGTGGGTCGGGAAAGGTGGGTTGTGGGTAAGGTGGGTGGGCCATATGGGTAACTAGGCTCCCTTTGGAAGGGATCGAAGGGGTCGTGGATTAGGCTTCCTAGGGAGAAGTGCCCTATGTTCTCAAGGTCTTCACAAGGTGGGTTTTCCTCATCTATTAGGATGATTGGGCCGGTGTAGTGAGTGGGTGGGTTGGCCAATGTCCTTGGGATCTCAATGGTAGGGGAGTGGATTGTGATGGGTTCTTCCTTCATGGGGAGAAGGAGGATGATCTCACTAGTGCAGTGGCCTCTCGTGTAGATAGTAGTGATGGAGCCAAAGGTAGGGCAAGTGAAGTTAATGGTGCTAGGCCTTGGCGACTCCCTAGCTAGCAGACCGGTCAAGTGGACTTGCCAGTATAGGCAATCCACTAAGTCTCCCAAATGTTCTACAAGATAGGAGGTTTGATAGGTGATATGGGGAGGCCGGAGGGGCACTAGTTGGGTTTGGTGTCTCATGGCTAGGAGGTATGGGTTTAAGTCATGGAGGGTGGGGTTTTGTTTTAGCCATTGGAGTATGGTTTCATCCATGATGAGGGTGTGTGGCTCTAGTGTACTTGGAGGAGGAAGGGTGGGTGAGACATGTGGCTCTTGGATTTCGCCTATGGTAGGAGGTGGATCCGGATTGGCAACCACCCTCACTTGGGTGGGTGTGGGGGTCACAATTCTCAAGGACAGTGGAGTATGAAGGTTTATGGTAAGTGGGTTGGTGATAGCCGGCAATGTGCGCGCCTGGGGAAGTGAGTAAGGGTGGACTGGGGTTGGGATAGGTAGGGGAAGTAGTGGGGGCCTAGGATATGGTGGGGTTGGGGTTGGGAGTGGGAGATGGGTTGGGTGAGAAGTGTTGGTCTTAAGAGGTGTGACTTTTTTGGGGGATGATGGAGGGGTAGTGGTGGATTCCAAGGGATTTTGTAGGGTATGAATTTGGTGAGGGGTTTTGGGTTGGGGAGTGGTGGATATTATGGGTTTTGGTGAAGGGGTGGACATGGGGCTCAATTGGGTTTGTGGAGCTATGGTTGTGGTGAGGACTGGTAGGTAGGTTGTAGATGTGGTGGTGGGGGTAGGATAGGTGGGAAGTGGTGGGGAATGGGAGATTAGGGTCATAGGTTGGCCAGGAGGGGGTGAAGGAGTTGAAGTGCTCCTTGGGCTTTGGTGTTTTGAGTAGAGGGGGAAACATATCTAGCCCTAAGTTGTTCTTTCATGTCCCCCCAAGTGGTGATGGAAGGTTCCCTTCTAAGCACCCTTATCCCGACAATTTGCAACCATTGAGTTTGGGCACGTTTAGAAAGTTGCATTTTGGCAAATTGGGCCTTCTCTTCTTCGGTCATTGGATACCAAGTGAAATAATGGTCCATGGAAGCCTCCCATTCTAAATACTCATTATGATGAGTCCCATCAAAGGTGAGAGGTGAGGGAGGAGCCCTACTATCATTCATCATTGGGGCGGGCCAATTTTCTTCTAGTTGGTCAAGTCGTCTAGATAGGTTATCAAGCTTGCCATTGGCATGGGTCAAGGTTTTCATGAGGTAACTGACGTGGCCAGGGAAGTCATGGGTGTTAGTGGTAGGTATCCCTTGGGGTTTTGGATTCATAGTGGGATTGGAAGATGAAGTATTGGGTTGATAGTGAGTACCACTACGAGTGGTCATGCAAGGTTGGGTGGGCTATGCACGGGTGTGCGGATGCACCTTTGACCTAGTATGATCACCCAAGACTAGACTTGTGAGGATAAGCCTATGACCGCTCTGATACCACTTGATGTGGCACAGCTCAAGTTTGACTACAGTTGACTTGATGGACCTCGGACCTAGACCCACAAGCATTCAAGATTGAGCAACGGACTCACACTAGCGGCTCACTCGTACGACACATGCAATCTCCCGAAGGCACCGGGGATGATGGCGAGGGTCCGAGGCGGGACCCAATGATTCTAAGTGGCTAAGTCGGCTTAGGCTAACCCCCAAAGGGTCTGGGATTCCCAACTTTGTGGGAGGCCGACACGCCCGGGGTGTGGGATTGGGTAGCTCTCACTCACGAGCCGCGGTGGGCACACAATTGAGTATATGCGGAATTGGCCACTCTCTCACCGTCCGACGAGCATTCAAGGCGATACTAAACTTGCAAAATATAGGCCAGCAAGGGTTGTATCAGTCACTCACCTGATCGGTGTGAAAACACCAATCCCGTTCGAAGACGTGGGCGCGCCGGGAAGCATGGGTATGAACCCGAACGCTGCGGCGATAGTGCTTGACCTGAAATTTTAATGAATTACAAAACTACGCCTCTCGCAGGAGGGGGGCTCTTGGGGTGGGGGTTAGACTTATTACAACCAAAATTACCTCCACCCAGGGAGGGGCCTTCAGCCGGCCAAGCGGGGTGGGGAAACTATGAAGAGAAAGCCGACTCTCCAAGCTTCGCCGGTTCTGCAACTCTTCAGTTTTGCTGAACAGGTTGTCGATGAAGATGCCGCCATGGCCTCAACCGAGCTCCAAATTTGATGAAACTGGCGCCAAAGTTCCCCAACTGGCCGAGGATGATGCCTGAATTTTTGGGGAAGCTCTGGAACTCGGGGCTGATCAGACCGGCGACTGGAGCAGGACAGCAACACTCTGCCTCTGTGGATTGCAGAAGGCACTGCGGTCGGTCCCGAACTCCAAATCAAACGAAACTGGTGGTGACGTGATCATGGTCGGAGTAGCTTCGAGCAGAAGTTGACGGGGGCACAATCCAAGGTCGGAGAGGAGAATGGTGGCCAGATAAGTGAAGACAGGTCAAACCTGGACCCACAGGTGGCAGACTGCACACTCCGGCGAAGAAAATGGTAACTAATAGCTCCGGTGGCCGATTGAGGTCCTTCTTCTTGGAGATGAAAGCTAACTGGACGTAGTTCCTGCCCTCCGAAAATGGGGGCCCAAACCTGTCCCGAGCTGGTCGTGGTGGCTCCAGATTTCAGCTTCAGGTCCTCAGACAGGGACAGCAGACGTAGTCGGACGAGATCTGCTCCTACGAACAGCTCCGACCTCGGAAGCCGGCGAGACCACCACGGTTGGAAAGCTAACTCGCAGAAGATTCCAGCAATATAGGCCTTGCCACCTGAATCTTTGAGAGACGGTCGTGGATGCCTCTGCAAGTCACTGCAACTATGCTGCCTGAAACAGAGACAGAATGAGGGGAAGAAGAAGGTGTGGGGAGGGGATAGCCAAGAAGGTAAGAGGTGGAGGGTGTGTCTAATGGCTATGGGAGGGGAATGTGAGGTGTTTAGGGGTTGATGGATGGCTTTTGGGATGGCTGGAGAAGCAGGGAGGAGGTGGGTGAAGGGGGCTGCAGCTGGTGGAGGTGGTGATAGGGGTGGAGGTGCACTAGGGAGAGGGTGAGATGGAGAGGAGGAGGAGGAGGGCGACCAGACCAAGGGGAGTCTGGTTTGGGTCGACCTAGGGTGTGAGAGGGATGGGAGAGGGGAGGGAATTTTGAATTTGGGCTTTGGGAGAGGTTAATTCAGCCTTGGGAAGGTGGTGGGGTGCCTAGGGAAGGAGAGTGGGGTAGTTGGGGGTTGGAAGGTGGGGAGAGGATTGGAGGAGAGGCTCTTGGGACTAGAAGTGGAGTAAAGATGGGCTATTGGAAGTTGTGTGGAGTTAGTGGAGGTAGGTGGGGGTTGGAAGTGGTTGGGAGGGGGAGGATAGAGGAGGAGTTCGCCCCTTTCCTGGTGGGAGAGAGAAGGAGAGATAGAGAGAGAGAGAGAGGTAATGAGAGAGTAAGAGAAGAGAAATTTAGTGGAGGGAAGAGATGTGAGAAATATTGCTATTCAAATGGATTCATCAAAAGTTGTTACAATGAGAGGGAGGGGAGGCCTATTTATAGGCTCCATACTTTCATATGACCATAATGACCCTGACAAACTAACTAATGACCAAAGCAGTCCAAGGGAGGGGTGCCCCTGGGCCTAGCCCACTAGTTGGGCCCAATAGCTTAACAAACCAACATAATGACACAAGACTTTGGTAGATAACCTACTAACCTAGGTACATGACTCAAATAATAGGAAAATTACATGGTTTAAGACTCAAATAAAATATAAAAATTACATGACTAGACTCACGAACACATGACGGACATAATGGCATAAGTCGACGACGATCCGAGCCTCAAAAAAAGTGGGAGTCAAGGGATGCCCCCATCAATTACTGCAACATAATCTCGATGTCATGCATGTGGAGAAGAATGTTTGTGATAGTATTGTTGGTATAATATTAGGACTTGATGGTAAGAACAAAGATGGACTCAAGGCACGGCAAGACCTAGAACTCATGGGCATTAGGTCATCACTTCACCCACATTCTGCTGGTCCAACAAAGACATTGCTCTCACCAGCACGTTTCACATTAAGCAAAGATGAGAAGGTGACAATTTGTAATGTTCTCAAGAGTGTGAAAGTCCCTGATGGCTATGCCTCTAATATTTCCAGGCATGTGGATGAGAAGAATGCAAAGATCTGGGGTTTAAAGGGCCATGATTGTCATGTGCTCATGCAACAACTACTTCTAGTGGCTATTCGAGGAATGACACAAAAGGAAGTTAGTTCTGCACTAACTGAAGTGTGTAATTTATTTGTGGTGTTGTGCTCAAAGAGTTCATCAGCAGATGATTTTTATCACCTTGGAGAACGGATTTTAGTCACACTATGTCATCTTGAGATGATCTTCCTTCCCAGTTTCTTTGATATCATGACACATTTACTTATTCATTTACGAGAAGAAGCTAGACTTGGCGGGCCAATGTTGTCACGCCCCGAGCTTTTATTACAGCGGAAGACTAGCTCGAGGAACGTGAACAGTCGGCATGGTAAGCCTCTTGCAAGCAAGAATGATCAGAGCGTAAGATAATCACACACATAAATGTAATTGCACAATATCTACTCAAACTTCAACTTTCATTTCACATTATCAATCAAATATTCAAATACAATCACTAGTTCAACTTTCTTCATCATACTAGACTCAAGAAATAAGAAAATTACATAGACTTAATCTAAACAATGTAGACTTCTTAAGTCTTCACTCATTCTTTATTCACTCTCGGACCCGCTATTTGAATATTCCGAATCCGATCCCGACTCACTTCCATCTCCTGAAAAGATTGGAATAGGTAATGAGCACACTTGCCTAGTAGGTATCTTCGCATCAACATGAAGGCAATAATTAAGTAATTAACATTTTAGCTCTAAAGAATAAGGTAAAATCATGCAAAATGCGATAATCAAGCGAATAACCAAAGTAACAAAGATGATCGTTTAAGATAGAATGAGAGCAAGTATGAACTAGCAAGAATGTAACAAGAATGTAGCATGGCCTTTCATGAACAAGAATGTACTAGCAAGTCACATACTCATCACCCAAACATCTTTTGCTTATGAGCAAGTATTTGGTGAAATTCTGTGGAATATCATGTAACAAGCAAGAAAGTCATGTATGTGTATCGTGGATTTTCACTTATTTAGAAAGAAAGTACTCCCAGCGTAATGCGACGCCAGTAGCATCATACCCCATGGTTTACAGTATGTTTTCGACAATCAACTGAGGAGACTAGAATAGAGCCATTGAACACAATCAGTGCGCGATCACATCTTCAATTATAAATCAAGCTACTTCCACGCATGTAAACAATATGGCCAAGAATGTACAATTTCAATAAGTTCATGATAACAATAATTCAATTAATGAATGCTTCTATTTGGAACAAGGAATTTCAATAACATATTAGAACTATGTTATGCCATGGAAATAAATCAGCAGCATAACAGTACATTCCTTATCTTTCATTCATTATATTAAGTCTCTTGGATAATATGACAAGTCCTAGACCATCAATAATTCATCTAGGAACTTTAGAATATCAACCCTTTGGTCAAACCTCGGGTTAAAGTACTTAAGAACTGTGACGGTCAATAACTGGGCCGTTACATGAACATAACGCTCCACTATTGGGACGTTACAATGGTCCAAATCCAGAAACAATAAAATGGACCCAGTAAATGTGACGGTCATATTTTGGACAGTTAGATTGGCCTCACGGTCTAATATGGATCTGTTACATATCTAGAACCAGAAAACATTGATAGTGTTTCTAACAATTGGGCTTTCATGGTACAACCAACTCGGCGTGCTAGTGGGAATCCCAGGCTCGCAGAGAATTACGGAGGCCTTGAAACAAAATTTCCTAGTCCATTGGAAGGAATATCTAATAGAGAGGTCCTCATGTTCAAGAATATGTTCCTATAGTGTGGTGCGGACACCAGAGCACACGAGCGGCACGAGTCGGCGAGCCACCGGTACAGTACGTGGAGCACCACCCGAGCCACTTCGGCGTCCATCTGGCTCGGAGACATTCTGGAGACTCCCCCTTGAGTCTCGGCATTTATCACATTTACTGGGACTTATTTGTGTGTAATGTGTTTTTATTTGTCTTTATTTGGTGATGGGGACATCGCTTACCACTTCCCATTTCTCCATGGGTCCCGATGATCGCCATTGTGTTCGTCTTGATTTCTTGAGTCGAGTTATGTAATTTTCATATTTTTCTGGAGTCATATCATTGTAATTTTTCTTTTATTTGAGTCAAGTCCCTAGGTTAATGAGTCATCTACCTAAGTTTATTATCATTATGTCAGTTAGATTGGTTAATGGGCCCAGTTATATGGGCTTGGCCCAGGGACGCCCCTTTCCCCCTTGG
The DNA here is from genome assembly GCA_022559845.1 of Amorphophallus konjac. Taxonomy (NCBI): domain Eukaryota; kingdom Viridiplantae; phylum Streptophyta; class Magnoliopsida; order Alismatales; family Araceae; genus Amorphophallus; species Amorphophallus konjac. The sequence goes on along the minus strand of CM040118.1, from coordinate 96,825,231 downwards.
TTAGTTGTCATTAGTCCAAAAGTTAGGGACTTATGTTGAATTGTGGGATTCCTATAAATAGGACCCCAATCCCACCAGTTGAAGGTAATGAAGATTTAATAAAGTTTGCCAAAGCAATTGTGCATCTCTCTCTCTCTCTAGCTCTCTCTCTCTATCTCTCTCTCAAGAAGGGTCGACCCTTTCTCTCTCCTCTCCCCTCTCTCTCTCTAGGTCGACCAGCCCTCTCTCTCCTCCCCTTGCCACCTCATCCTCCACATCAGCCCTCCCCACCCTTTCACCTTCCCAAGGCCATTAACCCCCCTTTACTCCCACCACTCCCCAAGCAACCCTTCCCCTTCCCCATACAACCTTCCATCTTCCCAAGAGGAATCCCCACTTCCCAAGCAACTCTTCCCCTCCCCAAGGCAACCCCTCCCCTTCCCTAGGCCTCCATTAAACACCTCCATTAACCCTCCACCCAAATCAAAGAGAACCCTCCCCATTTCCCCAAGCTACTTGCGCCCCCCATCACCCCACCACCTCCCCCTTGGCCATTTGCGCACCCAGCCCCTCCCCCTGCTAGCTCCGCCCCTGGCCACCACCTCACCACCCCTCCCACCTCCCAAACCACTCCCCTCCACCAAAGCATCCATCTCCCTCACCCCTCCACCAAAGAAAACCACCCCCCCACCCTTTTCTCTCTTCTCATTTGCATACAGCTGAAGACTTGCAGATCAGCACCCTGTTGCAGCATCGCCCACGACCTCATCCCGGATTTTCTGGGGGTGTGGCCTACATCAACGGAAAGCTCTGCCAGTCTGCTTTGCCACCGCGTTGGTCTCGTCCCCATCCGAGGTCCGGGCTGCCCGGGAGGCCCGATCTCCCCCAACTGTGCAGAATCCCTCACACCGAGTTCTTGAACCAGAAGAGAAGCTGTACCATGAAGAACCGCGGAGAATCAGGTCACGAGCTCTTCTCCAAAGTTCTTCCTCATCCAGTCCACTTTCAGAATCAAGAAGCGGAACTTCGTTCAGCATCCGTGGGCTGAAGTTACCATTTTTCCCCCTCGGCTGTGCGGGTCTGCCTCCCACAGTCTGCAATGACCATCCTTCACTATTCTGCGTCCCCCAGTCCTCTCTGACATCAGACGGCTTCCCCGTCAGTTTTTCTGGGAAGAGGGCTCGTTCACGGCTCCAGAAACTCCGGCATTTCATGAATCAGAGTCCGGGAGCTGTCGGGGCAGCTTCTACAACCTGCTACCAGGAACCTGAAGCCGCCTTCCCCAGATTCTGTCACTCTGTTTGACTCCCCATCCGGACCAACATCGACGTCAAAAGAATTCTAAAAAATTCTGAGGCATCCTAGCTCCAGTTATGAAGATTTCCCCTCTGGTCTCATCATCAGCAGAATTCCGGACTAGAAGTTACGACCTCAACAGTGACTATCAGTCATCCATCGCAGAGTGCAGGCAGATTCGACATCGGCTTCTCCTTTCGCAATTTCGGCGAATCTCCCCTCCCCGCCTGGCCGGCTTACCGCCCCTCCCTGCGTGGAGGTAATGTTTTCATGTAAATCAACATCCCCACCCCAAGTCCACCCTCCTGTGTGAGGTGTAGTGCTTGTATTAAACAGGATTCAAGCTTCATCGGCGCAGTGTGCGGGGATCCCACACTTCCCCGCTCGCCCATCGTCTCCGAACGAGGTTGATTTCTTCAAACCAACCAGGTGAGCCTCTGCCCCTGCTCCCCTAGTATCTATTTGTTTAATATCTGTCAAGCTAGTCCGCTGGCTAGTAAGTGAGTGCCCGTTCCCGGATCCACCATCTTGAGTGGTCATCGTGGATAATAGTGAGTGAGTGACATTGTGCCCTCAAGGCACCCGGCCGCCCTTGATCGTGGGCATCCTACCTTCGGGAGGGAAAACCTTAGTTGTGCTGGCTCTCTACCAGCAAGGGTCCCTCTCCCCCACCTCGACTCGGCATTATCGAGTCACCACGGGTAACGGGTGCGCACGGTGAGACGGCGTCTTCCAAGCTTTCTCGACTTTTGTGAATGCGTTTGCGAATTAAGTCCAAGGGATCATTGTCACTTGCTGCATTCCCGTCAATGTTTCACATCAGTTGGTATCAGAGCCAGGTTCTAGACTTGTCTCTACTAAGTCTTGTCCCAGGGCGCATAAGCATTTAGAGTCATTCGGTTCATCAACATGGCTACCTCTCTTTGGTCCCACTCGGCCCTCCACAAAGGTCTGATCGACCACCCATTTTCGGACATCTTTATAGATGAGAGTATCACCTTTGATGGGTCACATCCTAGTGATTATGTTAGGTGGGAGACTTTCATGACCAAACACTTTGATAGGACTAGGGTCTATGGACATGCTAGAGTCCGCAGGGCCACAGGGCGACTTCGGGAACAAGCCAAGAAGGAGTGGGAACGCATAGTGAGCTTAAGAAAGATTCGGAGGAAAGAACCCATAGGATCATGGGAAGAGATGAAAAGTGAGATTAGGAAGATCTACGCTCCCCGACCCTCCCACTCCTACCGTGAGGACCATAACCCGTTGAGCACTCCCACTCCCCCTTTCCCTCCCAGTCAACCCAAAACCTCTATTAGGACCCAAACCCCACCACCCAAAGGACCCCTAGATTTATTGGAAGATATAAGGATTGAGATGAGGAAGATCTTCACTCCCCAACCTTCCCACTCCTACCCTGAGAACCATAACCCGAGGAGCACTCCCACTCCTCCTTTCCCCACCACCCAACCCAAAATTCTCCATCAAACCCCCACCCCACAAACTTCCAAAAATCCTCCTTCCACCCTTTCCAAAAGGAACTTAAAGAGGTAACCGAAGACTATGAGGCTCCACTAGATTGGAAGAAGAATATGAATCACAGTGTCATGGGTTAGGCCGGGAAGTTCCCATCCCAGGTGGAAGAAGCATCATGACTCACTCCACCCTCACCACTCAAACCCACGTGGACCCCATGTCCACCCCTCCACCTAGGCCCATGACAACCACCATTCCCCAATCCAAAGTTACTCACCCAACCCACCTTCTACTTCTAACTCCTATCCTACCCAAACCTAGTCCCCCGCTACTTCCACTCCCAACCCCAACCCAAGTCCGGCCTCACTCACCACCCCGGGTACACCATGCACCAACCGTCATCACCCCACCCCCAATAGACCTTCCCATTCCCTTAAGAGAGGAGACCACAACCATCCACATGGGAGTAGATGCTAGTCCGGAACCCATCCCCATCCTTGAGAAACCCAAGTTCATATCTATGGTGAGGAAGAATCACAAATGTCCCCTTCACATAGCTTGGACCCCCAAGAGCCACAAGCCTTCACAAATAGCACCGTAATCATAGAGGGGCCCCTAGCAAGATGGCTAATGGAGAGACCACTTCACCCCATCATGTCCTATGTTTACCCACCCATGGAGCAAAACCTTCCCATTGTACCCTTATCCACCTATCACACCACAATCCAATCATCCTATCAAGTGGAAACATTAGGGGATCTTCTTAAGGGTATAGTTTGGCAAATGGAACTAACTGGCATGTTGACCACTGTAGCCGACCAACCTAGAAGCCTTGACCTCCTACACCTATGTGTCGGGTCCATCTCCTCGATATACACTGTGGGTTGCTACACTAGCGACCTTCTTTTATTCCTCCCAACACCCGAAGAGCCCGATGCTATCCGCGAATTAGAGTTGCTTATTTCGGGTAGGATGCCAAGCCCTCCATTCATGGCCAACCAACCCGCCAAGGACTTCGGTTCAATTACTTCATTTGAGGAGGAGGACTCACCATCATTTGAAGACCTTGAGGAGATAGAATACCCCTTCCTTGGTAACACATTCCATGACCCCTTTGATCCCTCCCTATGGAAGACATTGAACCCATGGGACCTAGCCGCCTTACCCACCACCCACTCCCTCCTACCCTCACCCACCATGTTGAACCCAACCCACCCATTCCACTACTTAGTTCACACTATGAGAGCCATGACCGAGGGTGACATCCACCTAGGAAATGAGGAAGTGACCAATCCCAAAATGTCCACCTTCTTGGACCCCTTCGACCCCTATGAGTGGAAACCCCCAAATCCACCCCCACCTAAAGATGGGACCATCTTGATTGTAATGCATGTGCCACAACATTTTGCCCCACCTGGTAGGGCTAGTCATCTCATTTGTGTCACATACACACTAGGTCCAGTGCATGACAGGTTCACATTTGGATATGTAGGTCCACCCCCATTCATCATCCATCTTATGCATGATAGAGTCTACATGGAAGTCCAGGTCCTCCGGCATTCATTGCACCCATACCTGATAGAGCCACATTTGGACATGCTGGTCCTCCCCCACTCTTCATCCACCTCATGCATGATAGGGCCATTTGTGGCTGCCCTGGTCCACCTAAGTGCATCAAGGTCCACATGGTTTCTAAGCATGATAGGTCAATTCATGGATGCCCTGGTCCTCCTAAGTCTGTCAAAACCAATCTAACACTTGATAGGGCTGAATTTGGTTGTCCAGGTCCTCCCTTCATCCCTATAGGATCATCATTCATGACATTGCATGGTAACATTCGCAAACACAACAACAAGAGCAGCAAGGTTCTTAAGGAATTAGCCGATTCCCACTGTCGCCACCAAGAAATCCATGTCGGTGATTTTGTGATGGTGAGGACTGAGATTGTCTCAAAACTGAGGTCTCGTGGAGCATGCTCCTTTCAGGTATTGAGGCGCATTGACACAAATGCTTATGTGTTCGACCTCCCCGAAGGGTACGGAGTAAGCCCCACTTTCAATGTGGCTGACCTGGTGCCCTACAAGGGTCCCACGGTGACACCCAGTGAGAGATCCAGCCTATCCCACCCCTTGAGAGAGCCCCCACACCAACAAGAGCTCCATCTAGCCAGAGAAACCAGCGTGATCAAGTGGAGCGGATATTAGATGAACAGATCACTACCACACGGAGCAAGGCGTATGAGCGATATCTGGTTAGGTGGAAGGGACGACCACCTTCGGTTGACGCCTGGGTGATTCGGGAGGATCTCCAGCAGCTGGATCCTGACCTATCGGAGCAGTACCGCAGCAGGGTGGACCCTTACTCGACAGAGTCGAGTTCTCTGCACCCTGGGAGTATGATGGGGACATCGCTTACCACTTCCCATTTCTCCATGGGTCCCGATGATCGCCATTGTGTTCGTCTTGATTTCTTGAGTCGAGTTATGTAATTTTCATATTTTTCTGGAGTCATATCATTGTAATTTTTCTTTTATTTGAGTCAAGTCCCTAGGTTAATGAGTCATCTACCTAAGTTTATTATCATTATGTCAGTTAGATTGGTTAATGGGCCCAGTTATATGGGCTTGGCCCAGGGGCGCCCCTTTCCCCCTTGGTTAGTTGTCATTAGTCCAAAAGTCAGGGACTTATGTTGAATTATGGGATTCCTATAAATAGGACCCCAATCCCACCAGTTGAAGCTAATGAAGATTTGATAAAGTTTGCCAAAGCAATTGTGCATCTCTCTCTCTCTCTCTCTCTCTAGCTCTCTCTCTCTCTCTCTCAAGAAGGGGCGACCCTTTCTCTCTCCTCTCCCCTCTCTCTCTCTAGGTCGACCAGCCCTCTCTCTCCTCCCCTTGCCACCTCATCCTCCACATCAGCCCTCCCCACCCTTTCACCTTCCCAAGGCCATTAACCCCCCTTTACTCCCACCACTCCCCAAGCAACCCTTCCCCTTCCCCATACAACCTTCCATCTTCCCAAGAGGAATCCCCACTTCCCAAGCAACTCTTCCCCTCCCCAAGGCAACCCCTCCCCTTCCCTAGGCCTCCATTAAACACCTCCATTAACCCTCCACCCAAATCAAAGAGAACCCTCCCCATTTCCCCAAGCTACTTGCGCCCCCCATCACCCCACCACCTCCCCCTTGGCCATTTGCGCACCCAGCCCCTCCCCCTGCTAGCTCCGCCCCTGGCCACCACCTCACCACCCCTCCCACCTCCAAAACCACTCCCCTCCACCAAAGCATCCATCTCCCTCACCCCTCCACCAAAGAAAACCACCCCCCACCCTTTTCTCTCTTCTCGTTTGCATACAGCTGAAGACTTGCAGATCAGCACCCTGTTTTAGCATCGCCCACGACCTCATCCCGGATCTTCTGGGGGCGTGGCCTACATCAACGGAAAGCTCTGCCAGTCTGCTTCGCCACCGCGTTGTTCTCGTCCCCATCCGAGGTCTGGGCTGCCCGAGAGGCGCAATCTCCCTCAACTGTGCAGAATCCCTCACACCGAGTTCCTGAACTAGAAGAGAAGCTGTACCACGAAGAACCGCAGAGGAATCAGGCCACGAGCTCTTCTCCAAAGTTCTTCCTCGTCCAGTCCACTTTCAGAATCAAGAAGCAGAACTTCGTTCAGAGTCCATGGGCCGAAGTTACCATTTTTCCCCCTCGGCTGCGCGGGTCTGCCTCCCACAGTCTGCAACGACCATCCTTCACTATTCTGCATCCCCCAGTCCTCTCCGACATCAGACGGCTTCCCTGTCAGTTTTTCTGGGAAGAGGGCTCGTCCACGGTTCCAGAAACTCCGGCGGTTTGTGAATCGGAGTCCGGGAGCTGTCTGGGCAGCCTCTGTAACCTGCTACCAGGAACCTGAAGCCGCCTTCCCCAGATTCTATCACTCTGTTCGACTCCCCATCCGGACCAGCATCGACGTCAGAAGAATTCTACAAAATTCTGAGGCATCCTAGCTCCAGTTACGAAGATTTCCCCTCTGGTCTCATCATCAGCAGAATTCCGGACTAGAAGTTACGACCTCAACAGTGACTGTCAGTCATCATCGCAGAGTGCAGGCAGATTCGACATCGGCTTCTCCTTTCGCAATTTCGGCGAATCTCCCCTCCCCGCCTGGCCGGCATACCGCCCCTCCCTACGTGGAGGTAGTGTTTGCATGTAAATCAACATCCCCACCCCAAGTCCACCCTCCTGTGTGAGGTGTAGTGCTTGTATTAAACAGGATTCAAGCTTCATCGGCGCAGTGTGCGGGGATCCCACACTTCCCCGCTCGCCCATCGTCTCCGAACGAGGTTGGTTTCTTCAAACCAACCAGGTGAGCCTCTGCCCCTGCTCCCCTAGTATCTGTTTGTTTAATATCCGTCAAGCTAGTCCGCTGGCTAGTAAGAGAGTGCCCGTTCCCGGATCCACCATCTTGAGTGGTCATCGTGGATAATAGTGAGTGAGTGACCTTGTGCCCCCAAGGCACCCGGCCGCCCTTGATCGTGGGCATCCTACCTTCGGGAGGGAAAACCTTAGTTGTGCTGGCCCTCTACCAGCAAGGGTCCCTCTCCCCCACCTCGACTCGGCATCATCGAGTCACCACGGGTAACGGGTGCGCACGGTGAGACGGCGTCTTCCAAGCTTTCTCGACTTTTGTGAATACGTTTGCGAATTAAGTCCAAGGGATCATTGTCACTTGCTGCATTCCCGTCAATGTTTCACATCATTTGATTTGTAATTCGTATTGTAATAAGGGTTTATGTGCAAAATGGGACCACCCGGGTCCCACGGGCCCCTATCCCTCCTCCCATTGATCCACCTCACTCCTAGGGCCCATGTGGGGTCAGTCAACCTTCCAATGGTGGGCTTCTAGAAGAGTGGGCCAAGTGGGGGACAAGTGGCATAAATTGTCAAGGTTGGCCACCAACCTTGTCCACCTAGTCAAGGGGGCGCCCCCTCTCACTATCACCCATTTTTATTTTTGTAAAATGTGTGTAGAACTAATTAGTTCTACTCATTCCCCCAAATCCTAGATCTAGGGGTAGTTTGAGTCTTTTGGCATTTCATATAAAACTCTTGTATTTCCATTTGATTAGAATTAATGAATACAATTTTTGAGAAATCTCTTGGAGCAGCAAGGGCCGCCCCCTCCTCTCTCTCCTCTCTCCACCTTTGGCAGCTGGGAAGGCTGTGTTCTTGAGGTGTGAAGCCTCCCTATCAGTTCCGGTGATCGCCGCCGCCACCACGTGCCGCCATCGCACCACCACGGTTGCCGCCGGTGTTCATTCCATCCAGGATAGAGGTGCCTTCCACAAATTTCTGCTCTCCACCCCGATGTCTTCTTTAGCTGGGATTTTCAGGGGGTGTTCCAGAGGTTCCCACCACCTCTCATAAAAATCGGTTTGGCCTCCAGAGCTCGTTTGATAATTTTTCATCTTCGTTCTTCATCTCTTTCCAGATCTGTCTATTTTCAGCTTTGATTTCCACCCGCCCTGAGTTTCCAATCTTCGGACCACTTTTTGATTTTCCCAGGAGCTCCCAAATTAACTAGGAGTTCTGTCCACATTTCTCTCCATCCCCAATTTTTTGTGGAATTTATAAAGGCCTCCACCTATTTTCTAAAAATCATCTTCAGATCCATCTACAATTCTGTTAGCCAGTGTCTAGATCCGACCACCAGTCACTGTAAAATCCATATCAAATCGAGACCTCTACTAATACCTTCACAATACCTATTACCGTTTTCCTGTCTCTCCCATCCATAACTTTCATGAAGAGGTCGACGTCTGAATCGGAGGTTTGGTTTACGGTCAAAGGTAGTTCTCAGGAAACTGCTCTGCTGTTCTGAGAGTTCGGGTACTGTGCAACAGCAACTTCAAAAATAGTTTAAGGCCAGATCCGTGCAGATCCAGCTCATCTCTCTGGGTCTAGATTGAATGACTTCGAGAGAGTTTTCTAGCGGTACCTCCTGTGCTTTGATCCGACATCAGGATTGGTCGCAGCGTCCGATCTCGCCGGAGCGCTCGCTGAAAAGCAGAAGCTTCAGTCCGTGGATAGCAATTCCACAACTTGGCGATCGGAGCCGATTGGCCTCCGACCGGTACTTCCGGCCGACCGCCGTCCAGAGAAGCGCGCCACCAGGGGTCCCCATCACAGCGGGCCCCACCCCACCAGAGCCGGAGGTTGGATCGGTCCGTGGGCCCCACGGACCCGTAGATCGCGCCGTCCGGACAGCACCACAAACGCGTGTTCGGCACCGCCGGGCGACATCAAGATGTTACCCGTCAACCCAATTATCGTGATTCCCGGGCCCCACATGTGACCTTTTACCTCCCTACGTGGAGTGGGTCAAATTATTGTACTGCTGTAATAATTGTTAACCGGGGGTCCGTGATTGGCCGAGGTTGTCTTCCCCAAGCCGGGTGCGTGGAGGTAAAGGTCGTAACTTCTTGGCATTTACTTGCTAGTTTAGCATATGATCTTAGGCCGCTGTCGAGCGCGATAGGAACTAGTCTGTGAGTCCATGTCACCGCTATGAGTGTGAGAGTGACCCGTCCCGTGGCTCGATCCGAGTCCGGAAGTGAGTCGACTACCCTTGAACTCTGCCGGTTCCCCAACCGTGCACGATCCGCGTTTCCCTCGCTTGGGACGACGAGTGAGCTTGCATTTTTGTTAGCGGCATATAGCCCATAGGAACTCATAGTGTCGGGCCGAAATCTCTCCAATTTATGTGTTGTTGGTCGCATCTCCATCTAGAGTCCTAGGTCCAGATCATATAGAGTCGGTCTCCCGTGTCCGTCCCACATCAGTTTGGTATCAGAGAGAGTCGAGTATAGGGTAGTCGTTGCATAAGTCTTGCATAGTCTAAGTCAAGTCTAGGATCATCATTATTTTCAAAATAAAAAAAAGTGTTTTAAAATTGCATTTCATCCCAATAATCTGGTATCTTAAAAGGTGTTGTCCGAACGTTAGGCTATACCTATCAGGAAGGCCGCACACTTGCGGGAGTGATCTTCGGATCGATTAACTCGCCGCGTACCGGATATTGGTTTAGGTCTAGGTGCATTAGTCGGTATTTTGCATCAGTTTGTGTCTCCTAGTTCGTGTGTCTTTGCATGCCCACCCGTCGAGGTACCCAATACTCGCCACCACCACCTATGGCGGATTCCCGGGCCCGTAGCTCCGATGAGTCCTCGATGGCCGAGATGTTCCGAGCCATTATGGAACGTCTTGACACACGTATGGATGGCCGTAGTACGCGTCTAGATGGCATAGGAACGTGTCTAGAAGGGAGAATGAAAGCCCTCGAGGATCGGGCCGAATCTTCGGACCAGTCCATCCAGGGACTTGTAGGGAGGATTGTCATCCTCGAGAGGGCCCCAGCGGCGGCGCAACCCGCGCCGACCAATGGTCAACAAGAGCCGGCTCAGCAACCTGCTGCACCAAGGGCTCAGGCAATGGATGTTGGGAGGCAACAGGTGCATGTGGTGGATGACTATGCATCTGACAATGAGCAAGGTGGAAATGGTCGTCGTAATCAACGACGGAATCGTGATGATGATGATGACGACCGCATTCTTAGGGGCGTGCGTGCGGACCCTCCCACTTTTAGCGGGTCCTTGGACCCTAGGGTGTATTTAGATTGGGAGGCCGGCATGGACCGGTACTTCGAGTGGTTTGAGATGACGGACCACCGAAGAGTCTGATACGCGAAGATGAAGTTGCAAGGGCAGGCGCAAACTTATTGGACCAATGTGGAGAGCCTGCTCAACCAGCGACGTCAACCCCAAATCGGTACTTGGGATGACATCAAAACAAAGTTGAGGGAGAAATACCTTCCAACCTCATATCACCAACGTCTCATAGACAAATGGCAGAGCATCTCCCAAGGGAACCGATCCGTGACCGAGTACACCGCCGAGTTTGACAAGTATTACTTACGGTGTGGAGTCACGGAAGAGAGCACCATGACTATATCCCGCTTTCGAAGGGGTCTGCGGCCCAACTATCAGTATGAACTCTTTCGTCGCAATGCGACAACTTTGGAGCAGGCATATCAGGTTGCTCTCGAATTGGAGCAATTTGAGGCCGAGTTCGAGTCTCCCCATCGGTTGGGCTCCTTTCCCCTACGTAGTGTCGAGCCCCGTGGCTCATCTGGCACGTATCCGAGGGCCCCCATGGCTCGACCTCAGGAGCCCGCTCGCCCCGAGCCCTTTGCTCCTAGGCCTCGCCCTCCACCCCTGAGGGACCTTCCTCGTCCCCAGCATCTTACGGCACCCACAGCCCGTCCACCGGCACCCGCACCTCCTGCCCGTCCTTTGTTGCCTACACCTCCTATCCGTCGGGAGGATAAGGGGAACGGACCCATGATTGGGGAGCCTACTGGATCACGGCAGCAGTGATATCGCTGCAATGGGTTTGGCCATTTTGCCAACCAGTGTCCCACCCACCCATCTCTTATCATTGGGGACACAAAGGCCGAGGATACCACCCCTGCGGGCCTCGAGTTAGTCACCTATGAAGCAGATCAAGAGCTAGCTGATGAATACTATGAGATTGAAGGTGACGGCCAGGATGCCCCACATCCCGATGATGCCCACGTTGGGGTCGTCAGGTGTATTCTCACCCAGTCGCAGGCCAGTGATGACTGGCGTCGGACCACTATTTTTCATACCTATTGTAGGCTGGGCAAGCATGCATGTAAAGTGATCATCGATAGCGGGAGTTGCATCAATGCAATCTCCACGGGTGTTGTCTCCCGTCTTGGTCTTACACCCGTGGATCACCCTAGCCCCTATCGTGTATCATGGGTGGATTCCACTTCCATCCCGATCAGGCTGCGGTGCTTGGTCCCACTGTAGTTCTATGCCTACCGTGACGATGTATGGTGTGATGTCCTACCCATGGAGGTGGGCAATATTATTCTGGGTAGACCATGGTTATTTGATCGGGATGCCACACTCCATGGTCAGTCGAACACCTGTACCTTCGACCATGATGGCCAACGGATTACTCTCCAACCTCATCAGCCCAAGGGCCGACAGTTAGGGGTCCTACTGGCCCTAGTGCTCCGGAGCCTTCCATTCCCGGGCCCAGTACCCCATCCCCAGCTTGGGCTATGACCGTTACATCTGGCCCAGGTGCGCCCTCGACTAGGAGATTGATGTTGATTAGCTCCCAGGAAATGGAGCGAGAGGCTAGTCGGGGCTGCCCCGTGTTTGCTATTGCTGTCCGAGAGGTAGAGAGAGACTCCGAGGGTGAACTCCCACCTGATGTCATTCCCATTCTGCAGGAGTTTGCTGATATCTTTCCCGATGAGCTTCCCGAGGGACTCCCACCTATGCGGGATATTCAGCATGCCATCGACCTTATTCCGGGCTCTTCATTGCCCAACCTTCCTCATTATCGCATGAGTCCCACGGAACATGCCGAGCTAAAATGGCAGGTGTAGATATATATTCCTCTCCTCTCCTCACTTGGTGGATGATAGGTTATGAATAAAGCAATAATATCGGTAATAACAAACAAAGCGCAGTGAGAGGATGGAAAAAAATAGAGAGTGACTGTGATCGCCACCAAAGCCTAGCACGTGACTAGCGTACCATACTTTGGAAAGGAAGGGGAGACACTCGCCTTGACGCAGCACTGGTAGGATGCGCGGTCGATGCAGAACCGCCTTAAAGACACACGGCCCTACGATAGGCCGTCTAAGAGTGCTGCCGAACGCGCGGGAAGAAGAACTCCTGGAAGATGGGCGGCTTGAAGTGAACCGCAGAATGAAGAAGGGCGGTGCAGTGGATGCCGCTCGTCGTCTTGAACGGGCCTAAAGGAACCGCGCACGCCCACCACGCCAAGAGTTGCAAAAGGGTTCACCTCCACCCTCTCCAGCCGGCCAGAGGGGATGGACCTCGTGCTGATGAAGTGCTGACCTGCAAAACAATGTGGAGACACAGAAGAGACACCCAGATTAGGACTAAATGACGTAGTACGCGTTCATGTAAGAAGAATTAAGCATAAACAAATGGATAGGGGGATACCTGGGGGGTTTTAAACCCCTAGGATGACAAAAATGTAGGTGGGTGTATGCATGGGGAGAAAAACGAGGGAAACGCAGAGAGAGAACAACGCATGCGACAAATGATGAAGAAATCAGAGAAATGACACTATGACTCGACACACGGACTACTCCCTGAACCGGAGGCTCGTAAGGACGTAGAGAGCCTCCCTCCTTGGTGCTAGGTCGTTTGGAAATGCGGCAGGGCTTCGCCGTTGACCAAAATTCCCCCCCGCTTCCGACGTCCGGCCGCTAGGGTCTATTTATAGAGCCTAGAAAGCCAGCCTCGAAATTGGGGTTTTTAGACATTTTTAGGCCAAATTGGCAGAAGAAAATTCGTAGATAATATCCTTATCTTCCATCCAGACGAAACGGCATCAAAAATGGCGGATTATCCACGGAGAAATCGTTAAAACAAATCAGGGATAAAACCATGCAAAAAAAGGACGAAAATCTGTTAAAAAAAACCTCCATCGAAGGAATGAACGGTCTAACGATAGACCGCTCACTTCTTGAACGGTTATGTTTCGACCGTTCACCCTGTCGGTGGAAATTGAATCAAATCAGATAATTAGCCCAATTATCGCTCGAACAGACCGAAACGGCCGGCGTTGAACCCTGAAGGATGAACGGTGCCTTGGTGACCGCTCCAATGTAGAACGGTCTGAGACAAGCCGTTTTAACCCTGTCAGTGATAATTCAAATATTTGGATAATTGTCTGAGGAGATTAGCACACGTAGGACTCTGAGATATGGGCGGTTGGTATTCGGTCGTCCACTCGTTTGAACGGACAGAATAGGGCCGCACAAAAGCCTATCGGTGAATATTAAGAAAATCCTCAGCAAATAACCAAAATGTGTGAACGGTCTGGTATCAACCGCCCCAGTTTTGAACGGCTGATGTTGGACCGTTCATGATCTTGGGTACTTGACTTTTATAAAACAGTTCAATTAATCAAAGCCAAGGTCCGATAAGCCCTGAATTGATACGACCTTTACCAAGGAGGGAGGCTACCCATAAAATGGGCCCAGGACGTGCCACAAAAAATGGCACAACAAATGATGGACAACTTAGGGCATCAATTAATGGGAGTAAGAGAAACGACTCAAATTATCGGTATAAAATGGGTGTCAACAGATGCCCCTCCTTAACGTCCTCTTTGCAGGGGAGCGAGCGGAGGTGAAGCGGAGGTGACACGGAACGTGGAGACGAAGCGAAAAATGTAGCAGGGTGGACCGAAAAAGCGGGCGTTAAGGTGAAACGACACCCGTTTCTACCAACAAGCGATGAGAATCTTTCGGAAAACCTTGAACCGAGCGTCAGGAGTAATTGACCGAAAGACGACGCCAATCTGGAGGGACTAAACTAAACGAAACCAACCGACAAGACCAACCTCATGGGGGACATAATCCCGCGGTCCAATGAGGGGGCCACAAAAGAAAAATGCTAAAGCTCCAGACAGGGACCTTTTAATCAACCGGACCAAACGAATCAACCAAAGAAAACCTTCGAATTCAGAGTGGAATTAGTTCATCTTACTCGATCATCTGAACACACAGCTGACCATCACTTGACGGGACATTTCTTAAGCAACCATGGGGCATGAAAGCTCAAAAGGATACGTATGATGCATGCTGGGCTAAACATAAAGGAAATTGTTAAAACAAATGCCAAGAAAGATTAAAATATAGAATATTCGAGAGTAGTATTGCTAAGCTGGGAATATCAGAGTCAAGATACCGTCCGCAACCACACCATGCGGATAGAACCGTCTTCCTCGTGACATCCCAACTTAACGGCCTATCCGAAGGTTAGGTACATGTGCCTGGATCATCATCGTTTTTGTTGAAGGGGAACATCAGATCCTGGGACGCGTAGGTAACCTGCCGGCTCTCGAAATAGTATAATATAATACCATATAATTAATGCAATAAGGGATTAGGGATAGAGGGCCATACCTGACTTACCTGTGCAGGCGAAACGGCGAGACAGGCTGAGATGATGCTGCATAAGATGGTTAAGAGATGCATTTCCAAAGAAAATATCAATATTCATGATCTGAATATACCATCCAGATAAACAGTCGTATTTAAACCGTTCCATATTCCAAACGGCTCCAAGTTAACCGCGCCTACCTGTCCTTCGAACATTTTTTATGGAGCCAGATACCAGGGATGCACGGTCGGGACCGCACCGTTTATAATAAGAACGGCTCTTTAAGAGCTGCTAGGCCTGTAATTTCAACCGACTTGAAATTAACGGTCAAGAGAGACATACGGTTATGAATGCACCGTTCAAATGACGAACGGTCTAACGATAGACCGTTCTTCTCTGCAACCTCGAAGAAAAGAAACCCCCTCGTCTCCCTCCACCGTAACCAACGGTGGAAGGGACGAAGGGGCACAAGGCCTAAAACGCCCATCCTTTCTTTCTCTCTTCTCAACCTCCCTTCCTCTCTCGATCTTACAGCCCCCCCCCATGACGAGGAGCCAGCCTCACACCGCCCGGTCACCCATCACCGGCGAGGATTCACCTTCATCGTCGCCACCGCCACCACCACGACCGTCCGAGGAGGAGGGCACACCCGGGGTGACGATGGAGGACTTAGCCATTGTCGTCGCCGAAGAGGACGCTGCGGCCGGAGATGACGCCGTCGCCGGAGCCGAGGAAGGAGACTCGCCGGCGAGGAGAGAGAAGAAACCTCGTGATGCCGAGGTAGGCCTCCCCGCCCCTCATTTTCTTTAATTTTGTTTAATGCATGCTAGCTTAGGGGATTTTTAGGGGGGAGATGCCTAGAGGCCGGTTTAGGGGGCCATGGAGGTCTCCCAGCCGGCTGGGGGGGGCGTTCACCGTCGTCGGGGGCGGCGACGGTGAAACGGTTCAGCAGAAACCGCGCGGCAAAACAATGCGGTCCACATAGGACCGCCCCAAATAAACACGGCCTAGGGAGCGCCGTTCAAACTCACACAGCCAACAGGCCACCAAAGCACCAATATGGTGAGGCTACCACCGTTCAAAAGGTAGACGGACCATATAGGTCCGTTCAAACATGCAACCAAGGCAAAACAATACGGTCCTCACAGGACCGTCGTCAATCCATACGGCCAAAGGTGGGCCGTTACTCCTTAGGAAGAGGGGCAAACAGACGGTTAGAGATAGGCCGTTCAAAAAGGGGAACCTTAGAAATAGAACGGTTTGAGAGAGGCCGCTCACATGTCGAGCGGTTCATGAGTAACCGTTCTTCAAATCAAGAATTGGGCTTTGAGAATTTTATTTAAATGAAACAAAACATGAAACTAAATGACTAACATAAATGAGATGGATGAATGTAGGGAAAGCGTAGGACCCGCACCTCCTGGCTGCAGGTCCGTGCAATGTACCTGGCACTGCCGGACTTCCAGAGGGAGCGGTTGACTGCCATGGGGTTCGCCCCCTTCCTGAGTATTGAGGTGTGTCGTTTTGACACGGCTCTGCTCTATGCCTTGCACGACCGCTGGGATCCAGTGAGTCGGACGTTCCTTTTTCCGTGGGGGCACATGGTCCCTACATTGGAGGACGTGGCCAGGCTTACTGGCCTACGCGTGTACGGGTCACCGGTTAGCGGGAGTACTTTTCCTAACTACCGGGGGATGGCTCGGGAGTTGCTCGGCCTACAGCTGCGGCGCCCCGAGAGGCAGTCGACCCTCCTTCCCCGGGCTGCTCTCCAGGACAGCCTGGGGCTACGACGAGCGGGAGTTGCGGTCGGGGAGCGACCGGAGGAGCACTTGGAGCGGCTCATGGGGCTGGCGAGACCGAGGGTTGCTGCGGGACCGGACCTGAGGCGGACAGAGTGCTGAGACGGTTCCTGATGCTGATGTTCGGGCGGCTTCTCTTCTCCACTCGGGCGGACGTGATGAGCTGTCGCTTCCTCCCTTTCCTCCAGGAGCTTGAGCACGTAGGTGACTATGCTTGGGGAGTGGCGGTCCTCGCCTTCCTCTTTGACACTCTCAGTTCGACGGCGCGTCGGACGATGCTTGGGGGCTTCTCCCCCTTACTCCAGGTGTGACTGTCTTCCCTAGACTCAATTATGCAACCCTATATGCTTTGCTACATGCTGACATGACCTTGTGGTACAGGTGTGGGCCTACGTGCGCCTACGTGGGTTGGGCAGAGGCGAGGAGACCCGCCCTGGGCTCCTGCAGATCGTACGGAGGTGGACAGCACCTCGGGAAATGATGGCCTTGAGGAGGCAGGTCCGGGAGCTGCAGGATGACCTGGACACTCTACCGTACACCTCGGTATGCTTCTAGACTCAGACTCTTTAATTACATGCTATTCTTTCATGATTATGATGCTGATGCAGTTTCCTATTCCTTGCAGGTACGGTGGACTCCTTACACGGAGGAGAGCCCGGAGGGCCAGCCGTGGGTGACCGAGGCCTTGGCCTTCTCTGGCCGGGACGTGTGGCTTCACTGCATGAATGTGGTGGAGCCACTGTACTTCAGGTTGGTGATGAGGACCATCGGGGTCCATCAGCCGGCCGTAGAGTTCCCTGCGCCTGAGAAGGCGGGGGAACGGGTGACGAGGACGACCCGGGGACTCCGTGAGGCGTACGACTGGACAGCGAGGAACGCCGAGCAGGTACGACTTCTAAACTTAAACTTTGTCTATTATGCTTATGAATGATGCACTAACAAGGACTTTTAAATGTAGGTCGACCCTGCAGGACGAGTGGCAGAGTTGCAGGGACTCCTGCACTCCACCATCCGGGAGAGAGATGAGGCCCGGCAGGCCCTGGCCCTACTATTGAGTTTTCTAGACCTTAGACTCTTTAAATTATGCAGTTCTATATGATTATGATTATGTCTATGACTGACCTGGAGTATTTGGATGCAGCGCGTCGAGGGTGCTCAGAGGGCGGGGCCAGACGCTCCTTCTTCCTCCTCCGTCTAGACTCTAGCAGACCGAGCCGAGCGGGACGCGGACTTCACTCGGATGGTAGAGCGGGCCAAGGCGGCCGAGGTGGCACTCATGGAGAGAGTACGCAACTCTAAACTTCCCTTTTACTTATTTATGCTTATGAAATGTATGAAATGTGACCAACTGACAATGACGTGTGAATGCAGACGTCCGAGCTATCCCGCCTGCGGGCGGAGTTGGAGCAGAGCCGAGTAGCGGCTAGGGAGGAGGCAGCCCGTGTGCGGGAGGAGGTTGTGCTGAGCCAGCCAGCGGGCACGGTGGAGATGGCACTCCTTCGGCATGAGCTAGAGCGACTCCGGGCGGATGCGGCGGAGTTGGTGCGAGTTCGAGCAGAGCGGGATCGTGCTCTGATTGAGATGTCCGGGCTGAACGGAGAGTTGCGGGTTTTTAGAGAGATGACCCGGCGATCGCGCAGTGGGACTCCGAGTGGCAGTCACGGCACTCACGGCTCTGTGAGGAGTTTTTTCACGGGTTCCTCCGGCCAGCAGAGGAACGAGGAGGATGAGCGACGCCGACGACGTCAGCGTGACGAGGCGACCTCAGCGATGCCTCCTCCAAAGAGGCGTGAGGGTGAGGGGGACAGCGACGGGGGCCAGGGAGAGGGGGCTGCTTGACTCGTTGTACTGGGCCCGTCTTTTGTACATGGTGTGACATGATAGTGATGTGCCTATTCTTTTTTTTTCGCTTGCTTTGTGGATGAATGTATGTATGCATGCATGAGTGGATGAAATGAGTTTGAGGAGTGTGCCTAGCCCGAGAGAGATGAGTGATGCATACGCCGATTTGAGTGAGATGAGTGACGCACACGCCGACCTGAGTGAGATGAGTGACGCCCGCGCCGACCTGAGTGAGATGAATGATGCACACGCCGACTTGAGTGAGATGAGTGACGCCCGCGCCGACCTGAGTGAGATGAGTGACGCACATGCCGACCTGAGTGAGATGAGTGATGCACACGCCGACCTGAGTGAGATGAGTGCCGCAGGGTGATTGGGGGCAGAGCATATGGGCGGTTCTTCCAAAGCCGTTCATGGGGACGAGTGGTTCTCCAAAGACCGCGTCAATTGAGTTGGCACGGTTCAATATAAACCGTAATAACAGTTGAGCGGCATATTGTAGGCCGCATAAGATGCTGGGCTCGGACTTTCCTAGAGATATGAACGGTTGATGATGGGCCGTACATTCATATGGACGGTCTATCGTAAGACCGTCCAAGTGGACCTCCTATTTGCCCGAACGGGGACTTCCTGGAGAGTCCCCAAGGGATGCGTAGGACGATTTGTGCTTATCACAACCCTATCTTATCCCGCCCTAGACTTATCCGAGCCTAATCCCAAGAGGTTTAGGCTTCCTAATGGACCCTATAAATAGTAGGGGGGCCTGGACCCTCAACCCACACATCCTTCATATCCCCAGGCTTAAAACCTTTTGATTCCTATCGCCCGATCATCATGAAGAGGGCCTTTGATGGAAGTTCCGCGGAGGGAGTGCCCTTTGAAGGGCCGAGACCATCTAGAAAGGTGCGGGAGGTGATCCAACGGCTAAACGTGATTCCTCGTCATCTCAGCGCCTCCCCTACGAGAGAGGTAAGTTAGATCAGAATATATGTAATTTCTCTCAATTTCCCTTATATTTCCTTACATCCTTAGCCTTTTCCTCTTCTCAGCTTCTCCCCGGCCCGAGACGCTTTTCTAGTTTAAAGTGGGTGGCTCCCATGGTCCGTGCATTGCCCCTCGGGGTGACTTACCTTCTCAAATCCTGGCACCTACACTCCCTCTTAGTTCTAGGTCAGAATTACCCTAAACTTTCCTTAGACTGGCATAGTATCTCTGCTCTGATGGAGATTTGGCACCCTCAGACCCACACTTTCTTCTTCCCATCTTTTGAGGCCACCATCCTATTAGAGGAGGTAGAGACATACTTCGGGCTCCCTAGGTCCAAGGTAGGGGAGGAAGACTTGATATGCCATACCGTTGCCCCTATAGATCCAAAACTCATCCTAGGGGAATTTATACCTGATAGCGGGGATGTTCGCGCCTGTGTAGGTCCTCGTCACATTCACCTCCTTCCTCTGAGCCAGTGGGTAGTGGAGCATTGCCGGAATAAGTGCGGGTGGGTTGAAGCCATAGCCAAAGCTGCGTCCATCTGCCTATGCGGGGCCATCCTTTTCCCTTCAGCCTGTTGGATACGGACTGAATAGATCTAGAGGGGGGGTGAATAGATCTTTCCCCCTTTTTTAAATTATAATGCAATAACCTCAAGCAAATGATTGATTTTGAGATTAATCCTGAAGTCAGATACGTTAGCAATTATAAGGAGCAACACACACCACAAGCACATCCACAAGACAGAAGGTTTTTAGGTGGTTCAGTCTCTTCCTGAGACTTACATCCACCCCTTGCTTAACTCAAGCAAGGCTTCACTATGAGAATCTCTGATCTCAACCAAAACACAGCTGACACACAGCTTGTACCTGCTGACACACAGCTTGACTCTGCTGCCTCACAGCTTGACAATAATTGTAATCAGAAATGAAAAGATGATAAGAACGGGTGATGAAAAACAGGACTGAATATTGACGTGTGTAGAAGAATAGGTGTTCAGCCTGGGACTTGATCACGCTTATGAAGAAGCCTAGACTCCCTGTTGATCTTCCAGTCAGTTGCCTTCGATTGTTCTGCTGCTGGAGATCGCACAGTCTTGAGCTAAGTCTTCCTTCTGTAGCAACGAGATTGCCTTTAACCTTTCTGCAGATTTTTGATTGGTGGAGAGCTCCTTCTTCCTCTTCTGTGTGTATCTTTCTTGGCTTCTATTCCGTGCTCTCTCTCTGCTTCCTTGTTCGTGATTAGTTGCCTTATATTCTTCATACAGCTCTTTTTATTTTCAAGAATAAAGTTCTTCCCGCTCAATTTTCAGATCGAGCGCCAATCTGCTAGAAAACAGGGATCGGTTTAAATCCAATCGTTAGAACGAGTTTGACCACTTCTAAGCAAGATTGTTTCCTTGATTCCCGTGCGGAAGCTTATCTCCTGAGCAGCCCAACAACCTGCAACAACCATCTGCAGGTTTTAAGGAACCAAAACAGAATTCGGTTAGAGTTCGGTTTTGGACGATATAAAAACCCGTGGTCGACCATGACACTGTCTCTGGTCGACAACGAGCTGTGTCCAGACGGCTGTTCCATTCTGGCTGACACCTGCATTCCCCGTGGTCGACCACAGCCTTGTCGCTGGTCGACAAGGGGCAAATATCAGGTGGCCATTGGTTCTGTCTGATGTTCTGTCTTTTCCTGTGGTCGACCAGAGGTGGGGCTATGGTCGACATCCAAGGTGCTTCCAGAAGACAGATGACTTGATGCTTTTCTGGTTGAGTTCGTTGGTCGACCATAACTTCTTCAGTGGTCGACAAACAGTCTTTCACGCTTATACTGATTTGTTGATTCCACTTGGATTTCAGTGAACCTGAAATTTGCTTAACTTATAAGATTTGACTTGAAGTTCCAAATGTATATAAAAGCATATTTGTCATCATCAAATGGGCATTAATTCAATGCACTATCTTTACAAAAATAACCAAACCATTTGCTTTAAGAAACAAGATAGAACTTAGATTAGTCAAACATATCCTATTGTCATCATCAAAACCAAGGGATGCACAACATTCTCCCCCTTTTTGATGATGACAACCATGAGTCATTGTGATAAACAACAGATTATAAAATTCATTTGATATTGCATGCAAGGCTATCATAGCACAGATTTCATTCAGACAATTCGTTTGATGTGTCTTTCAAAAACAATAGCACTAATTACATGAGAGACACAAAAAAAAAGGATAAAGACACTGAGGACACGTAGACAAAGTAAACTTGACAATCTAGACTCACATCTAGACACACAACAACTAGACACACTAGACACACAACAACTAGACACACAATGACACATAAAGTCCTATCTCCCCCTTTGTCAACAGCAAAAAGAAGATCATTTGAACAATCCCTCTGAGGAGGATGAGGAGGTCTCTGGCTTCACGTTCTCTTCCATGCGATCCAGCTTGTCAACAATGTGGGCATAGGAGAGCCTGAGCTTCTGGATCTCTGAGATAGTATCCTTGTGATACTTCTCATTCTGTTGGGTTGTGATCTCGATACGGATTCCCATCTGATCGGACACTTCACCGAGGGTCCTTACTAGTCTGTTGAACCGAGAACTAGCCTGGTCAGAGTGTTCCTTCTGCTTGATGAACCTGGCCTCCATCTGTTGTTCCAGCCGTTGGACTTTCTGCTCCAAGCGTCCAGTGGCAGCATTGACATTCTCTTGAAATGATTGGAGTTGGGTGGTGAGAGAAGATAACTGAGATGCCATCTGGAGGAGCACGCCATGAGATTCAGGGTGGGAGGTAAATGCTGGTGGTGGAGCAGAAGTAGAGGAGTGGAGGTAGGTGGTACTTGTGTGGGTTGAGCAGAATGTGATGGAGCTTGGGTAGTTCGAGCAGATGGGGATTGAGCTGGAGGGGCAGCAGTGCCTGGCTGCCAGAGCACTAGTGAAAGGGACGATGGTGGATGGGCAGCAGTGGTGGTAGTAGGTGTAGCTTGAGGCACCATTGGTGACGGTGTGACAGCAGGGCTAACCTGTATAGGTGAATGAGGTGGAGAAGATGGTGGCACTGGATCCTTTGCTTTGCCCTTGGAAGGGAGAGTGCGCTGAACGTGGTCTCCGACCTTCTTAAATCCCAAGAATGTGGTCACGAAGTGAAAATTGTAGACGTGCCATTTGGGAATGACAATGCTTGGGCTGTGAGGAGAAGGTATTTTGGCTGCTTTCAGAATGGAAGTGATATGGGCAGCAAAAGGAAGAGAATTCAGGGGATAATGTAGGATGCTTCGGAGGGAATTTAAAAGGAGTGTGGTTAGGCGAATAGGCTGGCGAGTGATGAGGCCATGGAGTATAAACAGATGGAGGCGACTCACTTGATCTCTGGCGCCTCCTCGAGGTTGTATGATGGTGGTGATGATGTGGTGAAGCAAACGATGAAGAGGAGGGAAGGTATTAGCATTGAGGTACTTGGGAAGGACCTCAGGGGCTGGCTTGCCAGTGACCACTGCATGTGCTTCTCGGAGGTCGAAGTCCTCATGGTTGAAAACAGCTCCAATTCTGGGAGTCTTCAGCGTCATGTGGAGAAGCTTGACGTCGAGTCTGATGACTTTCCCTTGAACTACGGTGTAGAGCTGACTGTCCACAACTTGCAGGTTGTGGTAGAATTCTTGCACAAGCTGGGGCGAGTACGAATTGTGCACTGAAACGAACGTAGTCCACTCTTGAGCTTCAAAAATTGGCAGTAGATCTGGGAACATCTCCATCAGCTTGTCATCGGAGAAATCGACGATCCTTGGTTGCAGAACTGTCCGTGGCTTGAGAGCTCCAGAAACGGGATGCACTGCGGGTTCCTCTGAAGCTGCTGATTGTCTGCCTGGACCAGGTGCATCAGCCGTGGTCGACCTGTGAGGGGCCGATGGCGAACCCTGCGCGGCCCGCGACTTGGATCGCTTGGACGGCATCGAAGCTGCGGCAGGGGCCTGATCTCTTCTACGCTTAGAGGAAATTAGAGCGCGCTTGGGAGACATTGTGAAGGGAAGCGAGATAGAGGCGAGAGAGAGGCGAGAAAAGAAATCTGGAGAAGATGAAGTTGGGAGAGGGCTAGAGCTGCGGATGGGAAAATTTCAGGGACCCAGCCGAGACAATTTATAGGGTAGGGCATTAGGGCTGGCCCTTAATTTTTAGGGCAGTGAACCATCGCGATGCAAAGAACGAGCGGTCACGATTAATCAGCATAACTCATATTTTGGGAAATTATTGAAGTGTACCCCCTTTCTTTAATAAGACAATTAAGTAACCTTTCCTCCCTTTCTCAAAGACCACCTTGTGACAAATTCGAGTGGGTCTTGTGGTTCAAAGAATTTGAAAGTATTGCCCCAATAAATTGACTCCCCATATCCACTTTCTTACTCACAGCTCCTCAAGCTTATAATATGTTTCATGAGATAATTTTACTAGCTGAACAAGCTGAACAGTGTTTTATGCCTCTATTTGCATATAGTGCATTAGGTCAACCATTTTATCTGCCTTTGATAACTTTGGATTTTACTTTTTGAAATATTGAAGAGTTGTGGTCAGGTTTATCACATGCCTTTCTACACGAGAAGACACGCTTTTTACACGCCAGTCACCCCGGCTACTTAGCATGCCTAACCATTCCACTTTTAACTGGGAACTTCCTTTTATCCGTGAGGATATACGTTTATCAGACGCCAATATCCCCAGTTACTCAGTATTCCCAATTAATAATTTTGAGAGTGGCAGAGGTAGAATGAGTCTTCATGACATACATGTCTCCCACTTAATTTTTCAGCCAATTTTGCTTTGTGATAGAGAACAGTAGTTTCTCAGAACTCAGTCCATTGCTCTACCAAGAAGGCAGAATTATGGCGTATTCCATATACATTCATGCTATAGCAGCGGTTATTTTCACTGTCCAACACAGACACAGGTAGAGAAACAGTCTCATTACTAAAAACATAAGTTCTCAATAGTCTTGAGTCAGAGTCATAGTTATGGTTTGAATTTATTGCAGTAGTACAGGTCAAATTCTCATTACTACACTTAACCTTTACTCTCATTGATGACTTTGGTGATTTTCTTGTAAGATATGGTTAGGTTGTTCAATGATTTATTAAGGAATGAGTTTACACTTTTTACTCCCCCTCAATTTGTGAGTCCGTGCTGAAGATAGAAAGCAATAAGTTGGCCACAAAGAGATATAGAGACACAAGGAATAGGAAGTGTGAACAAGGATGAGTGAGTAAAGCAAAACTGAGCTCAGAGTCCAAAAAGTTCAGAAGATTTCCCACCAAAGCCAGCACCCTGACTAGATCTAATTTCCCTTTTTCAGGTCCTTTGTCGACCATGGAGTGGCCTGTGGTCGACCTCTGTGCTGACACAGAACCTGCCTGTTAAGAAGACTGCGTTCTGACAAACCTGTTGTCGACCATTGGATCGCCTGTGGTCGACAGCTGCGAAGTCCCAGAGCTAACTATTTCCTGTCCTGATGCCTTGGTCGACCAGCGCCTTGTCTGTGGTCGACCACAGGAGGTAATCCGTAGAAAGACCAGGGTTCTGCAGAGCTTGCTGAAGTAGCACCCGACACAAGACTTCCAAGCTCAAAAACTCGACCAATACTAGAGACCTATAACTTAGACAGAAATGACAGAATCTATGCAGTGTACACAAGAATATGATTATTTCAAGAATTTTCAGGAGAAATTCTACAAATTCCTAACTCCCTTCTTAGAGTTGAAAATCTGTCATTGTTAAGGGGTTTTGTGAAAATGTCTGCCAGTTGTTTTTCAGTTTCTACAAAATGAAGCATGAAATTTCCTTTGGAGACCTCATCTCTTAGAAAGTGATGACGGATCTCAATGTGTTTTGTCCTAGAGTGTTGAATGGGGTTTTTAGACAAATTAATAGCACTAGTGTTGTCACAGAAAATAGGTGCACATCCAAGATCTACATTGTAGTCTTGGAGTTGATGTTTTATCCACAAAACCTGTGTACCACAGTTCCCTACTGCGACATACTCAGCCTCAGCAGTGGAGAGTGCCACAGAATGCTGTTTTTTAGAAGCCCATGATATTAAACATCCACCTAATATTTGACAATAACCACTAGTACTCTTCCTATCAATTTTGCAACCAGCATAATCAGCATCTGAATATGAAATCAAGTCTAGTTTGCAGTAAGTAGGATACCATAAACCCAATTCTTGGGTGCCGGCAATATATCGAAGGATACGCTTGACAGCCCCTAAATGTGATTCTCTAGGGCTAGACTGATATCTAGCACACATGCATACACTAAACTGAATATCTGGCCTTGAAGCAGTTAGATATAGCAGGGACCCGATCATACCTCTGTATTTCTTGGCATCTACCATGTTACCTTTTACATCAGCTTCCAATGTTGCATTTGTACCCATGGGTGACTCAATTGGTTTGCAGCTTTCCATGCCAAACTTCTTCAGCATCTCCTTTATGTACTTGGATTGATTTATGAAGTATCCTTCTCTACATTGTACGATCTGCAATCCAAGAAAAAACTGTAAATCACCCATTAAACTCATTTCAAACTCATTGGTCATTAGATTTGCAAATTCAGTACATAATGAAGCTTCAGTGGATCCAAACACAATATCATCCACATAGATTTGCACAATTAGTATATTCTTACCTTGGGTCTTGGAGAATAATGTTTGATCAATTTTACCTCTTGTGTAGCCCTTTTTGGTGAGGAATGAACTCAGTCTGTCGTACCATGCCCTAGGAGCCTGCTTTAAACCATACAAAGCCTTATGCAGTTTAAAGACATGATTAGGAAGATCATCATTTTCAAAACCAGGGGGTTGTTCCACAAAGACTTCTTCCTTTACAATGCCATTTAGAAAGGCACTTTTTACATCCATTTGCTGCAATTTAATTCCATGGGACGCCGCAAATGCTAACAATATCCTAATGGCTTCTAACCTTGCAACTGGAGCATATGATTCTTCAAAATCAACTCCAAATTCTTGGTTATACCCCTTAGCCACCAACCGAGCCTTGTTCCTCATAACAACTCCTTCTTCATTAAGCTTATTTTTATAAACCCATTTGGTTCCAATAACAGGATGAGATGAGGGTCTGGGAACAAGTTTCCAAACCTGATTTCTTTCAAATTGATTTAATTCTTCATGCATGGCATTTATCCAAGATTCATCTCTTAAAGCTTCCTCTACATTTTTAGGCTCAACTTGAGATACAAGGGCTAGCTGATCTAATTCATCAACTATTTTAAGCTGAGATCTAGTTTTCCTCGGTTCATTAATTCCTCCAATGATGTTATCTAGAGGATGATCTCTGAGAAATCTCAGATTTTCAGAATTGTTACCTGGGCTGATCTCTCCTTCGGGTTGATCATTGGAATCACCTTGCTTTGGTTCTGCTTCAGTCTCCATTGGTTCCTCTTTGCCTTCCAGAAATTCCCCATCTTCATCTTTGCCTACCTGTCCAGTTTTGTCAAAGTCATTATTTTCATCAAATGTGATATGTGGGGATTCTTCAACTAGCTGATCTTTGGTGTTGTAGACTCTATAGGCTCTTGATCGGTCAGAGTATCCCAAGAAGATTCCTGGGTCACTCTTTGGTTCAAATTTGTCCAATGATCTCTTGTCATTGTTATGAATAAAACACCTTACACCGAAGATCCTAAAATGAGCTAGAGATGGCTTCTTACCTTTGAACACCTCATATGGAGTTTTCGCACTAGATGGTCTTACCATTGCCCTGTTTACAATATAACATGCTGTATTGACTGCCTCAGCCCAAAATCTTCTTGGAAGATTGGCTTCAACCAACAAGGTTCTGGCCATTTCAACAAGTGTGCGATTCCTTCTCTCCACCACTCCATTTTGCTCTGGCGTCCTTGGTGAGGAGAACCTGTGATTTATTCCTTTGTTCCTGCAGAATTCATCAAACTCTGAATTTTCAAATTCTCCCCCATGATCAGATATTATTGAACACACTTTGGACTTACCATCCTGCTTCATTCTTCTGTAAAAATCCTGAAATTCATGAAAGGCATCGTTTTTATGTGATAAAAACATTACCCAGGTAAATCTTGAAAAATCATCCACTAGAACAAAGCCATATCTTTTTCCACTAAGACTAGTAGTCCTTGTAGGACCAAATAAGTCCATGTGTACAAGTTCTAATGGCCTAGACGACTGATCTATAGTTCTATTTTTGAAAGATTTCCTTGTTTGTTTCCCTTGGGTACATGCTTCACACACTTTGACATTCTGTGCAAAAGAGATTTCAGGTAATCCAGAAACCATTTTATTCTTAACCAATTTGTGCAGCACCCTGTAGCTAACATGCCCTAGCCTTCGGTGCCACAACCAAGTCAGGTCTTCCTTCTTGGCGGTGAGGCACAAGTTGGAGTGGGCTGGATCATCCAAGTCTATCATGTAGACATTATTTACTCTCTTGCCCATAAACTTAACTTTATCCGAATTTGGTTCAAGAATTTTACAAATCTTAGAATCAAAGACTACTTGATGGCCTTTGTCGCATAGCTGACTGATGCTTAGAAGATTATATTCCAGGCCATCCACTAGCAGTACATCTTCAATGCAATTTGTAGATGTCTTACCTACCTTACCTTTCCCAATGATCTTGCCTTTGTTATTTCCTCCAAATGTCACATGTCCTCCATCTTTTGAGTTTAGCTCGGAGAATTTTGCCTTGTCTCCTGTCATATGTCTTGAGCAGCCACTATCTAAGTACCACTTGTTGTGTATAGCTGCCAGACACACCTGCATCACAAGTTACACAGAAACTTTTGGACCCCAATGGTACCCGGGTCCAAGATAGCTTGTGAAATCATGAAACTGCTGTAGCAGCCCCTTGGGAACCCAAATCTTATTGGAACAGATTAATTTTTTATTGCTTAAATTGTTCAGGTTAGGTGGCTTTGGATTAGTTGATTTTCTATTCTGAAACCACATTTTTGGGTTCCAATTTCCATTCTTTTTCAGCTGGTTAACCCTGTGAGTTTTGTTTGCGGGTCTGTTCATGGTCGACATCGGAGGGGTCTGTTGTCGACCAGCATGTTTCCCGACACCTGGTTTTACAGGTTTGTATTCGTTAATATTATTTGAAGTTTTATCTGTCTGATTTCTTTTGTAAATTTGCTGATTCTGCCTTATGTGGCCATTATTATTAGAGTGATTTGGATTTGTCCCTTTTCCTTCAGATTTCCTCTCTTTTGGATTGACATTAATCTGGTTAGAGGAGCTGGCTTCATTATTTCTTTCGTCTTGATACAAATTTATCAAGGGGCCTTTTCCTTTAGGTCCACCAAGTTTACTTTGAGTTCTTATTTGAAATTCTTTCTTAGCTGTTGGATTATACCCTAACCCTTCTTTTTGAAAGTTTACTTTTATTCCTAAGACGGCATTTAAGTTGTCTTGGCCCTTGGTCATTTTTTCCAAAGCTTCCTGTTTATCTTCCAATTCACCTTGGATTCTTTCTATCTCTTTTAGAAGCTTACTGTTTTCTTCCTTAATGGAGTTGTTCTTTTCTTCAGTTTGCTTTGTTTTCTGTTCGCATTCCTGAGCTCTTAGTTTTAACTCATCAATGTCGTTTTTTAGCATTTCATTCTCTTCGGACATTCTCTTGTGATTTTCTTCATCTAAGTCCATTTGATTCAGCTTGTTTTTCAGTGACTGGATTTCCATTTCTAGTTCAGTTTTGTTTTCTATTGAATTGCTGTCTTTATTCAGTTGACTGATCTTCTTCTTCAAATGTTTATTTTCCTTTCTTATTCTTTCATAAGTATCAAGCAATTCTGAATATACTGCTTCCCAATCCGAACTAGAGAAGTCTTGAAATGGGGAACTTACCTCAAGATCACTGTTGTCTCCCTTGGCCATCAGACAGAGCTTTCCTTCTTCTTCCTCGGAAGTTGTTTCCTCTTCACTGCTCTCTTCCTCCTCACTCCAAGTGCTAATCATCGCCTTGGGTTTCTTGCCTTTCCACTTGAAGCTTGATTTCTTAGGAGCTTCTGGACATTCAGCCTTCATATGTCCAGGCTGCCTGCAATTGTAGCAAATGAGTTTGTTAGAAGGAGCCTTATGTTTATCAGATTTAAACTGGGATGACTTCCTTACCATGCCCTTTGGATTTCTGAATCCTTTACCTTCCTTCCGCAGGAATTTTTTAAATTTTCTTGTAAGCATGGCTAGCTCACCAGATTCTTCACCTGAGCTAGATGAGTCATCATTGTCAGACACCTCAGAGGTGCTTGTTTTAGTCTTTAGGGCAAGTTGCTTCTTTTTCTTGCCCTCATCTTCCTTTCTCTTCAGATTGACCTCATAGGCCATCAGGGATCCTACTAACTCATCCACTGTCATTGTTGTGAGATCCTTTGAGTCCTCAATGACTGTGGCCTTGGTATGCCACATCGATGTGAGAGACCTTAAAATCTTCCTCACTAATTCCTGCTCTTTGTATGTCTTCCCTAAGCTCTTCAAGCCATTAGTCAGTTGTACTAATCTGGCATACATCTCAGAAATACTTTCATCATTTTTCATCCTAAACATTTCATATTCTGAGACTAGCATATTTGCTTTTGTCTCTCTTACCTCGGAAGTACCTTCGTAGATTACCTTTAGACGATCCCACATTTCTTTGGCTGTTGCGCATTGGGAAACTCTTGAGAATTCTGTGGGGTGTAGTGAGCACTGCATCACGTTCATGGCTCCCCAGTTGACAGTTGATTTCCTGACCTGTTCTCTGGTCCAGGTTTCTTCATCTTCCGGTAGCTCAAAAGGTCCGCGGCTCACTACCCTCCACATCTCGTGGTCTTGCGCACGTAAGAACACCTGCATACGATTTTTCCAATAAGAATAATCAGTTCCATCAAAATATGGAGGTCTAGTTACAGAGTGCCCCTCAGCTATGAGGCTTTTAGAATTCAGTCCGCCCGGTCTCTCCTGGTTGTTAGACCACATATCTGGAGAACCAGGCTCTGATACCACGTGTTGGATACGGACTGAATAGATCTAGAGGGGGGGTGAATAGATCTTTCCCCCTTTTTTAAATTATAATGCAATAACCTCAAGCAAATGATTGATTTTGAGATTAATCCTGAAGTCAGATACGTTAGCAATTATAAGGAGCAACACACACCACAAGCACATCCACAAGACAGAAGGTTTTTAGGTGGTTCAGTCTCTTCCTGAGACTTACATCCACCCCTTGCTTAACTCAAGCAAGGCTTCACTATGAGAATCTCTGATCTCAACCAAAACACAGCTGACACACAGCTTGTACCTGCTGACACACAGCTTGACTCTGCTGCCTCACAGCTTGACAATAATTGTAATCAGAAATGAAAAGATGATAAGAACGGGTGATGAAAAACAGGACTGAATATTGACGTGTGTAGAAGAATAGGTGTTCAGCCTGGGACTTGATCACGCTTATGAAGAAGCCTAGACTCCCTGTTGATCTTCCAGTCAGTTGCCTTCGATTGTTCTGCTGCTGGAGATCACACAGTCTTGAGCTAAGTCTTCCTTCTGCAGCAACGAGATTGCCTTTAACCTTTCTGCAGATTTTTGATTGGTGGAGAGCTCCTTCTTCCTCTTCTGTGTGTATCTTTCTTGGCTTCTATTCCGTGCTCTCTCTCTGCTTCCTTGTTCGTGATTAGTTGCCTTATATTCTTCATACAGCTCTTTTTATTTTCAAGAATAAAGTTCTTCCCGCTCAATTTTCAGATCGAGCGCCAATCTGCTAGAAAACAGGGATCGGTTTAAATCCAATCGTTAGAACGAGTTTGACCACTTCTAAGCAAGATTGTTTCCTTGATTCCCGTGCGGAAGCTTATCTCCTGAGCAGCCCAACAACCTGCAACAACCATCTGCAGGTTTTAAGGAACCAAAACAGAATTCGGTTAGAGTTCGGTTTTGGACGATATAAAAACCCGTGGTCGACCATGACACTGTCTCTGGTCGACAACGAGCTGTGTCCAGACGGCTGTTCCATTCTGGCTGACACCTGCGTTCCCCGTGGTCGACCACAGCCTTGTCGCTGGTCGACAAGGGGCAAATATCAGGTGGCCATTGGTTCTGTCTGATGTTCTGTCTTTTCCTGTGGTCGACCAGAGGTGGGGCTATGGTCGACATCCAAGGTGCTTCCAGAAGACAGATGACTTGATGCTTTTCTGGTTGAGTTCGTTGGTCGACCATAACTTCTTCAGTGGTCGACAAACAGTCTTTCACGCTTATACTGATTTGTTGATTCCACTTGGATTTCAGTGAACCTGAAATTTGCTTAACTTATAAGATTTGACTTGAAGTTCCAAATGTATATAAAAGCATATTTGTCATCATCAAATGGGCATTAATTCAATGCACTATCTTTACAAAAATAACCAAACCATTTGCTTTAAGAAACAAGATAGAACTTAGATTAGTCAAACATATCCTATTGTCATCATCAAAACCAAGGGATGCACAACACAGCCGACCATGTCCTAGAGATCCCCTTACTCAGCACCATTAGCGGCCTTTGGCGGGGACTTTCCATCTCTCAGGATGTCTTAGCTTATTTGTATGAGGGTCTTACTTCAGCAGCCTTAGGAGGTCCTCTCTTTGGTTCGATGATCCTATTGGAGTGCTGGATGGGAGTTAGGATGAAGTTTACCCTGAGGGAGGACATCACTTCAGTTAGCAGGATCTTTGGGAGCCATCCCCTTTACTTCATAGGAGGCGCCTTCAGGTTTTCTCCGCAGGTTGAGTGCAGGACGGCTGAGCTGAAGACCAGGGACGAGTGGCGCCCGTACATCAACAGGCTGCCCCTGGACATGTTTGTGATGCGCCTAGACTTCCTCCACGACACCACCCTCATGCTACCGAGGAGAGCCGGCTTGGACTTGAGGCTCGTGAGTAACACTGCCTTAGCGATGTACAGCCCACACAGATGCTACTTGCAGATTGGACTACCCCGGATGGTGCTACCTACGCTACCCCACCTTCCCATGCTTCAGGCACGGAGGATCGGGAAAGAGGAGGACGAGCAGGCGGTCAGGAGTGCGCTGCTCATGTGGGAGGTGAGTAGGGTGCGTACCCTACCAGCAGAGGTCGAGGAGGCTCCAGAGACTCGACAGGCTTACCTTAAGGAGCTGAGAGAGATACGTCCTCGCGGGGATGCCCAGCGGCGGACTGAGTGATTTTCTCTTGTTTTTATGATGACATGGGATGGGATTTTGTAGCTTGACATATGAAATGAATAAGATTTGATGAGATTAAGTTTGAGCCTTGTGACTTGATTATGATGTAATGTGATTGCATAGGCCAAAACGAGGATTGAATATTCACGTGGTCTCGAGCCGACTGCCCTTCCAACCTGCCCCTGTACACATGCAAACATGAAACAGATTAAATCTATTTTAGGCTTAGCCCCTTGCCTATAGCAAGGTAGGAGGTGACCCTTTCTTGATTTTTGGTCAAGGGGTTGAGCCTTATTAAATAGGCGAATATCAAGATGCAAGAAATGCAGATGAATGCAAGAGGTATTTGCTTTTTGGAATATTTGATTTTTTTGTTGGATTTTGAAAATATTCAATCTTTTTGGATTTTGAAATATTTGAAATTTTTAAGGTTTTGAAATATTTGATTTTTTTTTGGGTTTTGAAATATTTGACTTTTTTGGGTTTTGAAATATTCGATTTTTTTGGGTTTTGAAATATTTGACTTTTTTGGGTTTTGAAATATTCGATTTTTTTGGGTTTTGGAATATTTGATTTTTTTGGGGTTTTGAAACCAGCTCGGGTCTCAATAGCAGGGACCTCCTCGTCTTGCTATGGAATTCCAAGGCTCAGCGCGTGCAGGAAGGGGGACCGCCCATGATCGGAGTCAACTTTGCTCAACGGTGCTTCTGCTGAGGCCATACCCGGGATGGGATTCATTCCTTGGGAAAGTAAAAAAAAAGATTGAGTAGGAAAGCTGACGATAGGTGTAGAGGTTTTTAGGGCTTGAGTTCTTTCCCAGGACACCCCCCCTCTTTAAAGAATCCGGTCTGTTACGCCGGGGTTTTGTATCCGTTATCGAACCATCACCCGCTCTAGGCACGCATGCGATCGGGCTCATAACATCTCGCGGGGAAACTGTACTGTCACTCTTGCCATGCCTAGTTGCATCCTTTTGGGGATTTGGAGAGCTTCGAGCTTTGTGCTTTCGGATATATGTTTTGATTTTGCCCCTTTTCTTTCTTTTTCTTCTTGCTTTCCTTTTCTTTCTTTTTTTTTGCGGAGTGAGGTCTTAACGGATTGCCCCTATTTGAGACCTCGTTTAATGGGGGGGATCTGGGTCGGTTCTCGCCCCCTTATTCACCACTTGCCCCTATCTTCAACCGAGAGAGAGAGGAAATACAAGGATCTCCACCTTCCCCGAGCATGGCCAAAGGAGAAACGGTGTCGGGTAGCATGAGGGAATGCCGAGCCACGGGGTCGTGTAGTGTGTGAGATGCTGAACCTAGGTCCTCCTTTCGCAATTTGGTGGGGGTATGCCCTGCCATCGAGCTGTTCACTGGTTTTATTTTTATGGATAAAAACGTTTTAAATACAGCCCATTCCACGGGTTTGGCAATTCCTCTCCCTCCGCGTTAATTAGACGATACGCATTGCCCGAATAGGCTTCTTTGATTACGAAGGGCCCTTCCCAGTTGGGTTGCAGCTTAGACCTGGGGCCTGCTGACCTGGTGAATTTGCGTTTCAAAACCATATTACCCACTTGAAATTTCCTTTCGATGACCTTCTTTTGAAAATATCGTGAGACGCGCTTTTGATATACTGAAACATGATTGGCCGCATTCAACCTCTTCTCGTCTAAGAGTTCCAGCTGGACTAGCAACGTCTCTCGACGTTCGTCAAGATTAAGTTCCTTATCTAGCTGCACCCTTAGGGAAGGGATCAGAATTTCATACGGGAGCACCGCTTCCATTCCATAAGTGAGGGAAAACGGAGTCTGCCCTGTGGGAGTGCGGACGGAGGTGCGATAATCCCATAGAGCTTCTATCAATTTGTCGGCCCAATCAGCAAATTTATGTGATTCGCATGTTTTCTTGATAATTTTAAGAAGGGTTTTATTCGTGGCCTCAGCCTGGCCATTACCTTGGGGGTAGTATGGTGATGAATGATGCAAAACTATATTGAATTTCTTACAGAGGTCCTGGAGTTTTTGTGAGACGAATTGAGGCCCATTGTCGGTGACGATATCGCTTGGCACCCCAAACCGCGAGATAATGTTCTTCATGATGAAGCGGCATACTATGGCGGCTTTGATTTCTGCATAAGCTTCAGCTCCAGCCCACTTGGTAAAGTACTCCGTAGCTGTCAGAATGAAGGATTTCTGTTTAACAGCAGAATTCGGATCACCGAGGGGTCTGGTGATATCAAATGCCCACATAGAAAATGGACAAGGGGCCGTAATAGGATGAAGAGAAGAGGCCGGAGCATGGATTTTGTCGGCATGGATTTGACACTGAAGACACCTACGGACATAGGTGGAGCAATCTTCTTCTAGAGTTGGCCAGTAATAGCCCTGCCTAAGAATCTTCTTTGCCAAGGCATGTCCGTTCACATGCCCTCCACACTCGCTGGAGTGGGCTGCTTCCACAACTTTCCAAGCTTCTTCGTCATCTAGGCACCTCATTAGAACTCCATTCAGCGCCCGCCTATACAATTCACCTGCGATGATCGTGTATCTTGCGGCGACTCTTCTAATGGCTCTTCGCTGCTCAGCATTGGCCGTTTCCGAAAATGCACCATCCTTGCAGTATTGCTCGATCTCATAAAACCACGGCGGTTCTTCCTCTTCAATGATCTCCTCGAGCTCACTTAGTGAAACGTCTTTTGTCTCCTCCCTTTCTATTTTCTTCTCTACAGACATTCTAAGATTGTCGAACCAGGGATCCTGAAGAGAAGGAACATCTAACCTTTGGACCACAATGGTCTCGGTGGCGCGACTTAGGGGAAGTGATAGGGAAGAGGCGAGCGACGCAAGGGCATCGGCCAAGATATTCTGAGAACGAGGAGTGTGAATATAGACGAGTTTCCTGAATTGCCTGGCCAAGAGCGTGACCAGATCTTCGTAGGGTTTGAGCTTAGGGTCACGGGTGCGGTAAGTCGACAAAACTTGCCGCAGCACCAGCTGAGAGTCTTCTATGATGTTAAGGTATCGCGCGCCCAAGATGTAGGCGTGCTTCAGACCGGCAAGGAGAGCCTCATACTCGGCTATATTGTTGGTGGCGGAAAATGAGAGTTGATATGCCACGGGGATAGTTACCCCTTCTGGAGTAAGGAGAACGGCGCCGATTCCACTGCCCTGGGAATTAAGAGCACCATCGAAATGAAGAGACCAGAAAGGAAGATGAGTGATCACCGCCAGGTGTTCATCGGGGAATTCATCCTGGATGGAATCGGTGCGAGGGATAGGAGAATGAGCCAAGTGCTCGGCAATAGCATATCCCTTGATTGCTTTCTACACAATGAAGGTGATGTCGAACTGGGAAAGAAAGCTTTGCCAGCGAGCTAGCCGACTTGAAAGGACTGGCTTTTCTAACAGATAACGAATGGGGTCCATTCTAGAGATGAGCCTAACCTCGTGGGCAAGAAAATAGTGTTTAAGCTTCTGCGCTACCCATACTAGTGCTGCACAGGTCTTCTCCATAGTAGTGTACTTGGATTCAGCGGGATTAAATAACCTTGAGAGATAGTACGCCGCCCTTTCCTTTCCTTCATCGTCTACCTGTGCCAGAACAGCCCCTAGGGAGTCCTCAATTACAGAAATGTACAGGATCAGGGGTTTCCCGGGGACAGGTGGTTGTAGAACCGGGGGATTAGAGAGGTAGACCTTGAGTTCCTCATAGGCCTTTTGACATTGTTCATTCCATTCAAATTTCACGCCTGCCTTTAGTAATTCATAGAACGGGCGGCATCTTTGCGAATGCTGAGATATGAATCTCCTGATAAATTGCAAACGCCCGATCAAACCTCGAAGCTCAGTGATGTTCTTCGGAGGTGGCATTTCCATGACGGCCTTTGCCTTGTTTGGGTCGATCTGAATCCCCCGTTTACTAACTATAAACCCGAGCAATTTCCCTGATGCAACTCCGAACACACATTTCTTTGGATTCATCTTCAACTTGTATTCCCTAGCCCTTTGCAACACCTTGGCTAGAATGGCGGGGTGCTCTTTTTGTGACCTCGATTTGACTAAAATATCATTCACATAAGCTTCTAAATAAACGTGCATCATATCGTGGAAGATAGCCATCATCGCTCTTTGGTAGGTGGCACCTGCATTTTTCAACCCAAATGGCATAACGACGTAGCAGTATGTGCCCCAAGGTGTGGTGAACGAGGTCTTTTCTTGATCCTCCGGAGCCAGAAGGATTTGGTTATATCCCGAGTAACCATCCATGAAGGAGAGGGCTTCATACCCAGCTGTATTATCGACCAAGACGTCGATGTGAGGAAGTGGAAAATCATCTTTCGGACATGCCTTGTTTAAGTCCCTGAAGTCAATACAGATTCGAATTTTACCATCCTTCTTCATTACCGGGACTATGTTCGCCACCCATTGTGGGTACAGCACAACTCTAATGAACCTGGCCTTATGCAATTTATCGACTTCTTCCTTAATCCTCAAGGCCATCTGTGGGTGGAATCTCCTTGCTTTCTGTTTAACAGGCGTTGCCCCTGGTTTGAGAATCAGCCTATGTTCGACCAAGGCGGGGTCAAGGCCCGGCATGTCTTCGTAAGACCAGGCGAAAGAATCGCTGTACTCCCTCAAGACTTTGACAAGCTCCTCTTCGACTTGAGGAGGGAGATTAGCGGAAATAAGTATGAGCCTGGGGTCCTCTTCTGTTCCGAGGTTAATTTCCTTAGTGGATTCATCCACTGCTACGGAAGGCTCGTCGAACTTTTTCCAGCCTTGGGCATATAGGTCGGCAGTGTCATCCATTTCATCTTCCTCATCATCTACTGGGTCTTTCTCATTCACAATTTCATATACTCCTAATCCATCCTTGCTCCATACCTCATCAATTCCCTCATCATCTTCCAGGACAATCGCGGTCTCTACAAATTCCGGACACCTTAACATAGCATGACATCTTCCAACCAAATCTTGTAGAAACCTATCGGGAACGGTTTTGGGGGGGCGCGCTACGGCGGGTGCCGCAGACGTGGATGGGCTGACAGAACTCGAACTAGACTCTACCCTGACTGACTCGACAAACCTAGAAGACTCTGTACACTGTACATCCGATTTAGAGGAGAGAAACTCTACCGGAAGAGGAACAGGGGTCTCGTGCCCCTGGGGATCTGGGTAGAACATAGCGTAATCTTCCATGGAGACCTCTGTTTTGAAATTGGCATTTTTTTTTGGAGGCTGGAGGTGATCACGCAGTAGGAGGAAGAAGACGGAGGAGGAGGAAGCTGCATGGGAAACAACTCTAGGAAGATGCAGTCAAAGAAAGGATCAGAAGATGAAAACCACATTTCATGGAGCTGAGCCCCAGGGGGAGGAGGAGTGAATAGGGTTGACAGATTAATGGGCGGACAGCGCCCGCAAGCACATGGAACGATAAAAATTTTGGGTCTCTCCGCAAAGCACGGGTCGACCATGAGTGGAGGGGAACGAGGGACAGAATCCAATTGTTGAAACCAGGAAGCAAGACGGGACGGGGACATGGAATAAGTAGCGGTGGAGCTCCCTATCTTCCGTGGCCCCTGGTGGGCCAGTTGCATCGGAGGGCGCTTCACCAGCTGTGTCTCCTTCTTCTTTGGTTCACCCTCCTTTTCATAAAACATCCTCGTAAAGCAATCAGAAAGGTCTTCCAAGTCACCGGCTAGCCCCTGCGGTGATGGTGGCGGATCAGCAACAGCACAAGCTTCGTCTATCTTTTCTTCAAGGCTGGATGGTGAGGTCTTCAAGGTGCCGGGCTGCAACGGACCCTTCACAAAATGTTGTCGGTAATCCCAGGTCAACGGCCCAGAGTCCCCAAGCATCGACATGGAGGATTCATGATAACCGAGGCCCCGATGACCCATCTTCCTTCCTTTGGGAACAGGGTTGGTTCGGCCCTGTAATTGTGCGCCGAGTCCTCGTCCGGGCTGATAGCCCAATTTTAGAATTAGGTGCCACCCTTTGGAGTCTCTCATTTTGGGCTTGACCTTCACATTAGTTGATACAGCGGTGGGCTTGCGTGACGCATATGCCCACGAATAGTTTAAGTCCATGACAGATAGAACATGCCTGTTACTCGGCCACAGTGTGGGCAGAATCTTGGCGGCTATAGCGTCAACATTTTGAACCGTGGAAACACTCTTCACCTTGACCACTCGTCCTTGGAATGGGAACTTTAGACATTGATGGGCCGTCGAGGGGACGGCATTCAAACTATTCAACCACGGACGGCCCAGAATGGCTTTGAACATCGGGTCTATATCCAGCACATAAAATTCCACATCCATAACTAAGGGCCCTAGCTCGGCCTACACAGTCACCACTCCGTGACAAGCACGTCTGGAGTTATCATAGGCTGCTATGGTAGTCGGCGTCGGCTTGAGCATGTCCTCTGATATATTGCAAGCACGAAGGGTACTCAATGGGCAGACATTTATTGACGCCCCCATGTCTACAATGGCGGATTCCATGGCTGTTTTGTTCAGAGTGATGGTAATACATAACGGCATCTGCCGTGCCTCGGGAGGGGCTAGCTCTGACTCAGCAAATGAAATAGAGGGCCCCTTTGTAATCGTGGCCAAGACCGAGGGCAGGCTATCCACTGCCACATCTTCGCTCACCATAACTTTCTGTAGGAAGGTCTTCAGGGCATCCTGGTGGAGTGGCGACCTCTTGATTAGTTCTAACACTGAGATTTTAGCCGGTAGCCGGTCTTAAGTGCTGCAGTAAGTCATATCTTGTGCCCGGCACAGGGTCTATCTCTTCTGGCTCAACTGTACGGGAGGAAACTACAGGGTTTGGTGCAGATGCACCTGGAGAAGGAAAAATTCTCTGGAAAGGACGCCCGCTCCGAAGGGCGCATTGTGATGCTGGCACGGCCTGGACTGGACCCCCGCTTGGCCTAGTGGGGTAAGCGAATGGCGTGGAGATGGAGGTGAGGATGACTGAAGTGGGTTTAATAGGCCCTGGTGGAGGGGAAATGGGTGAAGGGTTAAGCTCAGGGGAAATGATGGGAGGTATGGCGGGTGGTGGTGAAAGGGCGGACGGAGTAGAGGGGAATGTAGCGGGCCTAAGAGGCGACGCGGAGGAAGTGATGAGTGGTGTAGCGGTCGGAATGGCGGGTCTAAGAATGGAGGGGATGGCAGGTGTGGGAGAGTAGTGGTGGTGGAAGGCCAAGAGACGGGCGGGGGTCTCATCATCAAACGTCCACCCAGCGTTGGGGGCTGGGCGCTGGACCATATTCACTTGCGCTGGGGCCGGCGGCTGCTGTTGTTGTGGAGGAGCGGCTTGATGTACTGGCATGGGATTTTGATGGATCCCAAGGTCTTGCTGCTGCGGTTGAGGTTGCTGTTGCTGCTGGGGTTACTGAGGTGCTGCCTGCTGCTGCCTGGCTTGCTTTTGCCTCTGTTTAATATCCTCAATTAACTGGTGCATCTGGGCCCAATCAATCCTCTGGCCCTCATGCAAATCATACACCAGGTCCCTGAACTGGTAGCATCGTTCTATCGTGTGCCCGGGTTGCCGATGGAATATACAATATCGGGATTGGTCGGCAGCCGGATTCCAGTTCGGGCGTTCAGGAGGCAACTGAAGGTCACCGGTATACATTAGAGCAGAGAAAATATCTGGCAAGGTCTCCGGAAGAGGAGGGTAATGAGCCCTTTTTGGAGCTGGTCGTGCAGAGCCATAGGCGGTGGGTGGAGGAACATTATTGTACTGCGGGGGCCGCTGAGGCTGTTGGGGTGGCGGAGGTGCTTGTTGAGGGTATTGCGGGACTTGGAAGGTGGGCTGGGGAACTTGCGGAGCGGCATACTGGGGGTTGCGTTGAGGCGGTGGGAAGCGGGGTGGCGCGGCTTGTTGGGGGAATTGAACGGCCTGGACTTGCTCATTAATTTGTACTCCCTCAGTGACGGGGCCTTGGGTTCTTTTGGTGGCTTTGGGCTTCTGGGCCTCGAATAAAGAATGGATGGGGGAGTCCTTGAATTGGATTTGAATAAACCTAGCTCTGCTGTATAGCTGGTGCATGTTTGCGATATCATTCATTGCCAGAATATTTCTGAAAGTCGGTGTAGCGTTGGAAATTAACAACTTCACTTTTTCCTCTTCCGGGATCTGCCCGGGCACACGTGAGGCCATCTGCCTCCAGCGGTCTGCATAGGTTGCGAAGTCTTCTTCCGGCTTCATCTTTTCCGCCACTAGGTCAGTGAAAGAGTATTCGGGTCCAACCCGATCTTGAAATCTCTGTATAAACCTCTCCTTGACTGTCTTGAAGTTCTCGGCCTCCTCCATAGGCAAGGTGTAGAACCATTCCAGAGCGACCCCTTCCAGAGACCGACGGAACAAATAGGCCATCAAGCGATCGTCCTGCTGGAACTGTGCCGATTCGTACAAGAACTCCCGGACGTGGATGAACGGGTTGCCATTCCCATCGTATTTGCGGTACACGGGGAGTTCAGACTGAGAAGGAAAATGAATGTCCCTAAAGTTAGGGATAGGGACATCGGCAAGAGATTGCGGGCCGACCCGCTTATGGAGGAGATCAATTTGTTGCTGCATAGCAGCCCATTTGTCAAGGATTTCCCGTTCCCGGGAAGGAGGGGAAGGAGCAAGAGGAGTAATACCTGGATAGGTGGCCAAAGGATAAGCTGATGAAGGGGGCAACCCGTAAGAAGGATAATGGGCTGAGGAAGGGCACATATCCGCATGAGTCAACTGGGCCGCCCCTGATTGTAACCTAGCGAAGTCCGCCGGGACTATGGGGGCTTGAGGTGATGGAGAAATCGTGGTGTACGGATCAAGGTAAGGAACAGAGGGGAGGGGGGACTTTCCTTTATCAAGCTGTTGATGGACCGAGGTGGAAGCCTGGCCCATTTCCATATTGGGATGGCGAAAGGTCTGAGGGCGGACAGGAGTAAGGTCAATGGGAGCCACGGAGGTGGTCCCGACCACGGGGGATGTGGTGGCAACAACAATCGTGTCATGAGGCGGAATTGAGGCCGGGGCATCGCCCCCTTGCAAGCTCGTCTGATGAGATAGAGCTGGGTGGGGTCCAGCTGGGCCATCATATCGAGGATCATACTGGCTGAATTCTGATTGGGCGGGTTTGAAAGAGAGGGTCGGGGACCCTCGCCAAGAACGGTCGGGAGCGAAGGGGCCGTCCCCTCTCCCCCCTGCAAATGGGTGACCCGAGGTGGGTCCTCAAGGAGACCACGAGGAAGGGAGTCCTCGTGGGCCGAAGAGAAGTCGTATGACGACATGGAAGAAGACGAATCGAACAAGGGGTTGGAGTAGGAATGGAAATAAGAGTCGACCCTAGGAGGTGATCGTGGGTGAAGAAGGCAACCCCACATACACCAAGACACCTAGGGCTAGAACCAACAACACCAATCAATCAGATCTACCAAGCAACTAAACGCATACAATGGAGAGAGATGAGAGCAGAATCACTCAGTAATGCAATCAAGTTCTTATAATGATGCTCGTCAATTCCTTATATCTTCTTCTTCAAGTTTTAGTGGATTAATGACATTGTAAATCCGCTCAACCACTAGGCGCCTAACTGGGATAGGAAATGGTGAACTGTGTGACTCTATCAGGATCTCTCACTTGCGGATGCAACCCTAGACTGAGGTGGGTATGGTACAACCTGTCCGGCGTCTGTGTGGGAGTCCACGGCTCACGGGGGCTTACGGAGGTCCTCGGCAAGGTCCCTAGTCGGCTCCAAGGAATATGGAGACGAAAGGAAACCCTACCTCGGTAGGAATGCAACTAATATGAGAAGGGGTCGATGCTCCTACGCGCACCGGAGTGCATGCACAAACTAGCCTAGCAGCTATCAATCAATGAGCAGATATACACATGAGCAATGAAAAGCATGGTAATACAATGATGACAAGAGAGCAGGGGGGAAATCAATGAGTAGCACCAAGCATGGCAAACCCCATAGAATATGACAATCCAGGCATAACGTAAACACACTGTGGCACAAGATGAACGGCCCTTCCTCGGCCGCCCCAACAGTAGAATGGTGCACGTGAAACCGTCTAACCCACGGAGAGCACAGAACTGCAGCGTAATCACAGAACCTAAAAAAATGAGAGGGCAACAGTAGGAGAATACCCGAAAGACGGTCACTAGTCAACCGTGTCACCTCATGAATGGCCCACAATCAGCCGCCTACCTGCAATAAGAACAGACCTGAACGTACCTGTGCTGGAAAACTGAACGGCTAGATCTAGGCCGCTCTACAGAATGAACGGTGTATCTAGCACCGTGTGTAACAGGAAAATACCGATGAAGCTGCCTCTGACTGTAGGGGATGGACGGTAGCATATCAACCGCTCCCGCGTGTGGGCGGCCCAGGAAGAACCGCGTAGGCCCCCAGAGGACAGAAAACGCATTCACCCTGCAAAACCACTCTAAATAGAAAACTTGGACAACAAATAAGGAGGGTCAGCAACTCAAAGGAACGATGGGCATTAGGCGTCCCACTATGATCGCCACAAAAGGGGTGTAGATATATATTCCTCTCCTCTCCTCACTTGGTGGATGATAGGTTATGAATAAAGCAATAATATCGGGAATAACAAACAAAGCGCAGTGAGAGGATGGAAAAAAAACAGAGAGTGACCGTGATCGCCACCAAAGCCCAGCACGTGACTAGCGTA
This sequence comes from Amorphophallus konjac, assembly GCA_022559845.1. Taxonomy (NCBI): domain Eukaryota; kingdom Viridiplantae; phylum Streptophyta; class Magnoliopsida; order Alismatales; family Araceae; genus Amorphophallus; species Amorphophallus konjac. The sequence goes on along the minus strand of CM040118.1, from coordinate 96,781,925 downwards.
CCGTACTTTGGAAAGGAAGGGGAGACACTCGCCTTGACGCAGCACTGGTAGGATGCGCGGTCGATGCAGAACCGCCTTAAAGACACACGGCCCTACGATAGTCCGTCTAAGAGTGCTGCGGAACGCGCGGGAAGAAGAACTGCTGGAAGATGGGCGGCTTGAAGTGAACCGCAGAATGAAGAAGGGCGGTGCAGTGGATGCCACTCGTTGTCTTGAACGGGCCTAAAGGAACCGCACACGCCCACCACGCCAAGAGTTGCAAAAGGGTTCACCTCCACCCTCTCCAGCCGGCCAGAGGGGATGGGCCTCGTGCTGATGAAGTGCTGACCTGCAAAACAATGTGGAGACACAGAAGAGACACCCAGATTAGGACTAAATGACGTAGTACGCGTTCATGTAAGAAGAATTAAGCATAAACAAATGGATAGGGAGATACCTGGGGGGTTTTAAACCCCTAGGATGACAAAAACGTAGGTGGGTGTATGCATGGGGAGAAAAACGAGGGAAACGCAGAGAGAGAACAACACATGCGACAAATGATGAAGAAATCAGAGAAATGACACTATGACTCGACACACGGACTACTCCCTGAACCGGAGGCTCGTAATGACGTAGAGAGCCTCCCTCCTTGGTGCTAGGTCGTTCGGAAATGCGGCAGGGCTTCGCCGTTGACCAAAATTCCCCCCGCTTCCGACGTCCGGCCGCTAGGGTCTATTTATAGAGCCTAGAAAGCCAGCCTCGAAATTGGGGTTTTTAGACATTTTTAGGCCAAATTGGCAAAAGAAAATTCGTAGATAATATCCTTATCTTCCATCCAGACGAAACGGCATCAAAAATGGCGGATTATCCACGGAGAAATCGTTAAAACAAATCAGGGATAAAACCATGCAAAAAAAGGATGAAAATCTGTTAAAAAAAAACCTCCATCGAAGGAATGAACGGTCTAACGATAGACCGCTCACTTCTTGAACGGTTATGTTTCGACCGTTCACCCTGTCGGTGGAAATTGAATCAAATCAGATAATTAGCCCAATTATCGCTCGAACAGACCGAAACGGTCGGCGTTGAACCCTGAAGGATGAACGGTGCCTTGGTGACCGCTCCAATGTAGAACGGTCTGAGACAAGCCGTTTTAACCCTGTCGGTGATAATTCAAATATTTGGATAATTGTCTGAGGAGATTAGCACACGTAGGACTCTGAGATATGGGCGGTTGGTATTCGGCCGTCCACTCGTTTGAACGGGCAGAATAGGGCCTCACAAAAGCATGTCGGTGAATATTAAGAAAATCCTCAGCAAATAACCAAAATGTGTGAACGGTCTGGTATCAACCGCCCCAGTTTTGAACGGCTGATGTTGGACCGTTCATGATCTTGGGTACTTGACTTTTATAAAACAATTCAATTAATCAAAGCCAAGGTCCGATAAGCCCTGAATTGATACGACCTTTACCAAGGAGGGAGGCTACCCATAAAATGGGCCCAGGACGTGCCACAAAAAATGGCCCAACAAATGATGGACAACTTAGGGCATCAATTAATGGGAGTAAGAGAAACGACTCAAATTATCGGTATAAAACGGGTGTCAACAGTAGGTCGATGAGTTGATGCAGAGAGGATCTGTTCGGGATAGCATGAGTCCATGTGCTGTACCCACTTTACTCACCCCGAAGAAGGATGGCACGTGGAGAATGTGCAATGATAGCCGTGCCATCAACAAAATCACCGTGAAGTACAGGTACCCTATTCCCCGCCTGGATGACATGCCAGACATGATGGCTGGTGCCACTATCTTCTCAAAGATTGATCTTAAGAGTGGCTACCATCAGGTGAGGATTAGGCCAGGTGATAAGTGGAAGACCGCATTCAAGACCACGGATGGTCTATATGAGTGGTTGGTCATGCCTTTTGGGTTGACCAATGCCCCTAGCACATTCATGCAACTCATGACTCAGGTCCTTCGACCGTTTATTGGAGTCTTTGTGGTTGTGTATTTTGATGATATCCTTATCTATAGTCGCACCACGGGGGACCACTTAGACCACCTTCGGCAGGTCTGTCTTCTTCTTAGGCGAGAGCAGTTGTTTGCGAACCCATAGAAGTGTGCCTTCATGACACCTCAGCTTACCTTCTTGGGTTTTATTATGTCTAGTACTGGGGTCTCCGCTGATCCGGAGAAGGTCCGGGCCATTGTTGAGTGGCCGGAACCCCGTACGGTTCATGATGTCCGCAGCTTTCATGGCCTTGCGACGTTCTATCATCGCTTTATCCGTGGATTTAGCTCCGTCACCGCCCCGATCACGGATTGTATCCAGAAGGGCACCTTTGTATGGATGAAGGCCGCAGCTGCCGCCTTCAAGGACATCAAGGAGCGCATGACCCAGACACCTATCCTTCGATTGCCTGATTTCTCGAAGGTGTTTGAGATCTCTTGTGATGCATCGGGTGTTGGGATAGGAGGTGTGTTGAGTCAGGAGGCCCACCCGGTCGCATATTTCAGCGAGAAGCTGAATGACGCGAAACTGCGATACTCCACTTATGATAAGGAATTTTACACAGTTGTCCAGGCTCTTAGGCATTGGAGGCACTATCTTTTACATCAGGAGTTTATCCTATACTCTGATCATGAGGCTTTGAGGTACCTCCATTCTCAAAAGAAGCTTAATTCGCGTCACAGTCGTTGGGTTGAGTATCTCCAACAGTTCACCTTTGTGCTTAAACATAAGGCTGGAGTGGAGAACAAGGTGGCCGATGCCTTGAGTCGGCGAGCATGTTTGCTGACCACCATGAGTGTCGAGGTCATAGGGCTAGAAAAGATGAGAGAGGCATATGTTGACTGTCCTGACTTTGATCAGATTTATACCACTCTCCAGGCCGGACCCTCGAGAGACCTTGATGATTATGTGCTTCAGGAGGGCTACCTCTTTCGAGGAGGCAGGCTTTGTGTTCCCCAAACTTCGGTTCGAGACTTCTTAGTCTGGGAGCTACATGCGGGAACTCTAGCCGGCCACTTTGGTAGGAACAAGACTATTGAGGCAGTTGAGCATAGATCTTATTGGCCGAGCTTGAAGCGCGATGTTGCTCACATCGTGGCTCAGTGCCGTACATGTGCTATGGCCAAGATGAAGAAGCAAAGCTTGGGCCTCTATATGCTTCTCCCCGTGCCTGATGCCCCGTGGCAGGATGTTAGCATGAATTTTATCTTGGGATTGCCACGTACCTCCAGGAAGCATGATTCGGTCTATGTGGTTGTTGACCGATCCTCGAAGATGGCCCTTTTTATCCCTTGCTCAAAGACTTCAGATGCTTCGAGGGTAGCCCGCCTTTTTCTTACTCACGTGGTGTGCAAGTTTGGGTTACCTCGTACCATAGTGTCTGACCGTGATGTTAGATTCACTAGTTATTTTTGGAAGACACTGTAGCATATGTTGGGTACTCACCTCAAATTTTTCACTGCATATCATCCCCAGACAGATGGTCAGACCGAGGTGGTCAATAGGAGTCTGGGTGACCTTTTGAGGTGTCTTGTCAGGGACCGCATAGGGGATTGGGATCTCATTCTACCCATGGCAAAATTTGCATATAATGATTTAGTTAATAGGTCTACTAGTATGAGTGCATTCGAGATTGTCACAGGTCGTAGGCCTAGGAAGCCAGTGGATCTTGTCCCCATGCCTATCCATGCTCGAGTGTCGGAGTCTACCGAGTCGTTTGCTAGGCATGTTAGTAGTCTGCATGACGACATCCGTCGTCACATTGAGGCCAGTAATGCACGGTATAAGGAGCTAGCCGATGCCCATCGACACCACCGAGAGTTCCAAGAGGGTGAATATGTCATGATCAGGGTAAGACCTGAACGGTTTCCCTCTGGAACCGTTAAGAAATTGCAAGTTCGCATACCCGGTCCATTTAGAGTGTTGAAACGTGTTGGATCCAATGCGTATGTTGTGGACTTGCCCGAGGAATATGGTATAAGCTCTACTTTTAATGTGTCAGATCTAGTTGCATATAGGGACCCAACGGTGATCCCTAGTGAGCCTTTCGAGCCATCCCCTCCCATTGAGAGTGATCCCACATCTGAGTGTCCAGCTCTAGCCCCTTTTCCACAACAGCGAGAGCATATAGATCATATACTAGATGAGCAGGTGACAGTTACTAGGAGTGGATCCTACCCGCGCTACCTAGTGCGATGGAGAGGACGGCCCGCCACTGAGGATACGTGGATCACCTATGGAGTGTTGCAGCGGATTGATCCGGACCTACTGGAGCATTACCACAGTGATGCAGACCCTTACTCGACAGGGTCGAGTTTCTCCCACCCGGGGAGAATTGGTGAGGACACCAGAGCACACGAGCGGCACGAGTCGGCGAGCCACCGGTACCGTACGCGGAGCACCACCCGAGCCACTTCGGCGTCCATCAGGCTCGGAGACAGTCTGGAGACTCCCCCTTCAGTCTCGGCATTTATCACATTTACTGGGACTTATTTGTGTGTAATGTGTTTTTATTTATCTTTATTTGGTTTGTAATTCGTATTGTAATAAGGGTTTATGTGCAAAATGGGACCACCCGGGTCCCACGGGCCCCCATCCCTCCTCCCATTGATCCACCTCACTCCTAGGGCCCATGTAGGGTCAGTCAACCTTCCAATGGTGGGCTTCTAGAAGAGTGGGCCAAGTGGGGGACAAGTGGCTTAAATTGTCAAGGTTGGCCACCAACCTTGTCCACCTAGTCAAGGGGGCGCCCCCCTCTCACTATCACCCATTTTTATTTTTGTAAAATGTGTGTAGAAATAATTAGTTCTACTCCTTTTTTTATTCTCCCAAATCTTAGATCTAGGGGTAGTTTGAGTCTTTTGGCATTTCGTATAAAACTCTTGTATTTCCATTTGATTAGAATTAATGAATACAAGTTTTGAGAAATCTCTTGGAGCAGCAAGGGCCGCCCCCTCCTCTCTCTCCTCTCTCCCCCTTTGGCAGCTGGGAAGGCTGTGTTCTTGAGGTGTGAAGCCTCCCTATTAGTTCCGGTGATCGCCGCTGCCGCCACATGCCGCCATCGCACCACGACGGTTGCCACCGGTGTTCTATCCATCCAGGACAGAGGTGCCTTCCACGAATTTCTGCTCTCCACCCCGATTTCTTCTTGAGCTGGGATTTTCAGGGGGTGTTCCAGAGGTTCCCACCACCTCTCAAAAAAATCAATTTGGCCTCCAGAGCTCGTTTGATAATTTTCCATTTTCATTCTTCATCTCTTTCCAAATCTGTCTATTTTCAGCTTTGATTTCCACCCGCCCCGAGTTTCCAATGTTCGGACCACTTCTTAATTTTCCCAGGAGCTCCCAAATTAACTGGGAGTTCTGTCCACTTTTCTCTCCATCCCCGATGTTTCGTGTAATTTATAAAGGCCTCCATCTATTTTCTAAAAATCGTCTTCAGATCCATCTACAATTTTGTTAGCCAGTGTCCAGATCCGACCACCAGTCACTGTAAAATCCATATCAAATCGAGGCCTCCACCAATCCCTTCACAAGACCTATTGCCGTTTTCCTCTCTCTCCCCTCCATAACGTTTATGAAGAGGTCGACATCTGAATTTGTGAGACCCTAGATAATTAATAAGGAATAAAATATTCCAAACGAATAAAAATAATTGATATATATGATTAGAGGTACTTAATAAACGTAAAACCATCCAAGAGAAATACATAAAATTGGGCCAAAAAGAAATAACGCCCTTCCTTAAGGCGGTAATTAAATAACGCCCTCACTTAAGGCGTTAGTTGTATAAATAACGCCCTGATCATGGGCGCTAATTCATACCAAGAAAAAAATAGAAATTTAGCGCCAAAATATGGAAAATGTAAAAGACGACCCTAGTTAAGGCGTCATTTTATAAAAACACGACCTCTGGTGAGGGCGCTACTTAATGAAAAGACGCTCTTGTCTCAGACGTCTCTTTCCCCGAAAGTTAAATTAAGGCATGCTCGTTCGCTGCATGGCCTGTGTTAGGGTTCTCTGATGCAAATGGGAGCAGGCGGCTGCTATCTTGGAAGGGGTGAGGTCCATGCATAGTAGGTTTAAAACCTTACCAATCTTGATTAAAAATCCCTTCCGTATCTGAGCATTTGAATCCCCCAGAACCCACACAACCCTATAAAACTACGTCTCCGTCGATCGTAGCAACGTTACTGCTGCATCAACGCCATCCTGCTGCTGCGAATGCAAGTGAGGAAGGCTTCTTCCTCTTCTTCCTGTTGACTGCAACGTGAAGGGGAGCTCCCTCTTCTTCATTCTTCTTCCTGCTGACGAACGTGTGAAGGCGTTCCTCTGCTTCCCCCGTCATCCTGCTGAGGCCTGCACTAGACCACGGGCATTCATCGTCATCATTTTCTTCCTCATGTGAACCACGAAGTGCATTCTTCATCCTACTGTTGTTTGAGACAGACCAACGTAAAAGCTTCAGACCTTCATCCTGTTCACCAGATCATCCACAGAGGTAGGTTATCTCAAGTCTCGTAGCCCAAACAAGCATAAATCATGATCATATTGTAGGTTATCTCAAGTCTCGTAGCCCAAACAAGCATAAATCATGATCATATTGTAGGTTTTATCAAGAAATGTAGCCCAAACTAGCATAGATTATGTAATAATATCATCCATGATCTCATGCATATAGTCTTATTGCGTTTTCAAAGGTTTTGTAAGATTTTAAAAGAAGCGACCCAGCCCAGGGCGCTAATTCAAGATCTGACGCCCTGCCCAGGAGTCGTCAATTCTTTGAAATTATTAAATACTCATGTTTAAAAATTTTATATCTATGAAACCATGAATCCAATCTAATGTATGATTATACCCCTTGAATCCTGCTATTTTTCTTGTCCTGACCATGTAACTTGTTGTCCCAAAAATTGTATTATCTTGAAATTTTCACTGTTCATGTTAAATTTTGGATGAACTTGAATTAACGACCTGATACAGGCCGTCTCTTATAGAACTGACGCCCCACCAAAGGGCGCTAATTTAAAAGTAACGCCCCTGTCCAAGGCGCTTTTTTGTTAAAATTCCGGAATATAGAAATTCCTGCAAAATAGAATTATATAATGGACTACCCCTGTATAAGTCGTCAAATTATAAATAAACGCCCCTGTAAAAGGCGTTAATTGGATAAGTAATGACTTAGATTAAGTCGCTAATTTCCTGTGTAATTATTTCATGCTGCTTTCTGTGAACCGAGGGTTTTCTATATATATATATATATATATATATATATATATATACATATATACATATATACATATATATATATATACATATATACATATATATGGGCACTATGTTCCATTCCGTGAATATAGTCCCATGTTTCACGATGGTTATCGCATTACCCCTCAATTCTCGATGACCAACAAGCTCTCCATTGGACATTCCGTTCCTTTGGACTAGCAAGTTAGTCATAGAGACCTCCGTAAGACTCCACGAGCCTTGGATTCCCTCAAGGCCGATTGAGCAGGTTGTACCATAAAAACCCTTTACACTATTTTGCCATGTCACTCTTTAGAAACATGGTATACCGGCCCTCATGATATGCTATGTGGATATCATGAGTATATTCTTAATGGAATGTGGACATCATATCATTGATATGCTCTTCTTGTGGACCTCAATTCTATATCAAATGGGTGACCATCCATGTATATGGATACCTATTTGTTATGGTACCCAATTGGGGAACTAAATCTACCCAGTTTTATCGACACTCATGATTATACCGTCATTATCGATTTTTTTTTGAACTCTAAAAGCTATTTCCTTGAATTCCGTGGAACCTATCCACAAATCTATCTTGATATCTTACATGAGTTTGTTCTTGGAATTCCATGGCTATACATAAAGTGGTTGTCTAGATATTACATGTAACAATGTCAGCGCATATAGGGCCCGATCTGGTCCTGGGAGGAGCACCCGAAAGTACTTGTGCCCATGGGAGTTATATTGATCACGGTGTGACATTGCACCAAAGTACTTGCTTGAATCTACGACATCTCCACTATATCTCTATCTCTCTCTCGCGTGCTTGACTTGATTAACTTGACATGACTTGCGTGGCCCGGAATGGGCAAAGTACTTGCTTGTTAATAGCCATTATTTCACGACATGAAAGACTTTGTTGATATACTTGGTACTCATTCAAATACTTGAATACTTGAAATTCCCTATCTTGGATCAACAGCATATGTTATTTCCTCTCGTTATCCTGTTCAATTCCATAACATTTTATTTTACATGTTTTACATATAGACTTGCATTTTCATTTGAAAAAGTTAAATACTTAAACCAATTGCTAGTTCTTGAGATATAATTCCTACTGAGCGTTCGCTCATCAAGTTCTTGTCCCCAAACTTCTCAGGTAATACGGACCATGACTCGGACTCGGATGGGCAGGAGCAAGAGTGACGAGTGTAGAATCTGCAAGCGTCGTGCTACTACCACTTATCGTGTCTTGTCGTCCTTAGTTTATTCTTAGGAGTCTTGTCGTTGGATATGGTGTTATATCAATGTGTTGTAATAGTTAAGGCTCATGGGCCTGGTTCGTATTGTTAAGTCTTGGAGTATGTGACTTTATTTATGGGTTTGTTATTATCACTAGTATCGGTGTTTGATTATGTTTCAAAAGCTCATCTTATTGCGCACTCTATTTTGATGTCGAAATTCTACTTGCTCTGATTGACATGATTGATATAAACTCGTCGTGTTCTCCCGGGTTCCTTCCGCGCTCGGGGCGTGGCAGAATTGGAGTTTTTGTTTACGGTCAAAGGCAATTCTCAGGAAACTACTCTGTTGTTCTGAGAGTTCGGGTACAGTGCAACAGTAACTTCAAAAAAAGTTTAAAGCTAGATCCGTGCAGATCCAGCTCATCTCTCTAGGTCTAGATTGAAGGACTTTGAGAGAGCTTTACAGTGGTACCTCATGTGCTTTGATCTGACATCAGGATTGGTCACAGCGTCCGATCTCGCCGGAGCGCGCGCTGAAAAACAGAAGCTTCAGTCCGTGGACAGCAATTCCACAACTTGGCGATCGGAGCCGATCGGCCTCCGACCGGTACTCCCGGCCGACCGCCGTCCAGGGAAGCGCACCACCAGGGGTCCCCATCACAGCGGGCCCCACCCCACCAGAGCCGGAGGTTGGAGCGGTCCGTGCGCCCCACGGACCCGTAGATCGCGCCGTCCGGACAGCACCACAAACGCGTGTTCGGCACCGCTGGGCGACATCAAGATGCTGCCCGTCAACCCAATTGTCGTGATTCCCGGGCCCCACATGTGACCTTTTACCTCCCTGCGTGGAGTGGGTCAAATTATTGTACTGCTGTAATAATTATTAACCGGGGGTCCGTGATTGGTCGGGGTTGTCTTCCCCACGCCGGGTGCGTGGAGGTAAAGGTCGTAACTTCTTGGCATTTACTTGCTAGTTTAGTATATGATCTTAGGCCACTGCCGAGCGTGATAGGAACTAGCCCGTGAGTCCATGTCACCGCTGTGAGTGTGAGAGTGACCCATCCCGTGGCTCGATCCGAGTCCGGAAGTGAGTCGACTACCCTTGAACTCTGCCGGTTCCTCAACCGTGCACGATCCGCGTTTCCCTCGCTTGGGACGACGAGTGAGCTTGTGTTTCTGTTAACGACATATAGCCCATAGAAACTCATAGTGTCGGGCCGAAGTCTCTCCAATTTATGTGTTGCTGGTCGCATCTCCATCTAGAGTCCTAGGTCCGCATCATATAGAGTCGGTCTCCCGTGTCCGTCCCGCATCATAGTGCAAAAAGTGTGAACTAATGGACATATACCGGGATATATGCCATGTACTTAAAGAATTGACTCTATAGATAAGAGAGAATGTGTAACGGTATAAAATCATGATAAAACTCCTCAATATCTTTTCTAAATCAAGGTTGTAATACCAAAACTATAGTGCTTTGTCATGAAATTAACATATGCTTGAAAATAACTCTAAAGTATGCTAATTTCTAACATGAATCAATATTGGAACTTAAAACCATGAAAAACAGTTTAAGATCTAATTAACTAGGCATACATATATATTAATTGGACCGATCTTGATTCTGTCAGAATGCAGTGTTGTGTGACGGACTAGTCTGGGCGCGTCACAGGAAGGTAACAGTCTAGATTAGGTCCGTCAGGTTTCACAGAACCCTTCAGTCGTTCACATATGGTGTGACGGTCAATGCAGGTCCGTTACACGTCCCTAGCGATCTTACGATAGACCGTTAGGTCCTCTGCTGACAGAAAATAGAAACTATAGAAAACTATAGTTTAAAACATGCCATAGACTAAATACTCTAATCATGTCAAAATGAGAAAAAAAGGCTATCTAGATGCATAGGTAGTAATGAAATAACAAGAGATAGCTTTTTATCTTCAATTAGGGTTGAAGGCATGCATGAATGTATAGACTAATCCTAAAACATGAAATTCATGAAGCATAATGCATGAAATCCAAATAAACTAGAGGGATTTTATCCCTAACAATATGTTATTGCCATTCATGAGATAACATACCTCTTAACTGAGCTTTAAACTTCTAATTTGAGTCTTCAAGGGTCGCCCTAGTTCTTCTCTCCCTCTGATTTTTCAGCAACTTCACGTTGCCCTAACTCTCCAACCTCTTGACCTAAAGATGTGAAATTTGGAGGTTAGGAAGATGAAACTAAGAGGAACAAAAAGTTCTAAAGAACCCTTCCCTAATTACCTCATTTGGGCGTCCTAATTCCTTGATCTTCAATGGTCCTTTGCTCTGAATCCTGGGCTGCTATGACAGAATCAACGACTTTAGAAGCCTTTATCTCCTTCGTAACTTGATCTCCTAACATGAAAATTTGAGGGTAGTTAGTCTAAAGTATTGGGAACAAAACACTCTAAAGAACTTACCCGAGATTCTCTCTCCTTACCTTGATTCTTCACGAGCCAAAAGTAAGGGTCGCTCAGTTCAGAACTGGGTCCTATTTATAGAGTTTTAGCTAGGGTTCAAATATTTGAACGATTTCAGAGTCCTTAATTGGCTAAAACCTAATCTCTAAGAGTCCTTAGCAATGTTATAAGTTCTCCCAAGTTGGTCTCTAGCCAAGAGAATCCCAAAGTTCCACTCTTTTTGTAAGTTCTTCATCTCACGGAATCCGTTGAGTGTAACGGACCAGGACTGGTGCGTTACGTGACTGTAGCGGTCGCCCGATAGACCGTTACATCAATTGGGCGAAGAACTTCTCCTTAATTCAAACTCTTTGGTTAATTATCCACTAAATTATCCCTTTTAAAGTGTATTTATCCTAATATTTCATGGATAACTTAAATAACCTTCTAGAATATGGGCCAAACATATTGTGCTTGGTCCATGCTTCAATTATCAAAGCTGGATTAGTTATTTAACATAATTGGGCCTTATAATCATAATATTAATTCATTTGTTAATCTATTTTGGCCTTTATAAATTCCAAAAAATTTATAAATAATTCAAAAATTATTTATATAAATTTTGTGGCACTACACCCTCCCCCACTTAGAAGAATTTGGTCCCCAAATTCAATATATATATATATATATATATATATATGGATTGTGGAGAGTGTACTTACAGTTGAATAGTTCTGGGAATCTTTTGCGCATAGCTTCTTCGGTTTCCCATGTTGCTTCGGTCGGCCATGATTTCTTCCATTGAATCTTGACCATAGGAATAGCTTTATTCCTTAGTTGACGCACTTTCCGTTCCAGAATCCTTATTGGTGTTTGCTCATACGTCATATCCTTCTGAATCTCCAAATTATCGTAAGTGATAATATGGTCAGGATCATATACATACTTTTTCAGCATAGAGACGTGAAATACGTCATGAACTCCTGCTAATTGTGGAGGTAAAGACAGTCTATAAGCCATCTCACCGACCGTTTCAAGAATTTCAAACGGGCCTATGAATCTTGGAGTTAGCTTGCCTTTGATGCCAAATCTTCGAATACCACGACCCGAAGAAATCTTCAGATATACATGATCTCCTACCTGAAATTCCAAGTCGCGCCTTCGATTATCAGCATAAGACCTTTGCCTATCTTGTGCCATTTGTAATCTTTTCTGAATGAGCTTGATTTTCTCTGAAGAATCCCTGATAAGGTCGGGGCCTAGAAATTGCCTTTCCCCTATTTCATTCTAACATATTGGTGATCTACAGCTTTTCTCATATAAAGTTTCAAAGGGTGCCATCTATATGCTGGCTTGATAACTGTTGTTGTATGCAAATTCCACCAGAGGCAAGTGATCATGCCAACTTCCTCTAAAGTCAATAGCATAAGCCCTGAGCATATCTTCTACCACTTGATTTATTCTTTCAGTCTGACCATCAGTTTGTGGGTGAAATGCTGTACTAAAATTCAATCTAGTCCCTAGTGAATGTTGTAAGCCCTTCCAGAACTGTGATGTGAATCGAGGATCTCTATCAGATATAATAGTGACAGGAACACCATGTAATTTGACAATTTTCTTTATGTATAATGCTGCTAGAATATCCACAGACCATCGACTTTTGATTGGTATGAAGTGTGCAGACTTAGTCAATCGATATATGATTACCCATATACTATCGTGTCCTCCTCTGGTCTTAGGTAAACCCATGATGAAATCTATTCCTATACTCTCCCATTTCCATTCGGGAATATCCCATGGGTGTAACTTACCTGCGGGTCTAAAATATTCTGCCTTTACTTGTTGACAAGTGAGACAGCGGGACACGAAATCAGCTATTTCTCTCTTCATATTGGGCCACCAGAAATTTCTTTTGAGATCTTGATACATTTTTGTACCACCTGGATGAATGGTGTACTTGGACTTATGTGCTTCTTCTACGATCAGTTTCTTCGTATGCTCATGATCTGGTACACACACTCGGCCCTTAAATAGTAATCTTCCGTCATTGGAAATAGAGAAATCCGACCTCTGTTCTATGTTGGCTTTAATTTTCAGTAACACGGGATCATCATTTTGCAGCTTGACCAGATCCTCTATCAATGTAGGTTGAGCTCGGATATTAGCCATGAAATAATCCTCTTCTTTTATGTCAATATCTAAGTTCATCTGAGTAAATTGAGGAATAAGATTAGTCATACTAATCATAAGACTTGATAGCATACCCATTAGTTTTCTGCTGAGTGCATCTGCTACCGCATTAGCCTTGCCAGGATGATATTGAATAGCAAAATCAAAGTCTTTGAGATATTCTAACCATCTCCTCTGCCTCATATTAAGCTCCTTTTGAGAGAATAAGTATTTCAAGCTTTTGTGATCCGAGTAGACCGTGAATTTCTCTCCATAGAGATAATGACGCCAAATTTTTAAGGCAAAAATAACAGCTGCTAGTTCTAAATCATGCACAGGATAATTTTCCTCGTGACGTTTAAATTATCTTGAAGAATAACAGATTACCTTTCCATTTTGCATGAGGACGCACCCTAAGCTAATGATAGATGCATCCGTATATACTTCAAATTCACCACCTTCCACTGGTAGTGCTAAAATAGGAACTGTAGTAAGATGATTCTTAAGAATTTGAAAACTCTTTTCACATTCCTCTGACCAGACAAAATGATTTTCTTTTCTTGTGAGTCTAGTTAAAGGAACTGTAATTTTTGAGAAGTCCTTAATGAACCTCCTATAATAGCCAGCAAGACCCAGAAAGCTTCGTACTTCTGATATAGTCGTTGGTCGGCTCCAATTTCTGACAGTTTCGACTTTAGAGGGATCCACAATGGTACCTTCTTTTGAAATAATGTGGCCTAGGAATGAAACTTCATTGAGCCAGAACTCACACTTGTTAAGCTTGGCATAAAGCTTATGTTATCTAAGTGTTTGCAAAGCTATTCTAAGATGTTCTTCATGTTCCTCTTTTGTCTTGGAATATATCAGGATGTCATCAATGAAGATGACAATGAACTAGTCCAGATATGGCTGGAAAACACTATTTATAAGCTGCATAAATGCTGCTGGGGCATTTGTTAACCCAAACGGCATTACCATGAATTCATAGTGGCCATAACGACTTCGAAAAGCCGATTTATAAATATCTTCTTCTTTAATTCTAAGCTGATGATAACTCGATTTGAGGTCTATCTTTGAGAAATACACTGCTCCCGACTGCTGATCGAAGAGCTCATCAATACGCGGCAACGGATACTTATTTTTTATTGTAAGTTGATTCAGTCACCGATAGTCTATGCATAACCTGAGAGAGCCATCCTTCTTTTTGACAAATAGCACCGGCGCACCCCAGGGGGATATGCTGGGTCTAATGAAGCCCTTATCTAATAATTCCTGCAACTGCCTCTTTAGTTCCTTAAGTTCCGTGGGGGACATCCTGTAAGGGGCTATAGAAATAGGGGTTACTCCTGGAATGAGTTCAATAGTGAAGTTCACTTCTCTCTTGGGTGGTAAACTCGGTAATTCGGATGGGAATACATCTGGGAACTCATTTACAATAGGAATGTTTGCTAGGATGATTTCCTTGGATTCGGTAACAATGACAGAAGTAATAAAATCTTCACATCCTCGCGAGATAAGCTTGCAATCGTGAAGAGAGGATATGATAGTGGGATGTTTCCTATACTTGATGCCAAGGAAGGAAAATCTGGGAAAACTAGGTTTCCGGAAGGATATAATCCTATTTTGGTAGTTAATATCAGCATCATGATCTATAAGCCAATCTACCCCTAAAATGGCATCATAACCTTTCATGTCAAGACATATTAAGTTTGCGGGGAGATTGTGACCTTCCACTATCACCTCACTGTAAGGATAATACTTGGTAAGCTTTGTTCCAGAACCTAAGGGTGTAGTAATAGCAAGATCTGAAGGTAGGGGAACTGATGCAATTGGTAATGTTTTTGCAAAGGTAGTGGAGATAAAAGAATGAGAGGCACTAGTATCAAATACCATAAATACATGATGAGAACAAATTTGAAGAGTACCTTCCATAAGCCCACTATCCCTGGGCGCTTCTTCTTCTTCTAGAACAGCATTGAGGCGAGCCTGCCTCCTACGTCCACCGCCGGCCGATTGATCTTTCATAAGGGGGCGATCCGGCATACGATGCTCCCTGCTTCCACAGCGTAAATAAGCACCAAGGCGCTTCCAACACTCTTCAGCCGAATGGCCAAACTTTTCACAAAAAGTGCAAGCCGCGGCGACTTGCTCCTTCTCCTCCTTGACTTTCTTATTTTTCTGGGAACTTCCACCATTCCCG
This sequence comes from Amorphophallus konjac, assembly GCA_022559845.1. Taxonomy (NCBI): domain Eukaryota; kingdom Viridiplantae; phylum Streptophyta; class Magnoliopsida; order Alismatales; family Araceae; genus Amorphophallus; species Amorphophallus konjac. The sequence goes on along the minus strand of CM040118.1, from coordinate 96,766,638 downwards.
TTTCTGGATCTTTTCTTACTATCACGACTTTTGTGAGGTTCCGTGATGCTGAATTTTTCTTTCTTATAATGCCGATCAGATCGTCGGCTAGACTCTTCTCCTTTTCCTTTCAATTTCTCGACATTTTCTAAGGTCCTTTCACATAAATATGCCCGCTGAACCATCTCCGCATAGGTACGGATGTTTTGGGTCCCAAGCCGCTGAACGAAATCGGGTCGTAACCCGTCCATAAACCGATTTGCCTTTAATAAATCAGTACTGATTAAATGCGGTGCATAGGGTGCTAGCCCGGAGAATTAAAGTTCATACTCCGCGACTGTCATCATTCCTTATCGAAGAGAGGCGAACTCCATAGCCTTTCTTTCTTTCACATGCTCAGAAAAGTACTTAGCACGGAACAAAGTGAGAAAACCATCCCATGTATGAGGTGCATCGGCCGGAGGTGCCGGAACAGACTTCCACCATGTATGGGCATCCTTGTTGAGTTGGAAAGTTGCAAGACGCACCTTCTCTTGATCAGTGCATTGGATGACGTCAAATATACGGTTTATCTCGTCAATCCAGTTCCTTGCTTCGTCTGGATTAGAAGAACCATAGAAACACGGAGGGTTTAAACTCTGGAAATTCCAATGTAAGTCACCAGCCCTCGCCCCTGCGCCACCTTGCGCCATGGTTTGTAATGCCTGAGTATGGCCGGCAACCGTTTGTTGCATGCCATCCCAATCTACGCGATGAGCCATTGTAATAATGAGGTACCTGAGAGAAATATAACAACTTATTATTTCTCATGGAATTGGAAGAAAATAAATCTTAAAGATAATTAACTATCTTATCTCGGGCTCTACCCAATTCTCACATGGGTATGGGAATTTCTTCCTTAGTTCATAGGTAGAGGTCCTTAAACCTTGGACTTATCCTATGACATCATTCTTCTCCCTAAGTCCTGAGACTTAGGCTCTGATACCAACTTAACGTTCACGCCCCGAGTTTTTATTACAGCGGAAGACTAGCTCGAGGAACGTGAACAGTCGGCATGGTAAGTCTCTTGCAAGCAAGAATGATCAGAGCGCAAGACAATCACACGCATAAATGTAATTGCACAATATCTACTCAAACTTCAACTTTCATTTCACATTATCAATCAAATATTCAAATACAATCACTAGTTCAACTTTCTTCATCATACTAGACTCAAGAAATAAGAAAATTACATAGACTCAATCTAAACAATGTAGACTTCCTAAGTCTTCACTCATTCTTTATTCACTCTCGGACCCGCTATTTGAATATTCCGAATCCGATCCCGACTCACTTCCATCTCCTGAAAAGATTGGAAATAGGTAATGAGCACACTTGCCCAGTAGGTATCTTCGCATCAACATGAAGGCACTAATTAAGTAATTAACATTTTAGCTCTAAAGAATAAGGTAAAATCATGCGAAATGCGATAATCAAGCGAATAACCAAAGTAACAAAGATGATCATTTAAGATAGAATGAGAGCAAGTATGAACTAGCAAGAATGTAACAAGAATGTAGCATAGCCTTTCATGAACAAAAATGTACTAGCAAGTCACATACTCATCACCCAAACATCTTTTGCTTATGAGCAAGTATTTGGTGAATTTCTGTGGAATATCATGTAATAAGCAAGAAAGTCATGTACGTGTATCGTGGATTTTCACTTATTTAGAAAGAAAGTACTCCCAGCGCAATGCGACGCCAGTAGCATCATACCCCATGGTTTATAGTATGTTTCCGACAATCAACCGAGGGGACTAGCATAGAGCCCTTGAACACAATCAGTGCGCGATCACATCTTCAAGTATAAATCAAGCTACTTCCACGCATGTAAACAATATGGCTAAGAATGCACAATTTCAATAAGTTCATGATAACAATAATTCAATTAATGAATGCTTCTATTTGGAACAAGGAATTTCAATAACATATTAGAACTATGTGATGCCATGGAAATAAATCGACAGCATAACGGTACATTCCTTATCTTTCATTCATTATATTAAGTCTCTTGGATAATATGACAAGTCCTAGACCATCAATAACTCATCTAGGAACTTTAGAATATCAACCCTTTGGTCAAACCTCGGGTTAAAGTACTTAAGAACTGTGACGGTCAATAACTGGGCCGTTACATGAACATAACACTCCACTATTGGGACGTTACAATGGTCCAAATCCAGAAACAATAAAATGGACTCAGTAAATGTGACGGTCATATTTTGGACCGTTAGATAGGCCTGACGGTCTAATATGGATCCGTTACATATCTTGAACCAGAAAACATCGATAGTGTTTCTAACAATTGGGCTTTCATGGTACAACCAACTCGACGTCCGAGTGGGAATCCCAGGCTCGCAGAGAATCACGGAGGCCTTGAAACAAGATTTCCTAGTCCATAGGAAGAAATATCCAATAGAAAGGTCCTCATGTTCAAGAATATGTTCCTATAGTGCAAAAAGTGTGAACTAATGGACATATACCGGGATATATGCCATGTACTTAAAGAATTGACTCTATAGATAAGAGAGAATGTGTAACGGTATAAAATCATGATAAAACTTCTCCATATCTTTTTTAAATCAAGGTTTTAATACCAAAACTATAGTGCTTTGTCATGAAATTAACATATGCTTGAAAATAACTCTAAAGTATGCTAATTTCTAACATGAATCAATATTGGAACTTAAAACCATGAAAAACAGGTTAAGATCTAATTAACTAGGCATACATATATATTAATTGGACCGATCTTGATTCTGTCAGAATGCAGTGTTGTGTGACGGACTAGTCTGGGCGCGTCACAGGAAGGTAACGGTCTAGATTAGGTCCATCAGGTTTCACAGAACCCTTCAGTCGTTCACAGAGGGTGTGACGATCAATGCAGGTCCGTTACACGTCCCTAGCGGTCTTACGATAGACCATTAGGTCCTCTGCTGACAGAAAATAGAAACTATAGAAAATTATAGTTTAAAATATGCCATAGACTAACTACTCTAATCATGTCAAAACGAGAAAAAAGGCTATCTTGATGCATAGGTAGTAATGAAATAACAAGAGATAGCTTTTTATCTTCAATTAGGGTTGAAGGCATGCATGAATGTATAGACTAATCCTAAAACATGAAATTCATGAAGCATAATGCATGAAATCTAAATAAACTAGAGGGCTTTTATCCCTAACAATATGTTATTGCCGTTCATGAGATAACCTACCTCTTAACTGGGCTTTAAACTTCTAATTTGGGTTTTCAAGGGTCGCCCTAGTTCTTCTCTCCCTGTGATTTTTCAGCAACTTCACGTTGCCCTAACTCTCCAACCTCTTGACCTAAAGATGTGAAATTTGGAGGTTAGGAATATGAAACTAAGAGGAACAAAAAGTTCTAAAGAACCCTTCCCTAATTACCTCATTTGGGCGTCCTAATTCCTTGATCTTTAGTGGTCCTTTGCTCTGAATCCTGGGCTGCTATGACAGAATCAACGACTTTAGAAGCCTTTATCTCCTTGGTAACTTGATCTCTTAACATGAAATTTTGAGGGTAGTTAGTCTATAGTATTGGGAACAAAACACTCTAAAGAACTTACTCGAGATTCTCTTTCCTTACCTTGATTCTTCACGAGCCAAAAGTAAGGGTCGCTCAGTTCAGAACTGGGTCCTATTTATAGAGTTTTGGCTAGGGTCTAAAGATTTGTACGATTTCAGAGTCCTTCATTGGCTAAAACCTAATCTCTAAGAGTCCTTAGCAATGTTATAAGTTCTCCCAAGTTGGTCTCTAGCCAAGAGAATCCCAAAGTTCCACTCTTTTTGTAAGTTCTTCATCTCATGGAATCTGCTGAGTGTAACGGACCAGGACTGGTGCGTTACGTGACTGTAGCGGTCGCCCGATAGACCGTTACATCAACTGGGCGAAGAACTTCTCCTTAATTCAAACTCTTTGGTTAATTATCCACTAAATTATCTCTTTTAAAGTGTATTTATCTCAATATTTCATGGATAACTTAAATAACCTTCTAGAATATGGGCCAAACTTATTGGGCTTGGTCCTTGCTTCAATTATCAAAGCTGGATTAGTTATTTAACATAATTTGGCCTTATAATCCCAATACTAATTCATTTGTTAATCTATTTTGGCCTTTATAAATTCCATAAAATTCTATAAATAATCCAAAAATTATTTATATAAATTTTGGGGCACTACAAATGTATTATCGATGGATGTATCCCATCGAGAGGTATGAACAATACTCTTGACTCTTCTAAGTCTTTCACTCCTTTTGATGATAATAATTTGATTTGTTATTTGCTAGATATTTAGCGCGACTAAAGTCATATGTGTGCAATAGGGCACGGCCAGAGGGTTGCATTGCTGAGGGATAGTTAGCTGAAGAGACGCTTACTTTTGCATCTAGATATTTATCTAATGATGTGGAGATGTGGTTTAATAGGCCCAAACGGAATGAGGATGCCTGTGTCAATGACAATGATGATGATGGATGGGCCATCTTCTTAGATGTAGGCCGTCCATTAGGTGCAGGGATTCATGTTAACCTTCACAAGGAAGACATATGTCAGGCACACCGCTATGTTTTATTCAATTGTGATGCGCTAGCTCCTTATAGAGAGTAAGTATTATTCTATTTTCTTGTTACTTTCTATGAGCAACTGCACACACTTGAATGTACATTGGTTACTTGACATGTAGAGAACATCTTTCACAAATTCAGAGTAAACAATCTCGAGCAACTGAGATGGAAATAGAAAGCGAGTGGAACAAAAAAATTCCAATTGGTTTAAGGAAAAGGTAAAACCACACATGTGTAATAGATGCTGGTGGCTGTGTATTATTTCTAATGCTTGTGCTTTCACTTAATGCATAGGTACAAAGATTGCAAGTGGAAATGGATAACCTTTTGTCTCCAAAACTCCACTGCTTGAAAGACGGATCACTTTCTGTAGAGAAACTATTTCATACCTATTTAATTAATGGGTTTCGCTTCCACACTCAACAAGTTGAGCAACGTAGAAGAACTTGCAATAGTGGTGTTGTGTTGTCTGCTATAACCTCAAGCTTTGCATGCTCTAGTGACAAAAAACCTATTCAGGTAGACGTCACTTACTATGGATTTTTGAATGAAATTGTGCAGTTGGATTATTACGGTGAAATGAAAATTGTACTATTTAAGTGCGACTGGATTGATGTTAGGAGGGGGGTGAAAGAAGATAGGGGATTCACTTTGATTAATCCAACACAATTGTTGAGAACAACAGAGCCTTTTGTGTTAGCATCCCAAGTTGAGCAATTTTGGTATGTTGAAGATCCTAAAGACAATGGTTGGTTTGTTATTCGGAAAGCACAGTCGAGAGATTTGTTTGATGTCCAAGGTGGGCAATGCACTGATGCAGGGGTGATTTTAGATATTCAAGTCACACAGCCTTACCTTGAGGATGACAATGTTGATGACAAGAATGTATGTTGGGAGAGAAATGACGTAGAATGTCTAGAAATCACCTTAAAAGTAGTGGAAAAATGACAGGGACCTTCTTCATGAGTTTCTTTTTGTTTGTAGTGTTTTGAACAAATTTATTTTAAGTGCTTCATATGTATTATTCATCAATTGTCTTTGTTAACCGTTAATAACAGTGCAATGGTGTTAGTTGTAGAAGCTAGGTAACAAACATTTTTTTACACATTTTATATATGTTAATATTACATATTTTCATTGTCAAAAATTTCAGATTTAGACTCGGCTTCTAAATCATTGGACAGGGCCATGTAAGTTCTTAATTTGCTTTCATTGTAATTAAATTTGTTGAATTTTTGTTGACATTTCCATATAATGTTACAGGGGAAAGAAGATTGTCCAGAAACTTCAGTTCTCAAAGACCATTATGAAAGACATGCACAGGGTCCTCGGACCTGTAGTATGGTTGCAACAGACCACGTCCATAAGCTCCCCTCTCGACCGTGCTCTGTAGAGGCGAAAAGAGTGAAAGATATCTCCAAAATTTACACTGCGAGTCAAAGTGCACGAATGTTGGATTCAAATGGATTTGAACAATATTTAGAGTTTGAATGCCACCTCTTTATCTTGTTATTGTACATAAACTTTCATGTTGTTTGTATTACAACATTGTGAGCATGTTTAAACTTTGTAGGCACATATTTACTAAAATCCCTAATAATGTGAAGGCTCGCTTTGGGTGTTTTGATTGCCTATGGTATAATGCATGGTTAAACGATAATTGTGAGAAAGTGTTGTCATGGATCAAGGGCTAGAGTATATTCTCAAAGGCATATACATTTGTGCCAACTGTTTGTTGGTATGTTCTCTTCAAGCGTTGACCCAAATAATTGGTTTTAATAGCTATATAATGAATTTGGTTTTATCATACCACTTCGATGCAGGGGTCATTGGAGTCTGGTCATCTTATGCAACCTTGGATAGGGGTTTACATCGAAGACAAAGCCATGCATTCAGTACCTCGACTCTCTCCTATCGACTGGACCAAACCGACATGAGAAAGACATTAGGAGGTAATGTAAATCAATGAACTTTAGATATATGGTCTATATGGTTTAATTTTTTTAGTCATATGTTATATTTTTCACTTCTATTTAATTTGATTACATGGTCGTTATTGTTGCTTGATTTACTCAATATTGTTGGCCTTCTATGTAGGTTCGTCATGGACATTTACAAGAGTAAAGGGAACCTAGCAAAAATAGATGACATTGCCACCATTCCACTTTATGCACCACAGGTAAGCATCCTACACTTGCATATGTCAATGAGTGGAACATGAGACTTGGATTTTTACATATTCTCATATGCAAGTAGATATGATTTTTGACTTTGATTACTCTTAATCTGTCTATAGGTTCCTCAACAAAGGAACAGTGAACAATGTGGTCATTTTGTGCTATATTTCATTCACCTATTCATTGAAGCTGCCCCAGAGAACTTTTTTGGTGATGGATATCCAGACTTTGTATGTTATCTTATGTATCATTTTTTGCAATGTTGAACTCTTCTTCAATGATATAGTAATTAATGTTTGTTCTGCTTCATTTTTTTTTACTTTACAGTTGCATGAGGGTTGGTTTGTTCCAGCAGATGTAGATTTGTTTGAGAACTTGGTCTGCTCTTTCATAAGTAGTAGAAATGATCAATCCAGATTGCAAGATAAGGAGGTCGAGTCTAGTAAAGTAAAAGACACTGAGGGAACGCTTCAGATGAAGATTGAAGAAATAGACACGAAGGGAAAGCTTGAGTCTAAAAATGAAGTAAAAGATATTCAGGGAAATCTTGCGAGCGAAAAGGAGGAAGAAACGAAGGTACAAGGTGTTGTTGCAAAAAATTGCATAGCAGGGGAAGGAAGCCAAAGGTACGAAAGATGACGTTCTTACACTGCTTGTCAGGATGTACATTCCATGGACGTCATGCAACGTATTTGTGTTAAGTGGAATATGTTGGGCCAGCCAGTTGGGTCCGGTGGCCGTTCGTTAAGAACATTCTTAGGCACGCTTGCAAGAAATCTTTAAAAATTGCCAATCAATTACTCTAATTGAAGGAAAGTGCCTAACATTCATAAAGAAGATATATGGGACTACATATAGGTAACACTGTGTTGATAATGCTAATTGGAGGAAAGTGCCTGACATTTATCCTCATTAATCCTATTTGGATATTTGTAATCAATTACATAGTTTTAATTTTTGAATAGAGGAAGTATGATATACCAAAAGAGGCAAGGAGGTGGGTCCTGAAGGACCTTGCAAATAAATGGTGCTATTGGAAGTATACAGTGCGCAAACTGTATTTCAAAAGGAGTGAAAAGGCAACCCATCAAGTCTTCCCAAATGCACCACGCATTAATGCGGAACAATGGAAAGGGACAGTTTCTTTGTGGTCAACTTCACAGTGGCAGGTTTGATTCAAATGCACTGTCCGTATGCTTTGAGGTCATGTAACTCTAATTTTTAATTGCTTGCAGAAACATAGTGCCATGAACAAAGGATGCAAGCTTTCCCAAAAGTGGGTCCATTGTGCTGGGACACGTTCCCTTGCAGACATTTCTGAGGAGGCAGTTTGTGATTTATTTGTTAGGGGATTTTATAGGGATCTTTTCCTTTCATTATGTATGTGATACTATTGAGACCTCATTTTTGTTTGTTATAGCATGAGAGACATGGGCTTCACTTAGATCGTGCTAATTTGTTCATCAAAACACACAAACGTAAGGATGGGGCCCCAATAAATGAGGCGGCTAGTCATGTCATTGTAAGTTTATCTTGACATATTGTGCTTAGAACATATTTTTATATGATTTTTGATGTATGCCATATTTCAAATTCTCTTCACCCATTTTCATTAGGAAAAATGGGGATGTTAAAGAGTTCCCAACCTTCGAGTTCAATGACAAGTGATGCCCATCAAGTTGCTACACAATGTGATGTTTACTCCCAAGTTCTCGATAAGGAGAGGTCAGGCCATGTGCATGGTGTGGGTACAGGTCCCACACCATCTTCATTATGGGGGAAAGATACAAAGGAATCTCTTAGGGCGGAGAACAAAATATTGGTGGATAGAATCAGAGATTTGGAGTCGTCAGTAGAAGTAAAGCTAGCAAGGATGGAATAATTGATAAGAACATCGCAGGTACATTATATCACTTGAAATACTTGAGAATACTTTTATTACTTACTAATTTTGGTCCTCCTCTCCTTTTAGAGTAATGGCAACAAGTATGAATCATCTCCACATGTGCCTGCATCATCTGCTGCCAGTGCCTATGACGAATTTGGTGCAACATCTGACATGCAAAATGCTAGCACCCTTGACGATCCAACAAAGGTAAAGACATTATATTGCTATCATAGAATATGTTTGATGTACTATGCATAAAGTCTCATGTATGTATTTCATATTGGTTTTTGGGTCTTTAGAATGCAGGGAGCATATGTCCCGACATCTCATGACTCATTTTTAAATTTTGGGAGCACTTGTGTCCCTCATGTGGTGTGTCAATGGGTGATGCACTCATAATGTTGAAATAATAACTATGTGAGCGTCATATTTTTTATGAATTCTGTATGATAATACTCACCCAAGTGGATATATTTTGTGTTATGTTTAGTTGTAAGGTCGTAAAATGATTTTGCTAGACCTCGAGGGACAACATGTGGCAGTTGGCATGGTCATGTGCATCAACGAAGAAAAGGTCGTCTTGGGAAGGAAAATTGGATCTATGTATTGTGAAGTCTCTGTGCAATATGCTCGCCATCTAGACACACCATTGTTTATGAAGGATCAGAATAGAAAAAGAATGAAAGATGATGTTGGGAGTCACATCTTGTGGCTCAAGGACTATGTAAGATCATTTATAATTATACACTACCATATCTTTTGATCTTATTTTGAATTACTGGAAACTTGACTATCATCTTCTCTCTTTTTTAGGTGTTGGTCCAGATGTGATGCTTGTCAGCTATCTATTTTTTCAACATCCTTAGTTATTTCTGATGTAACCTTGTGTATGTTCTAGGTAGATTTAAAAGGAATGACTTTTTGGGCAACTCTATGTCATTCTTATACAAGACAGTTAAATACCTTTTTTGGGTTAATGTTGCATTGTATGTTATATTTTATTCTTGCACACAACACCTGTATGGATGGATGGCTCTCTACTTTAGATATTTATGATTGACGAATCTGTGTGAATGGTCTCCTACTATTTTTCTCTTTTCCCTTTTGGCTATTTAGATAATGCATGCATTGGCTACTTTTTAGCTTCTACTACTCACAAATCTGCACTCTTCTGTGTCTAACAAAAGTGAGAAGTTTTGTGATTGCATTACTTGCCATAGTCATTGCAACATTTTCAACAGGTGTCGATTCTAGATCCTTTCAGGTATATCAATAGAATTTGTTCTAATGAAATTTGCATTGCATATCATCTAAAGAGATATGTGGAATTTGTGTCAAGCCGCTTGGATACTTGAATATTTACCTATGAGCTTAATGTGAAATGTTTGTTTGAGTATCCATATGCTTCTATTTAAGTAATCAGGAATGCTTGAATAAAAGTCTTGATGTCTATTGTTTATTGAGAGTTGAATGGAGTGGGCTATGGTTTGTTGACAATTGAATGATGACTTGTGTGGTAATTGATTTCAAAGCTTTTGCAGGTTGAAAGAATTATGTAAATGTCAAAAGGTAAGGTAAGTGTTCTGTTTAGTTTAATTGATCAAAGAATGACGAAATTATAATCATGTATAGTGCATGCTCTATAATGCTCTCAAATCAATGGATGCATGGTATGTATTTATTTTTGAATAAGAATCATGATACCTTGAATGGGGTGAAGGGTTTAGCACTTGCATTGGCATGATCTTACAGCTTTTGGGCTGGCTGTTAAAGGTGTCGACTCACAGAGTCGACACTTGTTGGCCTGCTTGCTGCCTTATTGCAGCAGGCAGCAAGTGTCGACTCTGTGAGTCGACACTTGGTGGCCTGGGTCGGTAGGTTCCAGAAAATAGAGTGCCAAGGAAAAAGTGTCGACTCTGTCAGTCGACACTTTCTCCCTGTGTCCTATTATTTGCTGCGGACAGAACACCTAAAAAAAGGTGTTGACTCTAAGAGTCAACCTGCTCTGGTAAATGAGATTAGTAAATAGTTGTCACTGGTCTTCATCGGACTGTATTGGATGTATTAGTCGTAGGTGAGATAATGTTCACAGGATATGGTGTATCTTTGACTGTTAAGAAAGAGTATACGTTGGCTTTCAGAGGTCCAACTTTTGAGTCTCAATTGCTTGAGCTGATGGTGGAAAATGGGCGTAATGGTACAAATTGGTGTTTTAGTTTCAATAAAATCTACACATTATATCTCTCATCTGTATCATCATATGCTTGATGCTTTTCATTGCAGGAAAAAGCAATGGAAAAGGTTACTATATTTATGAAAAGGGAAGCAAGCCAAGACCTGATCCAAGTGTGCGCTCAATCATTGAGGAGTCAATAAGACGCACTAATGTCTTACCTGGTGGAAAGGTATGTATGCTGATCATCTCTGAGTTTTAGAGTACTTGGGTCAGACTTGTCTGCTCAAGTGATGTTTAATAAATCCATTAACATCTCAAGGGCATATTCGACATATTAGCAAGTGTCAAGGGACTCGTTTAACAACACAACTTGCCTTTTGGCATCTGGCTAATTAAATCTGGTCTGCTTCTGATCAGATGCTAAAAGAATTAGGAAATGCTTTTTGATTGAGCCAAAAATATTTTATTGGTCCCCGGGTAGGTGAGTAGACAAGAAGGGGGGGTTGAATTGTCCCCCACAAATGATGGTAATTTTAAAAATTTTACGCAACGGTATTAACAACTTTAACGAGATTGAAGGAAATAAACTAACAAAATGATTTAAGTTCACTCAATATCTCCGATCTCACACGATCGTCTAAACGGATAAGCAAAGAACACACAATCACACAATGCAAACCATAAGACACAAGGGTTTTTAAGGTGGTTCGGGACCACGATGGGCTCCCTACGTCCACCCCTTACCAAACTGGTAAGGCTTCACTCAGGGATAAATCCTCAACACGGAGATGACGCTCCAAACACACGCAGGACGATGCCTGCACACACACGGGGATAAATCCCCACGAGGAGAACTCTCCTCACGCTGTAGGCACAGCAACACGGGGACGAACCCCAAATGCTCTGGATCATGAATCCAGTAGCACACACACATACATGCTGCAACAACCGCAGCACAATAAACACAACCGTACGCAGACGGTTCACACACACGAATATTTCTAGTTCAGAAATAAACACAAATATTCAATCATGCTCAAACCCAAAATGTAGATCATAGAACACATCACAAAGAATAGATAGAAGACATAGAAATGGTCCCCCTTTGTTTTCCAAGGCCGATAGATGGTGTTTCTTCAAACTCGGGTCGGAGGGAAGACGGATGTAGTCGATGTGAACGTCCTCTTGCTCCTTTCTTCAAGCCGCTCCTTTTCTTCTTCTTCCACAAACCCAGGAGATGCCTTGATGAAGATCATAACCTTCTTCCAAGATCTCCTATTCTTCTCCTTGGCCTTCTTCCCCTACAAGATAGAAAATAAGCTCATTTGGGGCTCAACTCTTAGCAAATTCGCAATTCACATGTTTGCATATATAGAAGAAACCAAAAGACCACTATAGCCCTTCTAGAACCATACAGAAGACCCCCAAAAGGTCTACCATGAACCTAGGGGCAAAGGGGTAAAAGTTAAGCACAAATGGATTGGGTTTAGATGGTTTTCGGATCCTCATTTTTGGGTTTTCGCCGCAATCGGTCGACCGGTCATTTGGGTCGGTGGACCTAACTTTTACAGACACAAAACATGCCTACTCGGGGGATTTCGGTCGACCTAAGCCCCATGGTTGGTCGACCTAAACTTTCTGCATTTTTAGATTTGAAAAAGTTCAAATTTAAGACTTAAAACCCATTGACAAGTGTTCAAACTTCATGAATGAAAAACTAAGACTTAAACCCAATCAACCCAAGTTCAAAATCTATGAAACACACTCATGAAAAACACATTAATTAAGGAGGATAAAAACTCATTCTCAAGTTAATCATCCACACCAAAAGATCAAGTTCATATGACAATGAATTTAAACCACATGAATGATCATCATGTAATCAAAACTTCCAAGATTGTTGTGGGCATTGCGAAAATCAAGTATCATGAATCATGAAAGCTTTACACATTCATTTGTACCAAGATTTACATGAGGAGTTCATTAACACTTAGCTAGCTCATAAAGCCTTAGAAAAATATGCATGAAGTACATTCAAGTCACTTAAAAACTCATGAGCAAACTATTGAATACACACAAACCAAATCACAAGTTCAAGCACATAGGAGCCCAATCTTTCTCAAACAAAATCACTTTCTTAAGCCATGCATTTTAAACATGTATGAGCATCTACAAGAAGCATGTAGAAAGTCTTCTAGATTCATGTAACCAAATCCCATATTGTAGAAAACATGAAACACATTCTCAAGCCATCAAATCCTCAACTAAAGATGTGATCATTTAGACATGCATATAAGCAATACATGTGGACATCATAAAATCCAATTTCACCAATATTCACATGAGTTAGCTTAATTAACTTTCAAGTACACATTAAGCACATTCACTTGTATTGCCAAACCGAAATGACCATTGTTGACACCTATTTTATACCGATAAGTTGAGCCGTTTCTCTTACCTCCATTGATTGATGCCTTAAGTTGTCCATTATCTGTTGGGCCATTTTTTTTGTGGCACATCCTGGGCCCATTTTATGGGTAGCCTCCCTCCTTGGTAAAGGTCGTATCCATTCAGGGCTTATCGGACCTTGGCTTTGATTAATTGAACTGTTTTATAAACATCAAGTACCCAAGATCATGAACGGTCCCACATTAGCCGTTCAAGACTGGGGCGGTTGATACTAGACCGTTCATACATTTCGGCTAATTTCTGAGGATTTTTTGAATATTCACCGACAGGATTTTGTGCGGTGTGATCAGGACCGTTCAAGTTCATGGACGGGCCTATTCCAACCGCCTATATCTCAGAGTCCTACGCGCGCCCGTTTTCTCAGATAATTATCCAAATATTTTGAATTATCATCGACAGGGTAAAACGGTCGTGTTTGTGCCGCCTTGCACTGAAACGGTCTCCATGCAACCGTTCATATACTCAGGGTCCCACGGCGGACGTTTCGGCCAGTTCGAGAGATAATTGGGATTATTTGCTGATTATTTGAATTTCCACCGACGGGTATGGACGGTTAGTTCATAACCGCCCACTTTGTTGAGCGGTCTATCGTAAGACCGTTCATCCCGTCGGTTGCTGAATTTTAACATATTTTAATCCTTTTTTCCATGGTTTTATCCTTAACTTATTTTGGTGATTTCTCCGCGGATAATCAACCATTTTAGCTGCCGTTTCGACTGGATGAGAGATAATTGTGTTATCTACGATTTATCTTCAATAATCTCGTCCCGAAAATGACTCTAAACTCTAGTTTCGGGGTTGGCTTTCTAGGCTCTATAAATAGACCCTATTGGCCGGACGTCGAAAGGGGGGAGATTTTGATCGACGGCGAAGCCCTGCCGCATTCTTGAGCGACCTAGCACCAAGGAGGGAGGCTCTCTACGTCCGCATGAGCCTCCGGTCAAGGGAGTAGCCCAGTCTTCGTAGTTTTTCGTTTCATAGTTTTGCCATGTTCTTTCATTGCATGCTTTGTTTCTCACCCGCGTACCCCCTCCTTCTCATAACATGCACACAACCATCCCGTTTTTTGTCACCCTAGGGGTTTAAAACCCCCCAGGTATTCCCCTTTTCATTTGTTCATGCTTAATTCTTCTCTTTTGAATATGTACCGCATCATCAAGGTCTAATTTGGGTGTCTTTTTTGTGTCTCTACGTTGTTTCGCAGGTCAGCATCTAATCAGCACGAGGCCCATCCCCTCTGGCCAGCCGGAGAGGGTGGAGGTCGAGCCCTTCTCAACTTGCTGAGTGAAGGTATTGAGCGGTCATCCTCCAGCCGTTCAACTTTCCGCGCGGTGCATAAACAACCGTCCTTCACTGGAGTGCGGTCCCTCAAGCGCCGTCCATCTCACTGCAGCAGTTCCTCCCGCGTCCCTCGCAGCGTCCCAGGGCGGTCTATCGTAAGACCGCTCATCCCAGAGCGGTCATACCCGAGCCGTTCATCCCCAGCGCTGCACCAAGGCGAGTGTCTCCCCATTTTCCAAGGTACGGCGTGCCTGTCGCGTACGGCATCTTGGTGGCGATCACGGTACTTTGCTTCATTCCCTATTTCCTCTTCTGTCTCTCATTTGTTCATGCACTTGGCGCACTTTTGACCCCTTTAGTGAAAGGAGAGAGAGAGGAGAGAAATATATATCTACACCCCTTTTGTGGCGATCACGGTGGGATGCCTAGTGCCCATCGTGCTTTTGAGTTGCTGACCCTTCTTAGTCGTTGTCAAGGTTTTCTTCTTGGAGTGATTTACAGGTAGGATGCGGTTTCTGTCCTCTGGCGCACACGCGGTTCGTCCAGAGCCGTCTAACCATCAGCACGGTTGATTCTACACCGTTCATATACTCTGCCTTCAGGTTGATCTACACCGGCCTTTCCTGTTGCAGACGGCTCCCTGGACGCCGTCCATCTATTTGAGCGGCTTTCACACAGCCGTCCCGCGCCCAGGCACAGGTACGCTGTACTTTCTGGTGGCAGATACACGGCTGTGAGGCGGCGGTTCAAGCACGCGTGCGGTTGACCATCGGCCGTCTGTCTGGTATGTCCCTTGCTTCCTGCCCATGCATTACGGCTGGAAATTGATCGTCTGAGTAGTTAGAGCGGTCAGAGGAGGACCGCACATCTCCTGTCACAGTGCATTTCTGTCTTCTTGCTTAGTGTTTCGGCTGATATATATATTGCTCCTGGTGTTGTTCGTTGGCTCCCCCTGCCATCTTGTTATTATTATTGCATGACCATGCTTTTATTATTCATGTGTATACTTGCTCGTTGATTGATAGCTGCTAGGCTAGTTTGTGCATGCACTCCGGTGCGCATAGGAGCATCGATATTGCCCATATTAGTTGCATTCCTACCGAGGTAGGGTTTCCTCTCGTCTCCATATTCCTTGGAGCCGACTAGGGACCTTGCTGAGGACCTCCGTAAGCCCCCGTGAGCCGTGGATTCCCACACGGACGCCGGACAGGTTGTACCGTATCCACCCCGTCTAGGGTTGCATCCGCGAGTGAGAAGTCCCAATAGGGTCACACGGTTCCTCGTTCTCATCCCCAATCAGGCACCTAGTGGTCGAGAGAATTGACATTTTCATTAATCCACTAAGGTTCAAACCCGAAGATATAAGGAACTGATGAGCATCATTTTAAGAACTTGATTGCATTACTGAGTGATTCTACCCTCATCTCGCTCCATTGTATGCTTACTATTTGCTTGGTGGATTTGATTGATTTAGTGTTGCTTGTTCTAGTATCAAGTGTCTTGGTGTATGTGGGACTGCCTTCTGCCCCCACGATCACTGCCTAGGGTTGATCCTTATTTCCATTCCTACTCCAACCCCTTGTTCGATTCCGCTTCTTCTCCCATGTCGTCATACGACTTCTCTGCGGCCCATGAGGACTCCCTCCCTCGTGGTCTCCTTGAGGACCCACCTAGGGTCACCCACTTGCAAGGGGGAGAGGGGACAGCCCCTTCGCTCCCGACCTCTCTTGGCGAGGGTCCCCGACCCTCTTTTTCAAACCTACCCAACCAGAATTCAGCCAGTACGATCCTCGACATGATGGCCCAGTTGGACCCCACCCAACTCCATCTCATCAGACAAGCTTTGCAAGGGGGCGATGCCCCGACCTCAGCTCTGGCTCATGCCACGGCCAATGTCACCACTTCAGCTCCTGTGGTCGGGACCACTTCCGTGGCTCCCATTGACCTTACTCCAGTCCGCCCTCAGAACTTTCGCTATCCCAATATGGAAATGGGCCAGGCGTCCACATCGGTCCATCAGCAATTGGATAAAGGGAAATCCCCGATCCCCTCTGTCCCTTATCTTGAGCCGTACCCTACAATTTCTCCATCGCCTCAGGCCCTCATGGCCCCGGCAGACTTCGCTAGGTCACAGTCGGGGGCGGCTCAGGTCGCTCATACAGATACAGGCCCTTCCTCGGCCCATTACCCCTCTTATGGGCCGCCTCCTTCGTCAGTTTATCCTTTGGTCGCCTATCCGGGTGCTACTCCTCTTGCTCCCCCACCTCCTTCCCGGGAACGAGAAATTCTTGACAAGTGGGCTGCTATGCAGCAACAAATTGATCTCCTCCACAAGCGGGTCGGTCCGCAATCTCTTGTCGACGTCCCTATCCCTAACTTCAGGGACCTACGTTTTCCTTCCCAGTCGGAGCTCCCCGTGTACCGCAAATATGATGGGAATGGCAACCCGTTCATCCATGTTCGGGAGTTCTTGTACGAGTCTGTGCAGTTCCAACAGGATGATCACTTGATGGCTTATTTGTTCCGTCGGTCCCTGGAGGGGGTCGCGCTGGAATGGTTTTACACCTTGCCTCTGGAGGAGGCTGAGAATTTCAAGACCGTCAAGGAGAGGTTTATACAGAGATTTCAGGATCGGGTCGGACCTGAATACTCTTTCACTGACCTGGTGGCGGAGAAGATGAAGCCGGAGGAAGACTTCGCAACTTATGCAGATCGCTGGAGACAGATAGCCTCACGGGTACCCGGGCAGATTCCAGAAGAGGAAAAAGTAAAGTTGTTAATTTCCAATGCTACGCCAACTTTCAGAAACATTCTGGCGATGAATGACATTTCGAACATGCACCAACTATACAGCAGAGCTAGGTTTATTCAAACCCAATTTAAAGACTCCCCCATCCATTCTTTGTTCGAGGCCCAGAAGCCCAAAGCCACTAAGAAAACCCAGGGCCCGGTCACTGAGGGGGTACAAATTAATGAGCAAGTCCAGGCCGTTCAGTTCCCCCAACACGCCGCTCCACCCCGCTTCCCACCACCTCAGCGTAACCCCCAGTTCGCCACTCCGCCCGCTCCCCAGTCTGCCTTCCAGGTCCCGCAATACCCTCAACAGGCACCTCCGCCACCCCAACAGCCTCAGTGGCCCCTGCAGTATAATAATGTTCCTCCACCCCCCACCTATGGCTCTGCTCGACCAGCTCCAAAGAGGGCTCATTACCCCCCTCTTCCGGAGACCTTGCCAGATATTTTCTCTGCTCTAATGTATACTGGCGACCTTCAGTTGTCGCCTGAGCGCCCGAACTGGAATCCGGCTGCCGACCAATCCTGATATTATATATTCCATCGGCAACCGGGGCACACGATAGAGCGATGTTACCAATTCAGAGACCTGGTGTATGATCTGCATGAGGGCCAGAGAATTGATTGGGCCCAGATGCGCCAGCTAATTGAGGATAGCAAGCAGAGGCAGAGACATGCCAGGCCGCAACAGGCGGCGCCCCAGCAGCAGCAGCAGCAACAACCCCAACAGCAGCCACAGCCTCCACTGCAGCAGCAAGACCTTGGGATCCATCAGAATCCCATGCCAATGCATCAGCCTGCTCCTCCGCAACAACAACAACCGCCGGCACCGGCCCCGGCACAAGTGAATGTGGTCCAGCGCCCAGCCCCCAACGCTGGGTGGACATTTGATGATGAAACCCCCGCCCATCTCTTGGCCTTACACCACCACTACTCTCCCACACCTGCCATCCCCTCCATCCTTAGACCCGCCGCTACACCACTCGTCACTTCCCCCGCGTCACCTCTTAGGCCCTCTACATTCCCCCCTACTCCATCCGTCCTCTCACCGCCACCCGCCATGCCTCCCATCATCTCCCCTAAGCTTAACCCTTCGCCCATTTCCCCTCCACCAGGGCCCATTAAGCCCACTCCCGTCATCCTCACCCCCACCTCCACACCGTTCGCCTACCCCACCAGGCCAAGCGGGGGTCCAGTCCAGGCCGTACAAGCATCGCAATGCGCCCTTCAGAGCGGGTGTCCCTTCCAGAGAATGTTTCCCTCCCCAGGTGCATCTGCACCAAACCCTGGAGTTTCCTCCCCTACAGTTGAACCAGAGGAGATAGATCCGGTGCCGGGCACGAGATATGACTTATTACAGCATTTAGACCGGCTGCCGGCTAAAATCTCAGTGTTAGAGCTGATCAAGAGGTCGCCGCTCCACCAAGACGCCCTGAAAATCTTCCTACAGAAAGTTATGGTGAGCGAGGATGTGGCGGTAGATAGCCTGCCCGCAGTTTTGGCCACGATCACAAAGGGGCCCTCTATTGCATTTGCTGACTCAGAATTAGCTCCTCCTGAGGCACGGCAGATGCCGTTATGTATTACCATCTCTTTAAACAAAACGACCGTGGAATCCGCCCTTGTGGATACAGGGGCGTCGATAAATGTCTACCCATTGAGTACCCTTCGTGCTTGTAATATACCAGAGGACATGCTCAAGCCGACACCAACCACGATAGCCGCATATGATAACTCCAGACGTGCTTGTCACGGGGTAGTAACTGTGTAGGCCGAGCTAGGGCCCTTGGTGATGGATGTAGAATTTTATGTGTTGGACATAGACCCAATGTTCAAAGCCATTCTGGGTCGTCCATGGTTGAATAGTTTGAACGCCGTCCCCTCGATCGCCCACCAGTGTCTGAAGTTCCCATTCCAGGGGTGAGTGGTCAAGGTGAAAAGTGTTTCCACAGTTCAAAACGTTGACGCCATAGCAGCCAAGATTCTGCCCACACTGTGGCCAAGTAACAGACCTGTTCTATCTGTCATGGACTTGAACTATTCGTGGGCGTATGCGTCGCGCAAGCCCACCGCTGCACCAATCAATGTGAAGGTTAAGCCCAAGATGAGAGACTCCAAAGGGTGGCACATAATTCTAAAATTGGGCTATCAGCTAGGCCGAGGACTCGGCACACAGCTGCAGGGTCGAACCAACCCCGTTCCCAGGGGAAGGAAGATGGGTCGCCGGGGCCTCGGCTACCATGAATCCTCCATGTCAGTGCTTGGGGACTCTGGGCCGTTGACCTGGGACTACCGGCAACATTTTGTGAAGGGTCCATTGCAGCCCGGCACCTTGAAGACCTCGCCATCCAGCCTTGAAGAAAAGATAGACGAAGCTTGTGCTGTTGCCGATCCTCCACCACCACCGCAAGGGCTAGCCGGTGACTTGGAAGACTTTGCTAACTGCTTTACAAAGATGTTTTATGAAGAAGAGGGTGACCCAAAGAAGAAGGAGACGTAGCTGGTAAGGCGCCCCCCGATGCCATTGGCCCGCCAGGGGCCCCGGAAGACGGGGAGCTCCATCACTACTTATTCTATGTCCCCATCCCGTCTCGCTTCCTGGTTTCAACAGCGGGATTCTGTTCCCCGTTCCCCTCCACTCCTGGTCGACCCGTACTTTGCGGAGAGACCCGAAATTCTATTCGTTCCATGTGCTTGCGGGCGCTGCCCGCCCATTGATCTATCAACCTTATTCACTCCTCCTCCTCCTGGAGCTCAGCTCCATGAAATGTGGTTTAAGTCTTCGGACCCTTTCTTTGACTGCATCTTCCCAGAATTGTTTCCCATGCAACTTCCTCCTCCCCCGCCTTCTCCCTCCTGTTGTGTGATCACCTCCGGCCTCCAAAAAAAAAAACGCCAACTTCAAAACGGAGGTCTCCATGGAAGATTACGCTATGTTCTACCCAGATTCCCAGGGGCACGAGACCCCTGTTTCTTTTCCGGTAGATTTCTTCTCCCCTAGATTAGATGTACAGTGTACAGAGTCCTCTAGGATGGTCGAGTCAGTCAGGGTAGAATCTAGTTCGAGTTTTGTCAGCCTGTCCACGTCTGCGGCACCTGCCGTGACGCGCCCTCCTAAAACCATCCCCAATAGGTTTCTACAAGATTTGGCTGGGAGATGTCATGCTCTGTTGAAATGCCCGGAATTTGTGGAGACCGCAATTATCCTGGAAGATGAGGAGGGAGTTGATGAAGTATGGAGCAAGGATGGACTAGGAGTATATGAAATTGTGAATGAGAAAGACCCAGCTGATGGTGAGGAAGATGAAATGGATGACACTGCTGACCTATATGCCCAAGGCTTGAAGAAGTTTGACGAGCCTTCCGTAGCAGTGGATGAATCCACTAAAGAGATTAACCTCGGAACAGTAGAGGACCCCAGGCCCATACTTATTTCTGCCAATCTCCCTCCTCCAGTCGAAGAGGAGCTTGTCAAAGTCTTGAGGGAGTACAACGATTCTTTCGCCTGGTCCTACGAAGACATGCCGGGTCTTGACCCCGCCTTGGTTGAACACAGGCTGATTCTCAAACCAGGGGCAACGCCCGTTAAACAGAAGGCAAGGAGATTTCACCCGCAAATGGCCTTAAGGATTAAGGAAGAAGTCGATAAATTACATAAGGCCCGGTTCATTAGAGTGGTGCTGTATCCACAATGGGTGGCTAACATAGTCCCGGTGATGAAGAAGGATGGTAAAATTCGAATCTGTATTGACTTTAGGGACTTAAACAAGGCATGTCCGAAAGATGATTTTCCACTTCCTCACATCGACGTCTTGGTCGATAATACAGCTGGATACGAAGCCCTCTCCTTCATGGACGGCTACTCGGGGTATAACCAAATCTTTTTGGCTCCGGAGGATCAAGAAAAGACCTCGTTCACCACACCATGGGGCACATACTGCTACGTCGTCATGCCATTTGGGTTGAAAAATGCAGGTGCCACCTACCAAAGAGCGATGATGGCTATCTTCCACGATATGATGCACGTTTATTTAGAAGCTTATGTGGATGATATTTTGGTCAAATCGAGGTCACAAGAAGAGCACCCCGCCATTCTAGCCAAGGTACTGCAAAGGGCTAGGGAATACAAGTTAAAGATGAATCCAAAGAAATGTGTGTTCGGAGTTGCATCAGGGAAATTGCTAGGGTTTATAGTTAGTAAACGGGGTATTCAGATCGATCCAAACAAGGAAAAGGCCGTCATGGAAATGCCACCGCCGAAGAACGTCACTGAGCTTCGAGGTTTGATCGGGCGTTTGCAATTTATCAGGAGATTCATATCTCAGCATTCGCAAAGATGCCGCCCATTTTATGACCTGTTAAAGGCCGGCGCGAAATTCGAATGGAATGAACAATGTCAAAAGGCCTATGAGGAACTCAAGGTGTACCTCTCTAATCCCCCGGTTCTACAACCACCCGTCCCCGGGAAACCCCTGATCCTGTACATTTCTGTAATTGAGGACTCCCTAGGAGCTGTTTTGGCACAGGTTGATGATGAAGGAAGAGAAAGGGCGGCATACTATCTCTCAAGGTTATTTAATCCTGCTGAATCCAAGTACACTGCTATGGAGAAGACCTGTGCAGCACTAGTGTGGGTAGCGCAGAAGCTTAAACACTACTTTCTCGCCCACGAGGTCAGGCTCATCTCTAGAATGGACCCCATTCGTTATCTGTTGGAAAAGCCGATCCTTTCTAATCGGCTAGCTCGCTGGCAAAGTTTTCTCTCCCAGTTCGACATCACCTTCATCGTGCAGAAAGCAATCAAGGGATATGCTATTGCCGAGCACCTAGCTCATTCTCCTATCCCTCGCACTGATTCCATTCAGGATGAATTCCCCGATGAACACCTGGCGGTGATCACTCATCTTCCTTTCTGGTCCCTCCACTTTGATGGTGCCCTCAATTCCCAGGGCAGCGGAGACGGGGCCGTTCTCCTTACTCCAGAAGGGGTGACCATCCCCGTGGCATATCAACTCTCATTTCCCGCCACCAACAATATAGCCGAGTATGAGGCTCTCCTTGCTGGTCTGAAGCACGCCTACATCTTGGGCGCGCGATACCTAAACATTATAGGAGACTCCCAGCTGGTGTTGCGTCAAGTTTTGTCAACCTATCGCACCCGTGATCCTAAGCTCAAACCCTACCAGGATCTGGTCACGCTCTTGGCCAGGCAATTCAGGAAACTCGTCTATATTCACACTCCCCGCTCTCAGAATATCTTGGCCGACGCCCTGGCGTCTCTCGCCTCTTCTCTATCACTCCCCCTAAGTCACGCCACCGAGACCATTGTGGTCCAAAGGCTAGACGTTCCTTCCCCGCAGGATCCCTGGTTCGACAATCTTAGGATGTCCGTAGAGAAGAAAGTAGAAAGGGAGGAAATAAAAGAGGTTTCATTAACTGAGCTCGAGGAGATCATTGAAGAGGAAGAATTGCCGTGGTTTTATGAGATCGAGCAGTACTGCAAGGATGGTACATTTCCGGAAACAGCCAACGCTGAGCAACGAAAAGCCATTAGAAGAGTCGCCGCCAGGTACACGATCATCGCCGGGGAATTGTATAGGCGGGCCCTGAATGGAGTTCTAATGAGGTGCCTAGATGACGAAGAAGCTTGGAAGGTTGTGAAAGCAGCCCACTCCAGCGAGTGTGGAGGGCATGTGAACGGACAGGCCTTGGCAAAGAAGATTCTTAGGCAGGGCTATTACTGGCCAACTCTAGAAGAAGATTGCTCTACCTATGTCCGTAGGTACCTTCAGTGCCAAATCCATGCCGACAAAATCCACGCTCCGGCCTCTTCTCTTCATCCTATTACGGCCCCCTGGCCGTTTTCTATGTGGGCCTTCGACATCATCGGGCCCCTCGGTGATCCGAACTCTGCGATTAAACAGAAATCCTTCATTCTGACGGCTACAGAATACTTCACCAAGTGGGCCGAAGCTGATGCTTATGCAGAAATCA
This sequence comes from Amorphophallus konjac, assembly GCA_022559845.1. Classification (NCBI taxonomy): domain Eukaryota; kingdom Viridiplantae; phylum Streptophyta; class Magnoliopsida; order Alismatales; family Araceae; genus Amorphophallus; species Amorphophallus konjac. Next base: position 96,743,257 of record CM040118.1, on the reverse strand, counting down.
AGGCCACCACAGTATGCCGCTTCATCATGAAGAACATTATCTCACGATTCGGAGTACCAAGCAGCATCGTCACCGACAACGGGCCTCAATTCATCTCACAAGAACTCCTGGACCTCTGTAAGAAATTCAATATAGTTTTGCATCATTCATCACCATACTACCCCCAAGGTAATGGCCAGGCTGAGGCCACGAATAAGACCCTTCTCAAAATTATCAAGAAAACATGCGAATCACATAAATTTGCTGATTGGGCCGACAAATTGATAGAAGCTCTATGGGCCTACCGCACCTCCGTCCGCACTCCCACAGGGCAGACTCCCTTTGCCCTCACTTACGGAATGGAAGCGGTGCTCCCGTATGAAATTCTAATCCCTTCCCTAAGGGTGCAGCTGGATAAGGAACTTAATCTCGACGAACATCGAGAGGCGTTGCTAGTCCAACTGGAACTTTTAGACGAGAAGAGGTTAAATGCGGCCAATCATGTTTCAGTATATCAAAAGCGGGTCTCGTGATATTTTCAAAAGAAGGTCATCGAAAGAAAATTTCAAGTGGGTAACATGGTTCTGAAACGCAAATTCATCAGGTCTGCAGGTCCCAGGTCTAAGTTGCAACCCAACTGGGAAGGGCCCTTCGTAATCAAAGAAGCTTATCCTGGCAATGTGTATCGTCTAATTAACTCGGAGGGGGAGGAATTATCGAACCCGTGGAATGGGCTGTATTTAAAGCGTTTTCATCCATAAAAATAAAACCAGTGAACGGCTCGATGGCAGGGCATACCCCACCAAATTGTGAAAGGAGGACCCAGGTCCAGCATCTCACACACTACACGACCCCGCGAGACGGTATTCTCTCATGCTACCCGACACCGTTTCTCCTTTGGCCATGCTCGGGGATGGTGGAAATCCTTGTATTTCCTCTCTCTCGGTTGAAGATAAGGGGCAAGTGGTGAATAAGGGGGCGAGGACTGACCCAGGCTCCCCGTTAAGAAGGGTCTCAAATAGGGGCAATCCGTCAAGACCTCACTCCGCAAAAGAAGAAAAAAGAAAGAAGAGAAAGAAAAGGAAAGCAAACAAAAAAAAAGAAGAAAAAAAGAAAGAACAGGGGCAAAAGCCGAAAGCACAAAGCTCGAAGCTCTCTGAATCCCCGAAGGATGCGGCTAGGCATGGCAAGAGTGGCAGTACAGTTTCCCCGCGGGACGTTATGAGCCCGGTCGCATGCGTGCCTAGAGCGGGTGAAGGTTCGATGACGGATACAAAGCCCCGGCGCAACAGACCAGATTCCTTGAGAAAAGGGGGGTCCCAGGAAAGAACTCAAGCCCTAAAAACCTCTACACCTATCGTCGGCTTCCCTACTCAATCTTTTTTACTTTTCCAAGGAATGAATCCCACCCCGTATATGGCCTCAGCAGAAGCACCGTCGAGCAAAGTCGACGCCGATCACGGGCGGTCCCCCTTCCTGCACACGCTGAACCTTGGAATTCCGTAGCAAGACGAGAAGGTCCCTGCTATTGAGACCCGAGCTGGTTTCAAAACCCAAAAAAAATCAATCAAATATTTCAAAACCCAAAAAATCAAATATTTTAAAATCTAAAAAAATTAAATACTTCAAAACCCAAACAAAATCAAATATTTCAAAATCCAAAAAAATCAAATATTTCAAAACCCAAAAAAAAATCATCATCAAATACTTCAAAACCCAAAAAAAATCAAATATTTCAAAATCCAAAAAAATCAAATATTTCAAAACCCAAAAAAAAATCATCATCAAATATTTCAAAACCCAAAAAAAAAATCAAATATTTCAAAACCCAAACAAAATCAAATATTTCAAAATCCAAAAAAAAATCAAATATTTCAAAACCCGAAAAAAATCAAATATTTCAAAATCCAACAAAAATTGCGTTTACATGTTTTCTTCTTGCATTCATCTGCATTTTCTCGCACTTTGATATTTGCCTATTTAATAAGGCTCACCCCCTTGACCAAAAGTCAAGAAAGGGTCGTCTCCTAACTTGCTGTAGGCAAGGGGCTGAGCCTAAAATAGATTTAATATGTTTCATGTTTGCATGTGTGCAGGGGCAGGTCGGAAGGACAGTTGACTCGGGACTGCAGGAATATTCAATCCTCGCATTAGCCTATGCAATCACATCACATCATAATCATATTGCAAAGCTCAAACTCAATCTCAAATCTTATTCACGTCATATATCAAGCTGTCTGAATGTAAGAATCCTATCCCACATCATCATAAAAACAGAAGAGAATCACTCAGTCCGCCGCTGAGCATCCCCGCGAGGACGTATCTCTCTCAACTCCCTAAGATAAGCCTGTCTAGTCTCTGGAACCTCCTCAACCTATGCTGGTAGGGTACGCACCCTGCTCACCTCCCACATGATCAACGCACTCCTGACCGCCTGCTCATCCTCCTCTGTCCCGATCCTCCGTGCCTGTAGCATGGGAAGGTAGGGTAGCATAGGTAGCACCGTCCGGGGGAGCCCGATCTGCAGGTAGCATCTGTGTAGGCTGTACATCGCTAAAGTGGTGTCGCTCACGAGCCTCAAGTCCAAGCTAGCTCTCCTCGGTAGCCTGATGATGGTATCATGGAGGAAGTCCGGGCGCATCACGAACCTATCCAGGGGCAGCTTGTGGATGTACGGGCGCCACTCGTCCCTGGTCTTCAGATCAGCCGTCCTGCACTCAACCTGTGGAGAAAATCTGAAGGCGCCCCCTATGAAGTAAAGGGGATGGCTCCCAAAGATCCTGTTAACTGAAGTAATATCCTCCCTCAGGGTAAACTTCATCCTAACTCCCATCCAACACTCCAATAGGATCATCAAACCAAAGAGAGGACCTCCTAAGGCTGTCGAAGTAAGACCCTCATACAAATAAGCTAAGATAGCCTGAGAGATGGAAAGTCCCTGCCAAAGGCCGCTGATGGTGCTGAGTAAAGGAATCTCTAGGACATGGTCGGCTGAAGGGAAAAGGATGGCCCCGCATAGGCAGATGGACGCAGCTTTGGCTATGGCTTCAACCCAGCCGCACTTATTCCGGCAATGCTCTACTACCCACTGGCTCAGAGGAAGGAGGTGGATGTGGCGAGGGCCTACGAAGGTGCGAACATCCCCGCTGTCAGGTAGGAACCCTCCTAGGATGAGTTTTGGGTCTATAGGGGCAACGGTATGACATATCAAGTCTTCCTCCCCCACCTTGGACCTAGGGAGCCCGAAGTATGTCTCTACCTCCTCTAACAGGATGGTGGCCTCAAAAGATGGGAAGAAGAAAGTGTGAGTCTGAGGGTGCCAGATCTCCATCAGAGCAGAAATACTATGCCAATCTAAGGAAAGTTTAGGGTAATTCTGACCTAGAACTAAGAGGGAGTGCAAGTGCCAGGATTTGAGAAGGTGAGTCACCCCGAGGGGCAATGCACGGACCATGGGAGCCACCCACTTTAAATTAGAAAAGCGCCTCGGGCCGGGAAGAAGCTGAAAAGAAGGAGGAAGCAAGGGGTGTAAAGAGATATAAGAGGAAATCGAGAGATGGAAATTTGAACATATTCTAAGCAAACTTACCTCTCTCATAGGGGTGGCGCTGAGATGTCGAGGAATCAAGCTTAGCCGTCGGATCGCCTCCCGCTCCTTTCTAGCTGGTCTTGGCCCTTCAAAGGGCACTCCCTCCGCGGAACTTCCATCAAAAGCCCTCTTCATGATGAGGTGACGAGAATCAAAGGTTTTAGGCTTTGGGAGAAGGAAGATGAATGAGTTGAGGGTTCAGGCCTACCTGCTACTTATTGGGTTCATTAGAGAGCGTAAGCCTCTTCGGATTAGGCCCAGATAAGTCTAGGACGAGTTTAGATAGGGTTGTGATAAGTTCAAAGCACCTTGCCCTCGGGCTGGGGACTCTCCAGGGAGTCCCCTCTCAAGCAAATCGGACGTGGGATTGGACGGTCTTGCGATAGACCGTCCATCCATTATACGGCCCATCATAAACCGTTCTTCTCTCCAAAGGAAGCTTGGGCCCAGTGACTTGTACGGCCCGAATTCCGCCGTTCCACCACTCATACGGTTTATATGGAACCATTCCAACGAATTCACGCGGCCCTTAGAGAACCGCTCTTACATACGAACGGCTAGCGGAGAACCGTCCATATTCTCTGCTCCCCAATTAACCTGCTGCACTCATGCCTCCATCATTTAGCGCACTCATCTCACTCAAGTCGGCGTGTGCGCTCTCATCTCACTCAAGTCGGCGTGTGCGCTCTCATCTCACTCAAGTCGGCGTGTGCGTCACTCATCTCACTCAGGTCGGTGTGTGCGTCGCTCATCTCTCTCAGGCTAAGCGAGCTCCTCAAACTCATTTGCCCACTCATGCATGTATTCATCCACAAAGCAAATGAAAAATAAGGATAGGCATCACTAATCATAATATATCATATACAAAGGGCGGGCCCGATACAACAAGTCAAGCAGCCCCCTCTCCCTGGCTCCCGTCACTGTCCCCCTCACCCTCATGCCTCTTTGGAGGAGGCATCGCTGAGGTCTCCTCATCACGCCGTCGCCGGCGCCGCTCCTCCTCCTCATTCCTCCGATGGCCGGAGGAACCAGTGAAGTAACTCCTCACAGAGCCGTGAGTGCCGTGACTGCCACTCGGAGTCCCGTTGCGCGATCGTCGGCTCATCTCTCTAAAAACCCGCAACTCTCCATTCAGCCCGGACATCTCAATCAGAGCACGATCCCGCTCCGCTCGAACTCGCACCAACTCCGCCGCATCCGCCCGGAGCCGCTCTAGCTCATGCCGAAGGAGTGCCATCTCCACTGTGCCCGCTGGCTGGCTCAGCGCAACCTCCTCCCGCACATGGACTGCCTCCTCCCTAGCCGCTGCTCGGCTCTGCTCCAACTCCGCCCGCAGGCGGGACTGCTCGGATGTCTGCATTCACACACCATTGTCAGTTGGTCACATTTTCATACATTTCATAAGCATAAATAAACAAGAGGAAGTGTAGAAATTTGTGTACCCTCTCCACAAGTGCCACCTCGGCCGCTTTGGCCCGCTCTACCATCCGAGTAAAGTCCGCCTCTCGATCGGCTCGATCTGCTGGGGTCTGAACGGAGGAAGAAGAAGGAGCGTCTTGTCCCGCCCTCTGAACACCCTCGGCGCGCTGCATCCAAATACTCCAGGTCAGTCATAGGCATAATCATAATCATATAGGACTGCATAATTTAAAGAGTCTAGGGTCTAGAAAACTCACCAGTAGGGCCAGGGCCTGCCGAGCCTCGTCTCTCTCTCGTATGGTGGAGTGCAGGAGTCCCTGCAACTCTGCCACCCGTCCTGCAGGGTCGACCTACATTTTAAAAGTCCTTTGTTAGTGCATCATTCATAAGCATGATAGGCAAAGATTGAGTTTAGAAGTCGTACCGGTCGATGGGCGCCTCGAAACACCTGGTCCCGGTAGTGCCGTGCGTACGCGGTGTAGTACGCGCTGTCGCTCTCTGCCCGGGCGGTCACCGCTCGCCCTCGTGAAGCCCAATCAGCAATCTGCTCGGCGTTCCTCGCTGTCCAATCGTACGCCTCGCGGAGTCCCCGGGTGGTCCTCGTCACCCGTTCCCCCGCCTTCTCAGGCGCAGGGAACTCTACAGCCGGCTGGTGGACCCCGACGGTCCTCATCACCAACCTAAAGTGTAGTGGCTCCACCACATTCATGCAGTGAAGCCACACGTCCCGGCCAGAGAAGGCCAAGGCCTCAGTCACCCACGGCTGACCCTCCGGGCTCTCCTCCGTGTAAGGGGTCCACCGTACCTGCAAAGAATAGGAAACTGCATCAGTATCGTCAGAATAGCATGTATTTAAAGAGTCTGAGTCTAGAAGCGTACCGAGGTGTACGGTAGAGAGTCCAGGTCATCCTGCAGCTCCCGAACCTGCCTCCTCAAGGCCATCATCTCCCGAGGTGCTGTCCACCTCCGCGCTATCGGCAGGAGCCCAGGGCGGGTCTCCTCGCCTCTCCCCAACCCACGTAGGCGCACGTAGGCCCACACCTGTATCACAAGGTCGTGTCAGCATTCAGTCAGCATATAGAGTTGCATAATGAAGACTAGGGAAGAGAGTCGCACTTGGAGTAAGGGGGGGAAGCCCCCAAGCATCGTCCGACGCGCCGTCGAACTAAGGGTGTCAAAGAGGAAGGCGAGGACCGCCGCTCCCCAAGCATAGTCACCTACATGCTCGAGCTCCTGGAGGAAGGGGAGGAAGCGACAGCTCATCACGTCCGCCCGAGTGGAGAAGAGTAGCCGCCCGAACATCAGCATCAGAAACCGTCATAGTACTCTGTCCGCCTCTGGTCCCGGTGCCGCTGCAACCCTCGGCCTCGCCAACCCGACAAGCCGCTCCAAGTGCTCCTCTGGTCGCTCGCCCACTGCAACACCAGCTCGTCGAAGACCCAGGCTGTTCTGGAGAGTAGCCCGGGAAAGGAGGGTCGACTGCCTCTCGGGGCGCCGCAGCTGTAGGCCGAGCAGCTCCCGAGCCATCCCCCGGTAGTCAGGAAAAGTAGTCCCGCTGACCAGCGACCCATGCACGTGTAGGCCAGTGAGCCTGGCCACGTCCTCCAACGTGGGAACCATGTGCCCCCACGGGAACAAGAACACCCGACTTACTGGGTCCCAGCGGTCGTGCAGAGCATAGAGCAGAGCTGCGTCAAAGCGACACACCTCGATACTCAGGAAGGGGGCGAACCCCATGGCAGTCAATCGCTCCCTCTGGAAGTCCGGCAGTGCGAAGTACACTGCCCGAACCTGTAGCCAGGAGGTGCGGGTCCTACATTTCCCCTGCATTCATCCATTTTATTTTGCATTAGTTGTTTAGTTTCACATTTTGTTTCACATAAATAAAATGCTAAAAGCCCAATTATTGATTCAAAGAACGGTTACTCCCAAACCGCTCCATAGATGAGCGGCTTCACTCAAACCGTTTTGTTGCTCAGGTCCCCCAGTTTGAACGGGCTATCCCTAGCCGTTTTTATCATGGACGGATCACCCTGAACCGTCCGGTTGCCCGTCTTCCTAAGGAATAACGGCCCACCTTTGGCCGTATTGTTTTGATGACGGTCCTCTAGGGACCGTATTGTTTTGCTTGGTTGCATGTTTGAACGGACCTACACGGCCCGTCTGTATTCTGAACGGTGATACCCTCACCGTATTGGGTTTTTAAGGAACCGTTGGCTATGTGAGTGTAAACGGCGCTCCCAGCGCCGTGTTTGTTGGGGGCGGTCCTTTGGGGACCGCATTGTTTTGGCAGTACGGTTTCTGTTAAACCGTTTTACCATCGTCGTCCCCGACGACGGTAGAGGCCTCCCAGCCGGCTGGGAGACCTCCGTGGTCCCTAAAACAACCCCCTAGGCCCCTCTAAGCCCCTAAAACTAACATGCATGGAACTAAAAGGATAGAAATGGAAGAAAAGGTGGGGGGGGAACCTACCTCGGGATCCCGTGGTTTCTTGGCCGCCCCCGCGGGCGGTGGTCCTCCGGCCACCTCCTCCTCGCCGGCAGGGGCATCTTCGTCGGCAACAACGATGGCGAGCTCCTCCATCGTCACCCCGGGTGTGCCCTCCTCCTCCGACGGCGGCGGTGGTTGCTCCGGTGGCGGCGAGCTCTCACCGGCGGCCGACGACCTGGCTGCCTGGTGCTTCGTCCGGGTCATCAATGGGCTAGGGGAAGGTTGAGAGAGGGAGGGAGATTGAGAAGAGAGAGTGAGAGAGGGAGAGTGTGGGCGTTGTTTGCCCCTTCGTCCCTTCCACCGTCGGTTACGGTGGAGGGAGACGAAGGGGTTCTTTTTTTTTCGAAGCTGCAGAGAAGAACGGTCTATCGTTAGACCGTTCACTATTTAAGCGGTTCGTTCCTAACCGTATATCTCTCTTGACCGTTAATTTTATGTCGGTTGGAATTCTGGGCACGAGCGGTTCTCACGGAGCCGTTCAAATTAAAACGGTGTGTACACAACCGTTCATCACGGGCAACCGGCTCTGAGAAAATTGCTTGAATATCAGGTACATACGGTTAACATGGAGCCGTTTGGTATATAGCACGGTTAATATTCGGCCGTATATCTCGTTGATGTGTTTAAATCATGAATATTGAATATTTTCTTTGGAAATACATCTCTTAAATCATCTTATGCAGCATCACTTCAGCCATGTCTCGCCATTTCGCCTGCGCAGGTAAGTCAGGTATGGTCTTCTATCCCTGAATCCCTTATTGCATTATTATATGGTATTATATATACTATTTCGAGAGCCGGCAGGTTTCTTATGTGTCCCAGGATCTGATGTTCCCCTTCAACAAAAACAATGATGATCCAGGCTCATGTACCTAACCTTCGGATAGGCCGTTAAGCTGGGATGTCACGAGGAGGACGGTTCTATCCGCGCGCTGTGGTAGCGGACGGTATCTTGACTCTGATGTTCCCAGCTTAGCAATATTACTCTCGAATATCTTATATTTTAATCTTTCTTGGCATTTGTTTTAATGATTTCTTTTTATTTTTAGCCCAGCATGCATCATACGCATCCTTTTGAGCTTTCATGCCCCGTGGTTTGCTTAAGAAATGTCCCGTTGGTAATAGTCAGCTATGTGTTTAAGAGGCTCGAGTAAGATGAACTAATTCCACTCTGAGTTTGAAGGTTCTCTTTGGTCGGTTCGTTGAGATCAGTTGACTGAAAGATCCCCGTCTGGAGCTTTAGCATCTTTTTTCTTTTTTGGCCCCCTCATTGACCGCGGGATTGTGTCCCCCATGAGGTTGGTCTTGTCGGTTGATTTCCTTTAGTTTAGTCCCTCCAGATTGGCGTCGCCTTTTGGTCAATTACTCCTGACGCTCGGTTCAAGGTTTTCTGAAAGATTCTCATCGCTTATTGGTAGGAACGGGTGTCGTTTTACCTTAACGCCCGCTTTTCGGTCCACTCCGCTACATTTCCGCTTCGTCTCCATGTTCCGTGTCACCTCCGCTTCACCTCCGCTCGCTCCCCTGCAAAGAGGACGTTAAGGAGGGGCATCTGTTGACACCCGTTTTATACCGATAAGTTGAGCCGTTTCTCTTACCTCCATTGATTGATGCCTTAAGTTGTCCATTATCTGTTGGGCCATTTTTTTTGTGGCACATCCTGGGCCCATTTTATGGGTAGCCTCCCTCCTTGGTAAAGGTCGTATCCATTCAGGGCTTATCGGACCTTGGCTTTGATTAATTGAACTGTTTTATAAACATCAAGTACCCAAGATCATGAACGGTCCCACATTAGCCGTTCAAGACTGGGGCGGTTGATACTAGACCGTTCATACATTTCGGCTAATTTCTGAGGATTTTCTGAATATTCACCGACAGGATTTTGTGCGGTGTGATCAGGACCGTTCAAGTTCATGGACGGGCCTATTCCAACCGCCTATATCTCAGAGTCCTACGCGCGCCCGTTTTCTCAGATAATTATCCAAATATTTTGAATTATCACCGACAGGGTAAAACGGTCGTGTTTGTGCCGCCTTGCACTGAAACGGTCTCCATGCAACCGTTCATATAGTCAGGGTCCCACGGCGGACGTTTCGGCCAGTTCGAGAGATAATTGGGATTATTTGCTGATTATTTGAATTTCCACCGACGGGTATGGACGGTTAGTTCATAACCGCCCACTTTGTTGAGCGGTCTATCGTAAGACCGTTCATCCCGTCGGTTGCTGAATTTTAACAGATTTTAATCCTTTTTTCCATGGTTTTATCCTTAACTTATTTTGGTGATTTCTCCGCGGATAATCAACCATTTTAGCTGCCGTTTCGACTGGATGAGAGATAATTGTGTTATCTACGATTTATCTTCAATAATCTCGTCCCGAAAATGGCTCTAAACCCTAGTTTCGGGGTTGGCTTTCTAGGCTCTATAAATAGACCCTATTGGCCGGACGTCGAAAGGGGGGAGATTTTGATCGACGGCGAAGCCCTGCCGCATTCTTGAGCGACCCAGCACCAAGGAGGGAGGCTCTCTACGTCCGCATGAGCCTCCGGTCAAGGGAGTAGCCCAGTCTTCGTAGTTTTTCGTTTCATAGTTTTGCCGTGTTCTTTCATTGCATGCTTTGTTTCTCACCCGCGTACCCCCTCCTTCTCATAACATGCACACAACCATCCCGTTTTTTGTCACCCTAGGGGTTTAAAACCCCCCAGGTATTCCCCTTTTCATTTGTTCATGCTTAATTCTTCTCTTTTGAATATGTACCGCATCATTAAGGTCTAATTTGGGTGTCTTTTTTGTGTCTCTACGTTGTTTCGCAGGTCAGCATCTAATCAGCACGAGGCCCATCCCCTCTGGCCGGCCGGAGAGGGTGGAGGTCGAGCCCTTCTCAACTTGCTGAGTGAAGGTATTGAGCGGTCATCCTCCAGCCGTTCAACTTTCCGCGCGGTGCATAAACAACCGTCCTTCACTGGAGTGCGGTCCCTCAAGCGCCGTCCATCTCACTGCAGCAGTTCCTCCCGCGTCCCTCGCAGCGTCCCAGGGCGGTCTATCGTAAGACCGCTCATCCCAGAGCGGTCCTACCCGAGCCGTTCATCCCCAGTGCTGCACCAAGGCGAGTGTCTCCCCATTTTCCAAGGTACGGCGTGCCTGTCGCGTACGGCATCTTGGTGGCGATCACGGTACTTTGCTTCATTCCCTATTTCCTCTTCTGTCTCTCATTTGTTCATGCACTTGGCGCACTTTTGACCCCTTTAGTGAAAGGAGAGAGAGAGGAGAGAAATATATATCTACAACCATGAGTCCATATAATGAGTAAGCATTATTGAAATCACATTCATAAAATTTCAAGTTAATAGGTTGAGAATATTTCAAGCCCAAAAACCTTATGAGGAAAATGCATTGAAAATACCCAACCACGACTTTGAAAACATATTTGATGAAATGTATGAAACATAGAGGGAGTCGACATAATGCTATGAGTGAGTTGACTCCCTTTTTGAAGAAGAACTTCATTGATGGACTCCTTTGAGTTCCAAGCATGAACAATGAATTTTGATCCTACAAATCAAGATATTTAAAGCAAGAGTTCCTTAATCAATAATCATTCATATGACTTCCAAGTGTGAATATGGAAGTCATCTTTTAACTTATCAATCAAGATACAAACATGTTGTTCAATGAACCACATACAAGCACAATCATTTTGTTAACATTAAAACCAAACACCAAACATCAACTAGGGGATGCAATAATCTCCCCCTTTTTTGATGATGACAAAACAATGTGTGCGAGAGTTTCAAAAGATAGAGTAGAAGCATTTCAATGAATCATTATGAGAATGAAAGATAAGGTATTCAATCACATTCTCCCCCAAAGCCAAAGCTACTCTCTTTCATTAAGCACAAAGCATTGAGCATAACATTGAGCACAAAGCATTGAGCACACAAACCATTATTCCCCTTTTTGTCATCTACAAAAAGACAACTGACAGTGGGGTTATTAGAAAGGATATGAATATGTGAGACTTGAAGATATGATACCAAATCTCATACAAATTGTTATTAATTGTTGGCCCAAAGATATGATACCAAATGTTGTTCAAATTATTAGAAGGTATGTGCAACATGAAGTGTTCAAAATGATGCATTATATGCATGATATGCAGAAAATGCCAAATTTGACTTTTATCTTCCAAATGCTAGGTATATGCATTATGTTCATGCTGAAAATGCCAAATTTGCAACTATGCACATCATGAGCTTTAACATTCAAATGCAAAGATTATGCTTGGAATTAGATCAAAGATGGGAATACATGTACATCCAAACACACAAGCACAACTATCATGCACACAAATATTACTTATAGTAGTTCCCCCTAACTGAGGCACGGGTTAAGAATGGAGCAAGTGATTCATTATCAAAATGTAAGACATGAAGTATATCTAAAAGAGTTTTGCATACACAACAAGAAGTACTACATAAACCATGAATGTAGTCAAATTCATAGTATACATTCATCACAAAGATACCCAAAAGTGAAATGTGATGCAATGAACAATGAGCTTCAAAATATATGGATATTCAAATTTTCTAAAGAACACTAGAAGGTAATCTCCTCTCTACATTTTCACTCTAGATTCTCGACTTTTGGTAGCTTCGCACAACCCCTATTTTTTTCTTTTAATGTTCTTCACCGTTCAGCGTGAGTTTTCTCATATGTCTCAATAGGGATTCCGGGCTACTTGGATTCGTCACGCACGTGGATTTTTGCTTCACCGTTTGGCGCAAGTTTCCTTATTTGTCTCAATGGGGATTCCCGACTACTTGGTTTGACATTCCACTTATTGAATTTTACGGGGTAGGTAATTTTTTCCTCACGATTACTCTTTAATATCCATGTAGAGATTCAAGTTCCCTTTAAAGGGTTGGAAGGAATTTCTCAAATCCTTATCAATGAAAGTCATTAAATTCATTTTGTGTAAAAGTGTGGGGTAATAGCTTTATTTTGCATGTATAAAATAAATTTGACAAGATACGGCTATGACTCCCTCTAAATGTATGCACAGTTGGAAACGAATCCTCCCCCTTAGTGTATGACATATATCACATATGAATAAAATCACTGCATTGTTATTTGGGAAGGAGGTGAAGCCTTAGAAAAGTCAAGAAATAGTTTCATATACTAAATACATACACGTATGCAAGGATTTATGGAAACATCCATGCAATCACTCTATGCAATTATCATGAAATATATGCATATGCCCTATATGCATGAATATGCAAGGATCTATGAATGATATGCAAAAAATGCCAATACAATCTTTTATGCATGTTTTTAACTTTTGTGTATTCTTGAATATTAAAGCAAGCATGAAACCAATGAATTCAGAATATGAATTTTTCATTGAATCTAGAACTGAATCATGAGCATTTTATTTCAGATTTTTTCATGAAGAACTATTTTCTTTAGAACCCAAAGCGTTCAACCATGATCATTCAAAATAGTACTGCATAAGAAAAGTGTTTAGTTTGAACAAATCAAGTAACTTGTCATTCATGGAAAGCAACCACACAAGGTCAATGCGTTTTAAACTGAGCCATGGTCATCATTCAATACCAATTGTTGCATTTGATTAAGCAATTCCACAGTTCAGAAATTTTACCTTCTATAAACAAAAAGGATTTTCAAATTCAATTTGAAAGTTATGTAAATCAAAGGTAAATTGATTCCATTCACAAACATATTTCCTTATAAGCCAAATAATTCAATTTCCAAATTTTGGTACAAGGCGGAGAACTTTGATCCGAGGATCAACTCACGCATGGTGTTAGCTTCTTGACATACTTAATTTGTCATTTCACATAACATCATTTGATATACCAAATATTCATTCATTTAAAGCTTGTATGACTTGTGAAGAAATGCAATTCAAACATAACATGATACGAAAAACATAACATATTAACATAAGTGGAAAATATCAAAATCACCAATTTTGATAATAAAGAAGCAAAGTTGTGATTTTACCAAATGAGTGTGCCATGTTTCCTTTTATTAGAACCCTTTTCATTCTTTATTTATCTCAAGACACACCTTCATCAAAATCAACTCATTTGACGGATTTTGGCATCCAAGCCTTCTTGGGTCCTTTGAGGTTAGTGACATTTCTTCCAAAAGTTTTCTTTGACATTTTTATTGCCACCATATCATCATTCTTCATAATCCTACAATCCTCAATGACATGTCCATGATTTCCACAATAAAAGTATTGAGGGGTGACATTTTTACCAAAAGACTTTCTTTTAGGATCAAAGAAATTTTCAAAACCATTCCATCTCCTATTTGCATAAGATCTAGATTTAACAAAATTAAACCTAGCATTCATTCTAGAAGTATGGAGATCATGATTTTTAAAAATCAACACTCTTTCATAACATGGCCGTACTTCCCACAATGAAAAAAATAAGGAGATGTGGGTCTACGGAATAACTTTCCATTGTTTACATGGGTTTTTGTAAACACGTTTTTCTTATAGGATGCAAACATTTGAGCTTGAAAGACGTGTTCATTTCTGAATTTTCTGTGAACATCAACATTAGTATTCATGGCACGACAATCATCATTTTTTTTGACAAAAAAATTATCCATTACATGGCCAAGTTTGTGACAATAGAAGCAAGAAATATTTCTTTTTCTCTTGAAAAAATATTTATCTTTGCATGTATTTTCATCATCCTTTTTCATGACAACACAATCATCCATTTCATGGCCACGCATGCCACAGTAAAAGCATTCAACATTCAATTTCATTTTTCGCCCACCTTAAACTTTTTGAAACCCTTTTTGCATTGTGGGCTTTGTGTTAAAATTTTTCTTTTTCTCAACAAACGATGCATTTGAAATACTAGAGGAGCATGATGCATGCACAAAAGATGTTTATGTTTTAAGACCAAAGGCTTTCTTTTTGATGGGTTCATACCCAAGTCCTTCTTTTTAGAAATTCACCTTGGTCCCTAATATTTTCTCCATATTATATTTCCCTTTGATAAATTTAGACATTGATGCATTCAAATCAATAATTTCAGATTCAAGAGATGAACATGGAATTCATAGCTAGCTATATCATCTTCATAGGAAATGATTCTTTCATTTAATGTGGTATTGATGGTTTTGTGGCTTTATATTTCCTGTTTTAACATATTGACATTTTTAGATTCTTGAACAACCACTGACTTACCTTTTTCATGAGTTAGCAGTCTTTCAGACATTGTTGTGATCAATTGTTTCAACTTTTTATTTTTAGATTTCAACTAAGAATTTTCTTTTTCAATTCTATCAAGACAGTTCAATTTACCCTCAAGTAAAGAATTCTGGATTAACATAGCACCATTTTTCTTTTTAAGATCTTCATTTTCATCCATAATGCTCTTGCTATCAATTTCAGAATCAAATAATTTCTCAAATATTTTCTCATCATCAGAAAGAGAAGCCAATTTATTTCTTAAGCTTTCTTTAGATTTCTCAAGCATGGAGAGTTTAGAGATCAACGGTTTACTCTGTTCACTCAAATCATGACAATCATTTTCAGAATCAAGAGATATATTAGTTTTTCTAACATTCTCAATCTCTTCGTTCAAGCAAGAAATCTCATTCGAAAATAATTCAACTTTGGATTCTAAATATTCATTTTGTTCTTCTAGATTTTTCACTTTTGATTCCAAAATTTTACAATTTTCACAAGAAGGGTTAGCAAGTACATTTTCACATGAAGCAGAAGAATTCACAACATCTTCAATTTTCTTTGTTAATTTCTTATTTTTAGATTTGACCTTTTTATATCTATCTAACAATTCCTTATAAAGCTCCATTAGCTCTTCAAAAGAAATTTCCTCACCTTCAGATCCTACCTCCGAGCTTTCTTTGCTTTCTTCATCATTGGCCATTAAGCTTGAACCAACTTGTGAGGTCTTTTCATTTACTTCATACTTTGTCAGTTGATCCCACAAATCTCTGGCTAACCTGAAAGAAGAGATTTGAGAAAGAACATTAGACTCTATACAATTCCTTATAAAATTCAAAGCTCGGAGATTGATTTCACTTTTCTTCACATGCTTGTCATTCCATTCTCTTTTATTTGATAGAAGTTTATGGGGACCGTTATATATAACTTCCAAATTTTAAGCTCATTAAAATCAAGATAAGCACAAATGCTATTTCTCCAAGAAATGTAGCTATTTCCATTATAACATAGAGGAAGAGTAAAACTAGACATTTTGCTTAATGAAACTCGCCGAGGGATCACTCTAAAGGTTGTTAGACCCAAGAAAATAGAGACGTTGCTATGATACCAATTGTTGGTCCCCAGGTAGGCGAGTACACAAGAAGGGGGGGTTGAATTGTCCCCCACAAGCGATGGTAATTTTAAAAATATTACGCAACAGAACTAATAACTTTAACGAGATTGAAGGAAATAAACTAACAAAGTGATTTAAGTTCACTCAATCTCTCCGATCTCACACTATCATCTAAACGGATAAGCAAAGAACACACAATCACACAATGCAAACCATAAGACACAAGGGTTGTTAAGGTGGTTCGGGACCACGACGGGCTCCCTACGTCCACCCCATACCAAACTGGTAAGGCTTCACTCAGGGATAAATCCCCAACACGGAGACGACGCTCCAAACACACGCATGACGATGCCTGCACACACACAGGGATAAATCCCCACGAGGAGAACTCTCCACACGCTGTAGACACAACAACACGAGGATGAACCCCAAATGCACTGGATCGTGAATCCAGTAGCACACACACACACACGCTGCAACAACCGCAGCACAATAAACACAACCGTACGCCGGCGGTTCACACACACGAATATCTCTAGTTCAGAAATAAACACAAATATTCAATCATGCTCAAACCCAAAATATAGATCATAGAACACATCAAAGAATAGATAGAAGACATAGAAATAGTCCCCCTTTGTTTTCCAAGGCCGATAGATGGTGTTTCTTCAAGCTCGGGTCGGAGGGAAGACGGATGTAGTCGATGTGAACGTCCTCTTGCTCCTCTCTTCAAGCCGCTCCTTTTTTTCTTCTTCCACGAACCCAGGAGATGCCTTGATGCAGATCAAAACCTTCTTCCAAGATCTCATATTCTTCTCCTTGGCCTTCTACCCCTATAAGATAGAAAATAAGCTCATTAGGGTTCAACACTTAGCAAATTCAGAGTTCACATGTTTGCATATATAGAAGAAACCACAAGACCACTATAGCCCTTCTAGAACCTTCCAAAAGACCCCCAAAAGGTCTACCATGAACCTAGGGGCAAAGGGGTAAAAGTTAAGCACAAATAGATTGGGCTTAGATGATTTTCGGATCCTCATTTTTGGGTTTTCTCCGCAATCGATCGACCGGACGTTTGTGTCGGTCGACCTAACTTTTACAGACACAAAACATGCCTACTCTGGGGATTTCGGTCAACCCAGACCCCATGGTTGGTCGACCTAAACTTTCTGCATTTCTAGATTTGAAAAGGTTCAGATTTAAGACTTAAAACCCATTGACAAGTGTTCAAACTTCATGAATGAAAAACTAAGACTTAAACCCAATCAACCCAAGTTCAAAATCTATGAAACACACTCATGAAAAACACATTAATCAAGGAGAATAAAAACTCATTCTCAAGTTAATCATCCACACCAAAAGATCAAGTTCATATGACAATGAATTTAAACCACATGAATGATCATTGGAGAGGGGGATTCCTACAGCCCACTCAAAGAGCAGACCCAACTAGGCCCAACAAGGCCCAACGAGGCAAGCTCGCCCAAGTGACAGCCCGCAGGGCCCACTCGGAAAAGCCCAATAAAACAATGCTCGAGGAAACAACTCTCCTAGGTGGCCCCAAGGCTCGGAGAGCCCGAGCCTCGGTCAGGTCACAGGAAAACCTGCGCACGAGCTACCCCTCCGCCCGAAGGGGGGAAGCGCTAGCCGGTCTATCCGACCCATCTCCTCACCGAGCTAGGCCTACCGCCCGATAGGGTCGGCCCCCTTAAGCTCGGAACGACCGATGAAGTGTTCATCACTGCAGCCGTTAGAGTCCACAGCGGGCCAAACGCTAAGAAATCCAAGTCCTCCGGCTTCCCCGCGAGGATAACGCTCCCACGATGAGGCCATCAAAGCCCACGACGAGGACGTAACCTCCACCGGAGACCTCTCATCTTGCAGGACTCCAGAAGGCGGCGCACTATAAAAACATGGGATACCCTCCGACGAAAGGTAAGTCAAGAAGGGTATTGTTCCACCCCCACCTGCTGAGCAAGGATCACTTCACCCCATTGGTGGAGAGGGATCTCGCGCCCTCACCTTCTCCTCCCTATCGCCGCTCCCACCATTGCTCTACTGACTTGAGCGTCAGAGGGTTTTACCCCAGGGAATCCCCCTGGGCCCTCTGACCCGTTTCCCTATCTTACAGTTCATTATCTTGGTGATTACCAGCCAGCTCAGGAACCAGCGTGAGATTTCGCCTCTTCATCTGGCACCGTCTGTGGGAAACGCACGAAGAGCCAAAATGGTGAGAAGGAGCTCAGGGAGGAGGTCCACCGGTGAAAGGGGTAAGGCCATGGTAGCAGCAGGGGATGGCCCTTCTAGGGCCTCACAGAACCCTCCCTCCAACGCCAGCGTCCCCGCCGACGGACCACCACCCCCCCCCCCGCGGCGGCGGGGCTACCTCCCTACGGTGGCGGCGAAGCCTTCCAGGCCCTCAACACCAAACTGGATGTCCTCGTGGATCTCATGAAGACCCAGGCGGCCAAGGATGCAAGGTCCCGTGCCCCGTCATGGAGCCCCCCCCCGCAGGAGTACGTCCCACCACATAGCTGGGGGCCGCTTCACCCTCCGCGGCCAGCAGCTCATCCGTAACGGGGTCGGAGGACCCTCGCAAGCTCCACCGCTGGAGCAAGAGGCCTCCTCCATGCCGAGGAAAGGAAGGCGGCGGGCGCAACGGCCGGATCAGGAAGCCAACGTTCCAGGAGACCGCCAAGGCACCCCCTAGCCTCGCGGCACGACAGCAACCGGAGTTATCCCTCCGGCTGCGAGATTTCGAAAGGCGCTTCGCTGAGCAGGAGCGCGCCCTTCGCGCCCTGCAGAAGTCCTCTTCCCCGGAAGACGAGGAGAAATCCCCGTTCTCCGAGTATATCTTGAAGGCAGAGGTATCTCCCAGAGCCCCCATACCAACCTTCAAGCTTTACGACGGCCAAGGCGACCCGGCCGATCATTACGATAGGTTCGACGCCCTGATGACTCTACACAGAGTGTCGGACCCCATCAAGTGCCGAACCTTCGTGACCACTCTGGTCCAGGGCGCTCAAGCGTGGTTCTGAGCTCTCGCCCCCGTATCCATCCGAGACTTCAAGCAGTTCGGGCGAGTCTTCAAGGAGAGCTTCGCCGGAAGTGCCCCCCCAAGGTCGGTAGCAGGGCTCTTGGCCCTCAAACAGGCGCAAGGGGAAAGGCTCCAGGCTTACGTCCACCGGTTTAAATCGGAAGCCCTCCGAATCCCCCGCCTGGATGTGGCCTCGGCCACAACCGCACTGACCGGGGGTACCCGGGATGAGAACCTCCGCCGTGAACTCGTCCTCCACCCTCCCTCGACCCTTGCCGAGCTAGTGACTCTGGCTCTACGCCACGTCGAGTGCGAAGAAGTGCTCAGCGCTTGCCGAGACGCAACCGGCTCGGGTCGGGAGGGGGACAAGAAGCGGGTCCCCGAGCCAAATCCTAGCTCAGGAAAGAAGCGAGATCGAGATGGAGAGCGCAAGCGGAAGTACGAGCGGTACACCCCATTAACCACCCCGATCTATGAAATCTATGAAGACGTCAAAGACTCGGGACTTCTCCGTCGACCCGAGCCGATGAGGTCGAAGAACCGCAAGCGAGACAGACATTGTCTATTCCACGGCGATCACGGGCATCACACCGGTGATTGCCACCAGCTCCAAGACAAGATCGAGTGCCTCGTCCGCCTGGGGCACCTGGCTCGGTTCACTGCCGAGCGTAGAGAAGATCAAGGCGCCACAGAGGAGATTGACAACGCCCCCCGAGGGGTCCACATCAACGTCATCTTTGGAGGAATAGCATCAGGAGGCGACAGTAGCCGTGGAAGGAAGCGTCATGCCGAGCGGGCGAGCCGAGCCCCAGAGCCACCCAAGGCCTCGCCCCAGGTCATAGTCTTCTCCGATCAAGACCTGGAGGGGCTGAGCACCCCGCACGATGACGCCCTCGTAATCTCGGCCACTATAAACCATTGTAACGTAGATCGAATTCTTGTGGACAATGGAAGTGCCCCTGATGTGTTGTCTTATGACTGTTTCCTCAAAATGGGAGAGGGTCCATCCAAACTCCGCCCGATCCGGACGCCCCTCTGTGGGTTCAATGGCCTGGCCACTCTCCCCGAGGGAGCCCTAAGCCTGCCGGTTACCCTCGGCACCCCACCCAAAACTATTACGGTCATGGTAGACTTCATAGTGATCAAAGGGATGATAGCGTACAACGCCATTTTCGGCCGGGGAATCCTCAGCCGGATCAAGGCAGTACCATCTACCTATCACCAAAAAATGAAGTTCCCCACCAAGAACGGAGTAGGGGAAATTCGAGGTAACCAGGCCACGACCCGAAGGTGCTACAACATCTCGGTGGAGGCCACGCGGCCGGACGGGAATAATAAGGGCCCCCGGGAAGTCGAGGAAAAATCCACAGCTACTAAGCCAGGTGGCGAGTTGCTGACAATCTTCCTAAACGACGACCCGACCCTAGGAGTAAGGATCGGAGCCGACCTACCACCCGAGGAACAGCAGCAATATAAGAATTTTCTTTCTAAGTACATCCGAGTCTTCGCTTGGTCCGACGATCAGCTCCCTGGGATACCAGAGGAGACCGTGCTGCACCGACTCAACCTCAACCCCACCATGAAGCCCGTGCAGCAACGCCGAAGGAAGCACGCGCCAGAGAAACAGACGATCATCAAGGCGCAGGTCACCAAGGGGCAAGAGACTGGTCTTTTTAGACCGGTCCTGTACCCGACGTGGCTAGCCAATATCGTCCTGGTACCAAAGGCTTCCGGCGAGTGGCGGATGTGCGTGGACTTCACCGACTTGAATAAGGCGACCCCTAAAGACTGCTATCCCTTGCCCAGCATCGACCAACTGGTCGACTCGACATCGGGCAACGAGATGCTCAGCTTCCTGGACGCCTATTCGGGTTACCATCAGATCATGATGAATTCTGAAGACATCGAGAAGACCACCTTCATCACCGACTACGGCGTGTACTGCTATACCCGGATGCCTTTCGGGTTGAAGAACGCCGGAGCCACATACCAAAGACTGGTCAACCACATGTTCGAGGAGCAGCTAGGTCGGAACGTCGAGGCCTACATTGACGACATGCTCGTCAAGACCCCCAAGGCCCAGGACCACTTCACCGACCTCGCCGAAGCCTTCGGCGTCCTCCTGAAGTACAATATGAAGCTCAATCCTGCCAAGTGCGCCTTCGGAGTAAGATCCGGGAAGTTCCTGGGTTTCCTGGTCACTCAGCGTGGGATCGAAGCTAACCCCGACAAGGTCCAGGCCATCCTGGACATGCGCCCACCCGCCTGCATCAAGGACGTCCAGCGTCTGACAGGGCGTATCGCCGCTCTTAGCCGTTTTCTATCCCGTGCGGCCGAACGATGCTTGCCCTTTTTTAAACTGTTGAAGGGGCCCAAGTGGGCATCTGCTACTTTCGCATGGGATGAGGAATGTTAGAAAGCGTTCGCTGAGCTTAAGGAGTTCCTGGCTTCGCCCCCGGTGCTCTCCAAGCCCGTTCCGGGCGAAGCTTTGCTACTCTATCTCTCGGCGACGTCGTCAACGGTCAGCTTGGTCCTGGTCAGAAATGACTCGGGAATCGAAAGACCAGTCTACTATACCAGCAAGGTGCTTAGTGAGGCCGAGAGGAGGTACCCCGCAACCGAGAAGCTCGTGCTAGCGCTAGTTACCTCCGCGAAACGCCTCCGACCCTACTTCCAGGGGCACCCCATCACCGTGCTAACTGGCGAGCTGTTGAAGAAGATTTTGGCCCACCCCGAGGCCTCGGGGTGACTCGTCAAATGGGCCCTTATGCTTGGGGCCTATGACATCTCGTATCGCCCGCGCTCAGCTATAAAAGGTCAAGCGCTCAACGACTTCATCGCCGAAAGCACCATCCCGACTGAAGGGAGACTATTGACCATGCCCGGGCCAACCTGGGAACTGTACGTCGACGATTCTTCCAACTTGGTCGGTAGCGGTGCTGGGATCCTCCTAAGATCCCCCGAAGGAGTGGAGCTGTAGTAAGCCTTGAAATTCAACTTCCAGGCGTCCAACAACGCTTCCGAGTACGAGGCCCTTATATCGGGAGCACGCATGGCCCGGCGGTTGGGGGCTGAGCGAGTCAGGATCCACACCGACTCTCAGCTAGTCGTAAGCCAGGTCAATGGCGAGTACGAAGCTCGAGAGTCACCCATGATCAAATACCTCCAGCTGGTCAGGAGCTTGGCCCAACGATTCGAGGGATTCGAGGTAGTCCGAATAGCCTGGGAAGAAAACTCCCGAGCTGATGCCCTCTCTCGATTGGCCTCCTCCCTAGACCCAGAAGGTACCCGATCGGTCCTCCTCGAAGAGCTAGAGCGCCCGAGCATTGACTCGGAGCTCCTCGCTGTTGACTCGGCCGTCCCGAGCGACTGGCGCACCCCCTACCTATCTTGGCTTCGAGACTCCCAAGAGCCCTCCGACCCTCGGGAAGCACGCCGAATGAAGTACCAAGCCCGGCGCTTCGTCGTCCTAGACGACACACTCTACCGAAGGTCTTTCGCCGGCCCTCTCCTGAAGTGCCTCGGCCCCGACTATGCCAGCCGAGCCATTCGAGAGGTTCATGAAGGCCTGTGCGGAGCCCACACAGGGGCAAGGTCACTGGCCAGAATCCTGTTACGACAGGGGTACTGGTGGCCCACCCTGCAGCGCGACTGCTCGACCTATGCTCAACAGTGCGACCGATGCCAGCGGTTCGACCACTTGGTCCATCGGCCAGCCACAGAACTCGTCACCCTCGCCGAGCCTTATCCCTTCACTCGGTGGGGGATCGATATTCTCAGACCATTCCCCACGGCTCAGTCCCAGAAAAAGTTCATCGTCGTCGCCATCGACTACTTCACTAAATGGATCGAGGCCGAAGCCACTGCAAGGATCTCCAAGACAGTCGCCTGGAGTTTCGTCTGGAAATCGATCATTTGTCGCTTCGGCATTCCCCGAGTGATAGTGAGCGATAATGGTTGGCAATTCGATTCTCGATATTCCGAGACAGATGCGCCGACCTAAACATCCGCAACCACTTCACTTCGGTCGCCCACCCTCAGGCCAACGGGCTGGTCGAAAATGCCAATAAGACTATCTTGAAAGGCATAAAGACCAGACTCGGCAAAGCCAAGGGTAGTTGGCTTGAGGAATTGCCTAGCGTACTGTGGTCACACCGAACGACTCCCAGGATGGCCACCGGTGAAAGTCCTTTTCAGTTGGTGTACGGCACTGAGGCCGTCATTCCATTGGAGATCGCCAACCCGTCTCTCTGAGTCATCCGCTACTCGACCGAGGAAAACAACCAAAAGTTACTCGAGAACCTCGACCTAGCAGATGAACTCTGGGACATTGCCAGCATCCGAGCGACGGAATACCAGCGACACCTCACTCGATACTACAACGCCAGAGTCCGAAGCAGACACTTCTGACCGGGAGACTTCGTCCTCAGAAAAGCCGAAGCCTCTCGACCACTAGAGGCGGCGGGCAAGCTGTCGCCTAACTGGGAAGGCCCCTACCGAGTGGTTGAGACGCTCGGGAAAGGTGCGTACATGTTAGCAACAATGGAAGGGGAACCCATTCCTCAGATATGGAACGCAGCCGCACTACGCAAATTCTATTTTTGAAATTGTACAACAAGGAGGACGAAATAAATTCCTTTCCATTCAAAACTATTGATACATCAGAAAGGCAAAGGCCAGTACATTGCATGACAAAAAGCAAGAAAATCCGTCTAAGACCACTGCAAGGGGGCATCGCTCGGTTGACTCGATCTCGATCTCCTTGCGTCCAGCCACTGACTCTGCCTCGCGTAGAAACTGGCTCGGACAAGAGGGGGCCCATCCAGTTGGCTCAGATGACCCCTGACAAAGGTGACAGAGGGACTACAGAGAAGGTAGCCACCTTCTAAAGTCAGAGAAGGCTACCTTCCAAGTTGATGGAGGCTAGGGAGAAGGAGCACCGTGAAGACCCCTTTTTTCCCAACCTGCCAACTCCTTGGAAGGGAACAGAGAGCAAGCAGCCTCCGAAGAGTGAAAGAAATGAAGAGCAGAAGAGGGAAAAAGAGGCTGCAGACGGAGGAAGGCTTCGGTGAGGAGGGAGCTTGATGCGCCTCCCCCCCCATGCAGAGGGAGAGTGGCGGCAGGCATCCCTGATACCCCCATCCGTCCTCCGCCTCGGCGCCCGCCCGGAAGCCACGCCAGAACTGAGAAAGGGCAAGAGCCGTGCCCTCAGACGTCGAAGCCCTCTCCAGATCCGGGCGGCGACCGTCGGACCCGTCTCAAACCCGCGCCACGACCGTGGGACCTGTCCAACAAGTCGGGACGGCAAGAGCCCTCTGCTCCCCGTCGTCGGTGGCGTCGCCCTCCGAAGGATCCTCCATGCTCCGAATGCAACGGCACAACGCAGAGTGAAGAAGAAGGAGTGAGGAAAGACTGTTAGAGAAAATCCCAAGCGGTAAAGAGGAAAGGGCGCCTTTCGGTCCTTCTTATAGGCCAAAGGAGGCTACACGCCTTAAATGACCGCCCCCCCCCCTCGAAAACATGCCAAAGGATTTCTCCCCTGAACAGTCACCTCCAACTCCTCGTTTCCCGCCCTAGCGGGATTCACGAAGCGGCCTGACATTCAAAGCATGAGGGAACGGAAGGACGCCCCATCAGAAGCCTACCAAATCAGCACGCGAAAACCACGTAGGACATATCGGCACTTTCCAACTACTTCAGATACGCCAACCAAATCACGGCAAGGATGGCGATCAAACAACTAAGTCATTTATTATCTCATAAAGAGGAAACTCCCTAAAGGAGGAAAGAGAGACAAACAAGAGAAAGGGGAAAAATAAGGCAAAATACATCAGGCCTCGGGCCCACTTTGAAGCTCGGAAGTAACGGAAGTAGGCGCGTCACCCCCAGCACCTTCGGTGACGGCCGACCCGGGCACTGACCTCGCCTGTGCGAGAACTGTCTCGGTCGTGAGCCCTCCCGAGGCGTCCAGAGTTGGTGACCCCGCCGAAGGAGACCCCTCTGGATCTTCCCCGCTCGACGCAGAGGAGCTAGAAACCGACTCATCCGAGTCATAAGCCTGGCTCAAAGGGATCCCGGAGTCTCGATCGAAGGTTTAGTCCACCGCCCGGCGATAACCCTGCATAAACCCCTTTCGGGCGCCACGGTGAAGCGCTACCTCGTAATATGGTAGGGCGGCTCTCTCCAGGTCAGCTGAGTAAGCGTCCGAGCTTCTATATCGCTCGACCGCCTCCGCCTCGATCTCTCCGTCCTTCCAACGAGCTCGACTCGAGCCCACTCCGCCTCGGCCGCACGCTCCTCCGCTCCCGCCAGGTGTTCCTCTACCGCGACCATCCCTCGTTCGGCCTCGCTCGACCTCCTCTCCGCCCGGACTCGGTCCGCCTCGACCACGGAATGAAGGCGCTCCGCTACCTCCGCCCGGTCCATTAACTCTGCCCGTTCGAGCTCCCAGCGACCATCCAGCTCGAGGTGACGCAGACGCTCCTCTTCCAAGATTTTGCTTTTCCTCTCGAGCGACCCCCGGGCCTTAGCCAACTGCTCAGTCAGCGCCTCGGTTTCTAGCTGGCTCGCTCGTGCCGAGTCCCTGATCGCGGAGAATTCCCGTCGGAGCCCCTCATGTTCCTCGCTGAGGCGGGCCAGTTTCCTCTCGCACCCCCCGAGGGCCCAGGCAAGATTCGACCGCTCTGCCTCCGCCCGAGCATACGTCTCCACCATCAAGGCCACCGTTTGAGCCATGACTAGGCCGCCCTCCATGAGGACGTCGAGGACTCCGGAGGGGGAGTAGCGCTTGTCTCCCCCCCTCGTCTTTGCGGCAACCTCTCGGCAAACCCGATACAGGTCGCCCGAAACACCGAGCCTTTCCAAGGCCTTCGACATGGAGATCCGCTCCCCACCGGACGCCTCGCCAGAAGGTTCAGCTCGAGCAGCGGGGCCGACCGCCCCTCACACCGCGGTCGGTTGGGGTTGCGACGCCTCTCCGGGCGAACCCCCAACCTCGACCGACGCCGCAGGATCGACCGCACCGGGAACTTCGAGCACTTGGGGCTGCGACACCCTCGCGGGTGAACCCCCATCCCTATCTATCTCGGCCCGCGCCTCGCCGCCCGAGACATCGCCGACCTCGACCGGTCTCCCGGTCTCGACGTCGGCTACTTCAGCACCGGTCCCCTCCATCCCTGGGGAGGGGAGAACCGACCTATCTCCGCCCTCTGAGGGGCCCCTGGTCTCCTCGGCCCCCTCTCGCCTGGTAGGTGGGGGAGCTGGCCCTGAAGGGTCAGCCCCATCTTGCCCCCGAGAGGGGAGCGCCGCCGAGCCTGAATCACCCCCGGCGGTGGTAGGATGGCCGGCCTTCTTGGCCCGTTTCTTGGCCTTCGCGGCTTCCCGCAATCTCCCCTCCAGGGGGTCCTTGCGCTTCGCCCCGCTTGATCGCGAACATCCCTCGGAGGCCCCCCCTTGCCCTTATCCCGGGCTTGGGAACGACCCGCGGGAGCAACAGGCTCATCGGCCGCCGAATCATCCCCAAGATCGACGACCTCGGTGACCTCTTCCAAGGGCTCCCGCCGGATGTCTGCAATGAAGAAGAGGATTCGGTTAGGAAACGAAAAGTCGACCCTCCGACCCCGCAGCAGAATCCGAAGAATGGCACCTGATGGCTTGAGCTGTGTAAGCAGATACCGCTCCACGTTCTCCAGCGTCACCAGCTCCTCAGTCGACCGGCGATTTGTCAACAGGTTAGCGGCGTACTCTTCCACGTCGGCGGAGAACTTCTCCTGGCGCGGGGGAAGATTCGGATGGAAGTTGGGCATAACCTGGCACCTCCAGGACTCGTCCACTGCTTCCGCGTTCACCCAGAAAAATTGCCTCTTCCACCCTTTGTGCGAAGAATCATTTGCCGCCAGCAGAATACAACTCCGGTTCCTGCGCGCCTGGATAAAATAGAAGCATTTCCCCGTCGACGGATGTGCCTTCAGCTCGAAGAAATAATGAAAGAGATCCAGCGACGGGGGAACCCCCTGCAGGCGGCAGAGGATCCGAAAGGCAGAAAGCAGGAGGTACGAGTTGGCCACCAGCTGAACAGGCGCCAACACAAAAAAATTGAGAAGCTTCAAGATGAAAGGCTCGAAGGGGAGGTAGAATCCGCTCTTCCATGCCAGGAGAAAAGTACAAATATGGCCCGTTCGGCTGTCCAAGCTCGTCTCGTATGGGGCAGCAGCTACAAAGCTATACCGGAGAGGCAGGCGAAACTGATGCTCCAATTTCTTCACGTCAGCCTCCCCCAACTCGCTGCGATTGGGGACGGGCTCCCGCCTCACCTGCTCGATTTCTGAGCGCAGATCCGCCATCGAGCTGGAAGAAGAACCTTCACTAGAGCCCGAAGACTCCGGAGGAGGAGGAAGCCGCCGGATCGCCTCCGCGGTTACACGCGCCAGCTCCTCAAATGCCGCCGCAAGAGCTTGCTCCCCCGCTGTATCTTCACGGCGCATCAAGGAGTCCCAAGAAGCAGAGAAATGGAGGAAAGGCCGATAACCCTGAAAAGAATGGGAGGAACGAGCAGCGCCCTACGCCTATAAACCCTCGCGAGAGGCGGCGCACCGTTTCAACCTCCGAGAAAAAGGGGGCCCCTTCATTTCAAAATCCGTCAGGATCATTATTACTATGGGCCCAGGTGACCTCTACACGTGGCATCATCACGCCAACAGGATTCCACCCACCCGAGCCACACCGGTCCAAAGCCTCAAAAAACTACTCACCTTGGCTCGGGAGTAGGAGGGGGACAAGTGGAGAGGGGGATTCCTGCAGCCCACTCAAAGAGCAGACCCAACTAGGCCTAACAAGGCCCAACGAAGCAAGCTCGCCCAAGTGAAAACCCGCAGGGCCCGCTCGGAAAAGCCCAATAAAATAATGCTCGAGGAAACAACTCTCCTAGGCGGCCCCAAGGCTCGGAGAGCCCAAGCCTCGGTCAGGTCACAGGAAGACCCGCGCACGAGCTACCCCTCCGCCCGAAGGGGGGAAGCGCTAGCCAGTCTATCCGACCCATCTCCTCACCGAGCTAGGCCTACCGCCCGATAGGGCCGGCCCCCTTAAGCTCGGAACGACCGATGAAGTGTTCATCACTGCAGCCGTTAGAGTCCACAGCGGGCCAAACGCTAAGAAGTCCAGGAGCTCCGGCTTCCCCGTGAGGATAACGCCCCCACGATGAGGCCATCAAAGCCCACGACGAGGACGTAACCTCCACCGGAGACCTCTCATCTTGCTGGACTCCAGAAGGCGGCGCACTATAAAAACCTGGGATACCGTCCGGCGAAAGGTAAGTCAAGAAGGGTATTGTTCCACCCCCACCTCTTGAGCAAGGATCACTTCACCCCATTGGTGGAGAGGGATCTCGTGCCCTCACCTTCTCCTCCCTATCGCCGCTCCCACCATTGCTCTACTGACTTGAGCGTCGGAGGGTTTTACCCCAGGGAATCCCCCTGGGCCCTCTGACCCATTTCCCTGTCTTGCAGTTCATTATCTTGGTGATTACCAGCCAGCTCAGGAACCAGCGCGAGATTTCGCCTCTTCAATCATCATGTAACCAAAACTTCCAAGATTGATGTGGGCATTGCGAAAATCAAGTATCATGAATCATGAGAGCTTTACACATTCATTTGTACCAAGATTTACATGAGGAGTTCATTAACACTTAGCTAGCTCATAAAGCCTTAGAAAAATATGCATGAAGTACATTCAAGTCATTTAAGAACTCATGAGCAAACTATTGAATACACACAAACCAAATCACAAGTTCAAGCACATAGGAGCCCAATCTTTCTCAAACAAAATCACTTTCTTAAGCCATGCATTTTAAACACGTATGAGCATCTACAAGAAGCATGTAGAAAGTCTTCTAGATTCAAGTAACCAAATCCCATATTGTAGAAAACATGAAACACATTCTCAAGCCATCAAATCCTCAACTAAAGATGTGATCATTTAGACATGCATATAAGCAATATATGTGGGCATCATAAAAGTCAATTTCACCAATATTCACATGAGTTAGCTTAATTAACTTTCAAGCACACATTAAGCACATTCACTTGTATTGCCAAACCGAAATGGCCATGAGTTCATATAATGAGTAAGCATTATTGAAATCACATTCATCAAATTTCAAGTTAATAGGTTGAGAATATTTCAAGCCCAAAAACCTTATGAGGAAAATGCATTGAAAATACCCAACCATGACTTTGAAAACATATTTGATAAAATGTATGAAACATAGAGGGAGTCGACATAATACTATGAGTGAGTTGACTCTCTTTTTGAAGAAGAACTTCATTGATGGACTCCTTTGAGTTTCAAGCATGAACCATGGATTTTGATCCTGCAAATCAAGATATTTAAAGCATGCGTTCCTTAATCAATAATCATTCATATGACTTCCAAGTGTGAACATTGAAGTCATCTTTTAACTTATCAATCAAGATGCAAACATATTGCTTAATGAACCACACACAAGCACAATCATTTTGTTAACATTAAAATCAAACACCAAACATCAACTAGGGGATGCAACATATTTTTATCTTCATGTTTTATAGGAACAAATATCTGATGTGGATACATTTTCCCCCTCGAGTAATTATTTTTGCTGAGATTTGATTCAAAATAGATCGACTATACTTTATGTTAGGCAACTTAAAAGGTTGTAAGTATATTCCAAGATTTTTGCGAAGTTTGTTGGTCGTAATGATCTATCGTTTCATAAGATTTTGACCAAAGTTGGGATTTAGTTTTTGTATATTAAAATAGGATTTTATAGGCCAATTCTACTGATGTTGAAATGTTTTACATGTTCATGTTGTCTTATGAAAAGGATAAGGCTCATGTTATTATATTTACCTAGGTTCACCAATTTCATTATGCACAACAGAGTTCTATCTTCTTGAGATCCATTTCGTGCACGTTCATTGTTGATAGTAAATGAAAGTTATTTCTATTTTTGTTTGCAGAGGCGGGCTTGTGTTTTGGGCAGATTCCATTGGATCTAGGTACATTCATGCGAGCCTGAGTACGTGGGCAGGAGCCTATGGTAACTTCTTCAAACCTTCAACATATTTACAGGAAAGAGCAAAGAAAGGACTACCATCGGTAAGGATATTTCACCATACTCCTTTTCAGTTTTATTTTAGTTGTGGATGATATATATTTTTATGGACTTATCAACCTTAGATGGAAGAGCACTGCCCTTATAGGCTTCAGCAGAAAAAGTTTAAAGTTTTGGAGAGCAATTTAGCTAGTGGTGATGTTTGGATGCTGCATTGTCATAAATATAGAAAAGATAGAAGAGTGCATCTATGGTGCTGTAACATTCTCCCATTGCATGTATGGTATTGAATCTTAAATGAAGAACCCTTATAAACCAAACCCCCTTACATGTAGTTGATCAACTCAGCTCCAAAATCATCTTAGCTGATGATCCCCTGAATTACACCATGATTGAAGGAAAAGAATACCTAAGCTCTCATAGTCGACACTAATTAGACCCAGTTGCTCTACAAGCTTTTCCTAGGCTTGCCCCTTGATCCATTCATAATTGTGTTCCCAACCACAAATTATCTTTCTTTTTTCCCAATTGTCTTCTTTTTGCTTGCTATCAAGATCCTACATGCTGCATTTTATGGTCTCCCTCTCCTAGCAACAGACTTGTTAACCTTCCCACATGGCTCTCCATGCTGTTGGCTGGGCCATCCATGCGTAACCCCACTATCTTTGCAAGGTTTTTCATTTGATCCAAAGTCATCATTGCATTGGATCTCCCAGCTTCTGTTATGCTTCTTATTAGTTGCAGGAGAGCCCACATCCTTCCATTATCTATCTAGAAATTGACTCTATCTTGTCCTCCTTCACCGAGCCATTGGAACAAGATTCCCTTTAGGGTGATTCAACGGATAGACCCCAGCATGGAGACGGTGTCAGCTGCTGTGAAGTAAGGTCCCCTTGCCTATTGGAAAGTCTCCCACTGCCCCAACCACTACGTACTATAGATCTGATGATATGGCTGCCAGCAATGCCATATTGGCTGCTGTTGTAGGGAGGATCCGCATTATGGTTGTTTCCGATGTCTCAGAGGGAGGATGCTTGTCTTTGTGCCTTACACCATCTAGGTACCCACTATCTTTCTACCGCTCATAGGTACTATCTTTTAGGTTTAGTCATATGTGTGTTTTAGAATTACATCACCGATTTCCCCTTCTGTAGACCTTGCAAAGTTTTTATTGTTCTCTTATTCTTATTTATAAATAGAAATTGAATTAATTGAGATTTATCTTTCTAGGGTCCCCAATGCTAAGCCTGACAGAGAGTCAACTGAAATTGAAATATATGGGATGCAAGGAATACCTCCAGAGATTTTGGCAGCTCACTATAGAGAAGGTATGACTGATTACAGGGATAGAGTGCATCTATTGATGAGTTATGTTACTTAGTTTGAAGTACTTCACCACCATTCATTCTGAAGTACTCATATACCAGTAAATAGTTTAGTTACTTTCTTTTCTCTTTGGTGATGGGTATCATCTAATTTCCAGTGCTTTGTCTCCTCCCTTGAAATCTCTATGCATTTTACCCCTTCAAATGTAGTGCAAAGACATGGCATCATTTGTGTACGAATCATGATATTTTGGGCAGGTCAGGGGATGTTTCCCCATCCTTTAAAGGGGAAGAAACATGGTGGGCTGAGGCCAACTGGAGAGTGAGAGGAGCTTTTGCCTGTCCCTCAAAGAAGGAACAAAGAAGGCTGACCTTACTACAATGATATATATGTGTATGTATATATCAGTGGCCTTATTGCCCTTTTACATTAGAAAAACTATCTGTTTACGTACATGTATTTACTATGTATTTGTGCATGGGTTACTTGTTTAATACATGTTCTAGTGGCAAATAGTTACTAATTGGAAAGTAAATTTGTGTGTAGGTGATGTATTAATCTCTTGAAGTTGTTAGTGGTGTTTCGAAGGCCGTGTATGATCTATATTGATGTGTTGATTGTGAGTTTTTATGTTATTAGTGATGTGTTCAATGTGAGATTCATGCAGGAATTATATGAATGTATAGGTATGATTGCACAATGAGTATGTAAAGAAAAAAAGAAAAGAACAATATACCTACGCTTTTTTAAAAATGAGACTAGTTCCATTTCCTATGTTTTTCATACAATGACACTAATACTTTTTCGTACGTTTCTTCTAAAACGTGCTAATATAAAATACCTACATTTCTAGAATCGTAGGTATAGCCAATTATATGCGTGTGTATATAAAATTTTAACCTACGTTGTTTAGAAAAGTGTAGGTATAGGTCGATATCTACCTACGTTTCTGGAGGAACTATTCCTATGCTTTAAAAGCGTAGGTATAAGTTGGTATCTACCTACGCTTTTTGATAGACTATTCCTACGCTTTAAAAGCGTAGGGATAGGTTGAAATATACCTACGTTCCTATGAAACATAGGTATAACCTATAGTCACGCGAGCAAGCGCCACACTTTGAAAGCATGGCAAGCAAACGTGGGTAAAGGCTTTACCTACATTTTTTGGACGTATAACTACATTTTTTAAACGTAGGTAAAGGCCAATTTTCTTGTAGTGGGTTATTAAGTTCAGTAGGAGTTTCTTCCCCCTCTCAAGGCCTCATGTTGGGATTTGACTAGCCTCATAGTCATGATGCCAAGGGGTGAGAGATATAGGGCATAACCCCGGAATGAGCACTTTGCGATATTCTACTTTCGCTTTATGAAAGCATGCAAGTCGACTTGATAGGGGTACAAGTCGACTTGTGCTTAAAAAAAATAGCGCTTCACCATATTTTGGTCCTGATTTTCTTGGACTCTCCTTGGCACTTTCCTAAAGTTTTCTGATCACTCTCGGATCTCCGGAGGCTTGCTTCCTAATAGCATGGTCCCCGGGTGATCTCCTGTCATGCCCCGATGCGGAAAGTCGGTACGCGCCAGTTATAATCATTCATGTCAACTAGAGCATTCATGCCACAAGATAACATAGGCTAAGATTCCAATAATAAATTAAGAAAAAAAACCAACTTACTTAAATTCCAAAGTCATACTTATTACAACGACTCTTGTGGACTTCACTGTCTATTACATCGACTAAAAGAAAGGAAAATTACATCGATCCGGACTCAACATAACCAAGACTTTGACTAAAACACACTAAAAAAGGCTCGCTCCATGGCTACTCGCTCCCGTTCCCATCGGTGTGCACATCCTCATCCATACTACCTGAAAAGGATTGGAAACAAAGGGGGGTGAGCGAAAGTTTAGTAGGAATTACACTATATCATCAGGTAGAATTTAAATAATTAACCATTTTTCATATTCATTGATATAAGAATTGAACATAGCTGAACAAGTAAATGAACAAAAATGTAGAGAATGAATTGTAGAGATAACATTCAAATGTTTGGCCGACAAGCACGCAAGTATAACAAGTCAAGAGTTTCCCAAGCAAGAAAGATTTGAATGAATGTCATATACCACGCATTTAACAAGCACTCGGTGTAATGACACACCTAGTCATTACAAACTCCCCGGGACACAAGTAGTTTTGGGCACTCCTCCCAGGACCAGACAGGGCCCTTAAATGATGCCTTGGCATTGGTTAAGTGGATCATCAATCCCAAGTAATTGTCTAGACATTCAAGTAATTCGGCCATGAGGTTCCAAGATTTAAGCTCATGAAACCTATCTTCTAAGATCATGAATTTCCCAAATAAATTTGGAAGGGAGAACTAGAACAGGCGCACTGGCCCAATTTAATAGATGATAGGACAGGAAAAATAGTCTCAAGGACTATCACAATCATTTGCTCATCACAAGAATCATGAGGGAAAATACTAAATCCAGGACTGCTTACGGCCCAATAGGGAACCGCAAGTGGAAATAAACGGTCTAACAAAGGACCCCCGCATTCCCGGCCACGCTTGCCTCAACGGGTCAAGCTAGAATGCACAAAACGGTCTATCGTTGGACCGCATGCAGGCTGAAAATGGTCTCCCATGTGACCGCTAAGAAGCCAGACTACCGGAGATCGAAAATAGATTTGAAATAGGTCCCCACTTGACCAAAGGTATGACTTGACCAAGCCAGGTGTTGACATGTTTTCCCACCGTTCTTCCTTCTTACCTTGCCTTTTCTAAATTGGAAATGTAAAGACAAGCAAAATGAAGGAAAGAAAGAAAGGATGGGAAAGTGTGTGTGATCGTGATCGCCACCAAGATACTAAAATGCAAAAGGATGCACCCGTACCTTGGAAAAGGGAGACACTCGCCTCACAATAGCACTACAGGAATACACGGTCCTGGAGGAACCGCCCTGTGAATCGCACGATCGCTCGATAGACTGCTCAACAGCGCTAGGAAGAACATGGGACGAAGCCCGGCTGACGACGGGACGATCCGAAGGAGGCCGCACGAAGAAGTAGAACGGCTCGACTGGGACCGCTCTCCTATTCAAACGGACGGAAGAAGACCATTCAGTGCCACCAGGTTTCAAGTTGTAGGATCTGATCCTCCACCCCTTCCGATCGGCCAGAGGAGATGAGCCTCGTGCTAGGATGATGCTGACCTGCAAAACAACGTGAAGAACACAAAAGGAAAACCCAAATCAGTCCTACGAGGTGTAGTAACTATAAGAAATAAGAGAAAAGCAATGTAATGACATGGAGTGGGGGATACCTGGGAGGTTTTTAAACCCCTATAGGGCGTCAAAAACAAACGGGAGGGTGTAAAAAATGAGGTGAGAAGTGCAAAAACGTGGGAGAAGAGATGATGAAAGGAACATGCAATGAATGAAAAAAGGACTCAAAAGCCTGGACTAGAACACAAAATAATGATTACTCCTTGAATCGGAGGCTTAAGAGGATGTAGAAAGCCTCCCTCCCTGGATACGGTTCATTCAAAAGTTCGGCAGAGCTTCGCCATCGACGTTCGATCTCGCCCCTTTCAAGCTTGGACTAGGGGCTCTATTTATAGACCCTTGAAAGTCCAATCTCGAAATTGGATTTTTCCAGTGAAAATTAATCCGAGATGATAAAAAAAATCTCGTAGATAAACCTTTTATCTTCCACCAGGTTCAAACGACGCCTCATTTGGTTGAGAAACCGCGGAGAAAATGGCGGAGGAAGGTGAGGGTTTAACCACGGATGGAGAGAGAAAATCCAAACGAAATTCAGTTCTCGAACATGTACGCGGTCTCGCGATAGACCGCCTAGAACACTGCACGGTCCATCTCTAGACCGTCCAATGCTGTCGGTGATAAATAAATAAAAATAGAAATTATCCACTTATCCATTGAACTGATTGGCTATCACGGCGTTGGACTCTTGAGGATAAAACGGTCTACTGCTAGACCACTCAACAGCGGAACGGTCCAATGCTAGACTGTTTAAACCTGTCGGTGATAAATTCAAAAAAATAAGATAAATAGATAATTATCTGAAAAAACTAACAAGCTTAGGACTCTGGGAACTGGAAGGTCTAATGACAAGCCGTGTGATGGATATAAATGGCTATCTTCAAACCGTTCAAGGACTTGTTGGTGGAAATTCAGAAAATTAAATAAATATCCATCAAGCAAAATGAAGGAAAGAAAGAAAGGATGGGGAAGTGTGTGTGATCGTGATCGCCACCAAGATACTAAAATGCAAAAGGATGCACCCGTACCTTGGAAAAGGTTGAGACTCGCCTCACAACAGCACTGTAGGAATACACGGTCCTGGAAGAACCGCCCTGTGAATCGCACGGTCGCTCGATAGACCATTCAACAGTGCTGGGAAGAACACGGGATGAAGCCTGGCTGACGACGGGACGGCCCGAAGGAGGCTGCAGGAAGAAGTAGAACGGCTCGACTCGGACCGCTCTCCTATTCAAATGGACGGAAGAAGACCGTTTAGTGCCACCAGGTTTCAAGTCGTAGGATCTGATCCTCCACCCCTTCCGCCAGGCCAGAGGGGATGGGCCTCGTGCTAGGATGATGTTGACCTGCAAAACAACGTGAAGAACACAAAAGGAAAACCCAAATCAGTCCTACGAGGTGTAGTAACTATAAGATGAAAAGCAATGTAATGACATGGAGTGGGGGATACCTGGGAGGTTTTTAAACCCCTATAGGGCGTCAAAAACAAATGGGAGGGTGTAAAAAATGAGGTGAGAAGTGCAAAAACGTGGGAGAAGAGATGATGAAAGAAACATGCAATGAATGAAAAGAGGACTCAAAAGCCTGGACTAGAACACAAAACAACGATTACTCCCTGAACCGGAGGCTTAAGAGGATGTAGAAAACCTCCCTTCCTTGCTACAGTTCGTTCAAATGTTCGGCAGAGCTTCGCCGTCGACGTTCGATCTCCCCCCTTTCAAGCTTGGACTAGGGGCTCTATTTATAGACCCTTGAAAGTCCAATCTCAAAATTGGATTTTCAGTGAAAATTAATCCGAGATGATAAAACAAATCTCGTAGATAAACCTTTTATCTTCCACCAGGTTCAAATGGTGCCTCATTTGGTTGAGAAACCGCGGAGAAAATGATGGAGAGAGAAAATCCAAACGAAATTCAGTTCTCGAACATGTACGCGGTCTCGCGATAGACCGCCCAGAACACTGCACAGTTCATCTCTAGACCGTCCAATGCTGTCGGTGATAAATAAATAAAAATAGAAATTGTCCACTTATCCATCGAACTGACTGGCTATCACGGTGTTGGACTCTTGAGGATAAAACGGTATACTGCTAGACCACTCAACAGCGGAACGGTCCAATGCTAGAACGTGTAAACCTGTCGGTGATAAATCCAGAAAAATAAGATAAATAGATAATTATCTGAAAAACTAACGAGCTTAGGACTCTGGGAAATGGGAGGTCTAATGACAAGCCGTGTGATGGATATAAACGGCTATCTTCAAACCGTTCAAGGACTTGTCGGTGGAAATTCAAAAAATTAAATAAATATCCATCAAATCATTAAACAGTTCAAAGAAGACCGTGCACTCATTGAACGGCCAGTTTCTAGACCGTGTAAAGCCTGGGCGTTTGAAATTGATAAAATGAGATAAATAAGCCCACTTGACCCAAAACCAAGTGAAATCGAGGGCCATTAAGCCCTAATTCGCGAGCAAACCAAGCTAGGGAGGGAGGTACCCATAAAATCAGCCCAAAAGCATGCCTGAAAATAGCCCAGTGAGCGATGGACAACTTGAGGCATCAACAAATGATGGTAAGAGGAATAACTCAACTCATAGGCAAAAAATGGGTGTCAACAGATGCCCCTCCTTAACGTCCTCTTTGCAGGGGAGCGAGCGTAGGTGAAGCGAAAGTGAAATGGAACATGGAGATGAAGCGGAGTTGAAGCAGAGTGGACTGAAAAACACGCGTTAAGGTAAAAGACACCCATTTTATCGCCAACGAGCGATAGGAATTTTCTGGAAAACTCCGAACCAAACACAAGGAATGATAGGACCAAAAACAACACCAATCTGGAGAAATTAACTAAACAAAAAGAAAACACACGATCAACCTCATGGGGGACACAATCCCTCGGACCAATGAGAAGATCGGAATAAGTAACAAAAAAATAAAGAAACAGACTAAAACTCCAGACGGGGACCTTCAGTCAATCAAACCAGGCGAACAGATCAGAGAAAACCTTCCAACTCTGAGTGGAATAGTTCCTTCTTACTCGAAACCATGAACGCATAATTATCCATCACGAATGGGACGTATTCAGACAAACCATGGGTCATGAATGCTCAAAAGATGCGTATGATGCATGCTGGGCTAAAATAAAAGAAATCATTAAAATGAATGCAAAGAAAGCCATAAAATAGAAAATACTCGAGAATAATATTGCTAGATTGGGAGAATCGGGGTCAAGATACTATCCGCAACCACGGTGTGTGAGATAGAACCATCGTCCCCTAATTTTTCCAACCCAACGGCCTATCCGATGATTAAACACGTGAACCTGGATCATCATTATTTTTGTTATAGGGGAACATCAGATCTTGGAACACGTAGATAACCAACTGGTTCTCGAGATAATATAGCATAATACCATATAGTAATGCAATAAGGGATATAGGGATAGAAGGCCATACCTGACTTACCTGTGCAGGTGAAACGGCATTTTGGAGCAGTGCTGCAAAGAATTTATGAACATATTTGTAATATTCTATCATGAAATAATCATTCAAGCCAAAAAAGGAATCACTTAATCACATAATGTAGCAAAGGACATTCTTCATCATTAATTCAGCACATGAACGGTCTATCACGAGACCGCTCCACGAAGTGAACGGTCCATAGGGAGCCATTCAAGCTTTGCAAATTTGAATGCGAAGGTAAAAGTACACGGCCCATCATGAGGCCGTTCAATGAACTGGACGGCCATATCCTGACCGTTCAAGAAAGTGCACCGTTAGAATTTAAACAGTCATATAGGAGACCTTCCAATAATCACACGGTCTATCGGTAGACTGTTCAATGACTGTCGGTTTCAAAAAAATAAAACCCTTCTTCTTCCTCCTCCCTCCACACCGTAACCGATGGCACCCACGAACACCACCACCCCACTCCACTCTCACTCTCCCATCTTCCCCACTCTCAATCTCACTCTCATTCTCACCCTTTCCCCGCTCTATATGCGATCAAAACATCAAGCCACGAAGCGTCTTCTCTGTCTAATGGTCGGTGAAGGGAGCCGAGTGTCACCGCTGACGGCCACCGTGGAGGAGACACCGGTGGCACCATCCACGGCAGGAGAAGGAGCAGCTCCACCGCCCACGGCCGATGAAGGGAGCAGGCCGATCGTTGCCCGGGAAGGAGAGGCCGAGGAAGCGCCGGTGGAACCCGCGATGGTGGTGGAGAAGCCACCGAAGACGGACGAGGTAGGTCACCTAAAACCTTCCCCATTTCTAATTTTAATTCATGCATGTAGGTTTAGGGGATATAATAGGGGCACACGACCCCATTAGGGCTGGTTGGGAGGCCCTACGAGGTCTCACCGCCGGCGGGGAGGGGACTTGAACGTCATCGGGGGTGACGGTCGTTACGCGGTTTAACAGTGACCGCTCAACAAAACCACGAGGTTCAAATAGAACCGTTCAAAAATAACACAGCCCACGGGTGGCCGTTCAATAGGAACTGAACCGACAGAAACACACGGTCTGAGGAAGACCGTTTAAATTTAGGACGGCCCAAGTTGGTCCGTTCAGAAGATGAAACGCCTGAGAATAGCACGGTTTCCATCAAACTGTGGAAATATAGGATGGGCCACCTTGGTCCGTTTAGAACATGAAACATTAAAGAACAGAACGGCTTCCGTTAGACCGTGGATAACCACACGGTTGGACGATAAACCGTGCAAACCCAAATAACTAGGGGTTTGAACGGGGAGTGACGTGGTCAGGTGGGGACCGTGATTTTATTGGACGGCCAGGGATTGGCCATTCCCAGGTAGGCGCCAGATAGAAGAATGGTTTTCACATGGCTGTCCATAGGGCAGATCGGTCCATGGAGGACCGTGGATTTTGAGAAGGGGGATTGGGACGGTTGAAACTCAACCGTTGAATGGGGAAAACGGCCCATATGAGACCGTTCAATGAGTTGAGTGAAATGAAAATGCAAGATTCAAAAATGAAATTTATCCTAAATGTATGCAGGGAAAGCAGAGGACTCGGATCTCCTGGCTGCATGTCCGAAGAGTGTATCTCGCACTGCCGGACTTCCAGCGAGAGAGACGGACAGCGATGGGTTTCACTGAGTTTCTGAGCATGGAGGTGACTAGGCTAGACATGCCGCTCTTCTATGCTCTGCATGATTGCTGGGATCCGGTGAGCAGGACGTTCCTTTTCCCGTGGGGCCACATGGTCCCCATGCTAGAGGACGTTGCACGCATCACCGGATTGCGCATGCATGGGACTCCGGTCAGCGGGGTGACTTACCCCGACTACCGGGAGTTGGCCCAGGAGCTGTTGGGCTTGGAGCTATTGCACCCAGAGCGGCAGTCTACGACTTTGACGCGGGTGAGGCTACAGGACAGCCTCAGACTACGGCTAGCGGGGATCGCGACCGGAGAGCTACCCGAGGAGCACTTACAGAGGCTGGTGGACCGGGTCCGACCCAGAGTAGCAGTCGAGGCGGGACCCGAGGCGGACCGAGTACTGAGACGATTCCTGATGCTGTTCTTTGGTCGACTCCTATTCGTGATGAGGGTAGACGTGATCAGTTGTCGGTTCCTCCCACTGCTTGAGGACTTAGGGCACGTCGGGGACTATGCCTGGGGAGCGACAGTCCTTGCTTTCTTGTTCGACACCCTCAGCTCTACTAGCCGGCGGACGATGCTAGGGGGCTTGTCCCCTCTACTCCAGGTATGACTCTGACTCTTATGGAATTTTCTACATGATTCCTATAAGTACTATATGCTGACATTTGGTAAAAATGCAATGCAGGTGTGGGCCTACGTGGGCTCAGGAGAGGTGACAAGACATATCCAGAGCGGTTGCCCATCGCCAGGCGATGGACCGCTCCACGAGAGACTGGACCCCTACGGAGATAGGTCTGGGGGATCTAGGATGATCTAGACACACTACCCTTTGCTTCGGTACGACTCTAAACTCAAACGCTTTAATTACATGCAATCTATATGCTTATGATACTGATGTGACTTTCCTATCTGACAGGTTCGGTGGACACCTTACGTGAGCGAGGGGCACAAGGGTCAGCCATGGGTAGCGGCGGCCCTCGCCTACTCCAGTTGAGATGTGTGGCTTCACTGCATGAACGTAGTAAAGCCACTCTACTACCGACTGGTGATGAGGACGACCGGCCTCCATCAGCCAGGAGGAGCACGTCGGGTGACACCCTCGAGGGATAGCTACAGTGTTGGATTGGAGGGAGCGAGCCGCGGAGCAGATAGCAGACTGGGCAGTGCACGGGCGGGTGGTGACTGCCCGGGCAGAGAGCGAGGAGGCCTACTACCCGGCCTATGCCTGGCACTACAGGGACCAGGTGTTCCGTGGTGCCCGCCAACCGGTACGACTTCTAACCCTAAATGCTTTCTTATTTATGCTTTCTATATGATTATGCACTAATGTTTGACTTCCTAAAATGTAGATTGACCCCGAGGGGAGGATTACGGAGCTACAGGGGCTTCTCCACTCAACCATCCAAGAGCAAGATGAACTCCGACAGACCCTGACACTTCTGGTGAGTTTCCTAACCCTAAACCCTTAAATTATGCAAATGATTATGGTTATGCATGTGACTGACTGACCTGTAGTATTGGATGCAGCGAGCTGAGGGAGCCCAGCGCTAGGGGACCGACGCACCTTCTTCCTCTTCACAGACCCCTACGGACCGCGCCGAGCGGGAAGCAGATTTTGCACAGATGGTGGCGCGAGCCGAGGTGGCCGAGGCGGCCGAGGCTGCACTCTCCGAGAGGGTACGTACACTACACTTTCCTTATTAATTTATGCTTATAAAATGCAACTAGCTACTGATGATGCATGTATGCAGACGATCGAGCTGATAGCTACCCTGGGCGAGAGTACCTGGCTATGAGAGGAGCTCGGGCGGAGCCCAGAGGTGGCACAGGAGGAGGCAGCCTACCTCCGTGAGGAGGTGGCATGGGGCCGGCCAGTGGATACAGTCGAGACAGCGCTCCTCTGGGCGGAGCTGGAGCGTCTCCGAGCCAGTGTTGATGAGCTAGTCCGAGT
Organism: Amorphophallus konjac; assembly: GCA_022559845.1. Classification (NCBI taxonomy): domain Eukaryota; kingdom Viridiplantae; phylum Streptophyta; class Magnoliopsida; order Alismatales; family Araceae; genus Amorphophallus; species Amorphophallus konjac. The sequence continues at coordinate 96,701,624 of CM040118.1, read as the reverse complement.
CCGAGCCAAGGCAGAGCGCTATCGGTCTGAGTGGGACCACACTCTGATCGAGGCATCCAGGTTGAGTGGGGAGTTGCGGGCCTATAAGGAGATTAGCCGACGGTCGGAGCGTAGCGGGACTCCGAGTGGCAGCACTCACGGCACCCACGGCTCAGTCAGGAGTTACTTCACGGGTTCCTCTGGCTGTCGGAGGAACGAGGATGAGGAGCGACGCCGACGGCACCGTGAGGAGGCAAGCTCGGTGATGCCTCCACCAGCGAAGAGGCATGAGGGCTCGGGCGACAGCGGTGGAGGCCAGGGAGAGGGAGCGGCCTGATTTATTTTGACATGACTTTATACATATGGATATGATAGTAATATGATGTGTTTTTGGTTTGATTTTTGTGAATGAAATGTATGAATCGATGCAAATGCTTGATTCTAACTAACTAACTAAAAACAACGACTCCCAACCCGACACGAGTGAGAGAGTGTGAGGGATGACACGCGACACGAGTTTGAGAGAGAGACACGACGCGAGTGAGAGAGAGAGAGACGACACACGAGAGTGAGAAAGAGAGACGCCAAATAGTGAGTGGGAGAGAGAGACGCCAAATAGTGAGCGGGAGAGAGAGACGCCAAATAGTGAGTGGGAGAGAGGGATGACACGACTTGAGTGAGATTGGCGCAAGAGGGCAAAAAATGAGGCTTCAGGTTTCTACACGGTCACCAACAGGACTGCCCCAGTACCCTACACAGCCTTCCTTAATACCATTGAGAACGATTCGGCCAGAACTCACAGATGCAACTAAACGGTCCACTATTGTCCGTTCAAAGAACAGAACAGTTCAGATTTGACCATATGTATAACGGAACGGCCTCTCTGAGACCGTGCAAATGCCTGGACTTGAACTGTGTAGAAGATTACGGCACGGTCTCCATTAGACCGTGTATTGACCAGAGCGGTCTATCGATAGACCGCGTACACGTACGCCCTAAGAGTCTGAGCGGGGCTCTCTTGGAGAGTCCTAACCCGAGGATAGGCACCCCAACTCAGCCCAAACTCTATCTTAACCCGATCTAGGCTTATCCAACCTCGATTCTAGTGGGTTTAGGCCTCTAATCAAGTTCTATAAGTAAGAGGGGATTCCAAATTCGTTCTTCACACATCAACCCTCTTTCAAGCCTTGTAATCTTTCTCTATCTTCCTCTAATCACCATGAAGAGAGCCTTGGAAGGGAGCTCAATGGGCGAGGTGGCTTGCCAAGGTCCAAAGCCGGCTAGAAAGGAGCACGGCGTGCTACAACGGCTGACCACCATTCCGGGGCACTTGAGCTCTAGCCCTATAAGAGAGGTAAATTAAGGTTATTCAATTCAATTTCATTCAATTCCTTCAAAAGGCTTATATACCCTTCCTTTCTTTTCTCTTCGTCTTTTCTTCATTTCAGCTTCTCCTTGGCCCAAGACAGTACTCCACTTTGAAGTGGATGGCTCCCATGATCCGCGAGTTACCCATATCTGTAACATCTATCCTCAGATCCTGGCACCTCCACTCCCTTCTAGTGCTAGCCAAGAACTACCCCAAGCTTTCTTTAGATTGGCACATCATTTCAGCTTTGGTAGAGATATGGCACCCCCAGACCCACACCTTCATGTTTCCATCTTTCGAGGCTACCATCCTTCTAGAGGAGGTGGAGACCTACTTGTCTTTCCCTAGGTCCAAGGTGGGCGAGGAGGATCTAGTTTTTCACACTATTGCCCCTGTGGATCCTACCCTTATCTTAGAAGAATTCATACCTAGTGCCAAGGACATTCGTACCATAGTGGGCCCTCACCAGATCCATCTACTACCCCTTAGCCAGTGGGTAATAGCACATTGCAGGAATAAGTGCGGGTGGTACGAGGCCATAGCTAAGGCCGCTTCCATTTGTTTGTGCGGGGCCATACTCTTCCTCTCTGCCGACCATGTCTTAGATATCCCAATTCTTAGCACCATCAGTGGTCTATGGCAGGGTCTTTCCATCTCCCAGGCCGTCCTTGCTTACTTATATGAGGGTCTTAGCTCAGCTGCTCTAGGGGGGCCACTGTTTGGCTCTATGATTCTCCTAGAGTGTTGGATGGGTGTTAGAATGAAGTTTATTCCTACGATGGATGTTACCTCGGTCAGCAGGATCTTCGGGAGCTATCCATTATTCTTCATTGGCGGTTCTTTCAGGTTTTCTCAGGAGGTGGAGTGTAGGACGACAGATAAGAAGACGAGGGACGAGTGGCGCCTCTACATCAACACCTTTCCCCTGGACCGGTTCGTGATGCGCCCTCCTTTCCTCCACGGTGCTACTCTCAGGCTTCGTAGGAGGCCTGGCTTGAACTTGAGGCTCGTGGGTGACACTACTCTGGCGATGTACAGCCCACACCGGTGCTTCCTGCAGGTTGGACTACCCCGGACTACACTTCCAGCACTACCCCATCTTCCCACACTATAGGCGAGGAGGTTTGGGTCAGAGGAGGACGAGCAGGCGGTCAGGAGTGCCCTTATCATGTGGGAGGTTAGTAGGGTGCTCACCCTACCGGCGGAGGTGACAGAGCTCCAGGAGGCTTACCAGGCATATGTGAGAGAGTTGAGAGAGATTAGGCCTCGCAGGGATGCCCGTCTGAGGATTGAGTGATTTTTATGATATTGAGGTAGAGATTTATGCTTAGAAATGTTTGCATTTGAATGAATAAAATAGATGATTGGATTGACTTGAGTTTTGGCCTTTTTGTGCATGTGATTGAATGAGTTTAAGGTAAGACCTTAGAATGAACACGGTCCATACCAGACTGCTCGATTATATAAACGGTTGTTTTATAACCGCTCCATAGAATTGAACGGCCAGACCTGGGCCGTGTAGAAGATCGATCAACAGGGTCAAGAACGAGGATCTTTGGAGACTAGAACAGTATATCCATAGACCGTGGAAAGAATAGAACGGCCAATCCTGCACCGTTCTGGTTTGTAAACGGTCTAGTAAAGACCGTTGATTCTTTGAAGATTCTTGAATTTTAAGCGGTCTGAACAAGGCTGTGTGAGGAATGGAACAGTCTGATGCTGACCGTTGGAGGGAATAAAACGGTCGCCAGAGGACCGTTCAGGAATGGAAATGCTGAATCTTTCTTCAACCTGCCCCTGCACACATATAAACAAGAAAAATAGATTAAATCTATTTTAGGCTTAACCCCTTGCCTGTAGCAAGTTAGGAAATGACCAGTTCTTGATGTTTGGTCAAAGGGGTAAGCCTTATTAAATAGTCAAATAACACAAAGGAAAATATATGCAATGCATGCTATGAATGCAAATCATGATGATGAAAATATTTTTGTGGTTTTGAAAATATTTGATTCTCTTTTTGGACTTTGAAATATTTGATTTTTAGGGTTTTGAAATATTTAATTTTTTGTTTGGATTTTAAAAATATTTGCTTTTTTTGAATTTTTAAATATTTAATTTTTTTTGAAATATTTGATTTTTTGGATTTTAGAAATATTTGATTTTTTTGGATTTTGAAATATTTGATTTTTTGGGTTTTGAAATATTTGAATTTTTGGGGTTTTGAAATATTTGATTTTTTTTGGATTTTAGAGCTAGCTCAAACCCGACGACGAGGGACCTTCCTATCTCATTAGGGGTTTCCTGGGTTCAATGTGTGTTATGGGTGACCACCCATGGCCGGGGCCCAATTCTACTTAACGGTGCCTCTACCGAGGCCATACCCGGGGTACGTTTCAGTCCTTGGAAATTAAAAGAGAGAATTTGATAGGAAAGCCGACAATAAGTATAGAGGTTTTTAGGGCTTGAGTTCTTCTCACGACAACCCCTCCTTCAAAGAATTTGGCCTATTGTGCCGGGGCTTTGTGTCCGTCATCAAACCAAAATCCGCTCTAGGCACGCATACTACCGGACTCATTACGTCCCGCAGGAAAATTGTGCTGTCACTCTTGCCATGTCTAGTTTCATTCTTTTGGGAGCATTTTTAGACTTTGGAGCTTCGAGCTTTTGAATGAGCTTTTAGCTTTTACCTTTGATTTTGCCCCTTTTCTTTTATCTCTTTCATTTCTTTCACTTTTGTGAATGTGAAATTAGGTCATAATGGACTGCCCCTATTTGAGACCTTCCTTTTTATCGGGGTGTCTAGATCAGTTCTCGCCCCCTTATTCACCACTTGTCCCTAATTTCAGCCGAAAGAGGAGAAAACAAGGATTTTCACTTGCCCCTAAGCATGGCCAAGGGAGAAACGTTGTTGCGTAAGAAAGGAAAACCCAACCACGGGGGCCATGTAGTGTATGAATATTGAACCAGGGACCTCCCTTCATGATCAAGTAAAGGACCACCCCGCCACCGGGCCGTTGCTGGCTTGACTCTATGGATAAAAATGCTTTAAATACAACCCATTCCATGGATTAGTTAATTCCTCACCCTCGACGTTAACAGGACGGTATGCGTTCCCATGATAGGTTTCTTTAATTACAAATGGTCCTTCCCAATTAGGTTGCAGCTTTGACCTAGGACCTACTGATCTAATAAATTTACGTTTCAAAATCATGTTACCCACTTGAAATTTGCGTTCGATAACCTTCTTTTGAAAATGCCGCGAGACACCTTTTTGATAAACAGAGACGTGGTTGGCCACGTTAAGCCACTTCTCATCCAAGAGTTCCAGTTGGACTAGTAACGCCTCTCGACATTCGTCAAGATTAAGTTCTTTGTCGAGCTACACTCTTAGGGAAGAATCAAGATCTCATACGGGAGTACCGCCTCCATCCCATAGGTGAGAGCAAAAGGAGTTTTCCCCGTGGGAGTACGGACGGAGGTGCGATAAGCCCATAGAGCTTCTATCAATTTATTGGCCCAATCAGCAAATTTGTGTGACTCGCATGTTTTCTTAATGATTTTAAGAAGGGTTTTGTTCGTGGCCTCGGCTTGACTGTTACCTTGAGGGTAGTATGGTGATGAATGATGCAATGAAATATTAAATTTCTTACAGAGGTCCTGAAGTTCTTGAGATACAAATTGAGGCCCGTTGTCGGTGATGATATCACTTGGCACTCCAAACTGTGAAATGATATTCTTGAGGATGAAGCGGCATACTGTGGTGGCCTTGATTTCTGCATAGGCTTCAGCTTCCGCCCACTTGGTGAAGTACTCAGTAGCAGTTAGAATGAATGATTTCTATTTAACCTGAGCATTGGGATCCCCTAGTAGGCCTACAATATGAAAAGCCCACATGGAGAATGGCCAAGGAGCAGAGAGAGATGAAGTAGGAGCATGGATTTTATCGGCATGAAGTTGGCATTGAAGACACCTACGGGCATAGGTGGAGCAATCTTCTTCTAGGGTTGGCCAGTAATAGCCCTGCCTGAGAATCTTCTTTGCCAAAGCTTGACCATTAACGTGCCCTCCACACTCGCTTCTATGAGCTGCTTCAACAACCTTCCAAGCCTCATCGTCATCTAAACACCTCATCAGAACTCCGTTGAGAGCTCGCCTATACAATTCTCCTACGATAATAGTGTATCTGGAGGCGACTCTTCTGATGGCCTTGCGCTGCTCGGCATTTGCTCCTTTGGGGAAGGATCCATCCTTACAATACTGCTCTATTTCATAATACCATGACAATTCCTCTTCTTCTATAATCTCCTCAAGCTTAGTCAGAGAAACTTCCTTCAAATTCTCCCTTTCAGCCTTCTTCTCCACAGATTCCTAAGGTGGTCAAACCAGAGATCCTGAAGGGAAGGAACATCTAACCGCTGGACCACAATGGTCTCAGTGGCGCGACTAAGAGGAAAAGAAAGGGAAGAAGCCAGAGATGCCAAAGCATCAGCGAGAATGTTCTGAGAATGAGGAGTATGGATATAGATTAGCTTACGAATTATCTAGCCAAGAGCATGACCAAGTCTTGATAAGGCTTCAGCTTGGGGTCACGGGTGCGGTAAGTTGACAGAACTTGACGCAGCACCAACTGAGCGTCTCCTATAATGTTTAGGTATCGCGCGCCCATGATGTAGGCATGCTTTAGTCCAGCAAGGAGAGTCTCATACTCGGCTATGTTGTTTGTGGCAGGGAAAGAGAGCTGATAAGCGATGGGGATGGTTACTCCTTCCGGAGTGAGGAGAACGGCGCCGATTCCACGGCCCTGAGAATTGAGAGCACCGTCGAAGTGCAAGGACCAGAAGGGGAGATGAGTAAGTACAGCCAGGTGCTCTTCAGGAAACTCGTCCTGGATTGAATCAGTGCGAGGGATAGGAGAATGAGCAAGATGTTCAGCAATCGCGTATCCCTTGATCACTTTCTGGACAACGAAGGTGATATCAAATTGAGAAAGAAATCTCTACCAACGAGCTAATCGGCTAGAAAGGACACGCTTTTCTAAAAGATAACGAATTGGGTCCATTCTAGAGATTAACCTAATTTCATCAGGAAATAGTGCTTGAGTTTCTGAGCTACCCATACTAATGCTACGTAGGTCTTCTCCATGGCAGTGTACCTAGATTCAGCAGGATTGAACAACCTAGAGAGGTAGTATGCTGCCCTTTCTCTTCCTTCATCATCCACTTGTGCCAGGACAGCTCCTAGGGAGTCATCAATAATAGAAATGTAATATCAAGGGTTTCCCAGGGACAGGTGGTTGTAGAACTGGGGGATTAGATAGATAAACCTTAAGATCCTCGTAGGCCTTCTGACACTGTTCATCCCATTCAAATTTAGCCCCCGCCTTCAACAGTTCATAAAATGGGCGTCATCTTTGCGAATGTTGAGATATGAATCTTTGAATGAACTATAAACGCCCAATCAGACCTCTAAGTTTAGTGATGTTCTTAGGCAGTGGCATTTCCATAACAGCCTTTACCTTGTTCGGATCAATCTGAATCCCCCGCTTGCTAACTATGAACCCTAGTAACTTCCCTGATGCAACTCCGAACACACATTTCTTTGGATTTATTTTCAGCTTATATTCCCTAGCCCTTTGCAACACCTTAGCTAAAATGGCGGGGTGTTCTTCCTTGGACCTCGATTTCACCAAAATATCATCCACATAGGCTTCCATATACACATGCATCATGTCGTGGAAGATAGCCATCATTGCTCGCTGATACGTGGCACCTGCATTCTTTAATCCGAATGGCATGACAACATAGCAGTGCGTGCCCCAGGGCATGGTGAACGAGGTCTTCTCTTGGTCCTCGGGAGCAAGACGGATTTGATTATAGCCAAAATATCCATCCATAATTGAGAGGGCTTTATACCCAGCCATATTGTCCACCAACACATCAATGTAAGGAAGCGGGAAATCATCTTTTGGACATGCCTTATTTAAGTCCCTAAAATCAATACAAATCTGGATCTTTCCATCCTTTTTCATGACAGGGACTATATTTGCCACCCATTCAGGATATAAAATAACTCTAATAAACTTGGCCTTGTGTAATTTATCAACTTCCTCCTTTATCCTTAAGGCCATCTGAGGGTGAAATGTTCTTGATTTTTGTTTAACGGGTGTTGTCCCTGGATTAAGGATAAGTCGATGTTCAACTAGAGCGGGGTCAAGACCCGGCATGTCCTCATAAGACCAGGCAAAAGAATCGCTATACTCTCTCAAAACCTTGATTAGCTCCTCTTCGACCTAAGGAGGGAGATTAGCGGAGATGATTATGGGCCTAGGGTCCTCTTCAGTTCCGAGATTAATTTCTTTCGTGGGTTCATCCACTGTCGACGACGGTTCGTCAAATCTCTTCAAGCCTTGTGCGTACAGATCGGCAGTGTCATCCACGTCGCTTTCCTCATCATCGGCTGGGTCCTTCTCATCTACGATTTCATATACACCTAATCCGTCATTGCTCCACACCCCTGTCTACTTCCTCATCATCCTCTAAGACTATTGCGGTTTTTAAAAACTCAGGACATTTGAGGAGGGCATGACATCACTGAGCAAGATCTTGGAGGAACCTATCTGGGACGGATCTAGAGTGACGCATCACAGGGTGCGTCGCAGATGTGGATGGGCTGACAACACTAGAACTAGACTCTACCCTGACTGAATCTACCAACCTAGGGGACTTTGCACACTATACATCTAACCTAGGAGATAAGAAATCTACAGGAAAAGAAACAGGGGCTTCATGCCCCTGGGAAGATGGACAGAACATAGCGTAATCCTCCAGCGAAACCTCTGTTTTAAAATTGGCATTTTTTTTGGAGGCCGAAGGTAATCATGCAGCAAGAGGGGTTAGAGGAGGGAAGAGGAGGAGGAAGTTGCATGGGAAACAGAGACGGGAAGAGACAATCGAAGAATGGGTCAGAAGAAGAAAACCACATTTCGTGGAGTTCGGCAGTGGGGGATGGAGGAGTAAACAGAGTTGATAAATCAATGGGTGGGTAGTGCCTACATGCACATGGCACAAACAGAATCTCAATTGGCCTTTCCGAAAAGTACGGGTCAACCATGATCGGTGGCGAACGAGGAATAACTCCCAATCGCTAAAATAGGGAGGCAAAGCAGGAAGGAGGCCAAGAAAAAGTAATGATGGAGCTCCTCTCTCCACGCGGCCTCCGGTTAACTGGCTCAACCGGAGAATGCTTCACTAGCTGCATCTCCATCTTCTTCAAACAAACTTCTTTTCATGAAATAACTTTTCAAAGCAACTGCAATAATCTTCCATATCGCCCACCGGCCCCTTCAGTGGTGGCAGTGGGTTAGAAACAGCAAAAGCGGCATCACGGTTCTCATTAACACAGGACATCGACCTCTTCATAGTACCTGGCTGCAACGGACCTTTTACGAAATGCTGACGGTAGTCTCACATCAGTGGTCCGGAGTCTCCCAGTATTGACAATGCGGATTCCCGGTAGCTAAGGCCTCTTCGGCTCATCTTTCTGCCCCTAGGGATGGGATTAGTTCGCCCCTGCAACTGCGCGCCGAGGCCCATGCCCGGCTGATAGCCTAGTTTCAAGATCGTATGCCATCCCTTCGAATCTATAATCTTGGACTTGATTTTGATATTAATTGGTGTAGTGGCGGGCTTGCGTGACGCATATGCCCATGGAAAGTTCAAGTCCATCACAGACAAAACTGGCTTGTTACTCGGTCATAATATAGGCAGAATTTTATCAGCAATTGCATCAATAGTCTGGATGGTGGAAAAACTTTTCACCTTGACTACCCGCCCTTGAAATGGGAACTTGAGGCATTGATGGGCGATCGAGGGTACTGCATTCAAACTGTCAATCCATGGACGACCCAGAATAGCCTTAAACATCGGGTCTATGTCCAGCACCTAGAATTCCAAGTCCATCTTTAAAGGCCCTAGCTCGGCCTGAACTGTCACGACCCCCGTGGCAAGCTCTCCTGGAATTATCGTACGCCGCAATAGTTGTCGGTGTCGGCCTTAGCATGTCTTCTGATATGTTGCAGGCACGCAATGTGCTCAAGGGACAAACATTAATAGAAGCTCATGTGTCCACTAGAGTTGAGTCAACGGTCACCTTGTTCAAAGAAATTGTAATGCATAGTGGCATCTGACGCGCCTCTGGGGGTGCTAGCTCCGACTCAGAAAAAGAAATAGATGGCCCCTTTGTGATAGTGGCCAACACCGACGACAAACTGTCTACTGCCACGTTCTCGCTAACCATTACTTTTTGCAAAAAAGCCCTCAGGGCATCTTGGTGTAGTGTGGACCTTTTAATTAACTCCAATACTGAAATCTTGGCCAGCATCCGGTCCAAGTGTTGTAACAAATCATACCTCGTGCCTGGCACGGGGTCAGTCTCTTCTGTCTCAACTGTTGAAGAAAGAATCTGGGGGTTGGGTGCAGGTGCACCAGTAGAGGGGTAACTTTTGTGGAATAAACGCCTGCTCCGAAGGGTGCAGTTTCCTGCCGGTACGGCATCAGATAGACTCCTGGTCGGCCCGATAGGGTGAGTGGAAGGGATAGAAATGGGGGTGAGGATGGCGGAGGCCGGCCTGACGGGCCCTGGCGGAGTGGTGATGGGCGAAGGGTTTAGTGGAGGGATAATGATGGAGGGTATGGCGGGTGATGGTGGAATGGTCGGTGGAATGGTGGGGAATGTGGCGGATGCAATAGGTGACATGGAGGGGATAGAAGGTGGAGCAGTGGTCAAGGTGGTCGGCCGGAGGATGGAAGGAACAGAAGGTGCGGGGGAGTTGGTGTGGTGGAAGGACAAGAGATGAGCAGGAGTCTCATCATCATAGGACCACCCAGCATTAGGGGCTGGGCGGTGAACAACATTGACTTGTGCCGGTGCCGGCGACTGCTGTTGAGGAGCGGGCTGGTGGTCTGGCATGGGATTTTGATGAATCCCGAGTTTAGGCTGCTATTGCTACTGTTGAGGTTGAGGTTGGGGTTGCTGAATCTGCTACTGCTGCTGCTGTGGCACCGCCTGCTGCAGCCTCACCTGTCTTCTCTTCTCTTTAATATCTTCTATCAACTTATGCATCTGGGCCCAGTCAATCCTTTGCCCCTCATGCAAATCATACACTAAATCTCAGAACTGAAAGCATCTGTCTATCGTGTGCCCGGGCTGCCGATGATATATGTAATATCTGGATTGATCAGCGGTCGGGTTCCAGTTCTGACGTTCCGGCGGGAGCTGTATGTCACCAGTGTACATCAAGGGTGAGAAAATGTCCAGCAAAGTTTCAGGGAGTGGAGGATAATGGGCTCTTTTCGGACCTGGTCGAGCAGGCCCATAACCAGCAGGAGGAGGAACATTGTGGTATTGGGGTGGCTGCTAAGGCTGTTGTGGTGGTGGTGGTGGTGGTTGTGGCTGTTGGGGAGCATGGAAAGGGGGTCGGGGAGCTTGCGGAGCAGAGAACTGGGGGTTTCGTGGAGGTTGCTGGAAGCGGGGTAGAGCGGACTGGTTGGGAAATTGAACAACCTGCACCTGCTCATTGGTTTGTACTCCCTCAGTAACAGGGCCCTAGGTCTTTCTTGTGGTCTTGGACTTCTGGGCCTCGAATAAGGAATGGATGGGGGAGTCTTTGAATTGGGTCTGGATAAACCGGGCTTGACTATATAACTGGTGCATGTTTGATATATCGTTCATCGCCAGAATATTCTGGAACGTAGGTGTTGCATTTGAAATTAACAATTTTACTTTTTCTTCTTCCGGGATCTGCCCGGGCACACGTGAGGCCATCTGCCTCCATCTATCTGCATAAGTGGAAAACTCTTCGTCTGGCTTCATCTTCTCTGCTACTAAGTTGGTGAGGGAATACTCCGGGCCCACCCGGTCTTAGAATCTTGTTATGAACTTCTCTTTGATCACCTTGAAACTTTCTGCCTCCTCCAAAGGCAAAGTGTAAAACCATTCTAACACCACCCATCTAATGACCGGTGAAAGAGATATGCCATAAGGCGGTCGCCATGCTGGAACTGCGCCGATTCATACAAAAACTCCCTTATGTGAATGAACGAGTTGCCATTCCCGTCGTACTTACGATATGTAGGGAGCTCCGACTGAGGTGGGAAGCGAATGTCCCGGAAGTTAGGAATAGGGACATCAGCGAGAGACTGCAGGCCGACCCGCGCCCATTTGTCGAGAAGTTCCCATTCTCGGGAAGGGGGAGACACAGTAGGAAGAACTGAGCCAGTATACGGAGCTGATGGATAAACTGATGGAGGGTGAAGCCCATAAGATGGATAGTGGGCCAAGGAAGGGCCCATATCCGCATGAGCCAACTGGGCGGCCCCTGGTTGCAGATGAACGAAATCAGCCGGGGCCACAAGGGCCTACGGCGCTAGAGAGACAGTGGTGTAAGGATCAGAATAAGAACTCGAGGGGATCTGGGTCTTCCCCTTGTCAAGAGGCTGGTGGGCCAAAGTAGAGGCTTGGCCCGCCTCCATGCTAGGAAATCGGAGGGTACGAGGATGGACCGGAGTGAGATCGATGGGCGCAGCAGAAGCAACCCCTAAACCAACAACAGGAGATGAGGTAGTGGCAGCAGACACGCCATGAGATGGAACTGAAGATGGGGCATCCGGCCCTTGTAGAGCTTGCCGAATGAGGTGGAGCTGAGTCAGATCAAGCGGGGCCATCTTGCGAAGAATTTGATTGGCCAAATTCTAGGAAGAGGAATCAGAAAGAGAGGGCCGAGCACCCTCAACAACAATGGTTGGGAGAGGAGGGGTTGTCCCCTCTCTCCCCTGCACATGGGCGACCCTAGGTGGGTCCTCCAGAAGTCCCTGAGGGAGAGAGTCCTCATGGGAGTGAGAGAAATTGTAGGAAGACATGGTGGGTGACGAATTGAACAAAGGATTGAAATAAGAATAGAAATGAGAGCTGCCCCTAGGAGAAGATCTTGAGGGTGTGAAGCAACTCCACATGCAACACCCACCGACACCAAAGAACGAACCTAAACGACGTTCTAAACAACCAAGAAATCAATCAAATGCACACAGAAGGAGAGGAGAGAAGAGACAATCAATTGACCAACCAAGTTTAATGATGCGCGGCAAATTTTTAGATTTTCTCCTTTTTAGAACCTTAGTGGATTAGTTAAAATGGGAATTCTCACAACCACAAAGGTGCCTAACAAGGGTGGAAGGGGAAACTTGGTTGACTCTAAAGGGGACTCCCTCTCTCACGGATGTAACCCTAGATTGGTGTGGCAAGGTACAACATGCCCGGTGTCCGTGTGGGAATCCACGACTCACGGGGGCTTACGGAGGTCTCGGGTAAGGTCACCTAGTTGGCTCCAAGGAATATGGAGACGAGAGGATCCCCTACCAAGGTAGGAATGCAACTAATATGGAAAGTATGAATGAAACCTATGCGCACCGGAGTGCATGCAAGAATCTAGCCTAGATCTAGCAGACAATGATCAAACAGATAAGAGAAATATGACAATGATCATGCAATCATCAAATAGCAAATAGGAGAGATAAAAAGCACCAAATCAGCATGAGATGATGTGAAATGATAATCAAAGTGAAAGGCTTGGGTGCACTGTAGCACAAATAGACGGTCTGTGGCAGACCGCTCAGGGAGGCGACGATCCAGGGCAGGACCGTTCAATGACAGGGAGTAGCAACAAACTGAAGTGAACTGAGACAGTGAAACTGGGGGAATAGGAGCGTACCTGACGGAACGGTCTATCGATAGACCGTGCAACCTGCAGAACGGCCCTAAAAAGACCGTGAAGAATCAGTAAACCCACAAGCGTATGAAAGACAGTAACGTACCTGAGCCAGCAAATAAGCACGGTCTATTGGGAGACTGTGGCGAAAAATGCACGGTCAGACGAGGACCGCTGAAGCTAATAGGCTCACACAGAAGAAAACACCTGTGAGATGGAAATGAACGGCCTATAAGATGACCGTGGAAGCAGAGGAACGGCCAGAAACAGACCGTGCAGGCACTGACGGTGTGACAGAAAGGAAAGAGAGCGCACCTGAGACTGAGTCAGAACGGTCTATCGCCAGACCGCGGGGAGACGTGAGCGGCCCTAGGAGAACCGCGTACACCTCCGAGGACAGAAACCCAGATGGACGAAATAGCAACCTGAAATCAGTTAACAAAAACCTAACCAAACACAGAAAAATGCAGATCAGCAGAACAATACCACGATGGGCACTAGGAGTCCCACCGTGATCGCCAAAAATGAACGGCCTATAAGACGACCGTGGAAGCAGAGGAACGGCCAGAAACATACCGTGCAGGCACTGACGGTGTGACAGAAAGGAAAGAGAGCGCACCTGAGACTGAGTCAGAATGGTCTATCGCCAGACCGCGGGGAGACGTGAGCGGCCCTAGGAGAACCGTGTACACCTCCGAGGACAGAAACCCAGATGGACGAAATAGCAACCTGAAATCACTTAACAAAAACCTAACCAAACACAGAAAAATGCAGATCAGCAGAACAATAGCACGATGGGCACTAGGAGTCCCACCGTGATCGCCAAAAAATAGGATGTTGACATGTTTTCACACCGTTCTTCCATCTTACCTTGCCTTTTCTAAATTGGAAATGTAAAGACAAGCAAAACGAAGGAAAGAAAGAAAGGATGGGGAAGTGTGTGTGATCGTGATCGCCACCAAGATACTAAAATGCAAAAGGATGCACCCATACCTTGGAAAAGGGAGACACTCGCCTCACAATAGCACTGCAGGAATACACGGTCCTAGAGGAACCGCCCTGTGAATCGCACGGTCGCTCGATAGACCACTTAACAGTGCTGGGAAGAACATGGGACGAAGCCTGGCTGACGACGGGACGGTCCGAAGGAGGCCGTAGGAAGAAGTAGAACGGCTCGACTGGGACCGCTCTCCTATTCAAACGGACGGAAGAAGACCGTTCAGTGCCACCAGGTTTCAAGTCATAGGATCTGATCCTCCACCCCTTCCGGCCGGCTAGAGGGGATGGGCCTCGTGCTAGGATGATGTTGACCTACAAAACAACGTGAAGAACATAAAAGGAAAACCCAAATCAGTCCTGCGAGGTGTAGTAACTATAAGAAAGAAGAGAAAAGCAATGCAATGACATGGAGTGGGGGATACCTGGGCGGTTTTTAAACCCCTATAGGGAGTCAAAAACAAATGGGAGAATGTGAAAAATGAGGTGAGAAGTGCAAAAACGTGGGAGAAGAGATGATGAAAGGAACATGCAATGAATGAAAAGAGGACTCAAAAGCCTGGACTAGAACATAAAACAACGATTACTTTCTGAACCGGAGACTTAAGAGGATGTAGAAAGCCTCTCTCCCTTGCTACAGTTCGTTCAAAAGTTCGGCAGAGCTTCGCCGTCGACGTTCGATCTCCCCCCTTTCAAGCTTGGACTAGGGGCTCTATTTATAGACCCTTGAAACTCCAATCTCGAAATTGGATTTTCCAGTGAAAATTAATCCGAGATGATAAAACAAATCTCGTTGATAAACCTTTTATCTTCCACCAGGTTCAAACGGCGCCTCATTTGGTTGAGAAACCGCAGAGAAAATGGCGGAGGAAGGTGAGGGTTTAACCACAGATGGAGAGAGCAGTCTCGCGATAGACCGCCCAGAACACTGCACGGTCCATCTCTAGACCGTCCAATGCTGTCGGTGATAAATAAATAAAAATAGAAATTATCCACTTATCCATCGAACTGGCCGGCTATCACGGCGTTGGACTCTTGAGAATAAAACGGTCTACTGTTAGACCACTCAACAACGGAACGGTCCAATACTAGACCGTTTAAACCTGTCGGTGATAAATCCAGAAAAATAAGATAAATAGATAATTATCTGAAAAACTAACGAGCTTAGGACTCTGGGAACTAGAAAGTCTAATGACAAGCCGTGTGATGGATATAAACGGCTATCTTCAAACCGTTCAAGGACTTGTCGGTGGAAATTCAAAAAATTAAATAAA
Source organism: Amorphophallus konjac (assembly GCA_022559845.1). Taxonomy (NCBI): domain Eukaryota; kingdom Viridiplantae; phylum Streptophyta; class Magnoliopsida; order Alismatales; family Araceae; genus Amorphophallus; species Amorphophallus konjac. The sequence continues at coordinate 96,686,245 of CM040118.1, read as the reverse complement.
TATCCATCAAATCATTAAACGGTTCAAAGAAGACCGCGCACTCATTGAATGGCCAGTCTCTAGACCGCGTAAAGCCTGGGCGTTTGAAATTGATAAAATAAGATAAATAAGCCCACTTAACCCAAAACCAAGTAAAATCGGGGCCCATTAAGCCCTAATTCGCGAGCAAACCAAGCCAGGGAGGGAGGTACCCATAAAATAAGCCCAAAAGTATGCCTAAAAATAGCCTAGTGAGCGATGGATAACTCAAGGCATCAACAAATGATGGTAAGAGGAATAACTCAACTCATAGGCAAAAAATGGGTGTCAACACTAGGGTACGATCCTCGATCCCAGGGTCAAGTGAGAGGTCTCAATTAGCTAAAAATCATGCTTAAAAATGACTTAAAAATCATAACAGGTCAGACCCACTAACCAGCCCAAAGACCAATCAAACGGTCATAGAGATGGCCGCTTGGGTTGGCTTGCAGTCCTAGGCACGATCGCATGCTGTCCCAGACCAGCAGGTCCAGCAACTTGGTCTGCCCATTATAAAATCCTTGGTACATGCTTTAATGGTACAATCTGCCCGGCATCCTAGTGGGAATCCCAGGCTCACGGGGGCTTACGGAGGCCTTGAAACAAGAATACCTAGTCCGGCGGAAGGAGTATCCGACGGAGAGGTATTCATTGTTCAAGATTTAGGCTAACAAATCAAGCGGAAAATGAACGTAATCGGTCCAGTCACCTCCACCGGAGTGGTATGACCTTAAAACAAATTCTAAATTTATTCACGACAAGTATAAGAATTAAACCAAGGCATTAATCTACTTCCTTCTTTAATCATCACAAAAGATATGAGGGATGGACATGAAAGGAACAATTATTAAGGAAAAGTTTCACTTAATTCAAGTATTCCATAATCCCTATTTATAGTGCATTGAACCCTGAGAAACAAATGTACTAATCAGATATAACATGCTGATATATTTTAGAACACGCCACTGAAAATAGGGTAGAAAACGATCATAGAACAGACCGCCAGAGACCATAAACGGTAAAGCGAAGGGCCACTTGCGCTCTGGGAAAAAAACCTTTTTGATTTTAAAATTCGCTGGACAGAAACGGTCTGTCGTTGGGCCGCTAGACCAAGGCAAACGGTCTATCATACGATCGCTAGACGCCTGGAGGTCCCTGGAACGACCGTTTAGTCCAGCCCGAACCCAAAACATAAAAAACAAGACAGCGGTCCAAAAAAAGCATGATTGAAACATGGATATAACATGAAAATTAGGCTATTTACTATCAAAACGTAGGTAATTCAAAAACGTACATCAGGGTATGGTCAATTTAAAGATTCCACTATGATTACGTGCTGTAAACTTAACAAAAGCGAACGTGAGTAAAACCCTAATTACATGCCCTACATAAAACTAAGAATACGTCCGAATTAGAGAGCAAAAATTGGGCAATTTATACTCAAAAGAAAGATAAGGACGAGATCTATCTATCCATGTTATTGAATTAGATTGGGCCTGAGAGAAACCTACCTTAATCAAGGAAGAGAAGGGAAGACACACTCGCCGAAACCCTAATGTGCGCCGCCGCCAAACTCTGAAATTCTCCTAGGTTCTTCCACGCAACCTCGCGCCACCAGTTGGAACGTCAAAAAAGGTTTCTAGGTCGCCAAAGCCCTCTATTTAAAATGGTTGAAGAGGCTTCTAGAGATCGAATTGGACTCAGGAGTCCAAGGAAATAAAACTGGCGAAAACTTCGGTCCTCGGCCTAATCTACACCGTCGCTGCTGCTAGAAGGCTCAGAGTCTAGGGTTTCAAAGGCAAAACGAGCCTCTAAGATAGATATAACCATTGGGCTTGGTTTGGGCTTGATTGGTTAAGAATTGGGTGAGAATTTGATCAATCTAGGTTAACCCAATAAAAGTGACGAATTTCATCTAAGATTCCTTAATTCAGCCTAATAGCATTTTTATTAGAGGTTAGCCCAGTTGTCATTATTGATAAACACTTCATTCTCCTTATGAAAATAATTTTTCCATATTTTTATAAATTTTTTACTATTTGACCTCCTTTATAAATTAATAAAATATTAAGAAATTCGGCGTGAGGTTATTTAATTAGTATTTTAAGAAAATTTCGGGTGCTACACCCTCCCACACTTTAAGGAATTTGGTCCTCCAAATTCACCGAACCTCTCGTAGGGATGAAGAATCATCGAACTGACCTTGGAATAAATCGGGATATTGCCTCTTGATCACTTCCTTAGATTCCCAAGTAGCTTCTCCCGCTCCACGTCGACTCCACTGGACCTTGATCATTGGAATCGACCGATTCCTGAGTTACTATAGCTTCCGATCTAAGATTTTAACAGGCTTCTCTTTATAAGATAAATCTTCTTTGAGCTCTAAGTCTGCATGCTGGATAATATGAGACGGGTCGTACACGTACTTCCTCAGCATAGACACATGGAAGACATTATGAACACCTAATAATTGAGGTAGTAAGGCCAATCTATAGGCAACCTCACCCACTCTTTCTAGGATCTCAAATGGTCCAACAAATCTCGGGCTCAACTTGCCATGAATTCCAAACCTTCGAATTCTTCTTGCAGGAGAGACTTTCAAGAATACATGTTCTCCTACCCAAAATTCCAAATCTCTTCTTCGAACATATGCATAACTCTTCTATCGGGATTGTGCTACTTGCAAATGGTTTCTAATAATCTGAATGTTCTTAGAAGATTCTGAGACAATATCTGGTCCCATCCATTGTTTCTCACCAACTTCACTCCAGCACAGAGGTGAACGACAACTTCTTCCATAGAGAGCTTTGAATGGTGCCATCTGAATGCTAGACTGATAACTGTTATTGTAAGCAAATTCTATCAGGGCCAAATGCTCATGCCAACTACCGCCAAAGTCGATTATGCAAGCCCTTAACATGTCTTCAACAATCTGATTAGTTCTCTCAGTCTGCCCATATGTCTGAGGATGAAATGTCATGCTGAAGTTTAGACGAGTACCTAAGGATTCCTGCAATCCTTTCCAGAAATGGGAAGTGAATCTGGGATCTATGTCTAACACAATGTTCACAGGTATACCATGCAGTCTCACAACCTCTTTCATGTAAAGAGCAGCCAAAACATCCGCTATCCACTTTGACTTGATGGATAAGAAATGTGCCGACTTAGTCAATATGTCAACAATTACCCATATTGCATCAAAACATCCATGAGTTCTTGGTAAACCCATTATAAAATTCATGCCAATGCTTTCCCACTTTCATTATGGTATATCGAGCGGTTTTAACTTTTCGACAGGCCTGAAATGCTCCGCCTTCACTTATTTGCATATCAAGCATTTACTTACGAACTCTGCCACTTCTCGCTTCATATTCGGCCACCAAAAAGTCCTCTTTAAATCCCTGTACATCTTAGTGGCTCCAGGGTGAATGGTATACTTGGATCTATGGGCTTCTTCTAAAATCTTGCTTTTCACTTCGGCTATATCAGGAACGCACGTTCTTTCTCGAAACAACAATCTGCCATCATCGACCAATCCAAAATCTGGTCTATTGCTCAGACTTTCTTTGATCTCGACTATCATAGGATTGCTATCTTGCAGAGTCTTAATTTCCACTAACAGCTCGGGGCGAAGTTGAACTTGAGCTATCATGAGTCGATCCTTGCTAACATTAAGGTCTAGATTAGTCAACTGTTCCAACAGTCTCCATTCTTGCAACACAAGGCTAGACAATTTTGCTATCAGCTTGCGACTTAAAGCATCTGCCACCACATTACCTTTACCAGGATGATATTCTATGGAGAATTCAAAATCCTTTAAATATTCGAGCCATCTTCTCTGCCTCATATTAAGCTCCTTCTGAGAGAACAGATACTTAAGACTCTTATGATCAAAAAATACCGTAAAAGTTTCTCCATACAAGTAGTGCCTCCAAATCTTTAAGGCAAAAACCACAGCAGCGAGTTACAGATCATGGACAGGGTAATTTTCTTCATGCTTCTTTAGCTGTCTAGAAGAGTAAGCTATCACGTTACCATGCACACAACCTAGGCCAATACCCGAGGCATCAGTAAAACTTTAAATCCTCCTTCTCTAGAAGGCAAAGCTAAAACAGGGGCAGTGGTCAAACATTCCTTCAGAGTCTGAAAGCTTCGTTCACAGTCTTCTGACCACTCAAATCGATTCTCCTTGTGGATTAATCAGGTCAAAGGTACCACAATCTTGGAGAAATCCTTGATGAATCTCCGATAGTAGCCTGCGAGACCTAGAAAACTTCTCACTTCGGTCACATTTATAGGTCTATCCCAATTTCTTACTGCTTCCACTTTAGAAGGATCTACCAAAATCCCATCTTTAGTAATAATGTGTCCAAGAAAAGACACTTCCTGTAACCAGAATTCACATTTACTAAACTTGGCATATAACTGATGATCTCTCAATATCTGCAACGCCATCCTCAAATGCTCTTCATGCTCCTCTTTGCTCTTGGAGTATATTAAAATATCATTGATGAATACCACAACCCACTGATCTAAGTAGGGTCGGAACACATTATTCATTAGCTGCATGAAAGCTGCAGGAGCATTTGTTATTCCAAAAGGCATTACTATGAATTCGAAATGCCCATACCTACTTCTGAATGTTGTCTTAAGAATATCTTTGCTCTTGATTCGTAATTGGTGATACCCCGATCGAAGATCAATCTTGGAAAAGTATTGTGCTCTTACTATCTGGTCGAACAGCTCATCAATTCTTGGCAACAGATACTTATTCTTAACAGTAAGCTGATTCAGTTGACGATAGTCAATGCACAATCTAAGCGATCTGTCCTTCTTTCTTACAAAAAATATTGGGGCTCCCCACGGAGATGTACTCGGATGAATGAATCCTTTCTCAAGCAAGTCCAGTAATTGCACTTTTAATTCTCTTAACTCCATAGGAGACATACGATACGGAGCCTTAGAAACTGGGGATGCACCAGGTACTAGATCAATAGTGAAGACGACCTCCCTATATGGTAGAAGTCTTGGCAAGTCTCCCGAAAATACATCTGGATAATCTCAGACATTGGGAATGTCCTTCAATTCCAACTCCTTCTTGTCGGTCAAAAAGACCAACGCTAAAAATGCCTGACATCCTTTTCTTACCAACTTCTCAGCTCAAAGTGTCGAAATAAGTGGCATAGATCTAGAGTGTCTAACCCCAACAAAAGAAAGTCTGGGTTTACTGGAGAAAGTCACGGAGCCAGATTTACAATGGACACTAGCCTCATATTTAGCTAACCAATCTGCTCCTAGAATCACATCATAATCCTTCATCTTCATACAGACTAAATCGATTGGCATAGCCTGGTCACCAACCAAAATCTGACTAGCGGGATAACAATGATTTATAGCAGAACCCAAACCAACCGGGGTTGATATTTCCAATTGAAAGTTCATCAACACAGGTTTCACAGATAAATACTTAGCAAAACCTTGAGAAATAAAAGAATGCGTTACTCCAGTATCAAAGAGAACAAATGCCGGCTTATTGAAAACAACAAGTGTACCTTAAACCAATCCACCTTCCTCGGTGGCTTATGTATCAGTTTCCTGTAGGCTTGGAGCTTGCCCTGCCGCTTCTGACCTCCTTGCGGCTTGCCTGGTGTAGCTTGATCTGACAAAAGGGGACATTCGAAAATACGCTGGTCCCTACTCTCGCAACGTAAACAGGCGCCTAGCTTGCGCCAACATTCTTCCATCTTGTGACCTTGGCGGTCACAATACCTGCAGACTGCATTGGATGGAGCAGCTGATCCTGTACTTTTCTCTCCTTCCTTCGGCTTCTTGTCCTTCGAATTACTCGGCCCGCCATTAGGCCTCTTCTCGCCATTAAAGGGTTTAAAACTCTTGGAGCTAGTAGTCTGCTCCTTTTTCTTGTCTCGACCTCTAATCCGGTCTATCATTTCCATAGTATCTTCGAGGACTTGGGCCTTCTTGACTATTTCGGCATAAGTATTAATCTCCAAGGGTGCCAGCTGGTTGATATACTGTAGCTTCAAGCCATTCCAAAATCGCTTAGCCTTCATTTTCTAAGTAGATACCAAATGTGTCGCATAACGGGACAATCGGGCGAATTGTGCCTCATACTCGGCAACAGATAAACTCCTTTGCTTTAGGGCAGCGAACTCCGCCACTTTTTTTCTCTTGCACATGATCTGAAAAATACTTGTTATTAAAATGTTCTTTGAACTCTTCCCACATCGCACGCCTATTGCCCAATGTAGCTTCTACGGCTTCCCACCAAGCACATGCCTCACGTTCCAGCTGGAAGGTCACTAAGCGACTTTATCAAGAAGAGTTTGATGGAGGGATGTGACCTGAGCAATGGAAGATCGGCATGATTGCCTTGGAGGGGTGCCTTGATGTGAAGGCCGTGGTGGAGGGTTAATGGGCTGACCCACGGAAGGACCTAGACGGACCGGGTTGTAAGGAATGTGTGGGCCTTGGGGCCATGGAGGAGGAGGAATAGAAGGAGATGGGTGATGGATTACCCGGGAAGGAATATGTGCTGAAGAAGGGTGGGCTCCTTGAATGGGAGTGCGAATAAGAGAGGAGGGAGTACGATGAGCCACCCGTGTATGAACGGAAGGAGGTGGGTGATAGGCCACCCATGTGGGATTGGAGGGAGGAGGAGAAGGAGGTGTGCCCTCAACGATATCCTTAAGGGCTTGGATTTGTTGAGGGGTGAGATGATCTAATGCACGGATGACTTGGGAAACCTTCTCATCATCAGGAGATGGTCCCGAGGGAGTAGTGGCATGCAATGACTGCGAGGGACCATGAGATTGGAAATTTTCCATGGGTCGGGCAAGACCATAAGAGTGAGGATGTGGTCCCTTAGAAAAATTTTGGTGAGGATTATAATGAACATGTTGAAATTGAGGATCATAAGATGTACTAGGTTGTGCATCCTCATGATGATAATTAGGATTAAACATGTTTATTTGATTATCAAAGCGAAACATCATGCAAATAAGCAATATTCAATCAAAACAATATGCAAAGATCACACAAATTGGGATGCTTACGCTTGCTTTTTTTTAAGTTAAACCTTGATGAATTAACTGATTTAATATGATTCTCACAAGGCAGGAACCTAGTTTCAATATTAATTTTCTTCAATGCCAACTAGGTACACTCTCTCACCATGCATAGGCCAACTAAACCCGGGGTACTTCAAAGGTACAACCTACCCAAACTTCCGTGAGGGAATCCATGGGTGCGGAGACTTATGGAGGCTTGGTTTAAGAATTTTTAATCCAAAGAGATGGAATGCTCAATGGAGGGTCCTTCCTTAACCAAGAGAGGGGTATGGATCCTAAAAAGTGTAGAGAGAGGAGGTCTCCCAAGCCAAATGCAATATGAAAGTGCTAATGCAAAAGACAAAGATAATAAAGTATGAACAATGATATGAGCCAAACCAATGAAAGATAAGGTAAAACACTCACATGGCCATACAAATCAAGGCAATCAACATAACATGAAGCATGGCATCCAATTTTTTTTTAAGATGGAGAGATAAGAAAGTGGAGTTTTCCAAAACTAACAAGTTAGCAATCACATAAGGAGAGGGGGATGTGCACGCGATGCACAAGTGATAAAACAAAAAGGAAAGTGCTACGTGGAGGACAAAGGGAGTTGCACCATGGGTGCAAAAGGGGAAGGGTAATCAAAGAAAAATAATGGTGGTCCCACCGTGATCACCAATTTGTAGATCTAAGAAAATCCACTTAAGAAAAGAAAAGGATAATATGGCTAGAAAAGCATGGGAAGAGAGAGAAAAGGGAGCATGCGTAGGATGCTAAGGGGAAAGGTGATCGCCAGAGACGCAAGGGTCTCAAAGATATAACAATAAAGAATAGGAGGGATCGCGAAGAATACCTTAAAAGAAACGGGGGAGATTGTGAGTGCACCTTCTCTTTCTATCGACCGGCCGATGAAGAGAGTTTTCCTTTAGCTTGATTACCATTGTAAAATTAACAAACACCAATAAACAAACATGGATTAGAAACCCAGATGTGTAGCACCAAATCCAAATATAAATATGGACATAGAAAGCATGGATATGAACACACCTTATTGGTGTTTGACCTTTAAACCCTTATGCAAAAGGGTAGGTAAAAGATGATGTATGATGAAGAATAGAGGGAGATGTGCAAGTGTTGCACTAAGGGAGATGTGCTAGAGTGCACAACATGGGAAGATCTCAATATTGAGATAAAAGGAAATAAAAGAAGAATATGATATGATGCATGCAATTAACTAAAGCAAAAAAATAAGAGATAATAGGGGGAAAGCTTAGTGGTTTTCTCCAATTTGGCTTCAAGATCTTCAAGGGAGGAAGAAGAACTCCATGGATGAAGCTTGTAGGGTCATCGGAGCCTCCTCCTTGAGCCTTCAATCTAGTAGCACCTCCCCTTAGATTGATATTGATGCCTTTTACACAAGGGAGAGAGGGGTCCTATTTATAGAGGTGAAATTCGGAGTTTAATTCCAAGAAAATTAGAAAACCATGTTTTAATGGGATTTGGAGGGAGATAGTTATTGGGCAAGTGTCCTCCCAACCTTAGAAAGTCATAAGAATCCTTTCCCAAGTGGAAAAGGAGGTTAAAGTGACGGAGGGAAGTGAAATTCAGAGTTTAATTCCATAAAAATTAGAAAACTGAGTTTTGGTGGGATTTGAAAAGGGGGATCCTTCCTCCAAGTGTCCTTTCAATATTAGGAAGCCATAGGAACCTTTTCCCAAGTGGAAAAGGAGTTTAAGTGAGGAAGGGAAAGGAAATTCAGAGTTTAATTCCAAGAAAATTAGAAAATTGAGTTTTGGTGGGATTTGAAAAGGGGGATGCTTCCTCCAAGTGTCCATACAATATTAGGAAGTCACAGGAACCCTTTCCCAAGTGGAAAAGGAGTTTAAGTGAGGAAGGGAAAGGAAATTTGGAGTTCTGTTCAAAATCAAAATTATGTAAGAAATGGCGTCGGACCCAGTGGTCGCTAATTAAAAGAGCACCTGCTCGAAGCGCCGCCCATTCTGAGGCCTTTTAAGACGGATTAGGACATTCCAAAATTAGAATAGAATTGACACCCATGAAGCGGTCGCCAATTAGATGATTCATCCTGGTTAAATAATGCTAAGGATAGGTTGACAACCCACAAATAATTTGGAATATATGGAAGCTAAATTAATAGCAAATCTTGCTTGATTATTTCGTATCTTTCATCCAATTATATTCCCTTGTTCTCATCAATTTGTTGGAACATAAATCTTAATCGTAGCTCTGTAGGAAAGTGGAATCATGATACTAGGAGTGTTCTGACAGTCACTCCACTCCGGTGGAATTGACTAACCATTATTCATTCATTTTCCGATGTTTTATAAACCTCAATTCTTGTAATTGTTGGGACTCTCCGCCGGATACTCCTTCCATCAGACTAGGACCTCCATTATGGGACCTCCGTAAGCTCTCGCGAGCCTGGGATTCCCACTAGGACGTCGGGCAGGTTGTATCACCCATCCTGCACTTGACTATCTCGATCGAATCACTTGTTTGGCCTTGTTCATAATCGCGGCATGTTTTGGACCGTCTTAGTCCATGCACGGCCAGGCTTGGACCGTTTGAAACATTGAACGACCTTGTTGAGACCGTGTACGTCTGCCAGGTGCACCAACCTTACTGGGTGCGTCAACCTCAGTGTATACACGGCCCTTATTGGACCGTTCTATCTTTGCGCGGCCCATTTCTGGACCGTTTACCCTTGCTTGTGACCCAGGGACCTTCTCGTTCTGAATGGCTTCCCTGAGCCCGCTTAGTTGTTGAACAGCCCATCTAGGACCGTTTAGCTTTCCTAACTCTGGGCCTTGTTCTTCGAGCCCAGTGTTGCCTTCAGCGATCCATATTAGACCGTTCAATTATCGCACGGCCCAATTGAGGACCGTTTATCCTTTGGCACCGAACTGGGTTTCCTGTGGCCCCGTTCACTTCCACGGTCCAGTATTAGACTATTTTGTTATAAGCGGCCCAAATGTGACCGCGTATCTCCCAGCTTGTGATTTCTAGTGGTTTCTTGTGTTCCTCGATAGTCGGTCCAAGAATAACTTATACTATTATAACCTTTGATTATTCTCATTATATCTTGAGAACTCTCACTTCTTTTCTGGACGAATCATGTGAATGTCTAGACATAACTTGGGATCTCGGATCCACCAAATCAATGCTAATGCATTTAAAGGGCCCGGTCTGGTCCTGAGAAGAATGCCCGAAAAGTACTAGTGCCCCGGGGAGTTGTAATGACATGGTGAGGCATTGCACCGAGTGCATGACTAGCGTGATGTCTATGACAATTCATTTAATTGACTCTTTTTCTTGAATTCAAGGTATTAATTTCCTCCATGGAAATATTTACATGACTTGCTTGTTGCTTAATCGGCCAGTCTCCGGATATGCTATATTCTTGTTCTTTTAGTCTGAGCAATTCATTGTCATTATTCTTTTCTTTTCTCGCATAGATTGATGTAATTGGTTAATTACTTATACATTGCCTACTATTACCTACTGAGCGTTCGCTCACCTAGTTGTTTTCCCCCCTTTCAGGTAGCTCAGGTGAGGACTCTCAAACTGACGGGGATGGGCAGTTGTGAAGACCCCGGAGTGAGCCAGCTAGAGTTGCCTTCTAGAGATGTCATTAGATAGTTTAAGTTCAGAGTTGTAACTTGTTTAAGATGGTTGTTATGTAATTATGTTAAGTTGATGAACATGAGAGATTGTTGGAATGTTAGAGTTGTTGGATGTTGACTCTTGTTATGTTTAATTAGTTGGAATTGAATAATTATTGTGGAATGTATTTCTTCTTTAGTATGGCGTATGTTGGAAGTATCTAATCGCTAGCCCAAGACACAACATGTCTGGAAATCAACATATTTTAACTATTTTCTGCTGTCGCGTTCTGATATTCCGCGTTGAAGTCCCGCGATCAATGACACCCAAGAGGGGGGGGTGAATTGGGTGTTTACCAATTTGAGGAAACTTTTGGCCTTTTATAAATATATGATAGAATACTACTCAAGATATTCAAAACTAGTTGAACACAATTTGGATTTATCAAACTATATATGATAATGATATAGATTATGCAACATACACGAGGATAAATCCAAACAAATAGTTTACACTAATACTCACGGAGAATGGAGGTAGAAGAAATGGACCAAATCACACAATACAAACCACAATGCACAATAGTTTTTAAGGTGGTTCGGATGCAATGGTAGCAGTCCTACGTCCACCCCTCACCAAACCCGGTGAGGCTTCACTCGGGGATAAATCCCCAAACGGAGACAACGCTCCAACCACACACGCAGGACGACGACTGCACACACACACGGGGATGCACCCCAACACACACACACACACACACACACACACACACACACACACACACACACACACACACACACACACACACACACACACACACACACACACACACACACACACACACACACACACACACACACACACACACACACACACACACACACACACACACACACACACACACACACACACACACACACACACACACACACACACACACGGAGACGAGGTCTCCAACACGATCCAATAACCGGATCAACAAGACACACACACGCTGCGACAAATGCAGCAATCCACACACTGAACCGACCAGATCTAAATAGATCCACACACACACGTAGCTCTAGGAAGCTGTACGCACACAACACACGAATAAAGTACAATGACTACACACAACCATGGATCCAACACGGTCCACACACACACGAGTTTGCAGTTTATGAGAAACATAAATTTGAAACTCAAGGCACAAGACACCAAAACAATTAAACCATAGTTTAGAATGCTCCTGATTTAGGCTCCCCCTGAGTGTATGATGCAGATCTTGCGTTGATTCCTTCTTCGCTTGAATGGCTTTGAATGGGTTGTGAAAATCTTGTTCTTTCACCTTTGGCAATCTTCCCTTGATCTCTTGCTTGCTTACTTGCTTCTTCCTTAGACAGCTTCACCTTGATCTTCCTTGAATGCTTGCTTCCTTCTTCACTTCCTTGGAGGTTGCTAGCTTCAAATTTGTCTTGAAACACCTTAGAGATGGATGAAGATCTTGCTACACGAAGTACTGTTCACGGAGCTACAGTACCCTCTCCTTTCACCTTGGATAGCCTCTCTTTGGATCTCTTAGATGATTAGGGTTATGACTCTAATATGATGTTTTATAACCCTTGGAAGGTCTATGGACAAGCCCTAGACCAGATCCACAAATTCTGGAGGGTTTGGTGGCTTTGGGATTAAACAATAGCAAGAGGAGATGCTTCTTTCGAGATGGACAAAAGTCAATATTTTTGGCTTATCGGGGCTAGCGGTCGACCTGCAGAGGCTGGCGGTCGACCGCTACCGAGAGAACTACTGTCCGTTAGTTTTTGAGAATTCCGGTTGACCGCTATTGGGCTGGCGGTCGACCGCCACTGTGAATCCCTGTAGGCGATGAGCTGCTGGCAGGGGCGGTCGACTGCCCCTAAGCTGGCGGTCGACCGCTAGCTGGGTAGACCCCGAGTTTTCCCGGGTCGGTCCGTTAACCTCTTCAGCTCCGTCGCTTAAGTCCTTTAGCAGTCCGTTCATGTCTGTGGCATCACCCTTGACAGTTTAGAAGGTGTCAATTGAGTCTTTGACCTTGTGGATTTTTACTGAGTGTTTTGACCTGCAAAAGCATACATAATTGATTAGAACTATAGCTCAACCATCCATATGATAAATGCATGAAGTTCATGCAAACCATTTGAGCATTAATCAAAATTTTGTTCTGGAGGCTCCGCACCCGGAAACCCCCGCAAGGGGCGCTGCCCCCTTGACCCCCGCGACCTGACCGCGCAGGTCGATCCGCGGGCGAGGGCGCACGATGGCCAGAAGGGTTTCATGTTTTAATGTGCATGAATGAGGTGTATGAAGGAGAGGTATATGAGATACACATGGTGAGATTGATGCTAAGACAAGGTAAGAGTCTCACCAATGGTTCTTGACAGTAAATGACATACCACCTATTTTGGATTGTAGAGGAGCAGGGTGCTTATCCACACGTTTGGTTCACCAGGTGACTGCCATGTGTTTGATCATGTTTTGGATTGTAGAGGAGCAGGGTGCTTATCCACATGTTTGGTTCACCAGGTGACTGCCATGTGTTTGATCCTGCAAGCAAGATAGTCAAGGTTAATACCATGCTTGTTCCCATTGAAGAGGTTATGAAACCTCTTGCCTCTTGTAAAACTAATATATGCAAACCAAGGATCAAGATCATGTAACCGTTCCCATTTGCCATCTCAACCATACATAGATAACAAGAGCATGAGCAATCAACCACAAGTTTAGTTATCATCACTTAATCACACATTAAGTTTAGTTATCATCAAAACCATAACTTAACAATCACAATAATCATCAAAACCATAACTCAACACGCGTCGGGGTGTGACACTGGGATTATGCAGAGAGAAGGGCGTGTAGACACGGAGTTGATACCACTTGTTGGTGACTAATGCCAAGTGTTTAGAGAGCAGGTAATACCAATGGTTAATGAGCAAGCGCACAATAGAGCCGCAGAAATAGAATGGAAAGCACTCATTTGTCAACAAGGCAGTTTCAGGAATTTCCAGAGATGGTTTGTTTCATTGAAATGTAATGCTACTAGAGATAGAGCGGGAAATTTCAATCTGAGGCATTGTTCAAAAATAGAGTTGTAGATTTGTACGAATCTTCAATTACAAAATATCAATGATGAGGCCCTTTTCTTGAGATTGGTTTAATTCTAATGAATTCTGAGCTTTTCAAGGTAAGTTGAGAAAAAAATTCTGCATTCAAAATTAAAAGAAGCAAACCAATGCTACATATAAGGTACCACATAAGCCTCCTCTCATCCTACTCATTCACCTTCCATCAGCCCTTTGGAAGAAACTACAGCTAGTATTGAGATTAAGCACCTTGTGAAGTTTCTGATTTAATCCATGGAGCGCTGCCAACTTCGAATTTATCTTTTGATGCCTATTGATATTATTTTTAAATTTTTCAAGAGCATTCAGGTGGAGCATGCACCTTTTGATGTGAGGATGCACGTTGATTAGACGCCAGCTTCCCCAGTTACTCAGTGTCACTCACCATTATGCTTCATTTTAGCAAGGCACTTCATGACACTATCCGTATCACTTCATTGATGAAGGGACTTGGTTT